>OX346270.1:3615000-6115000 GCA_947049275.1 Epinotia bilunana | reverse complement strand
GTCACTAGGCATATTTTTTTGCCTTCTTTCGTTTGGAGTAATAATATTTTTTGAGTCTACACCCCTATTGTTTAAGTAGAGATAACCGATTTGCAACCATCAACGTTCATGAATTCATTATAGTTGGTGCGTTCTCATCCAATTAAGGAAAGGGGTTTTCTGCCTAATACATTTAGGTACTTTTTGGTTAACAATAAGACTAAAATTTTTTCATTGTGACTTTATAGCCTAACAATTACATTTCAGATTTTGTATGGATTAGTTTTATGTTGGTAAGATTGGTACATTTGTAGACCCCTTAGAGCAATTACACTTTGCAGCGCTACAAACGCGTTACAGTATCGATACAGGTGATTTTGGCAGAGTAATGTATGCTGTCGCTGCAAGAAATCGCCGTGTGTTACCGCTCTTAAAGCTTGATTGTTGGTAGGTAACTTACATTTCTTTTTGACGTTAGTAAAGAGTTGCGAGTCGAGCGGCGGCGCGCGGTGTTCCACGTCCATCAGGGGGTACATCTTGTCCATGCCGGGCGGGAACAGGCCCAGTGGTGAGTCGATGCCGAACACTGGAACAAGGAGGTACACGGTTAGACATACAACAACATTATTCGGATACTTTCGAAGCTACGGAAGCCTAGTGGTTCAGGCATGTGGCTTTCAAGCGGCGGTCGTAGGATATAATATACCGTTAGCTTTTCGGTGAAGGAAAACATCGTGAGGAAACCGGTCTAATGCCAATAAAATTCATAAAACTAGTGCCTATGCCTACACAGAAAAAAAACATTTCTCAAACCAAGAAATTGAATATTGTTACGGAGTTTTACAATATATACCTATTCTTGGATTAAAAATGTATAAGTTCAATAAACAGTTTTAGGTTTATTCAATGTAAAAAATTAAATTGTCAAAGTTATTTCTTGAATCAAGTAAATTAATTTACAATTATATGCTTGAGGTAACACATCTTAAACAAAAACATACTCTGAATCTTCTATTAACAATATATTATTTCAGATGAATACAACAATCTTAACAATATATTATTTTACATTTGAAACAATTTTGTGTTCCTTATATGGAAGACAATATTGTCTTCGATCAACAAAAACATATTTGTTCTGTGTAATCTTGGGAATAGATGTCAGAGCGGACCCGGGGCTCCTTTAGGGCACAACCGGGAATAACGCTAGGACGATGAAGGTGATTCGGATACCTTCGATATCTATAATTAATTTGCCATAACATTATTAATATAATTAATTTGCCATTTGCCATGCCATAAGATCATTTTGCGTTTGGCATAATCGTCTTTTACCATAAATGAGTTTCACTGAATCGGTAACATTTTCAGGACAATTTAAATAAACTTTTTATAGTCCGGTACGAGATCATTGTAATTTATTGTCTAACATTAGACCTAGATTTGGTTTTTTTTATCAGTCAGATTACATTAAGTACCGATTTTTCAATTCCCAGATAAAACTATCTGTCAGATAAATGTTAGCTCTGTCCTTTTCTTTCATATGACTTAAGAAAAAGATGGTGATAATTTTAACTGACGGATAACTTTATCTAGAGATTGAAAAATCGGTCCTAAGTATACTAAGTAAGCATTGTAAATTATTTTGTAATGATTTTTGATATAATATTGAGCCCAGCACGTCTATCATGCGACGGCCGCGACATACTCTCGATTTTTCCTACATCTCTTGTTCTAATAAGAAAGAGACGGATAGTGCGAGAAAAATCGAGAGAGCTCGCGCGCCGTCGCATGATAGCCGTGCTGTAGGTTAGGTTAGGTTTGTTTTATAACAATCATGTCAAAGTTTACAGTTACTGGGAAAAACTACTCAGGGCAAATGATGATAATGTGACACGCAATAAACATGTATATCCTATTCTATTCTAAATATTAGCAAAGGTTACATTTATGGTAATCATGGATTTCATTAGTAACCCAGATTATAATGAGACTATACCGGGTGGCAGGGTTTTAGGAATTTCAAAGTATTATCTTCGTAAAGTTAAGACTATTTTAGCACGTTTTCAATAGCCAGTGTTCTAAAAACATTGGAAGAAGTGGACAAACAATTAAATATGTAGGACGAGATCTTTGGCCGTGCACAGGAATCGGGGAATGGGGCAGGGGACCGATTTTTGGCTTTCGAGCGCGCGACTCTTTCACTCGGAAACTGTCAAAAATGATGAAATGCTATTTTGAAATGACGATATAAAAATTAAAAAAGAGCGGTATTGACCAACTGTATTCAATTCTATCGGTAGAAAGTAAGTGCCTGTAATTTTGACACTACAATAGCATTTACTTTTATTTAATTTTCGAGCGCTCGAAAGTCAAAAATCGGCCCCCTGGTTGATTCTCATTCTCACCGAAAGGCGATTTTACGCGTCTCATCAAATTCAATCTGAGATGTATATTGATGAGACGCGTAAAATATCTCAAACATATCATCGTCATGGGAAAGCGACTACAGCGAAGGAACCCGCTCTATCTACTATTCGTAAGGTTTGAGTAGCTATATGATGAGTAGCCTAAGATAATTTACTAGGTACCATTATGTTAACTTTTTTTAAATAAACACTCAATAACTCATTGATTCAGCAATTCTTATGTAAATTACATTGCAACAAATAAAATAATGAGGCTAGACTTCATTAATGGGTCACGTTATAATCTCGACTTAAGTTGTTAACTCCTTCTCACTAGAGTAAGGCTAGTATAGACTAGTATTAAAGACAGCGTCATATTCGCGTCAGTAAGGTAGGTAACCTATAATGAGTTGCATAACATTATGATTACCTATGGTTCAATCCATAGATATCATTATAAAATAAATGGAAATGGCAACCGTACTAGTAATTGGAGCGGTATAAGTAGGTATAACCCGAGCACAAGTAGTTAAAGGCGCGCTAGTAACTCCGCTACTCGCCGCTGGATGGCGCTGCCAGTCGCATTCGGCAACTCAATCATACAATACTAAAGTAAAAGATCTGCGTTTGAAGTTCAACCGTAACATTCGTAACAAGACATAAATACGGGTGAAAATAATAAATCGTGTTTTATTCACAGTTAAGTGAATCCTGAATCATTAAAGCGGCGTCGTCGTTTTTACTAGTGTTTGCATGAATGAATTATAATATTTAACTATAATTTAGCATTTTTCACCACAAATAATTATTTACATATATGCCAGTGAGTTAATAAGTTTGCCTAATTAGATTATGTATTAGTGTGAGGTGAGAACATTATTCATCGAGGGCGGTAAAATAAAAGAATGTCTCAGATAACAATAATTTGGTGTGTATAAAGTAGAGATAACCGATTTGCAACCAAACATATGTTTAAACCACAAGATCAATGTTTATACAATCTTATTAGATTTATAGAAGTATTAATACTAATACAAACTTATTGTTTTGAAATAAGACAATCGTTTTGCATTTCTCATTTCGAACTCATAAAATCACATTGCAGATTCTTTTTATGAATGACAAAACAACTTCACACAACAATGAACATCATCATAATTCCATTAATTCTAATGAATTAGTCTAATACGATAAAGGCTGGCGCAACCCGTTCCTGGAGACTAGTTAAACGCAGACATATTAACGCAGACTAATTAATTACCCAAATGTACAAAAATAACTAATTTGGAGGTACCTAATTTATTATTAGTAATTAAGGTTTGATTCTTGTTAGAAACATTCCATGATTGGCATTTGAAAATTTGAAATTGAAAACACTAACGAGTTTTTACTTATTTATCGTCATTGTATGGTAAAATTTGCTTCTGTGTGGCTTCTACTACTTACAAATATTTTCCACGTTTAGACATGTTTGATCAGCTTCACTAGCATATATAAATAAATACTAAAAACCGGCCTTAAGGGGATTTCAAGTTCTCATCGCACTGTTAACATTTAGGCTTAATCCCTGAACGGATTTAGATGAAATTTTCCGTACAGATAATTTGAGACCCATGGAAGGAAAAAGGATAGTTTTATCTCGGAAATCATCCCTGGTAGAAGTGTGTTTGGGACAGCGATAATTAAACATATTTTTTCTACGACGATAACAAGTTCTACGCAGACGAAGTCGCGGGCAACAGCTAGTATCAGATATAAACGTCCCTTTCGCACTTACGCCCTTGCTAGTAAGGACGACTGCTTCTGCGTCTCTAGTCAAAATATTAAAAATAAAAAAATTATCCCCAATCAATTTTTACCAGTTTATTATTATATAATACCTAATTATTTTACTACTTTTTAACAATGTTTTATGGAATGTTTATTCTTACTACTAAGTTATTTTAGTCATGTACAATAAATTTATTACAAGATCATTGTAATAAGATTTTTTTATCCATTTACACTAAATTCATTTTATCAGCTCAATCGAGAATTGATGTTGTCACAATTAAAAATTGATTTATGAAATTATCCTACCACTTACAATGTTTGTTATTATTAGCATGTTTGTTTAATAATTATATTTAAATTATTGTATTTCATTATCAGTTGCTACGTTCTAACAGGCCTTTGTACTGTACTTAGCATTAAATTGAAAAGAATTGGATTGAAGTGACATAAAACGACCATGTAACGAGGATTACGTAAATGCCAAATGAATAAAACCGAAACTTGAAAAACTTATTGTTATGCTTTTGAACTCCCGAATATTCACTCTTATGTAGCTTCGCCTGCGACTCCGCCCGCGTGGAACTCATTTAGGTAGGTATATCGTAGGTCCATAGAAACTTTCACCCCCCATTGGGGGTTGGGATCTTATGTCCTTCCCCGGAATTCACACTATCTCCATCTACAATCCAAATATCATCTCAATCGGTCCAGCGGTTTAAGCGCGAGGAGGAAATGACAGACACACTTTCGCATTTATACGTATAATATTAGTATGGATTACTTGATCTTTTAATGTATTATCAATGACTTAACTTCGCAGATATTGCCCTTTACAGTCAGCAGGAAAAGTAGCTACGCGAATCTAACTTCAAAAATGTCCTACAAACGACTCTAATGCCAGGGCTGTTATTCGCTACGCGCTAATGCGGCTCACCCTGCCGCTCACCCGCCACCAAACTAGAGCTCTACCTATGCTTACTTGCTACGCATCGCGGTGTCAAGATATATTTGAGGGTGAGCGTTGAGGTGAACTTAAAACAAGTTACAGAATAGGGGGGCAGGAGAATATGGACAGTGTAGATAATTTTGATCATGTTTTGCGTAGCTGCTTCTGCATACATAGGTGTATGCAAAAGTATTCTAGGAAGAACTAGGAAGTTGATGAAAATGTTACGTTCAAACTAACCTAGAATTCACTAACAGCAGTAAGAAGCTTCCAGAAGGATGGTAAACGAATCCATGAGCTTTATAAAGATGCACACCTACGTAATACTGGTGAGTATATTAGAGAAGACTTGGAACGCCGGCGCGGGCTTCCGAGCGAATTGAAATTACTACTTGTTTCTTTTGCTTAAAGCCATTGGGAATATACTTAATATTTATGGGAATTGTGCATTTCGGTATTTAAGTATACATATAAAACAGTTTTACAACTAATGACTGTCTGACACAGTTCGATATAAAGCAAACACTATAGGCAGAAAATCGCTACGGATTGCATTGAGCATACTTATCTAATCGGTAAATTTTATGTGAAACTATAACTTGTGCCCGCGACTCCGTCCGCGTGCAACTCGTTTATATCGTGCCTCCATACAAATTTTCACCGCCCATGTAACCCCCTTGGGGGATCATTTCCTGGATAACTATCCTATGTCCTTCCCCGGGACTCAAACTATCTCTGCACTATTTAAATTCCATCTAAATCGATTTAGCGGTTTAAGCGTGAAGAGGTAACGGACGGACAGACAGACAGACACACTTTCGCATACAGTATAATAGAAAACTGATAAATAAATAAATAAATATTTGCGGACAATCTTGGTGATGATAAATAAATACTTAAATACACTGAAAACCTCCATGACACAGGGACAAATATTCGTGCTCATCACACAAATAAATGCCCTTACCGGGATTCGAACCGATACATTTCAAATACAAACAGATTTTGGCGGATGTAACTTTGATTATATAGGTAGTGAGGGTTTGAAACAACCGAGGCTATTAGACATTCGTTTTGTCGATGACTAGATTGGCTGACCACCTAGGTGCTAGTTTGACCTTAGACTCAGCTTCGAGCCTAGCGCAGGATAAATAAATGGTTACCATCATTCTGGTCATCAGGTTGGTACTATCATCTCGAAGACAATACCTAACAATGGGAATGATAAGACGGTATAATCAAAACGGACTCGTTAATATTTAGGAGTAAGTAGTATTTCACTCCTCCAATCAAGAAAGGACATTTACGACTAGGTAAGCATATTAGCGAAGACAACGACCATTTTCTTTAAAATCAATGAATTAAGTTTACTAATACTTCGGTGCAAGGTTTTACGGTGAGTGCTAAAATTATGCTATAATAAAAGCAATCGTTTCTTGAGAAGCCCTAAAACATAATTACACCTGTCCTTTAACTGCCAAAACGCAACCATATTGCGACAGTTTCATACCTGTGTTGAAACATTGAGTAGAGTTGAAACATTGCGAGCGTCTGCGAGATGTAAATAAGGCGAGGTGTCCTGCCCCAATGCGCTGAATCGATATCCCCGGCTAGCTTTATTACTACTCGCTATCGGGCTTTGTGAGTAACAGGTATGTCTGCGCTCGATGCTGGAAACTTAGATCTGCGGAGCGTAGAATATGTTTTGTTTAAAAAAGGATGGTGCAATTTTGTTGACGGCGCTTTAATTGCAGCGTTGCTATCTGATCAATACATCTAAATACCATGTTACATACCTACATTATATAATCACACATTAGGTCATCTCTGAATTATATCCTACTAATATTATAAATGCGAAAGTTTGGATGTTTGTTGCTAAATCACGCAAAAACGGGTGAACGGAGTAAGATGAATTTTAGGTCACAAATAGAGTGTAGCCTGAATTAATATATTAATATAGTATATAGAATATTTTTTATATCAGTTTAAATCCAGAGAAAGGATGTCAACGCGAAGTCAAAGAAAATGCCAGTAATATTATAAAGAAGAAAAATCTGTTAGAATGTAACTTTGTAATCACCGGAGAGGATATAGAATGTTTGGGATGGGCATAGACTATATTTGCGTTCTTATATTTCTCATATGGTAAATCAGTTTATTAAGAACCGTGACATCTTCGAAAAGACAGTACGGTTGCCAGGTTGTTCTTTGCAATACGCAGGCAGGAAGCATTTGGCAGCAAATCAATGGTAGGTTGATTTATTGATAAATATTTCATACATATTTGTTGATATAACTTGATAAACATTACGATACGTATACGTGATACTTATTATATTTCTAACTAACTATCGTGCGCATAAAACAAGTCTCAATTAGTATCATCGACCAATTGCTTTCTTAAAGAACCTGTCAAAGAAGGTTATAACCGCCATATTACTTAACCTTAACAAACCTTTATTAACAAGAATATCGCATTCTCAAAAAGAAAAGTGTGGTAAAGGAAATGTGCTTTTTTTATTATTATCTGTGTTGTGTTTGTCACGAATAAATGTTTTGATTGATTGATTGATTGAAGTGTGTGAACATTGTAAGAAGTGACACACCTTTACGAATAAGCCTTACTGGGACCATGGCCTCAGTGACTAAAATTGTCTTAACACAGTAAACAGTAGTAAACCTACCTAATAATGTTTCCAGGGGCAAGTTTCGTTCACTCTGTTGTCATGTTTAATATAAATCGTGAATGTGTATTTCATCTTCAATACAGGGAACCAGACCAATCATCGAAACCGCAATGTGCGAAGTTAAATGTCTACATTAACGCTGAATGGCGGCGTCTGCCACTTTATTCCACGTACATCTTAAAGGCCCTAGCCCTACAAGACTTAGCCCTACTAACACGAACAGAGAAACTAGAGCCTTCACCACGGAACCATCAAACAGATCCCGTTCAGAATTATGGAGTTGGACTATTACTTGCTTAATTGTAATCACTGGAAGCATTGGAAAGCCAAGAAATTTTACGATACGTGGCTACACACGTTTCAGAACGTTCTAGAAGGACCTAAGTACGCTAATTTCAAGCGTCCATATGCTTTTCTGAGTTGGAAGGCCGGGCCTCTAGGTTTATAGAGGTAGGAATAGCAAACAGTTAATTTGTGTCACTGGTTACAGTACTCGTTAGCTCGAGTTATTTGCATAATTGCCGACAATCAATAAGCCTACATTCATATTGGATGGAAATTGCTTAAAAATAACTGAGATCTGTATCGTCAGATGTAATTTTAGCTGTGTTCACATGGTTATGGTAAACTGAAAGAGTATTCAGATGATATCAGTTTCCCGCGGTTCCTTATGCTGTCGGTGGGGTGAAATGTAAGGCAAAGCTAAAATGTCTGATAGGATCCCTATACAGAGTGTACCAAAAATGGGGTGGGAACCGATCAAGGGCATAACAGGTATCGTGTGCTGATAAGAAAAAAAAACAAAGACTTTGGTTTTTTTAGATTTGTATGGAGCCGGTCGCCCCAGTCGGCCAAAGCTCCATACAAATGTAAAAAAAATCGCGTAAAAAAATAAATTCTCTTAGTTTTTCTTATCAGAACACGATACCTGTTATGCCCTTGATCGGTTCACATCCCATTTTTGTTACACCCTGTATACGATTCTAACTAGCAGGGCTTCTTTAGCTGGTAGTTATGTTAATTTTCTTTCTACAGCTGGTTAGGTTTTTACTTTATGATTTTTTAGCGTTGTATTGGGTCTCATTGTAGGTATGTGGCAGTTTTATATTATTACGTAAACAAATATGTAAAACATGTAGGTACAATGGTTCGTTGACTTAAGTTATAATTAATGTAAACTTACTGTAAAGCTGTTCTGCAAGCTCCGACCGTCGCCAGGGTGCCAACGGTTGGTCTGAACAGAAATATTAACTCTCTTACTCATGTCTCATCTATACGCAATTCGCTTGCGAGTTTCGCAACCAACAAAAGAACCGTGCACGATTTCCTTATTGAGGAAAAAGAAGTTTCAGTTCAAAAGGCAGTTGTCAAACGTTTCTACGACATTTTTACAAAGAACTCGTTACAACACGATTATGTAATGCAAATAAAAGAAAACCTGCGACATGAAGATATCAAGCGCCTGACCAATCGATTTCATTATATCACACGATTTCCAGAACGGGGAACCTTGCGGTCAATTAGTCGCTTGGCGCTTTCTACTCCCCCCCAGCAAACTGCTCGACCATAAACAATGATTTTCGAAACACTAAACAGACTGCAATACGTTTAAATTCGACACGACATTTTTTCCGCAAATCTATCATTTGAAGCATTTCGTCACCACGCTCTGTAAACGCGTGAGTTTTCATGTTCACTCACTAGATTGATCTACCTAACCACTTAAGTCGGTTTTGAGTTTATAAAATCGTAACCCGCCGCGTAAAGCCCCAGCTGTTCGCCCCAGTAACTGACGGCGTAAACAAATTCGCACTTGGAAGTTATCAGACAACAAAGTTAGCGATCGATCGTGCCCCATATGCAACACGCGTAGAAATCGAAAGCGGCAACTTAGTCGGCAACCCTTGCGTACAACTTGTCAGAGCACCCCGGTCATTGAGGAAAGAGAAACGTCTGCGTCTCGCTTGCGCGTCACGCACATATGTTGTTGTGTCTCGCTCGTCACATGCGTAGAGGGTCGTGTCGGGTTAAGGTGGCACGTGTCATGTGTACGGGCCCATTCAGGCTTCCGCCGCACACACGGGCGGGGGCGCGCCTGTGTGGGAGTCGCCGAGTGTTGTCTATGGTCAGGCCGCGCGTGCTCGCCGTTTATTTTGCAACGAGATTTACAACTATAACTGTAAATTAACTTTATCGAGCGGACCCGAATCTAGGTCGTATGGAATCAGCATTAATTATCGCTTTAATCTAAGACCGATGTCGGCTGTTCGTACAATAGATCACATGATAGATAGGGCTCGCAAGGACACGGGAACGATATCGCGACGCCATAGCTGCCTCTCGCCTACTAGGTTAATCCATTGTTTCAGTGGGCACACGCACGCCGATGTGGGGAACAATTAACTGGAAAGAAGTCTAGGCCGATGATGCCGCGGCGACTATCCTTGCATTGTTCGCGCCATCGCGTGTCCAATATAAGTCCTCATTACATAAATAATATAGGGTGTAACGAATACTCGCCGACACCGTCTCAATATTTATAAGGCTAACTTTGATTGCAGCTATTAAATACTGTTCGATAAGACGATACCTGTAAATTGGGTCGCGCGAGGACGCAGTTTCCTTATGCCATGACACACGCTTCGGAGCCGTCAGAGAAGCCGTGCAAAACAATTTCATATAAAAACCATTCCCGTGACTAACAATGACGTGTGACTCATAATTGCCGGCTTAATTGTAATTTTATAATGACACTACACCGTTTCCGAATTAGCGTTCACGTTTGATCGTAACAAGAACACATTAGCTGAATCACACACGGGCCTGGGAGAGTTCCATACAAATACTAAATTACGGCTGCTAACGTGTTAATTTCGTAAGCTCGCACCAATTTGGGCATTAGCTATTGAAATGTATTTTCGTTAACTTCCCATGTTACATCCCGTGTGAAGTTTTTGGCTGGAGCGCTTTCTATTGTTCGCGCCGAAATGAGAGGTCGGTCTCATTGTCTATGCCCAAATAGTGAAGCGCTTTAATCACTCGATTCAACTCCGTTTTCGATGCTCGATTTATTGGGCGCATGACGCTGAGCGCGAACTTCATTGTTATTTTAGAAATCGGAGCGGCCAACTAATTAATTTCGTTATTAAATTTATTATCTGGTAATAACGTGTCTACAGAAGTGAACTGTAAAGTTCGTTTTGTTTGCATTTTCGTCACGTCTGGCACTTATAGTAATAAAGAACGGAGTGGGTATGTGCTCTGCGGTTTCTCGATCGTACCTATCGGTAATAGTTTGCTTCCGTTGCGTATGTAATGTAATCTATCATGTGAAAGAGCCAAAACGATTGCGGTTATTCGCAAGAATCGATTTAAGTGGTTAAAGCTCAAATAAAAAAAGCGATTAGTTCATTACACTTTATATAAAAGACTTTCTCTGTGCATAGACCATAAAAGGAACAAAACTGTGGCCAACAAAAACGTTGTCAATATTAAGAGGAAAGACTAATAATGTTCATGTTGACTTATTTTAGTCTGGCTGGATGTAATCAAATCAAAATTGTTTGTCCGTTAAGACACTCATATTACCTATATCTGAAGCTTAATTTAATTCATACAGTAAACAAAACGGAAAGTGACGTGAATGGTCTATCTCATATTCCAATTATAAGTCGGTACATTCGAGTATGCAATCGAATAACAAAAGAGTAAATTGTCTATGGCCGCCTATTTATCGCGGCGCGTATCGAGGTATTGATATAGAAAAAGGTTAGATTGATTCCGTCCAAATTGCTGTTTACGTGTGTGGTAGGCCGCAATGATTTGTGCACCGCCATTGTATTATATTACTCATGTGCCTGACTCACGGTCTCCTCGTAGTTAATAACATAGATACATTCGTAATTTGTAATGAAATTACCAAGAACAGGTACGTACTTCCTAGTAGCTTTTGGTTAATGAGGTTTATTGTAATGTGAATGCAACATTGCGTATGAGTAGACATTGTTGCCGAAGCCATAAACTCGATTTATGTTTCATAAAAAACAATTGAAAGTCATGCTCGTGTTCAAAAATCCGGTTGCCAGTTGTGGTTACGATTGAAAGTTGCATATCGCTATACCAAGTTACAAAACGGAATATTTAATTAGTATATATCTAATCTGTGTTGTTTTACAGAAACATGTTTGAGACACGCCACAAATTGTGGTTTCCCGCGGTCCGTACGAAACTTTATAATCACAGATCTAATCCGATTTCGTTTCCTTACCGACCTTTGCGGCTGTAAAAAAATCAAGTCTGCCGGACGCTCGTCCCTTTGTATCGTTTTTCGTTACATTAAGTAGGTTCCGAAGTTCAGTAGCGGAAAAGTTTTTTATGAAGGTATTTTCCTTGATTTCGGCCGAATAACATTTATCTGTGGTAAAGGATCCCTTTCAAGGGTCAATAAATCTCGGCATGATGAGTGGTGGCAGTGAATTTAGAGCAGTTTAACGGTCCGTCCGTTTTTGCCTTTCCCGAGGCGCGGTGCATCGTGACGACGACGTGTCCGGCGATTTCATGTGTCGAGCGCACTTTTTGGTCGCCGCACTGTATTTTAATTGCTTTCTAAACTCCATTCGTCACTCAATTCCCATGGCCGCCGTGAAATTGACTAGCACACGTAGATGCATGACATGTAGTTTTTTCGTGGGGTTTTTTGTGTTTATCGAGAGAGAGATCTGGCGTATGCGCCGGTCATTGTGTCGGTGAGAGGCCGCGTTTCCGAACATACTCGTGATCTTATTTCGATTCTCATTCACAGAACGCTCATTCAAAATTTGAATTTTACGGGTAGAATCAATTATGGACGTGTGACGAAGTCGAAGAGGTATTGGTAGCTACTGGGAAGTGTTCCTGCGAGTTTGTACGTGTAATAACGGCGAGCACAGCGGGTGTAGATATGAAAGATATGATCATGCATGCACATCAATCTCGGTCGGGATGGTTCGTCGGCACCTCTTTATCGCTAACAAAAAACGGAGTTCTTTCTCAGGCCGCGGACAATGGCGCCCGCGCATATCACTTGTTATTAAATTCATATAAGATTAAACCTAATATATGATTCGAGTTCCGGTTTCGTGTTGTATAACAGTTTTTTGGATGTTTAAAACGGTACGGTAATTCGTGATTTGGAGCAGATTTGAACGAATTCTGAAACGCAGAAATTCTCCAAGCTTGGGTTTTTACGCGAGATAAGATACCTAATACACAGCAATAGTCAAACAGTATTAAGGAGCTACGGTAGCCTAGTGGTTCAGCCATGCGGCTGGCAAGCGGCGGTCCTGCGTTCAAATCCCGGCTCGTACCAATGAGTTTTTCGGAACTTATGCACGGAATATTTAGGTACCGTTAGCTTTTCGGTGAAGGAAAACATCGTGAGGAAGCCGGTCAAAAATAAGGTCTAGTTTTCCCTCTGGGTTGGAAGTTCAGATGGCAGTAGCTTTCGTAAAATTAGTGCCTATGCCAAATCTTGGGATTAGGTGTCAAAGCGGACCCCGGGCTCCTTTAGGGGCACAACCGGGAATAACGCTAGGAGGATGATGATTTAAGTAAGTACCTACAGCTACTTGCTATTGAATAAGTACTTAATTATAATTCTCACAATTACAAGTATCCATGGTAAATAGAAAGTAGTAGAAAAAATGCCGTTTCTATTGACATGAAGGATCACCTGTACCCACGAAGGAACGGAAAAGGCATTTGCGTTTAGGGTGAGAGGCTGTTTGTTTGTGTACACCAAAGTTCCCATATATCTCCAAAAATGCTGACCGATTTAGATACGGTTTTCAGTAATGGGTTTGAGTTTCATCATGAACCAAAGAAGTAACCAAAAACAGATATTTAAAGCAGTTTTATTTTTATTTTTAGTGTCTACAATGGCAATACACTTAGCAGTTAGGAGAGTGAAAACTTTGGATTTTAAGATATCATAAGCCACCCGGGACTAAATGAGATAACTAGAAAGAATGATGGCAATTATATAAATGCCAAACATTCATTCATATGTAATCTCTTAAAGATCACTTCGCTTCTATTTGGGCAGCTATGTAAACTAGGCAAGTTTGCCTAAGGTCTGAACGGATCTATCTTGTTTACCTACTTTAACCTGGGAGCTGTCTAAAAGTTTTCGGAGAGATTACTTCATTAACACCTGAATAATTTTGTGATGTGAAAACGACGAGCAAGCTTGCGACAAATCTAAAGTACCTACCTAAGTACAGGTATAGCGAAAAAAGGTTCCCAGGCCAAGTGAAATTAAACCTGTCAATGTCGTAGAGACTGTCAACCTGTAAATCTTTAGAATTTAAGCTGTCCAAGACCATTGTATAATGACTAGCGCCATTCATAAATGAGCAAAACGTTTCAAGTTTCCTTAACTTTACGCATCCTTGCACAAAAGAGCATTTTTATAGGAAAACCGCTTCTGAGTAAACACTAGATGACTAAAACCTTGAGTCGTACGTATAACGTCACATATGTTGTAGCGTTCCTACAGAAATTAAGGCGGCCTGTATGCCATTAAAATAGCTTTCAATAAGCGATTATTGATACCCCGCACCGATCGTAAAGAGCTTGATATACTGCGCCGACATTAAGCGTCGGCGAGCGCGTTCTTCCAATTACCAGTGAGTATTTGTCAGTGCTGACTAACGACGCACTATTCAGTATACGTTTTGGCGACTGCTATCTGCGAAACTGACTTACTTATTATATAGGGTTGAGACTGTAAAAAGAAAAAGTGTTTGGTCTATGGTCTGAAGGCCCGAATAGATTTCTGGTAGCGGCAGTTTCAGGCTAATTATTCGTTCTGATATATTGTGATATTTTTGATCGTTTTCTTTAAGTTTTGCGGCCAAGTCCTGCCATTTCGAAGCATTAAAATAAAAATCGTTTATTGCAGACCAATGATCCATAAGACACATATATATATACACATATATATAGTAACAATTTTTGACTTTGTTAGTACAGAAAATAAATAAGAAAACAAAAGAAAAGAGATTCAGATCGAGTCCGATTTGTGTCCTTGGATTTGTTCTGAATAACACAATTTCTCCTTTTTGAAATCTATTGACTTTAGCTTTCCCTTTGTCGAACCTTTGTTTGTCGTTTAAGCCACGATTCTCAATTCTCTTACTTATGTACTTCTCAAGTTGGTAACGGTCAATGGTACCTTCTGCTTCATCAATTAAGCACACTAATTCGGCGGGTACTGCACATGACCGTCCCGTTAACGCTTTTAACGGGCTTATATTGGTCGTTTTATTTTTGGTACAGTTTATCGCTAACTGAAGAGCGTCAAGGCCCTTTTTCCAGTCATTGGTTTCATAGTTGCGGATGATTGTTAATCCGTTTTTCACAACAGCCATCATTCTCTCGACTTGACCGTTAGATCGACTAACACCCGGGGCTATAAAATGTTGCTGAATACCATGTTCCTTACAATACTCCTCGAATTCGGCTTTGAAGGCTGTGTCTTGGTCACTGATTATCTGATGAGGTGCTCCAAATAAGGAAACAAGTTTCTTAAGAGCACTATGCATGGATAAGGCAGTCTTATTTGTAGCGTAAGTCAGCATTGTGAACTTTGTATATGCGTCAATGACTACAACGACATATTCATGTTTGTCATTCCGTTTGGTCAACCTGCCAGTCATGTCGATGTGAATTGTTTGGAAGGGGGTTGACGTCTTCTCAATTGGGTACATTTGTACTTGTTTCGCGCCTGAAGGTCCCTCACTGGTTTTGCATATAACACAATGGTCCACGAACTGTCTGACTATATTGGACATCGCGGGAATCCAGTAATTTTCACGTAGTTTCGCTAGTGTCTTCTCCCAGCCAAAATGCTTCAGGGCCGTGTGATAAGCATTTATGATACTCCATTGGTACGATCTTGGAATCACCCTTTTCCATTCCATTCGTCCAGGTTCCTCTTCAGGGTCATGACGTTACAGAACGTTATCGTAGAGGCGGTACTTACTGACATCTTCTCCGCGCTCTAGTTTCTTTATTATAGTGGCTAGGTCTGGGTCTCGTCTCTGTTCTACCACCAGCCATGTATCCACGTTACTGGCTAGGTTGATACACGCTGTAGAATTGCGACTGAAAAAGTCTGCGTGCCTCATGCGACTACCTTGACGATATTCGACGTTGCAAGTATAGTATTGCAGATACGTCATCCATCTATGAATCCGCGGAAGTAGCTCATGCTTGTGTAAGGAAGACTTAATCGCATTGCAGTCCGTGACGATTGTGAAACTGCGCCCATACAGGTACGGCCTAAAATGTTTCACAGCACGAACTATAGCTAAAGCCTCCAGCTCGTATGAGTGATAGTGACTTTCTGGCTCGGTTGTTCGCATGCTCATATATGCCACAACGTGCTGTCGTCCATTTTTAATCTGAATCAGAACTGCCCCTAACCCTGTACTACTGGCGTCTGTGTGCAGTTCGGTGGGCAGGTCTTCTCTAAATATGTTCAGCACAGGGACTGAAGTCAATCGTCGGATTATATCGAGTCTGGCGTTTTCGCATTCGGCTGTCAAATTGTATAACAAAACAAACACGGCAAAAGCGCGTCCCGCGATTGGTCGTGGCCCCATCCTATTTGGCCCTACCGATGGCCACTTCGACCCAGTGTTTGGTTATGGGGCAGTCCAGATGTTTGTTGCATTGCAGGGTTACCATGATCACAAGAAGTTTGATCTCTGAGATGATCTTTTTTCCCAAGAGACGGTGGCTGCTATTAAAGAAGAGCAATCTCCCTGTATTAGGTTACGTTTCTGTCTGCATTGTGCTTATTGATTCACTGAATATTAGCAGTTCTAATAAGCACACTTGTGACCCTTGGCAGTTCGCACTTAGTCGATTCCTGCTTAGCATAGGCATAAAACTCATTGGTTTGATTTCTTTCATGTGCATATACAGACTTGACATTGTTCTACGAGTAAGTACCTACTTGACGTATTAATAACATGTTCCGGTAGGTGCTCCCGAGTTGTTCTCTTCAACAACCGTAATGTGGTATGTAAGATCCTTTACCGTTGCATGCACACAGGAGAAATCATTGATAGCTAAAAACCTAACTGTTCTTCAACATATGGTCCAAAGAGGATTCGTCATACGAGTATTTTTCCTTATTATTGTTACTTATGACAAAGGATTTCGTAAAGTTAACACGTCATATATAGACGTCTCTTAGTCGCTAAATGTTATACGTCATGCGTACTGTCTGCGCCGTACTAATTCGCCTCAATAATCTCACTGTGTCTTCTGTAACAAGACTAATAAAATCAGGAACCGTTCGTATGATTTAAAAGTAATCAGTGCTATCGGAAACTGACTCCGTGGCAGAAACGAAAAAAAGGCCTTCAGCACTGTCAGAGTCGGAGCTTCATAAAGTTGACATGTTTAGGTATAGTGGTTAAACCTTTAGTACAGGCCAGGTGACCTTCAAGCTTTGCGTCGTTGTTATAAAGACTTTTACAGGGATTTTTTACCTAGACATTAGTCTATAGTTTGGCTTAGGCTCGAACTTCTCCCTGTTTTAGTTGATGACCCAAAGCTTTTGAGATTTCGTTTCGACATTATTGGCGTCAAGAGAAATGCCCGGACTGTTGGCCCAGGTATCTCTGGTATCTCCCCCTGTCGGCGGGATTTAAGTCGGCTTCAAACCGAAAATTGGCAAGATGTGCCAGACGATCGGCATAAGTGGCATGCTCTCGTCAGCCAAAATGTTATTTTTGGTTTATTCTGTAGTCCACAAAGCACAACCCGCGACCACTTATTCAGCTCTTAACAGCCATTCCGCGAGGATGGTTGCTCCACCTAGTGAGGGTCTTACAAGTTTACCGATCCGCGATCACCACTCAAAAACATTATGCTATGCTCCTACAGTTATCGATTCTCCGACTAATATGGCCGGCCCGCGGCCGCATGCAAGACACATTCCATATTAGTAGGACATAATGAAATACGTTATCCTTAGGAAGTTAGATTGGGCTTCGGTTGGGTTACAGCAACTATTACACTTTACAGGCCGGTTGCCGTTAAATACCGACAACTGTCATCCGAGAAATGTTAAACTTCGCATGTACTCAAAAATTTAATGGTCTCAACGTGTAAATGTCAGTAACGTGGCGGTTTGAAGCAACCGAGCCCAAAGCGGCCTTTAGTTCTGGCTAAATGCAGTGCACTATAGTTAGTGAGAGGTGAGGAGAGAAGATAAACCATCTAGCTCTAATCAGTGAGTGTCTCATTGATGAGAGCGAGATGGTTTATCTCCCCTCTCGCAGTTAGTGCACTGCATTTAGCCAGGTCTAAAGGCCGCTTTGCCCTGCTTCATTAGTGCTAAGCGCGAGTTCAGAGGACAGGAGTGCATCTTTTTACAGGCTTTTATTTACTTTCACCTGTCCCGTTGTCTGTAATGTTTGAATAAATCATAAAAAAATAAATATTAATTATTTTCAAAAAAACTCTCGTGCAAATGTAGATAAAGAACTAAAAAACCGATAGGTGTTTGTTCCATAAATATATCTATAGTTTTGACGGAGGAATATCAATTCAAAACTCGTCAAAACTAGCCAAAAAGCGCGTGGAGCCCCTTAAACTTGATCCACTTCCCGGTTTCCGATTGAGCTGAAATTTTGCATGCATGTATAAATCGCGCGACAATGCAATATTATGATGACGTGGAGCTGATCTGATGATGGAGCTGGAAGGTGGCCATAGGAACTCCGTAATAAAACCACATAACCGCATCGAGTCTGGGCTCGTTAGAATCGTCTCAATGAGTAGTTACAGAAAAGTACAATCGGCAATAAAAGCTTGTACCAAAAATGAATTTTTTGATAGAAACTTATTGCGAGTAGCTTCTGCATGGACTCGTACTAATCACTATTACCAAAAGTGTAAACAGGCCTTTAGGGACCGGCCTCGGGGTGCCCTTAGTGGTTTAACGATTTTGTTCAGTTGCAAATGGGATCGAAATGAGATTGGCCCTTTCTTACTGTAATCGGTGCAGTTGTCACAAACACAAAACGGATTTATTGCTCACTTTCGTGTCATTCTAATGTGACCACCGACAATAGTAATGTTAACTGTTCCTAACCGCTATAGAGTTGAGGTGTAAAGTTAATAGGAAATTTGATTTATTATTATTAGGTATTTAAGAGACTAATATCACTCATTAGTCATTAGGTAAACTGAACATGCGTGTTTTGCTGTGATATATGCGCGTCGTAATTTCCTTGTAAGTAATATGAACTACGATATGTGTACCGTACGCCACTGTTTAAAATTACGTATTTTAATTACCTCCAACAACTCTTAAACTTGATACAAAATACCTACTACCTACATAATACAAATTACCTGCACTCACTAATACCTACCTCAGAATAGGGTGGTCGTCAAACTTGAAACTTTTACACTCAAATAATGCTTTCACGCTTTGATTTTAGCCACTCGAAGTTGGCACCAAAACTCTATAGGTACAATTTTAGTAGGCAAAGGATACAGACCACATACAGCCACTTTCATGTATTACACCATAAAATAGGTTAATTTAAAACGTTTTTATCGTTGAAAGACAGATAAGATATGTAAAACATAAAGTTGAGAGCATTTCCGTATATTGGCAGCCCTGGAAAGTATTTTCTGTCGTTATCTTTACGTCTGCCTGCCTTCCATGTACTGGTACCTAAGATTATAAAAATATAAATAAAGTCGTCGATATGTGCGGCGAATGTAGGTAATAATCTGTCCGTCGATACATGATTTCTAGATGTACCCTACCCCATTCAGATTACAAACAATACAACTTTCCATAATAGTTTATCGTATTGAAAATTTAAGTATTTAAAGAAAAAGCGAATTAACGACCCTATTGTTATTCATTAGGCACATACTTAGATACATAGTTTAGGCTATGTGGCACATTATAATATTAGTTTTTAAACGAGTCTCAATATCTCGAATCGTATTTAAAAATACAAACTAATTTAAACCAACCGTTAATTTTAAATTGAGATTAAAAAAAAACATGTATTCCAATTATTTGTGTGGCCATGATTTTGAAGAACGCGGGACAGATTTTCCAATCGTTCAATCTCGCGTACATTATTAGGTTCCCTTGGAAAATAAAATTATGATCACTTCTAAAATTAGATTGCAGCAGTGGACGGATATTAACGATGATCAGGTACCAATATTAATACGCGTAGCGGGTTCATTTGCGCCTGGACTGTTAAACCTACATATTTCATGTGAGCAAGTGTTTAATTATGTAAACGACTCAATTACCTGTAGCCTGTATAGGATTATGCTTGCACCCGTGTAATCAGCAAGTGTCCAGGTAGTAAATTACATTTTTACAAGGGCGTTTAATTTAGTGAGCAAATTCTGGGTTTTCGTCAAATTATTGGGTCGAATTAAGATGTTGAATTGAATATTTATTGCTTTATTATAAGGAAGCGGTAAATATGACGGCGGAGCGACCACCCATTCATATTCTCTAGCTATAAGGGCGCGTTTGAGTAGACTCAATGAAGTTGTTGGAACTAAAACTTTTTTCTTTAGTGAAGGAAGAAGGAAAGTAATTTTTTCTTGGTATTATTATGGGAGTAGGTACAACTTGTTACGTTAGGCGCCCACTTCTAAAATTACTTTCAAGTAATAAGAGAACTTTATTATTTATTAAATATTGTAGCCTTTATAAAGTTATATCATTATACAAACAAAAATGGGGTATGAACCGATCAAGGGCTTAACAGGTATCGTGTTCTGATAAGAAAAAAAAAAAAAAAATTGACGCGTTTTTTTTTACATTGCTTGTCGCCCAACGCCAGTCGGCCAACGCTCCATACGAAGGAAAAAAAAATCGCGTCAATTTTTTTTTCTGTTTTTTCTTATCAGATCACGATATGATACCTGTTGAGCCCTTGATCGGTTCACACCCCATTTTTGGTACACCCTATGGTAGGCTCAATATCGTCATCTTAAACTTGCGGGAGAAAAGTGGTGTGAGGAGGTAGCGTTGAAAGAGATAGTATGACAGATACCTCCCATACATTCTATTGAAATCGCTTTCAATGACTAGTGTTCCAGTCCTTAACTAACCCTTCAATTATCTTCCAATACGCCGATATGCATATCGCTTAATCAATACGAATGCGTGCATTTTGTTTGTCAAAGCCAGCTCACGATGTGGCAACACCGCTCTCACCTTTCACGACCGAGTCACCTGCTAGATAAATCACCTGCAGCGGATAGAAATGTTCACATAAATTATTGTGGCACTATATAACGCATATCATTACCGATACGCCCACCAGGTTTCTAGTGTATGGCGGGCTTTATGCGAATTCTGTTTATGTTTGAATGTTGGTACACGACGTTTTGTCCGAGTTTTGAAACGGATAGACAATCTGCAACGGTTTACTGGGGTATCAAAATGTTATGTCTACTAAACCTTTAGTGTCATATCAAGTTTCTTATACATATTTCAGCGAGCAAGTAGCATATCAATTATTTGTAGGTATTAGAGGGTGCAAGGATAAATTTCAAGTCATTTTTCTAAGTGCGCAGTCATTGTGTACCTACGCACTTTCAGACATATTATTAACTTTTCTATAGTTTACTACCTATTTAGCACAACTCAATCCCACAAAAAGAACAAAACTCGCTAGCCACCAACGAAGCATTAACGCATCCGTAAAAGCGTAAACAAATAGGATTCCAATTATGAAATTACCCGTCATAAAAGTACATGTGTCGTGACGTCATAAAAATAGGGCCAACACAATGGCTGATTATAATGCCAATTAACACTTGTCTGTCCCACTGATCTCTATACACTACGAGTGAGGCGGGGAAGTGATAATATTAACACAACTGGTCACTACAGCCATATAATTCATATAATAACTATTATCTAGCTTCGTTATTTGCAGAATGTTGAGTTAGGTTTGATAAGTAGGTGTTAATTTAAATAGCTCATTCATTTCAGTTCATTTATACCCTTTACAGTTCGTCAAGATTATTGATTAAGGTGGATGTCACACTGCGATGCATCTCCGGACGGAGGTGCGTTTCTCGTATGCAAGTACCTCAGTTTGTATATAAATTCCGTGTGGTACGACACACTGCAACGCACCTCTGTCCGGCGAAAATTGTATGCAGCTCCGCACCTCCGTCCGGAGATGCGGCGCAGTGTGACGACCGCCTAAGTTACTGATGACGTGCTAATAATGTGAGGATTTTAAAATGTAGGATTATCATGTAACATAAACGCATTTTAGGCATAAAAAGACACTTCTCAAATTGCTGAAATTCATTAAAGTTTTAAAACATGACGTTTAAGTGCCTATTTCTGACAATTCTGCAAGACCAAGTTTAAGAAAGCTCTCGAGTCTGACAAAGACGGAACGCACGCGAACGTCAAATGAGACGTATGGGTCTAAAGTGCTCTCTGTCACTCATTTGGAGTTCTCCCTTTTAACTAGCTGAAGCATATCTCAGTTATAATGTGTAAGGAAATGAGTGGGAACCTAAGATACCATTTTCCTTATTATTTTTAATAATGTAATTAATATATTTAATGATTTGGTTCGTTCTGCCATTTAGTAACATTAGGTAATTAATAATCAGGATAATATATGTACTATTATTTATTTTAAAAAATTCTCCTCATTCTTAATAAGTCATACAATTGTAGACTTACAAGACTGATCATAATGTGTTTTTTTAAATAGCGTCGTTATTCCCCATAATCGATGGCGAGGTGTTGGAGTGGGTCAGACCAATTGAATGCTAATGCGCGCCGTTGTCATCCTCGCTGCGCATGCGACGACAATAAACGCTATGATTAAATTGATTAATCATGTGAAAAATCAATGTTAAGTCTTTGTTGGGAAGTTGGAGCGCGTATGGTTAACTTTTGTGAAAGTGAAAATATGTTTAATTAAATGAAGATGATTTATAATTAGATTTGCAATTCACAAAGTTCACCACGGCTGCGAAACTGGCAGACCAGATTATCTATGACCTCGGATTATGCAGATTTAACAAAAATTTAAGAATCAGCCGTCATCGGGCATATATAAGAAATACTGTTGAATAAACGCAGTCCGTAGGCAGGCCGGGGCATGCCATGCCTAACTTGTTAAGAGGAGTAGGTTGATGGAGCAGATATCAGCATGGTGGTAATGGTAACATTGGTAACACAAGTCATGTGATCACATCATTGGGAAACTACGTACTACTTTTGATACGTGAGTCTAGTTTTAGTCTTAATTATAATTACATTTTCTCCTATTTGCAATCTACGTGACTAGTGATGGTACTACTTATTAACAGTATTAAGAAAAATAACCGATTGAAACCTGTTCAAATCGATTTTTTCGTTTTTTTCGGAAAAATTGAACCGGAAAATCACATGGTTTTTTTCCGTAAAAATCCGAAAAAAGAGCCTTTTGGAAAGAAACGGGATTTTTCCTGAAATTTTCAACGCTAGCAGGGACTAGTCCTAGTTTACCATCGCTTATAAACAATCAGTTATTTATTCAATTGCCATACCTAATCAGTCCCATTGCAGTTGAAAGAGTTTTCTCAGAAAGGACTAAGTTTCCCATAATCTCCTAGGTGCTAATGCTCGGGAGTGGGTCAGGTCGATTGAATGCTAATGTGGTGCGCGGGCGCCGTCATCCTTGCGGTGCGCACACTATGCGGAGAACGCGGACAGTCCTGCGCTTCTTTTTTTTTTTTTTTTGTAGGAATGATATTAGATTTTGTTTAACTTTTGAGTTACTTTATCTATACTATTTCAGAAGATTTTAATGTTCGGCAATAAATTAACGTTCTGTTTTGCTTTATATAGCTTATTATTTTCATGTAATTAACATTTACGTAGGCACTGTAACTGTAACTGTTTAGTACCAAATTTCATTACCAATACTTCGACTGGTGCGTCTAATCCACATTTGGAGGGTAATGAAAATTTTACTTTCTTTCCATGACAATAAGTGCTTTAAAGTGTCTTCATGAAATATATTTCCGATGTCAATTGAAATGTAGATTAGTCTGTAATATTTTTAATGGTAAAAGATCACTGGGATTATTCATAACCGTTCATCAAACCTATTTTAGCTCAAAAGCCGCTAAATTCGTGTGTATTTTACTGGGGAATTTTAAGGTTTATAAGTGGGTAAGGGGGTATGTTTATAAAATCATTATAACAGTACAATTATTATGCAGGTGACGTATTGTTTTCCTATTCATCCTCGCGTGTGCGCGCTTCGTGCCAATGTCGTCGCCTGCACAGTTCTACTTTTTTTTATTCCTCCCTGAAGGTCATGTACCCAATGGTCTGAGACCTCGCGTGCCGAGACATAAGGTTTATGTAAACAATAGGCAACATAGATTCATCAATTTAATTCAAATAGCTGTCCTTCGACCCTAGTAAGGAGAAATTAAAAAACGGTGATTTCTTTGTTAATAAGTATGGCGAGGTTAATGATTTCAAATGCCATTAGCGTTACAAATAATTTCGCATCGTAAACGCCACACACGAAGTCCAGTGGTGATTAAACTATTTAATACATTCCACAACTGCTAATAGTTAAAAAACCGAGCTGTTAATCTCACTTTATTCGCCATTTACGATTTAATCGTACTGCAGTAGCGTGGAAATAAAATAATCACATGTAATATGGGAGCGGTTTAAATTTGGAATTGCTTGACAAGTCCAAGTGAGCACAATCAGGAAGGCCTGTGATTGCGGCGCTCCAACCCCTCATTACATTTACGTACCACCATTAGCCATAATCAAGCTCTCATCACACACGGAGATGGAGGAAACAATAAAATATACACTTATATGTATTAAATTTTAACCGCGGCGCTTGATATTACGGCGTTCTAAATTAACTTCGAAGCTTGATAAAAAAAAACTACGAGGAAAACATCGTTCTGTTGACTTAGTTCCATTGAGAAACTTTTTCTTAACGTGTACGTTTAAGGAAAACGACACCGGTGATTAAAATTAAATTTGAATGCATTCGAAATTTGATTTCGAAACCGAACAAGCGCGGAAACGTTCAGTAACTCCCCTCGAGTCCCCCACGCACCGAGTGCGTGCAACCCTTCATTACGAGTACTACCTACGGCATTATGGTGCAATCAAGCACTCACATACGCGAAACTGAGGAAACAATAAAACAAAATTGACGTATAAAACCACTCCTTGAACTAATTCCAACCGAGGTTTTAAACCTGTCGTATAAAATACGTTACCGACGTGATTTGTGAACGGTCATGGTATGCTTTGTTATTATGCTTGTCCAATATTTAGATTTCAATAACTCAACACGTTTGTTGCCGCCATTCTACTTTTATACAAATATGACAAAACACGTGGCTCTGAATGTAGAAATGGATATGAGTTCATCCGTTATACAGGGTGTTCGGCATTGCGTGTGCCAAAAGACTAGGGTGGGTAAGTAGGGTCACTTGCAACACATTTTGGGCCAATTAACACTTGTCCTGCCCACGGTGTATTTTTATTAATATTTATTATATTTTCTCTCGGCATTTGCCAAAAAAAAACCATTTTGCTTACCTATTTTTTTTAAATGTGACAGCATAAATTTTGTGTTTTTTTAATCTTTAATGTATGCGTATCCTATAGAATGGCATAATTAAATGGTGTCTGTCTAAAATTATGGTTTTTATTCCGTTAGTAGATCCAGCCAGTTACATGGGCTGAATGCATAAGACCACCAATAATAATAAAAAAACAAAGTGGGCAGGACGAGTGTTAATTGGCACCCTAGTCTTTTGGCACACGCAATGCCAAACAGCCTGTATAATTGGACCCCTAGATTTGTAACCAGAGGTCAGACACACAACCTGTTATGAATTAGGCAATGTGAACGGAGGCATCCCTGTGAACCACGCACATATAGCTGTGTAGGTTTATTCATAACCTGGAGCAGAAGAGTCTAATACCTATTTATTTCAATGATATATTATCCATTTTTACGCGTTCCGCCAAATACATTAAAATAAATTGAAAAACATAATATATCTGCTGCATTTGTGTGGCATTGTAATTAAAATGCAATCCCTTCGAGCGTCATCAATAAAATTCGCCGTAAATATCACAAGAACCACGGCGTTTTCCGCTGTAAACGCGTTTAGAAATCGAAAAGGGATCATAAAGCAAGATGACTGCTCGAATTGCTTCCTCTTTCATACGAGCAAAGAGACCACGAGCAATAATTATTGAAGTGTAAAATTTACACTGACACACATTTACGAGGACCATACACGGCGGGTAGAATGCAGGCTGTGCCATTTAAAACGATATTTTACGGCCGGGCCAATGTTTGCGATATGCTAAGTTAATGGACTTTATAAAGTTATGACCTTTCACGCGATTGACGAGATAATGCACCAGACGCATGAATAGGTGATCTTAATTTTATCTCAGATGTGAGGTTCCGGTCAATATAATCAGTAGGTAGCTTAAAGCGATAATGGGATCTTGCGATTCCCGCCCGATAGCGGTACACCGTAATTACATTAGCTCACGGCATAATTAAGTGAAACATTACATATTTTCACATAAAGCGGCATTGATATAGGACATTAACGCTAGGGCTTAGATATGTCACTTTCTCCCCATTAAAATTTAATTGCGATGCAGACATAAACGTATGGCGATATTTTATTCTAAATATGGTTTGCATTACAATGTCACAACAATGATTAAATTCGTGACTCGTGAGCTGAACGGAATATGTTTAAAGTGAGATATTTTACGTGAGTGTGTTGTATCACGAAGCATGCCATTATCGAGTGTGAGGAAACCTGTGCAGTGGGGTGGCGCGTGATAAATCTCAACTCGTGAACCGCTGGGGTTAAACAGTGGGTTATTTAAAGCGAATTTTGTGGGTCGCGAAGGGCAATGATGGAGGGCCGAATTATGGTAAATCTGACGAGTTTGAGACAACAAGGAACTTATTTACTGTTATTTTTTTCGTTTACAGGTTTTGGTTTAAAAGTGTCGTCATTTAACTCACTTTGTAGGAGCTCTTGGTAGCAATAATTAATATCTAACAATCCATTAAAAAAGTTAACCCTTTTTCATAGATAAGAACACGGCCGCCGAGTCCTGTTTAAGTAAATTTCGCGATAGTAGGTAGGTACGTGACGCATATTGCGTTAATTATGCTTAATGTTATTAAAATCTCTAATTAGTAATTACCTACAGCGGTCTAGACGTACCTACTAACGCGATTAGAGCAATCATTTAATAATGTGTTTAATACTTCTAAGCGATAAATAAAAATGTTTACGTATCAAATAAAAGGCTGTCCAACGTAGCGTTAACAATAAGATCTTGATGGCGAGGTCAGTTTTTATTTATAACCGATTTACCTATCAGTAGGTACGTAATTATTGTTCATCCAGAACAGCCTTGCTTTTAATTTTGACCTTAACTTTTTATATCATAACCTTAATAAACACCTGTAGCTTTTCAATATAACGTTTCTAATTGCCTACCTAGATATTATGATATTGATATAAAGCTACTGCAAAAACAGACAGGAACGTCGGATAAAAAACGTATTGATTTGGACACCCTTTTATTTTGACACAAACTCAGTTCTCGCAACTATAAAAATACTACGAAATCGAAAAAGGAACGCAGCCGTGACAACGACAAATTGAAATCTAGTAGGCTCGAAATGATTGCTTCTATTTTTAGAATTTGTCGCAATTTAACGGTTTTGCGTGCCATGACCGACTAGTTTAGTATTAGTACTTACTGTGAGGTGGCGTGAGGGATAGGGCTGAGACGGCTTGCGGCGGCACCGGCGGGTAGAGATCTTGGTGCGGCGGGAACATGCGGGGCGGAGGCGGCGCCTCCTCGGCCTCTTCGGCCTCCTGCTTCGGCGGCGAGCGCGGGCGCGCTAGCCTCACAGCCTTCAGACCGCCGTCGCCCGGCGAGCGACGCATCGACAAGTTCTCCGGCGTGTCGGATTCTCCTGAACGGCGACGCGGGCGAGCTTGCTTCCTCCTGGGTTGAGGGCTGGCCGGGCTGGCGGGCGGCGAGGCGGCCGGCGGCTCGGCCGCCACCGGGCTGTGCGGCGTGCACGAGCGCGCCGTCTCCTCGCGCTCATGATCCGCCAGACCCCGCACCTGAAGAGACTCCCCGGCCCGTATCACAGTCCCTAGCTGCTCCTGTGCGACAGATACCTCGCCACGGTACATAAAGTCCACAACCGCCTGCACCTCCCATCCTTGGAAATCTTTCAACACGATGACCGGGTGCTTGCAAGGGTTCTCGCTGAAGATCCGTCTGAACAGCGGGCTGCACGCCCCGAGGAGCACCTTGTGGGCGCGGACCCGGCGCTCAGCACAGACCAGCGTCACGTCCACCAGGGTCTCAGCGTGGAGCAGAGCCTCGAACGACCGCAGCAGGTGCGCTTGATGGTTGTTCCAGCGTAGGCTGTAGTGTTCCTCCGGTTTCTCTTCCATACTGCCTTTGGACGCGCGTGCGCGTTTAACTCTCGCGCACGTAACCCTTTCGCCGCTCAAAGGATAGCGTTGCGGCGCATCGCTCACTAAACAGTTCCGAAAGTTAGTCAGCACTTGGTTCAGTTCGTAACACTGCACACACACGAGACACGTAGCGGGGAGCGCGGACGTGCGGCTTGTACGAAGCGCGAGCGCGGAATGGCAAGTGAGACGGGCGCGCGGAGCGGCGGTGTCGCGCGAATGCCGACGCGGGCTGCGTGCGCCGGCGGGCAGTGGCCGCCCGTGGGGCCCGCCCCCGGCCCCGCCCTCTCCCCCACCACCCTCCGCCCGCACACACGTGTCACATTACCCGAATACCGACACATGTGACGCCTACTCCGTATGTATACCTAGTACCTACTTTCCGTAACGGTGACACACCTCCTTATGTACGTGTCGCTGTTATCTCCTTATCAGCTATAAGTCGCGTATAGGTAAGCTAGCCACATGCGTATACGCATATAGGTTATACTTATAAGATATGCGAAGCGTGATAAGAGAGGTATATTTGGGGGCAGAAGCCCGCGTGGCGGTGCGGTGGTGTCATGGCCAGCTATGTTTATAGCGGGGTGACCTACAAACGGCGGCAGAAGGGAGGCAGACGAATTCGTTACTTCGCGTCCATAGGTGAGCCGGGCTTTGTGAATTTAACTCGGTCGCTGTCTGTAGAGATAAAAGAGATTGGGCCGCAACGGGACTTGTTTCATGAAGAGCTAGGTTTATTTAAGTCTAGGTAATGATATATTGTTGTTCAGGTCTGCACATGTAGATATATATATGATGGTTCGTGGGTCTGGGCGAACGGTGATAAGACTGATAAGTATAATAGGTACTGACATGACGTGTCATATCAATATTAGGCTAGATTCCGAAGTTTTTTTACGATGCCATTCGAATAAGTTTTTGGAGAGAAACAAATGTTTGTATAACTACAATTAAAGGGCATATTTAAATTTATAGACAAAAAATGTGAGAAGTATGACATAACAATTTTCTATTTGTAGGTACTAAGTAGTTGTACGGAATATCCAGTACCCAAATTGTCGACGAATCTACGTTATTATTATTACTGTATTGCTAATGTCCCTGTATTCCAAACCTATACTACCCATCAAAAAATGTTCAAGATATTTTAGGTATCTACACCTACCCAGATGTAACTTTTTAAAACTCAGATTCATAATCAAGGACACTTGGTCGATGCCCGTGAGATTAGTAGGACTATTATAGCTATTATAGATATCTACAATAGTAAAAAAACAAGTATTTTTTTTAAAGATGAAACTGGTATTTTACTTATTATACCTATAGGTATTTACTTCAAGACTTCGAGTTTGCGGCCCTTGCTGTAGAGACATTGGGTAGGGACCAGCATGAGTAGGGTTGTTAACTATTTATTTATTTTTATTTATTTATTTATTTAATATGAAACAAACGGTCATACAAAAGTATATCATTACTTGTTAGTTAAAGTACAAATCAGACCTATAGTTTCCAATATGTATCCCAAATTATAGCAAAAACTTAATTTAAGAATGATTACATAGTTGCAGTTATTAGTTGCTACAAGTAAAAATGGAAATTTTTGCAATAAGGTAAAGAAATGACAAAGAGACGCGAGCAAGAAAATTACTACTACTATTATTACATTTGCAAGCACCTAGGTAACCTAACTTTGTTATAGGAATATAAATCAAAATGATCTAGATGCAATTTTAAAGACATTTTTTAAGGAACTTATGGTACAGTTAAATATATCAATATCTTTTAATTTATTGTTATTGTTATAAAGCCCAGAGGCACGCTTAATAAACATATTTTTTGCATAACTTGTTCTACTACGAGGGACGGAAAATAAATGTTTAATACGACATTGGCGTTCAATTTTACGTGGAACTCTAATTTGTATATTTTGGAGTAAGCTAGGAGCGTCAAGATGATTATGTATTATTTTATGAAGCAAAACTGAGTCAACACAGTCTCTACGACACTCAAGTGACTATATATTGTGGCGGATTAAATATTCAAAATAATCATTATATTCACTGCCAGTTATAAAGTCAAGGGATCTTAAGAACTTTTTCTGAAGTCTCTCAATCCTATTTTTATGAACACTATAAAAAGGATTCCATACAGCACATGCGAACTCGAGACGACTACGGACGTAACTATTATATAATATTTTAAGTGTCAGAGGATTTCTAAAAGGTTTACCAACACGCAATATAAAACCCAACTGCTTAAAAGATTTTCCCAGAATGGAATCGATATGTGGTATGAAAGACAGTTTGTCGTCCAAAATGAAGCCAAGATCACGGACCTCTTTCACTCTTACTAAATCCTTATTACATAGCCTTTAATTAAAAATGGACGATTCCTTTTTTCTGCTAAAACTGATGATATAACATTTATCTGGATTTAAGAATAAATGATTCTCTCTACAATAAGCTTCAAATTTATACAGGTCACGTTGTAAGAGTACCTGATCCGAGTTGCTACGAATTACCCTGTAAATCTTTGCGTCATCAGCATAGAGAAGAATGTTGGAGTTAGCAAAGAAATTAACAATATCATTTATATATAATATAAATAAAAGAGGTCCCAAATGAGATCCTTGGGGGACGCCAGAACTTATACATTTACTGCGGGAGGTAAAGAAATATTTTTGGGGGAGATATAGTATTTTCCATAAAAAACGACAAAAAATATAGTGCACTTTAAAAAAATATAGTACTTGGCTGGGCATTGTTGCTATTTGGTAAAAAATAAATGGGTGTCGTAAAAGTCGACTAAGGACCCAGGGTTGAAGTGTGTTGTGGGCGATGGGCTAGCAACCTATCACTGCAATATCACATTTTGTCGATCTTTTATACCCACAGTTATGCTAAAAGTGGCGCTGGAACATACGTTTCATGTGCTCTGCCTACCCCTTTTGGGAATAAAGGCGTGAATGTATGCAGTAAAAAATCTCGGCCATTTGAAGCACTTCTTAAGGTCCCTCAAAATATAGTATTTTCGCGTACTATATATTTCTTCAACAGTATATAGCACAAAGAGTCAAAATATAGTACAATACTATATAATATAGTACGGTTGGCAACCCTAAGCATGAGCCGCCTCGGCAAAGCTCTCATGAATGAATTTATATCAGCTGACCCCCTGGTCTCATCAGCACCTCAGGCGACCCCAGAGCTGGCGCTTACCTCTCAAAGAATCGCCCTCGCGATACAGAGGTAACGCAGCTAGCGTCACGGGGACATGCCACGAGAGATCTCCTCGACGGGGTGTTCTTTTGCATATATATGCATTTTCACTTCGTTATTAATTAGCTTAAATAAAGCTTGATCTACAGAGTGTACCAAAAATGGGGTGTGAACCGATCAAGGGCATAACAGGTATCGTAAAAAAATCGCTTAAAAAACTAAGAGATATTTTTTAAGCGATTTTTTTACGATACCTGGTATGCCCTTGATCGGTTCACACTCCATTTTGGTACACTGTATTAGTACGTACTAAATAAAAATTCCCTTATACCTAGGTATATATAACATTATATACGTACCTACTGAAGCGGAGACGCTGTTTAATGTCTCTTTAAGAGTCCAACCAAAAACTAGGCTTCATAGCATTTAACTTTGGCAATGTTCACACTTCTAAAGGGAAGACGTATAAAACCTTAGGTTAATTTCTGTAATACCTAAGACCCGCGACCTACCTACCCACTTGTGTTAAGTACACTTTATTTTGCTTATAACTTATAAGTAACCAAACAGTAATATCAGTGACCTTTGTCAACTGCGAGAAGGCTTATTCTTACCTAGGTACCTACTCTTAAAAAGCGATCTCTTCTGTATTATCTTTATTGCGTCCAGTGGAAGTCGAAAGTATGGAAAATGATTACTTTCTAAGTTTTTGTTGAATCCTAAAATAGGCAAACCTACCTACTTTAGGTACTGTAATTAGTTTTTTTTAAAGCCAATGTTTGACAGCCGTCATCCCAGTACAATAAACGTCAATGATGACATATCATGACCATAAATTGTACTGGGATGACAGCTTTCAAATATTGGATGTAAGGGCATTTTCACTATAGGTACTTATTTACAGGTACCTACTTAGATAATTACTTTAAGAACGTGTATTATCTATTGTTACCAAGTGCCTCCATTCATAACAATCATCCTTAGTTGGTAGTTTAAATCGGGCCACGATTCCACTAACTGAAATTGGCAAAAGGACATCGTTTAGGATATCGCTTTTGTTTCATGTGTCTGTCAACATACCGGACATGCGTCACATTTTCGATCAGGAATTATGCCCCATTTTATGCCACACTGTAGAATCTACAGGTAGGCTGTAGAATCTACTTACTAAGAAAATTGTTGAGTTTTTAGTCTCTATGCCATTGCATATTACATTGATTAAATTCACGCCTTTATTCCCAAATGGGGTAGGCACAGCTCAAGACATGAAACTTATGTTCCAGTGCAGCCACTTTTAGCATTGGTAAATGCGAGTATGAAATATCGACAAAATGTGATATCGCAGTGATAGGTTGCTAGCCCATCGCCCACAACACAGTTCAACCCTGCTCCCATAGACTTTTACGAGACCCAAGGGAAGAAAGGGGGTGGTTAAATTCTATTTCTAACCCGACACCACACGGGATCATTGCATATACACTTATACATAAAACGTTTTGTCAATGCTCATAATTACCTCTATTTCCTGATGACAGCAGACAATAGGGCTAGGATTTGGCAAATAAAAGTTGAATCCACTAGGCGCAGTTACGGGGAAACACTTTTGGTCCAAATGTACATGCGTATCTAATGACGGCATATAGGTACCATATGGACTAAGGTGTTGCCGCGTGGCCCGCGTGATTGAATCTAGTGGGTTCAACACTAGGACAAAAATTACAAAACGAAGGAACAAGCATATTTGCATTTTGCGTTTCATTTCACGCTACAGACAACACTAAAAACAAACATGTACCTTGACCTTTTCTAAATCAACCATAAAATCTTAGGGTAAGCAAATCCACCTCGATTCTCGATTTAAATCTGTCGCAGAAGCGAGTAATTTAAAGAAATGAAGAAATGACCACACCTAAGACAAATCCTGTACGGCATTATAAGATAACTATCATTGTTTGTCAAAAATGAAAACATACCTGAATGTGTAAAACCCCCACGCGAGCTTATTCCTGGAGTCTTAAGGAGGACATTTCTGCCCCGCTATTTAAAAAGTCGTAACCGCCGCCATGTTTGTTCTAAAAACGCCTTTTAGACGCTGAAAAAAGACAATTAACATGTTTCTACGTGATGCTTAATTCAAAAAGGGATTAACGCTCTTTGCTACCAAGGGACATAATGTCTTCTTAAATACGGATTTGTAAGGGATACCTGTCCCACCGTTAGGTTTAACAATGATGTCGGTGTGTTACAACTTACAAGTGCAATAATGTAAATTGTTTTATGGTGTGTTAGTTTATGTTAATAGTGAACTGAGTCACTATATGACGTTGTGTGTTTTTACGGTGAATTTAGTAACATTCAGTGATTAAAGACTGTCTGATGTATAATATAATAGTATTGTCAATAGAATAACCTCTTTCGATATTACTTTTTTATTCGATGTCTTTCTTAAATAACATAATTGTTTAAGTACAAAATAATCATATTGCAACAGTACAATTACCTGGTCATTTCCACATATTTCTAATTAAGCAAACATTTCAACCAAATCATAACGCCATTAGTAATGTAATTACACACATGAAATCGTTAACGTTAATCCGCAGTTATCGGAAACACACATTACTCCCGGGGGCAGTAATGACGCCATTAAAGACCACATGCCGATTTCCTAACGATTAACTGGCGACACAATTACATACTTGTAACCTGTAGTAGTTGACGCTAGAATTATTTCATACTTTGTTTTAAATAAAAAAAAACATGGCAATTTTTTGGTAAGTACGAATTGAAAAATATTGCAAATCCGATATAAAAAAAACTATCACAGATTGGACTAGTACTTACATGTATAAGGTTCAAACTCTTACTAATAGTCTAGTCTATCACCTTAAGGCGCCGTAGGTTCATGGTCTTCTCTCCTCTTAGAAGAGATGGAAGTGCGTGCTCGGAAGCGCGGATATCATGTTTTTCAATTTTATTTTTGTGGCCGTTTAAATAAATAAAACAATTAATCACTGAGTTCTCTCATACCTGATATTGCCGATTTTTAGAAGCAATTTTAATATTTTAAGCTTTTGTGCATAATTTGATACGAATATTTTAAGTGTATTTTAGACCTATGTTCGTTTTTTTCTATCGAGCGAAATTTGCTTAATCATGTTTCGAATCACTGATCTCGCTGCAGAAAAGCCTCAAGACTACTATTTTTACTTTTTTGAAACCATATTATTATAGACAGACGCATTATATTGTTTCAAAAACTGTTCGCTTAACTTCGCTGAACCTTCGGTGCCTTAAGTTCCTACATAGTTATCCCGAACATCCTGTACCTACCTACATTTGTGGGTGAGCGTTGAGGTGAGTTTAAAACAAGTTAGAGCACAGCGGGGCAGATATAGTCGTCACCGCGTCGTCGGCTGTATTTATACTATTTATTTATTTATTTAAGTAAACTTTATTACACAATACAAGATAAAGTACAAATGGCGAACTTAATGCCATAAGGCATTCTCTACCAGTCAACCATTGGGCAAAACAGAGACATTTGGTGCAGGCATTTAAATTTAAATGGAAACTTAATCCAAGATAAACTTCTGTCAAATACATACTGAAAAAAACATAAACATATATTACTTATACAAAATAATATACACTAATATATAAGTACTAACAAATTATGGATTGTAATATCGGAAATAAATACTATTCATTCATTCATATATACATATTACTAGGTACCTTTTGTACCTAGTGAAAAATACTATGTTGACAACTATCCTACGCGCTTATCAGAAAGATACTTGCGATATTTATGTTGTTAATACTCACTTGTTGCCCGATTATGACCACTATTTTAGTTCTACTCATTTTGAAAGATACATTGTCCCCAATCGTTAGGAAGAATCGTTCGAAAGGGAGAGAGGCCGGGACGTATTTAAGAATTTGTAGGGCATCAAGAGACTGCATGCGTGAAAGAGCCGAAGGTAAGTAGCGCATGGCAGTGGCCGAGATTCGGTCTGTAAGCCCAAAGGCAGGAGAGACCATGACGAGGTAGAGGGAATGTCCCCAATCGTTAAAATTCCATAAACAGTAAAATAAAATAAACACATTTGGCAAAGCTACTCGTACAATTGCACTTATTTTGTAGTTTTTAATAGTTGTATACAAGGAGTCATTTTGTTAGATAGACAGGTAACAGGTTTAAGGTGCGACCACACCGCTGCTCAAAATACGCTAACGCACCGTAGAACGCAGCGAAATGTATGAAGAATACGTGACGCATACGACACGTCAACGCGTATACGCAGCGTTAAGCACCGGTGTGGTCGCTCCCTTAGACCGCGGACCCACTCCCAATACACCTCCGTCACATGACATGGTAAAATGCAGGGCAGCAGGTTGACAAAGTTGTGCAGGAAGAAAAAAAATAGGCCGAGTTTTGAAAATCCTTCACTTTCGGTCAAAATTTGTATGGGTAGGTATATTTACGTCATGTGACGTGTCAGACATACATACATACATACACGCCTTTATCCCTAAAAGGGGTAGGTAGAGCACATAAAACTTGTGTCCAGTGTTAGCATAAATGTGGGTATAAAAGATCGACAAAATGTGGTATCGCAGTGATAGGTTGCTAGCCCACAACACACTTCAACCCCCTTCCCTTAGTCGCCTCTTACGACACCCACCACGGGAAGAAAGGGAGTGGTGCTATTCTAATCCGACACCACACGGGTGCCAGTACGAGACACGTGGCATCATTTAGCCCTTTACTCGTAGAGAGACTGTCAGTCCTGAAATGGCCGGACTGTCAAAGTTGCCAACTTAATTAAAATGTAACCCATAGGTATTGCTTTGATTTAAAGCGCCCATGTCATATATAGTCGAGGACTCGGACGTTTACTTTATGTTTTGGGGAATTTTACCTGAATGACCATACAGTGTGTACCAATTTTCTAATTAATTTATAGTACATTGTTTAACGAGGGGCGTAAGCGGAATATTGCGAACAAGAGTATCAGAAGCATCTTTCGATGGCTCGAGTTTGCAATATTCTTACGCCCGTGTTATACACAATGTTTTTCATCACATTTGCGAGGAAACAAATACATTTTAGATGAAATTAATACAAATCGTAATAAAAACTGCGACATGTCAGTTGTCCATTTTGTTGAATTTGACGTGAGGCGCGTATGGCAAAGACCCTTCGGTATACAGCCACGATTTGAAAACACTTAAAAACATTTTACATAGACACTAAATAACTACATATTAAATATGTAAATAATTCTGTTAAACATGTTTTAGTAGTGTTTTAAGTTTAAATTTATTTATAAATACGTTTTCAGACATCGTATTTGATATAAAACCTCTTTGCTTTGTAACTGCCGCATGAGTGACAGATACAATTTAAGAAAAAAACCATTACGCCCGTGGGCGTAACATAGGCTATAACAGCTCTGTATGCCTGCTCATTATGAAGCTCGTTTCGAGCAAGTGTGATGAAAATATTTTTTTTGTTTACCCCCTTTACCCCCTCCCCCTTTGTTTTTAGTTTACCTACCTTGTACGATTATTGAATCCTCTTACCTGGGAAAAGTGTAGGTTTAAGCGTACCTATTATACATAGATATACCTATATATATGACTAACAAAGCAATGACATAACAATATACATTATACCTAAGTTCACTCGTTACTTTTTATGGCCATCATAACCGTTACGGTAACGAAGAACGTTGTTTTTAATAACGCATCGTTTATGAGTTGCGAAGTTTAGTGTTGAAAGGGTAACGTAGGGTTGAGAGGAAAAATTGCCTGAGTTACTATTTTATATAATAACTAGGTACCTACATAAATAACAAACATTTATTGTGATACTTAAGTCAACCATCATTATAAGATGTCTTAATTTTAAGAACTGTAGATATGCCTAGAGAATGGTCAAATCTGCCGATAATATGATACTGCACCTTTGCCACCTTAGTGATGTGTGTGAGTTATAATATTTAAGAAGCAGTAAAATTCAATATTAGTTACATTCATCCAATTGTACCTCTCTAAAAGCCAGATAAACTCAAACTCAAACTCAAAATGATCTTTATTCAAGTAGGCCTAGTAACAAGCACTTTCAAATCGTCAGCAAAATTTTTTTTGCGTAATTTATTAAACATAAAAAATAAAAATGATGTGAAGTAAACATTGTATAAAAAACACTAGTCTAGAATGTTTCTAGAAAAATCTAATGTCAAAAAACAAAATATAACGAGAATAATAGATTAAAAATTCAGTCACAATTACCTAGTTCAAATGGAGTTTTATCATTCATGTAGTCTTGTGTGCTATAATAATGTCGAGGAAGGATTAGTATCGGACGAAAATGATCGGTACTTAGTACGAGTAGGTACTATAGTGCTGGGATTCCGACGACATTTGGAGGATGATGCTCTGCATTATTCCATAAATTAAATAAATACCACTGTCACAACAATAACGTGACGTAGTTGACGAATGCTACAAATAGGTACTAATCTAATTGTTTACGCCAAGGAAACAAAAACTACAAAGCTAGTAATGAAAACCCTGTCAGCTTAACGTCTTGACTGCAAAAGATACTATCTCCACGTAAATTCAGCGAAACCCGCGCCTTTTTAAAAACCGTTACACTCAGTTTAAAAAAAGCTCATGGCTATGTAAGGGGGCAAGACATGGGTCCTTTTTCTAGCAGAATAAGCATGCGTGTTCATACATCATGCCGAATTACCTTTACTTTTGTACCATTAGCGTTGCGATAGCATCTGACCTCACTTAATAAAACGTAACACGAGTTGAGGGGGAGTGTAACTTATTGGTAATGTTGTAGGAAAGTTTGAGGAGCGAAATTTATTTGATAAAATTTAAATGCATTGGCTTTTATTTTATGCAGCGAGTCGACCAATTTTTGTAGCATTTTTAATTACTTAAGGATATACCTACCTACCTGCCTCAACTTATTTAAAATGTTAAAATGAACTTGTTACAATAGCCAATATAAATTATGTGGGTACACGAAATGGACGGGAAAATATTAGTACTAAAGCCTAGCCTAAAGTCGTAGATTATTAGTCGTACTCACAGCACCAAGAACGACTAATGATAGTAGGTATGGGTAAGTGCGACTCCTGTGTGTTATTTTTGGAAGCGAGCGCCAAACATGGAAATGCTATTGGACTTGGAAGCGATGAACAAACATAGATACACCTGTGTAAAATGTGTGAAAATGAAAATGCATTGGCTTTTATTTTAAGTAGCGAGTCGACCAATTTGTGTAGCATTTTTGTTCTTAACTAATTTAAAACGACAGTCAGAAACAGGCAATATAAATTATGTAGGCATACGAAATAGATGGGGAAATATAAGTAAGTCTAGAATTAAATTATATTTTCCCATGTGTCAGAGGTAAAGCACCAAGAACGACTGGCAGTAAGTGCGATTCGTGCGAATGTCATTTTTGTCAGCAAGTGGGAAACACATCGCAAGGCGAACCGAAAAAGAAGGAATGTTGGAATTAGAAGCGATGAACAAACATTTATACGCACCTGTGTAGAATGTCTGAAAGTTTAAACCAATCCTGTATGTATACCCAAGAACACACGGAATATATAAACACGTTCCCAGCGACCCGACATCTAGATTAGTCGGCAACTTCAGTTTTACAACTAGCCTTTATTGCTTGCTCATATAAATGAGTTCCCGAACGTTTTTATATGGGTTTCAAGATGTTTTATTAGGAAAATGTGATTTAGAGTAGAGTTTAGACGAGATTGTGATGAGCGGAATGGAATAAAACAAATGATAAAGTTAGTTATAACTAAAACTTCAGTCCAAAATTTATTGAAGCTCGCGGTACGTAGGCACATACTACATAGTCATGGTATTTATTTAAATAGGTATGTATCTAGAGATTAGAACAGCTGTCGTACGGTATGAAAAGCGGGAACTGTAGCCTGATATGGACAATTTCTAATGAATATGCCAGATACGATTTTTTTTTCCCAGTACGAAAGATATATCTATCATATGGCCCTACACCTAAGTAGATTCCCGAAACGAAGTTGGACTGTCGCAGCACAAAATGCTGCAGGACGCTATGTGGAGGCGAGTATGACCATTTTATCGTGTTTTGAATTGCCCTACTCTACACTACCGAAATGTGTATGCTACCTCATATCTGGGTATTCAGTTATAAGCTATATTGATGACGAGAAGAAAATTGATCAATGACACGATAATTCATACCTATACGTCTACCTACCTTAATTAGTACCTGGCTTAAGTACCTACCAAGTAGCGTATTGCAAAGTTAACTTCAATCGTCCCCCAATCTAGTCACTTGTACGATTAAGACATAAATCAACTCCTTAAGGCCTGATTATTTATAAGTTAACCTTACGCGGCTTCATACCCATTGAACGGTAAGACTAGGCGGTAACCATGTTTAGAACTGTTTCAACCAGACCTTGTAACATCTAAATCAAGCAGCACCTATCATAGACAAAACCCCATTAAATCATTGTACATTCACGTGTATAGCACGCTTTACGTTTGTCCGTGGCGGTTAACGACGTGTATGGCCGCCGCGGGTTGTCTATGCTTGCCATAGACAATGCAGATCGGCAACGCGGTAATGAATCAGATGTGTATCGGCGACGTGTGAGAACATACGGCCAAAATACAAGCCGTAAATACTCGCTCGCGTGCGCCCAGATTTGATTTTGGAACGTGATAGAGCTGGCCGGTTGGGGCTGCGTACCAAATTGGAACGAAACCGGCAAATTCGCAGGTTTTTGTTTCTTTTTTAAAAACCTGCATTGACTTGCCAGGTTTTTGAATTATCTACTTAAAAATTCTTCTAAAACTATTTAAAAATGTGCTGTCGGTTGGAATCTACCACGTGGATGTAAGTTATAAGATTTTGGAACGAGCGAATATGGAATTCACGCTATTATAAACATTTTGCTAACGCAAAAGTCAACATGTTTAAACCTATTATTAGGGCTTAGTTTCTGGTTAGAGCGTATTGGCGTTGTAAATAGTTAATAAAATATAGCTAGATTTCCAACTTCCCAAGCGACTTCGTATATTAGCCTTAACTACTAATATTTAATTTAAATACCTACGTAATGCCAATACTTAATAAAAGTTACTTTAATTGAGTACAAACTATAGTAAACGACCTTATCCAATTGATACTTTTAGCTCCCTAAATAAACGGATACTTCCTGACTCTACGGCCAATCGTGCCCACACGACCCGCCCCGGGCGCAGAAAATAAAAGTTAAAAGCATAGAGTTGATAAGCGCCGAATTTTCAATGTTTTCCCGCGAGTCAGTCCGGCGTGTTGGTACACTGTACGGACCGGGGTATTCATTCGCTTTTATACGTAAAGTGGAGTGCACATGTATAAATAAAGTGGGAAAGTTTGACAGGCGCTCCTATGTTATTCTGTAGTGTAGAGGAAGGAAACTTGGATGTTGGATTCGTTTTTTTAACCACCTGTACAATCATCGGATATTATTAAACGTAGGTACATACTCTAAGGGAAAAGTTAGCCAAGTATGAGTTTTATTCAAGGATGCCACTGTTGAGAACTGTCTCTGTACATCCGGTTCGAAGGACCAATGTTAGGGTCCTACTGGGACTTAAATGAAATGGACTGTAAATTCAAATAGGCTGGTTTATTCCGCCTTAATTACAAATGGGATACCCGGCCAAACAAAAGTAAATCTAAATGCGAGAGTCGTCCGTTGCCGGTGGGGTTCGTGAAGCCGAGTGTCGCTCGCGTGTCGCCGCGTCCTCCGCGACGGTGACGTCGCGCTGTGTCCGCCGCCCGCGCGTCTCCTCCCGAGCGCATGTCGATCCAGTTCTCAACAGCCACCCTATTCTAGAATGTGAAGTGAGATTTCAAGCCAGGTTAAGTTTAATATATAATCTAATGTTAAATCCATTAAACATGGCACAAGAAAAACAAAGTTATTCTTAGGTATGCACATCGTCGCTAATCAGTCTTAATAGATAGGTAGGTATTCGCATCATTAGAATACTCTCTTCTATCATATCTATAGATACCGCTCTAATGGATGGTCGCACATATTTAAGCAAATTTTAATTGTATCCTCTCTAGGGATATCGCTCTTATACCTATTACGTAGTTGTATATTTTAGCAAATAATTGCATCATTGGCGTTTGTAAAAGAAAAAACGACAAGTACCTGTCTATGGTATAGTTTATGGTTTATAGGGTACGTGTACACGATATAAAGTTGTGCTTGATGCGCGGCTCGTTTAGAGCCCATTCACACGATAGCGCGGAAGTTTGTACACGTGTGCTTTTTATTTTCTTTCCTCCTCGTTATTTTGCAGCAAATTTACACGAGTTTTAGGCTAGGGTTTTGGGGAAAGTTGTAAAGTGTTTTGCTAGCTAGTATTTTGAATCGAAAATAAATGGGGTGTCTGTCTTTGTTTTCGGTTAGCGGATTAAATATTTTGATAATGTGTAGGATTCAGTATAATAGGTACCTACACCTAGCTAGCATCAGTGGCGTGGCGTTTGTATAAAAAATGCTTTTGGAAATACATCATGCGCTTGTCCTTATCCCATTAACTTGGGGTTTGGACATTAATTTAGCTTAATACGACAAAAACTACCAAAAACAATTTCCAACCTTCAAACACTTGTTAAATAACCTGTAATTTAAAAACTACACTTACCTTCCCGACAATGGCCACACATCCCGTCCTTGAGACTGAGACCAAATCCCAAAAACAATAACATCTTACCTGGGTTTTTACCATTTCACACATCTTTCCACGAATTGTTTAAATCTATGAACAATAGGGCATTTATTACACACATAGCGGTATTGTAGACCCACGTTTGGGACATGTTGGAGAAAAAATTGTCTTTGATTTGTGCCAAGTTGTCTTTGCGTGTAGCTGCGGGCAGTCGTTGATTTAGTACGTCGCGGTACTATTCTAACATTTTAGCAACTGCAATTAATAAATTTGTCACCAAAATCGGGATCAATGAAGAAAAACGGCGTATATGCCTGTACGCTTAGTTGAAATTAGTCACTATTCTGCTGAGAGTAAGAAATGATGTCACTTCATGAGACGGACGTTGTTTCCGTGGTATTCCCAGGACGTGAGTGTCCCAGTGAATAGGTGTTTAGCAGTGTGCATCTAACAAGATGTGAGTTATTGTAGGTTAAACCAATTGATCACATGTAGGGCGCGTCGGAGTCGGGAAGACAGGACGTAATATCACGTCATATGTTCAATCAGTTTAATATGAGATAGACAGGTGTCCAATTCCAGAAAGCATCTCTGACGTATTGATATGATATATGAATCACTAGCTTCCGCCCGCGACTTCGTCCGCGTGGACCCGGGATAAAAACTATCCTATATTTTAATCCAGGCTATAAACTATCTTCGTGCAAAATTTCGTTCAAATCGGTTCAGCCGTTTAAGCGTGATTGAGTAACATCAAACATCCAAACATCTAAACTTTCGCATTTATAATATTAGTAGGATAATCATCTTGGTATCTGCCGTCACTCTTGTCATCTCATGCATTAGCGCATGTTCAAGTGTGTATGAGCGAGATACCTACGCATTGTACCCGATTCTACAGTGGCCTCTAAACTTCCTAATTTTATTTAGGTGTCGCTAAACACTTTGCTATCTATGAGCAGCTGTCATAATCAAATGACAGCGCTAATTTGAATCTGACGTTTCTTATTTTAGGCGGTTTATACAACTTACTTAGCTGCCTGAATGCTATTCTAACTATGTCGTTTTTAATCTGCCGCCTAAATTATGTCTAAAACTTAGACAATTTAGTTTTAGGCTAGTTAAGCCATGTGCACGTAGAATCGGGTCCATTATGACACATTTTGGCCACGCGGCGGAACGGCACTCATGCCGACGACACATACGCAGAATGACTATGTCTATACAATGTGCTGAATATGAGTAAGTTCTTCAGATAGCCGAGAAAAAAGGGGCCCCGCGGGATCGCCTCCGAATTAACAAAAAAAATGTTGCTGGTGGCAATATGCGTACTACATAAATTATTATGCATTGATATAGATAAACGAAATTAAAATACAAAAAACCGGCCAAGTGCGTGTCTAGCCACGCGCAGTGTAGGTTTCCGTAGTTGCCTGTCTTTCTTAGTTACATCGACACGCGCGCGCCAACTAAATGGTTGCGTCGGCCGAATTTGTACGAAAGTTGACCTTCCTAAGTACATTTTAGAATAGAATAGAATAGAATAGAATAATAATTTATAACCAAAAACAAGTACAGACATATACAAACAGTGACAAATACGGAATAAGAATATGCTAAAAAATAAAAAGTACAGTTCAATTATTTTGGGGCAATAGGTCCCTGGGCCTTATTAGGGCTCGGTCGGTAGCAGAACCTAAGCATCGGAGTTGGACGCTGTGCTTTCAAATGCGTACAAATTACGAAAAAATAATAATAATACAAAATTTAAAATAAGAGCGTGTGTGCGTGTGTATGTGTGTGTGATGTGTGTGTATGTGTGAGTGTGTGTGGGTGTGAGAGCGTGCGTGCGTGCGTGCGTGCGTTATTGTGTGTGCGTATGTGCGTATATGTGTATGTGTACGAGCGTGCGAACGTTGTTGTGTGTGTGTTTGTGTGTGCGCGTACATGAGTGCGAGTGCTAAAAAGAAAAAAAAGAGAATGAATACCCAAGTGGAGAACAAAACAACTATTTTAAGTTAGTCGACTATTACTGGGTAACTAGATATGCCTACTTAGCCGTGATAGTTTTCCTTTTAAATTCATTATACCCATGTACTACTGCTACGATTTTTTTCACATTCCCAGTAGCAGCCATTTAGCCGGCAGGGGGGGGGGATTACATCAACACTAGGTGTAGGGGAGGTATAGGTGGTACCTACCCTAAAAAAACTTTTTTCCAATATTTTATTCTACTGTTCTGTCGGCGTGATTGATTTACACCACCCATGCCGAATTACAGATTTCGAGTAGTAAGGGTTACTGAGGTAAGCCGACGACGGACAGACGGACAGACGGACGGACATGGCGAAACTATAAGGGTTCCTTGTTGACTACGGAACGAGATTTTTAGTTGAAAAGTGGAGCCCGTAATCGTACTATGTCTGATACAGAGACGTTAACTTTAGGCTCTAGATGCTCTAAACGATTGACATTAAGTAAATTTCCAAAATATTTTGTAAATCTAATCCTAACGTGAAATTGAGGAAGTCATCAGTGGCTGTATTATTGTTAAGTTCCAAGTGGCCCATAACGTATCCTATTATAAGCAGTCGATTAGGCAAATCACGTTAGCGACCGCCATTCCCGTGTACGCGGTAATTAACGAACATGGGTCTATATTGGACGACGCCCCTCGTATTAACTGTTGCTCGGTACGTGCCATACGTTACAAGCCAATTAATATAAATTTATATGAGTTTTAGAACTTAGGCCTACGTTCCTGGTTGTTGGTAAGTACTCATTGCTTTGCTATCCACGCTCTAATTTCTAAATATTTAGCAATATCCTTCATAGGTAGGTAGGTACAAACGACAACACTGTTAACTGACCATCCTGTGTTTATATAGAACCTTATTACAATGCAGTTAAGGTGCACCGATGGTCAGTTAGCTGTGTTGTCGACAGTACAGTAATAATTATGTTGAAATGATGGTCAAATCAACAACGAAATGAAATGTCAAAAACGCTCTGTTTGGAAACGGATTTTTATGGTCAAAATGCGTCCATTTTTTGATATTTATGTATACGTTTTTTTTTAATTTTCACATACGAATCGAATTAAAAATCTATACAACTATTGAACCTGCTCCCAAAATTTCACGAGAATCGGTTAAAATCCGCCGGACATCCTCACATATGAAAGAATTTTGGCCCAAACTAAAACGGAGTACTTCGTTCGCTTCGCTCACTCGTTCAACAAACCTCACGGAAATACTTGGGAAACTTAACGATTCAGATCATGAAGATCACGTGAAGATCCTACGTTACAGACTTCATAGTCCATACTAACAGACCGTTTTTGATGTTTCATAACTGCTGATTTGACTACGAGCCACCATCCCTGCAGATCAAACTTGAGTGCGATATCAAAATTCGTTTTTATTGACACGTCAACACTGTTTGGAAATACACGGTTCCGAGTTCTCCCATTATAATTACTCACTACATCTTGTAGTTTATCAAAGCCTAAATCATTAGTAGGTGTTAACTGCCGTGGATTGGGCGGGAATTAATGTGTGGCCATTACATCAGGCATGAGCTACTGTTAAATTCCCATACAAGTGTAGTTTAACCGTTGCGATGCTGCTTATAATTGTTGGGGAAGATTAATTGTTTAGGCCGGCAAGCACGTGCCGTCATATGGTGATGGTGTTCGTGATGCTTTGCGATTCTAGTTCTTAGACTATTGGTAAATTATGTACTAATTTGTAGTCTGTTGTTACGGTCTTGTCGTCGGTAGATTCATTTGTGAACAGCGGGGGTAGCATGGTTTCCATTTTATTACTTATCGTTGTTGATAAGACATCTGTCGCTCTCGCACTCGCATACCTACTTGTCAGAACGTGACGGTGACGTGTCTACAGCGAGAAGTGATGACAACCATGCTACGCTCGCAGTAACTATACTGTAACATGATATTACTCACTTAGGCCGCTAAAACAAATAATGTCTCAGATCGCAGGTATTTGAAGCCCGAGCCGAAGGCAAGGGCGATAGATATCCGTCTTCCCCTGGCCAGGAAGTGGTATTTTCCGCGCGCGTGCGGTAATATTGCCATTTCATGGACGTAAAAATAGATATACGAGTACGACAGAAGATGACATCAAAACTAGCATCACTGTAGGAGCTACATAATTATATTTACGTCACTCTGGGCGGTAAGTGAGATTTACCGCCCACGGGCGCAGTGGCAAATCTCACTTCACAACCAGGAGAAGACGTAAAATTGTGTCCGCACCACGGGCGGTAATTCGCAAAGCCCCAGATGGCATATTTAAACACCTGCGATCTGGGGCATTCACGAGTTCGCCGCCCTAGGTCTTACGTAATGTACTATTTATGGCTAGATTGCGTCAGCACTCGTGCTCTGCATCTGCGCTCTTCAGAAAGAGCGGTATTATGAATACATACAATACATTAGCATTAACAAGATACCACAACATCAGAGGTCCAGCACGATAAGTTTACGGCGAATATGTACATGAATCGTCACGTCCATAAAACCTATCGTGCTAGGGCCTCAGCACCAGTACTGCTGTCGAGCGGTCCATACGCGGCTAAAACATTGATGCATACACTATTCAGCACATTGTCATCGGATTTCCACGACATATTTTGACCGCCTTTTCAAAACAGAGTGTTACAAGTAAAGAAACTGTGTCTCGCCTCTGTCATGCCGCCCGCCAATAAAACACGCGCTTTAAGTCCACCAACACACGAATTCGGAAGTCCAGATAAGCATTAATGGATTGGCTGACATAAATGTGACGTCACTCCACATATTTCAAACGTCGCATGTCGGTATCGTCCAATTAAGTTGGCACCTCGATTAGAGTTGCTCGCCGCTTTCTTGGGGGCGATTTTCTTAGGTGTTGCGGTGTTGGGGGGTCCAGTTTGGCTGGTGCTAATCCAAGGTGGGTTATCAGATAGCTCAAGGGTTACATTTAGCCGGTATGCGTGGACCGACTCACGCGTTAGGGGCGATAGGATCGGACGCATTAGCATTTTCGGCGGTTTTCGGCTGTCTATGAGGTCATGTGTAGCTGATAGGTCACACGCGATGGTATATGTCGTTACATGCGGGTGCGCACGCGATTCGATCGTCTGATGTGTGGTCAAGATGGCCGGATGGTCCGGTTATTTCTTACTTAAGAAACTTTTTAACGTTACAAATCGTATAAAATGTTATGGCATTGTCCCCGTGACCTGAGGGATAATTGCGTAACTTTTGGAACGAGCGGTTAAACAGCTCAACTGCCTTTTTCCCATAAAAAAAATACATTTATATCTACCTGATCTACGTACAAAGCATTACGCAATCGGGAAAATGACAGCTGAGTGGTCCTAACGAACGTTCGAAAAGTTGCGTCAACCCTCTGTTGTAAAAAGTTGTCTAGATGACGGCTTTCGACACGACAATTAGGTATAGCTGCCGTGGATCACCCCTACCATCCATTGCTTGTAAAACCAGGAACCAAAATTAATTTTGGTTCTATAGTAGAAATACGTACATAATGCATAAATAAATACATTCTTATTCGTATTCTTCACATAGTTCAATGATATGTAGGTACCAGGCAGTGGCATAGCGCCAATACAACGAGCCCGCGGGCTTGCCTAAGATTTCTTTTTATAGGCAAGCCTATAGTTACATTCTGTAAACTCTTTCATAACGTTTTGGTCCGGGTTGCGCATCGAACATTTTCACGCGCCACTTATACACACCTGGTATACGCGATATTACACCCCTGGTACTGGTACCGTATGTGGTATGTTTGAGTACCAGGGGTGTGATATCAAGTACATATTTTACGTTTCCCAAAACCTAAATGAGTTGACAGACTTACTCGAAAAAACTGTAACATCTTCATAGACGACTTTGCGCAAAAAATAGGGTAATGTTTTTTAACTGCATGCAATAAAATATTTCGCTTATCTTTTAGTGAAAGATGAAAGGCACCGACTAAAGTCGTCACGAAAAATATGGGGATTCGTTTATTGCCTTATGAGTACCTGGAACTGAAGTAATATTTACTTAAAATTGGGAGTTGTAGAGAGGATATAAGTTTATTTTCAGCTCTAGAATAGAAAAGCTCGTTTATCAAGGGAACTCAGAAACAGAATGGCAAAGGAAATAGATGCGTCTCGAAAATGGGTATGGTTGGAAGATGTATTATTGAATATCCATCATTCATCGAAGTAGGTGTATAACTTGGTGTTAAAAACAAAATATGTAGATAAATCGTCAATTGATAGGTATATATATGAACCTATTGTAGTAGTTGTGTTATCTGTGAGGGGAACAGATATAAAACTTATAACTGGAAAAGTACGTGCCTACAATTCCGAGTTTCTTTCGAACTTTAAGTGACCGAGAAAGCTGCCATACGTCTACTATAAAGTTCTTACAGAATATAAACATCTTAGAACTATTTATGAAGACTTGAAAATGCAACTACATAGCTAGACTGGGATTAGCGGAATTCATGACTTATAAAATGTAACTTATTTTTATTTTATCTAGTACCGTAATAATATGACTATTATTATTATTAGCTCTAGATTTAACTCGGTTATATAGGTAAAACACACTAAGGGTGGGTTGCACCATCTTACGATTACACACCGATCAACGTTAAATATGGCGCCGGCAGCTGTCATTCCATAGCAACTTGACAAACTTTCCATACATTCTCATTTTAAGCAATACCGCTACCAATTACAGACGGTTTTGTGCAACCCACCCTAAATACTAGTATTAAGACATTTATTATAATGCCTAAAAATGTAAAGCATCGTACAATAATAAAACTTTAGAAAGTAACACTGCCGTATCTACAACTTCCACTAATCTCTTGCAATCATCCATACACGTAGACTATTGTTTTGCACCTACCTGTACTTCTTTTGTTTACCATTTTTTATTGCACGACGTGTAAAACGAGTGTACGGCGGGAAAGTTTTATTTTACACTATCCGGTAAAGTAAGGTACGTTGCTTCATTGTTCAGTTTCGAAGTACTTATTCAAAGAATTATAATCCGAGATACTCTATTTGGTTTTTAACAACTATTTTTATCTTCAAGACATTATAAGTAGATTTAGTAGACAATCGTTTTAGTATAAGTAGTTTTAGTTTTAACATGCTTAGAAAAATAACTAAACATGAAAGATTAAAAAAAAAACTACAGGTGTACCTCAGTATCCCCATAGAGATACCCTTTTAGATTGCAATCGATGAAACAACTCAAAATGTTGGCTGCAGTACAATTAATAAGTTGTAAGTACTCCATCATATTTTAATTTTAAATTCTTTCAAAATTGACAACATTCTAGAACGCGCTTCTGATGTACGTATTAAGTTCTCAATTCAAATCGTATTGGCGAGTTGTTGAAAAACAAAATGTTGGAATCGTCGACCTCCGTTTTCAAATTACAATTAAATTGTCTTTCACTGAATGCACGCCCAACTGATAAACTCTGAATGTGTTAGTTCAGTTGATGAAACTTTCCAAAACTACCGCAATATATAACGGTGTTCGGTATCTTCGTCGATTATCGATCACACAACGATAATGAGTGTTACCAAACATTCGGGGTTGATTCATTAGAGCGATACATCGGACGCAGACGGGGGCAAAGACTAGATTAATGTGTAGAAATCACCGTATGTCATACATTATTTTTGTACGATCTTATCGTTTGGTGATTGGACTTGACTTACTTGACTTAATGTCCTGTGTCCCCTAGATGGGATTGGACTACGTCAGCCCGATAGCCTTCAGTTCCGCTGCCACTGAACGTCTCCAGCTGTGTTTCGGCCGGCCACGTTTCCTCTTCCCTTGTGGTTTCCATTCCAGGGCTTGCGGGGCGTGATTATTTCCTTCTATATATATGTTTATTTCCATCATTATCCTGCTAGCGTTATTCCCGGTTGCGTCCCTAAAGGAGCCCAGGATCCGATTTGAAATGTTTATTTCCGAAGCAAGAAAAAAGAAGAAATACATGAAAAGAGAAGATCATAATACGTTCTTCAGGGAAAGAGTATTAATTGCTCCGAAGATTTTTCTCCTATAATTTGAAATGTATCTACGATCGTGTCGTGTTGTGGCCACTCGCTCGACGACGAATAGTCTGGTCCTATATAAATAATTGATCGACCAATGTTTGATTGGAAATCGGACAGTGGGTACTTGGTGTACGGACTTTCTTCATCGTCTTAGCGTCACCACCGATATTCCAGACGAACTCTCATTATCATTAGGCATTAAAGAAAGTCGGCATGTCCTATCTGCAGTGCGCAGTCTGTTCTCCAGACAGCAGGTATCGTAATACATCGCGGCACGCGAGCACACACGCGCCAATCACGACAAATGCAAATGAATACGCTTTCATACCCACCCTCTACAGGATGTTAGGAAAATAAGCGACATTAAAACTGGCATTAATTGACTGGTTGCTTACGGCATTAAGTCCGCCTTTTGTACGATAAGTTGTTCTTTTGTGCAATAAAGATTAAATAAATAAATAAATAAAAGATTTTTCAAGAAACCCAACAGGTTTTTTACAAATATAGCCCACGATTAAGAGGAATCTATCTACACCTGAAATGCCGTTTGAACTTTAGCCTGTATGTGTAGAATCGACCCCATGGCGATAATACAAAAAATCTCTTGAATAATATCTGTCTGTAACTTGACCCCAATGATGTAAATTTAAATTAAAGCTCGTATGTAGGGAGCATTTTCATTTTATAAGTAGTGAAGCCAATCTAAATTTACTATATAAACAACTTTTCTTTTCAAAATTAGGATAATTTGAGGTTGATTATTCAGAACAACGAATAATACCTATACATTTTGTAAAAGAAAAAGTGTCCACAAAAAAGACCATATTTTGGCGTCCTTGCTTCTTTCTTTCTTTTATTTAGACATTATATTGCACCTACGAATTTACAGTTTAGACTAATATGGCTCGTCACAAAACTGATACCTGCATAAAAAGTGTATTGAACATTTAGGAAGATGTTTCGTTTTTTACAACATTTTCGTAGTGACATCATGTTTTTGAATGACAAAAACCCATAACAATTACATTCTGAAGAACAAAACAAATTTACACACTGAAAATGACAGTCCCCTAAATCGAAAGAGAATTCGTAGTTTCAGTTAAGATTTTAATAGAACAAAAGCGCAATGAAACGGCCATTTGCAAGCTGTCGCCATCAGTGGATATCGTGCGTTAAATACGTGACGAGTCGTCGGTTCAGGGTTCTACTGTTGGTGAAGGTTGTGAAGGTGTCAGGCTGAAATGTCAATAGGCCATTTTTGGAGACTTTGGTCGCAATTTGATTGTGTTTTGAATGACAGGTCGTAACAATGCTAATCTGCTTGTTGATGGCGTAACATTTCATACGTATAACATCTAAATGTAATTTTTTGTAATGGGAAACTAACAGCTTTTTTTCTCCTAACGAGCGTTTGAAAAGTTACGTAACCACCTCTCTGGCGACAGGGGTCATTGTTCTACTTTTTATGGTTAGAATTTTGAATAACACCACATGTACTTACAGTAGTATCGACAAAATTGAATCCTGACCCACCATGGAACCTTGTCACAATTTACTGACATATAAACGTCATATGATCGTACGTATGTTCGTTAATTGTAACAAGGTTCTATGGTGGGTCATGATTTAGTTGGTTCGATAGTACATGATGTACTAATAATAAAAACACCTTTTACATTCCTCAAAACCTAAAATAATGTCACAATAAAAAATCATGCAAACATATTTTAAACCAAAATTATAAAATTGTATCTGAATTCCGATTTCCATTCTGATAAAATTATTATTGTTAATTAAAAATTATGAATAAGTTCCTTTTGAATAAATTACAATTAAATAAATTATCTATTCCATTTAGATTTAAATTCATGATAGTAATAATTTCATTCCATTTTGGTTGTAATTATTATTAATAAAAATAATTCCGACGTACTTAAAAATGGTTGGTATCCTACTCCTACTAATATTATAAATGTGAAAGTTTGGATGTTTAGATGTTTTGGTGCTTAGATGTTTGTTACTCAATCACGCTTAAACGGCTCAACCAATTTGGATGAAGTTTTGAACGAAGATAGCTTATAGCTTAGAATTACCGGGTAAACAGCCATGGAAATCAAAAACCGACAAAAAACGATGACGTAATATATGGACAAGCCTAAACCGATACTGCGACTATATATATATTCGAATTAAATTTATACTAGGTATAGGTACCTGTGGCTCAGTATAACCTACGTTCTCCATGTTAGTTAGTGTAGGTTCCTGCTAAAATTATGCACTGAATGAATCTGGAAACGGTAGATTAAATTCCCTCCCCAACCATAATTAAGGAAAGAAAAAAGTTGCGGCTTAATACACCCTGTAGCCGGAGCGCCGCAAATTCGGGCAGTCCGTGCCAGGCGGTGGCACCCTGTATAATTGCCTGCCAACGTATGCCGTGTATGACGGTTTATAATCTTCGTATATCTAGTAAATAAGTACTGCAGACGGGTAATTTACGAATTTGGGTTTCACTGCACCATTCCGCTAGGGAACATTTTTTGGAACTTTTTGGTGGCTGCTGATGGAAATCGCGGGGGAAAATATTTGGGCGCGGATTATACTCGTCTTCTGTCTAGTCTTGGAGTTTACTCCAAATAGGTAGATCATTTTAATGATCTACCTATCTATATCATGTTGGTAAATGCAGTATGTATAGTTTTCGACGCGTATAAGGGGTATACTATTCCGGGGAACCCGTTTATATCATGCTCCATACAAACTTTCAGCCCTCATTTCACCTCCTTAGGGGATGATTTCCGAGATAAAACTATCATATGTCCTTCCCCGGGATTCAAACTATCTCCATACCAAATTTTGTCCTAATCGGTTCAGCGGTTTAAATAATAAATACATAAATAAATAAGTATTAGGGGACAATCTCACACAAATCGACCTAGTCCCAAACTAAGCAAAGCTTGTACTATGGGTACTAGACGACGATAAACATACTTGTATAGATAAATAAATACTTAAATACATAGAAAACACCCATGACTCAGGAACATATATTTGTGCTCATCACACAAATAAATGCCCTTACCGAGATTCGAACCCAGGACCTCTTGCTTCGTAGGCAGGGTCACTACCAACTAGGCTAAAGCGGTCGTCAACCGGCGGCGGGTCGGCGGGCGGTTTAAGCGTGAAGAGGTGACAGACAGACAGACAGACGCACATTCGCATTTATAATATTAGTATGGATTTATTAAATTATCATGTTGATTCAATTAGGTACCTTTATTTTAGATAAGTCAAAACTTATTTATTTGGTACGGTTTGCTCCCCTTATTTGATCGTAAGACGCCTGTAATTAATGTGTAACTACTCCAGAAACGTAACATAATTTCCGTTTATTTAGTCATACTTGTAGCTGAAAAAAACGGCTCCCATTCAACAGCAACTCATTCATGACAAATTACTTGTCCGCAATGGAAAGATCAACACAATTGTGACTGCTCACAACGGGCACTAAAGATGATTTTACACTTAAACAGTGCCGACATACAGGTCACCGTCGCCACCGTCACCACCGTGGGACTGCGTAAACCCAACGCAACTGTGACCAATCGATTTTCAAGAATCGATTTTTCAAAATAACGGCACTAGCACCGATAGTTACGTAGCAATCTTAGGCGTGATCGATGACATCCACAGTAAACGTTTGTGCATTGAAGCTTCAACTGTCATTTCATAAGGCACGACGTTATACAATTATAACGCGTCCATTTGTCGCTGACCTCTGAGGATAACCCCCCTTGTCTGTGCCGCTTCAGTTTGTTTCAATAGTTGCGCCTGTGTTTAGTCGGGCCGGGGTCTATTCTAGTTGGCGATGTGTCATTGTCGCCGGTCGCACGATCCACTGTCCGGCGAGACGTGACGAGTTACGCGTGGTCGCCGTTTTTATTTCTGCCAATGACGGGTGTCGAGGCGTGGTGCGGGCAGTGTGAATCCACCAGTGAACTAATGCATGCCGTCTGTTTCTTATTGCGACTGGAAAGGGTTCCTTTTGGAGGTTGTGGGTTGTTGTTTTGAGTTGTTGTCGCATAACCGGTCGGAGTGGGAGTGATATGTTTTTTTCGCGTTCACACGCCCCCCGTTCGTAAGTATTGTGGCGAAATGTTCCCGATCTGATTACGTTGGTATTTCGGCACAGATGTTTGTTATATTGTAAAAGAACGAATTCTAATTGCGTAAGTAAGTGACACGCTGTGTCTCACCTAGGAAAGTCACCTGCGAATTCATATCAGTCATCACAATGCGGTCAGAAATATCTGACACGTGACATGAGTGACACGAGATACTTAGTCAGATTTTCATACTCGCTTTGGTGTGGTAGGTATTAATGCTGGGGACTCTACAGCACCCTTCATACAGGGTGTGGCATGTAACATGGGCAAATATTTAAAATGACGCTTCCTTAGGGCATCTGTAGTATCCCCTTGTGTCAATTTTTTTTTTATCCGGAGTAATGTTGATCTAAACTTATGACCTTCAAGTAATGTATCTTGGCACCACGAGATCATAGCACAGCAGACAATGCAGATTTTGAGGTAACATCATGTAATGAGTCATAATAGTTTTTGCATTCTTGTTTTTAAAAGATATTTTTGTGACTTGAATTTTTTTGTTCTCTTTTTAGTGTTTTTTAAATAAATAAAAATACTTTTGTCACCCCAGAAGAGTAAAAAATACACGTGAACTTACTTTAAAGAAAAAAAAAGATAAAAAACATTTTTTTTTCAATAAAAACCACCTGGAAATGATTGCTCACAAGCTCAAGTCAACCGTTTCACTTTTTGCTCCTATTCCAGGCCACAACCTGTAGGTGAAGATTAGACTAAGACTTAAATTTTTATATCACGTTTAATAATTCCTCTTTTTATAGTGTCACATTTTCAAATAACAACTGCGTTATTTAAAGCATAATACATATAGGTAAGTGCTGTAATTACAGCACATTTTCAAGTAAGTACATTAGGACCGCGAAACATCCTAATCAAACTTTGTTGCGACTCACAAAATGGAATGCACCAATTTGGGTATCTTGATTGTCCATTAAAGATGCAAACAGAAAATCCATAGTGACCAAAAAAACGGAAGAAATTATTGTCTACACAATCTGTATTACAAGTTTCAAGTTCATTATTACTGATCAGGCATAGTGTTCATTTAAGCGACGTAATTGTGGTTAAAATTTGTAACGTAATCCCGCAAGATATCTCCATGATTCATATTTTTCAAAAGGGCGTATCTGCGTTATGGCATCTGTGGTACATACATCGTTTTGTGTAGGCTCGTTAGATTTTGAAGTGCTTTGTCGGCCATTATGACTCGCATATTGGCCACGCGCCGAAAATGCAGTTCAATGGTCACTTATCGGACAATCGTGAAATAGATTTTTTGTGGTAGCGTTGTTTATTATGTTTTTAGCCGTTTGAGGGCTTTGGTTTAATTGTGACTTCTGTGCTTATTCACACTGTTGTTGTAATATTTAAAGTTTGCAACTTCTCGAAAAGACCGAGTTTGCCGGAATTTATGTTCGGTTATTTTACTCTATTAGACTATTCGTCTAAGATTAGGTGAAGTACCTATTAATAATATAGGTACCTATTACTAATAAAGAGGAAGTCTGTGGGATTGTAGCTTTGTAAAATGTAAGTTTGTATGTATTGTAGGTAGTAGGTACCCATACTAAAAGCTTTGCTTAGTTTGGAACAGGTCTTTTTCTGTAAGATTGTCCCCACATATTTATCTATTTAATCAACTTAATAGGTATCTTCGGAACCGTCTAACCGATTTCAAAACTTCTTTCACCTGCGTGTGGAATGAACCTTCTGGATAGGCTATATTTTATCCCGCAGGTTTGCCTGCGTTCTTTGTTCTACACGGGCAAAGCCGCGCAGGCAGTTGGTAATAAATATAGGCTACACGCATGGCATCTCCAGCTAGACAGAACTCTGTACTTCCTAGGCACGGGCGTGAGCGAGGCCGATATCTCCGTAGCATCAGTCTGTCATTGCCCACAATTACAATCACGCACACCACGAACAGTTCCCAGCCAGTTTGACCAACGTAATGGGGAAGTTATCGTACACATCTCGATATCCCGTCATATCTGGATAGTATTCACACGTAGCACACGCTCCGAGCGGCGCGCTTTGTCGATTGTATCGATTGTATCGAGTATCGAATAGTATCGATACATCGATAGCTTTGTCGACGGCGGTCCTGTCACTCAAGACGTTTTGGGAGTTTTTTGTGATGCGATCGGTGTTTGTAATGTCTTAATTATTGTTAAGGGTCTTATGGGACTCGGCTTTGTACCGTTATGTTCTAATAAGACGTGATCTTAATGGATTTTAATAAGATTAAGATTAAGAAGTCGGAATTGGTAAGTATAGTATGAAGATGAAATGATTATGTTTTAAAACCGGGCGTGAGGAATACTTTAGTAGTAAGTAGTAAAACACGAGCACGATGGGTTGACGACGTAAACCAGACCGCGGGTCATTTCTGGATGAGACTAGCACGGGACCGGGATAAGTGGCGTACTCGAAGAGAGGCTATTATGCTCAGCAGTGGGCGATTAAAGGCTGAAAATGATGATGATGATGAAGTAGTAAATGTCTTTATTGTACACAGTAGGTAATAAAAGTAAAATGCGAGTACTTTACTAATGTAGCTAAATGTTTATTCTGTGTTTTCTCATATTCATACCATTTAATAAACCTCTGTTAACTGATTTGTGTCTTTGTCCATTTCTCACAAACACAAATGTGAATTGTTAATCGGTTAATATGACAGATAAATAACTACGAATTTTCATGTAATTTTCACTAAAAGAGGTGTATAAAATAAATGTATTGTCGTTAAATTTCTCATCATTAATTTCATAAAAACATAACCTATATAAATGAAGTAAGTAAACACTATGATTTCTGATATGATAGTTGTATAAATACAAATCCATGTCACTTACCATAAATCTCGCTTATTATTTACGAGATTGGCTGCAGAAAAGAACCGATCAAGTAAACTATTCTGCGGTATGTTATTATAACGTCACTTAGATTGTAAAAAAATGGCAGGAAACATGGACCCATTTTTTTTTCAAAGCAGGACGATTAGGTGCGTCCGATAGAGACGTAATAATTTGTAAAGACGATAGATATCACGACTGACAGACTGTGACGTTCGATACTATCGCGCTTTTCTAACACCCGTCATTTGTCTATGATTGTCTATAGGTTGAGCAGAGAAATAAAACTATTAAGTTTGCTTTATAAGTTTATACGTGTTTCTTTATGACTTTCTTATAGGACAATACAATAACTTTGGAACTCGAGCTTGAGAACAAGATTCTAATAATATAAAAATCGAATAAGAATACCAAATACATGGCTTACAAGATTAATTTATGAGATTCTTTAAATAATCCTGAAATTACTAGTCTGGCTAAGCATCATTGTCACTGAAGCAGAAGCAAGATCTAGAAAGCCCGTTCTCTTTTAAAAGTATAGTATACCTACTCCAAAGATGAGTGTGTTTTCAGTTTCTCTGTTATTGACACGATTGGTAGCCAGACTGAAGTAAAGCGAAACCAGCAACCTAACTAATCAAACAATAAAGCCTCATCGAACGGGCAAAATAAACGAAACAAAAAAACAAAACCGCGTTCTAATTTCAAAAAGCAACAGTTACGCTGGATTACGCAAGGGCTATCGCTGGCCACTCAGTCAACGACCCCGGAACATTAAAAAGTTCCGGACAATGGCAAGTAGGTAAATTTGAAAACAGAATGTCAATAGCCGCCGGCCGGCCGAACCTGCCCCACGCGCCCTTGACTTGAGATAAAAAGGGGGAGATGACCGCCCCCCACTGCCCTCTGCCCGGTTTATAGCCGTTTTTATCGAGATAACTTTAAAAGTCCAAGTTAGTTTTTAATTGTCTGGGAAGTGTGCAAGTGACTATTGTTTATGGTTATGCGAATGAAAATTTAAACAACCGTAGACAATGAGGCGGCTATGAAAGCTTTAAGTATATTAAAACTTTTTAAACGGTTCTGATCTATTTTAGTTTGCTATGAAAACTGCTGAATTTAAAATAGAGATTATTACCAGTGATCGTAACTTTTGTAGCATTTTTGGTGCAGCGTAGTGTTGTTAACGGAAATGGTATAAAGAATTTCAATCCTAATGCTTAATTAGCGTTAGTAACGTTAATATTAACCTAAAATAACAATTTAGACTGCTATTATCTATACCAATTCCGTTAACAATACTACGCTGCACCAAAAATGCTACAAATGTTCCGATCACTGATTATTACACATAATTCCGCCTATAACTTAACTGACATCAACAAACTTACCTACTTCAAAAACTATGATTTAATGTTGAGTGTTTTATTGCATCAAATCTGAAAGATACTCACAGATAATCACAGCATCATAAACCACCTAATAAATCATTCACTCCGCAGCACAGATAACAAAAAGTATCAGCTGATCATAAAACTGTCCCCTCCGGCCGTTGGCCTTGATCTCGCGACCCCACTATTGAAATTAAAAAGAATTTCCCCGAGGTTACTGGCACTCTGCACTTTTAAAAATAGAATTACGAGTTTCGTAAAAACGGCTTCCCTTTTTTCTAAGCGTCGAAGCGGGGTGGTGAAATGTTTTGGTCGTGCTTGATGAAAACAGCTGGCCGGTGTTACCTACGTGTATATATTTTGGTTTAGTTTTTAATGTTATTGGATATCGTAATATCGTATTGGTCTTGCTTAGGTTCATACTGCGACATATGGAATAATGTGAAGGAAACTATGTAGATTAACTCTATACCCAGTCTAACTATGACACTGAAGTTAAAATAAAATACAACATTAGGCCTCTCACAGACTGGTGCGGCCTGGCCGCGGCGAACAATAGTTATAAACTTGTCATTAGCTGTCAAAGTTACTATGGTCCGCCACCGCTGGCCGCGCCAGTGTGTTGCAGGCCTAACTCAACTGGACCGGTAAATCAAGAAATGTCTCAAATCGCATTTGATGCCCGCGCCGATTTCGGCGATAAATAGGTATGCAATCCGAGGCTTTTCTTTGTAGCAAATGGAACATTTTCTCTGTCAGCAAAAATAAACTCGGCTATGCAGGTAGTTAGGTTGGGGAGCTGCTTTATATTCGAAACGCCTTCACTTCTCCATGCCTAAACCTTACATTACCAATTACATTTCGAGATTTACGAGCGCACGAAAGGACCTAAGATTTCAACATCATCGTTACGTGAATCAGTTACGTCACTTCAGCATAACGTTAAATAATGTCAAAAACCGAGGCACCTGCTTAACCATGGCAAATCAAGTCTTATATGTTCATTGTTAAGATCTGTTATTGCGTGCTAAGTATTGTGGCTAGTTTGGTAGGTCTTTGGTTATCAATTGAATGTCCAAGTTGTAAAAAGTGTAGCTCGAGTCTCACGGTGTGGTTCACCGAGGGACAGGCCAGGTAATCGGCTTGAACGATTTTGGATGTAATGTGCTGTTACAAAAGCGCGCTTACTATTCAGGGGCTAAGACAAACAGTTAGTAGGTCTCAGCGAAAAAAAAAATGGTTAAAGCTAATTCTACCAATTGAAAAGGTAACACGGCAGGCCGGCCTCACACAGTCGGAATCAGTCACTGAATTCAGTATATGGACGATTCAAGAGCCAAAAAATACAGTCGAATTGAGAACCTCCTTTTTAGAAGTCGGTTAAAAAGGGACACCCTCTGGTAGAAAAATTGTAATGAAGTGTATCGTTTTATTTGCTCTTGGGTGATTCAGATTATGATTCACTGAATTCCGTTCAGTGTGAGGCCGGCTTAATTGAGGAGTTCCTATAGTTATCGCCCGTCCAATACCCATTTGCTGTCCATCATCAGACCAGCTTTATGGTACCGTAGGCAGGGTTGGGCAAAATACTGGCTTCATTGTATTTGAAATACAAATTACAAAATACATGTAAAATGTATTTGAGATACAAACTACTTTGGTTACAGGTATTTGAAATACAAAATACAGTATTCAAAATAATGTATTTGAAATACAAAATACAAAATACATTATCGAACTTCTTTGAAACCTATCTCACAACAATTTTTACACGTTTTTATAAAGTGAAGAAGGAATTTCCTTTCATAAAAACTAAATTCCTAAAAGTATTGTCAGATAAGTTCCGCCTAGTAGGTGAATGAATGTATCCAGCCAATGAAATGGACTGGAAGAGCACAACAAGATGCTTCAATTTACTGGATCTTGGCTTCTACCTCCGGGGAGGACACTCGAGCCCGTCGTCACTTTGTAGTATTTGCCGGTTAGAATTAGTGGATCAGTTGTACATAAATAATAGTACATAAAAATATCCGCAACGCAGGCTTCGTCAATTGCGTACAAAAAAACATCCCCTTAGGTAGGTACTTAAGGCTCCAAGGCGGAGTACTTTGTATGTTTCAGCCGAGCTGCCGTCTCGGCGGCCGACGCGGATCTGATGGTGTGGCTCAAATGGGACGGGGCAAATGTGCTTACACATGTAGCGTCACAAAGAGGCACCGCCCCTTCCGCCACGGAACCAATGTTAGACCATCCGGCCTTTTCCCATCCGTACGGCACAACCCCGGAGGCTTCAGGATACAAGGCACATTGGCCGAAACTAAAGCCCGACGAAACAAATCATTTATGGCGTGGTGCCTCGGAAAACGCCCCGCACACCTCTGACAGCTCAAACCATGGTGCCCGTTTTCCTCAACCACCACCCCACAAATGCAACGGTGCGTCTCACAGACCTTACACCCCAACCGCAACGCAACCGCGATTCTAAGGGAATCGTCATCCAACAGCGTGCCTTTGTGGGGGGAGGGTAGCGCGTGCAACCAAGCTCCCGCCTCGAGGGTAGATGCAGCCTTGAGGCGCGCTATATTAACCCCTACTGCCCCCCCTAATCAGTTGTTGAACTTTCACTGTAACCATCGCTATCGTCATTATCAACGTGGATGTAGATGGACGTGAATTGAAATCCATTATCTTCAGACTCAGATCTATCCGATTCAAATCCTCCGAACTGAATTCCTCTCCTCGCCTCCTGAACTAAATTGGCAGTTGGCACTTGACGTTTGACGTTGACACTTACAGTAAAGTGTTGCCACAGTGCCCTAAGCCCCTAACTATATTAAAAAACGGTCCATTATACTGGTATAGGATTAAATAAAATGTATTTTAGTGCAAATGTATTTAAAAAAGTAAAGTATTTGAAATACAAAATACTAAATACATGTGAGTGCGGTATTTGAAATACCAATTACAAAATACTTCGCCAATTAGTATTTGAAATACAAATACAAAATACGTATTTATATTTCAAATACATGTAATTGAAATACTGCCCAACCCTGACCGTAGGTAATATTGCATTGTTATCGTCGACTTACACAAAGAAGAAGTGTATAAGAATTCAACTCGATTGAACTTCGAGAAGCTGGTTAGACTTACAAGATTTGACCAGAAAAAACATACATTCTACATTTTTAAGTGAAATAACTTGTTCAACGTAACAAACAACATTCCCGTTATATATAGAGATAGATTTAGTGATTCCGTCGGCAGCTATCTTATCAAATACTTTTCATCACACCCGTAACCTGTAAGTAAGACGATAATTGTAACTGAAATATTGGTCACATATAACGCTATTGGGAATTTATTTCATCGTATGGCATACATTATTTTTGGCCTTTAAAGTTTGTCACTCTTTAGTACCACACAGGGGACTATATACTATTGGAATAGTATATACTAACTAGTCTATACTTCTATCCGATACCAGCGGTCGGCAACAGGCCCCTTACTTGCGGCCCGCAAGCCTCGCTGGCTGATTTGTATGGTTAGTACTTTTCCCTGAAGGCTCGACTCAATCGTCCTCGTCACTATTTTCATTAATTACAATACTTAAGCCATTCTTAAACAGATTGCTCAGTTTCTCGGCTGGTCTTGGTATTTTATAAAAACCATGGTAGGTTTTTATAAAATACCAAGTGATAAATAATACACGATTGCAAGAAGGTTTAATTTCATTTAGTTTTAATTACGTCAAGGGGACATACCAACTTTTTTAAATAATTTTGTTACCACCAATGCTAGAAGCTTGAATTAAATATATGTTATAGTTAATTAAAATTGCTATCATAAGTAAAAAAAATGGAGGTGTCTCTATCTTATAAGTAATATAAAAAAAATGACAACCATCTATTTTTATTTTTTTATATGGAATGTCATGCGGCTTATAGTGACATATTATGTGTCTTAGCTAAGTGTATTATATGTATGAAGCACGAAAATATTCGTTCCATTAAAGCGGAGATATTAATGAAAATTCATTTTTCTTTTTTATTTATTTTCTTCAAAAATAAGAAGAGGAGAATGCTCAAATTTAGTATAGCACTTACTAAGTCGTGACCTATCTTTAAAAAAAAAATCAAGTGGAAAAGCTATTAAGGCACAAGATGTTCCCTTATCCTGCCATGGCCTTTACAAACAAGTGCGGCTCGCGTCGATTTCGTTAGTTACTATGTATCATCATTATCATCAAAGAATTATTATACTTATGTAAGGAATGAAATTATTTAAATTAAATTAAGATAATTGAATAATTATGAATTGTAAAATTTTGACATGCAATATTTTTAAGTATTACTAATAAATGAGTGTGTGAGTGAAAGGTTGCTGACCGCTGTTCTATACTAATGTTATAAAGAAAAAAGTCTGTAAGATTGCAGATTTGTAGGTAGCTTTGTAGGAGATAATCTCCGGAACTACTCAGATTTCAAGCGTTCTTTCACCTGCACGTATCAAAATCAAAAATTTAAAAAAAAGTGTAGAAGGGGCTGGATTTCAGGGTGAACAAAGGCTATATTTTATACCACGGCCCGCTTTATACGCGGGCAGATCCGCGCGTGTAGCTAGTCTAGTATATTAACAACTCGCTACTTCTATAGCTCTGGTTATACAACCGAGGACATTGTCCACAGCCTTTCATTCAGGCGGACTTTCTTAAAGAAATCACGTCGGCCACCGGAAGACGATTCGACGCGGCCAGACACCAGAACATTCCAACAACTACGCACGACAACAAAAATTAAAAAAAAAACTCTAAACCGTCACCATAGAGGCCAATTTCCAATGCCCATTTTTTTCAAGATCTAGGGTTATCTTTGATTGAATTTGGATGTTGTTGCTATTGTTTTATGGTTTAGTTTTGCTCGTGTGGTTGGTAGGGGTGTGTAGGAATCGCGCAGTCATTGCGAGCAGATGCGTTCCGCCCTGATAGGTGTGGTTTTCCAATGTCTAATGTTGGAACAGCAGTAGTGTTAAACGGTTCTGAGAAAATTGATTTATACTAGACGAGAAAACGCTTTCCGTAAACTATTACAATTATACCTTTTACTGTACTATTTCTTACTATACAATCCAGTATGTTAACAATGTTATCATTCACTTCCCAGAAAATTATAAATCTGTACCAATTTGAAGCCATCCCAGCCTTTTAAAATACGAGCCCAACTGGGTACGTTATGGTTAATTAATGACTTCAGGCACATAGAAAAATTACCGTCCCCTTACCGAACTTGAATACCGACCCTAGGGTAAAGTATTGGAGCTTTCTCATAATTGTAGCGTCGCAAGGAAACATGGTTTCCTTAAGAGTCCGCAGTAAGCTCGATTCTTCATACAAACGTTGTTACGCTCTCATTTTAAAACTACATGTTGGATTGTAACGAAACTTTGCATATACAATGGCATGAGGTATATCTGTGTGTGTAATAGTAGTTTATGTAGCTAGCTTCAAAAAGAAAACAGCGAATTTAAGTTTTCCATACAAAACTTGTTTTTGCTGTATTTCGTTTATTTTATAAACTGGAACCATATAAACTAATTACAGACATGGATATACCACATGTCACCAGTACTTTGTAGGTATGTGGTGTTGTGTTCTCGTTGGTAGGTATGTAAGGCGCCAGGAGCAGGGTTTCTGCCGATTTATAAAAATATGCTTATTTGTCTATCAGTACATCACAAGACGGCGCATTAGTTGTGTGGCGGCGAGATAGACTATCCATCTCTTTCTAATTAGAAGACTATGATAGAAACGGGCACCGTCTTGTGAGTTTTTCTCATCCCATTGTGCTAGTGTTACATATTTAACAAACTTATTATATTAATTATTCATTTATTATGTGTATACGTTTGTATCGGCAGTATGTTGTGTTGCGTTCCGTGGGTCACGTACGCCGGGGAATATTCCCGTACGGGAAATTTCCGGGAATATTCCCGTACGGGAAATTTCCGGGAATATTCCCTTGTTCCCGGGAATATTCCCTTGTTCCCGGGAATATTCCCTTGTTCCCGGGAATATTCCCCAAACAGGGGAATATTGAAATACAAATTAGGAAAATTAAAGTTGTAATAAAAGTAAATCAAATGAATAGTGCCACGACAAATAAAGTGCCATTCGCCAAAAACTGCATTATTGTACTAATTCTGACTTTTTATCTCAATTACCATTTAATATGTAAATATTTTCATATTTTGTATTCGTATAATATTTTATTGTGGTTTTTTTATTAACTTTGTATCGTTTTTGTTACTTTCAGAAGTTCTTTTGTAAAACTTGTTATTTTTCTGATGGGGGAATATTCCCAATAACTGGGAATATTCCCATTGTTCCGGGGAATATTCCCGGGAACATTGGGAATTTACTTTTGCGGGTAAATTACACTGGTTAATGTCTTGGTAAAAAAATCTAGGGCCCAAGTTATCATGGAATCCCTAATAGCAAGATATATAAACATACACAATTGCAATATTCCCGTATGTTCCCTTGTATGGGAATATTCCCGGGAATGTTCCCGGGAATATTCCCACCTGGGGAATATTCCTGGGAACGGCACATCACTAATCAGCGCTGTAGGTGTCTGCCTGACACCGCGGCTGAGACAGCGATCGATTCACTGCCGCGAAGACACACACAATAATTATGTGTCAGTTATATTGTATGTCTACTCCCTTTGTCTCTGTGTGTCTCTTTCTTTCTTTCTAGTTGTGCAGTCGATATTTCTATATCCCGTTGGCGTACAGTCACGGTCAATGGAAACAGATACCCGCTCCCACGGGCCACCGACTATGAAACTAGGCACCTTGTCTAATTAGTCGATTAACCCACTCAATACTCGATTAATTAGAACTAGTGTGACGTAGGATCCGGGATTCGACGTTTCGATTTTGACAACGGTTAGCCTTAGTGGGCATTGACGCTGCCTATGAAGCTGAAGGCCCGGTAAGGGCAAATATTTGTGGGATGAGCACGATTATTTGTTTCTGAGTCTTGGATGTTTTTTATATGTATAAGTGTTTAGATCTATTCAATATATCATCGTCTAGTACCTATTACTTAAGCCTTATTGAGCTTAGGGCTTGTTCGATTTGTTTAAGATTGTCCCCGTTATAATTCGGCGCTAGAAAGTGTAAATACCAACCTAATTATACACCCTTCAATCAATCATAATAAAGAACAGCGGAAGCGAATGTATGCGAGCCAATATCGAATTCGAATACGTCATGTACTATCTAACTATCCCGGCGCATATCTATGTTGTTCTTGAAGGGCCGTTCTAGGAATTTAGCACCCACGGGTTATTCTTTGAGCGGACCTGGTTTTCACTCTTACACACTCTACGATCTTCTCAGCTGTAGACGGGACACATACAGCTGCTGTCGATGTTGCAGTGGTGTTGCAAAGTGTAGCAAGTTGTTTACGTATAAATGAGGGACCTCTCAGAAGCACTCTTTGTACCGTCACGGTCAATGGACTCACACTCAGAAGCTCTCACCTTTTCTAATTGGGTCATACACAGATTTAGGTTCGCGTCTTTCCTGTGGGCATTATTTATATGCACGTGAGCTCTTAATTATTGACCACAGTGTATAAAACAAAATTCGTCTCTCACTTATTAAGAGCTCATCATATCAGCCGAAAGACGTCCACTGCTGGACATAGGCCTCCCCCAAAGAGTGCCAAAGTGACCGGTCCTGCGCCACCCACATCCAGCGGACTCCAGCAACCTTTACCAGGTCATCAGTCCACCTTGCGGGGGGCCTACCCACGCCGTGCCTTCCGGTTCGTGGTCGCCACTCGAGAACCATTCCGCCCCATCGGTCATCGGTTCTACTTGCTATGTGCCCCGCCCACTGCCACTTAAGTTTAGCGATTCGGAGGGCTATATCGGTTACCTTGGTTCTGCTGCGGATAGCCTCATTTCTGATACGATCACGCAGAGAAACTCCCAACATAGCCCTCTCCATAGCCCTTTGGGTGACTTTGAGCCTTCTTATATAGTAAGCGACCACGTTTCAGTGCCATATGTCATCACTGGCAACACACACTGGTCAAAGACTCTCGTCTTGAGACACTGCGGAATATTGGACGAAAAGATGTGCTGTAGATTCCCGAACGCTGCCCAGCCGAGTCGGATTCGACGATGACCTCTCCTCGATTAAGAGCTCACGTGCATATAAATAATGTTTTTATCGAATAGTTATACAGAAGAGGAGACGCCGTTTATGCGGATTAAGAGTTTTAAGAAAAATTAGTCTTCAGTAGCCCTTAACTGTGATAATGTCCACAGGAAAGACGCGAACCTAAATCTGTGTATTTATGACCCAATTAGTCGATTAACGCACTCAATGATTAATTAAAAATAGCCCAATTGAAAATACTGCTATGATTGTATCATTATTTTTTGTGCACTACCTGTTTACAACTTTTCTTAAAAATTTCCTGCTACCCAAAGGTTGTCTGGAAGAGATCGCTTTAAAGCGATAAGACCGCCTGTGGTTACCTTTATTTATTTAATGTACTCTTGTAACATGTTTTTCTTATGATGTGGTGCAATAATAAGTAGTACATATATTACTTACTAAGGACTGTAGATGAAGTTTTACGTCTTCACCTGGTCATAATGCGAGTTTTACCGTACGCGTAGGTAGGTAGGTAGGTACAGTCAAGTGCAAAAATATGTATCGATAACATCCTCTCATAAATAAGTACCAAAACCTTAATCCGCTGACATAAGAGTTATGGGACATATTTATGAGTAAGTCGTATGCATCCATATTTTTTCAAGTGGTGTGACGTAAAGATTATTATTATTATTATTTGTATGTTTTTCCATATCTCAGGACCATGGGGTCCCGGACTTTTGGAAGGCATGCGTGGGGCCGAATCCAACAGCGCAGAGGCCCTTTAAAACAAATATAATATAAAGTGAGGGATACACACATGCGGATACCATCTCCGGGCGCACAACATGATACACCCGGTGATGGTCCCCGCCGGGTGCAAAGACTATTGCAGTGCAACACTGTGCAGCGATGGAAACTAAGGTCATGGGAGGAGACTAGCGGACACCTGCCGTGACAATAAGTATCAAAATTGTGAAAAGGCAGGTGACTCGCCAACTCGTTAAGTGGGCTCCACAAACAGTCGCACACACAGTGCGACAATGGAGCAACACGTCTGATCGGCTGTTAGGTTGTCGAGAGGTGAATCTGCGGTGCGCCAATCCCGGTAATCCGTTCCAAAGCCGCCGGCGTTATGACATTTTACACTTCCAACCTGGAGCATTGGTTCCACTCTTGCGACTCCTCTCTGGCCGGCCGGCTAAGGCAAGCACAGAGGCGAGGGCCAGATCACTCGGACCCTCTGGAGGTTAGGGGTCCGCGGTGTCGCCACTCACCGTCAGCTCGCCACAAGCTGCCCCCGCGGGCTTATTATTATTATTATCATCGTAGATTTAAAGTCAGTCGTTGTACTCCTGTTACAGGTAGGTAATGAGTGCGAGAATGAGACAAAACTATGCCTAGCTAAGCGTTCCATGATCGAGTCACAGTCTCGCCCCCTTTCTAAGCCAAAGGCTCAGCTGAGTAACTGATGATGAGTTTACATCTATCGAGCACTCGACTGGGGCCGCTCTCTTGTTTTACACACATTACGTGTAAATAAGGTATATCAATCTTCGAACCGTCATAATCAATGGACATACACTACTCACGGGCGATCAACTGTGAAACTGTTCGTCTAATTAGTCGATTAACGCACTCGGTGCTCGCCCAATTAGAACGGCTTCTGGGCGTACTGGCGAAGCTTTAAAGCTTTGATACGAGGAGCTTTGTTGTTGTTTGGTTGCATCTGCCTAAAAAAGGATATGTAGAGTATTGTGGTAGTTAGTCATTTGGAAACTTGATTAGATATATTTAACATATGTACCTACACATTTTTGAAATAAATTAACTTTTTGATATTTTAAATTTTACTTCTTAAGTATCATCATCAGACTACTTTTTTAACATAGGAACAGGTTTTTATTTTTATATGACAATAAGAATAGATATATTTAAAAACTATAACTTAGAAGATGAGATTAAAATAAACAAGAAAGAAAATGGAATATAAATAATACTAAATTCGTATTAATTTAATTGAATTCCTAATATGAACATTTTGACATTTAATATATTTGTGCATTATAGATAAATGAGTATGAGTAGAGGGTTAATTGTGTACTGGAGCATCCTAAAGGTAACTTTTAATTTAGTCTATCATTGTTCATAAGGAAACTCAAGAAACAATTCAATTCGTAGCGTTACCAGTGATCGCACATGTGTGACATGTGACATGCGCGCCGTAGCGCTACGCGCCGTAGCATGCGCCTACGCAGCTACGTCCGCATGTGTTCCGTACGTGACATGTGACGTACGATACGAGAGACACTTAGCTAGCACAACTGACGCCGCGACGCGACGCGAGACTACCCTCCTCTTTCTAATTTGTGGGACGAAGCCGCCGAGTCGACTAAGTAAGGCGATTCTCCCGCTGCACCGCGTCCCGCGGCGGTGCGCGGAGCGGCAGATTTTACAATCGTATGCCAGAATCTCAATTTATATAGAAAACACGCCTAGTACTTCACACTGCCGACGCGGCAATGCACGTGAATGCGCGTGTAAAAAACGCGGGACGTGGTGCAGTGGGAGAATCGCCTTAGCAACCAGTTGTGATAGACGTGCAGAAAGGAAGTTCTATATTTGACGAATATGATTTACATACAAGCTTTTATTTAACTTTCATGGTTCGAATGTAACGAAACATCAAGTATGTTGTCCTTCATAATTAGCATACCATTCTTCAGCTTCTTGATGGTATCCGATTCATATTATTGCACAACCGAGCTAATCCAGTGATGGAGACAGAAAGTCGCCATAGGAACCCCTAAACCACACAAGATAAACCCGCCGTTTATTGAAACCATCTCAACGATTAGTTGATGACGAGGCAAAAAAGCACTGTCATAAATAAAAACATGTACCTATATAATATTACGTTATAAAAACATATGAACAGAGCAAGTTTAATAAAAGCTTGTAGTAAATGTACACAATTAAGGATTTTTGTACACAGTGGAATTAAATGATTGTAGACTAATGAAGACTCTATGCCTCCATTAATTCATCCTTTAATCATGATAATGTATCAGTATCTACGCAAAATAATGCACAACATCGAAACAGAATCTTTATAAGTTTACCTCATAAAATCTCAAATTATACGGCAAAAGCATTCCCTGTAAGCTTTCCAATTAGCGTCGTCCTTTATTAAAAACAGCGCAGCGTGCAGAAACCATTTAAAATCCCCCGATGTCGTCTACACATCAGCGACCAATCAAGCCTTCATTACAGTCACAATCAATATTCATATCCCATGCGGAATCTCCCAGCCAAGCCCTGCAAAAAAAACTTGATAGATGATCCGCATATCTCCCGCATTTCGCGAAACGAAATTAAAAAGAACAAGCCATATCACTTAGCGCACACAAACGCGGTTTTTATTAAAAAATTCTACATATCTCGCGACTTCGGCGCCTTATCTCAACCCCCCGCCCCCACCGAAAAGAGATAGACAACAAAAATACGGCGAAAGAACGGGACGGACACGCGTGGAATACGAAAATTATAATTGCCAACTGTACGTAAATTAACACCGTGGATTTGGTGTTTTTATCTCGTTCTTTCGCTTTGGCGGGAAGAGTTGTAACTGTTTGTGTGTGTGTGAAAGAATGATGCATGCATGCTCACGAATGCAATAAGGAGAGAGGAAAAATCGAAGGAAGCGATGCGAGGCGATCGGGTTTCCGCCCTTGCAGCTGCATTGGGCATAATGCATTAATGGGTTCGGAAGAAAACAATTCGTCGGGCATTCTGGGATACTCTCAGAAGTATTTTAACAGGCGTATTTTTTCAAGTTTCTTATGATAATGTAACTATGATTTCAATAGCATTTAATCGAGCTATAATTATTTATTACTGGTGAACTGCAGAATGTACACATTTATGAATGTTAGTAATTATACGTGTGTTTCAGCGGTGCTATGATATTCGCTTCCGTCACATATTATGACGACCGCTTTAGCCTAGTTGGTAGTATCTCTGCCTACGAAGCAAGAGGTCCCGGGTTCGAATCCCGGTAAGGTCATTTATTTGTGTGATGAGCACGAATATTTGTTCCTGAGTCATGGATATTTTCTATGTATTTAAGTATTTATTTATCTATATAAGTATGTTTATCGTCGTCTAGTACCCATAGTACAAGCTTTGAATAGTTTGAGACTTGGTCGATTTGTGTAAGATTTTCCCCTAATCTAATCTAATCTATACACCATGGTACATTAAATATAAAATGATTCTTACTATAAGCTAGTCACGAAAATACTCAAAAACATTATTTTCGCTATTTTGAATATTTTTTAATACGTATAAAGATCAAAGAATTAACGCAGTTTGACAATACAACATCGTGACGACACTTGTTCATATTTCTCTACAAACTTTATATTAAGAGAGCGGTTTTGATGTTTCATAAAAAGTTGCTGATTTGACCATCAGTTAACATTCCTTATGATTAACCTGCAGTTTTAGTTCGTAAGTTAGCATCCACAAATAATTTCTAGGTAAATAATCTTATGAGAAGCTCGAGCGAGTTTCTCTATTTCTTTATGATTTTCGTATACTGATGTAGTGTTTAAAATTGCAAAACATCAATTTTGAAACGTGTCTTAAAAGTCCCTAACTTTAGCAGGGAGCGTTGTCTAGTAAAAACCAGAAATTTTCCCGAGAATAAGACCAAGATCGATTGAAGGAAATCGCTAGAGCCGTTTCTTAGAACCCATAATTATAAGTATGTACATAAAAAGAAGCAACAACAACTGCTTATTTACTGGTATAGCAATAAAAGAATGTAAGAAAAACCGTTTTCATTATATAACTTTTTATTTAACATGGTTCCTCGTGATCATTAGGCGAGCCCAACCTACATTAAAACAAAGGTTTTAAACAAAAATGTTGAGCAACATTCTTTTTCCGGCAAAGCAAATAGAGCCAGCCAGCTCGCGGGAGCTCTATCCAGCCAGCGTGCATTGATAATGGCATGCAACCACGTTATATACCAACTTAACTATCATCTATGAGAGCTCTTATATCGATCGTAGAAAGGTCTATTTTGGAATGATAGATGGGGGAGTAAGTTTGTCGGATGAATTTTCACTTAGCGTTATAATGGACGCGATTATTTCATATGCTCGATAGTTTTCTCGAGTATGATATTTATTATAATGGCGAAAATATGAGCGATTTTCTCGAACAAGGACCAATACGCTGGTTGACTACAGTACAAATAAATGATTCTTACATCCATATCCATATTAATATTATAAATGCGAAAGTGTGTCTGTCTGTCTGTCTGTCTGTCTGTCTGCCTGTCTGTTACCTCTTCACGCTTAAACCACTGAACCGATTGAGATGAAATTTGGTATGGAGATAGTTTGAATCCCGGGAAAGGACATAGAATAGTTTTTATCCCGAAAATCATCCCCTAAGGGGATGAAGTGGGGGTGAAAGTTAGTATGGAGCTACGATATAAACAAGTTCCACGCGGACGGAGTCGCGGGCAGAAGCAAATAAATCTAAATCACTAAAATACCTCCTTGGACAACATCACTCCACGCTTCATCTTATTACATTTTTGCTATATTCAATACATAAATATATAATACGCTGTTCGATCCTAGAAAATCGTGACGTCACTTTTCCCCTACAAATTTTGCTCTAGAACAGCGTTTTTAACATTTTACATAAAGTTGCTGATTTGACTATCAGTCAACATCAATATTCAGCACGTATCTGTTTCTCTTTTATAACGTGCCCTGTTGAGAATGGCGGGATATTGTCTATTTTCTAAGATGCCTTTTCAACGAGTTCGAAGTTGGCTTGAAAGAACGACTTATGCTTATGCTCTATATAGAATATGCAACTTATGCTCTATATAGTCTACTTTTAAGGTTCTCATGTAACTTGAATTGTCATGTGATGTTGAATAAAGTTTTTCTATTCTATTCTATTCTATATAGAAAACAGTGACATAAATTGAGGGATACTCCCACACAGCAATAAAAAACTTATTTGTGCTCATCACACAAAAGTGTACATAATAAATAACGTGGATTTTTCGTAAACGACGAAGCCATTATTAATACTCTTTAAGCAATATCTATTTAGTTTTCAGTAAAATCGGGTAGACAAGACGCGCGCTACTCTTAATCTTCTTTGAGGGTAGTTTAAGGGAAGCACATAAGTCTATATAACCAATGAAAAGGGGTGAAATATGTAGGTATTTATGTCATAGCATTGTTATGCTATGATATAAATACCTGTTACCATTGTTATGCCTTGTTTCTATTGGACAATAGAACACATACTTTTTGTTGAAAGGTCGTTAGTCCGAAAGTAAACTCTTTAAGCAATATCTGCTAAATTGCCGGTACGGGCACGCAGAAAACAACGGCGATTGACGGTTGACCTCGCGTTCGCCATTTCTTGCCGACAAAACTGTTCAGTTCGTGATACTCCCCCATGTCTTGCCGACAAAACTGTTCTGTAATACTTTCGTGGATCGTCAGAGGCAAGTATATATATATATATATGTAGGTCCAGAATGGGAATGTACCAAAAGGACCAGTTACACTCGTTAGGCAAAATCTAAGTGACATTGACTTGAATGATGGTTGACTTCCCAGTCTGCCCATGTCTTGCCGTTAAATCTGTTCTGTAATACTTTAGAGTATAGAGCATAGTCTAAGGCAAGCACAGACATCTGTGTATCTTATGGGTGGAATATTTGTACCAAAAGGACCAGTTCAACTCTTTAGGCAATGTCTCCTGAGTCATTGCCGGTATGTCACGTTGTGTCCCAATGTCTTGCCGACAAAACTGTTTTGTGATGCGAAGGTACGAAGGTGTGCTTGCTTTAGACTACCCTAAAGAAGTTTGGGGCATATTCCAAAGCAAGCACACTGTGTGTCCAATAGGTGGAATATCTTTATGTACAAAATGGGAATGTACGAAAAGGACCAGTTAAACTCTTTAGGCAATATCTCCTAAGTGACATTGCGTACGAACACGCACAAAACAATGGTGTCCCAATATCTTGCCGACAAAACTGTTCTGTGATGCCTACTTTAGGGCATAAGCCAAGGCAAGCACATACATACATCTGTGTATCTTATGGGTGGAATATTTGTACCAAAAGGACCAGTTAAACTCTTTAGGCAATATCTCCTGAGTGACATTGCCGGTACGGGCACGCACAAAACAATGGCGCGCGACGGTTGACCTCGCGGTCTCCCCATGTCTTGCCCCCCCCGCCCGGTAGCGCCGCGTGCAATTAATATGCCGAGGCGGCCGCGAGTACTGTGAGCGAAGGTGGTTGATACTTGAGGGTAGGAGGGTTATGGGGCGACAGTTTAGAAACAAAAAAAAATAGTTTTTTTTTTGGAAGCATCATATGACATACACCCTGTAGTGCCTGCTAGTTAGAATACGAGTTTCAGCCGTTCCATTAAGTTGAAGCTCACATGGTACAGTGTATCATATTTTTTAAAATTGTTCTGTTTTACAGTTTCAATGGTTAAAAGCGTGTGACTCAATTTTGAGGTCACGGGTTCGAATCATTGAGCTCGTACTAATGAGTTTTTTGGAACTTATACGTACGGAAACTCATGTTGTGCGAGTTAAGCAAAGTTAGCCTCTTTGAGTGGTTAATAACTGAGCTGAGCGTGCTTTAGAAAGTAGGTACGGTCGTTCATCCTAATTGTTGTCCATAGACAACAACGGTAGCTACCGACCACCTGTTTTATTTAATTTAAGTGTTGGTTTTATCTTAGTGTAGTTTTTTTGGTAAACAATAATAAAATATGTAGTTGTATTGAAGCTAAGATTGAATCCAAAAAATAAAATTCCGTAAATCATTTGCGCTAAAATAAATTATGAAAGTGAATGATATAATTGATAAAACACGGAAACACTGACAACGGTTTATGGAATTACAAAATTTGGAATTTAGATGGTTTTGGACAATCGACTCGTCGAAATTAGGTAGGTACGCAGTTCGGCGGCCCCTAAACACATATATGAGTGAAAGAGGTGAGTTACCATCCATCTCTATACATTTTGTGAACCACCATTTAACACTATACAAAAAGCTCAAAAGAAATCCAGCTATGGGCTAGTTCGATTTGTGACGATATATTTAGATATAAATATTTCAATACATAGAAAATACCCAAGAATCAGAAACAAATATGCTCATTATACAAATATTTGCTCTTACCTGGATTTGAACCCAGGACACTAAGTTAAAGTGTTCGTCAAACAAAGAAACAACAAAGCTTGTAAGAAGAATGTGATGAAAAATAAAAATTCCCTAATTACTAGTACCAAGACTATTCAGTTGACACGTAACCCGTCCAAGTTTTCTTTTGCGAAAGAAGAGAGAGAATTTTTGATCAATAATTGTCACTGGGCGGCCCCCGGCGGGCGAGGGGTTAAGGCGGGGGTGGGGCCGTGGGAGGGGGTAATTACGAGTGCGTTTTGTTACCGAGATGATAGGCGCGAAAAATGGCTTGCGCGTGCCTTTACGTGTCTCCTCTAGTTTTGAATATTCAGACCTCTCGCCCTGATGAAATATTGAATAGACGGAGTAATTTATTCCCCCGGGTGAGTTTCCGAACGTCCGTGGCGTTCGGATATTGAAATTAGGCACTGCTTTGCTTAAGAAAAGCGGTGATGAGTGTCCTATAAACGCGATTGCGCTTTTACGAGAACCTTTTTAGAGGTAGGGCACAGTGATTCTTAAATCTCGCTCAGGTATGTATGTATGTACTTTATTATACACAAGACACAGGTAAAAATATACAGACAAAATTGGTTAAATCAGTACAAGGGCGAACTTATCCCTGTAAGGGATCTCTTCCAGTTAACCTCTGACCTCAAATATATTCATTTGCAAAAATACAGTGGTATTAGGATACAAATATGATAGAAATAAACCAAGAAAATAAAACTAAACTAAATAATAACGAAGTAAAAATGCATACCTATTATAAAAAGAACACCCCGTGTCGAGGAGATCTCTCTGTATCGCGAGGGCGATTCTTTGAGAGAGGTAAGCGCCAGCCCTGGGGTCGCCTGAGGTGCTGATGAGCCGCCTCGACAAAGCTCGCATGAATGACTTCTCATCAGCTAACCAGGTATCCAATGTCTCTACAGCAAGGGCCGCAAACTCGAACTCTTGAAGTAAAGACGAATATTTGCGGCGCTTGAGAAGTTGGGCTTGGTCAGCTGTAGCGCCAGCCTGAGAGCGGGTTCCTTGAATGTGGGACGGCGCGAACGTGTCGACGCAGGTGGCGTCCCACACAAGGCCCCTGCCCAGTTTCCACGAAACCAAAGTAGCTCCGTCGAGCCGCTTGCCACCTTTGAGGAGTTGAGAGAAGATGGTTTATATTTTGACACACAGACTGTTATTCGTTGCCGAGGCGCATATAACTATTCCATATAGTTAGGACGAAGAAACAAAACATAATATTAACGCTACTTGCTTGGTGGGTATGAGGTGTTGTGTTCTTGGTGATAAAGTTGCAAGGCTCACGAGTTTCTGCACTCAATCAGTATTTTTTAAATGAGGGAACGAAACGAACGAAGATCTCTGCTCCTGTTTGGGCCAAAATTCTTTCGTATGTCAGTTTATCCAGTTGTTCTCTGCGGGTCGTATTTCTCAACAGATTCTCGTGACATTTTGTGAGCAGGTTCAATATTTATATAGCTTCGGTGGGTCGTGTCCTTGTTTGCAACCGTCGTGGTATAAAAAATCATAGGTTGGGTTGCACCAAACCGTCTGTAATCGTAAGTGGTGATCGTTAAAATCTGAGGGGTAATCACAATTTCAATCCTAATGCTTAATTAGCGTTAATAACGTTAATATTAACCTTAATTAACAATTTTGATTGATATTGTCTATACCAATTCCGTTAACAACAATACGCTGCACCAAAAAGGCTACAAAAGTTACGATCACTGGTAATCACGTAACGTTTTGAACGCGCGCTAGGTAGATCCAACTGTATTATTCCATATAAACATTTACAGTTACATCTACCTAACGTACGTACAATGCGTTACGTGATTGACATGCTGAATGTATTGACAAATTGATAAGTTTCTGTTGAATGACAGCCATCGGCGCCGTATTTAACTTTGATCGGTCTGTTATCGTATCAAACATCAATATCAAAGGGCCCTTTTACACAAACAATAATTCAAAGTAAAAAAAACAATATAATCATTGATAAATAATACCTACCTATGTATGTTGTTGCAACCCGCCCCTTAGTGCGCCTTATCTTTGATGTGCGCCGTTATGTAGGATCTCGCTAAGCGGGGACTTATCCCGACTCGAGCTGAACTTGCTCCATCTTTTCTGAATTATCTTGATTCAGTCTAATAGTTTTTGCAAAGGATTCGACAGTCTGCGGTGCGTGAGAAGTTTTATTATGGGTTTTTTACTCTCCAGGACTGAATCGCTTTAAGTTCTATTATGTAGATTAGAAGCTGGAATTGAAATGTTATCATATCTGTGACTTGCCTGCATATAAGATAAGAAAAATCGTGCGGTAATCGTCATGCGATTACAAAGAAAACCATTTAACAACGCAAAAAAATGAGTAAGTATTGTTATGTTTGGAAAGCACCCAATGATCGAAATAAGTAAACCTATTACAATATTTCTTTGATATCTTAGATAAATTAAGAAAAGAAGATTAATATGTCCGTTAAAATGGGGTTGCAGTCTATTTTGTTGTCAAACTTTAAGAAGCTTTAAGATGAATCAGCGTAATACATAGATTGACAGGGACTATGTTTACCAGATAAGGTTTCTTTGACATAAATATCTGTTCCTACAACAGTCAACAACTGTCCGATAGTTATTGTGTACCTATGGCTTATCTAACTATACTCCCTTAGTACCTATATCTGAACAGGCTTTAACCAGTGTGCAGATATTTGTGAGTACCTAGTTTTGGGTTGTACCTATACATTTTCATTCCTAAACAATAATAAAGATGCAAACGCAATCAACAAAGCACATGTAAATTTCCAAAACTCAAAAACTCCTCGAAATTTCTCAAAAATACGTTAATTAGCGATTCTCATTCCGCTCGAAAAACCAAAGAGCGTAACTTCCTAGTACATGAATGGTTGTTACGTCTTTTTACCGACAATACCTGGTGTTCTCAAGCGAGGAAGGGAAGATCGCAACACGCTATTGCACTTAGGGAATATGCAAATCCATGCGCGCATGCGCTAGTGTGGAGTGGTTCGGTATAAAATTAAGGGCAACTAATTACCTTTGGTGGCTATTATTGTTACTATCAGTCGTCGAAAATAATTTTATTAATGGTACCGTACCTACCTTATACTTATCATCTTCGGCGACGTCTTTGGCCCGCTCCAGCTCAGGTAGAAGGTCTATGCAATCTCTACAGTGGTTGCTGTACAGCGCTATTCCCATTTAAATCAAGCTGTCTCGAAGTCTATAAATACAAGAAGATCGAAAGATGTCAAGGAGTCACCCCTGAGGCTTATCCTCTGTGCCACGCTACTCGCATAACAATACCGCTTGTTAAGCCATGTGAATAAATATGTTAAAACGCCCATACGTGTTCGTTACTCTACCTCTGAGCATCTTCCCTGAAGTACCAAATATCGAAGACAAAATGTTATGACAACAAGGCAGAAATTCAAATTCATGCTATGTGAAGTCCCCAACGCACTAGGCTCATCTCACAGACGCAATTTACTATAGCCTAGCAAGATGTCAAACGAAAAACAACAGTTACAATAAAAATAGAAATTAATGAAGCATTTATGCATGTAAACAGGCCGTTTAGGTCCTGCAGGTCGATCACGTAACGCATTGTACGTACATTAGGTAGATAGATCTAAATGGAAAAAAACCGGTCAAGTGCGAGTCTGACTCGCGCACCGAGGGTTCCGTACAAACTATCAATTAACTCAAGGTTAAGAAAATGTCCCTATATTTGACACCTTCATTCTGTAGCTAGCATGATGAGCAAGAATTGCATGAAATTTATCCACGTAGTCATCTTCGATGTAATTATTTTCAATTACGTAAGAAAAACTATCAACATCCATATAAAAATTTCTCTTTAAGCTTTTTTAAACCCGTAAAATATAAATTACCCTCGTATGAAACGGAAGAGACAACAACGAATTCTATTACCTCAATGTATCAATGAGTATATTTTATTTAGTAGTAAAATCTTAACAGCGCGATGTAGGAATGGGGTCAGCGCCATCTATCGGCCCCAATTGGTACTAACGTGTACTAACGGTACTAAGGGATAGTATTTTTTTATACATTTTCCTTCATAAATCAAAAATTTACCAATGTAGAAAAAAAAGAAAAACTGTTTCAAACAGTACAACTCAAGCCCTTTCATATGATACCCCACTTGACCTAATAGATCAATATTTTTTTTGCCCCCTTCCCCCTCATATTCGTCATTTTTCATAGAAGATTAAAATGTTTATTTAAATTTCTCATTTTCCATGCACGTGGATAACTCTCATTTAAAACCATTCCAAATTTCAAATTGATAGCTTAAGTAGTTTGTGATATATTTCACTTTGTGACAGACAGACAGACAGACAGACGGACAGAGTCGCACCATAAGGGTTCCTGTTTTAACTTTTTTGGTACGGAACCCTAAAATGACAGTTAAACTGTCCTAATGCGCATTCGAATCGTTACGTGATTACCCCTCTGAATCTTAACGTGGATAGTAGCTGTAATGATAATATTTAACTACCAAAAGAAGAAATGTGACCTGTCTAACAATATGGCAGAAAATGCTGGAAGCTAAAGCATACACATCCAGGAATACACGTGCACGTCTCCAAAGTCGAGACAGCCCAGTCTTCCCAGTTTTTTAAACCATAACCTATCAAATTTTAATTTGAACATCATACCAAGCCAAAAACTGCGCTCTGTATCTCCATCAGCCTGTTTCGGCAAGAAGAGGGTGGTTAATGAATAAAAAAATCCCTTTTTTTTCTCCATTGCTCAGTGATTAGTTACCCTCATAATGAGTAGTGTGTGTGTGTGTGCGAGGGGGGTGCGACTTAAAATTTCACATGACAGTTGATAAGGGTTTTTAAGTATCGATCGAGTTTTAGGGGGTACTTAAGTTGATCGAGATGGCGAACGTTTTTAATAGATGCGGGGATTCTTTTGCTCTAAGCTTTCTTTTGAAGTCGGGCAACAATTGGTGGAAGAAAATGTATGGTGTTGGTAAGACGTTGGCTAGACTGCGTGGTAATTGGAATTTGCGTGTACAGTGACACATGTATGGCGTGGGCTTAATGAATATCGTATAATATTATTTTAGCGGTATTAACATCGGCTTCGAAACCAAGATACACATTTGAAATAGCAAGTTTATGAAATAAATTAAGGTCTTAATTCGTCGTAAAATCTTACACTGAAAAATATTCCCTATTCTTTGTGAAAAGTGAAATCACAATTTAGTTGTACGAACTAGATAAGTAGGTACGATCTTGCAGTTCCAACATTAATGACTTAGATTAAACTTATACGAATATAACCCAAGGCTACGCAAAAAAAATGCTCTTATTATATTAATAACCCTCGAAATGCGTGTTTCAATAAAAAAAACGAACGACCAATCTTATTATTATAAGTACCTAATACCTTATCTCCTTAAATACCTCCCAAATAAATAAACGCTGGTTTTCCTTGCCGCAAACGGCGTGTAAAGGTAAAGTATCACGTCACACACATATATATAAATGAATGTACCGCCTCGAGAAATGGGGACTTTCTTACTTTTGCCTCCCCATTCGTGTCATATGCGTCCAGAACAACTTGACACGTCATATCCGTTTACAAATACCCGCGCTTGCCTAATTTATATCAATCAGCGCGGGTCGCGGGAGGCCAACGTATGCTGGATATTTTTTAAGAAGGGATGTAAGAGTGACTCAAGTTAAATTAAGAATGTGGAGTTTGTCCCGTTTTTTTTTACTTTTTCACTCGCTTTGTTTGTTGACGGAGTTTTCCGACATTGTAGACTTTGTGCGCCGTCAGTGTTTTGACATCCGTAATGTATTCGTAAGACACATTTTGCTTGGCAATTGGGTATTAGTAAATTAAGTATACTTAAGATAATGACTAGGATTACGACCACATGACCATCAAATGGTCATCTTGTAACTTAAAATGTTACTTTTGTAACACCATAGTACCTACTTACCTACGAACCTAAATAATCTCAAATTTAGATAGCCTCAACCATCCATTACGCCATTTAATCGTTGAACTTGAAATACCAATATGTTTACGCAGATTTAAACAAATTGTGACTATTAAAGCCACTTGAGGGCGCACCAGAGAGAAGGACGCAGGCCGCCGTGACTGAAATCGGTCAATCCAACATCATGCATGTTATATTCATCAACTTTTTGTTTAAAATTAGGTACCTACACGTAACTAATGGGCACCTTCAGCTTAAGTTTGGTTTGAATTAACTAGATTACGATGACCAGCGGCATGTGTGTTACGCTATGCAGAGTATGCAGTCTTGCTATCAGAATCTTGCTGTAAAAACGTCTAAAAAAGATTCGTCAAATGATTCCCGGTAACACTTCGTACCTATGTCACCAGATTATTTTCCTCCGCGGGCCTGCGTGTATTTTTTGGATTAGAACTGCTTTGAAGTCATGATTACGGATCCGATATGCTTTTGTTTACCTTGCCGTAAGGGTATTGCGAATTAATAAACAGGCGGCTACTTACATGCCTTTGAAAGAGTATGGTACTTACTTATACCTACTGTATTTATTAGCTGCTTAAAATGACAATTTTAAGTATGCTTAACTACATAAATTAAATAGTTACAGCACCGATACAGCAAACACTATTAAGACCATCCTTGGCATACAACAGGTTCGATTTTAAAACGTAAGACAGTTCATCCATTTAGGAATTACGATGCCACTTACAGACACAAAGATATACACACGTCAGGTGTTAAAAAAACATATTCTATCTACTGTTGATACGCATTAACATCGAAACCCGCGTTTCAGAGTAGGTATATACAATTTTACTATTAGGCACTTTATCAATGGTTGTAGGAGAGCGACGGTAGCCTACTGGTTCAGGCTTGCGGCTTTCAAGTGGCGGTCATGCTAAGTTCCAATCCCGGCTGGTACCAATAAGGTTTTCGAAACTTTCGGTTAAGGAAAACATTCTGAGGAAACCGGTCAACATCTCAGTCCTGAAGTTAATTTCTTCGTGAACTCATCTTTGTATATCTCTACCGGAGATAAAAATCCTCATACCAACTAGTGAACTATCTAAATAAAAAATTCCAACCACATTTTCCCTTTGGATATCTTTCTCGGCGTGGCAGCGTGAAATGGGAAATGTAAAAAGTGCACCAGCAAAAGGGACAAATAGTGCAAAGCAAAAAGGGCATGTGTCCTCCAGCGCCTGCTCCGTCTGTGTAGAATTTGTACAAATAACTCGCCTCGCCGGAAACCAGTACCGGCCGCTACCACGAGGCTGCGTGATTAAGAAGTGACTAAAAACTGAAACAGTCTTTTGTTTCCTTTTGCAACTACAGAGGGGTAATTTCGTAACTTACGAGCGTACGGACGAAACAAACTGTTATTATCCTCACATAAAAAGTTACATTCGGATCTACCTGTTGTGCGTACACAGCGTTACGCAATCGGCCAGCTGATTCTTCAATTTATGAAAACGCGCTATATACCTACGACTACTTACGCTATGGATCAATCAATCTTAAAGGAATTGAGCCCTCCTTTTGTGCTATTTTGTACTTGTAGTGTATGCGAGTAGCTCGAACAGCATACGTGTACGCTGTCTCGTGTGTCCCTGTATTGGCGGGAAAGATAACTGTCACTGTCATTGTCACGAGAGCCAAGGCGAGAGTGCAAGAATTGGGAAGTGAAGTTATTTTTGATAAGTGGGCATTGCAGAGCCAGTATTTGGTGATAGTAAGCTGAGGGGAAGGATTTAGCAAACCCTACAGTGCCTATTAACATTTTGGTACTTACATGCTTTTGTTGCCAACTGCATTTTTTCATCAACTAACTCGTTTAGAGGGTTCCACTCAGCTCAAACACGACAGGTTTATCTTGTGTAGTTTAGCAAGTCGGCCACGTAACGCATTATACGTAGGTACGTTAGATAGATCTAAATGTCAAATATGATACGGAAAAATATGTAATTACCCCTTAGGAGTTGCCATAATAATGTTCTAACGTAACGTTTTGAACATGCGTTAGGTAGATCTAAATGTCAGTTTTTCTATGGAAAAGTGACAGTTGACTGGTCCTAACGCGAAATGTTACGTAATAACCCTTAACTTGTCATCTTTACTGACGACTTAGATACACTTTTACTGACAAAATAATTTGCCATTTCGTGAACTGTCTACCTGCCTGTATCAGTCAAGATATAATGAAGGCTGTGAAAATACCCAGACATCTTATGTTCAAAGCTAGTTTATTAGAAAACATCCGTAGTAAGGGCCGGGCACAATACCCCCGAAATGCACGTGAAAAAGTTTTATAGCGCTAGATTTTTAGAATTTCGCGACTATCTCAAGACATTTGAAGTATTTGCATGAAGTATTTAGTGCTCTATCGTGTGACTGGAGATCCATCGAGTTAGACTGGCATATTGATGAGCTGCAAAGCTTCTATTTAGACTCGTAAATACTTTCAAAGTTAATGCCACAAGGTCGATGAACAAGTGCGATGCCAAAGTCATTCGATTTATTTAAATAGCATAGAATACCTAACGTAACAAATAAATGAATTCGAATAAAATAAGTATGCTTTCGTTGGCGTTGAATTTTGCGTAGCCACTTTCCTGGAACCAGACACAAAAGCCCTTTCCTGAATTTCTTAAAATATACAGCCACTCAAAAATCACGCTTTAATAATAATATGTCCATATGTACCAGTAGCGTGGCGTTAAACACACATAAAACAAGTCAACGCCGAAGGAATTAAGTAAACTGTCCTAAAACATCATAGTCAGTTGGAATTATGTTTTCTGGACGCTACGAATAGCGACTCGATGATATATCAATACTTTTTGACATCTCTCGAATCGATCCGCGATTGTTATACATCCTGATGACAGCTGTCATCTCCGTACCGTTTATAATCTCAAAACGTAAAATGTACTGAGATGACAGCTGTTATATGGACTAAGATTCGCCGCAATAAGTATAATCATTATAGTTTTAGCGATGCCAGCGCGTCGAACAGTCATAATGTTTTGGCGTTAAAAATCGAGGAACGTGTATACAGGGTGTATCTACCAAAAATGGGGTGTGAACCGATCAAGGGCTCAGGTTTTTTCTTATCAGAACACGATACCTGTTAAGCCCTTGATCGGTTCATACCCCATTTTTGTTACACCTTGTATTTATGAAAGCCTACTTACCCTGATTAAAACTACAGTTTGTTACGAGAACTCCGTGTGACTGGCCTAGAACAACGACCGTGAAGCATGTGATTCGTCACCGTTTCGCGTTTTTTGTACTATAGGCTTTATTAGGCGGCATTTACACGGCGTATACTTAGTAGAGTGAAGAAATAGCGGTATGGGTAATTAAGCGATGAAATTTCGGTAGCTTACCTAATTCAAAGTTGCGATAGGTAATTAATTTGGGTCCCGAGAGGTAATTACGTAACTTTATAAACGAGCGTTACGACAAATCAACTAATTATCTTATACAAAAATCCTATACCTGAAGTACGTGCAAGGCCTTACGCAATCGACACCCAGCTGGTCGATCACGAAACCCATTGTACGTCCGTTAGGTAGACCTAAATGTCATCTTTTGTATGGGAAAATGACAGTTGGGTTGTCCAAACGTACGTTCGTAAAGTTACGTGATTACGTTCGGTTATAATACAATCTAGTCTATGGTAGGAACCTTATATAACCTCAATGTCAATTTATTATCAAGTGGTTATACCTACAGATATGTGTAATATGGTCCCCTATTATGTTTTTTTTTAAGTAGCATAACCAACCTAATTCAGAATTATAGTCAACTACCACAACCAACGACAATCAGAACCATCGACACATCTGTCTTTTAACCACAGCAGGTGCGTTTCGTGGACCGTGGTTCCTGCAATCAGAGCGGAAGGCAGGAAATTTGCGGTGGTCGGGAATGACCTTACAGCTGTAACTAAACGGACGGGGTTAAACAACTTAAATGTGTCTTGTGATTGTGAAGGGTTTGGTGTGATGGACACATAGCTAATAAGGTATTTGACAACAGTGAAAATAAATTGTTTTTTCATTAGCAACTGATAAAAGTGATAAACAACACGAAAATACTGAAAGTATCAAGCTTTTATTAAGTTTGCTATTTTAAGCTTTATAAATTCATAAAAACGAATAATAAGGACGTTGTGTGATTGTGGCGTCACAAGCAAGTAATCCCTACAAATTCCTTACTATAAAGGAGCGTTTTTGACGTTTCATAAAAAGAAACTGTTTTGACTGTAGTCAAATACGGTTTTAAAGATAATATTAGAATTTTAAGACAAACTCGTCTACGTTTCTTTGTTTATCTAGGATTCTAGGATGTCAAAGAGAAATATTGCACACGTTTTACTAATTTCGATGATTAAGCGCTATTTAAACAGCAATACTAAATATAGTGCGTTTTAAATTGGTCTTCCTTGCAATCGCATGGCGATTAACGTACGATTTTATCTAATCTTATATGGAATAGGGTATCCCAAAAAAAAACCATGTAAAAAAGAGGCCAATTATGTCTAGAAACTCTTCTACCGTAAAAAATTGTGAGATTTTTCGTAGTACGAAGTCTCAGGCATTCTATTTATTATTCTTTTTGCTACCTAAATTGACAGATAACTGGTAGTAGTTATGGCGCCTTGTGCTGAACGAATGGACAAAGTATTGATTAGGATGATCAATATAAATATCGTAATGGGAAGTTAACAGACACAGACACAGATGGGAAGTTAAATTATTCATAAAGGGCGGTAAAACAAATAATGTCTCAGATCGCAGGTATTTGGTCGGTAAATATGGGATCTGAGACTTTAAATATTACCGTCCGTGGGGACAACATTTTATGTCTCCCGGTGGTTAAGCAGCGGGGTTTACTGCACGCGGAGTGGGCAGTAATAACCACTCTATGGACAGATGTGACATACTAGTACATTGGAAAGGCAAAAAAGGCGTTGGGGCTATGGTGGGTAAAATGCATGGAGAACTGGATCTATGGTGATGAGATATGGGTGGATTATGAAACTGGGCTATGCAAAGAGGTCTGGACACCTGCCATAACATTGTTGCGCACAAAGTTATCGAGGCAGGCGGTGACTAGCCGCTCATTAGATGGGCCCCTGAAATTGCCGTCGTAAAGACGGCCAGGAGCAACACCGGGGTGAGCGGCTCAGGGGTATCAAGAGGTGGTGCTGCGCTTTCTCCGAAGTTACTCGCGGCGTTATGACCTTTAACACTTCCACCCCTGAAGCATACAGCTCTGACGACTCCTCTCTGGACGGCCAATGAAGGCAAGCCAGAGCTAAGAGTCCTGCGGGCCCCCTTGGGGTGCCATGCACCCCGAACGACGAAGACACGCTGGAGACGGAGGCCCTGACCGACTCTCGGGAGCACTCGGGTCCGTGGGGTCGTTAATACTCAACAGCTCGTCAGAAGCTGCCCTGCGGGCTTATTATTATTATTTTATATTTGTATCCTGAATCCTGATTAACATTAATTAATTCTTTAATAACCGTCTTGTTTATCATTAAAAAGGCACAATACTTTTTTCTCATATTGAGCACCAGAATTCAATAAAATAAAATATTAATATTAGTGGACAATCTTACACAAATCGACCTAGTCCCAAACTAAGCAAAGCAACTCCAAGCTAAATGAAAGTTGAAAACGGTTGGTTCCCAATTCCCATACACGTAGCAATGACTGTTACCACCATGATTGGTGATATTCGTGATATCGTTATGGGTACGTGTGAAACTTTGTATAAAATTATACCGGTGACCGCAGACCGCTGCGGACGACATGGAGGTTTTTGTAGCAGGATCATTTGAGAGTTGTGTGAATTCACGTAATCTCATAAATGGAAGGCTGTGTAGATGCAATTGAAGATTGCATCTACTTGGTTATTTTTATTTATCTTTTAGTTCGCAATCGATGGCACCAGAATAAAAGTTTTTTTAAGGGTAATCTTGTAAGCTCTCTCTCTGGTTAGTATGCGAGAGTGAGAGTGACGGATGTTTTATCCACAGCGATACGTGGTAAAATAGCAATCATCATACACGCGCAGCAGTTATATACATTGATAAATATGATGATAATTATGGTCGCTAATCAGCGCTAGGAGCCTTTTACAACCTTTTATTTAGCTTGAACTGTTTGTTTATCAGTGAGGGACAAATGTTGGAACTGCATTTGAACCAGTTAACTTCAACCGATTGAGCTGAAAAATTAGGTATAAGTATAGTTTGGATGATAATTCAATATTATGGTGCCATCGAAGTGATCTGACGATGAAGACAGAAGGGGGGCATGGTAATTCAGTACTTCACCTACCTAACCCCCTTTGGGTTTGGGCCCGTTAGAATCGTCTCAACTCTGAGTAGTTGATGACGTAGCTAGTGCCAAAAAAAATTTTTTTTGACGGAGACTTATTTTACTCATGACTATTTAAGTAAGTTTTCCTTTCTCACTTCTACCACTTATTTAGTAACTTGGAACACGCGTTATTTCAAAAATCCACTACAGTACGTAAAACTGTCTGAAGGTTCCCAAGAGCCGATTTATTAGGAAAACTTGAAGCCAGTAGCAAGTGGAAACTTAACTAATTGGCGTCGTTAGTCGCGAATGTAATGAGGTGCTATTGATAACGGGGTGCGATATCATTGTTAGCGATGTTCTAGTACCTAGGAGCTCTCTACTTGGATAATGACACACAAGAATACATATTTAGTGTTGAAAAGAAGCTGTTTTGCGATAGAGTTTTTTTTTGTAGTTTTTGTACATAATAATGGGTCTGGTGTCTTGGTATATTGCGTGGCAATGACAAGATAAAGCATTTGTCTCTTTCTTGGACCGTTTGATATAGTGACGAATGTTTTATTTTTTAGTCTAGTCTCGAAGAGTGTGTATAAGCGTGACGGTTCTCTTATTTTTCGCAGAAAGTTGTTTGGCCAATTATTAGTTCCCAACCAACGTTTCGCAGAATATTATTTCGCCAAATAATCACTTGCCAACTTGTCATAAGATTTCGTTTCGTTTCCCAACCTCATAGTTGCCAACTGTACGTTTGGTCTGATGATTATAAAGTAAACTTTCAAAATGCCAAAAATCGTTTAACAGAATGTTTTAGTTGGCTGAATAGTCATTTCGTTGTATAACGTTCCCCAATGTTTCACGCAGTAGGGTTCGTACAGTTACTATGTAATATAATTTACAATGTGGGTAAGCGCAACTGCTCACTTCTTTTAATAACTTTGTGGGTGAGTAAGAATAAACTGACTTATTAGCGATAAGTGTTTACGTTATTACTTGCGGGACGTTGCTTTATATTTTTCATTACTTATTTTGAATATTCAATAAGGCGATTTTGGCTGTAAGATCGCGGTTAACCTAACACGCTCCTCCTCGCTTCGCTCGTCGTCGCACCTATCTGGACTCTGTCACAGTTATTATTTCTGTTGCTATACTTCTCACGAAACTGTTCTTTGTTTCAGGCAAGTTCAACAGATGGGTTTCGCCAAAAGATACGCAAGTGACGTAACGATTCATCGTAACTGTTTAAGTTGGCTTATATGTTAAAACGTAACTATTGCACTGACGAAACGTTGTTCGTTCAATAGTTGTTTGGCCTAGTGAAATAGTTAGCAAGTCATAAGTTTTCCAAACATTTTTAGTCATTGTGATATTCTGCTTTATAAAAATTCGACCAAGTGTCAGGTTGTCATACAAAAAGTTGGTAATGGTTAGTTGTCAAAGTGAATCATTTTCGAAATGTTGATTGGCAAGTCATTTTTGACCAAAGGAAATTCTGCGAAAAGGCGTAACACCGAACGGGTAACCTATCGCAATCACTAAATTTTACTGACCGAATATTGTTTGTCCGAAAACTTTTCGTATTTATATGGTTTCTCCGAATATACAATTCATTACTTTTTCTTTTTCTATTTGAGGTTATCCATATGTTTCAGTTGTCCGAAAAACTTTTACCGCTACAGTCATTTGAGCTTTGGCTTGTTACAACTATTGTTTCACAGCCAATTTTTTACTTATGCATTATTACTTTCCGCATTCCATACGTCTAGCCAAATATTCATTTTGAGTGAAGTTCAAAGTAGTTTCATAGAGTCTAAGGCAGATCGGTGTAGGTACGACGACCAGCGAAGCGAGGAGGAGTGTTTGGTTAAACCGTGACCCTACAGCGCGCGAGCCGGGCGAGCGAAGCGAGCGTGCCGCGGCAGCGGCCGGCGAAGCGCCAGAACTTAACACTTTTTTACTACCTAATACTTACATAATATGTTTTAAATAAGTATAAATTGCAAAGCGTGATGACTTATTAATATCAATAGAGATGAAAAAACAGCATTGGGAGGATTGTGAATTAGTTACATATGTTTGCTCCGTATAAACAATAATATGTCAACTATAATAAAGCCGATTTGATAAAACACGAATAGATTATCCACGGAATTCTTACGTCGGAATAATGATAAAACGGGTATACCAATAATTGGTACTCATTGGTTTGTCAAAAATGTCAAACAATTACAAAAGCGAAAAAGGACCAGCTGTTAAAGTTCGAAGTGGTGTCGGACAAACGAAAAAAAAGAAATGAAGTTTGTCGAGTAGTTAATGCCAAAATTAAAAAAAGGACGAAAAAGTTTAGTGTTTCAGATAGGTAACCAAGTGAACGCACTACGAGTAGAGCCCTCGTGTCTATAGGAAGATTATTACGAGTATCTACTTAATACTTGATTCTGCCAATAGGATAGTTCAGAGTTTGAAATCCCGATGGGGTTAATTAAGGACACAAACTTGGTAGAATAACTATCCTGGCCTTGTACCTACTAGCATTTTTTGGATTCATATGACCTATAGAAATGATAGCATGCCTCTGTATACACCTCCCACTGCTGAGCACAAGATCTAGACAGATGAGAGGGAAATAGGCTGTACCTAATTTATTTCAAGCGAAATTACGTCGGTAATTTGGATTCAAAATCATGTCGGTATGAAAATCCTATATTAGGCGCCAGCTCTTTGATTCCCGAAACAGGCAATATATTTTGTTTTCGGTCTAAATATGATATATTCGGTCTAAATAGGTAGAGTCCATAAATGCTTAACATAATATTTCGGGTAGGTAGGTACTTCTCTCCATCTTGCTATTACACGTTTTTACGCCAAATTCAACGATTTAACCCAAACCAAGACTGTTCTACAGCTCTCGGATTGTGTGTATAATTTCCAAGAAACTCAATTTTCACATTCAAGATATTTCTCAAGTCGACATAAAACGAAACTTATGATTGATACACGCTATGGCATGCAGATCAAGCGGTGTTCGAACGAAATTCACTTAGACGTCGACGTGGGTGGAATAATTTAACCAATAACAATCCGACGGCTAATTTTAGCGGCCAGCCGACGAGTTGTGAAGCGCGTGGGCTTTGTGACACTTGGTTCCGTAGCAAAGACAATCCGGAGTGTCCACTGGCAAGGAAGAAACAAAGAAAAAACGTTTATTAAGAGAAATAATCCCAATAGTGTAGCCATACGAGTGTCGCCGCAAAGGACGGAATTGCTCCTATGCAGCCAAATTGACAACTTGTTTTTAAATGGCATGGTAATAAATTGTTTGCCCTCAAGTCCTAAAAAGAACTACAAACGAAGGTGAACCCATGATTAAGACATCAAACGACATGTATCTCGCTATCTTTGTCACACTTAATAAGATTTGTGTACGACGAAGAATGTGGTCTGTAACAGTAAAGCGCGGGCTCTGCTTTCAACTGGCAATGGCAGTCGCTCTCTGGATTGCAAGGTCAAATAACAATTGCTTCTGCAATGTGTGTAACTACGCCGATTCTTGGTAGTGAGCGTACCCAGGGCTTCCAAGTACTACTACTTGGAAGCCCTGATGGTTAGCTATGAAACTTTCAGACGAGGATGAACGCAACATCACACAGCATGCCGACGTCTCAGACCAAGAAAAAAAGATAGACGGAGCATGAGGTAAACCTCATGCTCCGTCTATCTTTTCTCCGTCTATGTCCTAAAGGACATGCTCACATACACAGATACTAACTTTTTTGTACAAAACTTGAAATGGTGATGTTGACAGCATTGCAACACATGCTGAAGAGTCGACTCGTCAGAAGTGCAATTCTCAAAAATATATACTTCTTTTGTGATTGCATCGTACTCCTTCAACTCTGAGGTCGGCATATTGAAGCGTGGCGTGACGTAATGAACATCTAAAATAACTAGCAGATGAATATGGCTTGAGAAGCCCGGGTTAATTTTAAACCCCTAGGAGAAAACGAAGAGTCTGTGGCATCATAACTCCCAAACGGGTGTACCGATTTGTGTGTGGTTTTCTCAATCATGTCTTATCGGTCGAGATGGTTCTTAGCTATGTTTCTTTGAATTTTTTTATGCATGTATTTTTTAAGGAAATTTTCGCCGCTGCCGTGAGATCCCCGACCGGAACATCTAACGCCTTTGCCTCTGTTCAGTAAAGCAATTTGCGGAGCGTGCCGCCGCGCGCTGCACCCAGGTACTAACCACATCAAGGACGAATTGACGCCACACAGCAGTGGCGTTCGCGCAGATGTGCTTACTAGTATTTATTATAATGAAAGAAATAGTATGTTTTGTTCTGATTATGTTTGTTATAGTCATAAACGCGACGCGCAAGTTGCGTTTTATACAGCAGTTTCCCTGCCTACTTTTATGCGTAAGAAAGGGTCAAGCTAAAGTGTTCGGTCCTTTAGATAATATTTCAACTTATTATTACCAGTATCAGTACAGATACAATATATAAATCTCGCGATAAATATAATTTTAAAAAAATTGGGTTTGTTGAGGATTTTTGTTTAATTGTTGACTAGAAAGAGAAGTTTCCTCGTGGCTTACTTGTGAGATAAAGTTAGTACTTTTGGTTAAGCTAATCCCATATGGATTTCCCATCGCAACTTTAGCACCCATAGAATTGTTCTTCCTTCTTAAGAATAGCCATAAAAACGAGAACGTATGGACATACTGTATACATAGAACCTAAACAAAATACAACCGAATTCTTTTTAGGTTCTATGTGGGCGAAAATACCAGGAAAAGATCTCTTTTTTTAAGTCGGTTTAAAATAGTTGTACTTAGGTACTTATGTTGCACCGTTGTTTCGTCGACGTAAATTATCGCGAACTTATGTCAGTATTACGGTTATTCTCGACATGAAGCCATAACGGCGCTAAATATGAATATACGAATCGGAATAATATTAGATACCGGCATTGACCAGTAGCATTGTTATCAGACATTCACCGTTACAGTCCTAGTGTCACAATTCTGAACCTTAAACATACTGAAATAAGGTGTATGCTATACTTCTTTGTGGTATGGAAGGACCATGGCTCAGTAAATCGTAAAGCAAACACAGTTGAATACCTAATCGGCATACACACGTATATCTCGGGCCTCGCTATAAATCGTAATCAAATCACCGGCTGCCAACAGGTGCGGGCTCATTACCGCTTTCAATATTTACTTAGAAACGGCGCAGGTAGCTGGCACTCGGCATGATACGGCAGCTTAGAATTCTTAAGCTATGTATACGAACTGGCACACGATACTGGTAGGTTAGAAAAAAATATGATAAGCTGTATTTAGGTATATTAACAGATGAGCGAACGGTCCGGTGAGACACAACTATCTGATAGAATGAGAGAGATATACAGACTTCTCATTCTAACCGTTACTCTGCGTCCCTGTTGATCTATAAACACAATTTGAAGTTAACGAGGGCACACCAAGTAATGCGAGAAGCTTGTTCCGAATTCAAGCCCTGAGATAGAACGTCAATATTAAATGGACTAGGATCTAGGAATATCTACTTTATAGATCTCTCAAATTATACGGTACTCACCTTACCTTACCATAATGTTCGTCATTAGTATAAGGCCAAAATAAATAAACCCAAAACTAACTCAAGGCCTGCACTTGCATGTCAACATCGGTTATTTAATCGTTCTAGCCCACTTTCAAACAGAACAAGTTAATTTCTGTTATCGCTGCCATCTTTAATTTTAGGACGTGTGAACAACCCGCAATCGTCCAACCTGAAAGAAAATGGACGACATGTTCTGAGCCCGACCCTTTAAATTATAGCTTCCGTGACTGGGTTTTGGTGGAAATAAAGTGTGAGGTTAAGTTGTGCTTTTAAAATTCGTGTGACAGTTATTTTGGCCGCGATAAGTGTTGTGTGGCCCAGTTTGGTGCGGGAATAGATTTTTATTACAAGCTTTTATTTAACTTGCACTGTTTGTTGTGTCTATAAATATGTAAGGTCCTCAGGTAAGTTGTCATTAAAATTTCAGCCTCTACCTCTACCGGCGTATCTGATTCAGCTGAATTGGAATACCTACTTATGTAAGTTCGGTGATAATCAGACATCGTACATTTTGTAGCATTTTGGAACCGTTGGCCGTTCGGGCGGAAAGTTTCACGAGTGGCAACCACGTACCGGAAGGCGCGGCGTAGGTAGGCTCCCCACAAGGTGAACTGATGACCTGGTAAAGGTCGCGGGAGTCCGCTGGATGCGGGTGGCCCAGGACCGGTCATTGTGGCACTCTTTGGGGGAGGCCTATGTCCAACAGTGGACGGTCTTTCGGCTGATATGATGATGATGGTTGTGTTAAATACGGAGTTGGTATATACAATATCAATCAAAATTGTTATTTAAGGTTAATATTAACATTATTACCGCTGACTAACTAGCAACGAGAATTTATCTGAATACTTAATATACTCGTAATTTATATCATCGGTCTTAATTGTAGCCATTACTATATCTTATTGTACATTGCTAGCCACAGTTATATCTAACTTCCAAAATTTAAAAATCGTTTTTCACACAATTTCAGTAAACAGTCCGGAGAACTTTATCTAGTAGCTACTTTTCAGAACACATGCTACCCCAAAACAGTGCGTGCCGACTTTAAAGATGGTATCGTTTACTTTCATTATTAATTATAAGCAAGGGTTTGGCATAACTGGGGTAATATATCGTCGGAGACACAGTATAAACATAGCAAGCAGTTACTCAACTGTACACCTACCCTGGGACTACGAATTCTGAGAAGGGCGCGAAGCATTGGGATCGAAATGTACCGTATAAAGTTCCACAATAGAACCATGGTAAGCACATTTTATCATTCAAGCATCATTTAAACGCATACATAATGTATAAGAATGCCATAACAATTATAACTAACCATTGCTCATTAGAAAAGAAAAAATGTTTACCAATGACTAATAGTTTGTGTAATATAGCACAATTATCTCGGCCGCGTTTCCATTTTCGTAATTTGCAGAAGGGGATATCCGTAGGATACCTATCGCTTTTGTATGATATACAGTATCATATCATAGTACATATTTGTATATGTCTGTGAAAAACAAAAACTAGAAAGTTGGGGTATGACATGTACCTATGACATGCTATGACTGAGATACGTCATATATTATTTGGTAAATTATATAGGCCGCAATTTCCTTATATGCCTTATTGGCATAAAAAGTATATCTTTACGATATCGCTATTGATAGTATTGCTACATGTCTGTTATTCTGATTTCAAAGATTGAGACCTTAAGGAGGGGATATCCCTATGACATGTGAGGGTCGAATCACATTTTGAATGCCAAATCGGGCCACTAATCATTGGATTGTCAGGACAAAATTCTGGCTCTATTTCGTGATCTTGATAATCGTCACTTGGCATGGTCACTTTGGCATTCTTCGGGGAGGCCAATGCCCAGCAGTGGACGTCTTTCGGCTGACATGATGATGGCAAAAAGTATGGCAAATTGGGTGTTAGAAAAATAGTGTAAGTAAAGTAGGTGTAGCTAAATAGACAGCATCCTCACATATTGCCCCATTAATCCGAAAGAAAGAATGCAAAAAAATGATGCCTTAGTGACGGAAATTCCATTCAGATATCTCAAAGAATTACGGAGCTACAACCGTTTTAATATTGCTTGTTAGAGAGAGAAAAGTAAATGACAATCGTTTCATTAAAAGGTGCGTTTTGCGGAAAAGGGACAGAATACACCCTCTCTTAAAACTTTGAGATTATTGAATTTGCTTTACTTTTTTCTCCATTTGTCAATATTTTTAATCCTTTTTCGGGAAAATTAAACATTATTGTTTTTTATTTGGTGTCTACTACACCCCTATTGTTAAGTTGTTTAAATAGAGGCGTGACAAACAAGTTGAGATACTGCCCAGCCATGAATACACTGTGGGAACGATACGTGCGGATACGTATTTCGGTAACGTGGTGATTTTTACGAGCGCACGCACGCGAGCATTTAAACTTTACAGTTTTCGATTTTCAACGATTTTGAGGGGGTGTTTAATCCGTCGAAGTATTTTTGGCCTATAGTGTAGTTGTATACATGGTCTTTATATTTATTTATTTATCTATACCTATGTTAAACGTCGTTTAGTACTTACCCATAGTCCAAGCTTTGGTTATGTTATTTATTTATTTGTATTAATCATACATTGTCAAATTGGAGTGTAATTGTCGAAGTTTGGGACTAGGTCGATTTGTGTGAAATAGTCCGGAAATATTTATTTATTTATTTTCCAAACTATGGTTTCGTCTGACCTATGTTTGCTATGTCCTATAGGTAAGTACCTATAGTAAATCTTAGAAAGAGGTTAAGTTTGTGTGTGTAGAGTAGCCTTTTGAGGTTGCCAATTTGTATTTTGGGGATTATCTCCGGAACTACTCTTTCGATTTATTTATTTTCATCTGTAGGTATGTATACAGAATAGACTTTTAGAACATAGGCTATACACTACGGCACATATTGGCCGAGAGTAAATAAAATATTGGAGATGTAAAGAGACTCTATGGTCAATGAATTATATTTTAGAGACGTGAAAGGTCTCTAAACGTGTTGTTACCTTACTAGTGATTTATTTTACATTTTCTTCAAATAATTAATTCTTTCCCACTTGCTTTTTCTTTAGATATGAGCAGGGCTTTTTTATTTAGATATGAGCAGGGCTTTTTTGTTTAGATATGCTCAGGGCTTTTTTGTATAGATATGCTCAGGGTTTTTTTGTTTAGATATGCTCAGGGCTTTTTTGCCCGACAACGGCAAAGCCGAAAGGAAGGGATATGTTTTTAGCAGTCTATTGTTTGTATTTATTTACTTGTGTTCCACCCTAATTTAAACTATTCTCACATAACTAGTAATTTAGTGAACGCTAAAAATGTTGCCATGCAACAAATAAAAGGGCGCATCACAGAACTTTAAGTTAAGCAACATATTTGCCACAACTAATACCCCAACTAACGCTAACACTCCAACTGCTGACGTGACTGTCGGCGATAAAATTACGAATCCATCCTTACGACCTTACGGCATTTCGGGTTAAAACATTTTCACATAGTTTTCAACTGAAACAACCGTACGTTTCCACTCGAGAACTCATCAGCCAGCTTTACTGCGTGCTCTTTAAAGACGAGATTGGCATGACTTTAAGTTTAGGAACTGTAATCGTTAGGGATCAGGTGTCGTCCGAACGTGAGGGATGCGTAACCAAAAAGTACAAATTACCATTTGGTTACAATTTTAGGTAAAATAATAGTTTTGAACTTGCTGTGACACAGCGGGGTTAATTACCTAATTTTCTTGACAGTAGGTAGACAAAAAGTTTATTTGCGACAGTCAGTGTCAAAAAAAACAACTTTTAACCGAATTCCTTATCCAAATTGCTTCAAGTGTGCCTATAAAATTTGAAGTTCCTCATCAGATGCTGACCTGGTGACCGTGGGACCACCTATAGGTATTTCAAACAAAAAAATAATTTTACAAATTGGTCCAGGCCAGGGTTCGAAAGGATAATTACCAATGATAATTATCACGATAACCATCGTGATAATAACAGATGGATAATTATCGATTGATAATAACAAAAAATTGCGCTCGTCAGTGAACTGTATTCGAAGTATTCGAACGTGTATTTCCGTATGACAGACGTACCTATGTCCATCCGAATCCGAACGCACAACGTCAATGTGACGTGCCGCGCCGCCGTGGGGATTCCCCTTACAAGAAGAATTCAGTTAGGATTAGGCAAAATTGAGCTAACTCGAGTGTCATTGGTTCTTATACTGCTGATAATTATGCGATAATTATCAAGAAGCGTAATTATCTTGCTCTGGTCCAGGCGTACGTGTTCGTGTAATCTGGAAATAATACACACAAAAAGATTCCGACGAATTGATAACTCCTCCTTTTTTAAAGTCGGTTGAAAAGCAAGCAGGTGTGATAAAAAGAGCTTCATTTTATAGTACCTAGGTCCCACCTGGTCCATACCATTCAAGAGCAGATTGGAGTAAATTTTGGGGATTGAAAATACGGTACGGTACGGAGGACGAAGAATGGTAGCCTAGTGGTTCAGGTATGCGGCTGTCAAGCGGCGGTTGTGGGTTCGAATCCCGGCTCGTACCAATGAGTTTTTCGGAACTTATCATGCACGGAATATTTACCGTTAGCTTTTTGGTGAAGGAAAACATCCTGAGGAAACCGGTCTACTTCCAAAAGGTCTAGCTTTCCCTCTGGATTGGAAGGTCAGATGGCAGTCGCTTTAAAACTAGTGCCTATACCAAATCTTGGGATTAGGTGTCAAAGCGGACCCCGGGCTCCTTCAGGGCACAACCGGGAATAACGCTAGGATAGAAGGAGGATTTATGGGTTGAAAATCTTAAAGATAGTGTTAAATTTTAAATTATTCCAATTAGAAAGTAAATTTTATAATTATCATATTAATTCTGCTAAAGTTCATTTTAATTTTATAGCACAACTTCACTTTACTAGTTTTTTATTAACTTATTCAGTTAGCTCTCAGACACCGATGGCATAGTAATGTGTTTTCCAATATTAATCTGGTCCTTAATCGCTTTCTAAGTCAAATAACAGCCTTAACTTGATCCAACCTTTATTGTTGTTAGCTTGGCTACCCTATGGTTAGCCTTGTATAGGGTTAAAAATAAAAACCTCATCGCAAAAGCCAAAACTAAAGTACAACGAAACATACAACATTAAAAGTCGATAAACTATGCGAGCGTACAACATCCTACAATTCCCTTTCCCGTAGCTAATTACAAGAAACAGACGTAAGCTAGCAAAACAAAGCGGAATTGGCATCCACAAACGAACAGACGAACAGTCTGACGCCACCCATATTTTCAATATAACGACGTTCCTAGATTTACGCAGAAACCCCAGAACGCATTGCGCTGCCATTCACATATCCAACTTACTAATTAAGTCAGCAACTGAGAAGAAAGCTGTAACTTTGACAATGTTACTCCATACGTAACAGTCCATACAAAGACCAGTTTACTCTGACCCCTCAAAACCAGTACGTCTGCTTGGGATCTTTTGACGCTCAATCAATTTGATGGTCCAAGTTAGAGTGGGCGGTGCAGAAAGCAAAGCCGCTAGCATAGATCTATGCCTATTTAGACGCGTCCAAATGGAGTGGGCACGCATGCGCGGGCGCCATATAGAGTAAACAATAGCGCACCAATGACAACGCGCCCTGGATTGTGGCAACGGTCGGCTCATGAGTACCTAGACAGCGTGTTTTGCAGTACTCGACGAGTGTTTTTAATGGTTCTGTGAACACCTATTTAAGGTCTTTTGTATATTTGTATATGTAATCTTTATCAAGGTAATTATTTTTAAATTATAATTAAATTTTTCGAAAATATAAATAACGTATATTAACATAATGTAACTTATTATAGTTCAACAAGTTGTCCAATAAGATTGTAAGTACCTAACAGCATATACCTTGTAAGAAGAGGGATGTTTTGATAGTCAAATCAGCCACTTTTAACGAAATTTCAAAAACGCTCTGATATTATAAAGTTTGTACGGAAAGCAGAATAAGTGACGTCACGATTTTCTATGGTTAAGCATCGTCAATTTTTTTTGGGTCATGTTTTTTGAGCGTAGGTATATATGTAGGTATGTATTTCACGGGTTACTGTATAAACGGCTTGATAGGTTCTTACATATGAGGTGTAGTTGGATCCTCATAATCGTGTGTGACATAATATTTAAAAAAGAGCCGTTGGGTTTTTTGTTATTTTATTTTATTTCATTCGTTTATTTTTATGTATGTAAATATCTTAAAAATAGCAAAAATGTGTTAAAGCAAGACTCCAAATATTTTAATGAGTTTCGTTTGTTGTTAATGTAAGAAGAATGACTTACCCCGTTATTCATAAAACTTAAAATGCCTCTGCTAAATAAAATGTGCTTTGTCCCTTTCTTACGAACACAATGTCAAAGTGACAGATGAGGACAAACGAATTTTAACGCCATTTTAGTTAAAACAGGCTTGTAGTACGTTTATGAATACGGCCGTTAGTTTTTACTGTTGGGATTTGACAGCTAAACGCGACCGCGGTTATAACGTTTTGTTTCGGTAAAACTTATACTAGAGCCTCCGATTATTGAAGTGAAAACTTTTTTAGCGGCGCTGTGCACTTTTTGTGATGGGGATTTTTTTTAACTCGCCACAGGTCACGTGACCGTAAGACGATGAAAAACTGTTACGATGTCATTGAGTTTTCACTTCTGCCGGCACTCCCGGAGTGCAACCCGGTCTTTTGTTTGAAATCAGTCATCATATTAGACTGAGCAATAAATAACTTAGGTAATTAGTGTATTTAATAATCTTATTCATTATGAAGATCGTTATATATACGAATACGAACACACACTAATAAACGCTCCAACACGCGATTATTAGTAACTATGTCTGCCTTTTTATAAAATGGCTCTCATTCCATTAAAATTGCAAGAGAATTAAAAAGCTTGTAAAATTAACGGAACATAGAAAACAAACGTACAAAAGAGCGTTTACACAGTAAAGCGAATGGACTGCCTCATTAGATGTCTGACGTCATTAAACATGCAATACGACCATTCAGGCAACGTGTCGCCTCTGGTAGATCTATGGATCTACGATAAGTGGCGGGATTATTTTATGGTAGTAACTAATTTAAAGAAAATTTAAAAGAAGATTTATTGTCGCAAAAAAAACACAAAAACACAATCTCAAAAACACAAAAAAAGTAAGTAGGTAAAATTATTAGGTTAGGTGCGACAATAGGTACCGCCGGGTCGCGGAAGAGTGCTTCGGCGTACCCGTAACCCGGCAATATGGTGATGAGTTGGAACACCGTGGGGTTTTAGACGGTAGTTCCCGGGAGCCCGTCATACCCGTCCTGGATGCCCCGGCCGGACGGGATGTGTAAAGGCATTTTCCCACGTAAAAAAAAATGATTCGACAATAGGTTCGAGGCTCAGCGTTTGCTGCTAGCCTGACGTCAGTACAGCGGTGTTTTCCAGCCCGCACCTACCTCACGGGGTACAAAAAAGTGTAGTAGTCCGCCCCGAACTATGACATACGTACATGTCATTGATGCAATGCACACAGACAGTGGTACTCGTACTCCAAAATGTTCTAATGTAGGTATTAATTTTCATACAAGACCGTATTAAGAATGCAGTAGTTGTCGTCAAACAATTCCAAAAACGAAAGTTACTTCTAGTTAAACTGTGCAAAATATACAGGCAGACAGGCACATCAGTTTGCCATTATATTTAGTAGTTAAGGCTTGTATACCCGCTAAAGTCCTTGAGCGTATGGGCGGAGCCTGGACCCTCTCCCCGCGCAAGTCGCACAACCCGCCGTCGTTTATTAAGCGTTACATAGATTAAGTTACAGACGCGTCATCGCGCATCGTTACCAATGCAAGGGTGGACTTGGGTGGGTGACATTCGTCATGCTTAATTGAAACGTGATATTTGTCATACATAAATTACATAATTGATTAAGTTCAAAAATTATGTCCCTACTATTATAATACTATTTACTTACAATTAGTGTAGTTCCGTCAGCACGGCTAGCACGAGACGGCCGCGACATACACTCGATTTTTCTCGCACTATCGGTCTCTTTCTTATTAGAACATTAGAAAAGAGAGGTATAGTGTGAGAAAAATCGAGAGTATGTCGCGGCCGTCTCGTGCTAGCCGTGCTAGTGAAAACGAAATTCTTTCGAATAACTCTCATTGTCGCTCGAACTAGCAAGCGCGACAGAGAGGGAGATACACGAACGAAGTTCGGTTTCGTTTCGCGGTAGGCCCTCAGCACGCCTAGCACTAGATGGCCGCGATATACTTTCGATTTTTCTCGCACTATACCTCTGTTACTAAATATTCTAATAAGAGAGAGACGGATAGTGCGAAAAAATATAAAGGTAATAATAATAATCCATACCTACTGTTGCCCTTAGGCCATTTTTTAATGTCGCTATTAATAGGGGCCCATCTAGCAGTTAGCGAGTCACCGTCTGCCAGAGATAAAATGTGACACAGTTTTATTGGGCAGGCGTCCGATGTTTCATCCAATAGCGCAGCTACTAGTCCATCATTTTCACCCAATAACCCGTTTTATTTAGATTCCATCAACTAGCAATAGACTCTTACACCCCAGCGGGTGCTGTTTCTGTGTGCGTCCCATGACACGGGCCGAGACAGCATCCGCTTGGTGTACTCCTTGCATTTCATTAAATTGTCAAAAGGACCTCTACGTGTTGGCTCAGAGCTCCACGCACGCCTCCCAAAGGTCCGGGACATCATTGTCCCGTGAGCGGGAAAGACATATAATCCATACTATCCATACTTCCATATCCATACTTCATACTAATATTATAAATGGGAAAGTGTGTCTGTCTGTCCGTTACCTTTTGTGTAAGTGTAAGGTTGTTAAGTTATAAACTAATTTTCGGTATATTTATTACGTTCTACTTCCTTGATTTGATGATGATGGCGTGTACAGTCAGCATCAGAAAGTTAGTAGCATCCAAAGTAGCCAAATATATCGTAACACATTCCTTACTCCTACTTATAGTAACAATGACTATTTCGATGAATGTAGGTTCCGATATATTTGGCTAACTTGGCTGCTACTAACTATATTATAGTGACTGTACAGAAATCGGCCTCGGGTAAATATATACTTATAGATTAGTTGTACGTTAACCATACTTTGTTTCATATCAAATAATAACTCTGTATCGAACTTGGAGTTGGCATGCAACCCATAGGTAGGTACTTACAATATTTGCCAAGCCCACTATTTTTATTAGAACTTATTCTATTAACACTTGACAGTCATTAATACGAGCAGATAAAACAATATTGTTTCTATAATTGTTCATGCTCCTAAACAATAGATATTGTAAATAAATTTAATAATAAAATGTCTGGTTTTAGCGATTTCCCAATTTTGATACTGTTTAGATATTTGATACTGTGATAGAATAGGTATTTACTTGTGTATTCTTTTTCCTCTTCTCTTGTAAAATTTCTTGATATTACGTATTTTCCTCCTGCGCTTATTTAACCCCAAAGACCCAAAATAATTATTGAAAAATTTGTGAGACCTAAGCTAAGACGTACTGATTCTAGTATCGTAAGTTTGTATGTTACTAACAATCTATGGGCAAACTGGCCTGAAATAAAGAATTTATTATTATTATTATTTCCCATCTTGAACTAAAAACAAAATCTAAACTATACCTACGTAAATGTTAATTAGGTACAAACACCAACACAGTTAACTGACCATCCTGTATTTATACAAGAACCTTATTACAATGCACATAAAGTGCACGGATGGTCAGTCAGCTGTCTTGTCTATAGTACCTACTACTTTACAAACCACGAAATAGATTGTCCACTCTATGCAACAAAATTATGTGTCACTAAAAACTAAACTATACGCAAATGTTTATTGTTAATGTTTACCTACTATACGAATCACAAAACAGATTGTCCACTCTATGCAACAAATATAGTTCACAATTTCCACAAATATTTAAAAATTTCGGTGCAGCGCAAATTGACACAGGTCCGTCATGCAACGTGTCTCGTCCCGCACTGACCGTATGGACGAAAACGGGGAGGCGTAGGAACTTTGGCGGAATATTTCAGAAAACGAGATACATTTTTAAGAAAATAAAAAAAGTAAGAAAATGATGCCCTTGTTCATTATTTTATGAAGAAAGTTATAAAATTTCATATTATTCTGATAAAAAATGGAGCAGTAAAATGGTTACAAGTGAAAAAATAGGGGTGACTTTAGATTTCTTTTTCTCTCATTTTTATTGTTAAAATGGATTTCTACGAAAACTATGACCCGTCGCATCTTGCAGATTATGATATATTTTTTCCGACACCAAAAATGTTACGTTATAATGTATAAAACGGTTACAAAACAACTCATTTTCACGAAAATTTCGAATGTGGAGCCTTAAAGAGCCTCTGTAGCCGATAGGTAAGACACGCGACTTACAATCTGGAGGGTATTCGAACCCCAGCGGCAGTACACAAAAGGCTTAAAAAAAGACTTACTTAGAAATATTATGTGTATTATTTAACAGTAGCTTATGGTAAAGGGAAGCATCGTGACCGTTCCGTTAAGTGTAATGAACATCACTTACGTAAAATTAGGCGCCAAAGAGGACCCCGTGCTCAGAAATGATTGAATGGAATGTATTTAGAATTTACTCCGATAATTTTTAAACCCAATAGGTATATCATTTATTAATACAGAATATAAATATGATATGGTACAACAACCATAAAACTACTAAAATGACTAAATCCAACATAACCTACGGGGTTATAATTGAAGTTCTATCACATTCTCAAGCCTGACACTAAGCCGGTACAGTTAGCACGCATGCTGCCACTTACCCATGCGCAGTATGCCGGCTCGCCTGTTCATTTGCTCGCTACGCAAGTGTGGGAGTTCGGAGATTCTTTGATTGTGCTGTCGGCTCTGAAAGTTGTGTTAGTGTGTGCTGTGCTTGTTATAAATAGCTCAGTGGAGATGTAAATAATATGTTACTTGTACACAAAGTATTTAGCATGTGTGACGTTAGACACGGTTGGTGCCTTAAGTCAGAGTCATATTTATCTGACGTGATGGTATCTGATGCGCTCTGAAGCTAGCACAAAAGCAGCCGTCACGTCAGAACTCATCACTAATGTAAATATTACCGCGCTAAATGTATGAAATCGATATTGTTAAATCGCGACACGACAAGACACGGCTGATCGTTGTGTGGCTTTATAGACACTTCTATTGGTTCTTCACAAAATAAAGAGCCTACTTTTGTTAGTTTTTCTTTTTGCCTTATTGTTCTTAGTCGCGTTCTTTAATTTAGCACCCATTTCGCAAAAACATCAACAATCCTGTGCAATATCAAAAATTGTCTTCTAAAAAATCGGGTTTGAATCCCACATGGTCGAAGTTCTATCGCTCTAACATAGACAAGATTTTTATTCGAAGTAAAAAGTGGAATTTCTCGTCACTTAATTAAAATATATACAAAGAAGAATACGAATATGTGTGGATGTGTAACGAATATACAATCCCCATACCCTAAAATCATAAAAATTATCCAATCCGACGTATCTTCACTTTGTGAATTCGAAACCCCGAATAACAAAACATTTTCCTATCTCCATTTTTCAAACACCATTATGTGAGTGCGTATTATTTCCGAAGGTGTATTATTTCTCCTAAAAGACAATAATTCACGCATTCAAATCGCATGCCGCCATTTTTTATATCGCGTGTGTTTCGCGCCTTTTTCGGGTGCGGGCGCGTCCCTAATAAAATTAGGCATAGGAGCAGAGAGTTCGGAAGGCATAGACAAGCCTATAAGAATTGGCTATGGTTGCATTATCTATGGTTGCATGTCTATTATTGCAGTATCACAGACAAATGATTCATTTCTTGGTGTATTCTGGCCGCGAACTATGTCTAACGTGAGACTGTGGCAGATGACTGACCAGAAGGCAAAAAATCCTGGGCTGTTATTCGCTACGCGCTAATGCAGCCAGTCACCCGTCACGAAACTAGACCTCTACCTACGCTTAGTTACTACGCATCGCGGTTTCAAGATATATTTGTGGGTGAGCGTTGAGGTCAGCTTAAACAAGTTACAGAATAGGGGGGCTGGAGTGGAAATGGCGATGGATTGAACACGCGCTTCGAAAATCGGAAAACCACTTGTGCATGCAGGCTCTCCGCTGGCAATCTACTGACAGAAGACGGCCGGGACGTCCGCGGAATACATGGAGGCGTACAGTTGAGAATGAGGCTGGCTCAAGTTGGTCTCGGCTGGAAAGAGCTGGAGAAGATCGCGCAAGATCGTAAACACTGGAGAACTCTTCTGCAAGCCCTATGTCCCTAATGAGGGATAACAGGAATACATCATCATCATCATCATCATCATCAAATGCAGTTTAAACTTAAAACTGTTCGAATTTAGAATTTTATCTATTTTAAATTTTAATACCTACCAGTGGCGTGTCGTGTTTGTGTGTCCACACATTTAAATTCTCGCGGGCTTTAAACACGGCGTTTAAGCACTGTATCCTGAAGAATATTAGGGCTTATGCTGAATCATAAGTAGAAAAGCAAGCAAAATAGCTCTGGCAGGTCCAAATATGACTACCTATTATATAGAATGATATATGTGAACTTAAGTAACACCAAAATGCAAATACCCGTTATCAACACAACATTAAAAATATTCATTTGAATAAGAAATAGCTAAGAACGTCAAGAAGGAACTAATGACAATACATAAAGTACGCCACAGGCTGACACATCTAAATCCTGAAACAGAGCCATAAACCAGGTGCGAATTCACAAAAAGCGCTCGACAATGAAAAATATCGCTTCATTTATTTACATTCCAGCTCTAGCGCGGAGCCGGTCTACTCGAACGCAACCATAAATTTACGGATTCATTCCTTGTCTCTGCTTGGCCCAATGTTGATTTAACACGGTTTTAGTCTTATTGATTCTTTATTACGACACCCGTATTGTCTATGCGCACGCAACTTTTGCGTTTTGTTTAATTAAAATAGAATTGACTTTATGGTCTTGACGTATGTTTATTGTATTGTTTGATTACATTGTTGACGGTTATTAATTGCCTGTGTAAAGCAAACACTATCAGCTCTAATGAGTGTTTGATCACATTTAGGGTAGGTTCTTACACAAATATAGCCTGAAAAGAATTATTTGTCGATGACAAGATAGCCTTTCGTTACTGATCTTCTAGTCGTCTTATAAATTGTTTTTTTTCTTACTTTTTTCGAAACCCACGAAATGTTAGCAGATTGACTAACTACAGTACTTCTCTTTTAATGCATTCGTCCACACGCTTTAGCTGTCATTTTGTAACTGTAGGTTAATGAAATTAGATATTAAGATCCGAGGGTTTATCTAATGGCTGGATTTAGAAAATTTACGCAATAGGAATGCTGACTGATAATCAAATCGGCAACTTTCTATGAAATAAACGATCTGTTAGTATAAAGTTTGTAGTGAAATAGGCACAAGTGACGTCACGATTTTCTATAGTAAAACAACGTCCATTGTTTGATCATTATCTATGTATTTAAAAATATTTTCAAAATAGCCTAAACCTAACCTAAATATGTTAAATCTTGATTTTTTCTTACTATTATTGCTAGGTACTTTTTGATTGGACAAGTGAGCGAAGCGAACGAGATCTCCGTTTTAGCTTGGGATAAAATTCTTTCGTTTGTCCGGATGTCCAGATGTCCGGCTGTTCTCCTCTACAGGTTGCATTTTACAAGCTTTTTTTTTACTTTCACCTGTCCCGTTGTCTGTCTGTCTGTCTGTAATCAAATCTTGCTAGTTGAATTTGACCCACTTCCCGGTGACCGATTGAGCTAACATTTTGGGTAAAAGTATAGTTTGGATGACAATTCAATATTATTGTACCATCGAGCTGATCTGATGACGGAGACGGAAGGTGGCCATGGGAATTCAGTACTTAACCGACGTAACCCCGTTGAGTTTGGGTTCGTTAGAATCGTCTCAATGGGCAGTTGATGATGGTATACAGAAAAGTACAGTCGGCAATAAAAGCTTGTACCAAAAATGAAACAGAAACTTGTTTCAACCGATTCTTGTGGGCGAGCAAAAATAATAATTATATAGAACTTTTTTATCGATTCTGAATTCAATATACATAAATAAATATACTTTTCAACACAACTGCTCGTAACGTACCTCTTATTGTGTCGCTTTAAGGCTCATAATCCTGGATATTAAACACGCGTGTTTAATAACATTACGATACTTGTGTGTTATGGTTATATCCCGATTAAGTCACGTTGCCACCTTGCAGCAAGATGTATGCATGCACACGGTGCATTCTTAAACTAACCGGGTTGTACAGAATGTACAGCTTTTTTTTTAATTCTCGGCAAATGGATTCTTACTCGACTAAACAAATTAAATCCTTTTTGTTAGTTAATTGACTATTTATTTTTGGATATGATATAGAAACAGTTAATTTAGTAAAACTATTTACTTTTGACAACATTTTACATGAATTAATAAAGATAACATTTTAAAACGAAATTATTTATTTTATTTTGTATTGGCTGTTTAGAGATTTCATCTAATGCGCGCGCACTGCGCAAACTTCACAAAAAAAATTGATGCGCGCCATTATAGGTTATTTCACGGTATCCTGCTGTTTCGGCAAAATATTTTTCGCCAAATTTCACTTCGCACAAAACTTATGGCAGTAGTTTCATTTCCCAAACGAACAAATAGCACATTTTTGTTTTGCATTTTGTTCATTTGGCCAAAATATCATCTGGCATCATTTTGCTTTGGCAAGTGTTATTAAGACAAAAGTTTATTAAGCAAACACTTTGTTTCGGCTAATATTGTTTTCCAAACAAAACATTTGTTCGAATTTTCATTTCGCACACTTCACATAGCATAACTGGCAAATATTTGAAAAATTATTGTTTTATGTAATTTTATTTCATGACCAGATCATTCCAATTTTTATTATTTCATAGAATAACTGTTCAGGGAATATTATTTGGCAAATGATTCATTTTGTATGAATTTTAAATGGCAGAATAACAACAACGAATTTCATTTGTTCGAAATTTTATTACATTACAAAAACAAACAACAACCGATTACAGGGGTTTAGCTAGATAAGGGTAGCCAAGGGACGGGGGCTCGGGGGGGCAAGGCCGCCCGCAGTAAAAAAACAAACAACCGTAACAATTGTATTATAAGTAGGTTAGGTTAGGGTTCACTTGTGTCCCTCAGAGCGGAAATAGGCACCCCGCGAAGCGGGGTGACGTCGACATGCTGGCGGTTAGGTTAGGTTTAGGTTAGGTTCCCCCCCGAGGTGCTGCCACCTTGTCGTGGTGGGGGGGCTTGTGTGTTCCTAGGATCCCCGAGGCTATACCGGACAGGGCTACCCATACCGGGAAGGCGAGGGGGGGGATTACAGGGGTTTAGCTAGATAAGTGTAGCCAAGGGACGGGGGCTCGGGGGGCAAGGCCGCCCGCAGTAAAAAAACAAACAACCGTAACAATTGTATTATAAGTAGGTTAGGTTAGGGTTCACTTGTGTCCCTCAGAGCGGAAATAGGCACCCCGCGAAGCGGGGTGACGTCGACATGCTGGCGGTTAGGTTAGGTTTAGGTTAGGTTCCCCCCCCGAGGTGCTGCCACCTTGTCGTGGTGGGGGGGCTTGTGTGTTCCTAGGATCCCCGAGGCTATACCGGACAGGGCTACCCATACCGGGAAGGCGAGGGGGGAGGAGCCAGACTAAGAGCGGCACAACAGGAGGGCAAGGGGCTCTCTCCACATCCTTCTGATCACCAGAAGGCGTAGGAGATGAGCGACCAAAGAGGAGGAAGGACGAAAGTCGCAGGAGGAGTGGTTCTAACAAACCACAGGGGAGTCTACGCCAGCTCCCCTTAAATCCCGGAACCCGCAGCACTCTCCCAACGACCCCCATCAGGGGCGGTATGGGGTACGGGAGGTGCCAGCATTTGCGCGCGGACCGGAGGGCTTGCCTTAATTGGCCGGCCCGCGGGAAGGAAATCCCTTTAAAAACCCAACAGTGAAGTCGTAAAAACCTCTGGATACCGCCCGACCTCCAGAGTAAATAGGGTTACCTAGGTACAGGGGGCACTGCCTAGGTGGACCGTCTTTCCCCCATACTCGTGGGATTTCAAATGGCAGCTAAAACTAAAAATACGGAAACGGTAGATACCAACGACGACTATGGCAAGGAAACGGACATTTTGAATTTGGTGGCGAAAGGGGGCACCCCTAAGGTGCGTGCTGAGGATCAACCGATAGTTCTTTTGACCCGGCTATCGGATAGTGAAAGAAAAAGAGGGCACTTGGACCAGCCTGATGACCCAACGCCCGAAAATGGGGCCAAGGTCAATACGGCTCGCAGAGGGAGGGCCGTGGCACAGACATGTGGGAGGATTAATGGGAGGTTGGGAAAAGGGAACAACCTTTCTGTTATCCCCGAGGGCCGCGAAAGAAGCCCGATAGACGAGGGGCGTGCTTCACCAACTCTATCACCAACTCTGGCACCAAGTGATCGCGTCTTAGACGTCATCCGCAAAGAGGCCCACGCGATAATCGAGGAGACTCGGAAGTCGGGTAACCTGAGTGGAAGGGTTCACGTCCGGATCAACCGAGCATGCCGGGAAATCCTGCTTGATGCGGAGAACCTGCAGACACGCGATGAAGATGACGAAATCCGGGTCCTCAAAGCTGACAACAAAAGGATGAGGGAACAGTTGGCCCACTTAACGGAGGAAACGAAGGCCCTAAGAACAGCGTTTTCGGAGAGGGCTAACCGGCCTGCCGCGGCCAAGCCTGCCGAAAACCCAGCGTCGGCTGTGACGGATCTCCTAGCAGAGCTCAAGGAGGACTTAAAAAGGGACCTCCTTGTGTCGCTAGGAGAAATAATTAATGTGAGAATCGGGGAGGTCAAGAGCCTTCTTCCACCTGCCCCGATCCTGCGTCCGCCTATGGCTGCGGACCGCAAGAGGGCAGAGACCGAAAGGGAAGCGGAGAAGCAACAGGGCCCTTCTCCTGCCGCTAGAGGGGCTACATTAATACCCCCTGCCAACACCGGCGCGTCCACAGCAGCGGGTAAGAAGAAAGGAAAGAAAAAAAAAGAAGGGGAAAACACCGAACCAGGTGCCACAAACGGTGTCGGTGCCACCTCCGGAAACCCAGCTACCGACACAACCACAAACCAATTTGGAGTGGAGGGATGTGGTGGGTAGGAAGGCCAATAGGAAGGCTAAAAATGCAGCGGCTACGGCAGTACAAACCACTGCCAAACCCCCTGTACCAAAACCGCGGAAACTGGTCCCGCCTAAAACGGCCGCTGTGGTCGTGGCTTTGAAGCCGGAGTCCGAGGCTAGGTACGCCTCTATCATCAGCAAGGCCACAACATCCTTTGCCCTTGCTGAGGTTGGTTTGGACCATGTGCGCATCCGCAAGACGGCGGACGGGGCGTGCATTATAGAGGTTGAGGGTTCAGATAATGGTAGAGCAGCCGATCTCCTCAAGGAGAAACTCGAGGGTATTATTGGGGAAGAAGCAAAGGTCTACAGGCCAGTTAAAATGGCTTGCATCAGGGTTACTGGTTTAACAGAGTCCACCAGCACTGAGAAGATCACTGCTGCGGTGGCAGCCAAGGGAGGATGCAAGGCGGAAGAACTCAGGGTAGGGGCAGTCCGCATCAACTGCAGCGGGGAAGGTGCGACTCTGGTGAGGTGCCCGCTGGTTGCAGCGATGAAGGTGGCGGAGTCCGGAAGATTGATGGTGGGCTGGTCCAGCGCAACAGTGAAGGCACTTGACCCTACGCCCTTCAGATGCTTCAAGTGCATGGGAACGGGGCACACCCGTGCGACTTGTCCATCCCAGATAGAGAGGGGCGACCTGTGCTTCAGGTGCAGCAAGCCGGGGCACAGGGCGGCATCTTGCCTGGAGACACCATTTTGTGCGGTGTGTCACCAAGCCAAGAAACCAGCGGGCCATATCATAGGAGGTGCAACCCCCCGACGGTGAGGGGACGCACGGAGCCCTTCCGGACTCCACGGGAAGCTCCAAGAGGTCTCCCACAGAATGAAATTGGCCAACAGGCTACAGAGGGACACGGCATGGACCTTTAATGCCAGTACAACCACAGGAGCTCTTACAAACTAATGCTAACCACTCCGCCCGTGCCCAGGACCTATTAATGCAGGCTGTAGCGGAGTGGGGCATAAGCGTCGCGGTTGTTGCGGAGCCATGGTGTGTCCCTCCCCAGCCTAACTGGGTAGGGGCCACGGACGGGACGGTAGCACTGGTTAAACCGGCGTTTGGGGACTTTCCTCCACTAGTCGAGGTAGATAGGGGACCAGGGTATGCGGCGGCTGATTGGGAGAAAATGGTACTAGTGGGAACGTACTTCTCCCCCAATCGGCCGCTGCTGGCCTTCGAAAGGTTCTTGGAGGACTTGGGCGGCGTCATTAGGAGAGTGGCACCGAAACCAGTTTTGCTGTTGGGGGACCTCAATGCGAAGAGTGCTGCATGGGGTTCCCCAGTCACAAACGTGAGAGGAACAGTTCTAAATGACTGGGCAGTGGCGACGGGCCTAGTAGTCATGAATAGGGGGAACGCGCAAACATGCTTGCGGCGGCAGGGGGGATCTATAGTGGACGTAACGTTCGCGTCCCCTGTCGTCGCCAACCGGATAGAGGATTGGCGGGTTCTCGAGGGGGTGGAGACCCTCTCGGATCATGTGTACATTCGTATGAGGGTCTCTCCTAGACCGGTGGCTCCGATGCCTGCAGCGATAGGACGGCGAAGAAATGGCGGCTTCCCAAGATGGACCCTGGCAAGCTGGGATAGGGATATGGCAGCGGAAGCCGCAATGGTCGAAGCCTGGGGTGCGCCTCCGCCGGCCGAAGTGGGCCTGGAGGAGCGAGCAGTCCGCTTTCGTGCCTCCCTCACGACAGTATGTGACGCAAGTATGAGGAGGGCGAAGCGACTGCCGGGCAAAAAACAGGTATACTGGTGGTCGGCGGAGATAGCGGCGCTCCGAGTTGCCGCTAACGCTGCTCGCCGAGATTTCACTCGCTGCAGGCGCCGGCGGCACACCGCCGAGGAGGAGGAGCAACTACACGGGGCTCTAGTCGTGGCAAAGAAGCATTGCAAATCGCAATTGCGAAGAGGAAGGAAGAGGCCCAAGCGGAATTCCTGGAAACGCTAGATAGGGATCCATGGGGGAGACCTTACAAAGTAGTAAGGAACAAAATGAAGTTTGCCCCCCCCATGGATTCAATGGAGCCGAGACTTCTGCAGTCGGTCATAGAGGGCCTCTTCCCCGAGGCGCCAGAGTTCACTCCTCCGGCCATGGCGGTGCCTACTGAGGACCCGGCGGGACCTTTCGACGCACCCCCTGTCACCGATGGGGAAATGTATAGGGCAGTCATTAGACTAAAGTCCTGCAAAAAGGCCCCGGGCCCGGACGGTGTGCCAGGGAAAGTGGCCGCCCTGGCAATCAAACAACTGGGGGCCCGATTGCGGGACATATTTAATGACTGCCTTAAAAAGGGATATTTCCCGCAATGTTGGAAGGAAGGAAGGTTGTGTCTGCTTCGAAAAGAGGGTCGGCCAGCGGACTCGCCGACAGGAGACCGCCCCATAGTGTTGCTCGACGAGGTGAGCAAAATGCTAGAGCGCATCCTGACGTGGCGCCTCGTCAGGCACCTAGAGGACATAGGCCCGAACATCAGCGACCGGCAGTTCGGGTTCCGAACGGGGCGGTCAACGATAGACGCAGTGGGCACGCTGAAAGACTTCTCAGATACAGCGAAGGGAAAGGGAGAGGGGGCCATTGCGGTATCACTCGATATCGCAAACGCATTTGGCTCCCTCCCATATGAGGTGATTAACGAAGCGCTGCGATATCACGCAGCGCCTCCTTACTTGAGGAAAGTGATAGAGCACTACCTCACGGGGAGAGTAGTGCTCTATGAAGTGGGAGGGAGACGCCTGGTACGTAGAATGAAATGTGGTGTTCCACAGGGGTCCGTTTTGGGGCCCCTGCTTTGGAATATTGGATTTGACTGGGCCATCAGAGGGGCCCAACTCCCCCACATGGTCACCATATGTTATGCGGATGACACCATGGTGGCCGTGAGGGGGAAAGAGTACGAGGAGACATTGAGGAGGGCAGCGGTCGCCACAGATCTCACTGTGGGCCGTATAAGCCTCCTTGGGCTCAAAGTGGCGCTGCCCAAAACGGAAGCAGTAGTCTTCGGAGGGAGGGGCTGGCGGCCTGCGAGAGGACAATCAATCCCTGTTGGGGGCGAAGCGGTCCAGGTTAGGGCCCATATAAAATATCTGGGCCTTATCCTGGACCGAAAGTGGAGTTTCGAGGAGCATTTCGCGAAGTTGGCTCCTCGACTCGTAGGCACGGCATCGGCGCTCAGCCACCTGCTTCCCAATATTGGGGGCCCAAAGGCACTGTGCCGTCAACTATATGCCAATGTAGTAAGAAGCATGGCACTATATGGGGCCCCAATCTGGGCGTCCAGAATTGGAGAGAGGGCCAAAGCTCTCTTAAGAAAACCACAGAGGGTAGTAGCGCAGAGAATGACCAGAAGTTATAGCACAGTGGCGCACGCGGCTGTATGCGCCCTCGCGTCCAGCTCCCATGGGAGCTGGACGCTCAACTGCTGGCTGAGCGCCACAGAGAGAGGGTGGAGGCCAGAACCAGCGATGAACGTCTGGCCCCTAGAGAGTGGGAGGCAAGGAGGTTGATGACCGTCAGGAGGGCAAGGGACCGATGGAAAGCCCAGCTGGAGGACACCCCTGCTGGCGTCTACACAATAGGGGCGCTCCTCCCGTCATTTGACGCATGGCTGGAAAGGGAAAGCGGGAAATTGACATACAGAATGGTCCAGGTAATGACCGGACATGGTTGCTTCGGCCATTACCTGCACCGAATTCAGAGGGAACCAACACCGGCCTGCCACCACTGCGGGGCGGCGGATGATACGGTGCAGCACACGATCCGATGGTGCCCAAGTTGGGTGAGAGAAAGGAGCGAACTGATATGGGCGCTGCAATCGGGGGACCTCTCGCTCCACAACATTATCTCGAAAATGTTGAGGAGCGAGAGGGATTGGAGGGCAGTGGAGGCCTTCTGCGAGGAGGTCATACTCAAAAAAAAGAAAGCGGAGCGGGAGCGCGAAGAAAACGCGGACGCGCATCCGCTCCGGCGTAGACGGAGGGGGAGAAGGCGGTTGCAGTTCGTCAACCGCCTTATCGCCCAGTAGGACCTATGGGTTAGGGACCCACAGTCTAGGTCCTACACGTCTGAGGGAGGGATTGTGCGTACCAACCCTTCCCTCCTATGGCGCGAGGGTGCCCCCGGTCTAACCGGGGCAGCCGGGGGGACGTCGTGGTCGAGTCTTATGGATCCCATGGCGCCCCCCTATAACGGCAGCGAGGGTGTCCGCCGCAGAGGTTTTAGTGGGTATTCCCGTCCAGCCACCATCATCAAGATGGAGGTGCGGAAGGGCGAGTCCCACATACCCCCCCACCCCGGGGGGGATGCGTAAAAGCATTTCCTCTGCGTCAAAAAAAAAAAAAAGGTTTAGGTTAGGTTAAAATAATTGCCACAGATAACTGAGTATGCCAACTATTTTAATTTTAAATCATAATCCTTGTAAGTAATAATTTGTATGCTAATTACAAAAGTACCGGCTTAGCAAAATATGTAATCTCACTCAAATACATTTCGTATGCACTAGACAATTAGGATATAAATCGTATGCCATGCAATAATTTGGAAAAAGAATGTTATGCCAAATAATACGTTAGACCAAATGAAACTTGACTATATAAAACTTTGCCAAACAATAATTTGCGAAATAATATTTTGCCATAGGAGATGATGCCAAGTGATAAAATGCGAAACAATAATTTGACTAGTGATTTTTTGCCAAATGAACATTTGGGAAACATTTTTTGGGAAGTGACACTGGGAAATTATTTTTGCCCATACAATAGAGAACCTTATTTCACAGATATTTGTAAACATTGTTAATGCGTTTGGTTATTAACAAAAATGTTGATTCGTGGTGACTAGAAAAGTGATAAAAAGAATGGACGCCACTAGAAATTCTTGACGATGTATTCAACATTGTGAGTAAAAACCTGTTGACATCAATAAGTAAGGAAAATAACTTGGCAGGCCTATCAAATTTTCATCTTATTAAAAGGATTTTTTCCTCGCAAAATGTGTTGAAAAACGTCGTATGAAACGCGTGAGCTTTGATAATTACATCCTCGGCTCTCTTATCACGCTCACCTGCGGCTCGCGTGATAATTCCGCCTCTGTGTAATTATCAACATACCTCACTTGTATCACAATGTACTATTTTAAAACAATAAAAAGGAATATAGGTTCGTAAGATCGTCAGCTTTCGAAGACACTAGTTGATGATAGTTGATGATGAGTCATTACATAATATATTTAATATCGGCCACTACAGTATTATCGTGTGAATTCCGAGTTATCCTAGCCGCAAATAAGGCATAGACATTATAAAAGTGCTTATTGGTATCAACAGGTATTCTTTATATTCCTAAGATGACTCACTAAAACCTTATTGTTTCTCACCGGGTTTTTTGCATATCCTTGGCGGTCTGTCTCAGCCCATTGCCTCGTTTGATCGTCCGTCTGTCATTATTTATTTACCAGTAATGAGCAAAAGGAGGAAGAGTGTGGCCATAATAAAAACGGTGCGTAGCTAGTGTTTTTGTATATGAAATGTAAGACCTAGTTATTATGTTGTGCAATGGCCGTGAATGTAAAGGTGACAATGTAAGGGGATTGGAAACTATAGGTCTGTTTAGTACTAAGTTAGCCTGTACGAATATCTTTGTATGACTGTTTGTTTCATTATAAATATATAAATAAAGTTTGAGTCCCGGGGAACGACATAGAAAAGTTTTTATCCCGAAAATCATCCCCTAAGGGGGTGAAATGGGGGCCGAATGATTGTATGGAGCTACGACATAAATGAGTTCCACGCGGACGGTGTCGCGGGCAGAAGCTAGTTAAGGGATAAGTTAGTAGATATGAGAAATCTATAATTAAGTTTGAAACAAAATTTAAGACCTGCGAATTGACCTTTTGTTTCAATATCAAATTGTGAGACACGTTAGACTTGTGTTCTTTATAATGGGCTTTCGAAGTGTCACGTTTCGGGCGCAGCGAGACGAGAGGTCCGTAATGGCATTTCATACAAAATTGGAGGCATGGTCTTTTTTAATTTCCATTTCACAATTTGCGGCACAGCATCACGGCGTCTAGCCATGAAAATTAAAGTTCGATTTCTTGGAGTTTTATTTATTTATTTCAATGCATGTTTGAGAAAAGCACTATACATACCTCGGTGTGAAAAGGGATTGACAGCCTCGTAACTATCCGGCCTCGCTACGCTCGGCCGTCTATATGTTACTCGGCCGGCAACCCCTTACTTCCCGGCCTCTGTAGTAATGTACTATGTGAAGTGACAATCTTACACATATTAGAACTAACCGCACAGTAAGCTCGATAAGGCTGGTGATAGGGATATTACACGACGATAAACAGCACCCTGACTAGTTTCGAGTATGGTTGAGAAAAAAAGCTGGCCGACTTTTTTTAAAACTTGCATTTGAATTGGAATACTCAACTTTGGACTGTAGAGTCGCTTTTTGAATGGACTACTTTAATGCAAATCGATCTATTCAAATCTCAAGTATACTTATACGTAGGTACACATACACGAGGAAACAGTTGTTGCGGGGGCAATTTGCTTTCTACACTTACCTTCTAATCAATAACCCAGTGCACGGGTACGTTTGACCACTAAGTAGCGTGCATAACGTGACTTTAGAATATATGTGCGCCCATTGATTTACCGTGAAATCATAAAATATCACATCTACAGAAACTTGTGATGATAGGCCACACCTTACTTTTTCCTTTGTACCAGTGTTTGGAAGGGATCAAACGTTTGTTTGGGGTCTATTATGTTAAGTCCGCCACATCAGCAATATCATCATCATCATTAGCCTATATACGTCCCACTGCTGCGGGCGTGAGCTGAATGTGACGTTACAAAGTGGAGCCCCATACTAACATTAAAATCAAAAATCCATTTTTCGTTTTTTTCGAAAGTACGAAGAACTTTGCATGGTTTGGATTACATTTTGTAATTTACAACATGTTCTGTTAATTTGATGGTCTCATATACATGTAGTGACAATATCTTGAAAAGAAAGGAAACTCTCCAATATTACACTTCTAGACATCACCCTTCTAAGATAGACTTCCCACTGTATACCCTTACTCAAAACAACGTCAACCGATTCAATAACACGCTCGTCCTATCAGCAATCGATCGTCTCACAAATCCATCAAGTGCGCCTGCCCATACTCGGCGTGCGTGTGCTATCTGCGATCGATCGCGCGACTGGTGTGCCGACTAATCGCGACCGGCTCAATCTTAATGAAATCCTAGCGACGGCGACGGGTGGACAACCGTTGGACTGAAGAGACGGTTTTTAAAAAGAGGTAGTGGCGAGGCTGTGGAGCAGAGAATATCACCTGTGTTTCAAAACAAAATATTGACTGATCGCGGGCTCATTCTTTATGAAATCTTAGCGATGAGGACGGGCGGAAAACCGTTGGATTGATTAGACGGTTTTTAAAAAGAGGCAGTGATGAGGCCGTACGGCAGAGAAGATCCTGTGTTTCCCAAAACAAAAGGTTACAATAGTGTTTGCAGACTTATCGCAGGTGACTCAATCTTAATGCTAGCGATAGCTGGGATCGGTGGACACCCGCTGGACTGAATAGACGGTTTTTTTAAAGAGGCGTTGGTGAGGCCGAAAGGCACATAAGATCACCTGTATTTCCCAAAATAAAATATTATAACAGTTTTTGCTAATTAAACGCAGATGGCTCAATCTTAATGCTAGCAATAGCTGGGACGGGTCGACAAACGTTGGACTGACGGATTGATGGTTTTTAAAAAGAGGCGGTGAAGAGGCCAAAAAGTAGGCAGAACAAAATGTTATAAACAGTTTTTGCCCACGATATCATCCGTGTAGGACTGTTCATCCAAAAATAATCCTACACCCTTCGGGGCTGAAACGGTCATTTCACCTAAATCGAAGCACGATGCGCTCTAATGGTGAGAGACGGCGGCGGGGTTATTTGGAGTACCTACTTCCTTTTAATGTCTGATTAATGGACAATACTGGAATCTTCTAGTGTTTGAAACGCTCGGTTTTAACTTCATTGTCCGCGAAAGCTTTCATTAAAGCTTTCACGGACAATGACTAAATACTCAGTTCTGGTATTGGCTTATAATCATCTCGTTTAATATTATTTGCTGTTGACGACAACGACGAAAAAACGCATTAAAACGCTGATTTCCACCCACCCGCCTGGAAGGTTCATTCACATTGTTCGAAGTTATAATACAGATGTCGTTTTCTTATTCACTTCATTATACTTATAACAGAAAACATGTCACATTTCTATCATATTCAAATCAAATCTAAGCATTACAATGTAGATAAACATTGCAAGTCTTAATACAGAATGTCATTACGCCAAATTGCAGCTCAAGATCTAGATCGAGACAACATACGTGCCTATCTAAAAATACGATTCAAATAAATAACCTCCGCGTACCGCGTTGAAACCAATTCAACTTCATTAGCATCCATTCCGATAACAAATTAACTATAAAACGACACAAATATCTCGATAAATATATCCCATATGCAAATAGTTGGTAAGTGACCATACTACGCCGACTAAACGGGGGATTTGTCAGACAAATATATGAAACTCACTTGTTATTACGTCATGTAGTTTTATGCGGCCAATACGGCTTTATCGGCGAGTAATTCCAACATTCTATTAAAATGCACTATCGACAATAATATCTACGTGATAAAATGAAACGACGGTGTCGGTGTCTAGTTATTTAACAAAAGTAGGTCAATTTATTAACGCATTATGCGTTGAATTTCGCATATGTATCTGCCTTAAAAATACAGTTTTAAACATCTCAATAATCTAGAACCCACTGAAAGAACAGTACAAAATATTATGCAATTTTATTAGATTTTTATGTTCGTGCAAGTATTTATTTTTTCAGTTGCCCAGAGACATTTTCCTTGCAATTTCGTCGCTCTTAAAAATTAATGGAAAGTTACTTTTTCCAATGTTTTTTTAAAATAAAAAGTCTACGGCACGAATAACTAGCAAAACCAAAATAGGCACAATCAAAAGATTATCCACGGTAGAGCAGCAAATAACAGATGTAAAGTTCAATAACATAACAGTATGGTCAAAATGTCTGAGACATTTTCTGTTGAGTGGCTTACATGAAGCCTTCACGTCACTTTCCGGACTTCAAAATCGAAGCATTTCAAACTTACCTACTCCTCTTGATTTACTACGCCGCTGCAGTTCCACTTATGTGGTCAATATCGCTTTCGCGTATCAGAATTGCTAATGGCGAGAATGTGTGCCAGTGGCAGAATGGCGAGAGAAGCCCATTAACGTGGCGACGCCCTGCGGACAATCGGGGAACTAATGCACGCGCAACATAGGTTTACGGTACAACTTGACAGAAAAGGCTGGCTAGAACATTGGACAGCGGTCGTGTGCTTTCTTCGTTTATACGTGATATAACTTAGTGTTCAAATGTTTGAAACTAGAACGACGATCATAAGAGCATTACACACCAATTTGTCCCAACAACTGGCTATGGTTGGAATGAGACGGCAATACATGCCTTGAATTCTAGCTAAGTTGGTGTGACATATTACAGTTCGTAGTATGCTATAGGTAGTTATCTGAGTAAACTGGACTGCAGCAGCTGCGTCACGACGGCATCATTCAGTCGGTAAGGAAGGAGGATTCTTCTAGAACAGCCAGAAGCGACCTCAGTGTCGACAATGAGGAAGGCAGATGTGTAGATGACGGTCGGTTAAGCAGCACCTTGGTGCCAAAAAAGAGTATCTATCAAGCGTCCTCACCGCTTTCGTTATATAGTCTGGTGGAATCCGAGAAGAGAAGCGAGAATGATGCCTTGCTGATCCCCGTTTACGCCATGTGAGTGTATAAAATTACAAATATACCTCCAGCTTTTTCTATACAAAGTGGTGGTGCTGCGTAAGGCGTCAATAGAAAATTGACGGTGGCGGGAAAAAAGGCTACAGGCTTTTCATATAATGGACCCATACATGAATATATTTATCAATAAAGTTTATTTTACAAAATCTACACAAAAATCGGTTGTGCAGCTGGTTGTTTCATCCAAAGGTTGTGTCCCGCTGGGCGCGGACGGCTCGTATCACCGCCATCGCCTGATATTCTCTCATACTCCTCGTATGTATGAGATTGGGATTCATTTGAGCACAGAATACAGCAGTAAGGCGTCTAAAAAGGCGCTGTCCTGACTTCGAGTTCAATTTTTCTCTTCTTTTTACAAGCTTTATATTATGACTTGTTCGTATGTAAGTATAAAAGTATGTATGTAAGTAAGTTGTCCGTCAAAATTTGCAATCCATTTTTCAGTAACTTGCCGTTATCCGATTGAGTTGAAATTTTGGTTATTAGTATAGTTTGGATGACAATTCAATATTATGGTACCATTGAGCTGATTTGATGATGGAGACAGAAGGTGGCCATGGGAATTCAGTATTTAACCGACGTAACCCCGTTGAGTTTGGGCTCGTTAGAATCGTGTCAATGAGTAGTTGATGATGGTATACAGAAAAGTACAGTCAGCAACAAAAGCTTGTACCAAAGATTCAATTTTTGACAGAAACTTATTAGTCGTGCTCTTGGTGATTTTTGTTCGAGAATGTGTTCCCTCCATCGATTCCGGTTCACCGCGTTCCTGACAACATGCTAGTTTTTTTTTTGGGTTAAAGTTTTTACGCTGCCCTTAAAAATGGAATCCTTATAGTTTCGTCATATCCGTCTACCTGCCTGTTCGTCTGTTACAGGCATGTTACGCAAAAACTATAAAAGGTGTATCTGAATGTATGGAATAAAGGTATATCTTGTAAGCCGCTACACAGTCGTACACATCACAAGCAAACACACAAAACATTACTGACTACAAAACATTTTCTACATAGATCGAGTTGGAAATAAGGTTGCAAGTGTTTTAATTGGCGATGGAGTAGCAACCTCTGCCTCTTTATACATACAATTTCAAAGTGGCACTGAAAATTAATTCAAGGTGGACTGATGACCTGGTAAAGGTTGCTGGAGTCCGCTGGATGCGGGTGGCGCAGGACCGATCACTTTGGCACTCTTTGGGGGAGGCCTATGTCCAGCAGTGGACGTCTTTCGGCTGATATGATGATGATGACTGTAAATTAAAGTTCATGTGCTCTGCCTACAACTTTTGGGCCACCACCTACAGGCGTAAGTTGAGTTTTTCGAGGAATAATTACTTAATACCTAATTAAATCTGATAGTACCTACTCCTTGTAAGCTGGTGACTGTGATCCGGCCCCGCATGCAGCCTGTTTGTAGATAAATGATTAAGATACAGGAGATTTAAGAATATGCGATGTGCGGGAGCGGATCAATTATGGCTACTGGAACCGATCGGTTCGGTTCCTCGGCAGCGGCGCTGATTACTTCTATATATAGAAACCCTGATTGTTCTAGTTCGTAGTAACTTAGCGGTATATGCACACGGCTCCTACAGACATCGAAAAGCTACTGTGGTAATGGTTGTGTCGTCGTATCAAAAGTATTGTCATTGACTACAAACTGTCACTTTGACAGCCCTCTCTCCTACCCGACCCCTTGTAGCGAGCGAACACACGCAACCTTTTACAGTCGAGTTCTCCAATATCTACACAACCTTTCAAAAATATCTATGACATAAGACACATATTAGATATTTTTGAAAAGTTATCGGAGAACTCGACTGTACAAAGATATTAAGAATATTAAATATTTATATAAATAAAACTATTGAAGATCTCAAGACCATCTTTTATTAAGTAACGTTACAATGGTTAACAGCATACGTCGAGACAAGAAGTTTTTAACCCCCGACGCAAAGAGGGAGGTGTTATAAGTTTAACGTGTCTGTGTATCTGTGTGTCTGTGTAATTGTGTATCTGTGTATCTGTCTGTGGTATCGTAGCTCCCATACGGATGGACCGATTTGAATGCGGTTTTTTTAATCGAAAGCTGATGTGATCCGGAGTGTTCTTAGCCATATTTCATCAAAATCTGTACAGCCGTTTTTGAGGTATTGAACTTTGAAATGAAAATATCGGGGGTTTTTCCACTTTTCTAAGTTGTAGTTATTATTCGTATAAATTCCATGAGTTTAGCGATTTGGAGGGCTATATCGGTTACCTTGGTTCTGCTGCGGATAGCCTCATTTCTGATGCGATCACGCAGAGAAGCTCCCAACATGGCCCTCTCCCACCCTTTGGGTGACTTTGAGCCTTCTTATGAGGCCCATAGTAAGCGACCACGTTTCAGTGCTATATGTCATCACTGGCAACACACATGCACTGGTCAAAGACTCTCGTCTTGAGACACTGCGGAATATTGGACGAAAAGATGTGCCGTCTAGCTTCCCGAACGCTGCCTTGAACTTAAGTGGCAGTGGGCGGGACACATAGCACGTAGAACCGATGGTCGTTGGGGCGGAAAGGTTCTCGAGTGGCGACCACGTACCGGAAGGCGCGCCGTGGGTAGGCTCCCCACATGGTGGACTGATGACCAGGTGAAGGTCGCGGGAGTCCGCTGGATACGGGTGGCGCAGGACCAGTCACTTCGGCACTCTTTGGGGGAGGCCTACAGCAGTGGATGTCATTCGGCTGATGACGATGAGGAGAACAGCGTGACAGACACCGGACACCGGACAAACGATTATCTGCCCAAGCTGAAGCATAGAACTTCGTTCGCTTCGCTCGCTCGTTCGAAAATGTTAACTCGTATAATTTTTATTACAAAATCTATTACTTAAACTCACTACCTCAAAACACTATAAACGGCTACTATTGCTCAATTGACAGCATTTGCCGGCACTTACACATGACAACACAATCACATGTCCTTCAACAAAATGTGACAAAAACAAAAGCACGACGGCCACAACATTCATACCAATAACGTCCCAAGTACATATGAACTTAATAAGCTTCAAAGACGTTATTCCATTGAACCATGTAATCCGCTGTTAATTTGTAAATGTCGTAAGTGTGATCAAGTTCCTAAGGGATTTACGCCGTTTTGAGAGTAAAAATGTGCCGGCGCCAGCGTAAACGTTAATAGGATAAAAGTGCAAACAATCGGGTGAACGTGACCGATTCAGATAAGTGGACGTGTGTTGGGTAAGACGGGAATTAGTTGTGTAGAGCTAGGAAAGTTCTGGACTTGGCATGTCCTCTTCCCGCTTTGTACTGGCAATCAATAAGAAAGCCATTTACTCGTATAATTTTAATAAAATACCTGACGTACCGACTTTTGATCGTAAAGGTTCCGTCAGACTCGCGAGGAAGCAGCGCGGTCCGCGGAGCGGTAGCAGCGATTAGAAGTCACATTCAGCGCGGTCTGCAGTTTCAACGCTGGTCGGCGTTGTAGTTGTGAGCCACTTAATACCATTTGTTAGAACTTCAAAAACACGATGTTATAGAAATAAGAACTCCCCATTGGCACACAAACCTCTCCAAGGTTTTGCCTAGATGGGCATTGTACCTATATCCTGTATTTCTGGTTTTTTGTCTCAATCAATAAAATAAAATAAAGTAAAAGTTCCTTTTGATATCATAGATAAACGAAGAAAAGTAGTTTGTCCGTTAAAATTCCAATGTTATCTAGAATGAGGTACCTATAATAGTGATATAATATTTGCACTCTCTGACCGAGATAATTCAATACACTGTGCGCTACCTCTCTAAAATAAACTTGATTTTACAAGCTGACATTATAGACGAGTTCTAGAAACTAAAGGTATAGTCAGCTGCAGAGAAACGTCGCCCCTTGCATAAAAACTTCTTCTGCACTCGACTGTACAAGACCGTTCGGATACGTATAATTAATGAATTCCCGCATTCGTTAAATATAATTAGGCTTCCATTACTAGGCACAGTTTAAAACAATCGAAAGGGTAAAATTGCATACAAAGCCCAGATGTATATCGGCACAATAATTGTATTCCAATTGAACGGTCGCCGTCATTTCCAGCCTCGCCTCATGTCATTACTGTATGCACATTACGCCTTTATGGGCTATTTCGAGCTGAGGCCACAGCGCTGGTTAGCGAAGAAAGTACATTCTAGAATAAGGGTTTGCCACAGCCTCGATATTCTGTAACTTGTTTTAATCTCACTTCACCGTGCACCCGTGCAATATATCTTAATGTCGCGATTCGTAGTAACTAAGCGTAATCAGAGGTCCAGTTTCCCTAGGCGTAACGTGTGAAGTGAGGCGCATTAGCGCGGACGCAGGCGGCGAGGCAGGCCCAGGCGGAGAAGGCGCGATGACCTGGATGCTTGCAAGTGATTGGCTAGAGATTGCGGGCGACAAGACGAGTAAAAGCCTTGGCCCAGCAGTGGCACCAACAGTTGGCTAGTAAAAAAAACCATTGCATTAAAAATACCCGCCTAAATACTCCTCTTGGAAACTACAGTTGCCGCATTCGATTTGGGGATCTGCGAAGTTAGCAGCTCTGGTCGCCAGAAGCAAGTGAGTGGATATAGTAGAAATAGTAATTTTAGAAGGATTTATCGAGGTCCTCCGTCCTCAATATAAGTACAGTTAATTTGGAACACTTGTAGCAAGTGTATCACTACTGGTCTAGATACATTCTTACGTTGAACTCAGTCCTAAAGCATGAATTAATTGTTATGTAAAGAATTAAAAAGGTAATATTTCTTAAATTAAAAACAAATGGTAAAAAGGTGTTAGTAAAATACTAATGTTTCTAGTGGGATTTAGCAAACCTCTTTAAACATGCTCAGCGTGTTCTGGTAAGTGAGTGTAAGGAGAGGGTGGCTGTAACAAAATCAACCTCGCTAATTTCTTCCATGTCACCGAAAAATACCCACTAAACGTTCTCTATTCGAAATCCAAGTACCTATGTGTAGAAATAATAAAGTTTCGCTATCTTTGAAGTGGATCGTCTGTGCCCATTTATGAACAAGCTGCGACCACAAACGGTTGGTATTTAGACAAGCAACAAAACGCCCTAATAATAAAGGTTAAAGTAATTGTTTTGGTTATTTGAGCACAATTGGCATCTAGATACATTGCCCAAGCATGTAGGGATACTAGCGAGCTTTAGGTATTGTGAATACTCGTAAAATTAAATGAGAATATATATAGCGACGATCGCTTTAGCCTAGTTACGAAACGAGAGGTCCTGGGTTCGAATCCCGGTAAGGGCATTTATTTGTGTGATGAGCACGAATATTGGATTTTTTCTATGTAGTGAAGTATTTATATCTACTTATTAAATATATCGTTAACTTCCCATGTAGGAAAACAATGTCAGGAAACCGGTCTAATCCCAATAAGGTCTAGTTTTCCCTCTGGGTTGGAAGGTCAGATGGCAGTCGCTTTCGTGAAACTAGTGCCTATGCCAAATCTTGGGATTAGGTGCCAAAGCGAACCCCGGGCTTCTTTAGGGCACAACCGGGTGTATAAACGCTACGAGGATCATGTTGTGTAGTACCCATAACACTTCCTACCTTTCAGTTTGTGTCAGATTGACCCTTAACATTTAATAAAATGTATTTATTATTTATTTATTCTAGCATTTAGTTCTGCCGCATGCAAAGGACCCAATATTTTGTCTGCAACATGGACACGGTAAAGGAAGTAGAACTCCAAACAGCATTGATTTGTTGAAATTATGTCCTTTAGTTCAGATTTATTAGCTTATTATTAAACAAATTTTATGTTGATAAATGCAGTAACAGTCATGTTGATATTTTGTAAAGACATGTTTATTTTTGGTCTATTTGCGTGTATAATAGAGTATCAGCAACTGTCGCTCCTATATCTAAAAACAGCTTTTAGTAGAAGGGGCTAGCACAATAGCTGCCAAATTGGCTCTTGTCTCGCACTACGAAAAATTAGAAAGAAAAGGGTAGATTTTGTGATGCACGATCACTTCGGCAATTCATATCTTGAACGTCCCAATCGGATTTCGATACGTTTCACTAAAACGCGCGCGCGTAACGCATTGAATTAAATTTATTGGTATAGTATGCGACGAACGAACATAGAACTCTAGTATCAGAGGTCTATTCAATTCGACGTAGGTATTTGGCAATAGGTATGTTGAATGACAGTCAAACCAGCTACATTTTATAAATGTCAAAAACGCTCTGTTAGTAGAAAGTTTGTAAGGAAATAGGAACATGGGACGGGACGTCACGATTTGGTCAAACAGCGTCTATTTTTTGTACCCGCACAAATCTTCGTAATAGCAAAAATAGTTTTATCAGAGTATTTTCATCAGTTTGTTTATTGAGGTAATGTAAAGATTTAGGTATAATTTATTTTTACTGTTGTCAACTACCATCCCATACTTCCTCGTCCACACGAGGAAGTATGGGATGGTAGTTGACAACAGTATCCCGACACCACTGTCGGGTTAGAATTTCACCACACCCTTTCTTCGCGTGAGTGTCGTAAAAGTCGACAGCAGGGTAGAAGTGTGCTGTGAGCGATGGTCTAGCAACCTATTACTGCCATATAACTTTTGGTCGATCTTCTATACCCGTATCATGCTAAGGTGGCACTGGAACAAAAGTTTCATGTGCTCTGCCTATACCCCTTTTGGGAATTAAGACGTGAATCTATGTATTTACTAGCTTCTGCCCGCGACGACCGTCCGCGTGAAACTCGTTTATATCGCAGCTCCATATAAACTTTCACCCCCCCATTTCAAACCCTTAGGGGATGATTTCCGGGATAAAAACTATCCTATGTCCTTCCCCGGGACTCAAACTATATCTCTATACCAAAATTCATCTAAATCGGTTCAGCGGTTTAAGCTTGAAGAGGTAACAGGCAGATAGACAGACAGACAGACAGACAGACAGACAGATAGACACACTTTCGCATTTATATTAATATTTATTTATGTATAGGTATGTATGTGTAGGTATGGCAATGACTACCTCTATACTGAGTGTATCCGCGATCGCTTTCACAAGCATGAAAGCCCAATATGTTAGAAGTTAGAACGAGTGCATTCAACTAATGTAAATATGATATTAAACCGATGCGTTTATTCCGATAGTCCCAAAGGTGCGGTGCGTAAGCGCACAATAACCGTCGTCGTGAAACTGAAACGCGATGTCGGTCGTTTGACAGTTTGCATTCTGACAAGTCGGGCCGACCATGTAGTGCGCCCACCTGATCTAGCACTGGGTATCGTGTGTTGCTCATTCGAGTAGCAGCGATGGTGACCATTCATTGAATTTACTTTCGGGATAAGGCCAGGAGAACACCTGCTGAAGAAGAACTCTGATGGGTTATTATAATGGGTGACCATGACCATTCATGCGGTTGAAAATGGTCTTACTGTAATTACAATTAAAGGATGCATATTATGGAGTCTGTCTTGTTTAGTTAGCGAAAGTAGTTAGCTAGTAACCACGAAAATAAAATCCATGTAGGTACAAAAAGTTTCTGTAAAACTATGGCAACACATTGTATTTAGGGTGGACTACCACCTTAAAATCCACCAATAGGAAGCATTTCGCTTCGCTCACGCATCTCTTTCTATTGGTGATTTTTTTCATCGCACATCACTCCACTACCTGGCACGGCTCTGGTGGATGCCCTAATACGTCTTCTGGCGTTAATGGACCATTATGTTCGAGACTGTCCCAAGATCGTGGCTCGTGTATGCGCGCGCGCCGACCGGTAGCGCCCACGGCCGCGGGACAATGTACCGTAACTCTGCACAGTGTGATGCTCTTCCGCAATTTAATAAGCTCATTTAATATGTGCAGGATACGTAGAAGGATTCCAGATGAAGTCCTAACGAATCCCCGTAAAGTGTGGTGATTATAAGAAGACTCATACGTCCTTTAACATGATTCTGACGTCTCATGTCCTGTATACTTTAGGCCTCTCACAGACTGGCGCTGGCGCTTCCTGCGGTGGCGGTTAACAGTACATTTGACGAACTATCGAGTTTAATATTGACCACTACCGCAGGCCGCGCTAGTCTGTGAGAGGCTTTAGTCGTGCGCCAGTGTCAGTTGATCGATGACGTTCCGATCACAAACAAAAAAGGCATATACACGATGAGGGGCATGCAGGAGATTTGACATTGTATCTCGTTCCCACTTGTGTTCTTCTTTATGCTTACATCGTTGTCACTATGTCTGTAAATATGTGTGTGTGAGCCTCTCTATAAATATACTTATGTCTTATACGTACTATTTACAAGTAACTGAAACATTTTGAATGTGACTAATGATCATCTAATCTCAAGAAATATTATACCCTATAACAGAAACCCTCGTTCCAGATAACATTACATTTTTAACGTTTCGTCTATATTTCTTCGTTTTTTTACGATATTAAAGGGAAATTTAATAGTACTAATTTAGCTTATTTCGATCATTAAGTGCTTATCGAACATAACAATACCATTTGTTTACGTTTCACAATAGCTTTCCTTGAAATCGCATTTAACGCACAATTTTTGTGATCTGGTATGGAACAGGGTATTAAATGATCCTATTTAAAGTCCAGTAACCACAATTAAAACCGTCCTGTATACCGTCCGTTTTATAGGGTACCGGGTAACACCTGATTATCGGCGCGTGCGCCGGCCGCGAATGATCCGCGATACGTACAATTATAGCTTGGGTTTAGGAAATTAATACTTAACTAAGCTAAGGTATGGTAGACGTTTTAAGCGGCAGTTGCGCGGCAGTTGCGCGGCAGTTGCGCGGCAGTTGCGCGGCAGTTGCGCGGCAGTAACGAACTGGAATGTAACTTGTCTGTAGGTAGGGCCCAGAAAAAAATTATGTAAGTACCTTAATAACACTTGACGCACATTACAATTATTCACCTTAGATTAGGATGCTGGCTAGGATATCTTTGTACATTCAGAAATTTATTTTTGTTCATATAAAAGATATAATTATCATGATTCAAAATAAATAGTCCAGTAAGTAAGGCCTTATAAGTACATACAGTGCGAGACACGTTGTCGCGGGGTTACTCGCGCCCAAATTAAAAGACGATATATGCGTTCTTAATGCCTCTCATAGACTGGCGCGGCCTGATGCGAAGCGGCCCAAAGGTTGAGTCAAATGCCCACAAAATTTAAATGATACCAGCATATAGAAGCAACCTCTCAAAACAAATCATTTATTTATATAGTTAGATTTGTTGAATGCTCCGAACTATATATCTTGCTTGCGTGACTTTCAAACAATTCCTTGAAACTTTATAGATGAATAGGTATCTAAACTACATTAGAAACTACATAAATAACATTCCAGCTGGAAGCATAAATACTACTTAGCGTCAGTCCAAGGCAGTGAATGCAAAACCGAGCACATGTGTGCGCGAGAGTTTTGTGAACGAAATCATTTATTTATGAGGATCAAAGTCAAAGCTTGGGAGGAACGCACTGAGACGCAGAACGCTGTGGGCTTTAAGGCGGCTTGTTAAACGCAACGTGTTGGTTTTTGAAGCACTCATGTTCGGCTTGGCAAAGGTAGTGTTGGACGCCTTCCGGCCAGGTGGACCGATGACTTGAGGAGGGTAGCAGGTAGTGACTGGATGGCGAAATCAGGAGAGCGGGTATTGTGGCGTAAGTTGCGGGAGGCCTACGTCCAGCAATGGACTGCAATTATTAATTATATTAATTTAAAACGTAAGTAGATATTACGTACAGGGCATTTTGGTCTGTTCTCAATGGCAAAGATATGTTCAGGGATTTTGTTGCACTACATTTTGTTCGCTCATCGCTATGATTGGTTCTCTTAGGTTAGTAGTAGCAAAGATTATAGACCATATTATTTTCTCTCAATAATCTTTGGTAGTAGTAGTCTTCGTTGTAGTATAGTAATTATATATGTTGAGTTGTTTAAATGGATCCACTGAAAACCAGCGTCAGTGCACTCTGTGCCCTAACACAAGCTGAGTGGACTCCTTTTTTGGCGACAACCCTCAACTCTGTATCTTTTACTTCCTATTTTAAACTCTGCGAAATGTGTTGTTGATGTTGTTTTTGAAATAAATATTTTCTATTCTATTATATTCAATGGGGTGATTTATGTATGTATCAATGTTCGTGGTCTTCATTGGTGAAGGCCGTGAACCTTTTTGGCGGCCTACCATAGTGGTTACCGGTTTTTTTCATCGTGGTTACGACTATGATGCCTGTCGAGCAACAACCAGATCTGTCCATCATTGGAACTTAAGTAAAAATCCCCCAAAATAGACACTCAGAAATAATTAAATTCTTCACCTACATACAAAAATATGATCCACAAAACTATGGCTGAATAAACAGGTCAAATTCAATTAAACAAAATAAACCACCGTACTCCATACAAACTTATATTTGTAAAAAGATAATTGTGTAATTTGACCATTTGAAATATGAAATTACCAACACGTGATTATGATTATAGTACTCAGGTACCTCAGGTAGTACTCAGATGCCCATCGTTCATTGTACTTTACCTTAGTGATGAATAGTATGAGATGCTGGATATACTTGCCCTTTTCTTCTTCTTCTCCGTCGGTTCCTCAAGGTACGACCACCAGAAGCGCAGTTCTTCACCACCGCTCTCCAAAGCCCTCTATTTTCGTTTAATTGTATTGCACCCTGACCCCGTATCATGGGCGGCCTTATCACGCGATAAGTGACAAGATAGAGCGTCCGTCTCGTTCTATTGAACGGTGTCAGCCAGTGACGGACGCTCTATCTTGTCACTTATCGTGTGATAAGGCCGTCCATGCTACGGGGTCTGGTTATGGACGCCTTTGGCATCGCGAATAGCGTCATGTGGGACAGGACCCACATAACGCAATAGCAGGCTACTGCTCTTCTTTCGTTTAACGCAGACAACCATTATCTCCTCTAAGCTGGACGGACCGAGTGGCCAAAGAATGTCGTCGTTCTCTGAAAGTCCTACAGGTTATTTAAAATAAGTAGAAGCATGTCGTCTCGACCCCGGCCAAACCACAAACCTTATTTGTCCTCCAAATTAATTATGTATGTCTCTAATTAATTAATAATGCCTCTGCGCACGCTTCAACAAGCAAAGGAGCTTAGCAAATATGTTCTACAAGAATTTAGGCCACGGTTATAATGAAGGAGTGTGTAATTTGAATAGGTATGCCGACGTACCCGCATAAACGGGCCGCAACGGTATTACTAATTACGGTTACCAAAACCGACAAGACTAAGATCAGAGATGGTATCGGTTACAAACTTGAACAGGATGTTGAAGTAATGAATATTGAACAATTGTTTGCAGAAATATTGTTTACGCTGCCCTCGCTCCGCTCGCGTGTAGGAAAGAACGCAGGCAAACCCGCGAGATAAAGCCTATGTCTAATCTAGAGAGTTTAATGTATACAAAGATGAAATATTTTTTGAAATCGGATAAGTTGTTCCGGAGATTAAAGTATGTCTATAGAGGTGGTACATTCAAACAAACAAAGATATAATCTTACACTTTACCTCTCGATAATATTAGCAAGATAGAGTACATCCTACATACAAACATACAAAGCTTCGCAGACTTTTGTTCTTTATACTTAATCTGAATATAAATATGAAGATATGAATTCTGTTTGTATGAACTGCTAAGTACATTAAATCTATTACTGAAAAAATATATTGAAATACTATTACTCTTCATTCTCTTTCATTATGTGTGAATTAAACATGTCTTTTCAAACGGGTTCCCTTTATCTGGCATAATATCGATTGTCCGAAATACACTCCGCATAACAGTTATCGCAGAAACATTTTTAGCCTAATGATACTTTAGAATAATCATATACTTAGCATAACTATCATGTCGCATAACACTCATTTGGCAGAATTTTGAATTACAGAATAGTAATATGTCCGAATTTACTTTTGCAGAATTTTACGTAGCAGAACGTATATTCCGCCGAATTTCTCGAAGCATACAACTAATATCACCGACTTTATTTTTGCATAATTTTATGTGCCAGAATATACGTTTCGCCGAAGCCGTGCAAATAATGAACCGTGCTGCTCTAGGCGACTAGCGCGAAAAGCGTTCTAAGCACAGATAACCTCCGCCATCAGAAAAATCGGCGCGGCCAGTGCTCACAAATATCTGAACACGTCTCTATTGTCGAGGCATTAGAGACGTGTTCAGATATTTGTGAGCACTTCGGCCGCTCCGATATATATGATGGCGACTGTGCAGTCACGAACTTTATTTTCGGACCCACTAAAGGTTCACAATCCTGTCAAATTGTATAAGAATACAAAGAAACTAGTGGCAAAACCGACTTGGATCGCGGATAGGTTAGAATACGAAAGCGGGAGCTTTGCTCCCGCTTCCGTCTTCGAGATTTTTTTTTATAAAAGAGCAGAAAACTTATTTTAATATCAACAAACATATTAAAACAAGTTACACACAAACACACAAATTTTGGCGATACAATTATTTGGTCATTATGACTATTATTCTTAACAACATTATGCCATTGTACGATTCTGCCAAAGAACGTTGTGCTAAATGACAGTATGCCAGCTAAATATTATGCGATACAAATTAACACGATTATTCGATCATAGGACTATTTTTACAATCGTCATTATGCCAATGTACTATTCTGCCAAAGGAAGTTATGCGAAATTACTGTATGCAATGAAATGTATGCGAAAAGTAATTCTGCGAAATGATGATTCTGCCAAGGGCTGTTATGTAAAATAAAATTATGGCAATCAATTTTATGCAACACATTAGTAACCCTTTTCAAACATATGGACCGCTATATTGATATAAGTAAGCCAACCTTAACGAGTCATTAAATACCTATTTAATAGCTCGTAAACCACCTGGGTACCTGCAAGTATTATAACCTAATCAAAACCAAGAGTCTGTTTATATGAAGGATTACCCCATACCGCATTTATATCGTTTCTAATGCTTACGTTCACTAGTTTTACAAGTTCTGTATAATACAAGCAATCAAGTGAAATCTTAATTTCATTTGTTAACGTTTAACAGTACCTAAGCCAATGTATATGCCTAGAGTGCGTGATGTAACTATTATAAATATTATAATTCACCAAATAATCGTTTATAACTTGATATCATGTAGGTACCTAATTAAAAAATAAAGACACGTGGTTTTCGTTCATCCATCATAATATATTGGAGTATCTGTGCCAAATTTTTATATGATCTGCAGGTCGATCACGTAACGCATTGTACGCACGTCAGGCAGATCTAAATGTCAAATTTTATGTGGAAAAATGTCAGTTGGATTGTCCTAACGTGCGTTCGGACCGTTACATGACTACCCCTCTAAATTTCACTTTTGGAATGGAAAAATGAGAGTTGAATTGACCTAACGTACGGTACGGTCGAAATGCTACGTGATCAGAATCTATAATGTTTTTCTGAAATAGTTGAATTTCAAGGCTCTAAAATATTCTTCTTCTTCCGTAACTACAAAGCTAATTAAAAACCTTTGGATCTATAAAAAAATTTTTCTGTCAAATAAAATCTTTTCTTCAAAATGAATCATTCGACATGCTCGGATCCCGTGAAAACATGGTTAACATTATTTAATGTGGCCGACTTCTTACAGGACTAAAGCCTTGGTCTTGGACAGTAGAGTTGCTTTTTAAATGGACTAAGTCAGCATCTACGTGCAACACACCCACAAGGTGAACTGATGACCTGGTAAAGGTCGCGGGAGTCCGCTGGATGCGGGTGGCGCAGGACCGGTCATTGCTCGATGGACCGATCACTTTGGCACTCTTTGGGGGAGGCCTGAATAGCCGAAAGACGTCCACTGCTGGACATAGGCCTCCCCCAAAGAGTGCCAAAGTGATCGGTCCATCGAGCGGACTCCCGCGACCTTTAACAGGACATCAAGTCCTGCTTGTCTGCCGGCCTGTCCACGCCGCGCCTTCCGGTACGTGGTCGCCACTCGAAAACGTTTCCGGCCCAACGGCCATCGGTTCTACCCCCAGTGGTCTAAGTGCTTTGATGCAATTCGGCCAACGCCAATAATGTCAAATACAATAACCGGATCTGATACAAGTGGTTTAACTATTGTGTTACTGTGATTGAGACATGTATCGAACGGTTAAATAAATATAATCTCTGCTTTTATGACAGTCCTTGGCTGCCCATTCACCACCTGCAACCAGTTTGTATATAACTTTGAATTCAATTTAGTAATTAAACATTTGAATACTTAGGTTTATTCAAATAGAATGTGTAGTGTAGGAGCATTTTGATTACCTACACGACGGCTTTAGTAACTAGTCGAAGTTTTAATCAATCTGAACCAAATCGTGATGACCAAAGTTCTTCTTTAAAATATCTAAATAGATTTCTTTATTTCATAACATAAATGAATATATTATAAATTGACTTAAGCTAATTTATTTAAATTTATGTACACTGTGATCTGAACCAAATTGTGATGACGATGACTAAAGTTCTTCTTCAAAATATCTCAATAGATTTCGATTTCTTTTTTTAATAACATAAATACATACATTATAAATTGACTTAAGCTAATTTATTTGAATTTATTTACACTGTGATCGTCAAGTAATGAATACAATATTAATAATAATTGTGTCAAGTAAGTTTACTACTGTATCTTATTAATATTGTATTCCACAACATTATTATGAAACGTTACAATATTATTATTACCACGGCCTCTCGTACTCAAAGAGTGCCGGCCGCTTATCCCGCCACGCCTGTCTTAATGACGTCATCCGTCGGGCTCTTGCCAGCGTAAACGTGCCAGCCATCCTGGAACCTCCCGGTCTGGCCCGTGATATGGCAGGAGACCCGATGGATTGACACTCATTCCGTGGCGGATGGGTCGGCCCCTTATCTGGGACGCCACCTGCGTGGACATCCTGGCTCCGTCCCATTTAGCCGCAACTTCTTTGAGAGCGGGCGGGGCGGCAACAGCGGCAGAAGCAGCGAAGCGCCGCAAATATGCGGGCCTGACAAACTGCTACATATTTGCGGCCTTCGCTGTAGAAACTTTCGGACCGTGGAGTTTGGATGCCCATAGTCTTTATAAAGAAATAAAATAAAAATTGGCGAAAATACGGCTGACCATAGAGCTGGCTACTTCCTCGGCCAACGGATGGGAATTGCTATCCAACGAGGAAATGTGGCCAGCCTTATAGGCACCCTTCCCAGGGGCAGCGACCTCGGAGAGTGCATATACTAGTAGTTAAGTAGATTTAAGTGTTAGTGTTAAGTTTTATTTTATAGGTACTATTTACTGTTGTTATTGTAAATTGGTTTCCCAAATAAATATATTTATATAAGTGGATGTTGCAATAAAAATATTCTCATTTGACTTTTGAATGTATCGACGTATATGTGCACAGTTTAGGCAACGACATGATAGTGACAATAACAAGAGAGAGAAATGGAGCGCGATACTAAGTATGGTGTATGGAACGAGCAGGTCGATCACGTAACGCATTGTACGCACGTCTAGCACGATAGGTTTTATGGTCACGTTATACGGCCTAAATGGACTGGAACGTGACGTAAAACGTGACCATAAAACGGATAATGCTGCTAGGCCAGGCAGGTCTAAATGTCACTTTTTGTATGGGAAAATGACTGTTGAGTTGTCCTAACGTGCGTTCGAAAAGTTACGTGATCATTTCTCAGGATGAAGTAGATATATCTCGTATCGTTGGCTTTACTTTAGTATTATTATCAAAATTGTATATTTAAATATGTACTCAAACTTTCACGATGGTTACTCATTCTTTTTCTTAAACCGGACTTAATTATGTTTGCGATAACCCCAGAGCTCAATCGCCAGTCTTTTCGTGACAAGGGGATGTTGCAATACATTCGAAACGTACAGGTAAATAAATAAAATGCGATCTCGTAAAATTAATTGACAATACGAGTCAAAGATTTTATTAAATAGAGAAGGATCGAATTTCCAATAAAATATCCTTGTACTCCCAAAAAGTAATGAAAATGTGTTCTTAAAAAAAACCAATATTTTTAAGTTCATCGCATACTGGTATAGACCTAATCGTATAGGACTTTGAAAAAGCCTTAGTGAAACATAAATAAGTGACAATACCCGTGTATTACAATAATAATCTGCCTACAATAGATCGTCAGATTTCTTAGGCAACTCGCAGCGTTTTCTGAACACATGTGACTGGAGGTTCGTGCCATTTATATGCAGTACAGGGAGAATTATCATAGCATTATGATACGAGATCCTATGCCACCGATGTGCCACGGGTCTGTGGGCAAATATTCGCGCGGGGACATTGTATTAGGCAGCCGTGTCTCTGATATACTTAAGAGTCCGCAGTAAGCTCGCCCGAATTTCACCTTCCCATACAAACGTAGTTACGCTCTCATTTTAAAACTACGTGTTGGATTGTGACGAAACTTTGCATATACAATGACATGAGGTATATCTATGTCTTTAATTAGTTTATATGGTTCCAGTTTATAAAAGAAACGAAATACAGCAAAAACAAGTTTAGTATGAAAAACTTAAATTCGATGTTTTTTTTTACTATTACTATGGTATCTAAAGCTACATAAACTAATTACAGACCTGGATATACCTCATTTCATTGTATACTTATGCAAAATTTCATTACAATCCAACACGTAGTTTTAAAATGAGCGTAACTACGTTTGTATGGAGAATCGAACTTACTGCGGATTTTTAATGTTGAAAAATATTTAAAAATGTCAACTCTTTATAGTCGATAAATATGTAACCTTAATCAAGATTATTTATACTTGTGATTTGAATACATTTTTACACGCGATATATGGCCTAACCGAATTTTTATTAGATCATTGAGGACAGGGTAGCATCGGTTAGTGATGGTGTTTTTCAAATGCAGTCATGGTTCTGACTTTTACTGCCATAAATCATATACGTAAGTACTTATCGTATCTGCCCGCGTTATTTAACTTTTTTTAAAAGTATGCACTTTCTATTTAATTATATGGTTGTAGGTATTGCGCGATTATAAAAAATGTTCATTTGTAATAGAAACTTTTAGGACGGCTATCACGCGACGGCGTGAGCTCTCTCGATTTTGCTCGCACTATCCGTCTCTCTCTTATTAGAACACTTAGAAGCAGAGGTATAATACGAGAAAAATCGAGAGTATGTAGCGTCCGTCCCATGATAGACGTGCTGGATCAACATAAGCTGTAGACAACATGTGGGCCGTGGGTTTGCCTTCGTTTTTTGCAATACTCGGGCGGAGCCGCGGGAACAGCTAATTGATCAACAAATTTGTCATCAGTCAGCATACGTTATATCTTCTCTGCGGGCGTAGCACCGTTACCATGTTATCACTCATCGCAGTGGATAAGACGTCCCTCACGTTCTGACAAGTATGTGAGTGCGAGAGTGACGGATGACTCGGCCACAACGGTAAGTGAAAAAAATGGCAACCATGCTACGCTCTCTGGTATCCGAATGGTTTCTAAACGGTACAAGAAACTACACAGCCTCTTGATAGGCTCGGAAAAATGTGGGCTGCACGTCTATCATGGGACGGCCGCGACATACTCTCGATTTTTCTCGCACTATACCTCTTGTTCTAAGTGTTCTAATAAGAGAGAGACAAATAGTGCGAGAAAAATCGAGAGAGCTCGCGCGCCGTCGCGTGATAGCCGTGCTGAAGGAGTACATTTCGCTTCTTATAGGGAACGTGTTCACATTTTTAGATTTAGATTTACACTTCAAATGCCACAAACCATTGACCTCTCTGTCCGATGATTGCTCCTGATTATGAGTAACGACCGGCGTGTAGTTTATGTAGTAACGTGTCGACGAGCACTTTGCAATACAGATCAGCGAGTGGAGCGGAGATAAAGAACGGGTTGAGGAGAAAGTTCCTGCTGCTGCACGGAAGCTGTTCTTTTACTCGGCTACAACCACGCTAAGGGTGAATAACCAGAGATGTGCGCTTTTTATATATTTGACACCTAGCTGTCAAGAATGAGAGCTGTCAAATATAAAACATGTTCTATTTCAAATTTACTCGCCAAAATGACAGACTGACAGTCTGTTGGCGAGACCGCACTCATTTGTTACATGTACCTAAGTTACTTACTACTTAAACACAAATATAAATCTGACTAAACTAACAAGAAATGAAAACTAACTAACTAGCAATGAATATGAAATACACTTCACGCATCTTTAGATGCTACACTGCGATGGCGAACATGCATGCTTAATGGTAAGAAAACACGTAGACTGTATGTCTTAGACGCTTGGGACGCCAGACGAGACGAGTTAAAAAAAACTGTAGTGCTGGCCTCCTCCAATGGACATAGACGCCGGGGGGACTAGACGAGCACCAAGCGCGTTGCCGGCCCCCGGCAACGTACTTACTCCTCTGGACTCGCGAGTGTCTGCTTACAATTAAGCCGGCCATATGTTTGCCACCATCGTGATATAAAAAAATGGTAAAATAATGTCTGTGAAAAAAATATACATAATAAAATTCCATCAAATCTACCACTGTGTTGCCATTGCAATGAAACATTCTATCAATAGTAAATTAACTCTTGTCGAAAAAATGTACATAAGTAACTAATTTGTTAACAATTTTAAAGATATATTATTAAACATACTTCTATAAAAAAACAATCGTATAAATATATATTTAATTAAAACTGTTTTGTGGTAGACACATTCTCACGTCAAGAACATTTGGTATCAGTTATGACAAAAAATATTATTGTCTGATGATAATTGTTATAAAAAAATACAAATAGTCGTGCGAGTATGGTGAAATGGTGGCGGCCATATCATTTTTAATCCTCACTTCATTTTTGGTATCTTACGTCCGTCTGAAGCGGACGAATGTTTTCTTTAGAATTATTTAGTTAATTTATTTATGATATAAACAAAATTTGATAAATAAATGAAATGTTCATTAATATTGAAATATGTATTGTATTTCCGATCAGTCTTGCATCTATTCGGACGACTATATTTCGTATTATGATAATAAGGTTGGTTACACCTGGAACTTCATACCTACTGACAATGGTAGGTTTCACTGTGACAGTGACATTTCTTAGTAAATTTAATAGAATTTAATTATGGTTCTGGGTATAGAGGGGACCGAGCTTCAAGACTAATATAGATCTAGCTAGACTAAATAGATCCACCATTACGTGTTTTGTCGATATACTTAATATGAAGTGCGCAAATACGGAACCCATTATAAGTTATAACCGTCTGTTTCGGCCCTAGTGTTGCAAAGCAAATAACACACAATTGCACGACACGTCGTGTGCGTGGGAGTGTGTCTGCGCTGATTTGTGCGCGAATCTAGCTGCTCGTTTGCGCAGATTGTTATTTACCGCGCATGCGCGCGCGTCCACACCGGCGGTTTGTTTTTAAATTACCATTGTGCTAAGTATTTATTTATATACATTTTAAATATATCTTCCCCTAGTGTCTACTTCCCATCATCATCATCATTCGCTTATTGAGCTTATTATAGCGCTAGCTCGATTCGTGTAAGATTGTCACTGAGCCTCCTTGCCTAGTTGAGAATGACAGTTAACTCAATATAAGGCTTGTGTCATTTATACTGGACGATAATATACATTTATTATTAATATTCATATTCATATCTTCCCAGGGCCACTAGCTTCGTAGGCCCCTGCCTACTACCAACTAGGCTAAACTTTTCGTACAAGGTCGATTCACAAGAGCTGGCGCGTAGTCTATGAAATTAATGACAGTCATGTATTTTCCGCGCTAGCTCTCGTGAATCGACCTGGGGACCGATTTTTAACTTTCGAGCGCTCGACTCTTTGACTCGAAAACTGACAAATATTATGAAATGATATTTTGAAATGACGATAGAAAATTTAAAAACGTGCGGTATTGACCGCTCGTATTCAATTCTATATCGGTAGAAAGTAAATGCCTGTGATTATGACACTACAATAGCATTTACTTTAATTTTAATTTTCGAGCGCCCGAAAGTCAAAAATCGGCCCCCTGTACTTGCATACATAATCTTTGACTTTGTAGATATAGAATAATTTCGAGATATTTATATCTTTATAACATTTTGGTACCATTGCACACCCGGCCTAACACCGCACTGTAAACATGTAAACATGTCAAATGGTTCCGTCGCCAGCCCTGTCTCACTCCAAAACGTCACAACTTTCACTCACTTCATCACATGCGCTCTTCTTAAGTAATGGCCAGTAACACAGTCACAACTGTTTTTTTTTTCAGATTAGAAAATCGTTGCGTTTTCCGTCAATCGATTTCTTGGATAACCATTTTAAAACAGAATAAATATGCCTCTATCAAGTACCTAACTGCCAGCGTGGTTCTTCTCGCGTATTATTACAGGGAACCCAGGCAGAGCCGCGGGAAAAATTATACAGTCACGAATCTTTAGTTTAAGTTTACTTTGTAGTTCTCAGTTCGCAAAAAAAAAACTACATTCTATTTCCACTTTATAATCTTAGAATAGATCAATAACCAATACAAGTATTTAGTTTAGGTTCTTCAAGTAAGTAAATAGGTATATGAAGTTTATTTTTGCCCTCAGATATTGAATTTGACTGTTAAAATTCTAATCTCAAAGAGCGAAGTATAGGTATGTTGTACAATGTTTTAACTACCTTACTTTCGTAATACATACGCTCTTTTCGAACCAGGGCTAGCTAGCTATGATGTGCACGCGGCTGCGCCTGAATTATGGCTCTCATGCATATGTGTTGCATTCGTTAGGGTTGATTGATGTATGTCTGTTTTATGTATTCTGCTTTGTTAGTGATGAACGCTGCGGGGCAGTTGGTTATACGCGATTTCTTAGTCGGAAAATAAATAGTGTTAGTTTTTGTTATTTAAATGTTAAGTGGGTCTTCGAGCTAGGATGGCGAAACAATATAAGTGCAACAACAATCTTCTTTAAGACTATAAACTAGCAATAAAAATGAGTAGAAGATTGATGTTTGTTTTCCCTGTATTCAAAGCAACCTGGCAGCAAATATAATAAGAATGCTTAAGGCATTAAACCTACCTTTTGTACGAAAACTTCTCCTTTATGCAGACTTAAAAAAAGGTAGTATCGATTAATAAATATCGTACTGGAATTGCATAATTCTTCAAATGATTATTCTGTTTTGTGATCGTTATGACAAGAAAATAAAAAAAAATATACGCGTAAGGCATAACGCAGCCTCCATAATGAATTTTCACTTTTTAAATACTGCAATCATCATTGTTGCACCAAAATCACTTCTCTCTGTGCTTAGTAATTGGTATACTAAGCACGGAGAGAAGTGATTTTAGTCTAGAAAAAGTTTTTGTTGTTAAAGTATCGTTACAGGATCCCACAGTCAAAATGTGCAAACGGTTTTGCGGGACCCTGTACTTGTTTATGTTGTATTATTGTTACTTTCTTAATAAATAAATAATAATAATAATAATAATAGTCCCGATAGTCGTTTCGGCGAACGGTATAATAGCAAAGAGTCTCGACCATCACCTCAAGAGACTCTGGCTAGATGGCTGGATCAAGGGTCAGATACAGAAGGCGGTACTCCTGGATACTGCGCGGATAGTCAGGAGGTTCCTGTCTCTGGCGCCCTAACCACCGGCAGCTCAGGCCTCGCCTCGCTGCCGGCGGTACCCTAGGTTAGGTTTTTATAATGATTTTATGTTTTGTATGTATAGTTTTATATCTTACTTTTTATAAAGTTATTATGGTGTTCTGCCTTTTCGCACAATTTCCTTTGGTCAAACATCACTTGCTAACCAGCATTTCGAAAATGATTCACTTTGACAATTAACCATTACCAACTTTTTGTATGACAACCTGACACTTGGTCGAATTTTTATAAAGCAGAATATCACAATGACTAAAAGTGTTTGGAAAACTTATCACTTGCCAACTATTTCACTAGGCCGAACAACTATTGAACGAACAACGTTTCGTCAGTGGAATAGTTACGTTTTAACATATAAGCCAACTTGAAAGTTACGATGAATCGTTACGTCACTTGCGTATCTTTTGGCGAAACCCATCTGTTGAACTTGCCTGAAACAAAGAACAGTTTTGTGATAAGTATAGCAACAGAAATAATAACTGTGACAGAGTCCAGATAGGTGCGACGACGAGCGAAGCGAGGAGGAGCGTGTTAGGTTAACCGCGATCTTACAGCGCACGAAGCCGAGCGTGCGAAGCGAGCGTGCCGCGGCAGCGGCCGGCGAGTGCCAAAATCGCCTTATTGAATATTCAAAATAAGTAAAAAAAATACAAAGCAACGTCCCGCAAGTAATAACGTAAACCCTTATCGCTAATAAGTCAGTTTATTCTTACTCACCCACAAAGTTATTAAAAGAAGTGAGCAGTTACGCTTACCCACATTGTAAATTATATTACATAGTAACTGTACGAACCCTACTGCGTGAAACATTTGGGAAACGTTATACAACGAAATGACTATTCAGCCAACTAAAACATTCTGTTAAGCGATTTTTGGCATTTTGAAAGTTTACTTTATAATCATCAGACCAAACGTACAGTTGGCAACTGTGAGGTTGGGAAACGAAACGAAATCTTATGACAAGTTGGCAAGTGATTATTTGGCGAAATAATATTCTGCGAAACGTTGGTTAGGAACTAATAATTGGCCAAACAATTTTCTGCGAAAAATAAGAGAACCAGTTATTTTAAAAACCTAACCTAAGATGAAAAATGAATAAAGAGAATAATAATAGGACTTCATGTCATTGAAATTATCATCATAATCATTTTCAGCCTGTAATCGGCCACTGCTGAGCATAAGCTTCTCTTTGAGTACACCACTTATCCCGGTCCCGTGCTAGTCTCATCCAGAAATGACCCGCGGTCTTTTTTACGTCGTCAACCCATCGTGCTGGTGCAAGTGGCGGACGACCGACGCTTCTTTTTCCTGTAAGTGAGTAATTGAAATAATGTAGGAATTGTGTTTTTGTTCCTTTCTCCGGACATTGTTTTCTTTTATATTTAAATTCACGTACATGATCGTAGTAGATAGATAAAAAACAACGTGCACAGGATACGGTAAAAGCATATCGGAAGCCGACCCCATTCGTTATCATGCCGCGATGTCTATGCTAATCAGCCGGACGGGTTCCTGGCCATAAATAACAAAGTTTTGATTAAAGAAAACCTTTAATAACTGCATGTTTATTCATATGGGAATTAATTAGGAGGCTGCGCGGAGATATGTGGGCTTTAGATGGATTGGTTGACCGTTTCGTTTCTAGAGGGATACTCATACTCATACTCAATAGTCATTTATTAGCCGAAAGACGACCACTGTTGGACTTAGGGTCCCCCCCACTTAACCTAATATCGTTAGTGCTAATTTCATTACACCTACCAACGTTCGATATAATTTTCATTAGCTCTAATATTCGGATAACTAATCTTGTATGGCATAATTCTTTCCTGGGCCTTATTTCATACCCCCTAATCTTTCCTAATACTCAACATCGAATGTGCTAATATATTGGACACTAATAATGATTTTTCCTAATGATTACTAAGCCTAGTGATTAATGTGCCTAATTATTACTATGTTTAATGAACACTGCACCTAATTTCGTCACACCTATCTACGAGTATGACTTGACGTATTAATTTTTGCTCTATTGCATTTTAATTAATGCAATTTAAACAGTGAACTTTTCGGGTTATCTTTAAATATCATCAATTTCTAGAATCAAAAATGCCTACCTATTTTACTCTAAGGCAGGGTGGTGTCCCTACACCACCCTGCCTTAGAGTAAAATACGACGACGAGCGAAGCGAGGAGGAGTGTTAGGTAGAACTGCGACCAGAGCACCATGCAGCGCCAGAACCGACTTTATACAAAAAAGTGAAAGTAATGACACATTAGTCATTATGTAAATACGGGATCATTATCCCGAATTTTCATAAACATAATAAATATAATGTCATTACATTAGGGCTAAAATAGTTAGGCAAAATGAAGACTCGGGTTTGTGATTTTAGAGACAGATAATAAGGTGTTGTCATTATTAGGCATTGAAATATTAGGCCTAGGAAAAAATCGGTTAAATAAAATTAGTTTTAGTGAGATTTCGGTGATTTCGGTTAAATGAAAATTCGGGTTTGCGGTTTTAGGGGTTCACAACATTAGGGCTAGTGAAATTTAGGTATGAAATTCTTAGGGCTAACGGAGGGGAACCCTGGACATAGGCCTCCCCCAAAACCCTAACAACCAAATAAACTTACCATCAGGTGAGAGTGGTCAAATGCGAACCAACGCGTAATGAAAAAAACTACCTACTAAACAAACATCATTTTTTTCGTGTTTCAAAATAGTTTTCCATGAAATCGCATGAAGATTAACGCATGATTTTTCTAATCATATGGAATAGGGTGTTGAAAGTGATGACGAAATAAGAGCAACATAATAGGTTATTTTATTAAAAGCTGATGTTAAACGGACTTTTTAAATCTATTATCTAAGCTAAGTTCTGTTTACATTGAATTTCTTAGTAAAGTTAACGGAAGCAGATGAGACTTGCCTAGGTAATTAAATTCTTATAAAATTAAAATGTTCAGATAATGGTTATATTTGAGTTAAGTATCATTGATTTTTATTAGATTGATTGATTGATTATTAGAGTAATAAAAACGGCAAAGTAGGTAAGTTCCCAAGCTAAGGTTTCATCGCTTTATTTAAAATTGGACCAACATGTTTATTACATATTCACCCAAAAAACATGTCAGTTTCTTATTCACTACAATTGAGTACAATAAAAAAAGAAGTGTACATTCTTAAAGGGTCGGCAACGCGCAATTAACACCCCTGGATTTGCAAGCGTCCATAGGCTACGGTACTTACCATCAAGTGGGCCGTAAGCTTGTTTGCCACCGACGTGGTATAAAAATATAAAAATAAGATGTACTTACAATGCAAGAACGTGAAAAATTCATACAATTATTTTATAGTCGACTATTGTCGCACTGATTTATTTTCTGTTTTGTTTTGTTTTATATAAGTACCTACATTTATTTTTTTCGGTTCGATATTGTATTTTTTTGCGACAGCAAATGTTTATGTATTTATTTATAAAAGTGGTGCTCCCGGGTTGTAATGTAACACTTCTAACCTCGGTAAGGGCATTTATTGTGATGAGCAATTCCTCAAATATTTATATTACATTGTACTACTAATTACCTAGAATGTGAGCCGGCAGCAGTAATAGATGCCGTTATTTGCATACATTTTGCTCGTCGATAGCGACCTGTGCGACGTGACATGCACCTATCTGACGACGGCAATTAAAGCCTTATTTATGGCACACACTCCAATATACGCAATTAACCGCTTCCCATATTAACTAACTACCGTAGGCAGCATTATAAATAAGGCGGTTTTAATTGAGAAAAAAACATGAAAGAAATTGCTAATTAATTGGAGCTTTGACTACCCAAGCTGGTATTACTTGAAATGAATTGTACATGCTCTACCTATTTGAAAAATAAAAAGTTTAAAGAAATCTTTTTTGACATGTAAGTAATATGTTCTATGTAAATCATTTGTTTCTATGTTTTCTTTACCAACTATCATGATCTAGAGCCGGTGCTACATTGACATTATACTTATAAGTATCAGACGAATTGGGATTCAGTTCTTCTCCTATTTAAGTAGCAGTTCGACAAGACTTGTATCAGTCGTATCGATTGTGTTAACTGGGCATTTACATTATGTTTGATTGAACTAAAGATGTTTCGTAAAGCAAGTATACATATATCGAGACAGAGATGGCGGGACAAACTTGATCCTTTTAAGGATGCTTGCTGGTCTGTAACCTGGACGATTGGAAATCGAGAGGGTAGGCTTTTGCCCATCAGTGGGACATATATACCACAGCGACAAAAAAACAAGTTTCAGCACTTTTTATGCTATTGCTGTTGAAACATTTCCTGATATGTACTATGTGTTATAGACATTAATATTTATGAAAATGAAATGAAAAAAATAAAAAAGGAAAATGTAAACTGTTTATTTTTCCTTATTCATCGAGTACAATGCCTGCATTGATTGGGACTTCCTTTGAGGTAAGTAAACCTGTGTTAGGATGCCCCGCTCTTCCATAACTGGCGAGTAGGTAGAAAAATATTATACATCTAAATTAAATCTAGCTTAATACAATTTTTTTAACAATGGTTTTAGTGCTTATATGATGTTTAATTTGGGTTTTAGCCTAATTTAAGTAATACTAATTTGACAACAACAATGTCAATTATTTATTTCATTCCCTGTGTCATAAATTTGCTCATTACAACTCCTTGCTTCAAGACCTAGACTTTGTATCCACATTGTCTCTGCATACAAACTATGCCATTAAATGCACAAACGAATGCATGCTTTAATCACATAACATAATATCAAAGCGAGACATCGAGCAATTATAAGTAGTGCGTGCTGCGGCTGCCGTCAGCTATCGACTATCGACTATCGACAATCGACATATCGACATGCCGACGTGTCGACACGGGTAGATTTATAGCGGTCTGGAAGTTGCATGTGTTAATTAATATCGACCTATTAAGACTAGGAAGTGTTGTGGTTTCTCTTAGAGGAAAAACGGTGGAATGAAAGTAGTTTTGATATGGTCTATTATATTGATAGCTTAGTATAATGATGTTGGCCAGGAATGGCAGAACACAGTAAAGTTATGTATTTATACTTATTTATGATACACGATTGGCATGCATCAAAAACTAGCGCTTACACTGATCCTTGGCCTTGGCTCAGAAGCAGTAGATGTCGATGCACCGGTAAAGCGTTCAAGATGATTACGTGATTACCTACATAACACGTAGACACACAAATAAAAAAATTACTACTATTTTTATCCACGTATTTTGCCAGCTACCTTTGTAGGTATTGAATATGTATGTGTTCTGCTCCTTTTGAGAACATTACACGTGAATTTACCTATGAATGTATTTTTTTGTCACAAATGTTAATTTCAATGATTTTAACTTTTGTAGGGTACAATTTGGCAAATGCTGCTAGTTATAGGATTTGTTGTTTAGATGCTGTCAGTTTGATCACTTTGTCAAACCTTTGTTTGTTAACCTCTGATGCAAAGGATGGGTGTGAAATTAACGTGTGTCTGTGTGTGGCATTGTTGCAACTTTGAACCGAACCGATATATGAGTGCGGTTGTGTCTGTGGATATGGATCTTAGACATATATGTGTGATAAATTTGATGTGTCGGCGATGTTTTAACAAAAATATGTATATTTATTGACGACTTCTGCAGCCTAGTTGGTAGTGACCCTGCCTACGATGCCGGAGGTCCCGGGTTCGAATCCCGGTAAGGGAATTTATTTGTGTGATGAGCATGAATATTCGTTCCTGAGTCATGGATGTTTTCTGTGTATTTAAGTATTTATGTATCTACATAAGTATGTATATCGTCGTCTAGTACCCATAGTACAAGCGTTGCTTAGTTTGGGACTTGGTCGATTAGGGTGAGATTGTCCCCAAATATTGATTTATTTTTATTTTATTTTACTAAGTGGCTATGTTTTGTATGTTATTATGTAAGTAGCTCTACATCCGCTATGAAATTGTTGTCAGATGTTTTCATGAGAGAGAAAGTATGCTACAGTCATAGCAAGGTAAAGTCGCCACCAGACATATCGGAGCGGCTAAAGTGCTCACAAATATGTGAACACGTCTCTAATGCCTCGACAATAGAGACGTGCTTAGATATTTGTGAGCACTTTGGCTGCTCCGATATATCTGATGGCGACTGTTATAAGTCAGCCTTGACTATGTCAGTTCTAGTTTATAAAAATATGATATGACACTAGTTAGGATGACTTCTCGGGACAATTTCACTTTGATTACCTACAATTTATTTCAGCTGAGACAAGTTTATTTGTCACAATTTATGAACTATTCTTTATTATATTTCTCCGTTCCTTAACCGAACGTTCAGGCGTGGCGAGCGAACGCATCTTTTCATTCTTACGTTATTGGTGTATCGATAATAAATTATACTTACCATGTATTTGCACGAAAAATTTGCCTCGTCTTTCTAGAACTGCTAAGGAATTATGATACTAGGAATTTTTAATGTAAGAGCGAATAAAATATTACTGAACCAGTGAGTTCCATTTTAGGCCCAGACCTCACTCACCATCAGGTGAGACTAGGGTCAATCACAGTCAGTCTGTAATAAAATTAGTACATAATTCACTTAGGGCGATGTAATCTGCATTGAGATCTGAGGCTTTCCCTATTATCGTCCGTGAATACAATAATTGTAATTGACACCTTATAACCAGGAGTGGCGTAGTAAAATTAACTAACCAATAAGATAAGACACAACGAATCCTCGAATCAATAAAGAGGAGGCAGTGCGCTTGTGTTTCTTCTTGTTTCCATAGGCGGCTCGCCGTGTTTTTCACCAGTCCAGTTACAGATAGTTGTCTGTAACTGCTTTTTGATGTCACTGGCGATTTTTCAGTTGGCGTTAGCTACCGGTTTGAGGAAACGGATATCGTTCATGTAATTTATATTTGTGGTACTACTATAATGCTTTTTTAGTAGTCTCTTGAATTCGTTGTTATTTTTCTCACATCTAATGGTTTCATGCAAACTATTGAGTAGGTATGGGATAATCTTTTTGAGACTTCTGTCCCTACCTAGACCCTTGGTATTATAGTAGTATTGTTTGCCACCGTCGTAATATAAAAAAAGCTTTAGTTGTTTTAGAAACCGTCTATTATGAACATTTGTTTATTGCCGACAAACCCATCTGTTGATCACTTAGCGAGATGGCGATAAGCGGCTGGATTTACGCGCGTGTCCCTTCGATTCCCCGTTCGACACCGCATTGTGGGCCCAGTATTCATATGCCAACACTCGATTTATGTCTTTACCAACTTATCTTTACCATCCATTACCTGAAAATAAAAAATCTGCAAGCTCTATCAATTGGGAATAAGATGGAATTTCCCTTGACCGTGGTTAATGTGAAGTGAAAATATTTTGTAAAACAAGCCAATTCGCTTGCCCATAATACGGTAGCTTATTTATTACTGTAGCAATGTTAATTATTTTCCTTTGAGTAATTGCTTATTTGATGGACTTATCTTATATTGCCTGGTGCTAAGCCTTAGTAATTTGATATCGAGTGCATTATCTTTGCTGTTTTACGCGTACGAACATAATTGGAGTTAATAAATAAAAATATGTATGTGAATATTTAAAATATGGGAAATATGAACGATAACGAGATTACGCTCAAGTGAGAAAATGTTACTTGATAGTTATTACACTTTTGATATAACTTAGCAACACAATTAAAAGAAGTTTCGTATCGGGCCACACTGCTATCCAAAAAGAAGTATAAAGTTATCCGAATGTCCGCTTCATGAATACTTAGGTATTTACCTCTTCTTTTTAAATACCGACGGACATATTTTAGACTACTGATTACCTAACAGTTGGTGTAATTAATTATGTTTATGGTTATTTGTACATTGCTTGTACTAGTATCATTGACGAGTATCTTTCCTACGACAGCTTGCAAAATAAATCCGCCATCAGACTATCTGTAATCAATATTGGCAACCGGAAATCCCTAATAAAATAATATAAATTTCTAAGCAACTGGCTCGCTAGCCGTAACTTTAGTCCGTAACGTGAGACGGCATTGTCTCAGAGTAATTAGCGAGATTCCTAATCAACAAACTTGTGCTTTGTTTATAAATTTGAAGACTAAACAAAATAATAAAAGCACTTTAAGGGCTTGATTTTGCCTACGGTGAAAACTGAAGCGGTGAGATATAAATAGGTTTAAAAAGTCGCAATAGTTGGTGAGTGATCCTCCTTCCATATAACAATAGTTTTTTTTCTAGGATATCTAAATGACATATTGTACTAATTTTACTGATTTCGATCATTAAGTTCTTTTCAAACATAACAGAGTGTATAGGTATATTTGTGTTTTATAATTTTATAAGGGTTTCTTTGAAATCGCATTCTGACGATCATCGCCCGATTTTTCCAATCTTACATGGAGTGGGGCAGGTATAGTTGTTTTGTAAGAAACAAAGAATTTATGTATGATGCATGATCGTGTGTAATAATGATATTGACAGAGCAGTCAGTTTCAGTGTAATAAACGTAATTTAAAATGCTTTTGTACTATATCTTTTTAAAAGTCTAATAAAATTTGTATTAGTGAGATGGTAAATAGGTATCCTCGGTACAAAGGATAGGTATAAGTTCGCCTTTGTACTTTGATCAATTGTGTGACGTGTATATTCTTTAACCTGTTATTGTGTAAAATAAAAATATCTTCATATGTACAATGTCTCTAGGGCCTTTTTTTTAGATTTAACTTAGTTTTAATTTAATTAATGTTAGTTATCTTGTATATATATTCAAGTCGTAAATGATATTTTCTCTGCCATTTCTATCTGTGAGTTCCTTTAACTGGCTTTGTATTACTATGTAAGACTTATATCATGTTTTTGCAGCTGTTGGTACTCCTTAAGTATAAATAAGTAAATAAATAAATAAATATTGACACTCACCAGACGCTTCCGATATCGGTATATGAATTAAATGTTCAGATATTGATAGATTTTAGATAGCTGTCACACGCCTTTATCATACACCTAGCTACTTACAGCGGTTAAACGTAAAACTTATACACATTCGGTCAATAGAGTAAAAACATTGAATAGGATATCTTCCTAAGGCGTGAGTGGCGAATAGAGTTACAAATAACATATTGTTTTGCTTCGTTAACTGAGCGTCTATCCGGCTAACCCATTGAATTGAATTCATTTTGGTATTTCGTTTACCACGCTTCCACGTTCGAGCGGCGCGGCGGCGGCAGCGGACCGTCATACGTAGCAGCGAGAGGCGCGCTACGACCTCTCGCTCCCACGTGTAGCGATGTCTCAGCACGAGTCAAACGCCAACCCGTTTCCATTTTAATACGTTCACCCAAATAACCCAGTGTTGAAATCAACTTTCGCCAAAAGCTGTAAATCTAGGAAACGTAGAATTTATCTCAGCACTAAAGTAAATCAAAAGGGGCACGCGAGTGAACACTTTCACCGCACGCGACGTCCTAAGTTCGATTCCAGATAGCACTTAATGAGAATGAGTAATTGATTTATCTTAGCTGTGGAAGTGTTGTGTAAAGTTATGAATGTGGTTGTTTTAATTAAGGCTGCGATTGATTGGTTAGGTTGCAAATTCTGACAGCTCTATTTAGATTTGTACGTTGGGTGGTTGTGATGGGACTACGATTCAGTTGGCCGTATGACGTCCACTGCTGGATATAGGACTCCGCAAACAGAGTCACAGTGATGGATCCTGCGTCAGTCGCATCCAGCGGACTCCCGCGTCCTTTACCTGGTGATCTGTCCACATTGTTGGGGTATACCCACGCTGTGCCTTCTCCACTCGAGAATCTTCCGCATTGTCTCAAGACGAGAGTATTTGACATGTTGACAGCAGTGAAGAAAAAATATTATCCTTAGATTCCCAATATAATACTCAAGAAAATACTCGGAACAAATCACGCGCCAACTTATCGTTGCAATTTTAAAGTTTTTTAAATACACACAGATCCAAAAACGAACGCTGTTTGACCGCAGAAAGTCGTCTACTCACTTTGTTCCTAAATCCCCACAAAAGTTATACTAACAGAGCGTTTTGACTTTTGACGTGTTTCATAATAGTTGCTAATTTGAATTTCCGTCGACAACCCTAATGTTTTTGTACTGTATTTTAAGTAAACTTTACATAAAGTGCCCTTAATGCATACAATTTATTAAGAAAATGTAGTTGATATCAATTGAGCGGTTTTCCATGCAAAACTTATGAGCCTGCATGTCTCCCTAATCGGACCGGTGCCCTATCTCCGATCTCATACCACTCATATATTTAAATATAGCATTCATACATTACCAGTAATAAGCAATAATTATATGTGCGTCTAATAGCTTATTAGAATAATACGTGTTCGAGTTTAATAGAATTAGAGCGGGCTTATTCTGGGCAGATGAAAGTTGCTCTACACGATTAAACAAATACGTTGCATTTTAGCCACTATTACTCATTTTGGATCGTTAAATCATTTCAGCAAACGTTAATATCGCTGGGATTATTAGAAACTGAGGTCCTACAACTACGAAGCAACAGCGAATGAAATATTGTTATTTAAATTCGTTTTTAAGTACATGCATGCAATATCTGGACTACAAAATTTGTATGCAGAACGGCAAAACATAGCGATGCCCAGAATTAATGTAACACCCTTACAACCAATGTTTACAAATAAACATTTTGAATTTTGAATTTTGAAATAAAAACAACGCTTATGAAATGTAAAAAATATAGGTGATAATTGCCAAAGTAAGTAGTTAATTTTCTTTACAAAGCCGCGGTGATTATTTAATTATTTATTTATCTCAGTCCATATTTACAAATACCTTACAGACTAACATACATATCAATATATAAAAGTACGGTAGCCTAGCGATTCAGGCATGCGGCTGTCAAACGGCAGCCGTGGGTTCGAATCCCGGCTCGTACCAAAGAGTGTTTTCGGAAGATATGTACCTACGGAATATCATTTGATATTTACTGTTAGCTTTTCGGTGAAGGAAAAACATCGTGAGGAAACCTGCATACATCCACGAAGAAATTCAAAGGTGTATGTGAAGTCCCTAACCCGCACTGGGCCAGCGTGGGGACTACTGCCCGTTCCCTCTCATCCATGAGAGGAGGCCTGTGCCCAGCAGTGGGACGGTATATAGGCTGATTTATTATAAGTAGCACAATATCACGTTAAGTCGGCCAGAGTCGGGGGGGATTATCCGCCGTCTGCTTTTAGAGATATAAGAGGTCACATACAATCCTCTATTTGCGTTACAATTTCTGAAAATCAATAAGTTTCTGGGCATTTAACGCTTAGTCACTTAAACAATAGTTTTTTTCCCAGTCCGAGGAGAGATGCAGAATATGAGGAATGTTACAAATCGTGTTTTTTTTGTTTAAAAGGTCAATGATTAAATTCTAATAATCAGAATAGGCAGCCAACCTGTGGCTCAGTATCGCTAGTAATGAAAACCCTTCTCGTTTACCCAATGTACTCCCCATTTGCATATTGGCCAGATAAACGGACAGGGGATCCGTGGAGGCTTCTAAGAGAGACTTCTTACATAACTTAGATATCGACGCCAACCGCCGTACAAGATTAAAAGTTGGCAACGCATGTGTCGACAAACTATCTCAGATAACAGTCTAAGCTGCAGTAGTAATAGGTTGTCTAGAGAGATCATTATTTATTTATATAGTATTTGCTGTATTTTGTATTTATTGTTTGTGTAGGTACTTTTATCTTCGCTAAATGGACCTATGGATGGACCCCGGCGGCGCCAAACGCATGTTGGCCGGCGAGTATGGAAACGCACTTGTGCGTAAGCACGCCTAGGCAAAGCCATATCTTTGCTCGCCCATAACACGGCTTTAGGCATGGCACACGTTAAGCCAACGCACACGGAAAATACCACACGGATTCCAATTCAATACGTTTGCTCCAAAGAGGATTAGCGAAAGAGACGAATTTACTTGAAGTCTTGTGATCACTACGATAAGAGTATGCACCTTGAACTCAAGTTCATTTCAGGTTCTTCCGCTTGCAGGTAGGTACATGTACGAGCGTTACGTGATTTCTTCTATGAGAAACGCAATTTATTGATTCTCCTGACGACCTGCAGGTCGATCACGTAACGCATTGTACGTACGTTTAAATAGATCTAAATGTCCATTTTTGTATGAAGTATGACAGTTGGATCTATCTAACGCGCGTTCATAACGTTACGTGATTCCCTCTGATATGCATATGTATGATATTGTTGCGATATTTCATTGTTAATTAGACACTGACGTGACAGTTGTTTTTTTCCTATTCTATGTATACACACGCGTTTTATTAAAATAGTTGTCATTTAGATAGCTACATTCCTAAAAAATTATTCGAATTATTAAGATGAGATCTGATTTTAAATTCTTATTTTATTTATCTTATCTTAAATAATATAAATGCGAAAGTTTAGATGTTTGGATGTTTGTTACTCAATCACGCTTAAACGGCTGAACCGATTTGAATGAAATTTTGCACGAATATAGTTTATAGCCTGGATTAAAATATAGGATAGTTTTTATCTCGGGTCCACGCGGACGAAGTCGCGGGCGGAAGCTAGTCTTAAATAAATACATAATAAAAACACAATAAGACGTTATTGGGAAATCATGGATTATGGCGACCTTAGGATATAAAGCACAGATTAGATTTGTTTACTCGAGCATTGGTCAATAGATGGCGCTAGTACATGGAGGAAGCTGATGACTCTATCTCAGTATATAATAATTTCCTCTATGGTCTACTTTTTCATCAAAGCCTGCTAGCCTATGAAAATTGTTACAACGGTGAACTGGTTATGCCGTTTTCACAATGTCGTCGTGTCCCGGGTATCAATAAAACCGTAATCTTATGTGAAAAACGTCCAGTGCCGAACCTGCCCACATGTCGACTCCACACACCCTGCAACCAGGAACGCATGGCATGGGTGAAGCTATCCCGGCTCAGATAATATTGATTTAATTCGCTTGTCGTGTATTAGTTCGATGGCGCGATAAGCGGCCGCCGGTGGAAATTGGATCTTATTAGCATAATTTAATAGTACCATTTGCGAGAGATGATCGAGATGGCTTTAAGGCGCAGATTCGTGTGCGCTCTAGTTAGTGGATGAGTCAGTGTTATGCAGTGAGGGCTTACTTGAGTCTGTTGAAATAATATTTGTGGTTACAAGTTCGAAGATACGTTGAGTGTGAGATGTGTGATTTTTGTTGAATGTTATTTCCGTGCTAAAATACGGTTTATAATCATAAGGTCAGTGCTCCTTGGCCATTCATTTTACTGAAACTTAGTATGGAAAAATCACAAATTTGGAAAAAAATTATAATAGCTGACTTGTTCTGTGTAACGGATAGGTATACCATCATTTTAATAACGTAATATCATCATTTAATTGCCCCGTGTTGTGTCGGGTTAAAATTGCATCTCAGCCTTTCTTCCTGTGGATGTTGTAAGAGTCGTAGGGAATGTTTTTGTGGGCGATGGGCTAGCAACATATCACATTTTGACGATCTTTCATACCTACATTTATGCTGAAAGTGGCACTGGAACTGGAACACTTTCATGTGCTCTGCCTACCCCTTTAAGGATAAAGTATGCATGTATGTAAATAATTACTGAGAGACAATATTCAACAAATAACAGAAATAAAAAATGATAATTTAATGAGCGCCTGAAAAATCGGATAAAATGTAATTAATGTTTTAATTTTCATTCTGGTCTTTACATTTGCTCTATAATATTCAAGATAAACCATACAAAAAAGACAATAAATGGCTTCGTTTAAATCTATATAATTCCGAGTGGAAAGTTTGTTAGATTCTTGAATAAATCATCTTAGAAAAAAGTTTTAACTTGAACTAAAAAACGCTGTAATAAATTAATGTTTTTAAAAACCTTCTTTTCCTGGAGTATCCCTACGATACGCTGTATTGAGAAATTTGAGACTGAAGGGCCTGTATTTGCCTCTTGTACCACATAGAGAATCCTGAAACCTATAAAGAGTCAGCAACGCGCTTCGTGATTATTTTCTAGTCACAAGCGTTCGAAGGCTCAGGCAAGCTGTATGCTTGTTTGCCATCGTCTTGGTACAACAAAATTAATGATAAAGAAGGGTCTTTTAGTATTTATAAAGCCCCTATCAAGCCGTAGACATCCTACTAATATTATAAATGCGAAAGTTTGGATGTTTAGATGTTTGGATGTTTGTTACTCAATCACGCTTAAACGGCTAATCCGATTTAGATGAAATTTTGCACGAAGATAGTTTATAACCTGGATTCAAATATAAAATAGTTTTTATCCCGGGTCCACGCAGACGATGTCGCGGGCGGAAGCTAGTAAGTAGATAAAGACTAGCTGTATAATAACACATTTTAGTTTGTCCAGTGGAAATGTACCTAACTGGCAACGTTCGTTTTAGTTATCTCTTTTTGAACCCACAAAGCACAAAGCCACTAGTGATGAGAAGAGACAAGATAACAATATATGAGTTACATACAAAAAAAGCTTAGGTACTTTACATTACATGTAATTTTCAAAACATGATCATGAACTTCGAGCACCTTGTATGACATCACTATGCCACCCTAAAATAAGCCTTACTGAAGCCAGTCCTAGTTTCAGCTCTAGAAACGGATCTAGATTAGGCACAAAGGCTCGGCCTAATGAGCTGGCACCTGCGTCCGCGCATGTGTGCGCGCTTTATGCTCGCGGGTACTTTCGCTCACACAATGCATGCACCTACAATTCATAGAAAGTGCTCTGCTACCACTGACATGAGGGACTTGGAGGATTTTGTGCGAACGACTTCATAATAATATTTGTTGACAAATAATACTCGGGACAATCTTACACAAATCGACCTAGTGCCAAACTAAGCAAAGCTTGTACAAATATACATCGATGGGTAGTACTCATACACGACGACGATATACATACTTAACACTGTCTCTGTCAAGAACCCGCCTAGCGGGCGTCTACGCTGTAAGCACTTTTCGCTTCATACGGAAAAAGCCACGGGTTTGGTTACGAGCGTAGCGCGTAATAGCGATTCTTGGCAGTGAATGTGTTAATGTAGATATATAAACTCTCAACAAAAATTCGTGCTCATCACATAAATAATACCACAACTGGGATTAGACCTGAGGGCTAATTGCTTAAAATTTTCGAACGAGCGTTAGGAAAAGGATCGTTTGGCAATTTTCGCACGCAATAATTACATTTATCTACCTAACGTACCAGTAAGTACGATACGTTACATTATCGATCGGTAAGCTGTAAGGCATTCCTCAGGCGAGCATGTTCTGGAGCAATCTTCTGATGCCCGTAACTGCAACTAATAGCATGTTTTGCTCTAGAAATATTTTTTAAAGGAAAACCATGTTTAAATTTTCGGCATGGGCATAAAGGCTGATTTTCATGAATCCAGTAGCTGGATCCAGCGTCACTGGATTCCAGAGCTGGCTTTGCCACTGGATTAGTGTAAACATATTTCAAATCCAGTACAGCCTTCAGTATCCAGCACTGGATCGGAATAGACCACGTTCCTATTTTTCAATCCAGTGACGCTGGATCCAGCTACCGGATTAATGAAAATCAGCCTTAAAAGAGCGAGGACACTAGTATGCGCGCGCGCATGGAAAGCAGCGGCGCCGCTGACGGGAGCAGACGTCCTGCTGTGTGCGCATAGCTTTACGAAGCCCTTGGTAGCTGCTATTAGAACATAACAGTAAGAGGTATTCTTAAAAGTAATAAGAAGCTTCTGACGTCTTTATTTGCGAAGTTTAAATCTTTTCTTCGGTTACCATTTTGAGGCAAAGAAAAGGTAACTTAAGCCCCAGTAGGTTTCCAAGTTACATCTGCACGCTGAAACACTTTCGTAGGTATTTGGGTTAAAAAGCCTTCAAATTGAGTAATTCACTGAGTTTCGTCGAAAAATATCCCATGTAAAAAGCTAGTGCGTTTTCACTCTAATAAAATGTATAGTATATGCCGAAAATCTGATTTAATTTTAATATTTTTTCGGCGGTTGAGTTGCAAAATTACGATACGATGAACGGGGATCATTTGTTTAGAATAATAATAATTTAACGAGTGTTTGTTAAGTTTTGGCTTTTAACGGTCAACTAAACATTATCAAGAAGCTAAAACTCAGCAAGCCCCTTAAAATCGAGAGAAATCACGTTGTGTTTCTCAAAACACTCATAAACCTATCCACCGCGTATCTATTATACCAGAGGACTGCCAACATCTCTCTGTCGCGTCCATCGCATTAAAATACCATCCAATTTGCATATTATAAATGCGCGTATGCAAAGTTGGTATCGCGGATCGCTCACTGTCGGGAGCTGGGCTGTCGCCTGTAATGGTGGCGCGATCTCCGATACAGCGTACTGCTGGCCTCTGTTGCCAGTGTTTACATTTAATACTTTGGTGTTGTCAGTAAGTAGTCTTTGGTAATAATATAAAATGGTAATTTTGGGACTTTTTAAGCTAATATGTTAGGGGTAATCTCCGTTACTACTAATTTGATTTTAATAATTCTTGCACAATAGAATGGAACCTTTATGCTGCACGGTCGAGTTACCACGATGATGAAAATGCCAAGACCTATAAGAAGAATAATTCGTCCGTCATGTAGCATTTTGAGCCATGGTGATTGGTGACCATGAGAACTCACAGCAGACTCTGACCAGAAACCTTGGGCTGCTACAGCGGGTTCAGGGTTTGAAAATAATCTGCACTGGCCTACCAGACTTATAGACGACTATGGTTTTTGCGTCGTGTCTATGTTCTAAAGAATGCTTCTCCAGCATTTCCCTTCGACTCCGCTGTATCCTGTAACCACATAACACTAGTAGCATGATAGTAAATTAACTAATGTCTCTAAATCGGATACCTAGATATTTTCTATGCATACATTGAAGAGTGGCAAACCGTACCACTGTTGTTGATACACAGAGACAAGTGAACGAGATATCCTACTGTTATTTCTCATTTGAGAATGATTTATCATCTAAATACTTGGCAAGGTGCAAGAATAGTAACGGCGGTGTCATATATTTGTTAAGAGTAGAAGTTTTTAATCGAATAAGCGAGCGAAGCGAACGAAGTTTTATGCTTGGGCCGAAAATCGGTCGTCTGTCCGATATCCGGGGTCTGTCCAGTTGTCCGGCTGTTCTCCTCTACAGGACGCATTTCTCAACCGATTCTCGTGAAAATTTTCTGAGCAGGTTCGTTAATTATATAGCTATTTTTATCGAGTCACTTTTTAGAATTGAAAAAAACCGTCTCGCGAGTTCTACCGCTCACAAGAGCTTAATTTTAAAAATTTAAAACAATATGATTTAATTCACTTCCAGTGCTTTGGTGTAATTGATGTTAACTTGTGTGTAAATTAAATAAATTGTCGACGTAGTTTAGTACAAAATTGATCTTTAAAAGCTTTAATGACTTTTCTAGGCCATAAATGAAAAGAAAAGCTACTCTGAAAACATCCTAAGTATTCTAACTCGACGTGCAACGATGATAAAATATACAAAGACCTTCTCGGACAGAAAACAGGTAATTCACCCCATTGTTACACCTGCGACTTTCGAACTATTTGTCATGGGTGAGATGGGCATCGAACTTGTGACCCTTCGTCGTCGGTCATTGTCTTTGCCAGCAAGTTGCATTACCTAGTTAATAGTTTGCAATACTTATGATTCCAGATGGTTAACATAAGTTTTGGAACGAGTGTTAGGACAACTGCTACTCATACTAATTAATAGATAAAATATTGGTCTGCGGGCACCTGAACTCCATCAAACTTTTTTTTATACGTTCATATGGTTTGACGGAGTTTAGACGCCGACAAAAAACTGGAGAATGACCTACTACTGCTAAAATATGCGTGAAAATTGGTGATGTTCCGCATCGCGCTATTGAAGTTTTTAATTTTTAGTGCATAAATACAATTTCCTTCGGAGTTTCCTTATTATGTCTGTGACAACATCAACGAATTTTCAGATTTATAATATCAGTGTGACAAAATGTCATAACTCGTCAACTTCCAAATAAAAAAAAATATCTTTTAGAACTTCCTAACGTTATACGGAATCGAACGGATGAATTATTTAAGAACAAAAGAAAGAACTGCCCATTTTTTTGATTAAATATTTAGTAATACCTATAAAAGTAGTTTCAACATCAATAAAATTAACATTCGTCCCGAACTACTTGAGAAATTTAACAGGCATGTATAACAAAACTCATATATACATTTATTAGAAACTACTTTATAGTTGAAGCAAGATCATATTGACACCGACACAATTCAATCGCCAATTATCTTAGCGATATGACAACGACAGCTAAAAATCACATTAGAATCTGTTATTAACTTTAGAATAGAATATAATAATTTATTGAAAAAACCTTTTTGCTAACGTTACAATGTACTTGGACTTTACCTGAGATGAGGTTAAAGCGTGATTTAGTATCCGTGTGTATTTATGTACCCACGTATTATCCACGGCATAAAATATAGCCTGTGTCCATCCGAAGTTCGATTCTCACAGAAAATATTTTTTTTAGTCAGAAAAAAGTTTCGGTAATTATGTCTTAGGGGTATAAGAGTACAAGCTTTTAAACTTACAAATGTACGGTTCACAGACATTACCTCTTTGTCATAATTATAGATAAACGAAGTCATATCAAAACGTACTAACAGTAAATTGACATATACGATGCATTGCGAACTGCGGCTTTCGTCCAAGTAACTGCCCCTGCGCAATCAGGTATCGGCAATCGGCGCACGCGGCGATCGGTCGAATCAACATCGTCACTGCAGAATGCAGATACAGCAGTCATGATGCAGATACCGTGTGCAGTCAAGTGCGGTGGCGTGTGTAATCTTCAGATGTAAGTAACCAGCCCCGCTATTCTGTAACTGGTTTTAAGCTCACCTCAACGCTCACCTATAAATATATCTAGACGCCGCGCTTCGTAGTAGCTAAGCGTAGGTAGATGTCTAGGTTAGGTGTGACGGGTGGGGTGAGGCGCATTGAGCCCGTAAAATAATAACAGCCCAGTTGCATGCTGTTAAATGTTAGATGTTATTAACGGCCTTTAATCAGAGGGAGTTGGCAAATAGAAAATTCGTAGATATTTGTGACATTATGCAGTGAAATCAAAAATATAATTACTTCATAATTGATTTCATTTGTCTAAAATACAATATTATCTACCAAAAACTGTATTTGGTTAATAAAGGATATCTGACACAGAAAAAAACCTTTTTATGTAGAATATTCGTAAGAACGCATTCAATAATATTTACCTGGCATCGCGTTTGTTTTCTGTGTAGTTTGTGAACCTAGTTTTTAGGGTTAGTAGTTAGTATCAACAAGGAACCCGTATAGTTTCGCCATGTCCGTCTGGCCGTCCGTCCGTCCGTCCGTCTTCGGCGTAGCTCAGTAACCATTACTACTAGAAGAATGTAATTCGGCATGGATATATAAATCAATGAATTCTCTTTCTCGTTAAATCCAGTGTGGGGTATTGTTGGATAGCTTGTTCAAAAATATTATGGGTTTCTTAAAACGATTTTTCAAATTAGTAATTGGCTGCTACTGGGAATGTGAAAAAAATCGTGGCAGTAGTACATATAATGAATTTAAAAGGAAAACTATCACGGCATAAGTATGCATATTATGCATAGTTATTAACTAGATATCGAGTAATAGTCGACCAACTTAAAATGTATTTAGAAAGGCCAACTTTCGTACAAATTCGGCCGACGCAACCATTTAGTGGGCGCGCGTGTGTCGATGTAACTAAGAAAGACAGGCAACTACGGAACACTAACACTGCGCGTGGCCTGACACGCACTTGGCCGATTTTATTTTGAAGAAGACTCGTGCAGATAACTTTAATTATGCATTCAATTGATCCAGAGTAACTAAATGAGGAATTTAATTTTTATTTCCCGTAATGTTCAACGTCATCCAAAACAAGTGCTCTTCGAACGTGACTTCCCTAAAGAACATGGAGTTAGCTAAAAATCTCGATAAACTTACTGCTCAACTTCATGTTTCTCTCAATCTCCAACTAAGTGAGAGAGGGACGATCGTACTCTGAAATTTAGTTTATAGGAAGTTACTCTTATCGTGTTCTTGAAGGCACTTAGCAGCAAGAGGCTGCGTCAGACCATCTTCGTATCAGATCATGTGTCTCGGAAACTTGTATGGCTGTGAGCGAGCCAGATAGCATTGTTTTCAACAATTAAATGAGCGGCAAGAAAATTGGAGGTTGGTTTTCTATAAGGATAGATAAGTTACATGAAAACTAGGTAACTGATTCTTATGAAAGAATTCACAGTATCCCAGACTTCTGCGAATACATAAATATTCCGCCGGGAATACCCGCCCGCGAGAGATGACGGATTAAGTCGACCTTGCTGACTGATACCGCACATATATACCTGATTGTGTAGATAAGGTATTAGATTATACTTAGTAGAAATTAGTGTTGTTTGTACTTATCGGTTAACTATTAGGCGTTATTCACAAAATCTTTGACCAAATCACATGGGATTTACCGTTCATAGATTTCCAAGTCGAGGTATCATTATTTATACCTACATCGATAGTTAATAGTAGAATTTAGTCTATGTATATAAGTGAAATATGTCTATTAGTGTAAACATTAGGTAAATCGTGATACAAAATAGTAAAGAGCGAAGCAACCATTTTCATCTACTATTTCAGTGGTAACCTCATTAAACACCAAATAAACATTGTTCTTTGTACATCTTTTTAGTGGATTGTACTAATGTTTGGTCCAAACGGTGGCAAATAAGCATTCAGCATGCCTGATAGCAAGCAGATACAGTGTTTAGTTTTGATTCGAGGATTATTTCGTGCTCACCAAACTATTTGGGTTCCTAAAGGGAGGCGTTTAGCTGTGATCCTAATACAAGTAATAAACCTAAATTCTATTTTTACGATAGCTGCCCCCGTATAAGTGTAGTAAGCCAAATTAATTTGAAAAACAATGCAGTGGCAATGTCACAGTCGGAAATCTTGCTATTCAAAGTAAATTATACCTCATTCCATATAACATTCGATTTTTAGCGGACAAATTCTTCTACGTGTCTTCGTTTATCTACGATTTTAAAGGGAAATATTGCACTAAGTTGTTTTTTTCTTTTCAAACAACAACACATTTTTCATTGCGTTTTAAACTGGTTTTTCATTTAAATAGCATTCTTCTAATCTTATATGTAATAGGATATGTAGTTTAAAGCCTAGTCATAACATCACTTGGCGATGTCACAGATTATTAAAAAGCAATCCCGAATCGTGCTCCTAGGCTAGTCCAGACATGACATTGTACAGTTCGCTTCAGCGCGATCGTTACCAAGCGAGCAACTTCCCAGAATAGGATTATAGTGCTTTAAGTTAGTGCCACACGAGGCTGGAGACTTATTGAATTATCTCGCCGCTGGTAGCAGTCTCAACTAAGCTTTAGAGTCTCGTTTAGTATTTGTAATCAAAGTCTAGTATGAATGGAGTATTTTGAACAAAATGTCTACTATGTCTACTTAACTAGCATATTATAAAACCAAGGTCGCTGTCTGGCAAGGCTGTTCCTTGATGGATGGTAATTTCTATCCGTTGCCCAAGGAAGTAGCCAGCCCTATGGTCGGCTGATCAGAGGCCTACGGCTGTACTCTCGACATTTTTTTCTTAAGAGCTTTATACTCATACTCGTTCTTTATTGGTAATAATAACAAGTCAACGCTGTATAAAGCTTGTGGGCGTGCACGCTCTACTGCCCGTGAGTTTCTTCCGCAAGCCCGCAAATAGGTATGTGGGTATTTGCCAGACCAGCATATTGTAATTTTATTTATTTTGTAAAAAAATTGCAATGCAGTCTAATAATTACACGGTTCAACTCACGTATTAAATGTCACTACGGGCGACATTTTTCTCCCGAAGAGTTCGAAACATGTCGCCCCCCAAAGTGACATTTAGTACGTGAGTTGAACCGTGTAATTATTAGCATACTCTAGTCTCTGTGACTAAATTGTCCAAATAATTATGGCCAGAAAAAAAAAACAAAAAGACAGCCTACGAGTATGTCCACCCGACTGGACGTTGCAAGTTGAAGGGTTGTGTTGTAGCGGTCTGGCAGCCTCAACAGGATGTCGATTATAAAATTTAATCAGAAAACTCGTGTTCGACGATCTACGTTTACGAAAGCTCATTATAAAGAATCGGGGTTGATTCGAAATACGTTTGAATAGACAGTAATTTAAAATTAAATTTATATTCTGTCACATTACACACCTAATGAAAATCTTGTCTGTCTGTCGTAATATAATGTATATATAAATATTATACTACGATGGTGGCACACAAACACACGGTCCGCTCGATGACAAACAGACACCGTAGTCTTGGACCCTTGGGACCAGAAGTATCAAAACGCGTTGCCGACCGTTTATTTCAAGGAGTTATTGTGTTGATAGACTTGATAGCTAGACGAACTTGGGTTTCTCACACTCAACGTAACACATCCTCGAGAGCTCTGGCAACCTTACACACAACCAGGAACACAACACCACACAGGTACCCTATTCAGCAAGTACCTATATGGCTGTGGTCTTCTGTGAGGTGGAGATACTTCCCAAGTTGGGCTGCTCCAAATATGAGCAAGAGAACAGCTGTGCCCAACCTCTCTTAAAATTGAATATATGAATTTATATTTTCAGATAATATTTTAAAATCTACCCAATATGCATAGGCAAAAGCCCTCATGTAGACAACATTCCGAAGCAAGCTTATCAAAGAGCAGCCAGCGATAAAATAATCCACACGTGAGCGCAGGTCTAATCAGTTGTTTACGGCCGTTCACGTGATTGCGGCGCGTGCGCGGCCCGGCAGGAGCCGGCGAGGAAATTATACCCTACACTCCAGTGCAAAAACTCTTCAATATTTTTTTTTATTTCTCATCTTCGCTTTAATATTCCAATGCCTGACTCTTTCATCATCTTCCTAGCGTTTTCCAGGTTGTGCCCTAAAGTAGCCCATCCCAAGATTTGGCGTTGGCAGCACTGGCAGCAGTAGCTTAACTGCCTTGTTCAGTTTACGACGGTTTTCTCACGATGTTGTCCTTCACCGAAAAGCTACCCTTAAGAGCTTTCTATCCTGGTCCTGATAGCTGAACATCACAGCCTTTACATATGTTGCTCTGCTGCCATAGGCTTCCTCCAGTGGGTAAAAGGGTATCCCCCCACGATGACCCAATGTGGATTGGGTAGTTCAATACATCTTTGAATATCTTCGTATACGTATGCAAGTTTCTTGGGTCGCAGTTCCATTCATCTTCATTGGCAGAAGGGGACATCTCTAGGGTATCGCTTTAATTCATGCCATTCTGATTTTGTGTGACAGACATGAAAGTTACTGGATATATGTTACTGTTTACTTAGTTACTGGATACAAAGTTAAGGATATCCTGTCACATTGTAAAATTCCAATTGGGCCCCTGATGTATGTCTCATTGTTACGTCCAGAATGCACAAAACAAAATATGTAAATCCTTATACCTTATGTGTATACTTTAATGTACCTGTCAGTGTACGCATTTATCTGCGTGTGTTACAGTTATAGTTGTAAATATGGCCGGGGTCTGAAACATTAGTCATGCGCCGGCGCAGGGCATATATCGTGGAGATAGACTATGGTGTATGTGCGTAGATGCGACAAACTTAAATGCTTACAGTTATAGCCAGGACTTCTATAAAAAAAATGAAAATGAAATAAATGTTTATTCTCTTTTTTCCTTACATGCTTAAAGCTAGACAGAAATCTGCCAAACCACAGTGCGGTTTGTTGGCAGACAATGCTCCTAATTAATATTGCAGGTATTAGCTAAAAGCTGTATGAATGGTAATATATATGTAGGCACGGTATTTACTTATGCTAGAACAAATAATCAGTTAAGTTACTAACCTTAAGCCATGTATTCAATTCATATAGACGCGTAAACGACGTTACACAGAGAAAAACACTTGAATCAAGAGATATGAGAAATCTTTATTCTATACCTTGAATGAAACAGAATTCATCTTGAATTTAGAGGATTCTCTCGAACGAAGAAAAATAAGTCTTAGCTCAAGATAATTTCGATTCATACGGTGACGGTGACTCCAACCCAATTAGTGTTTATTTTGAGCTACTTTCCTACTGACATACCTAGCTACTTGGTAGATTCAGACAGATAAAAGTTAGATTTTTTACTTATGTTGTCCTAACGCAAAACCACGTTATATTTGAATGAATGTGAGAGTGAAATGAAAACACAAAAGACACCCAAAAATGTTGCAACTGGGCCACATTCCATGGACAGTAGGATATCACTAGGATATCGCTTTGCATCATGTCACTGGCCTTCGGCTGGACGATTGCGTATAGCTTAGTACGTGCTTTTGATATAAATGTAAATTTTTATATGGAAGAATGACAGTGCTTCAGGCAGATATAAATGTCAATGTTTATATGGAAGAATGACAGTTAAGACACCTGGGATTTCCCATTTTGAATCTGAATTTAACATTATCGCATCTACACCACACAATCATGGAGCATTCCACTGGATTCCTTCTGCATTATCGTGTCCACTTATTTATGAAACTATTTGTATATTCATTGGCACGCATTACTTGTGATGTAAGGTGATGAAGGCAAATATTTATTTGGATGAGTGGGTTAGCTATTTCCTTTGAGCTACTAGTAGCTTGGATTTTCCAAATACATGCTGGTTCTGCATTTCTATGTTTAATTTATAATATGCGTGTTCCTTATATGGAACTAACATAGTATCACCTACTTGAACGATACGAACACCAAACTAATGGTACCTGTGTCATTGATTACCTATTGCTTCTGCTTCCGGGTACACAAAATTATTCCGAAGAGTCGTTTGTCCGAAAGCATATATTTTTTCCGAGATTCATGAGATGAGATTATTCCGAAAACCATATTCCGCTAAAGGATTTTTAATTTTTTTAGCATATAATGGACCCGATTCTACAGTGGCCTCTAAACTTCCTAATTTTATTTAGGTGTCGCTAAAACACTTTGCTATTCTATGAGCAGCTGTCATAGTCAAATGACAGCGCGAATTTGAATCCCACGTTTCCTATTTTAGGCGGTCTATACAACTTACTTAGCTGCCTAAATGCTATTCTAAATATGTCGTTTTTAATCTGCCGCCTAAATTATGTCTAAAAAATTAGACAATTTAGTTTTAGGCTAGTTAAGCCATGTGCACGTAGAATCGGGTCCAATACTAACCTAACTTAACCCGTTTATAAATTCCATTAAATCAGCTGCGTCCATATTTTCGTTTAGGGGATAATGCCGTTCGAAATTGTGAAATTTAGGAAGATGGTTGGTTTTTTTTTATGTTTCCGTTACTTCCTCAGGACAGTTGAATACAAATATATAAGTATGTTTGAATTTTTGGATAGGGGAAAAAAGTGCCAGCACTTTCTCATCAGTAAATACAATTCACTCATAACAGTTCATAATTCTTATTATTTTCTCTCTTTGTTTTCACCGAAGAACGGTCCTCGCGAAGGACACGGGCGATTGAATCCGCGATTACTGTGTAGTTAATGATTTCTATTATAACTAGTGATTGTGTATGAATAGTGGATGATGTTTGCAATACTTGCAATGGTTGATGCGTGAAAGTGGGAGTGAACTATGTGTTGTTGAATTTTTTCAGTTAAGTATATACTGTGGAGGCGGCGAGTGTTCAAAACAAAAACATGACCTTGAAGAAAGCATTATAGTGCTTTTCATAAGACCAAATCAATCTCATGCATATTTTTATTAAAATCATAAACAATTCAGAGGAAAAACAGATAAATACTCGTAGTTGCGTATTATTTTTATTTCAGTAGGTTATAATTATTAACAATTTACACATCTCTCTGTGCTTCTTAGCTAACGTACATTTGTCTAGTTTTATGTTATAATTAACACTTATTTATGTTATCTTATTATTAATGTGTGATTTATGGAATAAATGGTTTTTCTACTTCTTCTAAAGTTTATTAATTGTAATATGTATGTACTTAGTATTAACTATATTGTAGTTACAAAGTAACTAGATTTACATTAAATTAAAATCTAACGTTACTCCTATAAACTTATAAATGTAATCTAAATTAACATAGGTACATTAATATAACTCATAACAGAATCTCCACAACTAATCCTACATTATGCGATATCCCGCTAATCCCAGCTACAAGGTGTAGGCTATATATATGCGCCTGCGCCGTATTTCACTATGACAAAGACAGCGAAGGTAGCATGAGTTTTATGAGACTTAATTGCATGCCACTGTTTGTGCGCCGTACGGATTGGAAACGGATAGAGTTTCCAATTGAATTATTAGTGGTCATATTATCTCGTAAAATCACTATTGAACGTACTATTTTGTGTGGCAATTTTGCAACGACTTCAGTCTTTGCGAGCTTTTGATTTTGAGCATTGTCTGTTGATTCTCGTGAAATTGTAGTTTTGTGTAACTTCATAAAGAACATTGAGTAACCTTGTGTGAGAAAGAATGTCGTTTTTATTTTTTGCAACGGCCAAGGATGTTTTTTTAATAATCGTGCAGGACCTCTTAATACGCCGAAACATTTAAGTTTGAAGTTTGTTTTAAACTTCAAAATGACCTGTGAAAATATATATTGCAAATATCTCGGCTTCGATGCATTTTAGTGTATTACATTTCATAATTTTGAGTAGATCTATCATAATCTACCACTTTTACGAATGGCCGCTCATCTTTAAAAATGACAACATTTTTACCCAAACCCCTTTAAAATTAAACACCCGCGTTGCACGAAACATAGCTAAGAACTATTCGTTTGGGAGCTACGATGCCACGGACATATACACACATAAACTGATACACATATCACACTTATTACAACTCTCGTTTGGCCAGGGGTTAAAATGGGCTATGAAGTTAGACGAAAACTCACGCTATATCGCTTGTTCTCTTTCTATGACAGCAATTATATGACAAAATAGTTTGGAAAGATGATGTATGAAAAGTATCAGTGATGTATCAAAAGTTCCTATGGATGTTAAATCTACATGACTGGCCAACTTCCTATTTAACCAAAATAGTATATTAGACTTTTACTTTTTTATTTTTTTATAGTCGACTAAGGGACCAGGGTTGAAGTGTGTTGTGGGCGATAGGCTAGCAACCTATCACTGCAAAATCACATTTTGTCGATCTTGTATACCCACATTTATGCTAAAAGTGGCGCTGGAATATACGTTTCATGTGCTCTGCCTACTCCTTTTGGGAATAAAGGCGTGAATGTATGTATGTATGTAGTATATCAGACCCCCTTAATCATTATATCATATTTAAAAGAAGAAGTGCATCGTGTGCAGGTGTTGAGGTCATGACTACCCGAATAAATAAAATACATCATCTTACCTTCATTAAGGTGACAAATTATTTTTAATTCATAAAAATGGTCTTGTCACTTTTTGAGCTCATGTTCCACTTTGCGTTATCCTTCACCACTTCCCCTCGTTTACTAATCATAAGAATGAAAACCATATTTGATAGTTCATTATTCATCATCTAACAGCCGACACCAACGAGCATCGAAAATGAACTCTGTTTTTGATCTTTAATAAAACATAAAGCAATAAAATCAGTCAGACGGTCCTATGCATCTAAGCCTTGCCGTATAATCGTCTCCACGGGAACCCGCGCGGCGAGTTACGGCCTGTATAGCAGCGGGTGCTGGACACGCGAGTATGGTCGGCACACGTCGAGTATGGTAGCCACAGGGATTGTATAGTGCACTGCCAGTTGTGATAAAAGCGAGAGAAGTGCCATGAATATATTTAAAAAATGTAATGGGATAAAATATCTAGCTGTAATAGCGAAATGTGGTTTGCGGATGATTTAAAACACATCCCCAAATCATAACATATTGTCGTCTCTAGCTATCAGAGCGTTTCTCAAAAAAAAATGCCACTACCATTAATTGTACTTCTACAAATTTTATGTTAACTATTTCCACTCAGAATCAGGAGCTCTTTCGACCCTGGTAGGACTAAAAACTGTCCCATACATATTTTTTCTATTGTGTTACCATTTACCTTATACTTTGTATGGTGGTAACACAATAGGAAAGTTCAAAAATGTATGGACATTTTGGGATACTTTTTTTCTCCTATTGGGATGGAAAGACATCGTGATTTTGAGTAAAAAATAACAAAAAAGTTGCAGAAAATCTCCGAAAAAATGTAGTGGCATTTTTTTAAAGAAACGCTCAAATAATACACGATTGCAAGAAGGTTTAATTTCATTTAGTTTTAATTACGTCAAGGGGACATACCAACTTTTTTAAATAATTTTGTTACCACCAATGCTAGAAGCTTGAATTAAATATATGTTATAGTTAATTAAAATTGCTATCATAGTAAAAAAAATGGAGGTGTCTCTATCTTATAAGTAATATAAAAAAAATGTCAACATCTATTTTTATTTTTTTATATGGAATGTCATGCGGCTTATAGTGACATATTATGTGTCTTAGCTAAGTGATGACGTGATTCTGAGTAGAAATAACAAAAAAATTGCAGAATATCTCCGAAAAAATGTTGTGTATTTTTTTTTGAGAAACACTCATCAACACAATGAATCCTTATCTTATATCTAATAACTTACGTTCTAATATCGAATAACGATACTACACTATCAAATATTTCGTCAACGCTATAAAAGTACCCTCTTAATAGATATTGCTTTAATTTATCCTTTAAACTATTATATTGTACGATACCTTTTAGCTCTACAGGAAGTTTATAAAACAACTTGACAGTCTGATTATACATTGCTTCTCTATATTAGTCATCGCGCAAAAAAATATTTTCATATTTCTGGTGTGTGTTGCGCAGTTGAACTTGCTGTGATATCCGTATAGCATCCATAAAGTCTTACGACAAGTTTAGAAGAAAATGCAATCCATACTAATGTCTGTCTGTCTGTCTGTCTGTTAGCTCTTCACGCTTAGATAAACCGCCGCACCGATTGAGATGAAATTTGGTATGGAGATAGTTTGAATCCCGGGGAAGGACATAGGATAGTTTTTATCTCGGAAATCATCCCCTGAGGGGGTGAAGTGGGGGATGAAAGTTTGTATCGAGCTACGATATAAACGAGTTCCACGCGGACGGAGTCGCGGGCAGAAGCTAGTTCTGTATAATTGCGATCACTTCTCCACGCTCTGTCGCCCAGTAAATGCGGCAGGCTACTTAAGTTTAACAACACTCACTTATCAAAATAAAATAAGCGCTGCAGATAGTCAGTAAAAAGGGCATTGTCATTCATATTACTCTACAGCATCACGCCAATTCAAAGCCAGTATCTAAGCGGGCATATCATAATACTCAATGATATCGTAGTTTTCAAGAATATTTCTAACCCCATGACATCACGCCGTATAGCTAGCGGCTCGCCGTGTGCCCAACTCTCTCCCCTCGCCCTCCTCTCCTCCCCGCCACTGGCCGCTTGGTTACCGAGTGCACTGCCGTGGCATCCCGACTTCTGGCCGCTTGGCTCCCGAGTGTTGCCGAAGTCTTCCGCTCCCCTCACCCCTTCCAGGCCGCTTGGTCCCCGAGTGTTGCCTTAGGAGTGAGTTGGTAGGATCCGCGTTATCCCTGGCCGCTTGGTTACCGAGTGCACTGCCGGGATAACGAACCCGCGTCCGTGATACTACCTGGCCGCTTGGATACCGAGTGCACTGCCGGAGTATCACTGTCCCGCCGTTCCCGCCTCTCGCCGACCCGAATCGTATCCGTTCGGCAAACGTGCCCCGTACCGCGAGTAATAGAGCCCGTGTATAGCATAAGTGTGTAGCATTTAATAAAAGGGCGACAAGACCCAGTTTTAACTATTAATCCGACCGCTGTTCTCATTTACCCCTGCTCCTGCTAGGCTCCTTACCGTCAGAGTTAGCTAGGAAACCCTCGATAGCCCTTCAGGCTGAGGGATATGTGTGTCCGGCTAAACCCGCACATCACATTTGGCGGAGTAAATCTGTCGCCAGGAGTATATGGCGGGCTACACCCAATCATACAAATGCTTGATTTAGAGATATTTGTTCACGAGGGTTGTGTCTGCTCCGTCTTATAAAAATGTAATGCATATGCTCAGCTAAAAAGGTCTTTTAATTTAAAATACCACCCCACATCACGCCAAATAGTAGTCAGTATAAAAGCGATAACATTACTCAATTAAATTATTCAGTTTTCAAGTAAAATTATATCCACATAATATCACGCCGTACCACAGCCAGGGACCTGCATAGCCGTAATACCCATAGAGCATTCATGAAGTTTCACGTCAAGATTTGGACTAACTGAGTGGATAAAATGCAATTCTATATGATTGAGATCACTTCTCCACATGCTAAGGCTTGTACTGTCGCCCGGAGAATGCGGCAGGCTACACCCAATCATACAAATGCTTGATTTAAAGATATTTGTTCACGAGGGTTGTGTCTGCTCTGTCTTATAAAAATATAATAAGTAATGCAGATGCTCAGCTAAAAAGGTGTTTTAATTTAAATACCACCCCACATCACGCCAAATAGTAGTCAGTATAAAAGCGATAACATTACTCAATTAAATTATTCAGTTTTCAAGTAAAATTATATCCACATAATATCACGCCGTACCACAGCCAGGGACCTGCATAGCCGTAATACCCATAGAGCATTCATGAAGTTTCACGTCAAGATTTGGACTAACTGAGTGGATAAAATGCAATTCTATATGATTGAGATCACTTCTCCACATGCTAAGGCTCGCACTGTCGCCCGGAGAATGCGGCAGGCTACACCCAATCAGACAATGCTTGATTTAGCGACTACCGGGGCCGTTACGCCGCCCACGCACTCGCGATACGACCCTGCACGATACGTGCGTACAGTGTGCACTGTTATAATATTACTGTTAGGCGGTAAAGGTTTTGAAAATCAGAAAATTTCGATGTGAGTTAGTCAGTCACGGAAAAATGGATCGATAAGCCCCACAGGTAATTCATAACCCGCTGCCTGGTAGATTGCGTAATGTTTCGTACGTACGATTTTTGTACGGTTATTTTTAATTCTAATAAAAAAATTGTCTTCAATTAAAAAAATACATTTCTTGCACTAAGTAGTAAGATAGTTCTTTAAACAATTTGAAAGCTTGAGTCCCAATGTTATTGAAGTTGTGAAAAGAATCACTTGTCATCTTATCTCAACCTAAATATTAAGTCCATCACCATCGGTAGAGACATTTAACTTGATTTTACCTACTGATGAAAATGATTCTCGATCGTTTCATTTTAATTATTTGTTTTAACATAATTTTATAAGTGGAATAGCTTCTTTTAGCAATGCCTTCTAAATTAGTATTAGAATTATTTTCAATAGTTGGGCTTATTCATTCAGGTGGTTATAGATTAGGTCTGGTTCTTATGGAATAATGTTATACTAATTGTGATGGATTTACACATAAGTGAAATGCTTTAAAGATTTTTATGTTTATCACATTCAATAATATTTACACCAGATACCGTGTTATGTATAAAATAGAAATAACATTTAAAAGATGTTTAAGAACTCTACAGTGGTAGAAGTACGAAACAAAATGAACATCACCAGAAAACAGACATCATAGTTTACTGTATTATAAACTCTAATGTCCTTAATTTAGGTTCAAAATTGTATTGACTTAATGCCAAGATACATCGTTCTTGTTCTCAATCGCGCTTAATAGAGTAACAAGATTTACTAGCATGGCTCAATAAATCTATTGACTAAATTTCCAGCCACGCCCATGCGGTATCATTGTGGCTGTTAATTAAAAAGACATAGGCGGGCCGTTTGCCACTGCGCAAGTGCGCAATACGCATGCGCTATAAAATGATCGCGCACACGACTGTAGTTGAGACAATTACATGCTTAACCGCTGATTGGCGCGGTGATTACTATTAGACACTCTTGGGTGGATATTTTGAGGAGTTAAATTTTCACAGGCTCTGTAAATATCTAATGTAGGATGGAAAATTATGGTTTTAAATATCAGCCTATATGCGAAGTCCAGATCTTTAGGAAAATTGTGGAGTTACACAACGAACACGTAAAATTAATTTTGCGACGCGCCTTTTCTCATTTAACCTATAATGTACAAATGCCGACCGGCTATTTAGACACCCAGGACTTGTTTATTGATATATGTATGATTGTATGTTAGTATGTAGCTATTTGTAAATATGAGCCTTGTTGCCTGACGCAAATAAATAAATGTGAGAAGGCGTCGTTTGCAATTAACGATCAATCTGAAAAATTAATAGAATAGTATAGAAAAATGATAATTCAAATAAGTTAAGTCTTAAAGTGTAACGTGTGCTACGTTACACTTAAAGACTTAAATATAACCATGAAACAATGAAAAATTGCAACTGATAAAATTTTATTTTAATTTGAATTTGAGTGCTCGTTTCGACACAGGAGCGAATGCACATTGAAACCAAATTAGAATGCAAAATATGTGTCTCAGATTGAGATTTGGTTAGATAAATCCAACTGTATTTACGATTCATATACCTAGCTGCTAATGCGTTTACTGAGCCAAATCGTTTGTTTATTAACGACAGTATGACAACAGAATGTCAAATAAGTCGACAGGTTGTTGTAAAGTGCGAGGCTGGATCTAAACTTAGCAATGATATTTAACTCGACTTAGTCTGAGGACTAAGGCTTATTGCAATACCGAGAAACAGGGAGCTGTTTACAAAATCATACCTAGTACGTAGGTATATATTAACTAAACTACAGGCCAGTATTCGACTTACAAAAGTGAAGAGTCCTCGACATGGGATTTAATAGATTGGGGACAATCTTACACAAATCGAGCTAGCCCCATAATAAACACAATAAGGGCGAGTTGCACTAACTTACGATTACACACCGATCAACGTTAAATATATGGCGCCGGCAGCTGTCTTTCCATACAAACTTGTCAAACTCTCCATAAATTCAGATTTTAACGAACACCGCTTACGATTACACATATGGTTTGGTGCAACCCACCCTAAGGCTTGTGTTATGGGTACAAAAAAAACACCGGCACGCGAGTCTACAGCTCACAGAGCTATTAGTAATATAGAATGCATGGATTTCCCAATACAACCTACTGTTACTCAGTAAGATAGGGTAGTGTCGGACGTGCATAAATACGGTTGCGTCCCACGAGATATAACAACAATATATATAATTTCATATTAATAACGTTCACAAGATATAATGAACGTTAGCTATAACAACAAAATCAATAGGTACTTTTATAAGGAATAACGGTCAATTGACATAATATTTATATTATATAACTTTTTTTTGAAATTGACTAATTTCATTCCGTATAACATACATAACTTATAACGATCATAAGTTCATAACACATAGTATATTTTCGTATAAGGATTAATACAGCAAATTAGGTTAGGGCAGCTAGAAAAAGGGGGTATGGGGGGCGGTGCCAATCACAAAAGGGGCTCGGGAGGCGAAGTCCCCCGCAGTAAAAAAAACAAAAATTTCTCTTAAAAATGATATTATTTGTAGGTTAGGTTAGGGTTATCTTGTGTCCCTTAGAGCGGAAATAGACACCCCGCGAAGCGGGGTGACGTCGACACGCTGGCGGTTAGGTTAGGCTAAAATAATTGGCGTGTTTGATTTCAAAAAAATATTTAATTTCAATCTTTCAATTCCTAAGGTGTTATGAATAGTATACGCTTTAATCGGTATATCAATTGATATTATATGTAAAGAACGTTATATTTTATGAAAATATATATTTTACATTATGCCTTTCGTTCATTTGTTTGTTTTACGTTTTTATTTGAACGTTATACTAAACAAGTTTATACACAGTGCGCGTATATATTATGACCTTTATATGATAAGTTGTTATACCTCGTATTACTTACCCTTGCCGGGCGACGCGTAACGCGACGTGTGACGCGAACTGCAAGGCTATAAACTACCCGTCTTTTTCTAAACGGAGTAGTTAGAAAGAGACGGGTAGTCCGCTGGATGCAGGTGCCGGACCGATCACTTTGGCACTCTTTGGGCCCTATGTCCAGCAGTGACCGCTTTCGGGCCGCATGGTCTTGTCCTAACTGCTGTCAGGTCCTCACTGAAGCATTAGTTAGCTGCAGAGAAACTACCCAGCGGCTGCAGACAAGCTTCTATGCAAGGGAATCACGTGTATCCACAGCTGTCTGTACATAAACCCTTCATATGTTTCGTGTTTGCGCACTTACGCGTGCGCCGCCAAATGCCTTGTCCATAAACGGAACCCAAACTGTCAGAGTTGTCGGTGGCCGCCACAAAACTCCCTTAAGCCCGGTTTACACGACAGGGCACCATAATTCCCCACTAATGGAGTCTGCACTCTGCACCACGCACCGGCCACACATCAACTGCGAGGCAGTGAGCCTACTTTTAATGATTAGCCAATTTGGACTTTGAGGTTTAGGGAGTAGGTTGAATTTGCGGTGCGGGTTGGTTCTAGTTTAGAGGGAGTGGACTAGCGGAATGTTCCGATAATTTTATTATAGATTATTAAATGAGTATCTGCTATACGTATCGCGGCGAATTTTGATCCCTATGACAGCTGTTATCTCAGTAAATTTTACGTTTCAAGGTTATAAATTGTAGGGAGATGACAGCTGTCATAGGGATCAAAATTCGCCGCGATACGTTTAGTAACGACTTTCCATCCAACCTGTGTAGCCTATTTAGGTTACAATTTTAACCTGTAGCTTTGTGAAATCTGTATCATAAGTTGCCAGAGAACTTGGCGAGGTCACCGAATTAATTACCTAAGTCCTAAATGATACATCTTAATTCCATTTTTCAAGAATAATTTTGACATATTACAATCATCTTTAGCAAACTAAGAAGAACTTGTCATTGTAAAATTATATAAACATCATATATTATACGTAAATTCATGTGCTCCTACCTTATCCTCGACCGACAGTCGCACGCGCACGTAACTCCGGGAATGAAGCCACAAATCGCAGCGTCTGCGCACCGTTCTATGTGTCATTCTGAGTCGTTTTGCTTTCTTTTTTATCTCCGACATTATGTAGGTAGTGTTCATCCTGTGCATAGCATACGTCTGAACTTGGGGGTCCTGTCTCTTGACCAAACCACTTTTAGCCAAATGTATCATTTGACAAATGTTTCATTTGACCTAATGCATTTTTCGTCAAAACAGTGGTATTTTCGGGTATTCTTTTAATATCATCAAATATAAGTCATTAGGTTAGGTTAGGTTTGTTTTATAATAATCCTATAAAGCTTTCTATTTAAGAAAAAAATGCATTAGGTCAAATGATACTTTTGTCAAATGGAACATTTGGCCAAAAGCTGTTTGGTCTAACATTAGTGAACCCTCAACTTGACGTAGAGGCACCGTTTTATGTGTCACTTTCGGAGTCGCTTTGCTGTCTTTTTAATCCCGACTTTATGTGGTTCATCTTGATATCAATCTGGAATGCGAAATAATTTGTCGAACCCTTGTATGTGACCCCTGGATAAAGGCAAATAAAAACGTTAAAAGGTTCTACATCGATCCGTTCGTATGATTGGGCATAGGGAATGCAATCTCGCGAGCTGTCCGACTTAGCCGAGTTCTCGCGAGATTGAATCGAATAGAAGAAATGTTTGTTCAAATACAGCACACACTACAGAACAAAAGTTGAGACTTAAATACATGACAACAAACATAGATATGGATTGGGCGGTTTTCATTGAAAATGTATGGAAATGATATGATTTCATGATTATCAATACTCATTTTCGACTTAAGTACACGATAAGTACCGTTAAGTATTTTTATTTTTCTCTGTGTAATTGTAATTATTTTATTTTATTGTAATATGATATGGACTATATATAATTATTAACAATTTTGACATGTAATACTGAATTATTATGAATAAAATACGATTATAATTATTATGATTATCGACACGTGAAATAAAATAAAAAACTGCATGTAGTAGTTTATAATATCTGTTTTATTTCAAAATGCAACACAAAGACAATTTTTGAATATGATTTATTTAGGTAATATACACACACACACACACACACACACACATACAAACTTCCGTAGTTATATAAATATAGTCAAATAAGAATACATAAATATCTAAGAAACCCAAAATGTTATCCACGATACTCACAAACTGGGAGAGGACACTGACTTCTGTAACACAGGCTCCAGCCTAGCTCAGAAGTCAGAGGCTTCACAAATACAGCTGTACCATTTTATGGAAATAAACTTTTTTTTTTATATATAATATAATTAAAAGTAATATTTTTTTATCAAATATATAATACTAGGCGTTAATGGGCAGTCAGATGAAACTTTTGTCATGCTGTATTTCATATGGAAAGTCCAATCTCGCAATCTCGCGGATCTCGTACTGAAATTCTGATAACGGATAGCGAGATCTCAGCCCCTAACTGGGCATATTGGTAATATCCACCTACGCTTTTTGACGATATCCTTTGAAGAGATTTTCAAATCAAACATTATTAAAACCATATAAATAGACAATTCACATAGTTTTAATAAGTGTGGCATGAGCAAACATTTTGATAAATAAAGGTAACAAAGTCATATGACTGTCATGCTGTCTTGAAATTAATTTTTAACTCATCGGGTTAAGGTTTGATTTCAGAAATGCGGTCAAGAGTCCGCAGTAAGCTCGATTCTCCATACAAAAGTAGTTACGCTCTCATTTTAAAACTACATGTTGGATTGTAACGAAACTTTGCATGTACAAAGTCATGAGGTATATCTAGGTCTGTAATTAGTTTATGTAGCTTCAGATACCATAGTAAAAAAATACAGCGAATTTAAGTTTTTCATACAAAACTTGTTTTTGCTGTATTTTGATTGTTTTATAAACTGAAACCATATAAAGTAATTACAGACATAGATATACCTCATGTCATTGTATATGCAAAGTTTAGTCACAATCCAACACGTAGTTTCAAAATGAGAACGAAACTCCGTTTGTATGGAAAGGTGAAATTCGGCCGAGCTTACTGCGGACTCTTAGTTTAATGAAGAGGTTTGGAAAGTTAACCATTGTTTGCCGGTAATAGTTAGCGAATGCTCTACTATTTCGGCGTGCCTCATGCGGGTAGATAAGTTGATTATAATATAACATTGTATGCGATTCACAAATTCGTCTTAACTTAGTCTATACGCACCCTTATTTAAACGTAACAGTTAAATTCACAACATCAATGCCTAATTAGCTCTTTATGTCAGTGACTGAACGGTCCAAAAAAATGTAGACTCCATTTTGAACAATTACTAGACGTAAAGGGCTCAGAAATAATGGTTCGTTATGAGCGAAGGCGAGGACGATTTAGTGAATTAACCTGTACCCTGAAGCTTAATTTGTTTGAATCCTGGCCACTGGCACTATAGGGGGTGTTTGGTGTTGGTTCGTTTGTAAACAGCCCTTTATTGTGGTTTGGTACTGATTAGAGGTGTTCAATTATTCACGTTATATTTTCTCAAACATACTTGGAAGTATCATTAGATAATAAGAGCCATGATTCCCGGCTTAGGTTTCATTACGACGTAATTAAATTTTGCCCAGTAGGTAGGTACTCAAATGTTTCTAGATCTCATATCGACTTACGGCCGTATTCATAAACGTCCTACAAGCCTGTTTCAATTAAAATTCGTTTGTACTTATCAGTCACTTTGACATTTGTGATGGTAAGAAAAGGACAAAGCACATTTTATTTAACAGAGGTATTTTTTTACCAGTGTTAAAATACTTTTTTCAAACATGCAATGAAATATCGTCATTACGTGCGTTATAGTTATAACAGGCTTCAAAGTATCACGTTTCAGGCGGAACAACTCGAGAGAACTGTAACGGAATTTCATACAAAATTAGAGGCCTAGACCGGGAAGTAATTTTTAAAAAATATATTTGTGGCACAGCGTCACGGCGTTCACCAATGAAAATAAAAGTTTGATTTCTTGGGGTTTTTTTTATTTATGTAACTAGCTTTCGCCCGCGACTTCGTCTGCGTGGACCCGGGATAAAACTATCCTATATTTGAATTCAGGTTATAAACTATCTTCGTGCAAAATTTCATCTAAATCGGTTGAGCCGTTTAAGCGTGAGTAACTCATACTCATACTCATTTTTATTGATAATTTAAAATTACAAGTCAGGTTTACTTAAATTAATTCACTCTATTTTCATTCAGTCTATTAATTATATGTAATGTATATTATATAATATTGATGTAACTATATGTAATTTTAATTTTATTTCTATGGATCTTGATTATAAAAAAAAGGTAATATTAAAAAATTCTAATAATTCAGATAACCTGTCAACGGTTATATGCTGTTTATATTACATTATCTCTAGACATTTCTAACTCAAAGAACTCCTTGTGGTTATAGAAGGCCTGCTCGACTAACCAACTTTTCAGCAGTTTTTTAAAAATGGTGTTATTTTGGGCTGCAACTATTGCACTCGGGAGATGGTTGTATACTTTTGGACCCATGACGTGTAAGTGCTTGCTAGATTTTGTCAGCTTGTGAGGCACGGTCGGAAGCCTGTTGCAAGCACGGGTCGACCGCATCGCGTACCGGCGGCGGCGGGGGGCCGCGCCGAGAGGTTTGTTTTCTGCCTGCTCATGCGCGTATACTGCTGCTCGTAGAGTCAGCAATGATGGTAGAGTTAATATGCCCAGGGCTCTAAAGTGCGGTCTCGCTGACTCAGTCTGTATGATGTGGACAATTGCACGCACGGCGCGTTTGTGGAGTCTGAAAACACGTTCCCATTCCGCGGCCCCGGCCCAAAGTTCTGTTCCGTACTGTATTTGAGCATGGACCGACGCAAAATAGCACGTTCTCAACATTTCACGGGGTAGTATTCGAGATAGACGTTTTAGTGCGAAGCAGGCTGCCGAGAGCTTGTTGCATACATCCAAACATCTAAACATCCAAACTTTCGCATTTTTAATATTAGTATTATTGCATGTTTGAGAAAAGCACTATACTTACATACCTCGGCGTGAAAAAGGGTTGCCAGCCTCATATTACCTATTCTCGGCCGGCAACCCCTTACTTCCCAGCCTCTGTAGTAATCTACTATAATCCTAGAATGCCAATTTTTTCCTTTGTTCATAGGTATTGGTTAGCTGATATAGGTATTTACCGTGACGATGGTTTTATATAGGTACTTTTTGTGACTGTGAAACGGTGCCACCCATCAAATTCGTGTAGAAAACCGAATGTCATTTATTAATGAGGAGTCTCTAGGACGCTTGACTCTCCATGCAAACATCGTTCTTATTTTAAAACAACATGCTGGAATAATATGAAATTATATGACAGCAGGGATCCGAAACTCATTTTTGTATTGCTAGAAATTAGGTTAGTAGGTATTTTCTCCCTTCTCTTTTCTGTTATAATTTCTAGCAACACAAACTACTTAGTTTCCGACCTCACACTAGGCGGTCGGCAGTTCGGCACGGTGTAACTGAGTCATCCTTAAGTGAAAGGAAAAGAAATAAAACGAGTATTTTTTGTAATTACCTCCCATGCAAAGTGTAGTCGAATTTAAACCTCCGTGAGACATGTTGAAATAATGCTAATATATACACGGTTTAACTCACGTCTTAAATGCGCGAAAACACTCACCCTGAAAAAGAACTCCCGAAGAGTTCGAAACATGTCGCAGTAGTGACATTTAATAAGTGAGTTGAATCGTGTAATTGTTAGCATGCAAATTGTACCTAAATTTATCCATACAAACCCAACGGTCAAGTACGTGTAAGCATGTGGGAAGCCTCTTACGTGCCAGTAAGAGCATCTGCTAATTGCATAGCGTGGCGTATCGGTGCGGATCTGCATTCCGCGCTGATAAGTGACATCCTTAGCCAGCCTCTTAATAACCTAATTATAATTGAATCCCAATATCCGCTTCCCTTACCGACGTGCCAGCGTCCTGTAGGGTTACCACGCTGAGGTTATTGGCGAGATTGCTGTGGATAATGAGAAGTCTCTCTAGTCTTGACTACGACTTCGGTATATGTCTGTCTTCTCACTCACACATCACGCTGCATGGAAGACATGCAGACTAGGTATTAGACATTTTTCACTTCATATAAAAGTGTATCAAATTAGGATTAACAAGCGGGGCTAAAGTAGTACCTACATTTAGCCTCTAGGGAAAATATATTTACATATTTATGATCTCAAAAATATTTAATTTGACCAATGAAAACACTTCACATTCACATTAAATCCACCAATCACAACTCTTTCATAAACATTTGTATTTGCTAGGTATCAACTAAACAGAATACAGCTAGATATTAAAATCGACTAATCAGAAAACAGTATTCATGCTAACCATTAGATGTTTTGAATCCCGAAATCACAACCATAAAAAAAGTAAACGCCTCTGACCGTCAATAGCCACGTTCAACCGTGATTGACTGCGTACTTGGCATAAGCTATGAGATTGAGCGGGATAGACTGCTGTCTATCTCGCTTTATCTTATGCCCCGAATGCCACGCTCGGCCGTTTGGAGGCACCTATTGGCAGTGAGAGGCGTTCATTCGTGGTGTCAATATTATGTATTTGTCAAAACAGTTTAAAAAAAAGCCATGCTACTAAATTTAACAATCTTTTCGCCGTGAAATTTGATTATTGATGGATAATCTTCGTTTTTACTATTTTCACGCAGTCGAAGTGAAAAGAAGAGTGCATAACTCTGGTCTAAAAGCCATACTACCCCATAACAATTTTATTAAATAACCATCTCGTGGCAGTATGGCTCATTTTAGCCCTTTGTCATATAATCTACTATTATTGAGAGTTTCATCCTTTTCGGATTTACACACACATTTACAAGTAAAAAGTTCAAAAATTAAAATACCTACATGTATTAAACACCTCAGACGTATTATTAAACTTACAATCCGTTTGTGGGCCAATATGCCACAGATAGATAGCATACACAGATAATATATAACATACGCATTTTAAACTCATAACACCCCTTGTTATTGGGGATTAGTAGGTAATAGTAAAGCATTCCATTTTGTCAGTTCTATGCACCTATTACATCACAATATTGGCGTTGTTGATATTTATTTTGTTCAAAAATGTACCTAATAATAATAACAGACTTTTAAGCTTTTTTTTAGTGAGAGCATCGGGACTTTTGTAGTTTTATGTCATAATAAAGTCGAAAATGTCTGTATTAGTAAAATCTAATTTTCTGTCATCATCATCATATCAGCCGAACCGTCGTTCGGCTGATATGATGATCCACTGCTGGACATAGGCCTCCCCCAAAGAGTGCCAATGTGACAATGGTCCTGCGCCACCCGCATCCAGCGGACCTTTAGCAGGTCATTAGTCCACCTGCATTCTGTCATAATTATAACAAAAGCTAGGTTTTCCCTTTTCTACCACTTTTGTGGACACCCTGTTCCTATGCCGGTTTACTCTTAATTAAGGAATTAGTTTGTGAACACGACGAGGTGGGAGAGAGATACAAGATATCGACTAGTCTTGACCCACGCGAGAAACCGACTCTCGATTTCTATAATAATTTTCATTTGATATTGATAATAGTATTTCAATTAGCAGTCTACAATAAGTTTGTATAACTATGTATTATACCTACGTACAGCGTAATACAAACCTGCTCAAATTTAAAGCAGCCAATTGGGAAAGTAGCTACAACTTACAGAAGACTTAGTCAAATGGTTTACTTCGGATGTAGTGTTGTTTCTGGTGGTACACAAGGACACAAAAAATTTAAACTTTCGTGAGAAATCACTAAAACTACTTCTAAATCCACGGTTAATCTCACGGTGGATTTCTAGTTCTAGTAGTGTAAACAGTGGATTTCTAGTTCTAGTAGTGTAAACAGTGGATTTCTAGTTCTAGTAGTGTAAACAGTGGATTTCTAGTTCTACTAGTGTAAACAGTGGATTTCTAGTTCTAGTAGTGTAAACAGTGGATTTCTAGTTCTACTAGTGTAAACAGTGGATTTCTAGTTCTAGTAGTGTAAACAGTGGATTTCTAGTTCTACTAGTGTAAACAGTGGATTTCTAGTTCTAGTAGTGTAAACAGTGGATTTCTAGTTACAGTAGTGTTCACGGCAAAGAACTTACAGTATGCACTTTGGATCCGATGGATTGGATGGATGCCGTGAAAGTTCGTTTTAGTTTCCAGAGGTTTGTTAAGTTTTATGATTAAGGCTGATAGTAGGTAACACGTCAAGTTTTTTTATGAATTAAATGAATGAAACGAATTTATTGCCAGCCAAAATTTTATCTTCATAGTACGCTTAGAATAAGGTCCGGTGACTGATTCACCGGTGTAAAGGGTAAATGAACTGTATCTTTAATTGGTATCTAGTTATTGAGACTGGTTAGTTTCATACGTTTTATTTATTTGTATAGGAAACGACCAAGTTATTGTGTAATTGGCGAATGTAGCCCAAGGCTCGGTAGTGCGTCGCCCACGACTTATAGCATTTCTCCACAGTCCACACCAATAACACAGTAGATATTATTATACAGGGTGTATCAAAAACGGCGTGTGAACCGAGCAAGGACATATTCTGTAGCGCATTACGATTCCATATATGCATTTGTTCATGTTTTATTATTATTTTTGTTTACATTGATATTTTTGTTTTTGTTTACAATACAGTCTTTGTCTTTGTTGACATTGCTTGTGTATGACAACATTCCCCCGCGAGGGTTAAGGGTGGGAGGGTTTATTTCATAATCGACCGCTGCGCGCACAGCTGTGTTATGTTATGAAAGCAAATGTTTTGTGTAGGTATGTGTTTTTGGTACGCAGGTGACCGCTTTTACGTTTTTGATGTCATACACAAGCGATGTCAACAAAAACAAAGACAGTAATGTAAACAAAAACAAGCATTTAAATGTAAACAAAACCAACTAGATTTTCCCCAGGCCCTCTCCCGCCACACCAATCGCTTTATTGGTTACGTTCTATAAAAGCAACAAACATGTAAAAAAAAGGAGCGCTGATGCGTTACGCAATCCACCAGCAGGTCTGGAAAGGTCTTTAAAGACTCTAGTTGAGGTACTGCTTTAGCTATCATATTTACTGTGACAATCACGATCATGTGCCGTGTATTATAGGCTTTGTTCGGGTATTGTGTGCTAATACTTCAATTTATTGTGATCGTCGTGGGTATGGGTCAGTCGCAATCACGTGACCCGCATGATCTGTAGGACTTTCTAGTGTCAATATGGAAAGAAAGGGTACGTTTTATGCTGGTATTGTGAACAATGTGTACCCGTTGTCGTTGTGGTCAAAATTATCTTCTGGCAGAGAGCTCACGCAAGAAAAACTCGTAATGACACCGCCGTCATCGAAATGAATGAGGACTATATATATGTATGAATTTCTATTAATTTACGAGCAAAATAGGTGTATACCAATGCATCTATTAGGGTTCCGTACCAAAACTTTTCTTTTGAATACGGAAAAATGTTTTGTAATCAGTTTTAACCGTAAAAATAACCCAATAATATTCAATTATACCTTAGCTGGTAATAACATAGCTCGGGTATCATCTATTAGGGACTTAGGTGTTATTTTGGACTCACAATTAAACTTTAATATACACATTGATAATTTGTGTAAGCGAGCTTATAAAAAGTTAGGGATGCTTCTTCGGATCGGACAGCCTTTCAGGCGCCCAAATACTTTTAAATTATTATTTAAGTCCTTCGTTAGGAGGACCTTGACCTAGGGTTAGGAGGTTCCTTGAGTTTGGCTGCGTTGTTTGGAAGCCTCAGTACCAAGTCCATATTTACCGTTTGGAGAGGATCCAAAATATTTTCCTAAAGTCACTGTGTTAATGAATCGCGCGCCGAGGGTTCCCCACAAACTTTCATACAACATACACCATTCATTCTTGGACAAACTAAACAACTGTTGTACCGCGCCATCTGCATTTTGGTATTAATAGCTTGCAACTTTCTTAGTTTTCAGCGATAATTCTTGACACGTGTACAAACTCCGATAAAAAATAAATATTTATTCAATTACAAACTTAGTTAAGCAATGTATTCTGATAAATAAAAACAAATACTCTTGATTGAGGTATCGTTATAAATATAACGATACCTCAATCTTCTTGTAACATTCATTCGTATTGATGAGAATTAAAATTAATGTTCAAACATTATTTTCCGTGCCTTCTTCTCAAATTGATAGCATTTGTAGTTCGTGAGATATTTAACGTTGTGACAGGTGGACAAACGGACACACGGACAGGACTCAATATTCTGCTTTACTATAAAACTGTTTAAATGTTTAGCTTACTAGGTATGCGGCATGTTCGATAATAATGTTCCCTTTTGTTCATTTATATCATAATTCATTTATTGATGCCACTTTTGAAGGTGAGCGTCCCGATTTTGACACCTTAATAGTGGACACCTATTGTTCATCTTTATTGTTACGATAAGATTGAAAGTGTCAAGTGTTGGGTCAGTGTCAAATACTAGGACAGGTGCGTAATTGGGGTAGGGGTTAGGGGTGGGTGGGCGCAGGTAGGTAATATTAGTCGCAATAATGCTCATTTGATATAATTATTGAGTCATATAACAACACTTATTATATTTACATATGATATAATTATCATTTTATATTATGATGATTTGATGTAATAACATTGAATATAACATACTTTAAGTCTAATGCATATTTCCTATAATGAACATATGATATGGTAATGGTAATTTCTTCTAATGCACAGTTAGCATAATCATTTTTGGTAGACACTAAGGCAGTGGAGTGGCAGAGGAGTGTTAAGTAGAACCGCAACCATACAGCGCGCGAGACGAGCGAGCGAAGCGAACGTGCCGCGGTAGCGGCCGGCGAAGCGCCAGAACCGAACACTTTTTTTTTACCGCCGAATACTGATACTGAGTACAATTTGCAAAGCGTAATGTTTGGTATACTTTCTTTACTTTATTGGCGTTACTAAGATGTTTTTATAAAAAACAATATATTATTCTTGGTACTTGATAGTTATGTGACATGAGAGTTATACCATATTATGATTATAAGTTATAACAAATAACTGTTATACCAGATGATAGTTATACAAAAAAAACATATATATTTTGAAATTATACCAATCGTTTATTATATACAATGAGTGATTATATACTTTGAAATTATATCAAATGTTATTATATTGAATGAATTTATATCATTTATTTTTATACCCATCACTACACACCCCTTTACTACTTATAATTGACTCGTGTTTCCATTATTGTGTAACATTTAATCAAGTGTAATTACATGACCTCGCGTTGTGGAAGAGTGCCACAATTTCATGACGAACACAATATAAACAGACTAGTCGTGATGTCGTAAACTTGCCAAATTATAGGGGACTGAAATGTGCCTAATTCGTAAGAATAGCGCAGGAGTTTTCTATTAACAAATGCGGTTTAAGGGTGCGGTTAGAGTAACTTGAATAAAGACAAACCCAACACTATGGTTTTCACTGAAATATGTTGCACGAAGATGACCAACATATGTAGATCCATCCTCTTGGGAATGGCTGATAGCCGATCATAATGGAGGCAAACTGTATTTATGTGTATGAAAGGTTTTGAAGCCAGGCAGTGCACTGAACTTGAAGCTAAGCGCGACGAGCTTCTGCGATCCTCCTGCGGCCATACAATATGACTGAGGGCTGCTGACTACTCACTGCGTAAATATATGATAGCTATTCATTTAAATGCTGAAAGAACTAATGGTCATGCCAAACATAATTGGCGAAGTCAAGGCAACGCGACTTCGCTGGCTCGGCTTTCTGGAGAGGATGAAGAATATCAGTGAAGAGAGCGTATGTGGGTTGGCTAAATGGAAAACGCCCAGTGCGCCGGGCCCAAGTACCGCTGGAATGACAAAACTCTCAAAGATCTGACCACCTTTGGGGCATCCAACTGCCGATCCAAGATGACACAGAATAGGGAAGAGTCAAGTGACGTTATCTTGTTTCAGAGGCCAAGATCCTCTCTGGGTCTCTTTGCCACATCTGCGACTTTGTCAGCAAGGTGAAACCTATTTTTAAACGAATCGGGACTTTGGGACGGCGGTGTAGTTTCGAGTGGTCCTGTGTAAGGCAAAAATGTACCAGTGATCTAGAAAGCAATGTTTCTCAACATCTCAACAGCTTAATGCCACTATAATATGGGCAGTCTTTCGGGGTGAACCATCTACGTTAACGGACCTATCGACATACCTACAGGGGAAAATCAAGGACTTTTTCACCTCGCGTCAGCCGGATTGGTAGTTTGTAGAGGTACTTATATCACTTGACTTCTTTTGACATTAATTTCTTACCTAAATAGATAATGGTCACTTATGCCCCCGAGTCCAAGCGAAGTAATATGTGGAATCTTCAATAAACTCTCACAAGAAAAAAAAACAATATTGGTCATGTTTAGGGTTCCATAGTCAACGAGGCACCCTTATAGTTTTGTCATGTCCGTCTGTCCGTCTGCGGCTTAGCTCAGTGACCCCTTACTACTAGAAGCTGTAATTCGGCATCGACATATAAATCAATCACGCCAAAACAATGGTAGAACAAAATCTTGAAAATATTTTGCTTTAGAGTACTGCCCCTACGCGTAAAGTGGGGATGTTATTTTTTTTATTTTTAAATCCATAGTGTAGGGTATCGTTAGATAGCTTTTTCAGAAAGCCATTATTTAACTCAGTGGATCGTTTGTGTGATATTGGGTTTTAAAACCCAGATTTTTGTTTGCTCTTTTCCCGGATTTTCCCTAAAGGAGCCCGGGGTTCGCTTTGGCAACTATTTCCAAGATTTGGCATTTTATTTAACATCATTCTTAAAATTTAAATAACTGCACGGATTTACGGAAACACCGGCTGATCGCATAAGTTTGTTTCAATTTGCTCAGTCGGATCAAGCTTCAGTTGGACCAATTATGGTAAGGAACACTAAAAATGAAGGGCTTTGTCACATAACAGCAACTCGCGTCTCCCGCCACCCTGCGCGTGAGTCTGTGGAGCGGCATTCCGCGCTGACCGCAGCCACACGCTCGCGAATTAATCACAATTATGCGACAGCCAGAATGGGAGACATTAGCACTTGTGTCACTAAGATTACGTAATGCGAGCTCAATGCTCCTAGCATTGATTACCCGGATTTTCCCTGACTATTTATGTTTAGATCATCATAATGATCCTGAAAGTAATTCTTAAATATTAAGATTAATAACATACTCATGGGGATTCGATTTTCAGAGTGTAGGTACCCATTTAATTGGGGGGCATATGCCATAATCGCCACGCTTGGCATGCGGGTTGGCGATCGCAGTATTTCCACCGCACTTCAGGGATGCTGCTACCCATCCTCTGGTGGTCTGGGTGGGTGGCGCAGGACCGGTCACTTTGGCACTCTTTGGAGGAGGCCGGTGTCCAGCAGTGGACGACTTTCGGCTGATATGATGATGATCATGATGAGGTACCCATTTTGATTTCTCTTGAGTGTATTTCTCCTCATTGATGTCAACGGCGAACTCGTACCAGGCCAATGTCGATTTTACACTCTTTTCAGCCAAGTCAGCCAATTATGCTACTAGAGTGATTTTGGTTGTGTATTTAATATAACAGTAAATTAGACGGCAATAAATGCTAAGATGAAAAGCAATTTCTTTAGTAATAGTTTTGCTTTGTAAAATAACTAACCTCAACTAGTTAGGTATTTATAGCCTGAAGAGAAAGCATTTATTCCACAAAGTGCCAAGCAGTCATTCAACTTATAGACATATTTTATTTTACTTATTACACAATTTCGGATCTAAACTTAGCAAAAAACAGCTGCAATCAAATACTACAGAAGGATATATCACTAATTGGTTCCTATACAGTATGTTCGTTGGTAAGGCATATAGACAGAAGGTTCAAGGGCCATTAACGATACGTCCAAAAAACTGCCGTCAACTGGAGGCAAGTGGCAGTAAATATAGTGAATTTGAAACCAGGCATTGTTCCCGGGCGGTAGATGGTATCACCCGTGATATATGTGGTGGCGAAGATGGACTGGCTAGGTGGTCTGGCTATCGATAGAACGGTAGAGAACGTTGGAAGCAAAAATGGTGGCAATAATATCACACACATATAAACACGCTTTCAGTTTAGTTTTGTGGTTTCGATTGATGCTATAGTATTTATTATATTTAGTAGATATTAATTTAAAAAAAATTGAACAAAATTCCTGTTACTTTTACTCGTTTTATTTTCTGTGAATGAAATGACGAAATGTGGCGTTTTACATAGTAAGTATCAATTTATATTCATCTAACCTACACTATTCGTTGTTATATTGACTCTCGGGAATCTTAAAAAGAGATTTGACAGCAATCGGTCCAGTTTTAGAAAAAAAAGGGAGCTTTAATTTCTTACTAAAATCTACAACCTGGTAGTTTATGACCATGTGGACTCATAATATCACTGACAGTTTCGAATTTGTCTCTAGTGACCGATTTGAACCCAAGTAAAATAAGAGTCAGTAGTCCGCCAGTTCGATGGGTTGACGCTTTTAAATATGGAGGATCACTACGGACAAGATTAGCTCAGGACTGGGAACGAGTGACTTAGTGAGGTAGGGCACAGCGGAATGTTATCCCGCTCGAATTTGGAGCAGCCCAACTGGGGAAGTACCTCCGCCTTGCAGAAGACCACAGCCATAATAACAATACTACTTGCTCTGTAGTAGTGTTGTGTTCCTGGTGGTGAGCAATGTCGCCAGAGCTCCCGAGGATGCGTTGTGTTGAGAGTGAGTGAATTTGTTACTTTAGCTGTCAACACGGCGAATCCTCAAACATATCAAGGGTCGGCAACGCCCGTGTTACTCCTTTAAAGTTGCATGCGTCTATAGGCTGCGGTGTCCGCTTACCATCAGTACAGGCCGTACGCTTGTTTGCCACCGTCGTTGTATAAAAAAAAGCGAGTGGCAATTTCAGCCTGACGATGATAATGATACAGATGACTGTATGGCACATAGTTTGCAGAAACACCATCGAAATAGTGAAACCGTTTACACTTCTTGCATAGGTTTCAATATATCTCCCCCACATCCGTTACCTGGGGTGTATTATAATACAAGAACAACGCCCTGACCCACTAAAGATGAATCATACATGGTTGTGTTCCCATATCTAATGAAACCACTTTCGAGCGATCTCTCTTGCCAGGAGGTGTGCATTGTTATCTGCGTATTACTATTACGTACAGCGTGGCTGCGCGGGCGCTTACTGCATGCGAGGACGGGGGCACATTAAGGGCTGATAAGAAAAATCACAACGGATTTTTTTTGTAGAAGGTCTTAGTTCCGCGAGCGTTTTCAAGTCGCGTTTAATTTCAGGAAATCTCAGTAGGATATAAACAAAACTAAAGATGCCTAGTATAATCGATTCTATTGGAGGAATAAAAATATTAAATTGTATACTCTCCAAGTTGAAGTGGGAGTGGGCTGGGCATGTCTGCCGCATGCCGAGTGGACTGTGAGCCAAAACCGCCACTGACTGGCAACCCGATAGTTCAAAACGGAGACGCGGCAGGCATCGCGGGACGAGCTAGACTCGTTCTCAAAAGATTGGCCACAAGAAACTCAGGATCGAGAACACTGGAAACGGAGGGGGGAGGTCTTTGCCCTGCAGTGGGACACTACAGGCTCCCAATAATAATAATAATACTCTCCATACAATTTAATATTTTTTTACCTCTTTCTGTGTGATCAGCACGTCTATCATGAGACGGCCGCGACATACTTTAGATTTTTCTCGCACACCTCTTGTTCTAAGTGTGTGTTCTAATAAAAGAGAGTCGTATAGTGCGAGAAAAATCGAGAGTAGGGTCGCGGCCGTCTCATGATAGACGTGCAGGTAGGAATCATTCGAAAAAAACTAATTTTGTGTCAGGAAGGTCGAGCAATGGTCTAGGATATATGTCATATCATATCGTCTTTTTTATAGGTGTATGTACACAATGTCAGGAGGCCGTGTCAATACAAGGCTGTGTTACTATATTTGATGAAAGCACTTTCAAGCAACAATTAAAAAGTGATTTTCATAGGCAAACTATTTCCTCGTTGCACTTGGTGTCATTCACGCACTTCTCTTGTACTGGGCTCTTTTCCGCAAGTCGATATCCAGTGTGCCTATTTTGCGTGAAATGGTGGGGTAGCGCTACTCTAACCACCCCAGCTCCTCTAGAAAATGCACTTCTCACTAATTAATCAGATAATACTGATTAGTCATTCATTTATTTTATTGACAAAATCATCGGCGATAGGCGCGTCAAAATAACATCTGTGGAAATTATTTCGTATAATAATTGACACTGCCTAGAGCACGGACATGTTTACTACCTACTTAACAGGAGTTTAGAAGTTGCGTTTATTAGTTTATTGACGTGGATAAAACGTTCGTCAACAGCAAATAAAACATAGTTCTATCCTAACTATAAACAACATCTCGACCACGGACCACTGTATTTTACAGCGCATTACTGATGTAGATTTCCTAGTATATCCCTGGCTTAAAACCAGGTTGCACCTCCATTGGTCCATTGGATGATATAATATTGCTCTAACGCGGATATTGCTAGATAATGCCATGTTCTACTTATTTAGGGCTGCCATCTTGAATGCAGAACAATATAGTAATCTTAGGCATATTTTATAGAGTCGACATTTAAACCCACAGTTATACCTAAGATTAATAATTATTATATTCCGAAGGGTAACGACAGCGGGCCTAGCATCGTTGCCATTTTATCACTTATTGTTGTCGATAAGACATCCGTCACTCTCGCACTTGCATACTTGTCAGAACGTGACGGACGTCTCATCCACAGCGATAAGTGATAAAATGGCAACCAAGCTACGCCTGCAGTTGACGATGTAGGTATACCTAAACATGACGAATCCATATCTAGATGGTATATAGACCACAACAGGTCCAAATCGTTATTTTTGTAAACTGATTATGTCTTATATTTCAGGTTATATGTCCATTTCATGTTTAGAACAACCATACATTGTATTCATTCGAGTAAACCTTTCATTAGAAATAATTATTTGTATCTAAAATATCAGTCACTCATTAACTTCAACTGGTCGTATTCGCAGAGGGATAAAATATAGCCTGTCCATCCGGAATATTCATTCAACTGGCGATAACATTTTTTAATCGGACTAGTATAGTCAACAGCAAAAGTAGATGCTCATTTTAGTACCTTGTCACTTTCACGACTATGACGCATCCCAACTGTCGTATAGTATTGTTACGTTAAGTGCGACGAGTACTAAAATGATCATCTATATTTGCTGTTGACTGTACCTATCTAGTCTCAGATACAAACATAATCTTACAAAGTCACATAGTTAATGACAAACATTATTTTAATTCGTTTTAGCGATTGGTGCTATTAATTAGAAGTACTTAAATATAAGTCACCTAAATCACGGCCTCTTTTTTAAGAATGGTGCTTGATGTTCTAATTATTATGGTCACTGTGTAAAAGTAATCAGTTAACCATTTAATTATTTAATGTTATACTTACCTATATCACTAATAATTTAATAGCATTTTTATAATTCAATTGTTTTACTAGACACCCCTAAACCTATTCTCAACTGCCCAATGTAGCCGTCACATCAAAAAGGTAGCATCTTGGTACATGTTTCTTCATACTTACGACTTTTTGAACTGTGGCTCTGCTCGGCTGTTAATGATAAAGCAGTAATCGGGCGTAGGCGGGATTGTTTTATGAATTTCACTTGCTTTCCAGTTATTCTGCGATGGAAACTATATTAGTTTCGTGGCTCTATTGATAGTTTCATTTTGCAGTGAATTTATTGGCCAGTGTTGCTCTGTTGATAAGATACTTTGTAATACAAGGGCGTTTATTCATTGCTTGATGTATTGTTTGCTGCCTGTAATCTCGGGCAATTGGAATTGAGTTTTGTAGTTCTTCTATGCTGAAGATTTCAGCACCACTTGTTTATATTTTTTGTTCCTAAACAATTGAATGCCGACAGCGCGGTTCCTTCGTAGGTTTTGAAGCCCGCTATATTAATACATACTTTATACTAACTTGCTCTGTTCGTAGGTAAGTAAATATGTAAGTATGTATGAATCAGTGGCGGAGCGCCTATTCAAGCCGATTCCCAGTGGCTTGCCTAAAATTTATTTATAGGCTAGCCTATAGTTTTTACAAGCTTTTATTTAACTTGCCATGTTAGTATGTATGGGACAAATCTTGCGAGTTCAATTTGACCCACTTTCCGGTGACCGATCGATTGAGCTGAAATTTTGGGTATAAGTATAATTTGGATGAAAATTCAATATTATGGTATCATCGAGCTGATCTGATGATGGAGACAGAAGGTGGCCATGGGAATTCAGTACTTAACCGACGTAACCCCGTTGAGTTTGGGCTCGTTAGAATCGTCTCAATGAGTAGGTAGTTGATGATGGTATACAGAAAAGTACGGTCGGCAATAATAGCTTGTACCAAAAATTAAATTTTTGACAGAAACATTTGTACTCTTAACTGTTTCATAACTTTTTTATGTTCTGGGTTACCCATCGAAAATTTCCTTGCACCGCCACTGGTTTCTATATGCATATGCTAGATCTATGTATCCATGTTAAGCTTTATTGTACATAAGACAGGTGGAATATAAAATAAGTACCAACTTATGCAAGGTGTCTTTCAACCGTTGCAAAACATTTTTAGTCACTTGCCGTATTCGATTGAGTTGAAATTTGGCATACTTATCGTCGGGGATAGTGCAATACCGCGTAACTAGCACTGGTAAATTCCGCGTATGTAACAAAAATAGCCAAACTATAATTTTCCCGCCAACGAACGTAAAATCCTGATTAGAATTATACCAAGCTTCTCCGCACTATTTACCAGTTACGCGGTATTGCACTATCCCCGACGTTATGTAACTTCGGTGACAATACAATATACCCACTGATCTGATAATGAAGACGGATGATGGCCATAGCAAGTCTAAAACCATACAAGATTTCACTCATATTTTAAGCTAATTTGAACCATCTCAACGAGTAGTTGATGAATGTACAAAAAAAAGTACCTATATTCGAAGTTCTTCGTAGTGCCTGCGTAGTGTCGCTCTTCAGCGATAAGACCGCCTGTTGTCTACCTCTACGTACATGTTATTGTATTGTTTTTCTTTTTAACTGCTTTGCCTCACACAAAGGTGTGCAATAAAGAGTATTTGTATTGTATTGCATTGTATTGTGCCTGTGCAAATTAAGGGGGTCATTGGAGCCAATAAATACCAACCTCTACACTCCTAACACAGAACTAAAGTAACTATTCGTGTTCACATGTGATACATGGAACCAATATCCAGTAACACAGAACTAAGATACAAATAGACATGTCCCAGCGAAATACACCCTGACATCGTACGCCATAGATTACTATTAATATTAAATACTAACAAGTTCCTTTACGAATCTCGTATCTTTAAAATAAAGACTATCCAATCATAATCTTACTTGTATGTCATAAAAGTCAATTTACCGAAGCAGTGGCACACAGATTGGAAGTTATAGAGGTACTAGATGAGTTCTACAAGCTCAGGAATTTGTACCTTATTGAGCACCACAATTTAGCCACGGGAGTTGTTTCGCGTATCCACGTAATGGCGTGTATTTATCTAAAAGACGTGCGTACGCGCTCGGTCGTTTCGTAAAATCGAAGTCTATAGACGGATCATTATTATGTGCAAATATCGGACAGCTATCACATTCTGTTTCAGGAAGTTGGTGCAAGGTAGCTGGTAATAATTTGTAATTTAACGAGCTACAAAACTCCGTGTAACAAATGATGATGATGATGAAGTTATTCCTGTTATCTCTCATCAGGGATAAAGGGCTCGCAGAAGAGTTCTCCAGTGTATACGATCTTGCGCGATCTCCTCCAGCTCTTTCCTGCTGAGACCAGATGAGCCAGCCTCTTTCTCAACTGATCGCCTATATGTATTCCGAGGACGTCCCGGCCGTCTTCTGCCAGTAGATTGCCAGCGAATACCCTGCTTGTAACAATGAGTAAACGAAAATCATAATTGCGGAAATGGATCAACTCTAAATTAAAGGATTATTTATTGGTCAGGATTATCTGATACAGTAAAATGTACATGTAGGGTGGCCAGAAATGGACATTAAAATTTAGAAGTACTGTGTGAAGTGAATGTTATGCTCATGCAATCGCTATACTGAGAATGAAGGAGCTATCGCTTTGGTAGGTCTCTTGTCTTGTGTAGATCGCTTGGAAAACCCAAAGATTGCAGACCATTAAGCCGGATTCACAATTGGCTATCGTGTTTTGTTGTGACGCATGAGAACGGTATCGGTTTCATACATTTAATATGGTTGCGTTCACATTTCTCTGATGCCGTTGTCGTCGGAGAAATGTGACCGGTTTTAGTAATTGTAATACATCATCTGTGAAAATTTCAACCGTCTAACTATCACGGTTCATGAGATACAGCCTGGTGACAGACGGACAGACAGACAAACAGACAGACAGACATACAGACAGCGGAGTCCTAGTAATAGGGTTCCGTTTTTACCCTTTGGGTACGGAACCCTAAAGAAACAGGTAAGTGGGTTCGGGTGATGGCAGAGTTTAGAAGGCAGCGGAAGTAGCATGGTTGCCATTTTATCACTTATCCTCGTAAATAAGACATTCGTCACTCTCGCACTCGCATACTCGTCAGAACGTCACGGATGGCTTATCCGCAGCGATATGTGATAAAATAGCAACCATTGCTACGCCTGCAGATGAAACTGCATGGGTCAATATTACCACTGTGGTTCTGTACAGTTATAGATCGAAGGGAATTTGTAAAACAAATCTTATACAAGGAAATAAATGGTAGGACAATAGGGTAACCACACCGTGCCACAAATAAGCATCATCAAAACAAATAAACTCGTTCAAGTATTTTAGTAATCGCCTCAAAATCGACAAGGACAAATTACGGGTCGGGTCTCGTTAAAAGTGCGCTAAACGCCTATAGCTCATCGGGTGACCACACAATCCGCCTGCAAATGGGCGCGCGCGCACGATCTCTGATATATCACGGGCGGGGGAAATAAATCACTTCCTGGAGAGTTCTTAGGGGTTTTTTAGAACCTAATGTTGTTAGGTCTTGTTTGGTCGTAGTGGAAGTGATTGGTTTATAAACGCTTCAATTATATGTACTTTTTACAATCTTTTATTTAACTTGCTCTGTTCGTATGTAAGTAAATTGTTCTTCAAATTGTATAGATCATACATCAATCACTTGCCGATATCCGATTGAACTGTTTGACATATTTATTTATGTAAGTTTACACCGAGCCGTACCGTGCCGTGCGAATAGAACCGTCACTTTCCAACCCATCAGGAATTCTTGAGGATGAGTCTCGTCGCCGCGACGCCCTACGCACGTAATTAATATGCATGATTCTAAACATGAGTCACGACAGATTACATTCAAGACAATGTCACTGTCACATGTCCACCTTACTGACTCAGACAACACACCCCATAAAACATACATCGTCGTTAAAGCTCCAACCTATCCAGAGCAAATCTCACTTCCTGTTCATTGTCCACTATCGCACAGCTCTTACTTCGCAAAGGTGCTAAGACTGCTGGGCCGTCGTAAAGAGTTGCAACCTTGTCGGCGCGCTGGTGCGCTCTCAGCGACGCGACCGTATGAGCCGCGTGATATATCGCCCCTGTAGCGTTAATAAGCGAACACGGGGCTCGTGATCGCCAACAGCTACGATGCGGTTCTTTAGCGACGATTGTTCTTAAAATAGAATGTTAAGCCGGATTCAAACTCTCTGACGTGACGCTAGAGCTAGAGATTATGGCAAGCTGTGAATGACTCTTCTTCATTCACCTCTCCATCTTAATGTCATCCCTGGTTCCTTGTTGATGGTTGTTGTCTTGAAACAGAAATATAAGTATTAGAGATATATTGAATCATCCTAACCCACACTGGGCCAGCGTGAGGTGTGCAGTCATTTGACCTCTACCATGAGGGCAGCCCTGCGATCAGTAGTGGGACGTAGTTGATGATGATTATATTGTGAGAAATGTTGTCTCAGTGTTGATAATTTTGTAGGGTTTTCGTATTCGGTCCACGTTCGTAAAGTCCTAGAGGTTTGATGCAGAGTTGCAACCTCCGCTGGTGCTGCGTCAAAGTAAAGATCACAGCGTCCAAATCTTGGCATCACATTTCCAAAACATGGCTGATGGAACTGAGACATTATCCTCACCACATGTAAAATAACCGCTAGTAATTTTCATCATAATATCGATCTGCTATCTTCAGCTGAGCTGAGCAGCAGAATTCGCCCTCACAAACACTTCCACAATGAACAATCGTACGCCTCATGTTTAATGGCATCCAGCGACTTTCTCCCTTACGTAGTCGGATCAACAAGTAATTTCTTTCGCTCTCCTTTTATTTCACCACGTTCGTCTGGATGGTATCAAAGCAAGATTCGTCCCATGTAGCCCGCACGCCCTACATCTAGGTCATATTCGCGCGAAGTGGCCGTGTTCGGACGCGCTGCGCCGGCGCCGATAAATATACACGTCACAGGAACGTGTACCTTACCGCCACAAGTATTTGCTGTCACCTGAACCGGATACACTCAAATACCGCCCTTACCACCCTTAAAGTACGGCAATTCAAATTGGTTTTGCCAGTGCGAATTAAAATTGCAAAAATTTTGCGCTTGAAAAATTCGACGCTATCCCAATTTGTGTCGTAACTCAAGGAATAAAGGTTCAGGCTGCGGGTTTCGTGGCTGCATTTGTAAGGTTGTAAGGCTATTAATAGTGATACGCGCACGGTGTCGCGTGATCCTTGCTTTCGATTCGCTTTGACGTTCAATGGAAAAAAGCCATTAGTGCCCCTGAACTTCGTACATCGTTAGATCGTTTTTCCTTTGGGTAGAGCCGCTGTCCGATTGGATCGCGCGTCTAATGATGTTAGTATGTAATGTGGTGGAAGTCTGTTTAACACGGGACACGAACGTTTAGGAATACTTAAGAGGCATTACACCATGGTAGTCAGTAATATAAATGCCCATTTTAGTACTTAGTTGCAGTTTAGTTCTGTGAAATGTAGAAAATATAATTGGCACATTTTGGAAGTTTTGATTGGATTAATAGCGTTGCATAACCGATGGTCTTGGTATGGACCCGGGTAAGTCCTAAAACTACGACATAGGACAACGGCGAGAGATGGGCAGCAGCATCCCTGGAGATTGATGGAAATACTGCGATCGCCAACCCGCATGCCAAGCGTGGCGATTATGGCATACCCCTCAATGGAATATACAACCAAGCCACGGCCCCGAGGTTCCGGGGACCCCCAGTAGCCTGGTTATGGTAGCGGCCAGGGTACTAGCGGGGTCAGGGGAGCTAAGAATCTTCGGCGAAGATCAAGCTACTACCACCGACTTGTGACGACTCCTGGCCCTGGCAACATAATATAATACGCGTCAGCAATTTTTTCCATCAAACAGAGGTTACAATACGCGCGACATAAGTTAGCGTCTGTAATGTTAGCCATTACCCGGGTCATTGTCAGCCAAAAATGAAAAATCGTATTTTCTGTGGTCAATAGTAAAGGGCTTATGTTTATATACAGGGTGTATCAAAAATGGGGTGTGAACCGAGCAAGGGCATATTATTTATTATAATATGCATTTGATTTTTTTAATTTGCATTGACATTGCTTGTGTATGACAACTTTTCCCCACAAGGGTGGGAGGGTTTATTTCATTTTCAACCGCTGCACGCACAGTGAATGTTTTTTGACACGTAGGTGACAGCTTTTACGTTTTTGATGCCGTACACAAGCAATGTCAACAAAAACAAAGACTGTAATGTAAACAATAGCAAACATTTTAATGTAAAAAAAAGAAATCAAAAATTATAAAAATAAAAATCGCAATATGCTACCGAACATGCCCTTAATCGGTTCACACTCCATTTTCGAAACACCCTGTATAATATGTTTTCGCATAGAATTATAGAAGGGGCGACGCCGTTCATGCGGATTCAGAGTTCAAATAAAAATTAGGCTTAGTTACGGACCTTAACTTTGGCAATGTCAGTAGAAGAGACGCGAACCTAAATTTACCAATAACCCACTTAGTAGGGTCGCAGAGGTGTCAGAAGGGTTCGACGGGGGATGGTACGGGAGACGACTTGAGGCTTCACAGAAGCAACTTATGTGACCCGTATTGTACAATTCTAAATTCAAATTTATTAAGTGCCAGTCTCTGTTACGGAAGGATCTATAAAGGTGTTAGAACGTTTACTATCCTAATGAATATGAAGAAATACCTTCACGAGTTTCACAATAAAACAGATAAGAGCTGGAAATAAAACGTATCTACGTGGCCGTAAAGCGCAGGAACTAGTCGCCATCTTTGTCTCAGAAATTACCAACTTTAACGATTCCTACATTGTCTGGGTGACTGTTTTATTGTGTTGCAGTATATGGTTTTATGTATTAAAGTAAGTACTAAGTATTATATACACAGGGAATGAGTTGACAAGTCGAGACATATAAGTGAAGAAATTTGAGGTTCATGTTATTGTATTCGTATTGTATGTGTTCTAAGTAAAATAAAAAAGTTTATATCTAGATTTGTCAACTCATTTCCATTACCTTGTAACATTCGAATTAGGGATAATTCATAGTACACCGCCAGCGTCAAGAGCCCGGCCTTTCCATACAAAAAATTACATTTAGATCTATCTAACGTACTATCGACAAAATTGAATCCTGACCCACCATGGAACCTTGTTACAATTAACTGACATATTAACGTCATATGATCTTACGTATGTTCGCTCATTGTAACAAGGTTCTATGGTGGGTCATGATTCAGTTGGTTCGATAGTACATACAATGCGTTACGTAATCGACCTACCGGTCACCGAGTATTTTATATATTCGCCAGAGCTTGTCGATATTTAATTCCATATAACCTGCGGACTGGATGTGACACCTAGCTATTCGAGTAGATTCATAATTCATAATTCGTTTATTGCATTCATGGTTTACATTTAGGTTTTACATAAGTAAGTAGGTCTCTCATGGACCCTGGTAGGGCACAGCAATTTGAAGTCTTCAATCTAGCATATTTAAATTAGTCTTATTTTATCATATAATTTTTATACATGCTTACCAAAAAATTACAAATGTCTAATAATAACGTCAAATAATGTCAAATAATAATATCAAATAATAATGTCAAATAATAATGTTCAATCATTTTGTTCAATATTCAAAATAATTGCTAGGATCTAAATCTAAAAATGTATTTATGATATAGGTAATAATTATGTTAGTCACAGATAGATCGATCACCTATCGTAGTCACCTGTATCGATACTGTATCGCGTTTGTATCACTGCAAAAAGTCGGAGTGTGTAACCGCTCTAAATTAAAAAGTTCTACTGAATATATGATATAAAAACAGCTTTTTAGAAATCTGCAACATGCTGCATGCAGCCATAGCTTCAACATACCTAGCCATGCCCAGACCTCCAACTCGATAAAGCACTTGCATCAACAAAAAAGCAAACTCACTAGCAAACAGTAAATCGATGACCCCAAGGCAATTACTACTACACAATACTGATTTATGAGTGATCTTCTTCACACGGCTATAAAATACTGTCATTATCACTAAAAAGGGGCTCAAGCGACGTATTTTAGGAGTTGAAATCATCTTTTTATAAAAGCAGAATGGCCAGTTAGCTAATATTCATCATTGTGGCCCCGAGGCACGGCAGCCGCCTCCGTCCTAGGTTCTACCGTCTACAATTAATTTAATAACCTGCGGGGAACGTATGGTAGGTTCAATAACCAGTCCGGTATAGTTTTAGAACACAGTGTGGAAACAGTAGGTTAGCGGCCGGTTTGTTTATAGTTTGTGCCGTGGATGTGGCTGGCTGCGTCTATTCCTATTAGGGCCAAAATTAACGCGTCGATGGGGTCATAGTCACTGCCTCTCTCTCGCATTTTAGTGAGTGTGTATTCGTGAGAACGAAAAACAGCGAGTGCGAGCTAGAGGTCCAACCTTATGATTGATTAACGACCCCACCGGTGCGTTAACTTTAACCTTATACTAGTGTTATAACCCGTCGTATTAAGTGAGCGGTCAGAGCTCAGAACTTGTAAGTACCTTCTTTGCATGAGTCCTTAAGACGCTGTCAACAACAAAATATCCTTGAGGATTCGGGATACGGCGCACACTGTCTATTTGTATCGGAGTAAACGAGAGCGAATGTTACTGGGCGGCCAGGTCTTAGAAGATAATAATAAATAAATATTGAAATAAAAAAGAGTCCATTTCAATCGCCAGGATCTGCGAATCTTTAAAATGCCAGTGGTGACAACTCATACTTGTACATTTACGCTCATGGCATTCGACCTTCAGCCTAGGCACACATAGAAATACATAGAAATTCAAGGTTATTGCAATGGCTACTTATGTCATGTGCCATGACCTTTGATTGGATATTATCTGACCCTACATTCTGTACATGACTTATTGTTACAAAACTGTGCTCTGTCGCACAGTTCGGGAGCGCGCGCGCAATATGGCCGGCCCCAACGTGACTGGCCACAGTTTCTATTAAAATACCTGCCTCCTCCGAGTCAGGAGTGCTCTCAATCAAACCATACTGTATAAATATTTATCTTAAATGGATAACACTGTTATATGCAAAGTGTGCATTATGTTGTGTTCAGTTGTACCGAACGTTTTCACCCAAATGCCACGGAAAGAAGGGTTTTGGATGTACAGGGGTTTAATCATTTAGGCAACAACTGGTAGCGCACAGACGAAGGGGACGAGACACAGAAGGAAGAGTAATATTTTCATTTGTTTATAGATTTGGCTGTCTAGTTAGCCATTCGCCGCCACTGATTTTAACTTAAGTTCGTCACTGTTCCAGCCTGCATGCCGCCGACCTCATACCAAGTCAAGACTTGTGTGGCGTAAGGGCGCCAAATTGTATTTTTTTCTGTTGCGGCAATTGCGTTAAGGAAGTTCTGCAGGCGACACGACTAAATATTTTATTGATTTGACGATTCGATTTGTGAACTGCTAATGACAAATGCAGGTCCATCACTATCTACATAACGCATCGCCGGGGCCAATTATACATATAGGTACATTGGTCCAGGTATGCCTACCTAAACGGCAGTACTAGCCCAGCCCCCCTATTATGTAACTTGTTTTAAGCTCACCTCAACGCTCACCCACAAATATATCTTGACACCGCGATGCGTAGTAACCAAGCGTAGGTAGAGGTCTAGTTTCTTGACGGGTGAACGGCGGGGTGAGCCGCATTTACGCTTAGCGAATAACAGCCCAGGTTCCCCGGCTCTCACTTACAATAATAACACGTTAGTCGGCAACATATCTATAGTATCGCGTGGCAACTTAATTGCTTATTAATTCTGCGATCGGCCTGTTTAACGGTAATTATTGCTCGGTGCTTGTGTTTCATCTAGGGGCTAGTCTGTGCCCTTATAAGACTACAGGTATCTCAAATTTGATTTACATTCAACGTAATCAGGAGCCCTATTTGCGATGATTAAAAATATGACGTCCCGAAGACAATGACTGAATTCCATAGGTAGGCTTATATTTTTTTATTTTTTTAGTTACATTACTAACCTGCTACTACTAATTAATAACTTACTAGACTGTAAAAAACGCTGTAATGGCATTAATAAAGCTTTTTCAATTATTTATTATGTATGACCATGTTTTTAATCGGATGAAACAAGAGCGATATCCTAGGGATGGGCTTTAGCAATGAATGTAAATAGAATTGCAGCCCTGACCCAACACTAAGAGAAGATAAATGCTATTTCACGAATCTCGTATTTCTACCCACAAAAACTCCACGTTGGGCACCATCTATGTCATTCGGAGTTTCAGGTTGAACGCACTACAAACGTTCTCCTCAAGCTTTTGCCCTGCTAGTACTATATGGGACGTCATCAACGCCTTCTTTGGGGTGCCAAGGCCTCGTCAACCCTTGTTCATGGGTCATGGGTGAGTCGGTCATGGGGATTGCCAGGTCCCTTGACCTGGCAATCCCCATGACCGACTTTACAGCAAGTAACAGGCGAGGGAGCCCGTAGACCTATTTCTTGACAGAACCTAAAAACGCATACCTAAGTGATGGTGGCTCAATGTAATTGGTCCAGATTTGAACCCCTGCAATGTAGATTCGACAGGATAGGATTATGTTGACGACGGTGTCCAGGTTAGAATAAAGGGGAAGCGGTTGACCAGAAAAGAAGAGCTTGTCGTAATATGAGGCAAACCCTAGGAGGATGAAGGGTGACGTCGGTCAGGTCATTCAGCCAAGTTTTGATAATTCCTTATCACCGCGCCACCACTTTTCGAGGAAGTTTTCGATACATACCAACCAAATGCTGGAATAATATACCTCTATCCTTCACGTGTGAGAACTATACCTGAGTAGGTAACTATTATAAGGTTAATTATGGCTATTCTGTAAAAGTTTCACTTATGATACTTATAAAGCTGTCATTAAGCGATAAGTGCCTCACAGCAATTTGCGATAATGTATGATTAGGATTAGATTTTAATCTAAGGCGTGTAAAATAGGTTTATGAGTATCAGAAAGAGAGATAGGGGTTGCAAACAATCGTACAGATCACCTTGTAAGTGAACTCCATTTGCGCGTCTAAAGACGCAAACGAAGGTTGTTAAAGTTTAACCTGTGTATATGTGTGTCTGTCTGTCTAAAACGCGAACGCGTGCGAAAGTCTTGTCTAAGAAGATGCTTCTTGGCTATGTTTGACATATCAATCAGGGAGTTTCAAATTCTTAATTTATGCTCTGTATTGAACAATATTAATAAGTTGGTGACAACGACAAATTGCAATAAACGAGTGAACGTATTCACTATAATGATCTGAAATAATTTTGATTAATATTTATATAATATAATAATTTTGATTAAAGTTAAAGAGAAGATAACTAATATTAACTAAATTAAATTAAACTAAGTTAAATTTAAAAAGGCACACGTGGTATTGTATCTAGGATGATGCTGGCGCCATTTCCTCGCTGAATTGCAATGCTGATGCGTTGCGCAAGAAAGCCGCCAGCTCTTCGGTCACCATCACGTCTAGCATGCGACGGCCGCGACATACTCTCGATTTTTATCGCACTATATCTCTTGTTCTAAGTGTTCTAATAAGAAAGAGACGGATAGTGCGAGTAAAATCGAGAGAGCTCGCGCGCCGTCGCATGCTAGCCGTGCTGTTACGTAAAGCAGACGTGTAGCGATGTCCGCAAATAACTTTTGCGCACTGGGACCCCGCGGACCGAGGGTCTCGACGCCAGATGGTACAAAGTTGTACACTCTGCTGAGGCCTCTATATTTAATTATACACCTAACATATTATATCAGGGTTTCATATATCTGCCTAATTATTGACTGATCATCCTCCTAACGTTATTCCCGGTAATGCCCCTAAAGGAGCCCGGGGTCTGCTTTGACACCTAATCCCAACATTTGCCATAGGCACTAGTTTTACGAAAACGACAGCCATCTGACCTTCCAACCCAGAGGGAAAACTAGACCTTATTGGGATTAGACCGGTTTCCTCAGGATGTTTTCCTTCACCGAAAAGGTAAGGAAAAATTTCCGAAAAACTCATTGGTACGAGCCGGGATTCGAACCCACGACCGCCGCTTGACAGCCGCATGAACCACTAGGCTACCGTAGCTGCCTAGTTATTGACTAAATAGTTATAAAATTGCTATAAAAAACAGCTACTGAACACATTTTACAAAAAAAAATCTTAAAAATATTCAATAAAAGATACATCAAACTTCCGCAATAAAACCTCACAATAAGTGGAAGCGAAGTAAAACTAACCACCAATAAAATAAACAATATTGCTCACTTTACGGTATCGTGTTTGTAGCATATCGAAAACTTTCCCTTTGTTCAAGTTCAGCAGGGTTCTTTCAGAAACGTTATTTTCGCATTTCAATTTCGATAGCAATATACAATTATTATACCTGGCACAATATGGTTGTTGCCAACAGTAAAATATATTATTTCTTACATCGCTAAAAAACAAAACTCAAAAAAAATTTTTGCACCACACTTCCATATCTTTCATATTTTAAAGTATGGTGTACTCACATGCCCGCAGTGCGCGAGGACCTTCACGAAGAAGATTGGCTACATAAGTCACATGCGAGCACACGACCGTCGACAGCACATTTGAACGCAGTCGCTGTGGCCGAAAACTGCCGGGAACTCATCATCATCATTTTAAAGTATAGAATTTTAATACTTTAAAATGGTAACCATAAAGAACAATAAAAAAGGCGCTGTTTGACCAAAGATAATCGTGACGTCACAAGTTCCTACGAGTATTTACGAACCAACCCACGTAAAATGAGCTCTGGCGGCCATACATTTTATATGGCACCCGGAGCTCTTTTTAAATGTGTCGAGGTGTACCTATAAACTGCACACTAGCGGAGCGTTTTTGATGTTTCATTAAAGTTGCTAATTCGACTATAAGTAGTATCAGTCTTTTTGGAAGATTTAACAGCGATATACTCGGTAACGTGGTTTTCGCGTTAACTGGTTAATTAATCATTCAATTGTGCCCAATCGATATGACAGTGTTATATCACTGTGATATCTGGCAAAGAATCCACGTTCTAATGAGTTAAAACAAGCGCGCGAAACGTACTGATCAAATTGTAATGAGAAATGTGTGTGCATTATCGGCCTACTTGTCTCTAAAACTATGCATAGTTATTGATTGCACCTCGCGTGATTCCTAGTCAGTGAAAAGATTGGAGGACGTTTTGAAAGCTATCAAAAACTATAGGCTTGCCTAAAAATAAATTTAAGGCAAGCCGGTGGGAATCGGTTTGTATGGGCGCTCCGCTACGATTAGCCTTCTAGATCTGTGTGGTACTTTCGCAGTACCTAAATTTCGGTTTTTTAAGCTGGGCAATGTTGGGCTTCATAGGCAATGTTGCAGCACTTGACGTATCTATATGAATGCTCGCGGATGTACGATCGCTGATGCGCTCTATTAATAAACACAGTTTAAATTAAAGTACTAATGTATTACCAGCAGCCATAGATCTGGCTGGTATATTAGTGACCTCTACAGTAACTCTCGGGTATTTAAGGTGGGCAAAGTTGGGTTTCAAGGGCAATGTTGCAGCACTTGACGTATCTATATGCTCGCGGATGTTCGATCACTGATGCGCTCTATTATGAAACACAATTTAAATAAAAGTACTAATCAATTACCAGCAGCCATATATCTGGCTGGTATATTAGTGACCTTTACAGTAACTCTCGGTTTTTAAATGTGGGCAAAGTTGGGCTTCATAGGCAATGTTGCAGCACTTGACGTATCTATATGAATGCTCGCGGATGTTCGATCTAGCTGATGCGCTCTATTATTAAACACAGTTTAAATGAAACTACTAATCTATTACCAGCCATACATCTGCTGCTGCTGCGCAGGCGATGCCCGCGGGCACCCATTGAGTTAGTACCTGATTCACACTGTGCACTATGCTTAATGAGACCGTGTTGTATAGGGCGTGTTGTTTAAAAAAAATATATTGATCCACTTGTTTGATCCATTGATATCATCTCTGATCTGTCACGCTTCTCAAAAGCTACGTTGGATACTAAAACGTTGCTATTTGCCATTCGTTTTTTTTTTAGCTTTTGGTTGACGTGGTCAGTGACGACTGTGCCGACAACGCACATTCTATGGCAGCGATTAGAAATTGTATAAAACGTGTTAGGATAAACCTTAGATTAAGTACGTGCGAGATGTATGAATGATTATACATGGAGCTGCTCGTATATTATACCGTGTGAGGTGATGAATATATAACTATTGTATAGACAGTACTTCAGACTCTCTCTCTGAGTGTGGACTGCCATAAACCCCTCTAAAGCTGATTTTCCACTGGAGGGGCGAGACGAGACGAGCCGAGACGAGAATTGAAATTCCTATTGATATTTTCAATTCTCTCCTCGCGCATCTTCTGTGGAAATAGTAAGTGCCATACAAATTTCAATTCTCGTCTCGCCCCTCCGGTGGAGAATCAGGTTTACGTATCAATCCGCGCGCACAAAACACATTGAATGCGATGCCAAAGTGATAAATGAAATCTAGCCCCAGTTCAAAGCAAAGCGGTTTATAACTTGAACGCCTCTGAAAAATGGGAATACATTTTCATTATGCATTAGTAGTTTAAAGAAATTATGATAGAATATAATTTAAAACAATAACACCCTGTGTTATAATATAAGGTTATGGGTGTGGTAGTAACGGTAGTGGGATTGAGATAGGAAAGTAAGAGTAACCACCACAATCTAGGTGCCGGCCATCCTGTATATTGTGTGTGTTGCGGATAAATTGTTTTGATATCGTTTACAAAGTTGTCGACTTGCAGAATTTTCTTAGCAAAAAAAGAAATCGTGATTTCAAGCATCGGCTGCGCGTTGCAGAGCAAAGAAAAACATCGAAAAGTTTGCATCTTATTAAATACACGGTCTAATCCAGCTCTAAACAATGTTTTTTCTTAGTTTTGGCGCGTTCTCTTGATACAGGTATATTATTAGTTACAAAGAGGTCCCAACCTTGTTATATTTATAAACCTGAGAAGTTTAACCTGATATGTTTTTGTATTTTTTTAGTTTTCATATTTTCCTTTGATCGTCATTCTGTTGTCTGTCTGAGCAGAAGGCGGTATAAATGAAGGCCTATTGCTAACTAGCTCTTGCTAGTACTCGCATATTGCTGACAGGCAAGGTTCAAATCAAATGTTTGTCTATAAAAACGGGAAGTATACGACTAATTATTACACCAAGAAATTATCTCGGAACACATTTGTGCAGAAAATATGCCAGTTTTAATTTTAAATCGGCTGATAAAATATTCCTTGACAACAAAATAAGAGACGAACGATTACCTAACCGCATTTTTCCTGTTGCAGATTCAAAATAACGGAATTATAAATGGAATCTCCTTAATTTTGAATTTAGAACGTTCAAATCACGTGAAACCTCGGCGTGACACCTCTGTCATGCGTGAGACAGACAATCCATCACTGCGTGTTAACAGATCCAACAACTATACTTCACAATCACCGTCACTCTTATGCTTTTAGCAACAGAGCTCAAAATGTTATGTTTGAGTGTACAGTTAAAATTGTTGCTTAATATGTAATCAAGTTATGTATGCTCTTGGTTAAGGCTTTATGTTATTAGAGATAAGGCTGGCATTAGGTTGGCTGAGCTGTTTTTAAGTTCGTTCTGCGTATGCGGATTTTTCACGTCACACGCCTAAGGGTTGCCGAAACGGAAAATTGAGATATAACTTTATTTTTAAGGATGTGATTGACGATTTAAGTGGGTGTAGGCTGTAGGCAAATATTCGACGCTTATCTCGTTAGGTTATTTATGAAGTCAGGTATATTAAAGTAAAACGTTCGGTTACTCATTTTGATTCACAGTCTTGAGTACTTTATACGGTCTTCAGTTGTTGTTTTGTTTCGCTATCCTAGCGATTTTAAAAAGTTGCGTATTCCAGACACGCAATTTTTGTAGAATATGAAAACTTTTTCTTAGTGTCTTTGATTTTATATAGATACATTTTAATGTCACATTGATTAACTAATTTTAATTAAGTGACTTTTATATGAAATAATTATTATGAGCTCACCCATGTTCACCCAACGACAGAATTAATTAGTTATTAGTTATAGTCCCCAAGAAAGTTGGCGAAGGAACTCAAAACGTGGTAGGTAGGTATTTTGTTTTTGCTCTAGTGCAAAACGTCATGGGGACACCCATGACGTTTTCCTTCACTGAAAAGTTGTCATTATTTAATGTGGCCTTTAAAAAACTGTCATTGGAATTGGAATAATTTACCTTAGACTTCCGTAGGTACCCAAAGGGTAAAATGGGACCCTACTACTAAGACTCCGCTGTCCGTCCGTCTGTCACCAGGCTGTATCTCATGAAGCATGATAGTTAGACAGTTGAAATTTTCACAGATGATGTATTTCTGTTGGCGCTATAACAACAAATACTAAAGAATAGAATAAAATAAATATTTAAGGGGGCTCCCGTACAACAAACGTGTTTTTTTGCCGTTTTTATAGATAATAGTACGGAACCCTTAGTGCACGAATCCGACTCGCAGTTGGCCGGTTTTTACTCAAATTATCTCAAGATACATATCAGGTTGTTATCATTTAATCAGGAAATTACGTAGGTATATTTATAATCTTTCAGTTTTAAATATTCAATAATTTGAATTATATTGCCAACGTAGTTAGTACCAAGGCACCAGCAGACAATAGAAGTAGATACTAAAAGACCTTAAGCGTTAAAGATATTACAGCGTTGTGTTCGATGATAACAATACATTATATAACAATATCGTCTCCCTATTGTTCTTTTTTAATCAATTAAAATCATCTTTACGTACTAATGGTTAGTTGGAATATGATAAAACCATAGATGCCCCACTTTTTGAAATTACTTTATATCTCTTTGTACAAAACCAAAATTCTTTATATGTATTTTGGTTAATAATCTTAAAAAAATGAAAGGAATGAACAATATTTTTGATATTTCCAGAGTATTGGCGATTTTTGCGGACCTATAAATGTTTGCCTAATCCATGTAAATTACGTTTAGGATAGATTCCCCGTCGAGAAAGAGGACATTTATCCCGCAAAAAAAAAAAAACTGATCGCACCTAGCCGTCCCATGAAATCGCACAGACAATTACAGGCTCTCGATAGATAAATAAAATAATGTTTGTTTCATTCGCGAAACTAGAGTAATTGCAATCAAGGCAACTATACCCCCGGGACGACTCGGGGGTTTTACCCAACATCGCTTTTTATTGATCAGTGTGTGTTTTATTGTTATTCCTTTATTAGGATTTAGTGCTTAGTGAATCATTATGCTAATAAAAACAATTTGATCGGTTTTCCGCTTCTATGGTTGTTATTTAGGCCGACTTTTTATAAAACTGTCATTGGAATTGGAATCTTGTACTTTGGACCGTAGAGTTGCTTTTTGAATGGATGACTTTGATGCAATTCGACCAACTCAAATAATATCAAGTATATCTACAACAATCTTTTGAAATCTTTTGTCGTGATAAACGACGGTGGCAAATAAGAATACGACCACCTTGATTATAAGCAGACACCTTAACCTATGGACGCTCGAGATTACAGAGGAGTCTTAGTCGTAAGCGCGTTGCTAACCTTGTACAGATTTGAGGATTTGCTATGTTACAACTTTAAGTGCGCTGTCCGTCACTTTATGCTGGCACTAGGTAAGTATTGTAACATTAACATGAAAACCAGCTAAGTAATGATTATTTAAAAGTAACTAATTAATTGATTGCATTTGTCATAAACACATAATGTACCTACAAAATAAATATGTCATCTACATATTGCAAGGCTCCAGACAATTCTAACCGCCATTTCCCAAACGAATTCAAATGAATCATAACCTCAAAAGAATCGCAATCTAAACAAAAGCCCGCGTAAAAACTGAACGCAACTTATTAAAACCACAATCGAACCGACTCGATAGGCGCTGTCTTTACCACTCTTATCAACCGCTTTCAATTAAGCGAGTAAATAAAGCTATGTACTAACTAACTCTTCACATAATGAGTTAATAACACAACACCTACACACATACGCGTTACAAACGGAAAATCTCCAACACATATAAACGCGCGCACACTAGCGCAAAATTCGTGGTACATAAAACGCTTTCTTCTTGTATTCTTAATTAGCGTGTCGATTGTTTCTGTCCCGCTCGCGCGCGGCGGGTTAATTAACAGGCGGTCTCGCTCGCGCTTTCTTAATACATTCTTCCTCTCCGCAGTGTTTCTTTACGTTTTTATTTGTGTGCGTGTCTGTGTGCGGTGGTGTTTAATTTACATGTACTTTGTATGTCAGCGTACGGCCGCTGGGGGTTAGGGAAATTGGTTTTGCGAAATCTATGGCTGTAAGGGATTGAAAGGGAAATAAAAGCCTAAAAATAATATGATGATGACGATCAGTTGTTGAATTTCCTAGTTTAGTTAGTTGTCTTAGTTCTGGCTTAAGTATATAAATTTTCTAGTGTAGTCCGATAGAGATTATTATTATTATATATTTTTTTAGGTAAAGATTTTGTTCATTTAATGAACCCCAATAATTTTCCCATTTAGCACCTAGGTTATAAAAATTATACTTTTCCAATTTAGCACCTATTGGTTATAAAAATTAACAAAAACATTTAAGTATGTAGAATGTTGACATGTCAACATTCTACATACTTAAATTATTTATTTAATATCTAAAATTATATATTTATTTATTATTCTACATACTTATATTATATATTAATTATTTATTATCAATAAAGTATGAGTATGAGTATGAGTATAAGTATGGATTAAGTTTTCATTTAAATTTGAATGCCTGCACCAAATGTTTCTGTTTTGCCCAATGGTTGACTGGTAGAGAATGCCTTATGGCATTAAGTCTGCCATTTTTACTTAATCTTGTATTGTGCAATAAAGTTCAAATAAATAAATAAATTATGCTACTTTTATAAGTGCCAATATAATTGCAACTAAATTCTATACAAATACTTACTCTTTATTGCAGACCCAATATAAGAACACATACCATAATCAACGCAAACAACAGGCGGTCTTATAGCTAGAGCGCGATCTTTTGATTTACATTAACTTTTTATTTCTCCATCATTTATTTTCATTTCATTTATTTTCCATATAGGTATGCTTAACCGACCCCTTTAGCCACCACCTCCACCGTCGGTACCCGTGTTTTATACGAATGTGGGTATACGCGAAAGGGTGTCAGCGCGGACGTCCGGAGGGGCGGGCGGGGGGCACGTACACATAAACACTTATAAAAGTTTTTTGACAACAACGCTCCCTCGCCTCCCCCGGATTCGCTAATTTATGTTGCTTTTTTAATCAATACGAGTGTGGAGGTTATAGATTCTATCGGTTTTGAGTTGTCACTTGTTTTAGGGATCCGTGCTTGGAACCCTTATTGGTGTATACCGTGGATCATTGAACGAGCGAGCAAAGCGGACGAGGTTCTCTGCTTCAGCTTGGGGCAACATTCTTTCGTCTCGCACTTCTCAATCTGATGATAGTTAAAAAAAATGTTTTTTTTAATGTGTTTCCAATATTCGGAATTTTGCGTGACGTAATATGTGGACGCTCCCTAGTATAGATAGTATTTATAAGTTATCATACTCATACTCATACTCATTTATTTATAATGCACAAATACATTATACGTCAAAAGGTTAATATTAGATTAAATTTAATTAAATATTATCAACAGTCAGTCAGACAGTTAGACTAAATATTGTATTGAAGTCGACTGGTAAAAAAACTAAGCTCTTTGGAATACCTTCGGCTATTAAATTGGCTTTATAAATATGCTGCCGCTGACTCATGTTTTTCAGGGTTTATTATGGAACGGAGGAAAATATTCGGGTTCGCCAAAGATCTCTTTAAATATTGGCCAATTCACTTTTCCTGCAATGTGGTTGCTATCTTTCAAATGCGGTTTCTGACAATGTTTTAAACCATCAAGTCCGTTTTACATACACAAAACTGTTAATGTTAAGATTCACTTGGTAGTGGCTGTTTGTTTACTTTAAATAAAATGAAAAAAAAAACAATTATAGGCTTTGTCCCAAGACATAGGATAATTTTGTTGTTTCCTTAATGAATTATTCGTTAGTCAATCACGCAAAAACGACTTAATAGATTTTGATAAAATTTGACACGGTGATAGAACCTAATATGCGAGTTAAAGCAAACAAATTCGCGGTTTTTTTTTTTATATACAATGACGTTGGCAAACAAGCGTACGGCCCGCCTGATGGTAAGCGGACATCGCAGCCTATAGACGCATGCAACTCCAAAGGAGTAACATGGGCGTTGCCGACCCTTGATATGTTTGAGGATTCACCGTGTTGGCAGCTGAAGGAACAAATTCCCTCGCTCTCAACACAACGCCTCCTCGGGAGCTCTGGCGACCTTGCTCACCTCCAGGAACACAACACTACCACAGAGCAAGTAGTAGTGTTACTATGGCTGTGGTCTTCTGCAAGGCGGAGGTACTTCCCCAGTTGGGCTGCTCCACATTCGAGCAGGATGACATTTCGCTGTACCCTACCTCACCTAATTACCATGTATACGTATATAATATTTCTTAACACATTCACTGCTATGAATCGCTACGCTCGTAGCCGATCCCGTGATTTTCCTCGTAGGTATGTAGCGGAAAGCGACTACGGCGTAGGCGCCCGATAGGCGGGTTCCAAGCAGTGTACATGTTAAATAAATAATTTGTGACCATCATGTCACATTAAAGGGGTGATCACATAATGTTTCGAACGCACGATAAGAGGGAAGTTTACTTCGGAATACTACGTACTCGTCCATACAAGAAGCGAAAACGTTTTACCACTTCTAAATATATTCCAATCTCAATGATTTTTATTACGTTATTGACACAACGAAAGACTAGGTTTATAGGTTTTCCTTTTTACAAAATTTGCAATAAATTCAAACTTATAGGCACATCAAAATTTAAATAAAAAAAAAACAAAAGCGAATCCTATAAACCTAGATATTATTATGCAGATGCGATCGACATCAAAATCAGTGATTTGTTAAGATTTAGTTAGTGGAAAACGTTTTTTCCCGAAATGGAAATTTCATATAAAAAGTGCCTTGTCAGTCGCGAGCTACTTCCCTCTTAGCTTCAACTGTCATTTTTCCACACTGAAAGTGACATTTAGGCTGGAAACAGTGCTCGACCGACGGTGAGCGCTGACATCGGTTGGACGTAGCTATATCAATGGAAATGTATGACGAAATACAGTGCAGCGCTGATAAACTGCTACGCGCGTACAGCTACGTCGCGCGTACCGCGACCGTCGGTCGAGCTCGTCGGTAGTCGGTCGACCGACGAGCTATGAGATTGTATGGATGCGTTCAGTGCTTCGCTGACGGATCGACTGACCGTACATACTGCACACACGCGTCGCAGTTCGCCGTCAGCGTTGCACTGAGTGCATTTTCGCAACCGACGCTCAGCGCTGACGTTCAGGACGTACCGTCGGTCGAGCACTGTTTCCAGCCGCCGCGCGTACACTGCGTTACGTGATCGACCTGCAGAAGTTGAGGACACAATTGACATTGATTTTTAAACGAGCAATATTTGTATATAATATATATACAAATATTGCTCGTTTAATAGTATAGGAATATGAAGATATAGTTCCTACATATCGGACTTACACATTTACACCCTTACTAAATAACATATATTAAACACATATGGTCTTATTCATATCAACCACACACACACTCAATCAATCAATGTCAATTGTGTCCTCAACTTCTGCAGGTCAATATACCTATACCTTTATATATATTTGCAATCACGTTCTCGGAAACGGCTCTAACGATTTCAGTGATGTATAGAATATGGGGGTTTACGGGGGCGAAAAATAGATCTAGCTGGGTTTCATGCCGGGGAAAATTCGTTTTCAACCATTTTTTCTATTTTCACCCGAGCAGAGCTCGGTCGCCCAGGGACCGTTGATAGATGTGAATAAGACCATGTTTTTAAGAGCCCGCAGTAAGCTCGGCCGAATTTCACCTTCCCATACAAACGTATTTACGCTCTCATTTTAAAAATGCGTCTTGGATTGTGATGAAACTTTGCATGTGCAATGACATGAGGTATATCTATGTCTGTAATTAGTTTATATGGTTCCAGTTTATAAAACAAACAAAATACAGCAAAAACAAGTTTTGTATGAAAAACTTAAGTTCGCTGTATTTTTTCTACTATGGTATCTGAGGCTACATAAACTAATTACAGACAGATAAACCTCATGTCATTGTAATCCAACACGTAGTTTTAAAATGAGAGCGTAACTACGTTTGTATGGAGAATCGAGCTTACTGCGGACTCTTAATAAATGTTATTTAGGAAGGGTGTAAATGTCAAAATGCGATATGTAGAAATATACGTGAAATAAACAGTTATATATAAACGATATTATCGATGAATAAATTTCGTTTCTAAAATCTTTAGAAAACAAACCCGAACCCCCTTTTAAAAGGTCCTGAAAAGTTAACGATTTCTTAAGAAAATGTCACTCAGTAGGATTAAATACCTATTGACAAAGTTAATCATTCTTAGCGATAAGACCTTTCCGTCTGTTCTGTTGTGTTATTGTTTGAGGTGTGCAATAAAGTGTATTAGTATCGGAGTGTATTGGTATGAATTGAAAAAAAAACCACATCAGTCTAGGTACAGGAAAATCGTAGCAGTGACGTCACAATCAGCGCTAAGAATCGAACCCGGCGTCGATAGACTTAACGATCTCCAAACGACCTACAAAACCTTATCTCTAGACTCTGCGTATATTTGTTTTAAGCTCTCAATGCGAACGAATGAAACAGCCTGTGTATATCAAAGCACTCAAAACAACCTATAAACCGAACTTCCCTCAGACGAATATCAACCCTAATTGGTACTTACTAGGGTTGACATTGGGTTGAAGGATCGATTAAGTTATATAGGGTGCACAAGAAAAAGCAAAGAAGGCAAAGAAATAAAGGGGGAAGGGACAACTACAGGGAGATATGTCTTAGAGCCGGTGATGAATTAAATTTTTAGGGGGTGTCGGGGGTTGCCCCTTTCGCTCGTGTCCTCTTCCCGTCCTTCTTTAATTTATATTAATTATTTTTGGGCCATCAGCTCGGGGTTGCGTGCGGTTGGATGTGTTTGAAAGACGGCGGTGATATTTCGTTCTTTGTTTGACTAAAATTTTTAAGCAAGGGTTCGGAAATTTATTTATTTATTTATTTATTTATTAAGTACAACCACATCATATATATTACATTTCACTTAAAGCTAGTATATTAGGAGGTATAGAGGGAGGGAAATGGGACTTTTTCGCAAACAAAATTCATTGGGCTATAGCTTTGGCTATATTTTGGATAATTAAGTAAGTATATTAATGAAATTAACCGTCTATACTAGCTAGCTAGCTAGTTGTTACTAGCTTCTGCCCGCGACACCGTCCGTGGCTCCATACAAACTTTCACCCCCCATCACATCCTCTTAAAGCATGATTTCCGGGATGAAAATTATTTTTTGACCTTTCCCGGGATTCAAACTATCTCTATAACGAATTTCATCCAAATCGATTCAGCGGTTTAAGCGTGAAGAGGTAACAGATAGACAGACAGAAATACACACTTTCGCATTTATAATATTAGTACAGACATCTTAGTTTTTCGAGGAGGAGTCCTAACGCTATTATTCTTGGTTGTGCCCGGGTTTCGCTTTGACAGCTAATCCCAAGGTACGAAAACGACTGCCATCAGACCTTCTAACCCAGGGGGAAAACTAGACCTCATTCTTCTATATTTCTCCACGGAAAAGCTAACGGTGTATATTTCGTACATTCTGAAAAACTTATTGGTACAAACCGGGATTCGAACCCGCGAACACTAGGCCACCGTAGCTATTTAGTAGCGATATAGTTCTTAATAATTAATAAACTTGGCAGATATACAAGAGTTGATATTACTATTATTTGACAGCTCTAAAGGTTTCGAGGTAAGTATTATAAATCAGGAACACACATTTCGCATGCCAATTTGATATGAAGTGCTTCGAAACAGATTGACCATCAAGTTATTTGTGAAATTTGCAATGTAAGTAACCAAAGAAAAAAAAAAATTGTAGACCATTCTCAAAATGGTAGGAATATTCAACTCTACTCTTTCACAAAACCCTAAGGCAAGTTTCGAAGGTATGGCAAGCTTATTAAGTGGCTTGAAGGTAACCAACATTTAATTTAATGTTATTAAATTAACGATAACTTCCCACATATAACTCATGACTTTGGGAATAACTCGTCGATGCATTGTTGTCAACCTGCAGGTCGATCACGTGACGCATTGTGCGCGCGCGCGCGTCAAGTAGATCTAAATGTCACTCTTTATACGGAAAAATTACAGTTAATTGGTCCTAATTAACGCGCGTTACATGATTACCCCCACAAGACTTATTAATTAACTGTATTATTAGTCGTTAATTAACTCATATAAACTCCATTTTCATTACCTTCAAAGGTACACGAAAATGGAGTAATGTGGTTTGTCTAAAATTCAAAGATCCAAGGGCACATAGCACGTAGACCCGATGGCCGCTGGGACGAAATGGTTCTCGAGTGGCGACCACGTACCGGAAGTCGCGGCGTGGGTAGGCCCCCCACAAGTTGGACTGATGACCAGATAAAGGTCGCGGGAGTCAGCTGGATGCGGGTGGCGCAGAACCGGTCACTTTGGCACTCTTTAGGGGAGGACTATGTCCAGCAGTAGACGTCTTTCGGCGTATATAATTAAATAAATAAATAAAAATATGTAAAATATTCGCCTCAATTACAATGGAATAAAGTGCATAAGAGTTAACATAACCTTGACGTCGTCTGCACCCCGAATATAGGTAACTTTCCAAACCGGTCCTGTGACACAATACGAATCTTTATCTGTAACAACGACCATTCAAAATCCCAATATCCTTCACCACAACCCTAAGACTAAAAAAAAAACAAAATCGGCCCCAGACTCTTTTCACAACACTTAAAATGTTTCACGGTCACGGTCAGCGGAGGGACGGCTGGCCAGTGAGCAACCCTAATTTACTTTAGGGGTGTGCCAAGTTTGTTAGCTCACAGCATGGTTTCGTGTTGGGAGAAGTATGGTCACGTTTTAGTTGCAGTTTAAAATTGGTTTGAATATGTTATAGTTATAATGGTGGGTATTTAAAATTGAAAAGTCAGACAGTTTTGGAGTAGAGTAGCCTCCATTCTAGAAAGAAAAGGTGTCAAGTTTAACGGATTCAGTAACATTACTGAACCCATAAAACTTGACACTCTTCACAAGACTGATCCGGTTCTTGGGTTTCAGAACTCTCTTATGACTAAATGGGCAGGGTTGTAATGTTATTTTACCTTTATATTTACTTTGTCAACGCATAGACAGTGTGTTAATTTACCTATGTACTTTGTCAAATCACTTCTCAAACCAATTACTTATATGACTGCTATTGATAACACAATTGGATTTAGAAATTGCATTCAAAGCGCAAAAAAGGTGCATTCGATCTTTGTGTGGTCTACACCATCGTGATTCTTGTAAATCATACTTTATATAATTAGGAATTTTAACTCTACCTTGCCTGTACATTTACGAAGTCATATTGTTTGTAAAACGTAACTTGCATTTGTTCCAGACCTTTAATAGTACACGTCTAAGGAATAAATTAGTCGCAATGTCCTGTAAAACCGCTCTGTGTCGTAAAAGTGTACTTGGTAAAGCACCTACAATGTACAACAAGGTTCCAAAAGAAATTATTAATATATTTAGAAAGCACAGCTGATTTAAAAAAACAGTTGAACAAATAAACGATTATTGATTATTATTGATTATTGATCTAAAGTATGAACTTTTTTCTTTATGTACTTATAAGTAGTAAAGTTAATGTTTCTGTCAAAAAAACAACCGATCAGTTCGGTATTGCCAAAATTTTGCGCTGTCACCGAACTTAGATAAGTATACCATCAGCTCAACCGGAGTGTGAAAATTTAGTTGCCAGATTTGACCCGTACATACAGACAAACGAACTCAAAAGGCAAGTGAATATAAATCTTGTAAAACATTTCAGACGGCGCGTTTTAAAATGCCATGTTACAAAACTCGCGATCAACCCTCGAATTAAAAAAGTTCATAAGCAAAATCGATGAGGATGCGATTAATTTCCTACTTTCCCCTCGCTAACTAAGGCACGTATGCATGCTTTCTAACCGAGACTTAAAAAAATGGCGGCGGCAATCGGAAAGGACGAAGGGTAGAAAAGTTATGATTTTTAATACAAAGAAGTAAATATTTTTGAGTATAATACTCGGCCGCTTTTCAAGTGACGCAACTGTTCGGGCTGTATCTGAGACTATTTTGTTACAATAAAAATACGCAAATCAGCACACATAAAAACAACTGTCGATTGTCTTACAAAGTGATACTCAATGTTAATGTATTGAAACTTCCCAAATATTAAAGTTTCATAGTTAACTATCTGTCCGAGAAATAAAATATAGCCTACTAGTTAGCTTCTGCCCGCGACTCCGTCGCCGTGTAACTCGTTTATATTTTAGGTCCACACAAACTTTCACCTCCATTTGACCCCCTTAGAGGATGGTTTCCGGGATATCCTATGTACTTTCCGGGAAGATATCCTGTCTTTTTCCGGGAGTCAAACTATCTCCATACCAAATTTCATCTCAATGGGCTCTGCGGTTTAAACGTGAAGAGGTAACAGACAGACGGACAGACATACTTTCGCATTTATAATATTAGTATGGCTATCTGTCGTATGATGTATCTAACTACTGTGAAAGATTATTTAGAAATCTGACGAGTAGGCCCCGGTGATTACATTAATCTCTCAGTAGTATAGACCTCTTTACAGATGTTTTTTAATATTTCGTCATCGTGTTATTTTTCTATGAACGTGTAATAGGTAGAAGATTCTAAACGCACACAAATCTACCAACAGCCTAATCGATAAGGCAAAACAAAAGAGTAACCCTCTGAAATGCTAAAATCGATGCGAAGAAGTGTCATTAAAGAACCCCCAAAAAATTAAAACCCCCTGTTTGCGCGCACACACACATACACACACATGTAAGAGGTTAATGAACTATTCACCGCCGATGAGCGCGATTTTTTATCTGGCTGCATTTTGTTTTTGTAAATCGAATAATTTCTTAATTTAATATTGAATTTGTTTTGTTATTCTTTGGCATCGGTTGATTTGATTACAAAACGGTGTACTGTATGTACCTAATGAGTTAGAAAGAAAGAATAGTAAAAACTAGTAAAAAGGATATTCTCGTGCAATTGAGCTTGGGTTCAACACCATCTTCATTGACAATATAGATACGACCGACGGCCCCATATTAAAATATCACTCCTTTTCGTTGGGCAGTTGTGTAATAAATAAAAAAGGAAAACTCGTGGTTCAGCTCTCAATTGTTTACTGTCACATTTATCCCTTTATTTTATTTTTTTGCGCAATAAAATGAAAAGAATCACTTATTATAAATTTGTAAAGCAAAAGTGAGGGATATGTTGATTACTTTGCTGGTGACATGGCCACTTTTCGCAAAAAAAGTCATAATATTAAATCGCACAATATAATGCTACTGCGCAAATATAATACTGACAGTATACCGACAAGTGAAGAAACTGGCCACAGAAAGCTCTTGGTAAAGTACGAAATACTTGAAAATACCGCATATAAATCTCTTACCGCCTATTGCGTAACTGGCCCTATCAAAATCACCATTTTTCCTTCCAGGCACTCTAGTAAAAATGCCACCAATTGCCCAAACCACCCATAACTCAAACTATGAACTTTACTGTCCATATTTCGAATATAACGCAACAACCAAACCCTTTACTGCTCGACTAATTTATCACTTTACGGTACGTAAACGACTTTATGAAAAATAAATACATTTCACGCATATTTTACTGGGCAATTAAAGTTATGGGAATCGTTATCGACCCGCTTTATTGGTCGTAAAGGACACGCGATGGTTTGGTTCAAACGCTAATTCTGGCGTAATCTTTTGGCATTTAACAATTGGGCGTTGGCTTGGCGCTGTCTTTACTTTACTTCAGGTTCAAAAAAAGATTCCTTATCCTACTAATATTATAAATGTCATAGTTTAGAGGTTTGGATGTTTAGATGTTTGTTACTCAATCACGCTTGAATTTTTTTTTTAACCGATTTCATTGAAATTTTGCATGAAGTTAGTTTAAAGCATTGATTAAAATATAGGATAGTTTTTATCCTGGGTCCACGCAGACGAAGTCGCGGGCGGAAGCTAGTCCTTTAATATTTAACAAGCAACATTTGGTGTATTTATTTATTTGTTCGGTTCTTGTCCGGAATTTGGATGGGATTTATTAGAAACGCGTTTACGGTGACAAGAAGTCAATATACCTAGTCTCATTCCCGGAAAGACCAAAAAAAAATTAAATACGCAAATTAAAACCAGATTTGCGCCAACTTATGCTACCAATAGCACACAAAATAAGGGAAACAAAAGTTTTCCTCACGTTTAGCGATACAAGCCACGCTGATACAAAATTACATAACACAACTTCAATAACACAAAATTGAAACAAAACACTGCCATTACGCAACAGAAAAACAACGCTGTTAAAGTCCCTCGCAAAAATTACCCCAATAAACACACACACCCACACACGCGTGGCGATGAGTTTTAAAGTTTTTAAGGGTTTGCCGAAGATTGCGTGGCTTGATTACCACCCCGGGGCCGCCGAAAACGCTGCCCTCCCTTTTTTAAGGAAGGAAAATTAAAAGTGTTGGGCGCGGCACGACGGTTTTGGTACTTTAAGACGCGTGAATTTTTAGAAATAACATCAGGGTTTTGTTTACTCATTGACGTAGTTAGTTCTAAACTTATGGCGTTGTAATATGGGTAATAGAGGAAAATAAATTGTAGATACATGATAACCAGACCTAGTAAAAGTAACCTGCTTCGTTTCAACTCGGACGTTTTATTCGACAGGTCTATCCTGAATTATCTAATCCGTTCCTTTTTTGTCCACAATGACGTAAAATGTATACCGTTGCCGGTTTCTGTAAGTAAACTATGAATTTCTAGTAGTTTTCAGAGCGCAGGTTAGGGTAGACAATGTAGACATCTTTAAGTGGACTGTCTAAATTCAACCTGCGCACAATTGCATTGTGCCCAGTATAACTAGCACACTTACGCTGAGATGGTGGAAAATAATGTTAAGAAAACCGAGCGGATATGACTTGTCACTCATGTGACGACAACCTGACAAAACTGTCAATAATGTTAAAAGTTAAAGTCTTCTTAAATGTGATAATTAAAACACTGCGCCTCTACCACTAATGCCGTGATACCTCAAAATTATTTTGCTAATGTTTTCCCATTTGGAATCCGGAAGAAAGTATCAAGCAGCCCGGATCGCAGTATCCCCCAAACGACATGTGCGCGGGAAGGACACCGCCCGCCCGCTCATTTATGAACGATTGTAATTTACTGCCGCTCCACGCTGTATACCTATAGATGTATGCAAATCTGTGTATAGGGAGCGTTATGTGTAGTATGTTTAATAATCCTATGAATTAAAATGTGAGCTTTTAAGACGTTAGATGATTGCCGTTCTATAAACCTAGGAGGTTTTGCCATATATTCTTATAAAAAATCTACCTACATTAATTTTGGTGATGCTTCGGTGATAGTGGCAATATTTTAAAGATCACATCAGTCTTTAAAATATTGCCAGTTACCAATTAGTAAAAATGGGTAATACTATGATGTTGTTATATTCGGTAGGGCAGAAACTTTTCTCGCGTACGTACTATTAGGCATACCTATATTGTGCTTAATGACTGTATTTTCCTAATATTTGCCCGATATTAATAACACCAACTTAGAAGAAGAAGCTACGGTAGCCTAGTGGTTCAGGCATGCGGCTGCCAAGCGACGGTCGTGGGTTCGAATCCTGGCTGACCAATGAGTTTTTTGGCACCTACGGATTATTTACCGTTAGCTAATTCCGATGCGGCCTAGTTTTCCCTCTGGGTTGGAAGGTCAGATGGCAGTTGCTTTCGTAAAACTAGTGCCTGGTGCCAAATCTTGGGATTAGATGTCATTGCAGACCTTGGGCTCCTTCAGGGCTCAATCCTACTATAATATAATAAATGCGAAAGTTTAGATGTTTGGATGTTTGGATGTTTGTTACTCAATCACGCTTAAACGGCTAAACCGATTTGAATGAAATTTTGCACGAAGATAGTTTATAGCCTGGATTAAAATATAGGCTCGTTTTTATCCCGGGTCCACGCGGACGAAGTCGCGGGCAGAAGCTAGTGTTAAATAAAGCTAGGAGAAAAAAATATGTACCTAACACCAAAAAACGGAGGCTTATAAAAAATTAGCTTGTAGGTAGGCTATAGCGAAAGAATCATATCAAGAAACATTTATTGGCCTATACAATAAACTCGTAAGTTACAATGTACCACCAATTAAAATGTGTGAAAAAAAATTATGTACTGCTTGGTTATTCTGCTATTCGAAGTGAAGACACATCCAAAAAATCAAACATCATAAAAATCGGTTCAGCCGTTCTCGAGTTATAAATGGTTTAACTAACATGACTTTGTTTTATATATAAATAGATTTGCTTGTAAGTACCTACCTGACGCCTAAAACCAAACTATGTACATATGCTGCGCGACTGTACCAGACATTTTAGTCAACCACTAAACTAAAGACCATACGTGTATCAACTACTAAGGACGGGATAAATCAACCACACTAAAGTCCGGTAAACGTCAATATGGCGCTGGCAACTGTCATCCCAAAGAAAACTGTCAAACTTCCCATACAAACACATTTTAACGGACGTTACTCACAATTAGCCTAACATTGGAGCAGTTGATTTTAGTCAAGCTGACAAATTCCACTAATAATTTTTCCTATACTATTATAAACATTGTCACAGCGGTGTTTTGAGTCACTCTACCCACACCCGCACGGTTAGTCGTTCAGGGGGCTAGTTGCGCAACTTTTCAAAGGGCAACTCGACTGTAATTTTCTCTTACCAAAATGTTGTTGATCTACCTAAAGTGCGTAAGAAACGTTACAAAATCGACCTGCAGATGGGTAATTACGTAACTTATGAACTAGAGTTACAACCTGCCATTTTCCCATCCAAAAATACATTTGGATCAACCGTACGAAATTTTACGCCATCTACCAGATTCAGAACACATCTCGAAAGAGTCTTCGCAAAATTATTCTCGCAACTCCAACTGGCGACTAAAACGCACACACAGCCACACCCCCCGAAATTAAAAACAAAACCTACATCTACCCATAGCCTCACCTAATTATCGTGGAGGGACTTTGCATAAGAAAGTATTGGCGTGTTACGACGCGTGTCGCGCCCCCCGGCCCAGATAAAAAATCTTCCATTTCCTTAATTCGTTTATCGGGGCCTGGGCTTTGTCTCCGATCGATGGCAAATGAGCGGACGTGAGGAGTGTGTACGCGGCTTAACGTGCCGACGGATTTTGAATTTGGAATGTTGGAGTTCTTTTCATATTTTTTAAATTAACGCGCGCTTGGGTGCTTTATGTGGAAAAGTAGCTACGTGTTATTTGAATATTACTTGTAGCTTAAACTTGTTGGAAAATCAATTAATGTGTATATTATACTATATTTATTTACCCGTTTGTTATGGCAAAAGTGATACAAATCTTATTCATGACGCAGGCTTCGCCAATAATAAAGTGTTGGAAAGTCTCAGATAGAGGCTTTTATTTGTGAGATTATGTTTAGTAAAATTTTCCTGTTTTTTTTTTCAAAATTTCTGTCTTGTCATGTAGGCAACAAACCACTATCATAGAATAAGCGTAAATAATTATATTTTGCTAAACGTTGCCTAAGTAATGCTTAGTTTCAGGAAATCTTCTAGGTAGTCACTGACTTGTACATTTATCAATGCACTTAATCCATTTGGTATCATCTAACCTAAAATGTCATTGTTCGGTAAAATACTTTTTCGTACCTATATATGCCTACATGGCTTGGGATCCCAACAAACTTTCATATTCATATAAATAGTTAATAAAAATATTCCCAAGGAAAACAAAATTTTCAATAGGTAGGGAGTAGATTAATCTGTCAAAACATAATTAATCAAACATCGCAACTGACATTAAAACTGTAACCAACACGTCATTCCACGCCCATATCAAACATCCAAAATTACCAAAAACTTAAGCAATCAAACGCACCCCAAAAAGCTAACAAATGTCAATAAATTACACTACCAACATAACAGTACCAAAAAAGGCCTATCTGTGCATTTATTTCTAATACACATACGTCTTTTTAACTTCCGATTTGTAATCAGAATCAAAAAGTCGCATGTAGGTACTAAGGTATATTGTAAATACGCCATTATTGGTAGGAATGGTTCACACGCACGATAACTTGGTAATTAAGAAAGGCATTAATCACAGATTGGGAACAAGCCGCGGTAACGAATTGAGAATGTGACAAACGGCGAGCAGTCATGCGGTGAGTGGGCGCTAGGCCTTACTTTAACTTACTTAGAAATAGGCGTATCTTAAAGAAGTTTCCTGTGAAGATACGATTTTGTGACAATAATATACTAATGCGTGTGTGCATTTAAGTCTAAGAATCAAAAGATACGAACTGAAATTGAGATGTATCATTGACTATTCACTCTATTTGCGGCTACTTAAGAATCAAATTACAGCTACGTCAAATTTTGCAATATGTACTTTCCAATCAAGATTAAAGTTGTTAATAATTTGTTGAAACTATTTTCTTCTTGTGAGTACTTGTTTCCATTTGAATGTACAGGATATTATAAGTAAGCTCAGTCAACAGAAAAAGTACCTACGCGGTTCAAGTGCTCAAAATGACCAACACACGGGACTGTCACCTGCGGTATTTCCGGACCGTTATAACCTTCAAGCCTTCAAGAAAAGAGCGTACTCCCATCTTAAAGGCCGGCAACGCACCTACAACTCTTCTGGTGTTGTAAGTGTCCATGGGCGTCGATAATCGCTTACCATCAGGTGATTCGACTGCTCGTTTGCCTCCTATATCATAAAAAAAAAAAAAACTGTCTATTTTGCGTAGCTACTTCTGCTGCTGACTTTAGGTGTTTGAGTTAATATGACCATACAATGAAACCTAAGATGGAATAGCAACTCACCTCACGCCTAAATTAAACCATCTTCGTCGGTAGCCCCCGATCGTACCTGCGATCTCTATTAACGCTCTTCTTAACGAAACCACTAACTTTATTAAATATTTTTGTTTCGTGTTAATAAAATGTGGAAGTTACCACGATCAAATTTTAAACGATGTCATACAGAGAACATATTGAATGGAAAAACAAACCATCATGCTCTGAAACCCAGGGCAACACTCGAACTTGCCCTTTTCCATTAGAAAGAAGAAGAAGAAAGAAGAACATTTATTTAGCATCTCAGTCACACAGATAGAAAGATACATTGCGATAGGTGCTAAAAAGGTCGTCACTCAGCTTTAATGTTTAGAAGCGAACCGTGGTTCACTTCGAGACGCTGATTTTCAGTGGCGCCATTTTGTGTGTGTGTGTGTGCATGCGTAAGTGCGTGCGTGTGTGTGTGTGTGTGAGATTACGTATATTTATTTTCTCTATCATATCGTTTAAAATCTGTACTTGATTACTTTCCACAGTACAGTTTCTACTGAAGAACTTGTGGTGTCAAAAACAGTTCACACATTTCTCGTGATCCAGTGGATACATACTCTTAAATAGACTGCGTACGTCTCAATATTTCTATCTTATGTCAATAGCTATTAATGAGCTAAGTCATATATTGCCCTTTCGTTCGCGAGGCTTACAATTTCCAAGAACGTTTATTACAAACTAACATGTTAGAGAAAGTGGCTCGCTATTTGTCTATTACAAATTAAAATCCTTATTGTACAATGACGTAGTCAGGAGAAATTATTTAGAATTAGGTTGTGGAAGTGGGTCATAATTGCAAGGCATTTTTTGAATCCTAATATTTATTTAGGCTTGTTGTCTTAATGTTACTTGGTAAAAGGTACTTGGCTATATTTTTTTATTTTCACTGCTATTAAAAGTGCATTATTTTTTTTGGGATACCTTTTGCTACATTTTTTTATTTTCACTGCTATTAAAAGTGCATTATTTTTTTTGGGATACCTTTTGCTACTTTCTCTTAGTTCACTAGTAAGTCGCTCTCTAATCATCCAGGTCAAATAAATTTTAGTATTAATAGGGAGTTACATGAAATTACAATATACTTGTCATACTTGATTAAAAAAGTTCAAATACTGCAGTCAAAAGCCCAGTCTTTCCATTAAGCAACAAGAAACACGCACTGTATCCAAAAGATAAAAACGGAACACACGACGCCTCAGCCCCGTTATTAAAAAAAATCGTGAACTTTGTCTCATTCACGCCTCGCAAAGGGCAGATCGATGCTTGTCAAACAATAAATGCCACGTCCACTCCCTATGCTAATGTGCTAATATGAACTCCCGTCAGACAAAGCAAAATTGAAGTTATTCCAAAGCATTATGGTCTATGGTAGCTGCAAAGGTAAGTTGGTGAAGCAGTCTTTGAGGTGCGAAATGGGTCTTTCTTCGCGAGATTTTAAATGTCTTCCCGCGTTTCTTTGAAGCGTCGTGGAAAGTTTTTGGAAGTTTTGAGTAAATTTTACTAGTTTGAATTAAATAGTAGTTAGCAGAGTTTAGGATAAGCGTTAACCAATTTGGAAACAAGAGTAAATCGAAAACGTGCTTAACTTGGCACAAACATTGCAAAACTTTATTGATGGTTGGAACTGTCACTTATGTATAATTTACTGACAGTTCATACAAACAAACATACTCAGTTTTAAAAAGAATAGTCTACAATTTGGACATTTATTCTTAGATTTCTAATTCCAATCTTACGTTCGTAAAATAGTCTAAAATTTAAGTAACATCGCGCCGCCGGATATCGTACCGATAATAAAATACATCTTTTAAATTACCCATTCACTGCTCAATGAAACAACAAACAAGGCAAGGCAAGGTTGTTGCTTATGAAGTGCTTCGAAACAAGTCCCCAAAACACAATAAGTTAGACGCTTATAAAACCTGCCATACATTATCCAATTTGCGTCGAACGTCGATACTGGAACCGGTAAATATTGCTCCCCTACACGCTCTCAGCAAATAGGTTAAGATTGTAGCACAGTGGAAGATATCTCAGTTTGCGAATTATTGGCAGACGTCTCTGCCAATAATTCGCAAACGTCTTATAGAATTTATATTTCACCAACGTGACATTAGTCATTTGACTGACAATTTGTCGTCAAAAAGATATCAAAAAGTTAGAATGGTAGCTAAGGGGAGTATCTACGCTAGATAATAGTTTTTGAAACGCTAAGGCGCTCTCAAATCAGCTAATGACAATATCTGTAAACAAGCTTCTGTCAAAAATTTCATTTTTGGTACAAGCTTCTATTGCCGACTGTACTTTTCTGTATATCATCAACTGCTCATTGAGACGATTCTAACGAGCCAAAACTCAACGGGGTTACGTCAGTTAAGTACTGAATTCGCATGGCCGCCTTCTGTCTCCATCATCAGATCAGCTCGATGGTACCATAATATTAAATTGTCATCCAAACTATACTTATACCCAAAATTTCAGCTCAATCGGTCACCGGGAAGTGGGTCAAATTTAATTTGCAAGATTTGATAACAGACAGACAGACAGACAACGGGACAGGTGAAAGTAAATAAAAGCTTGTAAAAATTGGGTTTTCGTTTGATATTTTTATGAGAGACAAATTTTAAATAGATATAATAATCTGTAGGTACGATTGAACTTAAAAAATACACTTGAAGGAAGGTGAAAAAGTACTACTTTGCCAAAACGTTAGCTAACAATGTCATATCTTAGCTTTAGATACCTCCCGAGCGTACAACCGCGTCGAAAAGCGCCAAATCATCCCAATGAATGTCGAATGTGTGAAAACACGCCCGAGGGTCGATTCCACGCCGATATCGTATCGACGAGAGGCTATTGTCACGGGACCGCTTAGCGATTATTGGATTTTTATTTTTCAATGTGTCATCAGTTTGATAGGTTTTCGCCTTTTTGGGATGTGCTCTCTTGTATCTCTTGAAGTACTTAAGACGTTTTTATGTTTAATTGGCAAATCAGGTAAGTTCCAGTTTTTGGGAAAGCTTTCTGTATGAGACCAATTCCAATTAAAGCTCAAAAAAAGCCGAAAATGAGAGTCAGAGTCGGACATTGCTTTCGTGAGAACGCCCCAGACTAATTGACATCTAAAAGAGCTGTCACAAAGTTGGAACTCCGTACAAGGGAGACACAACCATTATGTATTTTAAAAAAAAGCAATTGCATTTTTGGCGTTTAGTGAAAAAAAAACAGAAAACCAGTACTAGCTTTGTACTTGACTTAAGTACCTTAGTCCTCTGGATGAGGCAGAGGGCGTCCACAATGTGTCGCCAACCGTCATAGTAGTGAAATTAGCTGATATGACAGTCCGGCGAAGCACCAGGGTTCTCATTCTTATTATAGCTATTTCCTATAATTCGTTTACATTGCAATGCTAATTCAATAACGCGCGCGAACTGCCTGCCTCTCGCGTAATTTAGACTATCCGTATGTTTCTGATTAGAACATGAAAATTAAAGGGCTGCAGTATTTTGACTGTACAAAGGTAGCATATTCATTAGTCTCTTAATTGGTGACTTGTATGAAAGATTGGAGGATAATATAAATGTATACTTTGTATAATGACTTGATGGCTTCATATTAATGTGCCGACGCAATGCTGTAAAATTTTGCATGAGGAATCTATAAAATTCTCAAATATTATTGACGCGTACCCATGTTTATTTTACAGCTCACATGCCTAGGGAAAGCAAACATTTCTCGATCAGAAACTGATTAGTACTCGTATCACATTTATTATACAGGAAATGCTTGCTGTACCATCATTTTATGTACAATATTCACAACTACTCAACTTAATCCTACCTATCATCGGTAGCTCCAAGTTGAGCAATTTGTAACTAGCTACTGCCTACCCCGCTACCAGTATAAGTGTGTAATGATACCCTGCTCAGGCTCCGAGTCTGGTCGACTATTATTGATTCTAAGAAAATGAAGGCTATGTGGCTGATCAAATTGTAAACGTCAATAATTTAAAAAGGCCCTTAGACAAAATGCAATCACCATCCTAGCGTTTTTTTTCCGGTTGTGCTTAAACAATGCCCTGGGTCCACTTTGGCACCTAATTCCAAGAATTGGCGTAGGCACTAGTTTTACGAAAGCCCAGATCTTCCGACCCAGTGGGAAAACTAGAAACTTATTGACTATTAGACCGGTTACCTCACGATGTTTTCCTTCACCGAAAAGCCGCTGTTAAATCCGAAAGACTTCCACTGCTGGACATAGAGTGCCACAATGATCGGTCATGCGCCACCCGCATCCAGCGGACTCCCGCGACCTTTACTAGGTCATCAGTCTACCTTGTCTACCCACGCTGCGCCTTTGAACTGCGAATTTGAACCCAGAATGTATACAAAATACAATGTTCTAGAAATATGTCGGAGGGGACTCAGGGCCAAGTTAGTCATCAAGCTGACGTAAAATTAAATTACAAAATATCGTAATGATTGTTTTACCAATCAGATCCGGTTTTATTTGTATGATAAAGCCTGGTTTAGTCTTTTAGAGTATGATAATCCTATTCAATAAACAGCATTTACAAAATAATTGCTCTAAAGTAGTAAAACTGTTCAGCATTTTTTGGTGGTGGCACAGAAAATGTAACAGAACAAGAGCCAGTATTTTGAAACTAGATCCATATTATTACTATTACAAACTGGGTTTTCCCGCGACTACGTTCTTTTTTTGCACTTTTACTGGGATATAAAATATGTGGTAATCCAGGCTATATTCTATTATACAAATAGAATATAGCCTAAAATGTATCCCAATCTGATCAGCCGTTTTTGTGTCATTTAGGAACAAACATCCACACTTTCGCATTTATTTTATTAGTCTTGGAAATGAATCAAAGTAAACTGTTCCCCGTTAAATTTCTAAATAGATAAAGCTACACCTAAAAATGTTGTAAATAAAGTTTCATGTGTATAAACAGGCTTTATTTAGGTACGTGGTCAATTTGGATTACCAGACAAACACAAAAACCCATTTAGACTTTTCCTTTTTCACTTTTCATTTTTCACGACTCAATTACACCACCTCATATAAAAAAATTAGAATACACCTCAACGCGTACCTCATAATACACATAATTTAATGAAAGAAAATCCAAGAAAGCGCCCTCACGCACGTCATACCTATACCTACCCTAAATTAATAGCATCCTAACAAAAAATGCCCCCCTGTCGTATGAGGGTGGGGGATCATTTGCATATATGTCTCCCTGGCACCCTAAGGAACGGGCGAGGATGTATTTTTAATTTCATTCTTATCCCGTGCTTAAATCATGAGAGCGGCCATGCGTGCCGCGCCCCCCCCCCCCCCCTTCCCCCGCCCCGCGTCATACGTCGGTAACCGCGGGAAAGAAAAGAAATCTTAATAAGTTTGTTAGGGAGGATGGTGTGTTGTGCGGACATGGTTTTTGGCAAATGAAAACAAAAAATGCGTCAAACTTTTTTCTGGCGCTAGTTGCTATGTTACGTCTACGGCGCCACTTTTGGAAACTGTAATTATATGGATTTAAATGAAATCCACGAAATGTTGGGCTTTGTATCATCTTTTTACCCCATTTTTGGGCCGGGCCGTCTTTTAAGTATGTTAGAATTCTACGTTGTGATATCTTATTCTAAGAAACTGTCATGTTGCCTCACATAGGACTTTACTAAGTCTGAATATTGGTAAAGTGTTAGAAAATGGGGAAAAGACGTGAGAGATAGATATTAAAGACGATTTTTTTTGTAACATCTTGGACTTGAGGAAAAATTCAATATTAATATTTATTATAAATTTCAATATCATATACGTTTTCCATTAGTTAAAAATATATTTCTAACATGCCATAATGATTAGGTAGGTACATAATAATTATGATGCATACAAAAGGTTAGTAAATAAAAATGATTTATTAACTATCTATTATATTTTAGGTCTAGGTACCTACTTAATTCGTAGCTATCCTACCATATCCTACTAATATTATAAATGCGATAATTTGGATGTTTGGCAGTTTGGATATTGATTATGAACCACGCTTAAACGGCTCAACCGATTTGGATAAAATTTAACACTAAGATAGTGTATAATAGCCTGGATTGAAATATAGAATACTTTTGAACCCGGGTCCACACAGACGAAATTTCGGGCGGAAGCTAGTAGTAGTAGTTATATATAAATCATTATGTCCACGGACTTTTGACTAGTTATAATATGCGATTATACGGCGTTCTTGCTTAGGCTTTGTTGAAAATAAAATTTAAATTTTTTATTTCAATATTAATATATTAGTAAATAGTATCTATTAGTATTAGTATTAGTAGTATAGTAGTTAGTTCAAAATTATATACTACATAAAAAAGTTGTATATTTCAGTATGTATTTATATGTAAGCATTGATATAAGAAGTTGAGTTCTTAAAAAGCTAAATGCCTGCACGAAATGTCTTTGTTTAGCCCAATGTTGGTACTTTTTCTTGCGTCGTGCAATAATAAAAAATCCAAAAAAATTCGTCGCTAATTAACAAAAGCCTCATCCACCATATTCTAACACGAAATTTTAAGCACCCACCTACAAAAAACAAGCGGAGTCATTTGTGTGCGCAAATTTTGTGGAAGTTTCCCGTTCTTCCTCATACTACATCAAACCACAAAGTCGTAACTGTGCGAAATTAATACGCGAGTTAGTACTTTATCGAAGTAAGCTTCACTATAACTTGGTTATGTTTGGACATTTTGTAAGGGTACGTAAGTGTGTGTGTGACATTTTTTAAATGTCACAGTGCTTTTGTTTTAATAAGGCGTAGACTAATGTCTTGAGTTTTTTTTTCATTTTACGAGGTTGTGTTCTGTGGATTAATTAAAAATAAGATGGGAAAACAGGATTAGATAGAACTATGTAGACTCTACACTTTAAAATTCAATCAATCTAAAAGAAAGAAGGCAAAGATATGCCTAATGACGAAAATCCTATCCAAATATCTCAAAAATTACGAAGATACAACCCTTTTAATATTGCCTGATAGAGAAAGAAAACGCTTGAGACCGTGACGTCACGGATCTCGAGCGTCACAGTAAATGACAATCGTTTCATGTGAAGGTGTGTTTTGCGGAAAAGGGTATACCCCCTCTTAAAACTTTGGACACATAACTTTGTGATTCCCTATTTATTGTATTGTGTTACTTATATCTCCACCTGATTATATGGGTAATTATTATTCGAGAAAATTTAACATTATTATATATTTTATTTGGTGTCACCATTCCTATTGATGAAGGATTATACCAAAAGGGGTTCATGACCGTTCGAACTGCGATGAAGAAATATTCCATATAAATATTTTTCGGGGCGGTTTTTATCACATTTGGCTGCAGTCCAGCCCCCATTGCTATTTTATGATACCTAGTAGGCATTTACTTATGAGAAATTTAAGGAATACATTGATAAGATAAGCCACGTTTGCCTAATGTGAGGAGTTACTTTTCAATGCACTTCAAATAGGAATTGTGATACAGTTTGTGGAAAAACAATGTACCTACATAATTATTCACTTTCACGTAGGTACCTAGTTGTACAATTTTTTCCATTTATTTCTAGTACGTAGAGGCATGGTTTTTGTTATTATTAATTGGTATTTGGCGGGAGTTATTTTCATAGCCAAGTATTAAGCGCACTAGCTTCCGCCCGCGACTTTGTCCGCGTGGACCCGGGATAAAAACTATCCTATATTTTAATCCAGGCTATAAAGTATCTTCGTGCAAAATTTCATTCAAATCGGTTCAGCCGTTTAAGCGCGATTGTGTAACAAACATCCAAACATCTAAAGTTTCGCATTTATAATATTAGTAGGATTGTTTTTTTTGTAGTACATTCATAAGCAATGTAAGTACTAGTGAGAACTGTTTAGGACTTAGATGCATGTTCTTAGTATATGAATAATACTGTTTATTTATTCTTCTGTAATTATCAACTTGAGATAATCCCTATGAAAAAGTAGGTATAGATTTATAAAGAAGGCATGGATGAAAATAGTGATAGAAGTAATCTAAAAGTGTAATGTTAGAATGGTTTTACTTGCAGGACTCTCATTTCATCTGTCTTAATTGACAGACGTCGTCCCTAGGCGGGATTGTAAGTCTCAGCTAGGCGGTCGTCACACCGCTCCGTATCGGACGGAGATGCGTCGCTGTATACAAATTTCGCCGGACGGAGGTGCGTTGCAGTGTGTACCACACGGAATTTATATACAAACTGAGTTACTTGCATACAACGAGCTCCGCGTCTCGCAACGAGACGCGGCGGCATTGTGACAAACAACTTATTCCGATTTTCGAACACAGGTGCATGTAAGTGCATCCCATGGGGATATGCATGCCAGGATACGAGATGGAATCGCGGCTCTGGTCGATATATCTATAAACAGCGACACGGATATGATCGTTCATTGAATTCGCCGTAAAGTTACTGACAGAATACAATTAGCAGTGTTGATAATGATGATGTGTTCTGAATTCAGCAGTCAATGATATTATAACACATGGCATAAAATAATTGCATAATAAAGCTTAACGTTTCTGTAAAATACATTGAACACATGGTACAACAATTTCTTTTTGAACCTGACTGCCGAAGGAGAGGAGGGTTATTTTTTCGAGTGTATGTACGTATGTATGTTTTCTGAAAAAAAATCACTTCTTTGTAGTGCAAATTACTTTGTCACGCGTAGGTACTTGCAATCTTGAAGTTAAACGCTGAAATTAAAAGAAGTTTGTTAACTTTTTACGGCCAATTTAATTTCGCAATCTGGTCACAACAATGCCACACCCGCAACCACATTTAAAACAAAAAAAACGTAAAAAATAACAGGCGCGGCTAAATACCCCTTATCTCACAAAAAAATCACACCCTCAAAAGCCTAACCGCGAAATCTGCAAAAGCAATCATATTCCGGAAAAAAGAGTTGCAAACTCAAACAATGAGAGATGGGCGAAACCGCGGCCTAATCGCATCAGCACCGGAATGGTTCGCCTTAATTATTGATAGAATGAAACTTTTATCAAAACTTCAAGAGCAGAAGCCAAAAATTATTTGAAAGCAAGGAAACCCTTCATAATGCCGCGAAAATATTAAAACAAAGCCAAGGTGCCACCCCGCCGGCCTTCGCGACAGGGTAACTTCGAGATTTGTTTGGAGTGGATAAACTACCCCTGTTGATAAAGATAAAAAAAAAAGATTTTTGTGAGTAATTGTTACTCAGAATACGCGGTTCTCACTCGTCAGTTGTAGTTGTACCCTGACTAAGTAATTAAAGTAACTCATATTCTTCATTTATTATCATCATTTTTAAGCAATTAATTAAGACTAAGTTTGTGGTTAGAGACTGAAAACCAGCGGTCTCGCCGAGTCTCAAACCGTTTCAATACACAGACGTATTGTACTATATGTTTACTCTCATCGCCTTTGTTAATTGTTTGTGTTGTTGAATAAATTTATTTGTATTTTCTTTTTAATACTAGCAATAAGAGGACTTTAGGTCAGTTGCCTAAGCGGCAGTTGAAATTCGACTGACTAAATTAACATAACACAAAATTCCATTTTTCTTCTCTATTCTCTACTACATTTTTAAAGACTACGCGTTTGGTACCTGCTTAAAATGTCAGCAATTGTTAATTGATTCCAAACCCACTTGAATATCAAAAAGAGAGCAGTACAATTTTATTATGAATCTGCCTAAATAATCAATGAGTTGTAATCACATTCGCCCTTAATTGTAAATACTTATATATATAAAAACACGCATATAATACGCACAATCTTAAAACCACATTCAACCAAATATTTACAGTATTACGTGCGATACCAGTAACCGACCTTTCAGTTTCAATGGTTTTTTTAATGTAGGATATTTCTTAGACCTTGCACAGCTAACAGAATAGAAACGTTACATTTCTGAAACTGAAAGGTGTCCTTGTTGGTACGATCTAAAATTACTTATACTTTTATCAGATTCCCTTACCTTGTCAAAAACCTTTTGGCTGTACCTGGTTTTCATTGCATAAAAAAAGAGGGTATTTAATTCTCTATAACCGTCCCCCGAAATCCTCGAGGACGACTCAGGGCGGGTGGTGATTAATACAACGCATCTCCCTCGCTTTAATCGCTGGTTGGCAACATTTTTACCCAATTTTTGGTCCCCCCCCACCCTAAACCCACCCCTTTCTTTCCTTAAGATAAATTATCCGGCGATCGGGATAGGAGTGTAGGTTCAAATAGCCTTTAAAATTCAACGCTCGCCCTAAATATTTATGCTGGAATTAGGGGGTTTTTAGCCGTTTTTGGTAACGTTATTTATGGGAGGTAAGTTTTGTTTTAACGTGATTATTATGGGTATGGAATTTTATGGGGAATATTTGTGGTTTTAACAGGAATTAAAGTAATTTAATTTTCAAATATTAATCCTAGTTTTTCAAATTGATCATGGCCCACTATAATCGAGTCAAATTTATTTGAGCATTATGTAAAATGGTAATGGTAGCTTTTGAATTTCCTTAAACTGATTTAGTTGCAGAAACTTGTCACGTTTGTTTTCCACTGCTTGTTTTTTGTATTCATTTAACGGATAAATATTGGGGACACTTTTGTCACATTATTTTTTTCCTAGTGCGTTAAGTTTTCATTCATTTTACATGCATTAAAAAAAATGGGACATTTGTCACTTTAGAAACTAACAAGCGGTACCTACAGTTTAACAAAAAGCTCAAATGAACATTCTAATGTACACATTCTTGCTCAGTTCAGCGGGCGTAGCACGATTGCCATTTTATCACTTATCGTTGTGGATAAGGCATCCGTCACTCTCGCACTCGCATACTGGTCAGAGCGTGATGGGCGTCTTTGCCACAATGATAAGTGATAAAATGGCAACCGTGCTACGCCCGCAGAGGTTTTTCCAACATATAGGTACATTGTATTATATTCGATGACTTAACTTTGTACCCACCTTTCATTAATTATTATGCATGAGTTATTATTAATCTAATAGTTACCAGACAACTTCAAATATGTCTAATTTTAACAACAAAACTAATTTTCGCCTTATTACTGAGGAATAATATATAAAAAACAATACAATACAATACAAATACTTATTTCACACCTCACACAAACTAAGCAGTTAGAAAGAGAAACAAGACAATAACATGTAGGTAGAGGTAGAAAACAGGCGGTCTTAGCGCCAAAAATAATCGATTGGCGTTAAAATTGTTGTTTTTTTAACACTTTCAACCAAAACTCAGCTTAAGTAAAACCAAGCCATCGAATATCATCGATTTCAAAATGTCTTAAATGGGACTTTATTTTGATATAATTTTTATATTAAGATGCAATTATAACTTTAGACTGACCATATTTACAAACATACCTACTAATAAATTAATTCGTCATTTGATTGTTTGAGACCCGTTTGTTAGATTCGACAAACTTTTCCATCTTGTGACTGATTACTTTGATATTCCATTGAATCCCTTGTTTTCACAGTGATTCGTAATATTTTAGACCGCCCTTGGTTGGTACTGATTTTATTTCCAAACAGAGCATTTTGTAGGGTTCCGTACCCAAAGGGTAAAACGGGACCCTATCACTAAGACTCCGCTGTCCGTCCGTCTGTCCGTCTGTCTCATTAACCGTGATAGTCAGACAGTTGAAATGTTCACAGATGATTTTCTGCTGCCGCTATAGGTAACAACAAATACAAAAAAATAGAATAAAATAAATATTGAAGGGGGCTCCCATACAACAAACGTGATTTCTTTGCCGTTTTTATAGATAATGGTACGTGACCCTTCGAGCGCGAGTCATCATCATCATTATCATATCAGCCGAAAGACGTCCACTGCTGGACATAGGCCTCCCCCAGAGAGTGCCAAAGTGACCGGTCCTGCGCCACCCGCATCCAGCGGACTCCAGCAACCTTTACCAGGTCATCAGTCCACCTTGCAGGGGGCCTACCCACGCCGCGCCTTCCGGTTCGTGCGCGAGTCTATTCTCTTCTCTCTCTTCTTCATTGTGGCTAATTTTCCATTCTACTCTTTTCTAAAACTTTTGATCTAGCCACAATAAATTTTTCACGATTTTAGGAAAAAGGTCTAACAAATCGTATATCGTTGAATATCATCCTATCAGCCGAAAGACGTTCACAGCGAGATAGGTTTCCTGGACTGATGGCCTGGTAAAGATCGCGGGAGACCGCTGGATGCGATATAGGTTTGATGATATTGGCTAATTATTTTGTTTTTTTTCTCCTACGGGGGGAAAACGGAGAAAAGCTGCGAATAGTGATATTTAGGGCCTGTTTCACAATCGCCGGATAAAGTTATCTGCCAGTTAAAATTATTATAATGAAATACACGTTGTGGTTTTACTGAGAACTGACGTTTATTTTTAAATGAAAAACAGATTACACCTACAACCTCATAGATGGCGCTAGTAGTAACTAAGTGCTTAAATTATAATAAAATGTTTATGTATTTCGATACATATCAACAATTATTGCTATCCTTTTCTCCCGTCATATAAAAGAAAAGTAACAGCCAACATTTATCTGTCGGATATGTTTTAATTGGAGATTGTGAAACAGGCCCTTAAAGAAAGGATAAATTTAATAATACTCAAAATTTGAGGTTTTTGTCTCATCTACCATCATCCTAGCGTTACTCCCGGTTGTGCCCCCAAATGAGCGCGGGGCCCGCTTTGACACCTAATCCCAAGATTTTGCTTAGGCACTAGGTTTACGAAAGCGATTGCCATCTGACCTTCAAACCCAGAGGAAAAACTAGATATTATTGTGATTAGACCGGTTTCCTCTGACGCACGACACGTTACATAAGTATGATTCCGGCTTAATACATCCACCGCTACCAATCTCGTAGCGCTACGCTCGTAGCCGATAACATACGAAAACCCATCTGTAGAGGAAAGTTGCTACGGCTCAGCTCGAGCACCCTCCTAGCGGGTTCAAGAAACTGAAAATGACAAAATGCCCAACCAACGTCCTCTCCACACTCACATACATACATCATCCTATTGCTGTCCAGGCATTGCACGTAAAACCGATGGCCGTTGGGGCGGAAATATTCTTGAGTGCCGACCACGCACCGGAAGGCGTAGCTTGGGTAGCCTCACAAGGTGGACTGATGACTTGGTAAAGTTCGCGGGAGTCCGCTGGATGCGGGTGCCGCAGGACCGGTCTTTGGGGGATGCCTAGCGGCAGTGGACGTCTTTAGGCTGCTTTGATGATGATGGTGATTCCCGATTGGCCTCCCCTAGAGTACGCCACAAGACCCGCTCTCCCGTTTTCGCCATCCCGTCACTGCGAGATACCTTTCCCAAGTCATCGGTCCATCTGGCCGGAGTGCGTCCAGCACTAGTACGTATTTTTTAAAGTGAGTAAAATGCTTTTTGTATCCTTCCGCGCCACGGGGATAGCACGGAATCACACCGACTAACCCCCCCCCCGGTCCTCCTCGATGCATTTCGGACAGCTCTGGGATCTCCAACACTATCCATGTTTGCCAAACCGCACTCACATATTCAAGCGAGAAAACCCCGTCTCCCAACTTAAAAGAATCATTTATAAAGTGAAACCACTTAGAAACGCGGTCACGTTGGGAAACCAAAGCCAACATTCATTACAGCGAGGTGACGTGTAGAGAACGCGCCAAGTTCGCACATGTTACCCCTTGTTTGCCCGCGCGCACCTGAATACTAAATGGAGTTTTATACTTTTTAAATTAACTTGGCTGTCGCGGTGGATATGCTGTTTTGTAATTTGGTGACTACCCGAGTGCTGTAGGAATTGTAATGTTTTTTGAGGACGTCCCTACTGGTAAATTCACCTTCTTTGGGCATACGCTGATTAACGGACTACGAATGCGAAGGTGAGAATCAAACCGTGATTTTTTTGATCTGATTTTAAATAAATTTGTACAATGTGAGTACATTTTTTTTTATAACTGGTCATGTTATTTCACTGAATATTATTATAATAAGCTTAAATTTGATGGTGTTTGATTACTACCAAATAGATGAATATAAATATGAATAACGTAGTTTGAGACTAAAGAACGAGAGAGCTTGGTCGTATATCCACACTGTAATCAATTTGAATCGTATTAAATATTCTAGCACATACACAGTCAACATTTCGTAGCGTTTTTCAAATCAGTAATTCGTTTGCGAGATATTGGGCTTTAAAGCCCTAATTTTAGTTAGAGTCATGTGTCGTCGTCCCCGCCGGGTCGGTCCCTGCCGGCTAAATGGCTACCACTGGGGATCTGAAAAAAATCGTTTTAGTAGTACATATAATGAATTTAAAAGGAAAACTATCACGAACACGTAGGCAAGGTAGTTACCGAGTAATAGTCGACCAACTTAATGCGTAATTGAAAAGGCCAATTTTCGTACAAATTCGGCCGTCGCAACCGCACCGCACGTCGATGTAACTAAGACAGACAGGCAACTACGGAACCATACACTGCGCGTGTCCCCTCACGCACTTGGCCGGTTTTTTCGCCTTTAGTCCAGTCAATGAACTGACAACTTGTCAAATCAAAAAAGAGATACTTTAACTAGCTTCTAAAAAGTCAGAAAAATATGAATAGATGTTTATATTAATAGATGGTTCATTTACATTTGCTCTAAAATATTCCATATTATAAATCTTACAAAAAAGAAACGCATTATTCATTTAAATCTTTATAATTACTTCCGGTGGAAAGTTTGTTGGATACTGCAATAAAGCGTCTTAGAAAAACGTTTTAAAATGAAATAAACAAAAACACGCTATTATAAATTAATATTTTAAAAACCGCATATTTGCTTGAGTAGTAGTATTAGAACTGGCAACGAGAAAAGAGGCCGACAATTTTTGGCTAGATTTTGAATTTGATTTGATAGGTTGCGAATTGCCGAGAACATTTGTTTGTACCGCTCAACAACGATGGAGATAACTAAAATTACTAAAATTAGAAGCTCCGGTTGCCTAGTGCTTCAGGCATGCGATGTCGTGGGTTCGAATCCCGGCTCGTACCAATGAGTATTTCGGAACTGATGTACGGAATATTTACCCGTTAGCTTTTCGGTGAAGGAAAACATTTTCAGGAAACCGGTCTAATCCCGATGCGGCCTAGTTTTCCCTCTGGGTTGGAAGGTCAGATGGAAGTTGCTTTCGTAAAACTAGTGCCTATGCCAAATCTTGGGATTAGGTGGCAAAGCGGACCTCGGGCTCCTTTAGGGTACAACCGGGAATAACGCTAAAAGGACATTCCTTTTGACTGACTTGAAAAAAGGAGGTTCTAAATTCGTCGTTTACTCGATTATTCGAAAATGCCTGGTTTAAAAAAAAAACACTTCTAGGTGGTCCCATGTAACTCTTCAAATAACGGTCGGTTAAAACTTTGTTTTTAAAGTAAATTATTACACTACCTACAGGTTTCACTGAATGACACTCTTTCGCGTACAGCTCGATTCGACGATTCAATGCAAAAAAGTCACTAAAACCACATCCAATTTAAAATCCGGCAAAGCGTCGTAAACAGCGCTCTCCAGTGCGCCCCAGTTCCGTAGAATGGACTTCCACGTAACAGTCGTACCACTAATTGGCCAGCGACCGATCCGACTTGCAGTGTTGTTTGACTTCAGCTGCGGTAATCACAACCTATAGTTCACTTCACTACTAGCCCCTCCCTAGTATATCTTGATCCTGAGAAGTCAAATGCAAATAAAAAAAACTGTTAAAATGGTAGAAAGTGCTATTGTTTAAGTACAAATCCTTTGAATGACAGATTTCAATAAGCGACCGAACCATCTTGCAGTGTTGTTTGTCTTCAGCTGAGCTAAACACAATCTAATTCAACCACTTGAGCCACTTCTCCACTAAACCCTAGTATATCTTGAGCCTGAGATTCAAGACAAAGCCATTATATACGTTGATTGAATAATCTCAGTGTAAAAACTATTGCCCATCAGTTTGTTGGACTTAACTGGTTTGCTTCAGATAAACTGGCTGTAAAAGTGATCCCATAAAAAACATTCCATGTAAAAAAGAGGCCAAGTCTCGAAACTCTTCCACCGTAAAAAGTTGAGAGATATTTCGTAGAGCTCTACGAAATATCTCACAACTTTTTACGGTGGAAGAGACTTAACCTCTTTTTTACATGGAATGTTTTTAATGGGATCTCACTTCTTTTTGTACGTTATTGTGTTATCAATACATACGAATTATGGATGCAGTCCCATTCTTGCTTTTTCATGTTTTGACTCATTCACTGCAAATATAACGTTGTAGTCTTATATGTTTCTATAGGATTACAAAGTTATTTATGCAGTTGGTGTATCTAGAAAACTGGACTGAAATTGCAATTTTTTTTGTCTTGATTTATTTATACACTAAACACTAATTGCATTCTAAATTTGAAGCTTCTATATCTGCTAGAAGTGCCTTAGACTTTTGATGATCGGTGAGTCAGTGAGTGACAAAATTAAGAAACTTGACTAGTTATAATTCTTAAACCACTGGTTCAAATTGGATGAAATTTTAAATATATCGTGGTTTTACAATGCGTGCTTTGTTACTGAAAATTCAGGCTTCTAGTTTTATCCACAACGAAGTTATAGGGGGGTCGAAAATGGCCTGAACTGCTTCGAGAAAAGGATGGTACGGCCGTGCCGCTCGCTGTTTTGCTCGACTTGGCGGGGGCCCCCAGATGAATATCGACCCAGGCCGGGCCATAATATTGACCAGTTATAGCTTACCTCAGGCAGACTAGTGTAAAGTTTATCCGATTATCTTTATAAATCGCTAATCCCGGTTACTACCTACTTACTCTACGGACAAAAGAAAAATTTAAAAATTTCATGGCCCGTCGCTACTAACCAACTGAGCTATCGGAACTAGTATTTGCGGGCAGCCCAGCCGTGTGTGTGCGTTTGCTTGTAACGCGCGTTGCTGACACTTTATTGATCTGAGGATTTGTTGTGTTAGCAGCTGCAAAACAATGCATGTCCCTAACTCTAACCCTTAAGAGTGCTGGTGACCTTTCCACCAGGAACACGTTACATATCTACAGAGCAAGTGGTTTTAAGTAAATTTTGCCTGCGATACAGTCAAATTCCTGATTTCGGAACTATAATAACTTACAATTACAACTTTACATAACTTACGGTACAATTTTGTTTAGAGTTCTTGAGGAATTCAGAGGTTTTTTTTGTTTCATGAAGTGGTCCAAATAATCTCTCGAGGCTTATTACTATGTTAAATAGTATGTTTATTTTAACATCACGCTTAATCTTGTAAAGTAACGTTGTAGTGAAAACCTCGAGAAAATACGATCGCTTTTGAAAACCTTTTAATTGTATAATCGTTTAAAACGAGTATTTCTCACTTTGAAAAGAGTACAATAATAATTATGTGTCCGATAGTACAATTCATTTTAGCTATTTTATTATACGTTTATTAAGAACACATTGGTCTAGTTGACTATTTATGGAACGATTATTTCTGCCGTCCGTTCCCGTTAACGTTTGACCAATACAGTATCAAAAGAAACGTACCAACGTTTGCAATTAAGCTACTAAATCACCGGTCCCATCCAACACAAGCATATTCAGATGCACACACCATTACCCTGCATCCTTAATGAATCCTGACATCCCTTAATTACCGCTAACACGGAAAAATCCAATCTCTTACACCCCCCCCCCCCGTCTTAATTCCCCAAAAGAAATTTAAGTATACCCACACACCGTCGTGCGCACAAATTAACCTCCCTTCGATATACGTATGTGTTAGTATTGTAAAGTCTTAAAAATGAGAGGACGATGGAATCTTTAAAAGGGTACGACTTAAGTGGGGGAACCTCCCCTGTCCCCCCTTAAGGGTGTTGTGTTCCGCGCAAACGCTGTTTTACGGCCTACCGGTTCGTATTGTTCGTTGTTTTGGTTCAATATTCGGATGTGATAAAGGTGTGTTAAGTGTTTGGAGGTATTCATATTATGTTGCAACAGCCGGTGAGAAGCGCCGGGCATTTTATGTCAGGTCCCAGTTCGCCATGTTCGGCGACATAGGAAAATAATCGAAACCATCAACATATATATATTATATATGTAATTCTTCATAGATTAGGAATTTTCTACTATGATTAATATTGCAGAAGTATTCTGCAATATTAATCATATATCATTAACTTGCGAATTATTATAATTACAATAATTGAAAAATATTTTTTCATAGTTAACATCAAATTTTGTATGTACCGTGTGGGTTTCTTTGTTTTCGATTATAGTAGTCATCATATATATATATATATATATTTCAAAACATAAACACATTTAACTCTCACCCACTTTATATTTAAGAAGTACTTAAACAAGACTTACAATTAAAATTCAGGTCTCAATTGTCTTGGACCACTCTCTGTTTAATAAAATAGGCCAGCCGGCGTTCATTTATTAGATTTTATACTCCAAGATGTCAGACATAAGTATGACACAAGGCTACCATTTACAGGAAAACCAAGGCAATCAAACCCGTCCAACAAAGGATACCTTGAAAGTTGAAACCGAGTATATCTCACGTACATACATATAAATTAGACGGTTTATATTTACGTACCATCATTGTCACGCACGCTTTGCGGTTCCATTAAAGAACTATATCCAGCCCAATGTAACTTCTCACTCGCGAAACAAGAAGACAAAGAAAACTGGCGCTTATTTGTATAGGGTTTGGGTTGCGCATTTTTTTGTTAGTAGTAAAGGTATGTCTGTAAAAGTACACGTTCATAATGACATTTATTAGAACCGTATTCGGTACATGACAATAATTAAAATCCATGCACGAACCGCTGTACCACACCGTGCCCCGTACGTGATGCTTTTTGCATATTATTAGTTCACTAAATATTGGGTTGAATTGGAAATTAGAAAAATATTTCAGATTCCTGCGCTTGGCGGGTAATGCAGCTTTTGTTTTAATTTCAGAATGGGGAATATGGTTTGTGTTGTGAATGAACAAGGTGTTATGCGACGATGGAATTTACTGATGAATGTGAAGGCGACGAATGTGGTTTTACAGACTAGTAAAATATAAACTTTAGACTAAAATAATACGTTGAAATCATAATGACAACCTTAATACATATGATATGTATAATAATTGTACAACATTTATGCGATACATGAACCCCACTTTTGTGACGAGAAAAGTGATACCAACTTTGTCGACGCACAGGCTTAGTCAATAACTTAATACTTTATTTGTAGGTCCTGCTAGAAGTTACTTGTAAAATCAGACCAACAAAAAAATCGGCTCTTCCATACATTTGAGATACTGCTCAAAACTTTCTAAAAATAAGATTTGAACCGAATAATGTCTGTCAAAGAACGCGCAAATAAATTTGAACCGAATAATGTCGGCTTGGTTCACATTGCATTTTTCTTACCTTTTCGTAAATGAGAATTCTTAAGTCATCATCATCATACCAGCCGAAAGATGTCCACTGCTGGACATAGGCCTCCCCCAAGGAGGGCCACAATGACCGGTCCTGCGCCACTTTTACCAAGGTCTTCAGTCCACCTTGTGGGGAATCTACCCACGCTGCGCCTTCCGGTACGTGATCGCCACTCGAGAACCTTTCCCAACAGCCAGCCATCGGTTCTACGTGCAATGTGGCGCCCACTGCCAACTGAACAGATTGCTGCTGAATTCTAAAGTAACTACGTAATTGTTAAATATGCACACTGTTAAAAATGCACAACTAAAATGTAATAAAAGCGCCACAATAATTCCTCGTCCCCAAACCCAACACGTACAACTCAAAAGTCGCGGTTACGCAAATGCCTAATAAATTCCGCCAAAGAACATTTCGGGTACTGACATCCCCACGGACTGTCATAAAGCAGAAGTGACGTCCCTAATGCGATCGCCTCTAATTATTCGAGAAACTTCCAAAAATTCTCTTTCGCTCCCCTCTTCTTAACCCATTAGTGGCAACTCTTAGACGCACTTTTCAAAGCGGTCACGGTTTAAAAAGTGGGATTATCGAGGGGGTTAACTTTTTAGGGAGACATACGGTAAAGAAAACAAATGAAGGGATCAATGGCGTTGTTTTTAAGACCTATGTCTGCAGATAGATGCTGCTGTTGAACGCGTGATTGATAAACAAAAATCTTTAATACTATTCGACAGTTTTGACACATCTTTTATTTTTGATCTAGTGATAAATGAGCCGTATATCGAGGGGGTTAACTTTTTAAGAAGACATACGGTAAAGAAAACAAATGAAGGGATCAATGGCGTTGATTTTAGTTGTTTTTAAGACCTATGTCTGCAGATAGATTCTGCTGTTGAACGTGTGATTGATAAACAAACATCTTTGATACTATTCGACACTATTTGACACACATCTTTTATTTTTGATCTGGTGATAAATGAGCCGTATATCGAGGGGGTTAACTTTTTAGGAAGACATACGGTAAAGAAAACAAATGAAGGGATCAATGGCGTTGATTTTAGTTGTTTTTAAGACCTATGTTTGCTTTGTTTTGCTGTCTGTTGAACGCGTGATTGATAAACAAACATCTTTGATACTATTCGACACTATTTGACACACATCTTTTATGTTTAATTTTGTGATAAATGAGCCATAGTGAGACTACTTGAACCTTGAACTACATATTTGTCTCTTACTTAAATTATTTTTATTGTAAGTATATCGAAATGTGGCATCTACTTTTAATGTTGATTGTTTTGTTTACAGTAAAATGTTCAAAGTAGCTAGTCTGTGTTGGAAATCATATTTAAGTAAGTTACTTTATTGAAGATTAAGATTTAGAAATGTCGTAGGTACTATAAAACATTTCACGACAAACTATAATACTAAAACCTAATATTATTTTCAAAACCCCGATTGGAGGGAACTATATAGAGTAGGGAATTTAATCGATATGCAACTTTTTATCTCGGATTAGTCTATTCTGGATGGGGTGGATTCAGTTTGACAGCGTCATCCCTAGAATATCATACTAATTATATCTCTCGCTTTCTACGTTTGAATAAACGGGACATAAAAGTGGGGATATCCCTTTGACATGTCGGGCACATGACGTCTTGAATCGGGTCTCTTAACGAAAGTAGAATATGACTGGCCGCCGATGATATCACTGCAAATAAAACCGGCTAAGTGCGAGTCGGACTCGCGCACGAAGGGTTCCGTACCATTATATATAAAAACGAAAAAGAAAACACTTTTTGTGTGGGAGCCCCACTCCGACTCGCACTTGGCCGGTTTTTTAGTATTTGTTGTTATAGCGGCAACAGAATTACATCATCTGTGAAAATTTCAACTGTCTAACTATCACGGTTCATTAGATACAGCCTGGTGACGGACGGACAGACAGACAGCGGAGCCTTAGTAATAGGGTCCCGTTTTTACCCTTTGGATACGGAACCCTAATAATCAAACATTATTTATTATCCAGGCATCAAAGTCTCATAGATAAGTACCTTCTAACTATCACACGTACAAAAAAGAAAGTAACTAAATAACTTCCACTCCAAGACTCCTTCTTGCGTTCCTAAACTGAAGTAGCTGCTAGCCGGCTGGACTCCTGTACCCTGCCTATTATATTACGATGGTGGCATACAAGCATACAACCTGACTAATGATACGCAGACATCGTTGCCGATGATGATACGCAGACATCGTATAGGAGCCAGGCATATGCCTGGCTCCTATATAGGAGACGGCGGGATGGCCTCCATGCTTTTCAGGAAGACTTTTCTAGTTTAGCGTGAAAGAGAGGGAGAGGGAACCTTTTGCCCAGCAGTGGGGCCGTACGAGCTAGAAATGAAATGAGTAGGTAATTCATTTATTAGGTACACTTAACAGACATCGTACATTATGAGATAGGTAGGTACAATGGTTCTTTATGAATAGCTTATAGACTACTATGACATCAAAAGGCAATTGCACACAGCGCATATGCAATCAACTGCACAGTATAGAACACTAGTGTCGAGTCGACCAAGATAGAATAGGGTTGATTCCAAGAACAGTTATTTCAATAACGACATCATATAATTAATAAAAAAAATAAAAAAATAACTATTTTAAGGGTCCATAGTTTGTTAGTAAACAAATAATCTTAACAGCTAATGTTAGTGTTATAAATTAAAGAACTATTATGCATACCTATTGCTATCGAGGCACTCTCACAGCGTCAATAGCGCTGTGTAGCTCGTTAAACCTAGCTAGCACAGCACTATCCAGCCTACCTGCGACAACCTGCATGAGAATGTCGGGGCTTCCCCTCACTCTATTCATAAGAGACATGACCTTTTTGCGCATACGCGCAAAGAAGTCGTCAGTGTGCGCATCGGCAAACATGCCCGAGGCACTGCAGTGACTCAATTCAATTCAATTCAATTCAATTCAATTATTTATTCTGCAAATAGGCCACAAGGGCACTTGTCAAACCGTAATTTACAATAAAATAATAATAATAATCTTACACAATAATAATTTAAAATTATATATAAAAGGTTAACAAACTAAATGTCACTAAGTTAATGTAAACAAAACAAAATTATGTAGATCTGTATCAGCATTAACAAGAAGTTAATCATATTAATTCAGTATTCCAGAGATGTATAAGGTCTCTGAGCTTCCAAATACAATTAATAATTATTCTAAGAGATGTATACGGTCTCTAAGCGTCAAAACAAGAAAGGAACAATGATGTAATATTGTCAGAGATGTACAGGGTCAATAACAATAAAACGTGTCAAGATCAGAATGATGACGGGGAATTTATCCTAATCTATTTCGGTCAAGTCAGACCAGCGACGAACCTGCATTGAATATTAATATTATTCAGATCATACGCTTAATCAGTAAGCATCAATCACAAAAAATATATTATTAACACACTATGCCTCTATTCTCATAAGAGCGGTTACACACGGCGTTTTTGCTGCGATACAAACGCGCGAAAATCGCGCGACGCTAGCCATACTCGTATTAGATCACCTGTCAAAATCACGTGCATCGATGCTGTATTGGTTTTATAGCGCTGTAAAAGCCGTGTGTAACTCCTCTTAGGGACTCATCAAAATAGCGCTGAATACACGCACATGCACCCATACTTACAGGTGTACCTTACGCAAACCTAATCCCGCAACACAACCAAACCGCCTGCCAATTACTAAAACAAGCCATTCAAAACTAACCTTTATACCCTTACGATACGGTCGTACTGAGGTCACGCCATACACAGGCAACTGATAAGGGAATTAGGCAATTCGTCGGGTGAGTGGTGACTGTGATGAATTGTCTCGTTGTTAGCATAATCTGTACATGCAGATACGGTTTGACTGACGATCGGTACGCGACGGGATTACGGTGATCTTGGAATGATAACTTTTAGATATTTTTTATTCATGGGGCGCGTGGTGCGCCCAATATGGGTGTAGAGTCGAAAATTATTATTACTTGAAATGAAAGAAGGCAAAAAAAAATGCATAGTGACGAAAACCCCATTCAGATATCTCAAAGAATAACGAAGCTACAACCGTTTTAATACTGCTTGTTAGAGAGAGAAAACGCAAACAGTGCGTGACGTCACATTACAGGATGCTGCCGAGGGTCCGCGTCGAACACGATGGGGCTCGGCACGGTGTGTATTAGTGTGACGTCACAATCTTCCAACGTCATCGTTTCATATGGAGTTGCGTTTTGCGAAAAAGGGACAGAACATACCCCTTCTTAAAACTTTGGACACTTATAACTTCGTGATTATTTAACCTTTTGCATTGATTTTTTCTCCATTTGACTACATTTTTAACCCCCGACGCAAAGATATGGGGTGTGATAAGTTTAACGTGTCTGCGTGTCTGTGTATCTGTGTATCTGTCTGTGGTATCGTGGCTCCCAAACGGATGGACCGATTTGAATGCGATTTCTTTTATTCGAAAGTTGGTGTGATTCCGAGTATTCTTAGCTATGTTTCATGAAAATCTGTTTAGCCGTTTTAGAGATATTGGACTTTGAAATGAAAATATCGGGGGTTTTTCAACTTTTCTAATTTATCCTTTTTGAGAAAATACGAGTATGACATTATTGATCATTTTATTTAGTGTCTACATCCCAATTGGTGTGAGGTGTGAGCCTCCATTACTGTTTTGTACAGGCCATGTAAAACAGTCTATGAACTCACAAATAATTAAGAAGTGTGGTTCGCGTCAATGTTGTTAGCTACTATATACATACTTTCCTGATTGGCACCGGATCCGCGGAAGTGGGACGATACGGATGCAGTCCAGACCCCGTATCATGGTCGGCCTTATCACGCGATAAGTGACAAGATAGAGCGTCCGTCACTGGCTGACACCGTTCGATGGAACGAGGCGGACGCTCTATCTTGTCACTTATCGCGTGATAAGGCCGTCCATGCTACGGGGCCTGCAAGCGCACCGCTCCGCTTCCGCGCAATATAGTACTGCGCAAATGTAATGCTGACAGTAGACCGACAAGTGAGGAAAGCTTGTTGACATCAGTAAACTTTCCGTAAAGTATAAAACACCGCCTACTGATTCCTCTTCAATGCAGAGTGGCCTAGGGGACGTATGATCTCAGCGTAATTTCAGCTCTACCAATCTTACTAACCTGGAAAACATTTCCTCATGAAAAGCACACCTGTGTACTCCAAGCCTTAATTGGTTACAAATGGACCGACGTGTGTTAGTTTAAGACGAGTGAATCCCGGGTTCGGGCAATTAAGTTCCGGAACGAGGTACCGGAAGTAATCCATCACTTCCGGTACCACGAGACGCAGTGGAAGTGCACCTCTGGTCGGATTTAAATGATTGCATTGATGTAGATTTACTTACTGATCAGATCTTGTTGGTGGTGAAATTGTATTAAATTAGTGTCATGATTTTCATGACGTGAAGCTCGTGGCATCCATTTTGGTGTCGAGTTCTTCTGCTGTGAAATATTTTCATGTTACCACGGCTGATTTATAGTAAATAATAATATCTTTCTTTCTTTCTTTCTATGTGATAGGCATACGTCTTTTGCGCTTTATTTTTCTACTTACTTTACAGCTTCCTAAAATACGTGCTTAATAGGAAAATCTATTCAATTTAATTGAAGATTGTGCATTTTCGCGATAAGAGATGCATCGTTAGTGACGTCACCGAGTATAAGTTAAAGTGTTCCATTTTGTAACTTTTATTTGTCATACAAATTGTATGGTTAATTTTGGTTACAAAATGGAACATTTTTAACTTATACTCGGTGACATCACGATGCTACTCTTCTTGCGAAAATGCCCAATAGGTAATATTATACATAACAATAGATAATATGATTTACAATTAAATTGAACTGATTAACTCGACATGTGGGTGGACATGTCTGCCGGATGCACGCGGAGCGATGGGCCAAATTAGCCACCGAATGGCTTCCACAAGATGGCTTCCGAGGTAGAGGCAGACCGAAAAGGAGATGTCGGGACGACCTTGATACGTTTTGTACAGATTGGCGAACGCTAGCACAGGACCGAGTCGAGTGGCGGAAAAAGGGGAGGCTTTTGCCCAGCAGTGGGACACAATATAGGCTAATAAAAAAATAAAAAAAACTCGAAAATATGTCAGTATGGGCCTTTCCATTTTTTACAATTATCAATTAACACATATAACAGGAGAAAAACCATTTTCCGATTTTAGTAAAAGTGTTATTTCTCATAGCGTAATCTATATTAAAGCGATTAATTCAAACAATCTTAAACATCTTCCTCCATATTATTTTTCCCCATTGACTGGCACTAATTTTCATACACTTCCAAAAAGTAACATAAAGGTGTCTCAGACGAGTTTCGTGGTAGCAGCCGCAGATGTACGATAAGACACGTGTGTCCTTTCATCGCCAAGGGCTTGCGCTGCGGAGACGGACTGTGTTTTGTTGAGAGGCGAGATAACGGTCGAGTGTGGCTGAGTAAGCAGATATTGCGTAAGAGCGTAATGATTTCAGGATTATGTGTGTGTTATTTGTGTTTACAGGTATTTTTGCATTAAACACACTACACAAATATACCTACACATCTATTGGTGTAACGTTAGATTAGAACCTACCTTAAAAGGCGTCAGACAAGTGCAAGTGAATTTTGCTTTAGAGTCCGTAATCAATGTCGGTTTTCGTCGATTTACGGTGGATGAATTTTACAAACTAAACCATTGTAAAAAAAACCTTGTGTAATAATAATAATCATTATTTCAGGCAACTATGGCCCATAGTTGCAAAACATACTTTACATACTTTAAACACTAACATAGATACAATATAATTATAAAATGAAAACACGAATTATTATTTAGGCGACGAAACAGTGTGGCTCCGTTGCGAAGTCCGGTGCAGAAATCGGTAGATGGGCTTAGACCAGCCGAAACAGGACACCCTTCGGCCAGTACGCGATGGCGAGCTGCAGCACCATGCATTAAAATAAACCAAATAAATATTGGAAGGTGTAAAGCTCTAGGTACTTAAGTTTGTGTACGATTTAAGAGTCAAGGCAGAAAGACAGAAGTTTTTAAAAACTAAACTTCTTTTCTGTCTATTTTTCTAGCACCAGAAACTAGTTTTCGACCTAGATTCGGTGGATCTCGTTGTGTATACAATGTTTCATGTTATCACAGCATGCAGTTTAATAATGAGAACCAACCGTTTGTATGGAGCCCGACTGGGCTTTCTAGGGACTTTTAAGCCAACACAATCACCATCCTTGAATAATACCAGTTTTTTTAAAATAAATAATATAATCTGACGCTCACTCCATATAATTTTCTGCAAGATTCGCCGACGATCCATCTTCTTCAGGGCTGTCAACAGCACCTACATGCGAAGCACGTTGCCCGCCGCGTGTGGCAGCCGTATTCATTCAATCCTATTCTTTATTAATCAAATCGGAATTAAATGTTTCGGTTTATTTAGTACTATTCTTCGGCAGCTACAATGCAGTGCTGCAATTCCATTCATCTTAATTGACAGCAGGGGATATCCCTAGGACATCGTTTTTGTTTCAGGCTTCATTTTGGTTTTGAAAGACAGACATAAAAGTGAGAAGATATACCCTTTTATCAAACATCGTGTATGGAATACAGGATCAGGCTATTTACATGTCAAAAGACCAGAAAGATAATAAAGCCTACCTCATGATCGTAGAATTCCGTGTATGATTCCCAGACGATCTGTCTTCTTCAGGGCTGTCAACAGCAACCACATGCGACGCACGTTGCCCGCCGCGTGTGTCAGCAATATTATTTCATTCTTTATTCATTAACTCAGAATGAGGAATCGAGCTATAAAGAGAGCCAAGCTAAGAAGATTCCAGAAAGCTCAGCTAGGCCCGACTTGATTCAAACAGAATTCTTACCGTGTGGACGACGCATACGTCGCAACGCGCTGCGCGATAAAGGTCGCTACCATTTAACTATTTTGAACATTGTCAATTTTCCCTAAGTCGTATTGATCAATTAATTAAATTTAGAATTGTCCACCAGACCATTATATAAACAATTTGAGTCTGAAACCGAATCAGTGTCTGAGACTATTCACCAATGAACGAGCTTTTCCAAAGCATCCCCAATTAGGACAAATCATTATTTTCATGAGCGCCTATTTGAGATCTATCTATTATTGTTACACAGAATTTGATACTATGAACTAGTTTGTCTACCCTATCGTCGGTTAAAATATATCTGTTTTGTATCGGTATTCGTTGTAAAGCATCTGCGTTGATTAAGAACCAGTGATTGTTTTGTCATAATTACGCCTCTGTGATTAATATGTAACTTTATGTCCTGCTTCATACGACATAAAACCGATAAACGTCCTGCAAAAATGTTAAAATATCTGTGACGAAGGCTTTTCAAATAACACTATGCGTCATAACTAAAGTTACAGTTGTCTTAAGATCAATCTTCAGACCAAAAAACAGGTTTAAACTCATGAAACTAGGTACTAATAGAACGAACACACAGAAGGACTCCGCACAAACCCGCACGAAGCACCTAGCAATAAAACATTAAAATCCACTGAAGTAATCAGACCCTTAAAAAGGATTCGCAAAAACCGTCCAAGTCACTTTGGAAACTTCTGAAAAATAACGAAACGAAATACGGCAAATAAACGGCAAAATCGGCGGTACCAATTATTTTTGCCTCTGAAATTCGAGACTTAACGAAATTCGAATCGCTTAGCGGGAAAAGGAATTATATATAAAAAGCAGTGCGCATCTTCAAAGGTGGGCCTCAACCCTTTGGGTGGCGAGGGGGTGCGTAGCGATATAGAAAACTTGTGTTAGCCCAGTTCCGCGCCTTTGTAACATCATTTCGGCTCCCGATCTACAAGGCGCGAGGTGTCTTGCTCCTTGCTCATATTTTTGATATAAGACTGCCAGTGATTGACCCTAGGCTCAATCAATGGCCGAGTAGTCTCACCTGATGGTAATCGACGACAGAGCCTAGGATGAAGCTCATAGGTTCAGTAATAGCCTATTCACTCTTGTTTAGATCTCTGGATCGTAGTATTTGCTACATAAGTTTTGTTTTCATTAGTTGATTTCTTGAAGGCTGGCTTATTTTCTTTATACACGGTAATTTTTAATCCGTGATCAGGAAGCAATTTTTCTAATTCAGTTATTGATGCCAACACGAGTAAATAGTATTTACCCAAAACGATCTTATTTAATACCTTCCGAAACACTTTAGCCAGCCACTATGGAAATAACAAAAGACATACAGATAGGAAGTTTTCCACACGTTGATCTCTATACGTTTACATGATATACTTTATATTATGTATACGTAACTAGGGCGTTTATGTGTTTAAGTAGGTACTTTATTTCATTCCTCCATGTATAACTATAAACAACCCCAAAGACAAAAAATATATCTTAAGCAGGTACTGTTATTTTTGTAGCCCGGGATAAATTGTTTAATTTATATATCTTAAATAAGAAGGACGTACCTACTCCATAGAGCTGAATCAATGTTTAACCCTTTAGGGTGTCATAAACAAATACTGTAATGTTAATTCAGCTCCATTATATCAACACGTTAGCCCTTAAGTTCATATATACAAAAATAAAAATAACGTAATCAAACGAAAATGGCACAAGTATCAAAACCGTTCCCGTGACACCCAGCTTTATAATTTAAGAAGAAGAAACAGGCCATAAGAAATAAATGTAAAGAAGGAGAAGAAACGCTCGGCCCGAAAGGGTTGAAGGGAGACACCCTCTCAGGGGTGCCACTGCCGCCACGTACGTTAAATCTATTTTATATTTATTTTATATATTATATAGATGAAGATATGGTTGAATTTAAATTATATAATTGTTTAGAAAGGCAATTCATTGAAATATTTTGATCCATATGTATTAAGCCAAATAACAAAAAAACGTCCCGAGGTACCTAAATGTCATGCTACCAGGGAATGCATAGCCAAAAAATAGGGGTATGTTTTATAACCGATATGACGTCATATCGGTTTTCAAATAGCGGTTTCGGTAGAGGAACCTTTATATTTCGCTATCGAAATATAACGGTAACCTTAATTTTTTTCGGTACTGTAACCGCTTTTTAAAGGTTACCGATACTTCGATTTTGGCGTCGTTGCCAAACCGCCGGCGCTGCCGTTTTGTCTTTCAGTTTTTTCGGTTCTGTTTAGATACTTTTCTGATTCGTTCGTTCGTTCCTATTGGGAGAAGTTGTCTGTGTAACTATAAGTTCACTTATTTTTTCGGTAAACTTTAAAATACCGGTTTCGAACCGGTATTACAAAGGTTTCGGTTTCCTTTAAATCGATAATGGTAACAGATATTTCAAAACGGTTACGGTACCGTTATGTTAGCGCGGCGCGTGTAAGCTTTACACCATTACGGCACCGTAATGGAATACCGGTTTCATATCGGTAAAGCCGTAACGAGATCAGTCCCTGCATGCTACTTTAGATATTTGGACTAGATTAACGAAATACTTCAGTTTTATAATTATTGATTTTATATGATTGATGACATTGACACGTGTATGATTTTTTATACATATATGACACTTAGGCCCAGGTTTATAAAAATGCCTGCATTTCTTTTTAAACTAAATCTCAAATTAAACTTTAAAAACTCAGTACATCGTTTGTCATTACCTACTGGCTGAAATAAGGTCTAGGTAGCGCATCTTTATAAATAAAAAAAATAAAAGATTCCTTGGGCATCTTCCTAGTTTAAAGTTTACATCTATAGGATTTATGTAAAACTAAGTTTAATATCGAATGAAGTTACGATGTTTTAATTTTGTATGTGCTTATAAACCTTCAAGTTATGAATTATTTCTATAATAAAACATTAATGACAACTAAAAACAACATTTCTTATAAGCTTTGCCCAATTGAGGCCCTCATAAAAACGTATGCCCACATGAAAGCTACTAATAGTTCCTAAAAAAAAACTTAAAGGGATGATATCCAAGGAATCTTACAAGTTTAAATTTTACACCTATAGGATTTATGTAAAACTTTAAGTTATAATATCGAATGAACTTACGACCTTTTAATATTGTATGTGCTTATAACCTTCAAGTTATTAATTATTTCTATAATAAAACATTAATGACAACTAAACACAACATTTCTCATAAGCTTTGCCCAATTAAAACCCTCATAAAAATGTGCTTACATGAAAGCTACTCATAGGTAGTATTAATATGTATGTAATCAAAAACAGTCATGGCACAACCCTAGCTTGCATCAGTGTTAGTGATTTTTATGTGTGCGTAAGAATTTTTGCTTATGCGGAACTGCTTCTTTGTTTCATTAGGTGTAGGGTTGTTAAGGCCCTTTCTTGCAGAATTGTTTTTGGACGTGTATTGATTGCGTTACATTACGGAGAGGGGTAATTTTGGTCCGTAGGGTAGGTTTAAGGCTGTTCGGTAGTTTTTAATTTAGGGTTGAAGAAAATTACAATGGGTAAATATTTAATGCGTTACAAAAAATATTCGATCGAAGTATTACCTCGTTTCCGTATAATACCATAATATACTCCATCTCCTTATTGCACGTCATATTGGGAGATAATTTTACACAGATCGACCCAGTTATAAACTAGCAAAGCTTGTGCAGTATAGGACAACGTCATATATACTGCGTTATACATAGTACCTATTTATGTAGACAAATACATATTTCCATATATAGAAAACAGCCATAACTCAGGATCAAATTTCGTGCTCATCACACAAACAATTGCCCATGCCGGGGTTAGAACCCGGGACCGCCGGCTCCGTAGGGTCACTAACAACTAGGCCAAAGTGTAAAAAGAAACAAGGAGAAAACATTTTTTAGCACAAAAATTACAAATTGTATCATTAAGACTAAATATTCAAAGTATAGAAAAAAATAATCATTGTACCATGTTTAAGCGAATAAATGACCATTTAAAACCAGTATCAATCTACTAACTCGTAGCACGAAAAAGTAACACAAATAAAAAAAATGGTCTGGACCCAATGGACAAGTTTATCATATCGATAAACTGTACATATAAACCTGTATCTACCAACTGGTCTAATTCCATCAAAGTTTATTTTATAGCATGATACCATTTGTGTTTTGTTTTTTCCATAAAACTTAACATTAACAAGTAGATAAAACATACATAGCATTACGTGAGTAGGTAAAGAAATATAGTGTTTACATACCTATAACGATTATATGATTTAGTCCGTATCTCAATTTTATGTGTCAAAACTTGAACTCCAAACACGTGCCTCGTTTCACGTTATTCTAATGAAGCCTTCCTCTATAATTAACTTGTCCGTGAGCACCTGAAAAATGTGTCTCGAAAGTTCCGCCCATTGTCACCGGAGCGCGGCGAATTCACCAAAAAGGACGCCAAAATTAAAATACTTACAAAATAATAAACGAAACTTAAGACCTCTTAAACTGTCATAAAAATGCCCCCCGAGATATCTGGAACGTCTGTCAACGCCCTCCCGAATTAGAACCCTTTATCTTTGAAAATTCCATTTACCTCGAAAACTCTAGTGTGACACAGACATCGAGAAAAAAGTCGGTCCCAATCGAAATTCGATACCAATTAAAAGATCTCCCCGCCGACTTGTCAGCGAGATAGTATAAATTAAAGAATTTTTGGTCTCATTCAGTTGAAATGTCTCATTTGAATTAAGAAAAAGTCTCATATCTCCCGTGCCGGTGCGAAGGGGTGGGAAAGGGTAAGGTATTTTTCTTGGAGGGGCGGAGGGGGAAAAATGCGTAGCAACTCACACATTTGTGCGTGAGTAAATACCGCCGCACACAGACGCAGCTTGTATGTAAAACACTTTAAGAAGCGGAGAAGAAATGCGAGAAGCTTAGACGGTACAGGCTGCTCCGAAATTGCGCACTGCCCATCTTGGTTTATTTCTGATCATGGTAACTAATTTGCTTAAGGTTCGTACAAAATAAACCAAAGATTAGATATTTCATTTACAAACGTTACTTTTAATAGAAAATATTTACCTATGCTTTAACTATAGATTAAAATAAAATAGAAGAGAAATTCTCTTAATTTACTGCATACCAGCAATAAAAGAACATCACTAATAAACTTGCTTCAACTTCAGTAATAAAATGTAGACGGGTACACACACCATCTGTGAGCTCTTATAAAAATCTTCGGTTCAGTACTTTACTGTCGCTCTTACTGCAGTATGTAACAATAAACAATATCATCAAAAAATCAAACGTATGAGCCATATTTAAGAATCCGCAGTAAGCTCGATTTTCCATACAAACGTAGTTACGCTCTCATTTTAAAACTACGTGTTGGATTGTAACGAAATTTTGCATATACAATGACATGAGGTATATCTATGTCTGTAATTAGTTAATGTAGCTTCAGATAAAAAATACAGCGAATTTAACGTTTTCATACAAAACTTGTTTTTGCTGTATTTTGTTTGTTTTATAAATTGGAACCATATAAACCAATTACAGACATAGATATACCTTATGTCAATGTATATGCAAGACATGTGTCACAATCCAACATGTAGTTTTAAAATGAGAGCGTAACTACGTTTGTATGGGAAGGCGAAATTCGGCCGAGCTTACTGCGGACTCTTAAGACATTACTTGATTACTAATGTATTTCTTAAGACCTCTAATAAAAACCAATTAATTTATATACAAAACTATTTCAAATAACTAAATCGTTCTATTGTGTAATATACATGCAATAGACCTGACAGTAGACAAAGGCCAAAATTAATTAATACTGTCGGTTCAGTAACATAGTTTGTCACACACCAATGTAATACTTTTGTGTAATGCACGTATCACAAAATATTAGTCTTTCATGCAGGTAATATTCACTCAAGACATTTTTATTTTCTTACACTAAAAAAACCTTAAGAATTGGCATCATCCTGTCCGGTGGGGAAAGCGAAAGGGTTGGAGCCACCCACGGGGTGTCCACCGTCTTCTTACAACCTTTTTACAGAGGGGGGTACAGAGTAGCCTAGCCTACACACCGCGCCTCTCTGGCCCAGGATACTCTGTGTTTTGGTTTTGAGTTGGAATAATTAACAGTTTGTTGTCATGGTTGTTTTATTAAAATGTGAAGGAATTCTTTACCTACTTTTTAAGGGAACTGGAACATCATTTCTTTGATGTTTTGGCGCATTTCAGCTATAGGTATTTGTTACTTCAATTAACGAATTAACAACAAGTATCTGTGCTCTCATGCATCTAAAGGATCTTTTTTTTTCCCTACGTCAGTAACCACCGGGTAGGTGGGTCGACGACATTAATTATTCTTAAAAAGATGGCGGGTAACTCTTGGATAAAACTAGCACGGCATAGGGAAGCATGACGTAGGTACTCGAAGAGGTCTATGCTCACGCGGTCGGTAACCGTATGTTACGTCCGTCGAAATCTAATTGTAAAGGAAGTTTGACAGTTCTCTATGGACTGACAGCGGTTACTGACCTGTAAAGTATGTTTACCTGCCCAACCAGTTTGTAACCTCCAGCCCGTGAGATACTAAATAGATATTTGTCTTCTCTATAACGACGTCTTTTTCTATAACACGAACCTCTTAACCTAAGTGCTTTTGAAACCCAAGGGGTCGTCTATCAATTTATGGACTGTAATTTATTTTTTAATTTTTAATTATTAAGAAAAATCGATTCAGGCAGAATCCTTTAAATGATACCGACAAGCTGACCATCTAAACTTCAAGTTCACCAAACTAAGAATTTACAATCACAACTGCCTGGTCGATTGCTATTTTGCTATACAATTCCTAAGGAAGTTAGGTAGATCGAAATTTAATTTATTGTATGGGAGAGTGATAGTAGAGCTGTTCGCTCGTTAACAGTAACAAGTGCGGAAAGTAAGTAATTCCCAACGAGTGACCATGACCAAAAACACGACCGTCAGGGTGTGTTTTTGATCAACACGAGGTGGGAATTACCAATCTGCACGTGTATCATACAACATTTTATAATGCAACATGCGAGGAAATTAAAAATTATACATAAAAGGTGAAATTTGAATTCTCCTGAAATCTCATTCTCGCACGTGTGTGGGAATATTGGCCCGAAATCCATTCCCGCACGGCGGCGTTATAGTTGACCTATATAAAGGCGCACTTTCAGAGCAAGTGCATTGTAAACGTTTATTGTTCATAACACATCCAAAAACCCGCTTTCTAAGCTTGTCGCCAAGAATGTATTAGCGGCAGGGAGACCACCCCGAGGGGGTGTAATTGCAAAATAAAATTAGCCGGAACGGGTACGTGCTCAATTTGCGCCTCCCAGCACTGATTTGTTTTCGTTTCTTGCCTTGCTCTTGCCATGTCCGTCTTGCCAGCCTCTTGCCTCTTGCCGATGCCTCGGTGTTGTGCCGTACTCTGTGTTTTCATAGCCTATATACTATCGATCAGAACGTTATGCTCTGCCATATTGTTTCAGAGGTCGCGCTAGCGTTGCTTATATTTTTACCCGATAATGGGGTCGTGGGGGGTTTTACTGCTGTTATATGTGTATATGTTTACATATATGTTTTTACAGTGACTTGGTATATTGAGGCTCACTTTAAAGGAATCTTTGCGATGTAGTATAGTAATGTGAAATTTCAAGCATCATGTAGGGTCAAGTTCATACTTTCCTATAAGGCAACAATCATTTCCGTTTGGGTAAACTCCAGCCACTAGCACGCCAGGATTTATCGTCGTGTTTTACGGCAAAAATGAACTGAAACGTCACATTAAACATCAAGATAAAACGTATCATGCTATTAGGCCAGGAGCACATAACTGATAAACACATACGGCCTACTTCCTGAATGTATATTTATATGACTAAAACATCTTCCCTAAAGAATTGTAGCCTTTTCCTCAAACATTAATACATAAATTACTCATATCTACGCGTACGTAGCAGGTACAACATATTTGACAACGTGCTTTTGTTTTTAATACTTAAGTACTCATCTCCGTATTGTAGGCTAAGGCTATACAGTTAAATCAGAAAACTTTTCGAAATTAAACAGCCGCCGGTAAAAAAGGAAATATTCCCACCTGTGCCCGCAATTATCGGGGAAAACCGCGGAAAATTGCGAGACGAACGCCAAACTGACACTCCGGAACTCCCTCCAAATAAAACTTCCCGAAGTTCAACCGGAAAAAGAAGAAAACGCGAAAATAAAACAGCCATTGACTCCGGAGTCCGGCTAAAAGTTCTGGCCTTTTTAAAAATGGCGGGAGGGTTTTTTCAACGGCTCCAGAGCTCGGTAAACTAGCGGAGTTCCCAGTAATACGTATTTAAATGGGATTTTCAACGGGACTTGTAATTATAAGCTGAATGGTCATGCTTAAGACGAGAACTTACTGCTGTGACACACACGGACGTCCGGTTTAGTCGCCCCTACGAAGCTGATGGTCCCAATAGTTTTGAAACCCGGTAATATTTGATGAACATCAATATTTGTTTCTCAATCTTGGATGGTCTTTAGTAAATACTCCATGACTAGGTCTGAGACGGCCATAAATGTTGCAACTTATAATTACAAATACTCATGGTTATTGAAAGGTTTTTCGAGTTCATGCGTTCACTACAATACTAAAAGATTGAAAGTAACGTGTAAATCCTATACGTGTGCATAGGGTTAAAACGGAAAATGTTATGTCAGCAGAATAATAAAAATGTTATATTCGTCCGTGTTGAACCGTAATTTCTCTAAGCACATATCTGTAGTAAGTATATGATATTTCCTTTACATGACCACCCACGAATCTCAGGCCTTTACGTGAGCCGTACCCTTTACATAATCTCCACATGAGCCAATACGTGACGCACACGCCCACACACACGCCCACCCGACGCCACGCCCACATGCCATATATGCCGACATGTGCCACACATGGGCGTCACGCTCACTGCGCATGGCAGGGCGTGTCACGTAACACAACCGTGCGGCGCTGTGTGCGTTCACGTGACAGCTATTTATTCGAACGCCGTCAAGATAAATGAGTTATAATTTATTTTTACCCGAAAGGGTGGTAATTAATGGGGAAATTGGCTATTCCCGAGTTTCGGGGTAATGAGGTGGGATGGAGATTAAAACTCGAAAATGTTAAAAATGACCAAGTTTAATAGTTAGTAGTTAATTATTAACAGGGCTGAAGCGCTTTTTAATTCATTTGAATGAGAGATTGACATCGAGTTTTAATGTGACAATTAATGTAATGGACTCTTCTCTGATTGTATGATCTTTGCTTAATTTGTTTTAACTTCTCGACTTAGATATTTCCTGTGTTAATACAAAGTGGCCTTAGCAGAGTAACTAAGTGCCCGCGCGGGTACGCCCGCGCAGGTATTACAAAGAACTCAGGCAAACCCGCGGGATTAAATATTGCCTAGTCCATCTAAATGGTACATTCTATACACAGTAGTGGCGGTGCATGAAAATATTCGATGGACAACTCGGAACAAAAAAAGTAATGAAGGAGTTTAGTTAGAGAAGAGAGTTTTACCTTCTTTTTAGGCAAGCCTATGGAATCTGCTGGAATGGGCGCTCCGCCAAATCATATCATTTTAAAACATAAACTTTATTTGCATTAAACATTACCAGATACAAGGTGTTGATACAGTCATAGGTAGGTTTATATGTTTAACCATAATTAGTATGCAAAAATATTGTTATAGTAACAAATATTCAATTCACAAAAAAATGGTAATTATAATGACTACTTACTGAGGTCATTAAATTTAAGTTCAACATTACTACTTATGAACTATGGCATCATAATATCATTTACCAGCTATACACAAATAATAATAATGAAATGGGGCCAGTTGTTCCGGAGATAGTACTCGTTACATACCTACAAACTGACAACACTACAATCTCACTGAGTTTTCCTCTTTATATATCTATATAAGTGTATATATCGTCGTCTAGTACCCACCCATAGTAAACGCTTTGCTTAGTTTGGGACTAGGTCGATTTGTGTAAGATTCTCCCCCAAATATTACTATTATTATTAATATGGATTTTCTCGCAATGACTCAAAATTCGTTGCATTATCTGTGTCTCGATTTAGCCTGGTAATTATTACTATCGTATGAACCTATTATATGTTCCTGTATCATATGAGTATGTGTATGTACTTCATTCACGAGGAGCCCAAACTCGTTTTGAAGTTGTAATGATTGTTAAAATATCACTTACAAGCATTTTTTTTGGCAGGGCCCCGATTCGAGATGACCAAATGAGACATCCCCGGTATTTCACCTCTCCCTGCCACCTGTCCCTAAGGCCATGTCTTGATAAAGTTATATCATTGTTCGATCTCTTGAAGTGTAACTATTGATAACTTTAACTATTACTCATTATAGTGTCTCAGGCCTAATGCGTACTAGATAACGCCCCGCTATGTAGTAGGTACAAAACGTATTATATTTTTTTTTTTTTTTATGTAATCATACAAAATTTATACAGTTGACAGTAAGAAACCAAAGCACTGTACAATTTATAATTATTAACATGTAAAAACCGAAAAAAGAAAAAGAAAAAACCATAATATTTTTTTAAACATCCATCGTCTCGCAGTATCTAAGACACATGTGACATACATTCGCATAATATGAATATACGTAGATACTTGATAGATACATAATTTTAATTCATAAGACACTAGCTTCTGCCCGCGACTCCGTCCGCGTGGAACTCGTTTATATCGTAGCTCCATTCAAACTTTCACCCCCCATTTTAGGGAAGTGGGGAGTTAGAAAGAGACAAAAAGTAGCCTATGTCACTTTCCATCACTTCAACTATCTCCACTTAAAAGATCACGTCAATTCGTCGCTTTGTTTTGCCGTAAAAGACGGACAAACAAACACACACATACACTTTCCCATTTATAATATTAGTATGGTATGGATTGATTGAAACCATTTCCATAACTATTGACTCTAAATAATACTATTTTGTATGTATCTTTATCACACCGTTGTTTAGATTCCACTATTAACAGAATTCATCAATGGTGGCAGTTCAAGAGAGCTTGTCTAGGATAAAGAAAAAACTCATGCCGTGCCGCAGTAAAAACATGAATCATTACATAATTTTTAAGAGTCCGCAGTAAGCTCAGCCAAATTTCACCTTTCCATACAAACGTAGTTACGCTCTCATTTTAAAACTATGAAACTTTGTATATACAATGACATGAGGTATATCTATATCTGTAATTAGTTTATATGGTTCCAGTTTATAAAACAAACGAAATACATCAAAAACAAGTTTTGTATAAAAACCTTAAATTCGCTGTATATTTTTTACTATGTTATCTGAAGCTACATAAACTAATTAAAGACATAGATATACCTCATGTCACTGTATATGCAAAGGTTCGTTACAATACAACACGTAGTTTTAAAATGAGAGCGTAACTACGTTTGTATGGAGAATCGAGCTTACTGCGGACTCTTAAAACGATTAGCTTATTTAGTTCAGTATTTTACTTGAACAAATCAATGCGGATCGTGAAAAGCTGCATTTCAAACTTACTTACGCAAACTCCTATATCAATATTCTATCAATTCCAAATTCGAACGTTATTTTTGAAGCATCAAGGTCACTTTTGCAATGCCCTGGTAGATTAAGAAAAGAGGAAGCAGGTATATTAGTCGATTGACGTAAATCAAAACCTACGCATTATGTATGAAATATGTAAATTTTATATCAACACAAGGTGAAATCTCTTGAACACACGCCATGCTATAGAACATAGTTATAGTACGTACCCATCAGACCATTTTATGCCTTATTACGAAGTGCGTACAGCTAAGTCGTTCGGCAGAGTTTGTTAACTTTTAAGTTATTGAATGGAGTTCTTATTTGCGATTATGATGAGATAAGCTTAGAGATTTGGATTCAAATATTTACCGGGGACAATTTGACATTACATTTCGCGTTTTGATTTTTCATTAATTTGTTTCACGCACGTAGAAGATGACCTGGTAAAGGTCGCAGGAGTCCGCTGGATGCGGGTGGCGCAGGACCGGTCACTTTGGCACTCTTTGAGGGAGGCCTATGTCCAGCAGTAGACTTCTTTTGGCTGATATGATGATGATGATGATGATGATGATGCCGATTCAAAGCTTTTTTAAGAGTAGATAAGTTGATATACAGCATGGCGGGGCTGGTGAGTGGTCCACATTGCACGTAGAACATGGCCATTGGGGCGGAAAGGTTCTCGAGTGACCACGTACCGGAACACATGGTGGAGTGCTGACCTGGTAAAGGTCACGGGAGTCCGCTGGATGCGGGTGGCGTATGACCTGGGGTATCCCTTGTTTTGTCGACAAACTTTTCATCGAATTTTATTTCATCGAAAACGTTTTAAGTAACATTTAGTTCTCGAATTATTGTTTAGTGTAATTTTATTTCATGACCAGATCATTCCAATTTTTATTATTTCATGGAATAACTGTTCAGGGAATATTATTTGGCAAATGATTCATTTTGTATGATTTTTAAATGGCAGAATAACAAAACAACGAATTTCATTTGTTCGAAATTTTATTACAACATTAGAAACACAAACAACAACTGATTTCAGGGCGGGGTTTAACCAGATTAGGTCAGCCAGAAAGCGGGGGCCCGGGGGGTGAAGCCCCCCCGCAGTAAAAGAACAAAAAACCGTAACGATTTTATTGTATGTATTCCAGAAGTGTTGTTAAGTTGGTTAGGTTAGGGTTCACTTGTGTCGCTCAGAGCGGAAATAGGCACCCCGCGAAGCGGGGTGACGTCGACACGCTGGCGGTTAGGTTAGGTTTAGGTTAGGTTAAAATAATTGCCATAGATAACTGGGTATGCCAACTATTTAAATTTTAAATAATGATCCTTGTAATAATTTGTATGTTAATTAAAAATACTTGAAACAATAAATCACAAAACGTTTTCCATGACATAATTCAACTATTTAATGAATCATCCGACAACTAAAAATACACGATTTAAAATTACTTGTAATGACCATTCCACGAACTGAATTGTCGACGAAATGAAAATAAATGAAACGTTGACTTTGAAGTGAAATTCGACGAAGTGAGTGTCGACAATTTGATGATAAACTGTATGACCTGTCATTGTTGCACTATTTGGGGAATACTCTCCTGTTCACATGACGATGAAAATGATGAAAAAATATTCACGAAAAAAGCAATTCAAAACATTGCGGCTGGAGTAGGCTGAGCCTGTTCCGTGGAAACCGAACAGTACAGATTAACCATTACGCGGCTTAAGAGTCCGCAGTAAGCTCGATTCTTCGTACAAACGTAGTAACGCTCTCATTTTAAAATGACCAGCTAGTTTGCTCTAAAAGTTTGTACTTAGAATAAGGTAAGGTATATCCAGGTCTGTAGTTAGCTTATATAGCTTCAGATACCGTAGTAAAAAAATACAACGAATTTACGTTTTTCATACAAAACTGGTTTTTGCTGTATTTCGTTTATTTAAAAACTGGAACCATATAAACTAATTACAGACCTAGATATACCTATGTCATTGTATATGCAAAGTTTCGTTATAATCCAACAAGTGGTTTTAAAATGAGAGCGTAACTACGTTTGTATGGGAAGTTGAAATTCGGCCGAGCTTACTGCGGACTTAAATAAAGAGCAAGACAAAGTATGACTTTTACATGGTAGTAATAAAGATGATGATGTAGGTACTCCCCGCAGACGGGATAGGGGCTAACGAAGGTCATCAGTCCGGGTAAGTATTCCTCACAGGCGATAGCACGACCAGCACGGCCTATCACAGGACGGCCCGCGAGCTGTGTCGCGGCGAGATAGACCATCCGTCTCTTTCTAATTAGAACGCTTAGAAAGAGACAAAAGTGTATGTCGCCGCGACACTCCTCGCGGGCCGTCCCATGAATCCTATGATAGCTGTGCAGTGTCTATCGCTCAAAAAGCGTGCGAGAGGGTAGTTCAAGCGCAGAAGGTATGCAGGAACACACGTCAATAAAACTGAACCGTCGACCAGTGGAAACGGTTGCCCGAAATCGCGCTATGGAATGCGTTTTATGCTGAGGCCACACTAACGAGAGATGCCATTAATTATCGTGATAATCGTAGTGTGGCCTTACCTTTAACGTCCATTATCGCGATAATTAATGGCATTTGTGCGGGGAACTGATGCAACTGCGCCTTAATGTAACAAAGACGCGAAATACATTGATGTCAAATTGGAATCCGAATAATAAATGTCCGATTGGCCATGACTGATAGCGGAGTGGTCTAAACAGGCAGGCTTTTTAAGTAGCACCCGTGGGTTGACATTGCAGAATTCGATATATTTCATAAGTATTTAGTTTGTACTATTAGACAACACAGCTAACTGACCACCCGTGCACTTTATGTGAATTGTAATAAGGTTGTATATAAATACAGGATGGTTAGCTTACTGTGTTGGCGTTTATACATGTCCCTACTATTCCACACGCATTCCAACAAAGAATTTCATTTAGATTTACACTACCGCAGCATGTAAGCACAGTCAAGGAATTTAATTCCCTACCCATTTCGTTGAAATATCATTAGAAAATCGCAATGCATTAAGGTAGACAATTATATTTCAGTAACAGTATTGAAATGTTAATACGTATTATTTGTCACTTCACATTTACAGATAAAAATTTTGGTTATTCGTAATTTATTTATAAATTTAGGTTTTCTTATTACGAACATGTGTCTGTGTCGATCGAGAAAGTCGTAAAATAATTATCAAATATGTTATTAATTTGAAAAATAAAATGCTTGCCGCTAATACCTATCATACAACAGAACTAGCGAGATGACAAACGAGTCCCGACTCCAGTTTTGGCAAAGTGCGTTGGCGTCCCAAAGTTCGGTTCACCATAAAGATATAGATAAAAAATCATTTGTTCAAGTAGGGTTTTACAATCGCTTTTGCATGTCACCGTAGTAAATATGTTGCGTAGTTACTAACATAAAACAATGAATGCGATATGTATGATTTTGAACCTTAGGCGTGTTGGAAAACATTAGAATTTTAACAAACCAATTCGTGTACAGTCAGCATCAAAAGTAACTACGAAAACGAAGACGTCAAAAGTATTCCATTTTAATAAAGACTTTTGTCGTCTTTGCGTAGCTACTTTTGATGCTGACTGCACGCGTGTTCGTTTATCTAGGATATCAAAAGGAAATAATGAACTAGTTTTACACATTTCGAACATTAAGGACTTTTCAAACATAACAATACTAATGTTTCAGTTTATAAAACAAACGAAATACAGCAAAAACAAGTTTTGTAGGAAAAACTTTAAATCGCTGTATTTTTTTAACTATGGTATCTGAAGCTACATAAACTAATTACAGACATAGATATACCTCATATCATTGTAGATGCAAAGTTTCGTTACACTCCAACACATAGTTTGAAAATGAGAGCGTGACTACCTTTGTATGGAGAATCGAGCTTACTGTGGACTCTAAGAAACTTATGTAACTATCTTTCATAAATTGGATTTTCATTTGTATGAAATTCCCGCTTTCCTAGAATAAACTTGCATAAACTAGAATACTTTGAGAAATTCGTTTGGGACTTGATACTTCGGGGTACTTAACAATTTTTTTCTAAAGCGAACCTTAAGAAACTTCGATAGCGCGATTCAGAACACGTATCTGACAGTTGACTACAGATGTTTCTTTTTCTATTGTTTTTTTTTACTGTACAAAATAAATAAATTTAATAACATTATACTAATCACAAACCAAACGCAAATCAAAAGCAAGTAACATTCGATTCTCAATTTTAATCCACTGGAATAAGACTCCAAATACATTTCCGAGACGGTAAACTACAAGCCACGTATGCTGACAAATGAGGACGCAGCGGGCAGTAGGGTGACCATTAAGCACCGTCAGAGTCCCAAGAATTCAGGTAGTGTGGTTGACTGATGCACTGTCCGCGGGCGGCCGCTATCTGTTGTGTGGTCACCGTAATAGAATGTTTTGTTGGGGCTGAGGGTGATGTTTTTATTTTTGTTAAATATTTTAATGTAGAGTAGCAGTTCTAATAGTATCAGGAACCGTAAACCAGTGTTATCTTTATGTAAAACCACCGGAATTCAATTTTTCTCTCTTATATTAAAGAGGTCTATGAAAGTTAAGTTTGTAGCTTTATACGATTATATGTAGCAATCTTCGAAATCAGTACATAAAATGGCTCTTTGAAATAGACATAGGGTACATACATTTTAACCAGAGGCTCTGCCTGGACAGCTATTTGATATTTTTTAATTTTTGTGTCTTAACTTCTAACCGACTTATTTAATATAATCGCAATCTTAACTGAATACCATTTTTTTTACTAACAACACATCTGTAACTTACAGCTAACTGCCAAAGCATCACAGTTAAGCTAAAACAAATGTAAATGTACGTGTATATATAAGGTCTATTTATGGGCAAGCATGACTTTCAACGGGCATGCTGCGGCCCATACGAAAGCACAAACCTTTGGCATAGATTCTATAAAAACTTTTTTGTTCTTAAGTGTACACGTCTTGTCATAACATTAGTTATAACACCCTGTACACGTCAAATGGACGGCGCTGGTATTAGGAGTGATTAGTATTAAACTCACAGAGGCGATTGTATGTCACAGTAGCTTGGAGTGGGTGGTGTGCTCCCGCCTTATTCTGTTGTCCTTTGGTCACTGTAAAAAAAGGTCAGTCATCTTTGTTGAACATATAAGTAAATCCTTCTAATTTCATAAATGCGATAATTTGGATGTTTACATGTATAGATGTTTGGATGTTTGTTACCCAATCACGCTTAAACGGCTCAACCGATTTGGATGAAATTTTGCACGAAAATAGTTTATAGCCTGGATTCACTAAGGGATAGTTTTTATCCCGGTTCGAGTCAGACGAAGTCGCGGCGGAAGCTAGTAAATAATAATTATAATTGCTAATCTAAAATAACCTCCACTACCACCCATGCACGGCTATCACAGGACGGCGCGCGAGATGTGTCGCAGCTAGATAGACTATCCCCATCTCTATCTAATTAGACCACTTAGAAAGAGAGGGACAGTCTATCTCGCCGCGACACAGCTCGCGCGCCGTCTTCTGATAACCGAAGTTTATGTAACAAGATTTCGAACGCCTTACTATATTAATTGTTATTTATTATTTATTTATTTATTTAAGGACCACCAACGGATAACACATCTGAACAATACATTTGGCTTAAATAAAAAAAAAAACTAAGTAAGATGCTTAGCCATAGGTGACCACAGCTCGCACATGTGTGAAATCAAGAGTAACAAAACAAAAAAAAAAAAATACATAAAATAACACACAATTTACGTAATACCTATGTCACCGTTATTTTGTGAATATCGTTAGTTGGGTAACTTGACAGAATTTTAGCCTGTTACGATCAACAGGGGTTTCGTCTTAGCGTAGGAATAGATAAGTATCCTACGATTTTAAAATTCTAGGAAAAAATATCATGAAATAGTTGTATTTGTTGTAAATTTTCTGAAAAATGCTGTAAATCGAAAAAAAGAGTACGAATAGGGAAGTGTCCAAACGGGAATCGAACCCACCGAGCCATATTAGTCAAATACGTCACGGCGCGTTAGTACGACACCGAGTGTCCAAACAGATCACGTGTACAGATACCGCGCTGATCTAAGCAGATAATATACGATGCGGTATCTATTATAATTAAATAATATACCAACGTGATCCTGTAGATAAACAAATGAGTGCCCTTTAATATTTTTCTACACACTGTGCTGTTGTCTTGAAAGCATTTCTATACAATGCTATCGTGAATATTATTAAGCAACGAGTAAACCCATTCGTTATTTCACACCTGACCATAAAGTGGACATTACCGCCAGCTACGCGTGCGGAATATCCCACTTTCTGGCAAACTTACAGTCTAAAAGCCACTGACTTGTACAAGTTTTTTTAAAGTTCGTGTTTCTAAATACGTGTTTAGGTAGTTATCTTAACTAGAAAGCGCTAAATGCATAGAATATGTTGAATCTAAAACATGTATAGTTTTCGAAGCTTGGAATGCGAGTAGAACCGCGGGCAACATCTAGTATTCTAGAACACAAATATATTCCAGAATCGAGCTCCCAACAAAACCTAAACATTTCAATCTTACCCAACATAACCGCATTTTAACAAACTAGTTAATAACATACATTCCCACTGACCAATCTATCCGAACCCCTCAAACATACGCAGTCGCTGTCGGTCAGAGTCCAAGTTACGCTGGTTAGTATAAGTGCCTATTATAATCATGCTCACAATATAGTAATCATAGATCTTGGATAGCTGAGATAGGATCGCTTGTGATGAATGGCCAGGCTTTGCCTGTCTTTAGACCTAGGTCTATTGTGTAGTCTTTAGGGTAAAAAGGTAGTATATATAGTGAGCTTTTATGATGATACGGCTTTTTGGACAGAGGGCTTTCAACGCGAACTGCTTATGAAGGAATTTGGAAGCTGATTTAGATATACGGGCACATATTTCATCATCATCATCATATCAGCCGAAAGACGTCCACTGCTGGACATAGGCCTCCCCCAAAGAGTGCCAAAGTGACCGGTCCTGCGCCACCCGCATCCAGCGCACATACTTATTTGAATTTGAGCATTTCTCTGTAGACACGTAATTTCTCTGTAGAGCGGTAAGGTAAATAACTTTAAATTTGGATGGAGTTCGTGAGTTCGAATCCTGGCGGGTACAGTCGACTATTAAGAGATCGATATAAGAGATGTAACTTTGGCCGTATAGATCTCTCTACATAGCACTGAAAAATATAATTTCTTCGGGAGGTAAAATTAAAATTTATTTATTTATTTATTTATAAAAAAAAACATTTTATACCTTACATAAAAAGTCGCCAAACGTTTGATGGCGAGAAACGCTCATATTTTAAACTATAGTAGCCTATTTACTATTTTATTATTATTTTTATTTTATTATATTATTAAAGTTATAATAACGACGACAAATGTATCCTTTTCATATACCTCTCTGTTCACAAAAAGGTGTTAAGGTAAGGGTAACGTTTCTATTTAGGAATATCCAAAAGTACTGAATATTCTAAAAAAAAGTATTTTTCCTATTTATAGAAACTTCCGGAAAGGCAACGGCTATCTATACTATTCTATTAAAAGCTGATAAAGACTGAACAGGAAGAGATACAAAGGCAGTTTTTACCAAGGTACAAGGTATTCTATTTTTGTACCACTGCACTACCTCTAAAAAGATAAAGCCGGCTTAAACTCCATTTCAATATCTTCTAGCCCCATTCAGAAACATAACACGTTAATTCTATTTAGACGTCACATAAGCCCTATTTAAAACACTAGTGTAGTTAGGTCCAACAATGTAAGCTCCACGTAAGCTAGGTGCAAACGTACACTTAACTCTATATCGTACGTAACGGTTATTATTATCAAAAGCACATGCATTAGAGCTTTCGCCATAGTTCAAACAGCTGCGAAGCTCCATTTTCAGAGCATCTGTGTAGCTTTGGAATGCGAAGAAAGTTCAGTTTGAGAAAAACGCTTTATAATTTTGATATTTTGTGAAAAACTTTCAACTATGAACTCGATTGATTCTGTAAGTTACGTACCTATGCAGGTTTTCTTTCATATCTTAATGGCAAGTGTTCGGGTGTAAATATTGTGTTGTCATCGTCATCATATCAGTCGAAAGACGTCCACTGCTGGACATAGGCCTCCCCCAAAGAGTGCCACAATCATTCTGCGCCACCCGCATCCAGCGCTCTCCCGCCGGCGGGGCGCATTGTGTTTTATTTTTACTAAAAAAAAAAAAAAAAAATATTCTCAAATAATCATGTTGATCATGTTTCCCGGAGGGGTCGGCAGAAATAACGGATTACAATTTGCGATTACTGATATTTATTTTTACAATATTATACAATTTACTTTGCTTACTTCAAAAACTTTACAAAAAATGTATAGCTACGCCTACGCGTGAATAACCTAGTTTACTTTTAATACCCATACTTCGCGCACAAAGTATCAGCGAAAGGCTCTAAAAAAAGGACTTGAAAAGAGGTTTCCGTGTGTAATATATACCTTACAAGTTATTACACAATAGGCTCTAGGTGGCATTTTTTTTGCCAAGTGACTACTCTGTTTACCCCTGTGCTATGACGCAAGTGGGACCTTTTAACCGAGTGCGTTAAGGCGATGCTATCGCTTATCGGACGCCTCGCGATCGCCGGCGGACATCGTTTGTTCGTCTATCTATAGCCTAAACTTGCAACCCGATTTAGGATAAGACGTTATTGATTTAGACTATGGAGTTGACGTTATCTGAGGCGTGGATGTGATTTGTTTCGTTGTAATTAAATTGTTAAGCTGAATGTGTAACTAGTGGGATAGAAACCGTAGCCTCTGGCACGGCCTGATTAACGAAGCATATATTATTGATTATTATAACGGGTTGAAAAGGTTATGAGTGCCCACATTAGTGAGATCGAACTGATAAGACTAGCCGGAGTGGCGTTCTTGAAGAGGGCGTCTTTACTACCCAAAGGTTGTGTGGAAGCTCGCATTTAGCGCTAAGGGAGGATACTCTACCAGAGAAGAGACCCTAAAGGTTGCGCGACTTTGCCCCTGTTTTAAAGAAAGTAGACGGAGCTAAGCAATAAAATATGACTATAATGATGGCATTGATAGCCCATTTCGAATCGGATGCCTTACATACAAACTTAAACTACTAAGTAACTCACAAACTTATTTTTTAAATAATATTAGCTTATAGATGAAATTGCAGGGTAGATAGACAAAGGCTGATATTATAACCACAAGCAAAGTCGCGGGAACAGCTAGTCGTTTTAAGAAGGTATATTGCGGATTTAAACTATGAATACGTGGACGGGGTAAGGCACAACAGTAATCGCAGTGAGAATACGGCTCCGGGACATGCGGCTTACGCAAGAAGGACCCGCTACACATCGGATGCGGCGTATTACCATCCTCATACACCCATTTTAGAAACCGCTTCAACCGGTTTTGGAGAAGAACGGCACAGCTAATGTCTCCCGGTACCGCCGCATACCGGGTAGAGTCAGCCCAAGTCGGACCTAGCTGAGTTTCTTGCTGGACTCTTCTCAGCTAGGCTAGGTTTTAGCGAACCAGCGATAAAACTCCCAGTAGCTCGACACCACTCACACCCCAGATTCGGTTGATACCGTTCAACGAATCTCACTGTAGCGCAGACTCGTAGAGTATTCCAGTGTATGAACTTCCCCGTGCCGGAGGCTTCCCCTGGATTTTCCCCAGGCTACCCTGCAACCACGCAATTCGACCGCTATATTGGGTCAGTCCTATTATAGCAACAGTCAGGTTCAAAAAAAAACAGCAAGCCTGCAAGTTAAAGAAGACAGCCATAAGAACTGCATGCTCTGTAGGTATGTGCTGTTGCGTTCCTGGTGGTGAGTAAGGTCGGCCGTGCCTCCGCGGGAACTGAACTCAGGCATTTCGTACAAAAAAAATAAAAAATAAGGTCGACAGTGTTCCCGGAGATGCACTATGTTGAGAGTGAACTGCATGTTCTTTTCAGCTGTGGATACACTTAACTGCAGTCAGAAAACTTGGTTTCCTGTGTTACTGGTGGAAGTATGGAAAGAATAGGCACTGGTTCATGGTACAGATGACTTTACTCCAGGAATCTAAAGAACAGACTACGACAAGACAATAACTGACAGTAAGACAAAAAGAATACAAAAAGTTATATAAAGGTAAAATGATTCCAAAGAGGTGCTCCGTGCACATTCCTTCCCTTTTCTGAAAGGGCAACTTGGACTGCCCATGGACACCTGCAACGTCAGAGGTGTTGTGAGCGCGTTGCCGGCCTTTAAGATGGGAGTACGCTCTTTTCTCGAAGGTTTGAAGGTCGTATCGGTCCGGAAATACCGCAGGCGATAATCCATTCCACAGGCAGGAAGTTTCTGGAGAAGCGCACAGTTAAGGACTGCCAACCATCTAAGTGGTGAGTTAATAATGATGACCGTGCAAAGAAACTAAGTACTGTCGGTATTCAAATCTTCTACGAATATGCTTTTACTGACACAAAGTTGATTTCGACTCGCTTATGAAGATAGACAATTAAAATAAGTTGTAGCACATCCTATCCGTTCCAAGCTCCATGCAAAGCTGATAGCAAATTTACACCGGCCCAGCCTACATGAAATGATTACACTATAGCGAACAATATCCTATAAGAGTTTATGTAAGCATGTATAATATCCCACTACCATGCTGCTTCAAGGCGTCATATCTCCTATAGTCTTCCTACACTACTTATGACCTTCTTAAAGATAAGGCAGTGCTCCATTGCCCCATTATACTTACTGTAAGTGGATAAGTTGTTACGACATTTCATAGAACTTGCGCGTCAGGAGTACGTGTAAGTTAGTATGGAATTATAACTAGAGGTTATTAAAATGAAGACTATCTCTTTCTCGATTGCATGAGGGTTTAAAAACAGACGTACGATGGTTCCAAAGATTGAAAATAATACATTTCCAACCCACGACCGAAAAAAAGGATGTCCCAAAACAGGCAGCGTATAGCGGATGTCATCTCGCTCATATTACAAAATACGATTAACCTTTCCGTACCACGTCTAAATAGTCGTAAAGTGAAGTAAAGTAAAGTATCGTTTATTTACAAGAATATGTACATTCCATGTTAACATTATATGATGAGTCACAGTATTCAGCCTTCAACGGCATGCAAATATTAGCCTAATAGCCAATTATAAATAATTACAAATAATACAATTAATAATAATAAAAGAAAAAAATACAATAATGTCAATAAATCCCCAATTTACATTCAAAATAGATTAATAATTACAATTTAAGGTTCTAATAAATTATTTTCGTGCAATGTCCAAATATTCCTTTACAGAGTAAAAACAACGTTCATGGAGCCATCTCGTCAATTTTGTCCTAAATTCTAAATGGCGCAAAAGTTTAATTTCGTCTGGTAGGTATTATTATTATTATATGTTGTTATGCAAGAATAGTAGGCATTGCGTCTATATATATCAGTACAGCATCGAGGTTGGTACAAAAGATTTCTTTACTGTGCCCTTAGTGTCCCGGAAGACACATCGGAACGTAGTTGAAAATAGTCCCCATGAGCCTTGACAAACAAACAAGCCTTCCTGATGTACATACATGCTAATGTTAGTATATTGTATCTTTTAAAGAAAGGTTTGCAACTATCCATCGTAGAGTTCATGCACAGACTTTTAGTGTAGTGGTACACGAACAATTATTAAACGACAAGCACCATTTACCACCACTAGTTACAATTATATCGCCAATGAGGCATGCTTAGACATATATCACGACAACTTACGATCCCATACAGGAAAGCTAGTCAAATACATGACACCCAATAACGGGTGATAAGTATTTGAATGATTTTTCAATTCTATCAGTTGAATATGATAATCCAATTGTAGCGTTAGCATTAGCGTTATTTTTTTTTATATTTTACTTTTACTCTTACTATACACTGTACTTCACTAAATTGTTGAAACTATGCGTGAAATGCAATAATCTTAATTACTTATATAAATCTTAATTAATAATAATAATATATGATAATGATGTGTCCACCTATAATTGGGGTACATAATATCCCAAATAATAATTGTGCTACAGAAATGTATATACTCAGCTTATGTACTCTGTTGGTGTCCCGTATAATTGAATCCTACTAATATTATAAATGCGAAAGTTTAGATGTTTGGATGTTTGTTACTCAATCACGCTTAAACGGCTGAACCGATTTGAATGAAATTTTGCATGAAGATAGTTTATAGCCTGGATTAATTTAAAATATAGGATAGTTTTTATCCCGGGTCCACGCGGACGAAGTCGCGGGCGGAAGCTAGTAAATAAATAAAAGTAAATATTTGGAGCAGCTCAACTAAGAAAAGTACCTCCAACTTACAGAAGACCCTTAATACCGTTAATCAGTACTTGCTGCTAAGACATTTGGTGTTACTTGCTTCTGTCCGCGACTCCATCCACGTTGAATTCGTTTATATCATAGCTCCATACAATTTTTCACCCCTCATTTCACCCCCTTAGGGATCATTTCTGGGATTAAAACTAGCCTATGTCATTTCTCGAGATTCAAACGATTTCTATACCACATTTCATAAAGTTTTAATTTTGTAGCGCAAAAAAAAAAATTTTCCCCATACAAACTTTGCACTCCTATTTAACCCCTAAGCGGGTTTTTCCAAAACCCTTAAATTGCTTATCTTGTATTATAATAAAGAGTCCATACACAAAGTTTCAAGTCTCTCACTTGAAATTTTACTCCATCCCCTTAAAAACTTTCATCCCCTTTTTACCCCCTTGAGGGTAGAGCTTTCAAAAATCCCTTCTTAGTGGGTTGTATAATCAACCTATTGTGAAAAAATCAGCTTTCTAGGTTCAACGGTCTGAACTGGGCGGATCAGTCAGTTTAGAGTTTTACGTTTATACACATATTATATATATGTAGAATATATGATCCTGGAGGTGACTTGTGGAGTAAGGTTGCCAAAGATCCCAAATGGATACGCTGGATTGAGAGTGATAGATCTGCATTTGTCTATTGCTGTCAACACAACGAATCACCAAATTAATAAAAAGTCGCCAGCGCGCTGTATTTGTAGTATAAGACGATATTACTTGCCTATAGTTCTAGGTCCACGGAAAGTACCCTTATAACTTTTGATTCCCTTGAGAGTGTCGAAATAGTTTTTCCGGCATAAACGGCCGTATCTTTTTTTTGATTAACTTAAAAGTTTGATTTCACAGCTTCAAGGGACTGTAAACCTGAGTAAATGGTTTTAATTTCAACTCACTACCTGAGATAAAGGGTCTTGTCAGACAGACGGCATAAACGACCTTTTTTTTTCTGCCAGCCATGGCCAGCACGCCTCAAAAACGATGCATGAATCTGCCACAGCGTTTAGGGAGCGTCAGCGTATTTTGAGCAGAAGTGTGGTCAATGTCTAAGTATATTTAAGTATGAGGAACCCTTTACCAACGGGTAACTTTAGCGTCGCGCTGGCGCTTACGCCACCTCCGCTACACGGGATCGACTCCCACGCAGTTATAAATCGCCTGAGTTCGGTGGCCGTGTTACTGGACGTATGCCTGACGATCATCAGTTACGGTAACCATACGGGCTTAGATGCGGTTAAGGAGGTAGACGCGTCGGTGGCGTCTGATCAAATAATAGTAATAGTTACTTATCGAATCGGACTAAATTACGGGATAAAGCTAATTACTCGGTATTATACGTATTAAATGCGGACGGAGGACGACCGCTTTAGCATAGTTGGTAGTGACCCTGCCTACGAAGCAAGAGGTCCTGGGTTCGAATCCCGGTAAGCGTGTAATTATTAGCATTATTTCAACATGTCTCACGAAAATTTAAATTCGAAATTATGGGATCATATTTGAAGGATTATTCCACGCATTAAAAAAAAACTTACAAACGATTATTACCAATATACCTACAGTATATTCTTGTTAAATGAGAAGCCTTCTTGAAAGTAGGTAAAAAAAATTGAAGAGCGAAAAGTAAAGTAGATAACTTTTAAAAGGCATTCTAACTACATTTGAAGCACTCCTAAAATTAAATTAATTAATTAAAATGAGAGGTAACATAGATCAATGAAATGCTTTTTCGGCTGCAATGGGGCGATGTTCCATGTAAGTCTCGACTACTACATTTTGTTGATAAGGTTTATCTATTGTGTCAATGTTTCTATCTATCTTCATGTCTCTTAATGATGCTACTGTAAATGTATAATTTATAAGTGATTCTTAAAAGAACTTATTGTGGAACAAATAGATGTCTGAATTTAGAAATAAAATAAGAGTGAACAGCAAGTTCTCACAACAAAAAATAAAATAAAAAGATCAGGTAGGTAACACGGTATGCCCATAAGTCACATCATAGTTGTTGTAATATTTATAATGAAACAAATACTTGTGTCCCGATTCTAAGTCTAACCGCATCTACTCTTTAATATGATCTAGCATACGGGACACAAATAAATCTTCGCTTTACGGTGATTCTTCTAAAGTCACGTTTGATTGAACGGCTCGATATGGAACGGAAGTGTTTTGTTTTTTAAACGGTCGGGTTTACCGAAATTAGACAATGATGTGTGATCACAGACAAGTTTTTTAAAAAGGACACATCTATCTCGTCCTCATTTAAACGAAGATTATATATTATTTATAACTATTTGATTATTTCATGTTTTCATTTAGTTTTTTTTTGTATTTTTTTATTGTTTTTACGAAGATTGTATTTTTTGTCGAAGAGCATTGGTTTAGTCTTTTTCATTTGTTTTATTTGTGTAATTGATTAAGGGGGTACTTGTTAGAAAAAAGAAAACTGACTTGCTCAATATTTTAATAACAGCCGTATAAAAAAAATACATTAAACATCATGAATTAAAGGATTGTTATGGACCAAGAATTACAATTAACTCCACGAAATTATCTTATTCAATTGAATATTTGTATACTTATAGTATTTCTAGATGTCTAAGTACATACATAATTAGGTATTAGATGACAAAAACTAGAACAGGTGTTTCCTATTTCGTTTTTTTTATTATTTGCAAGTCTTTTTGCAAAAGCCGTATGGCGTCTTCCCTATAACTACTATTTAAAAAATACCCAGGTAAGTAATAGTCAAGATTAAACGGAGTAGCCTCCGGAGGCCAACAAACGCTTATTAGAATTTATACGAGCATCCGAAGGGTTAACCGATCGCGAACAGCGTAATAATGGTTTTGAGCTCCCGTGCAATAAATAGCTTCTTTCACAACTTGTTCAGAATTTGCCCACAACTGGTTTCCAGTATTTCCTGACCCCTGGTATCGTAACTGAATCTGAATTACGTACCAATGAGTAGGCATCAAGCATCTTATATCCTTATGTTTTTCGGGCTCATATATGTCGCCGAGGAGACGTAGCTATCGAGCGACTTGTGGTCCAGGGAAAGGTCAAGGGCATCAGACCGCGAGGCAGGTCACCGAGGAGATGGACAGACCAGACAAAAGCTGCATCACTACACGCAAGCATAAGGAGGGCGACTTTCAGAGTGGAATGGCGGCGTGTTGTAAATCTTGCTATCAACTGACATGATAACCACGACCACTCTGTCAAGAGGGAATACGACGAAGAAGAAGGTCGTAACAACTATAAGGTGTCGGATTGTACTGGTTATGAAAGGTAAGTTGAGTAAACGTTGTGAATGGCCGATCTGAAAAATTAGCCGTTGAAGCTAAGCAAATGGGACGTAATTCGAAAAGGCAACAACGATCAGTAAGCATTTATTGTATCTAAGGTTGCATCAACTGTATTTTACGGGTCGGTAAACTTAAACTCAGAGACAGCTGACATTTCATAGAGAACTGAAACTTCCCAATAATAACATCGTGAAGCATCACAACACTTTTGGTGCAAGTTGTGTTCTTATTTTTGAGGTGTCGTCTGTCTTAGCTGCCTGAGCCGTTAAATATGAAACACATCTTCTCACATCTTCATCATCATCATATCAGCCGAAGTACTTCCACTGCTGGCCATATATCTCCCCCAAAGAGTGCCGCAATAACCGGTCCTGCTCCTATGCCACCCGCATCCAGCGGACGCTCGCGACCTTTACCAGGTCATCAGTCCACCTTATGGGCTACCCACGCTGTGCCTTGCGGTACGTGGTTGCCACTCGAGAACCTTTTCCACCCCAACGGCCATCGGTTCTACGTGCAATGTGCCCCGCCCACTGCCACTTAAGTTTAGCGCCTCTCACATGTCTGGTAGATTATTCACCCTTAGGCGAGACGAGTACCGCTATCCTAGATGCTTTGTACCCACATAGTTCTTTGAACCTCAGTCCCCTTTGATTTGATAAATGGTGATACTTTCGATGATATAAAACTCGATCGATTATAGGAAACTTATTAAAAAGACTGACTTCGTGATCACCTTGATTGTAGTTAAGCTTTTATCAAGAGAAATGTAACGGTCACGGTCATTGTTTGCGTTACATCCGTGGTGATGTTGACTTCTGTGCTAACAGTCACAATATCTTCGACGAAATTCTTCGTTGGAGTCTAAATGAAAATTGCTACCATAAATAAATGACTACAGCGGTTGAAGAACTCACTAGAGTTAAAATAGCATTATTATTTAATTATATTAAAGAAACTATCGTGGTAGAAATTCGATAGGCACAAAGTAGTTTCAACACCAACATATAACAGCCATATTCAGGCCGGAAAAATATATAATGTAATTACCAATAAATAATCAAACTTGCCACTCAAAGCCGCAGGCATTATCAGGTACAGTTTACCCATTCTAAAATATGATATAGCAAAGCTAAAACCCTGGAAGCTACACTTTTTACGCGATCTTTCATTAGAAGCAGGCGGTTTGACGTATAGGGTTGTTAGGTGCCCGCGGCCGGTAAGTAGGATAATCCTGCGCAGCCGAGCTGTCGACAGCGCGTGCGAGGGTAATAGGAAGTTGTGCTGTGGGGAAGCAATGGGTATAGAAAAGTTTAGGAATAGACAATGCTCAAGAAAAAGTGGGTATTGAAAGTCTATGGCGGCAATCACCAAGCAGGGTAAAAGCCATTAAGTGACTTAAACCAAGTATACAGAAAATGTAATTGAAAACTGTCAAAGAAGCGCATGGTGAGGTAGATAACTTATTTATTTATTTATTTAATCTTTATCGCACAAAACAATCACAGGCTGCAGTTGTCAAGCTGGTTTACACTTTTGGTGACTTGAAAACTTCCCACTGAAGTTAGTCACTTATTTGTTAAAACTTGATCCCAATAAGGCCTAGCTGCCCTTTTGACTTATGGTATAAAAGGCGGACTTAATGCTATAAAGCATGACCACTGGACACTGGTATATGGCTGCAGTTGTCAAGCTGGTTTACACCTTTAGGTGACATGAAAACTTCTCAGTGAAACCTGGTCACTCATTTGTTAAAACTTGATCCCAATAAGGCCTAGTTGCCCTTTGGAATTTGATAAAAGTAGGGAGAAGAGACGATAGGTCCCGAAGCAGTAGTTGAAGACGCTACTGAAAAAAATGGCTGAGATGAGTAGAAGATGGGAATCTTAAAGTAGAAAGGACATGGAAGGAAAGTCAATGAGCCGGTTGGAAGTTGTATTGAACAGAAATGTATGATTATTCTGGATACCTCTAGTAACTGGATGACTGTATTTGCATTCTAATTGGTTAATAGCTCAGTTGAGTAATCCTATTTCTCGAAAATGTGACTTAAACGTAAAACTATTATGCCAATCTGCTTACACACATTCGCAAAATGTATCAGATAATTTCGAGTAGTTGACCCTATGTACAGGCAGAGAAGAGAGCTTCAGACAATGCGTCTTCTGCCGTCGTATGACGCATTGATCACTACTGCCACTATAAGGTTTGTTTAGCCAGTGTCCGTTTATTTCACTTATAAAACTGCGTACGAATTATCTCATGAGCTCAAGTTAGGCACATTCAATGTCAGTTCCAACACAGTATAGCACTAAACCACTTACCCGCTCCTAGATTCCGTCAGCCGAGCAACAGTCAAGGATCCGGTAGCGGCCCGTAATAGGCCAGTACCTAAGGGCGTCGCCGTTGCGAAACCCAAGAATTCGAGTGGGGCTGAACGCACTTACTAAACCACTAAACACAGCAATTGGTTCGCCATCTGACAGCTTGATATATGGAACTTGGAGGCCACAAACTTACTAATACGGCAAGTGGAGCTTGTCAGAATAAGAACACTTGAAAACGACGCATGCGACAGTCAACTGTTTCGTGACGCGGGACATTTTCTGTTTGCACAAAATATGTAGAACTTGATATTCAATACGTGCGTTTTCATAGCTAAATTAGTCTGTAATTCCATGGAAATAGAAGCGCATGTCGTGACATATGAGAGGCAGGGAACAAAATTACTGATTATAGTTTTGGACAACGGCATTTTTAAGTTTGTGCTACTATAGGTATGAAATTAAAACTGTATGTTGTCAATGTTTATTTGCAGTAATGCGACGTTTATTTGGTTTTATAGGTGTTTGCGGTAATGACATTTTACTAAGTGACTTGGTAATAGGATTTCAAATAGCCCATTATACTTAAGAACAATTCAGTTGGCTGGTAAGAATGTTGCATGGAAGCTATTTTGCACATTCACTTGAGAACTGGGCCGGGTTCCAAAAAAGTTAGAAACCTTATATAATAGAGGGCGTAAGTGAATATTTTGCAGATTTATTCACTTAACTATTTACTAAGTATTATTAGTTAGCTTAGTATCTAAGTATCTACTACTAGTAACTACTAGGAAAGATTTGGGGGTATTATGAACTCTTGGAATATCATACGTATTATTAAAGAGAGAGCTGGTATTTAAAATGGATGAATAGATAGAAAAAACAATTTCCCTTCTTTTTTCATTTGAAAATAATGATGACTGATCTAACAAAACCGATAGCATCCCGCTCTACCGGATAGCACGCGCTCTTTCTAGTTTAGGGTCGTTTACGAGTACTTACGTGTAATCGCCGTGACACAACGCCGGCCGCGCGACGATGTATGTCACTGTCAGCCGGGATCGGATGAATTCTCGGCTCAGAGATGCGATGTCAAGTTCCCAGGCCGGAGTGGGGGATTCAACACAACGAATCCTCAAACCGATAAGTTATGATCGAATTTAAACTTTCGTGCGTTATGTTTAAAGTCATTAATAATTACACGGTTAAACTCACGCAGTAAATAGCACGACGGGTGACATGTTTCGAACTCTTCAGGAGTTCTAGAGTCTAACTGCTAGCCAAAACGTGAGAGCTAACTAGCATAAGTACTCAGCGTCCGACTTTAGAAGCGAGAGGTGTCGCGCGAAAAACCTCGCGCCCCCGCGACGACGGCCTGGCTCTTCAGGCCTAAAATATATAACTGTATTCCAATTGATATTAAAAACTCAGCCAGCGACACAATCTTCACAAATAAATTAAAAATATTGCTCAGTAAACTAGCTTGTTACACTGTAATTGAATTTATACTATATAGGTCATCATGATGACATTGTAATGTGTGTATCTAATTCAATAATTAAATTAAAATTCTGTAATAAATTCCTGTAATGTAATTTTTTTAAATATATTTCTTCAATCGGACTTATTGAAAATAATTGAAAAGAATGTAACAACATTTTATGTACCAAATAAGGACCTATTTGCCATGATATGTGAACCATTGTATATATAGAACATAACGACCGTACCTTATCATTTTTTGACATGTAAAATTTCCAATTTTATTAATAAAGAATCTGAATCTGAAAGTTCAACTTTAGGATGTGTTTTCTTTAGGGTTTTAGGGTGATTCAAGCGGCACTGCCGCGAATAAACTATGTGTGAACCCTGAGGGATGGCCTGTGCCCAGCAGTGATAATATAGGCTGATGAAGAACTACGACTCCATTGAAGTTGCAAGCGTCCATAGGCTAAGGTGCCTGGTTGCTATCAAGCAGGCTGTATGCCTATTTAGCACCTTGTTGATATAAAATATCTGTCATCTAGTTGGGTATTACACAGTGTATAAAACAAAATTCGTCTATCCTGTGGTCAATATTTAGAAGGCACGTGCATATAAATAATGTTTACGTCACACCTGGCCACAATGCGAGTTTTACTGTACGCGCAGCAGATGAAGACGTAAAATTGTGTACTTACCACGGGCGTTAATTCGTAAAGCCCCAGATCGCAGTTATTGGTGGCCCGAACCGAAGGTCATTTACGAATTCACCGCCCTAGGTACGTAGTGTACTATTATATCGCATATTAATATAGAAGAGGAGACGGCGTTTACGCGGATTAAGAGTCCAACCAAAAAGTAGGCTTCGTAACCCTTAACTTTGATAATGTCCACAGAAAAGACGCGAACCTAAATCTGTGTATGACCCAGTTGTATACATACTCACACTCTCCCTGCATATGTATATTGACATCTTACAAAAGCCTCAAGCCAATTTAGAATTTGCTAACAAACTAGTTAGTTGCAATTAAATTCGAACCAAGCTCCCATTAAACGTATCTACATTCACGTATCACGTTTACTTTCATTCCCAATCATTGCCAGACACGTCAATCAAGGTGATATGCTTGATAACAAACCCAATCAATGCGGTGCGGTAAACTGCTGACATAATTATATTATCGTTGCATGTAATGTATAACTGCTTCGGTTAAGTTAAGAGGAAGCTTGTTCTAGACTTGTTGCCACCGAAACCAAACGAATTTGTATTGCAAATATCTCCATGTATATTGCACTTAATTTCTAAGCAATAGAGATAGTGATATATGAACTTCGGGTAGCTCCGTCATTAGATAGGGCGACAATAATTAGCCACTTACAGTCCATTATTTCTGCATGCTGATGTTGTTTAGGAATACTTTGGCAATGTTCACCAGAAAACTGGCTACTCGCTGAGGGTTCTCCAGCTGTGTTCGCGCCACTACGTGAACTTCAGCTCGTTTGTGGTGCGCGTGCCGCGGCCGCTGCAGCACGTCTATCATGGGACGGCCGCGACATTCTCTCGATTTTTCTCGCACTATTCCTCTTGTTCTAAGTGTTCTAATAAGAGAGAGACGGATAGTGCGAGAAAAATCGAGTGCTCGCGCGCCGTCGCGTGATAGCCGTGCAGGAGATCATCGCGACGCGAGTCGAGTGCTGAGTTCTGGCCGGAGGGTGTTGTGATTCGGCAGTTCCGGTGAAACTTACCGAATTCTGCCCCCCATTCTGTAACTTGTTTTAAGTTCACCTCAACGCTCACTCACAAATATATCTTGACACCGCGATGCGTAGTAACTGAGCGTGACGGGTGACCAGCGGGGTGAGCTGCATTAGCGCGTAGCCAATAACAGGGCTGTCATGTCAATATATTGGTGGGTGAGCGTTGAGTTCATCAGTCCACCTTGTGGGGGGCCTACGCACGCTGCGCCTTCCGGTACGTGGTCGCCACTCGAGAACTTTTCCGCCCCAACGGCCATCAGTTCTACGTGCAATGTGCCCCGCCCACTGCCACTTAAGTTTAGCGTTTCGGAGGGCTATATCGGTTACCTTGGTTCTGCTGCGGATAGCCTCATTTCTGATGCGATCGCGCAGAGAAACTCCCAACATAGCCCTCTCCATTGCCCTTTGGGTGACTTTGAGCCTTCTTATGAGGCCCATAGTAAGCGACCAAGGTGGACTGATGACCTGGTAAAGGTCGCGGGAGTCCGCTGGATGCGGGTGGCGCAGGACCGGTCATTGTGGCACTCTTTGGGGGAGGCCTATGTCCAGCAGTGGACGTCTTTCGGCTGATATGATGATGATGATGATGATGAGCGTTGAGGTGAGCTTAAAACAAGTTACAGAATAAGGGGGCTGGGCTGCACTGGAGTTGACAATGCAACGGAGCCACGCTGTTTCGTCACCTATATAATTAGTTTTTTATTTTATAATTGTATTGTATGTACTTACCTTAAGGTGTGTTTTTAAAATATTTGTAACCTTAGTTACAAAGCCTTAGAAGCCTGAAATAAATGGTATTTAATGACCTATTTTAATATAATTGCAAAGACACCAACTAATTATTTTTGATGACGAGTGGCCAGGTCGGAGGATGGCCAGTTAAGCAATGCACCCTATGTTGCGTATACGGTTAACTTTGAACTACTGGTTGACTGGCAGCAAATAAACGAATTTCAATTGGAACTCACACCATGACCTCCACTTAACCCCGCTCCCTTTAACTACCTGATACAACCACAGTGTTATTACGAATGCAGTGATTACGCGAGAATTCCAGGCATGTATGTTGCTATAGCAGTTACCATGCTGTGTAGTTAGCTCTAAACGCACCACAACTGTGTCATGGAGGTCGTGGACAAAGTACTTTTAGTTTCGTTTTGAGGTTTACGAGTTACGTAATAGTTTTGGATATTTAGTGTATTTTTTTAGCGTTTGTGGACGCAAATGCATGCGAGTCATCTTTTGTTTGTTTAATCTATGACATTCGCTCTCACTTACCTACTCGCACTGCCCGCGAACGTGTTAACACATTGGAGCCATCTTCTTCTTGTTCTTTGGCGTCCTAGCGAGAATGGCGGCGTAAGTACATAGTACCGATTAAGTACCTGATATTTTCAAACCACGTTGTTCTAAGTCTTCCTCTGCCTTTTCTACCTTCTATTTTCCCTTCTGTTATGTTTCTTATTAAGATAAGCTACTATATGCGGTTTTCTTTATTTTTATGTTGGCGCTATCTATTGGGTGCTTTTTCTTTGAGTTTATAGATATCGCTATTGTGTTAAGAAGAGGTCTAATTGCCGTATAAAATGAATGGTACAGAGACCTCGCTAAGATAATAAAACCAGCTACAACAGGTTGGTCCTTTTCAAGGAATGCTAGATTGTAAAGACATTGTCAGTCTTTATAATTGACTAATCACTGAACTAATTGAACCAATGAGCGAAGCGAACGAAGTTCTCCGTTTTAGCTTAGGCGAAAATGCGTTCGTATGTCCGGCTGTCCAGCTGTTCTCCTGTACTGGTCGCCTTTCTCAACCGATTCTCGTGAAATTTTGTGAGCAGGGACGATGAGTCGATGATGAGAGGACGGTTTTTTTTTTCGAATTAGATTGAAAAAAATACATAAAATATATTTATAAAAAATTGGTAAATTTGCATTGTCTATTACTTAAAGAGAGCTATTATTATATATATGTCATATTATAATGATGACAGTTGTCAAACAAACGAAGCCTCGATGTACCTATAGTAACGTAAAATACAAGTCAAGTTAAAAAAAACTTAGAACCTACTTAAAATAGAGAAGTAATTTATTGATGCAGACTAGTTGCAACTAAGTATATTATATTAGAAATACGATTGCAGTAGCTGTCACAAGCTAGAGATCAATAAAACACACGTGTTTTAATTAACAATAAACATTAAACTACTTAGTTTCCTCCAAACATACGAGTTAATTTTCTCAATCATCATAAAACCCAAGAGCAGACAATCCGGAGCATTAAATAAAACACATCTAGATGCAACGGCCTCCAATAAACACACTACTTTGTACCCAACTAGTTTCCAATAAAATCAGCACCGAGAGTAGTAATCAAGGATGACTTACGCCAATTATACCATCCTCTATTACCGAGTATGTAAGATATATACGACAAGACATTTTCACATTCTACCTCCGCGTAAACACTCTTAATGGCCCAACACGATCGATACACTAATCGATTACAATAATCGAGCCCCGGTTTTGCATACTATTAATAAAACATATGATTATTCGCGTAATTTTCTCCGAGCAGGTTCGATTTGACATATCGAGGACCGTTATATAGGTTGATGGAATATGTCATCGGGAGGGCCGCGGGCCGCAATTATTGACCGCTGGCTTGATGCGGGCCCTGATTTACAGCCCCTGATGGCGGCCAGCGGGCAGTTTTAACATAAACTTTGTAAAGCAGAGCAGTCGGTAAACACCGTGGTTTTTGTCGTACGACAAAAAGGTTTGATTAAGTGGTAAACGCGGTGTAGTTACACCGTTTCTTAAATAAGGTTGTGAAAGAATATGTAATGTGCATAATTACGCATTTGTTATGGCTTTATTCGATGGTAGGAACTAAGGACTGTAATCTTTGTAATCAGATGGTTATAGTAAACATAAAAACATTACCAAAATAACTTTTAGAACCAACATTTTACAGATATACTTTTTATCTGAATTTTCACATCTACATAGCTTGGTTTGGGTAATTTTCACTAAACTACGTCCAGTTTCAGTTTGCTAAAATCGAGCCTATAAACGGAATAATAAATAGTACTAAGGTACAAAAGTTCAGTGCTTCAGTGATGATGACAGCTGTCATACTCAAATACTTAGACCCATCTAAATCTCTTGTAGGATAAAAAAAAATATTATTGAATTAAGATAGGTACCTACTTACTTCGCCATTTGAGTAAAATTAAAATACTGACGGCGGTGTGCGATATTCTGTGTGACAATATCGTTAACAACTAACACTTCATAAAAGGTTAGCAAAACCATATCACAAAAAATGCGCGCGGTAAAATATAATATACCTAATATTTGCGGACAATCTTACACAAATCGACCTAGTCCCAAACTAAGCAAGGCTTGAACAATGTGTACTAGACGACGATTCACATGGGTACTTACTTATATAGATAAATAAATATTTGCATAAATAGAAAACATCTATGAAGCAGGAACAAATATTTGTGCTCATCACATCAAACAAATGCCCTTACCGGCATTCAGACCGAGGATCTCTAGGCAGGGTGACTACCAACTAGGCTAAAGCGGTCATCAGGCCTTAACAAAATATGGAAATATACTCAATAAATAATCATAACACTTAATACGAGTCCTATAAAGTGTACACGTGGTTTCCTGCTTTATTTACTTCGTTCTAAGCTCTAATAACTTACGGACCGTCGCACATATCATGTGAAATTATATATTGCGCCACTGGGTGCGTGCGATCGTGGCGGTTAGAGATGTACCCAACGCTTATCATAGATATAAGATAGATATGGTTTTCATATGGATTATAAATACTTTTATTATTTTCACACATTATTTTACATCATCGCGTCATGATAAATCACTTAGGGCGGCTGCACCAACTTACGATGACATCAGGCCGATCAACCTTAAAATGGCACCGATAGCTGTCATTCATTTCATGTATATATTTTAGAAGTAAATGTTTTCTTATACAACAGCAAAATACAGATACATGTATTTTACTTGATACGTGAAATAATAGATAAGATAAGATAAGAAATGTATACAATTAACTAACCTGCTCCCAAAATTTCACGAGAATCGGTTGTGAAATGCGACCTGTAGAGGTGAACACCTGAACAGCGGGACAAAGGGACGGACACCACGACATCTTCGGGCCAAGCTGAAGCATAGAACTCCGTTCGCTTCGCTCGCTCGTTCGATAAACAAGCATGATTCTAAATCTGCAAAACCCTTTCCAATTGTGGGCTTCATTTGAGCTGTATGGAATTTCTTCCTAATTTCCGTGACATTGATTGGTCTAACTCACTAGTCATTTTGTGACTTTAACCCACAGCATCAAAGGGAATACAAGGGTTTATAAAAACTAAACATTATGGCACTCTCGTATCGACCGCGTCACATCTCTGTATCGATAATTCGATACGATCCGACGCGATTACCGGTACCGAGTGATTTATTCGATAATGAACGTCCTCGCTCGCGGAACACAGAAGTCATGTGTTGCTGTAATTATGGGATCCAGTATGAATGCTCCCGTTAGGGGGTTATTCTCTGGGGAAATGTTATAAATTGGGATTGAATGAAATATCACGAAACAGATATCGATTAAACAAGGATGGCACACTATTTTTAAACATAATCTATCCGTATTTCTATTTTCTGTAGTACAAAACATGAAGATCAACTGAGAATTTCATACCGTCTGAAGAAATCAACATCGCCACCACCCAGATATAGATTACAACAATATTTTACCAAAACAATTCAGGACGTCGCCATTTGTGATACCGAAAAATAACAAAATAGGTGGTGTGAAAATCTATATCGAATTCCTCGAAGGCTAGCATATAAAATTTATCATCATATATCAGCCAAGACGTCCACTGCTGGACGTGAAAGTGATCAGTCCTGCGCCACCCGTATCCAGCGGACTTCGCGACATTTGCCAGGTCACCGACCACCATAAAATTACATGAAAGATTTTTTTTTGTTAGAATTAATGAACTAACTTTGTCTTTCGTATAGATAGACCTTTCTAAAATGTTAAAGCCTTTTGAGGCGTAATTTTGAAAATGTAACCCATATATAAGCTTATAACTTGTATGACCGGAACATAATTTATATGTACTCAAACCTACTAATATATAGCACATATAAAAAAACAACACATAATCGTAACAACGGTATTATTTGTAGGTTAGGGTTAGCTTGTGTCCCTTAGAGCGGAAATAGGTTAGGTTTAGGTTAGGTTAAAATGCCAAAGCAACCAACCATATCAACCAACAATAACCAACTATGAACCGTGTTTCGATAAATTTATACAACGAATTATTCTATGACAGGTAAAAGATTTGAGACAAATACGAAACGATTAACGATGAAAAGTTGTTTGATTAAATAAAAAACAATGTATCGATGATTATGTGATTAGGAAAAACAACGTAATGCAATTCGTGGAATAGTTCTCCGCTACATGAGCATCGACGTTTAAGACATTTCGATAATATGATAGACACCCCATAATCATCACTACCTATTGTCTACAACTCTACAGGAAAGACGCCTAGTTTTTGGTCTGATTTAACCCACTGACCGACTGACACTGGCTGACTGACATTGACTAACTGACTGATGACTGGACTGTTTGATGACATTTATATCTACATAGGTACGTGATATTACATTCAGACGAGTTTATTAATAATCAAACCACACTAAACAGTAGCCATCTCTAACACGATTATAGCTTCCATAGCGCCGTTTTACCAAAATCTCTAAATAGAAGTCCAAACAAAACCTCGCACAAAACACGGAAGCCATTTAAGGCACAGACACGCATTCGGACCACTTTCGCGAGGCAACCGTGCGAAGCGGCCTTTAGTAATCTGTGCCTAACTGGATTATTGGAAACATATTGAACAATAATAAAACGGTAGTCGATCCACGACTTGAGAATAGTGGAATGGTGAGTTTTGTAGAGTTGCTGGATGTGGTGGGAAATTGGATACCCATGCTTCCATACTGATATTATGAATGCGAAAGAGTGTCTGTCTGTCTGGTACCTCTTCACGCTTAAACCGCTGCACCGATTCAGATCAAATTTGGTATAGAAACAGTTTGAGGCCCCGGGAAGGACATAGGATAGTTTTAATCCTGGAAGTTATTCCCTAAGGGGGTGAAATGGTGGGTGAAAGTTTGTATGGAGCTACGATATATAAACGAGTTCCACGCGGACGAAGTCACGGGCAAAATATAGTATCGGATAAATTAAACGTCTCCGGATTGACATAACAGCGTAGATATTTTCTTATTGTAGATTTTTATTATTTAATGGGTACACAATTGACCACTATCTCACGAGGTATAAGGTCGAGGGTGTTACATGCATACTTAGGGCTTATTCACTCTCATCTTGAAAGGATCCAAGTTAAAATTAGTTGGGAAAAGGTATGCCGAAAGTGAGTTTAGTACGCTTTGGCGGTCCTCGCGAGAAAAATAGAAGCAGTGCTTAGCACACTAAGCACTGCTCAGTTTGTTGTTGATACGCCACTGATTCACAAATCAGTGGCGTATCAACAACAAACTGATTAAATCAAGACCACTATTATTGTCACCTACACGAATGCGTCACGCATGTACTTGTAGGCGTGGCAGATGTAAGGTAAGTAAATGGTGTCTGGTGATAACCCTAATACTTTGATAACGATCGATTGGGGCAATCGATTGGGGATTGATTTTGACAACTTGCTTGCAACTCAAGGGCTGTCACATGCGCGTTGCCGACACTTTAACAATGTATACACTCCTTTCTTGAAGAACCCCATACTGTAGCGTTCGAGGGAGGATATTTCTCTGAAACCGTGCCGTATGTTACCATTTAGGTTCGAGGGTGTGAGCACGAATGCCCTGCCGACGATGAGCGGTAACTCAATTGTCAAATTTGCTCGGACTTAAAGCAAACTAAGTCGAATAATTTATTGAATCAGGCGTTACTTTGCGGAAGTCCATGCGTATAAACATGCAAAAAATTACAGCAAACCATCACCAATAATGACAAAACCTCGACACGTGTGTCGCCTCTCTACGAGGCATCATCAGGAGATGTTGCTTGCGCCACGTCCACTGAGCAAATCACTTCACTGAGTTTTTTAGCAGAATAGCAAAGGAATATTGTTCTCGTAACAAACTAAATCGAACTAAAATCTGTACCAACTAGACCTAAGTAACAGATGACACCGTCAGCTGGCTTACTTCTACCATACCGACACCGCACTGCAAGTGACCTATGAACATTGGCAAAATGACCTTCCAGATGAACTATATCTAGGTATTAGATATGGTTTCCTCGGACTCGTGAGACGTGACGTCGGGAAACGAAACTTCTTTTGTAATGAGCGATTATGACTAGCCTTTTTTCGGCAAAACGACAATCGGTTGCGAAATTCGCGACGAATTCGCTTTTGTCGAATTTGTTGAAATGTTGATGCAACTGCGCTGCGGGACGTTTTGTTGTATAGTCGTGTGACTTACTTTAAACCTAGTTGTCTAGAATTTTCTCTTTACACTTTGTGATTTTTTGTGTTTATTTATTTATAGCTTAAAAACATACCGCAGAGCGAACCCACATATGTGGAAAATGGCATGGCCCAGATAATGTAGGTTGTGTGGTAATTGATTTTACCAACAATGAATACATTATCTGAACTAGCAGTCTCGATAGATATTTATGGAATAAAATATATGCTATGCCCTTCCGAAACAACCCATTATATATACTGGTACGTAAAAGAACTTTTCATATCGGATGAGTAATTCTGGAGCTTCGTATGTAGGGCACAATACATCAGATTTATGAAGTAACAAACTTTATCTCTTTAAACATTAAACGCAAATCATACAAACGTAGATCAGGGGGGCTAGTACGCTAAGTTTTATGTCGGACATAAAGCATTCGTCCAATTCTGGCAAATATGCGAGTGCAAGAGGGACGAATGCTTTACGTCGGACATAAAACCTAGTGTGCTAGGGGGGCTGTAATAGATAAGTAGTTTTACACGTATTAAGACGCTGAAAATCTTATATTGTGGTATATATACTGGTACGTAAAAGAACTTTTCATATACTGGTACGTAAAAGAACTTTTCATATCGGATGAGTAATTCTGGAGCTTCGTATGTAGGGCACAATACATCAGATTTATGAAGTAACAAACTTTATCTCTTTAAACATTAAACGCAAATCATACAAACGTAGATCAGGGGGGCTAGTACGCTAAGTTTTATGTCGGACATAAAGCATTCGTCCAATTCTGGCAAATATGCGAGTGCAAGAGGGACGAATGCTTTACGTCGGACATAAAACCTAGTGTGCTAGGGGGGCTGTAGTAGATAAGTAGTTTTACACGTATTAAGACGCTGAAAATCTTATATTGTGCTTATGTGAGAAGCAAGTTGGAATACGCATCTCAGATTTGGAATCCCCAATATAAAATTTACATCGATAGAATTGAGCGATTACAATCCAAATTCATGAAATTTCTTTGCTATAAAATGCATATACATTATAGTTCAACTAATTATTTAACCTTATGTAAAAAGCATCACCTGATACCCCTTGTCAAGCGTCGTGAAATTGCTGATACTTGTTAAATATAATAAGAAGCAATGTTGACTGTCCTAATTTACTTGAAAAAATTTATTTCAATACTCCCATAAGAAGATTCCGCCATTTTCGTCCTATTAGCATGTCCCATGTTTCCACTAAATATAGAAAAAATAGTTTTTTGTGCAGAGCAGGCAGGAGTTTAAACAAAGTTGTAGTTAAATTAGATATAGACATATTTTGTGATAGCATACAAGCAATAAAATCCAAATTGATAAGATTCTTCATGTGTGATACTTCAGTAGGCTCGGGTTATTAGAGTTTATATATCCTAATTTATTAACTACTTGTATATTCCCATTGCAATGCTTGCTATTGGTGCGCGATGGTTACTGTGCGTCGTAATGTACGCTAAGTTTAAGTTTGGCTATAGATTTCTTTGTTAGTTTATTTCTATAAGTGAGAACCTGTAATTGGCTATATGGATTTATTATTTTGTCTATAAATATGTTGCGCTGTTGGTTTTCCATGTATTAATAAATAAATAAATAAATAAATAAATAACTACATAAATAATAAAAAAATAAGAACATTCTCGATATAGAAGACTTGATTAAAAATAACGCATTCAAATCGGATAATCCGTTTGGAGCTATGATGGCATACAGCCACAAAGTTACACATATTCAACATATAGCCCAAAGCAAAAAGAGAGCTTTCTCGCCGGGAGCTAAAAAAAAATACCTAACTCCTATGACATAATACATCATTACTGACTAAATATTCTGTCAGTTTACTCACTCTCTAGTATTAATGCTCAGTAACACTCAATAACATTCTCAACACAATGCACCATAAAAACCAACTAACAAATCACTGATACGGGATCAATCGAATCAAAAGATTCATAAATAAGCGCGCGCGCAATCGCGATCGCTTTGTGGTGACAAATCGTGACAAATTGACACATTCGTCGCTGCCGGTGACATTTAGTGACATGTCGGGTCGATGTCAGATGTTAGATTGATTCGTTTGATTGGTTAATGACTAGTTTTGGTTGGGGCGATAAATTGATAATATTGTTCATTGAATATTGTCAACTCAACGAAATTAAATAACTTAGCATCGGGAATATTTGTGTAGTGATAGACTGTTTCTTATTTCGAAGAACCGTAAGGAATATTTAGATTTAGATTTTTAACAGTAGCCTGCTTCTTATTTTAGACGTACCGTATCTATTACCTATACATTTTCGAACTATACTCAAGTAAAAAAAAATGTGTTAGCCTGGCGAAATAATACATACGAGCCATCGTACCTAAGAACTACCAGTAAGGCAAGGATAGGTAATTATCTGTTTATTGATGGTTTTACATGTATCTCTTTGTGGGGTAAAACCATTTTTTTTTCAGGGAGTTAAGGCGAGAACAAAGGTTTCATTTACTGATTTAGGGTGTCAATAAATTGTATTATACCTACTCTCTATATTTTTAATAAAATTAAAGTACCTAATGTCAATTATTTATAGCCTTATTGCAAATTTCAATGATTAGTCTCATTAACCTAGTACGTCAGTAGCTTGCCAGTGCCTTGTCGAGCAGGGTGTACCAGTGATTGTACAACTCCGCAATAATATATAATCAGTTAATGTGTACGTCTGTAATGACGGCCACATGCGGCTAGGGCTGCTGGTGGCAGGGGAAACGCGGGCAGTTGGACTATGATGATAACTAACTAATTGGTGAGGTAGGGCACAGCGAAATGTCATCCCGCTCGAATTTGGAGCAACCCAACTGGGGAAGTACCTCCGCCTTGCAGAAAACCACAGCCATAATAACACTACTACTTGCTCTGTAGTAGTGTTGTGTTGTGTTCCTGAAGGTGAGCAAGGTTGCCAGAGCTCCCGAGGATGCGTGGTGTTGAGAGCGAGGGAATTTGTTTCTTCAGCAGTCAACACGGCGAATCCTCAAACATATCTAGGGTCGGCAACGCCCATGATACTCCTTTGGAGTTGCATGTGTCTATAGGCTGCGGTGTCCGCTTACCATCAGGCGGACCGTACGCTTGTTTGCCACCGCCGTTGTATTAAAAAAATATTAAATGTTAAAATATAATGAAAACGGGTCACTGTCGCATTTTAAAATTAATTTAATATTGATTATTATGGACTTTGAAAAGCTTTGAATGTGGTTCATGCGCATGATTTACGATAAAAAAATTAGGTCCAAGTTTCAAAAATGTTTTTCGTTAGTGTAACAATAAAAAATCATATCCATTAGAATTTTGAACGTATTTCGGATGCGGCCTACTTTGCCAAAAATATGCGAAAATAATTGATTGATATTTTATGTAGGTACATGTTGAATCATTCTTTGTTTAATAAAAACAAATTACGATCAATAAATAAATAAATATTTTGGAGCAATCTTACACGAATCAAACTAGTAGTCGCAAACTAACCAAAACTTGTACTCACAATGGGTACTAGACGACGATATACATACATACTTATAGTGATAAATAAATGCTTAAAGACATATAAAACATCAATAAGTGAGTAAGAAATATTTGTGCTCATCACACAAATACATGCCCTTACAGGGTTACGAACCCGGGACCTTCGCTCCGGCTTCGGAGCCATGGTCAATACCAACTATAAATATATAGGCTACAGAGGTCTTCAAATCTATTCATGAATCCAAGTTGTGCACCTGCCTAATATGCAAAAAGAGACAAAGAAATGAGCATTATTAGAATCTAAGTACATCAATTAATAAATATTACCCTAAAATAGTTGCCAACTGACCCCAACCTCCCCACCCAGCTCACTTGACACAGTTCCAACATAATTGTAGCAATTACCTACACCACGACGATTTCTGACATCGACACGTCGAAACATATCCTCTTGCGCAATGATTGAGCCATTCATATGTAATCAGTTCCATTTATGCCACGTTCACTCTCCGTCGCTGGTCCTTCGGGCTATGCGCCAGTTCGAATAGGTTTAATTTTAGGTTATTTCTGTTTGCTCTGGGCGTTGTGATTGAATGGTTTTTGTGTCACGAATGATAAGTGTGAATTGTAGCTTAGACAGTTTCTAGCAGTACTAATTCTATTAGAGATCGATATTGTGATAAAATAGTGTACGTAGTTGGATTTCAGGACGAACTCATAAATAAAAAGACGCCATACACAACAAAAAGAATTAAAAACTTTTCGACGAGATTTTCGATTAAAAGAAACCGCACTCACATCGGTTCAACCATTTAAGCGCTACGAATTCACGGACATATAGACGTGCAGATACACATACAGATGTTATGAAACGTAACCCCTCGTTGAAATCGGCGGGGGTTGAAAAGAGGCGTTAATAGCGGTATACTCAGTGACTTTCAACCGGCGATCAATCACCAATCTTTCTAATTAAAAATTCGGTGGTAGTCACGTTTAATACATCATTAGATTATTATATTATTTCTGTCATAAGAAGTTTACATGTCAATATAATCATACTCGATCAAATAACCCGCCGCGTGTAATTCCAGGTGCAAAGGTGCCCATCACACTCGCCGCATTGCCACGTTGAATCGCGATACTTAATAATACATTAGCATGCGATATTCAATTATTCATATCGCACTATATCGGAGGCAGAGGTGACATAATGGTGAAGATAATATTATACTTGCCTAGATACCAAAACAATCATCGTTTAGTTATATTATTACCTATCATCTGCGATAGAAACAGCTGGTATAAACAGTAAAATCCTTCGCCGAAACACCTTATCCAATTAAAGCAGCTTTAAAATCCTACTAAAAACTTCGAAAGTATTTAGTAAAGTTGGACGTTAATCCAACGAGTGGAGTTTAGCTGGTAATTATTTCTGACAAAAACGGGGCCTGATTGCTTTCACAAGATGGCACAATGGAGCATGAAATGAGCCACCACCGCGTTACGCATCGTCTTTACTGTTGAAACTAGAACGGAGTTCGGGCGAGTTGTTTATGAGTTGGGGATTTTAATGACGGATTGCATTCTAGTGCGTTGAAGGAAAGATAGAGGGGAAGCGAGGAAGAGGAAGACCTAGAGTAAACTACATAGAGCAGCTCAAAAACCAAGTTGATGTTAGGTCGTATCGAGATGTCAAAGCGGTTGCCTGGGATCGGAGTAGATGGAGATTGAGCTCACCGACGAGAGCTTAGCTATTTAAATAAGCGGAAGAGAGAAGAATGCTAAATAAGAAGCAAGGCAAGATATTGAAGATCACATAATGTACTAACAACTCTGTATTTTACAGCCTACCTATGTTCTACAATAAACATTATTTCTGATTCTGATAAGCAGATAAGTAGGTAGGTAGACTGTGGAGAATATGAGTTATTATGTGATTTTATTGAAATCCCCTTTTTAAACGATTTCAATAAGGAGGAGCTTCTCGATTCGTAGGGATCTTTTATTTTTCAAGTATTTTCCCCGGCTACTAGAAGGTCCCTATGGACAATTCTTATTTTGTTCGAAAGGGTGTCCCTTCCCAGGTCATCAAGCCAGGATCTGTGGATGGGGTCCTGGTAAATCGAGGAAACTCTTCAAACTGTATAGACACACTTGAAGCGATTTGGTTACTGATTTAAAGACGGTTAAAGCTTTATTTTTAAGTAAATTATTGGTGATCCTGTTTAAAATCATTTAAATGACGTTTGGAGCCTCCACGGCGGTCTGACGGTTGGACCGGACGCCTACTGTCAAACCAGGGCTGTTATTCGCTAAGCGTTAATGCGGCTCACCCCGCCGTTCACCCGTCACGAAACTAGACCTCTACCTACGCTTGGTTACTACGCATCGCGGTGTCAAGATATTTGTGGGTGAGCGTTGAGGCGAGCTTAAAACAAGTTACAGAATAGGGGGTCAGAAACGACCCCGGTCATCGCTAACAGTTACATCATTAACCGCATTCAGAGGCAAAAAATATGAAAAAAACCCCTTTCCACACGCCAGGCGAAATTCAATCTTAGTCAATATTTTGACAGGGTTCTTTTTCCCAGTTCATCTATTCGTCCAGACTTTTATTCATTTTGTGCCTGCATTTTTATTTCTTTTGTTACTTATAATTATTTTGACGAAATATATTTTAATAAGAACCATGGTAATGGTTCCAAGCTAACAATAACAACACGAAAACATAGTGTGTCCGCTCCTCTATGCAACTTTCAAAACGTAGCAAATCAAGTGTCAATTCCCTTTACAAACTTTGCACACTTCCATTCCAAACTAAAATCAACTTTAATCACAAGTATATAAGATTCAATTCGCTTTGGATAACCATGCATTTTTTTGTTTTCCGTGCATTTGGTTCAATCGCCGGCAAATTACAAAAGGAATACTTTGAAAGTGTACCGTGTAAAAGTAAAATGATTAGGCTATTAAAGAATAGTTCTTATTCCCTTGACTTAAGATCTTGTAAGTAGTTAGGTTTTATTTTAGGCAGTCTACACCGGCAAAGTGTGAAGTTAAATTTAATTGCTTTTGAGTTTTGAAATGATGATCGATTATACAATCGCAATTAAGTACTTAAATATATTGCTTATTTATCAGCCAATATAAAATTGAAAGTGAATCATGAGTTGTGCAGTTGGCTGATTACAGTAGTAGTATAGGTATTGTTTTTATTCCAAGTTTTTTATTAACTAGCACTTTTCGTAACTAAGTAGGTATGTAAGTCGTCCTCAATTTGCAACAAATTTTTTGCCATTTGCCGGTATCAGAAAAGCTCAATTTTAGTCTAGCTAGACGAATATTTGTGACGCAATTTGCTGACATAACCAAATTTAAGTAATAAACTCGTCACATTTTGGTATGTTAGGATCTCTTTCTTACGCGCTAGTACAACAGCAGAGGAACAAATCCAATAAAGGGATGTAGCTGAAAACATCTACATATGTTTTCAGCTTATCCGCTACTTCTGGTGGCTTAGCAAGGCCAACCTATCGAGAAATCAATAGGGAACCCTAAAAACTCACGTGCCGGGTACACCCAGCCTCTGGGATGAAACTGTTCAAGTAAGTATGTGTATTTATATCGACGGACAACGCCATCTGCGCTGTGAAGCGGAAGATGTTCAAAATGAGCACTCAGAAGCGCCAAACAAGGCATAAAGAACACAAAAACAGCCAGGCATCCCGCGTTCTTTTTCCAAATTCAAAAATAGACATGCCACTAAAAATAAACTCTGGGAACACCGTGCATCGCCACCCAACCGCGACGCTCACTCAACCGTCTACAGTGTGTTAAATGAGTTTAAAAAAGTTTTGACATCATTTCACGTCGATCACTGGCCAGTGAGAGAGCGGAAAAAAGGTGAATGCAAGTCATTTTATGAATGAAATAAGATTTTTTTTTATACCGCGTCAAATACGTGCTTTCCTTTCGAGGTAGACGTGCATTCATTTTCGATATTTTTTCAATGCGACGCGCTTGAGTTCTTCTGAATTCTACCTTAGGATTATAACGGTAAGTTTCAATTTGAGTTTATTAGTTTTCTGCGCAGTGTCAATGAATTATATGGTACTCCATAGCTTCCGGGACTCACTGGATTTTTCAATGGCGGTAAATGATTTTTTTTAATGCGCTCTTCGACCTTCGGATTAATATTTTCGATACGTTTTTGGGTGCCACAAATGTGAAGGCAAAATACTTGAGATTTTTTTCGTGTTCCATGTAGCTTGTGGTCATCTTTACTTCTGTATCAACTTTATAAGTAACTTACTTAAAAAGGTATTTTATATTTTAGTCACATGAAAGATTTATGGCCTAGATTTCTTTCTGGGCAGGAAATTCTTTTGAGATAGTCACTTTTGTAAACGTACTTGTCTTGTCAATACAAGAGGTGAGATAGTCATTTGAGGCTTACGTTTTGATCATATTAGCTGCCCGCGCAGTTCAGCCCGTGTATTTTTGGAGATACAAACATACATACATACAAACTTACCAAGCTGTAACCTCACACACTTCCTTTGTTTATAAAATTGATAAAAAAGGCCCAAACGATAGCACAATCCTCGGTCATAGCTTTATGTAACTTTGTCAGAGCATCGGCAAGTAAAATGGAAATAAAGTGAATGTTATTTGAGTAATAGATATTGCGTATCCGAACTTTTTGCCGCCTTGGTTTGAGTTCTATCTTTCAGTACTTGAGACCAAGCTTAACTAACGTAGCGAGTGACGTTTTTTCCGGATATAAATCCGGAAAAAATAATAGCCTCCGGGATTTCACTCAAAAACCCAAGTGCGCGCGTAATATGCACTTAAGAAAAAAAAAACCTTTTATTTAACTTGACCTGATCGTTTGTTTGTTACTTTGTTAGTGAGGTACAGAACTTGGAACTGAATTTTGAACTAGTTAAATCTCAACCGATGGACCTGAAATTTTAGGTTCAATATTATGACACCATCGAGTTGATCTGATGATGGCGACAGAAAGTGGTCATGAGAATTCAGTACTTACCTGACAGAGGTCACCGCGTTGAGTTTAGGCTCGTTAGAATCGTATCAATGAGTAGTTGATGATGGTAAACAGAAAAGTACAGTTCAGTTGGCAACAAAAGCTTGTAACATAAATTAAATTTTTGCCAGAAACTTATCGTCCTTGTATTTCTGTGTCCTGCAGGTCGATCACGTAACGCATCGTACGTACGTTAGGTAGATCTCAATGTCAATTTTTAGTGGAAAAATGACAGGTGGCGCGTTCAAAACGTTACGCGATTACCCCTCTGTAATATTCGTGTCTCTCATCAATATTGGTAGAGCCAGCAAGTTAAGTTACTAGTGATAAGTAAGAGCCGGGTCGAATCGGGCTTTTCACAACTTGGCCTGCTTGATAATCAGCAGTCGTCATTGCCCATGGGCACGGCTCCAGAGGGGTCACAGGCGCGTAACCGACCCTTTATTGATTTGAGGATTCGCTGTAGGAATTAGCTAGAGACAAATGCACGTCCCTCACTCTCAATCTACGCATCCAAGCATTTTCTAGCAACACAATTCCTTCTGAAAAAAAAAACAACGAATTACAACTCCTCAATAATATCAATACCAATATATAGGCAACGAGACATCTATAGGTGAAAAACTTAAGTAAGTCACCTGTTGTATGTGTGAGTAATGTGTGCGAATCTGCGAATAGACATTTGTTTGGTTTGTGTTCTAATTTTAAACCATGTATTGTCCATTCGAATACGCCACTACTACATACAACAGGTCCTTTTGTTAAGTTTTTCACCTATAACAACATTAAATGACAATTAAATAAAAACCACCAACCGACTGGTAAAACCAAACATTAACTACAATTTAAGCAAAACAAAAGGTTTACATAAACGGCCAAAGTCCGTAGTCGAGATCACGACTCGTTTCTGCGGGATCGATACGATCCATCGATCTGCGACGTGCGTGCGCGCATGCATTATGTACTCGCATTCCGGGCCCGGTGGTACCACTGACAGGATTATTTTAAACACGGTTTAAAGGTTTAGCCTTAATTCGCACGTTAGCTCGGGCCTCGTAGAAGCATGTAGAGATACAAAACAAAAGGAAAATATTAGATTTTGCAAAGAGTACAATAATATGGATCAAATGAACTAGGTATGTTATTATTTTATCCTGTTAAATAGGATAGAAGACAATATGACAGTGTTAAAACGCTATTATTTAATTGTAATATTTAAGTAGTTTGTTTATTCAAAGAAGATTCAGTTTTTGAAATAAAAAATCCTCCTTTTTTAAAGTCAGGCTCGCGGTTGCCACTGCTCTCAGAGTCACTAATGTTATATGGAATGAGGTATAGCGACAGGAAAAATTGTTTTACTCATAAATGTTAAGATAAGAGGGTCATCTTGCAAGTAAACCTGAACACGTGTAGTAAGGTACACAAGCGCCCCAAGCGGATTTGGCTGCACTATTTATTACTTTTCACATCTTCAAGGAAGAGAATCTTTTTTTTAAGTAGTTGCTTCGCTAGAAAATAAGCCTATAATTGTGTAATTCATAAGTATGACATCGGTTACAGAATGGAAGTTTTGTGATTTTTATGTGTAACTGATATATTATCAATAACGGATAAATAGTTACCCAGTGACAGAATCCGACAAAATTTCAGACATCAAAAAAATTATAAATTAGCTAGCTTCTGAAAAGTCAGAACCAATATTAATAAATATTTTTACATTATTTATACTAAACGGGACTTAATCGCGTATAATGAAATTATTTATTTACCTCACTGAGGTCTCCTGACGTTTCGGATGTGTTGCAACATCCATGGTCACGGGACAACTGGCTTGAGCGGGTATCAACATCTTCTTGCTGCACGGGTTCTCCGAACTACCCGCATTTGGTCTTTATTAACCACTTGTACACTAGGGTGGTCACCCGGCCGACACACAACACTAATAATGTCCGGTGATATAACGGACGATGTTTTTTGACTCTGGCATTTACTTATGATAGGATTCCACGAAGATGAAATCTTAAAACAGCCATACCAGCCCAGCCATAATAAATATTTTTGACTTTATTTTGGTTCATTTACATTTGCTCTATAATATTCAAGATAAATAATACAAAAAAAGACTTCTACTTCCGGGTGGAAAGTTTGTCGGATTCTTGAATAAAGCATCTTAGAATAATAATTGAAAATGAAATCAACAAAAAAAAACGCTATTATAAATTAATGTTTTTCAAAACCGTATTTTTCCTGCAGTATCGCTTTCGTTCAAAACATCATGCAAGATCCAATGTAGGTAGGTAGGTACTGAACGTACCAAAAGTTTTTCCTAAAATTAATAAAATAATCAAACTTTAATCAATGTCTTCGATTTGCACAATCGATTCTATAAATAAAACGAATCTGTCATTTTAGTTTAGAAGCCAAATTGCTCATGATGTTTTATGTTTATTTACTCGGTGTTACAAATAAGGTATCTTATCTGATGGACTTGAAATGTAACATAAGTACTTAATACGAGTAGCTATTATATAGTGTAATGGCAGCATTCATTAAATAAGTGTGCAAGTAGTTACTTGCACACTTATTTAATGAATGCTGCCATTACACTGGAGTAGGAGTAGTTACTCCAGATGCTTCAACTGCATCCATCAAACCCAGATCCGATTAACGATCGATTAACCGTCGCACGCTGCACCGGGCCCGGCTATGCGCGGAAACCCGATAGGCATCCTGCAATGGGATCGTTAGTTAGGACAACGTGAAAGCTATTGCAAGCATTTTGCTGGAAATTAACAATTATGGGTACTAAGAGTGTTCCAGTTGTGTGGGGTATGGAGATATCACGGTGGAAGGTGAGCTTCGAGAAATTACTTAGCTGACATTTGTTTGTTGTTTACTGGCTTTTATTTAAGAGTCCGCAGTAAGCTTGATTCTCCATACAAACGTAGATTACGTTCTCATTTTAAAACTACGTTTTGGATAGTAACGAAACAAAAAGTGAGAGAGAAAGATAGATTGACGCGGATTTAGGGCCGTACATTACCCGGCACCTCATTGTAGCCGAGTATTTGAGAACTGTACAAAAAAGTACAGTCAGCAATAAAAGCTTGTACCAAATATTACGTTTTTGACAGAAGTTTATTTTATGTACAATTGGATGGGATTCTTTGGGTATCTAAAGATAATGTACAGTTGACTACAAGAAGAGGTGCCTATCCAGTTTTACACCTAATTTCAACGATATAGCATGTTAAATGGAAACATCTAACTGAAGTTGCCTGTACCAGTGACTAATAAAAAATAGGATTCATAATGTTCTCTGATTCAGTTAACTGTTTTAGCACCCTGAGCCAGTAACCTTAAAATTAAACCCATTTCACAATCTCGTAACACGTGATTAAATAAATTCTAACGGTGTCAAAGATGGCGGGCAAAACATGGCGTCTTCAGAGCGTCGGCGTCGTGCAGAGAAGTTACGTTACAATAACGATTGCACGCTCGAGATCCACACACGATACGTGCCCTAACTATAAATGCCAATATTGAAATGTCAAGCGATATTTCCAGGGGTACTTCGCCAACATGAGAATTGTCATCTAACGATGACGATTGATGACTACGTCCATTTGCTGGGTCGCTAAGTGATGATGCTGTCCAGCAACCACCTAATACTCGTTAAGCCAGTTAATGTACGTTGAAGTGGCCACTGATAAATAATAAATAAATGAATATTAGGGGACAATCTTATATCAAATAAAAAAAAAAATATATATTAATAGGTAGACAAATAATTTAAAATATACAAAATATGCGAGACTCGGAAACAACTATTCTTGCTAATCACACAAATATTTGCTCTTACCGGGATTCGAACCCGGGATCATCAGCTTCTTGGGCAGTTTTCAGTGCCACGTGTCAAGTGTAGAACCTGATTGAACTGTGCTTACTTGACGAACGTACACGAACGATCGTGTAGCACAAGAGTTGACCCGAGCAGTCACATAGTATAAACAGGCGTCCATTAGAGTCGATATCGGAAGGGTTCGGTTCGCACACTGACTCGGAATTACCGGTAACAACCTTCGACATCACACGAGTAGGGATGGGACAGCGGTATCGATGTTTGATCGATTGGGTCTATCGACTATTTTTGCTGCGTGTTGTCATGGTTACGGCTCTATCTTTTCACCCGACTTCGGCACAGCCATGATGGAATGGATATTATGTGTCCACTGTAACGTTTAAGGGGATGCCTTGATTCGAGTCGACCACGCCCCCGTGACAGACACATTTATGCCTCCGCGCACGAGAAAAAGAGATGCAACACTTTTCGGGAATTACTTTTTTGGACAAATTTCGATAAGTACCTAACTTAGTGAAGTTTTATTTATATTTCAATAAGTGAGATTTTAGATGAGATAATTAAATACTATAGGTAGTATTAACTTGATTCTGTCGTAAAATAATGTATTGTTTGAGTAGGCTGAGTAAAAAGAGGAAAATAAAGACCCAGCTTTGGATTTTTATTCTATGGAGGAAACTTTAGGCAATCGTGTACCGATTAAATCAGATAAGCAATCATATATCTGAAAATCAGACCTCACTGTTTCTTAATCTAGTCAGAACGGCGTTTCAAAGCACGCGGTAATTTCCAATTCACCCCCTTAATATACTGAACCAATTTTGGTGAATCAATCGATTCAAGATTATGCTCTGGGTGATATTAGGCTACCTTTTTGTATGAAATAAAATAACGTTTTATTTTCAGTTATTCATTCTTAGTTGGGATACAGCTTTCTGAACTTTCTATGTTTGTTTTATATAAAATCATAGTTTAGAGGTTAAAATCCACTATCATTCTGGCCCATAAGGCCCCAGTGAGGACATATCTGTTACTGGCCGCTAAGCAGGCCAAATAGGGTCAAAACAAAAAAACATTATGTGTTTTTAATGACAAAGATAAATCCATTTTGTGGTCAGTTGTCTCATACGTAGTTACACTAGGAGTCCATATTATAAAGGTTTTTTTTTTCAGAAATTCAGTAGATGGAACCACAACATATAAATAACAACAAGATAAAGTTCATCTACCCGATCACCTGAAACAAACATATCACTTCTTAGTGTTACATTTATTACGTAGGAAAATCTTGAAACAGATGCATGTTTATGTAAAAAAATAGTGAAAGAAACAAATTTAAAAACTGAGCCTCGATTGGATTTATCTCTTTCACAATCCGAATTGCATTACATAATTATGTTTCGTGAGCTCATTCTGACTATTTTATATTTCTCGGCATGCTTAGAAGTGAGTCGCGAAACCAAAACAGCATTGGAAACTATGGGCAAAAATAGTCCTCCTGCTCATCGACAAACCTGTTATGCTCACATTCTTCGCGGTGTCCGATAATGTGTAGAAAATCCTATATATATATATGTTTGTATGTTAAGTGTTTGCATGTTTGTTACACAATCACGCTTAAACGGCTCCACCGATTTGAAAGAAATTTAGCATGAAGATAGTTTCTAGCCTGGATTAAAATCTAGGATAGTTTTTATCCCGGGTCCACGCAGACGAATTCGCAGGCGGAAGCTCATAAACCACATAAAATTAAAAACATAAACAACTCGAGTCCCACTTTATTTATTTATTTTATCTCTTGGTTTATAATTGCCGCCTACCTCATTAAAACTTCATTCGAAGAAACTCATTTTCTTTGAAGCACTATATCCTCAAAGGATAAAAAATAAACGTCTTCACATTTCAAGCTCACAAAGCAAAACCATAAAAACAAAAACTTAAGACATAAGCCGTCACTTCATTAACTCGACTTGAGTCGTCGCGGTACGTCGCCAGATGAGACGTTAAAACGTTCCGGGACGTTATAAAAAAAACGTTAACCAATTAACCGTAACGTTAAATCTCATCTTGGAAGCCGGGTAATTATCCTGGCCGCACTCCAGTGTCAGGACTCTCATTACAGTGGGGTACTTGACTCGATGCAGGAACGTACGGATGTTTGGAAAATTTAAAGCGCTTTTTCGCTGTTTTGCATTAATGTTTCGTATCTATTAGTTATTAAGTTTTGTTCTCGTATAGCCTTATAAGCAATAACATTATGGTCGCTCGCAGGTCACACAACAACCCCCCTAGACACTTCTCGAGCAACATGGTGGTGAAAGCTAGGAACGAACTGCCACACGATGTGGGAGTCATGACAGCTGAGAAGTCATGTCAACTAATTCAAGAAAAAATTAGACAAGTACATGTGTACAAAAAAGAAAATTAAAGCTCAACAATTATATGCTTAAAGTTAATTGGATACAGGCATCATCATTTGTTTCAACTGCCTGCCTGATAAATATATAAATAATTATGATTATCAGATCGAATTAAACATTCACAATAATTAAAACATATTATCGATAAAGCTTAATTAACTTAAGGATTTTGGCCTCATGACGCCCAATCCCTTAGAATGTAAACCTTTCAGTACACATATAAAGTCGTATTTCTCATGTTTTATTCAAATTTTGACCAAAATACACAGTTCTAAATAACATGATTCTCACCAAATTGTTGGCACAAGGTTAAGAAAAAAAATGTTCTTTATTAGTTAACTGTTTGCCTAGAACTGTAAAAATTTTAATTGTATGTATTACAGAAACATTGCTGCTTTTGTTCCACTTTCATTTATGCATAGATTTGCACTAATAAATTATTTTATTTCTTTCTTTCTTTTAAACGTAAAATTAAAGTCATGTAAAACTGTAGTTATACATCAGGGAACACAAAGTACTTAATATTAAATTAGTTATTATTAATATGACTATGAAAAACTAAAACTAATTTAACTAAAGTCGGTGCTCCCTAACGACGCAACCACCCCACACCGCACTCCAGAGTGTCGCAGGATCCGCTCTCATTTCAATTAGGTCTCTTAAATATTCAATGTTCTTAGAATAGGCTGGTCTTAAGATAGTTCGGAAATTTCATTACGTAACTAATTGTTGAGACGTGGCTTTTCCTGCGGATTGGGATTTCCAATGCGAATCTAGATTCTGTGTTGAATTTAGATATGAATTTTGGGATGGAAATTGGGTTAATAATAATATTTTTTGATGATTATACAAATATACAATTAGTGCCGTGGATATACAAACGTTACACTTAAGGGGCTCCCATACGCCAATGACCTTCGATCTGAATCCCTTCGTTTTCTAATGTTTTGTAGCTTATTATATTAACAACAACGGCTTTAAGCAATATAGTATCCCATATTTACTTCAAAGTTCATTATTTTGAGATATTTGGCATCAAAGTAGAACAATATTAGGCCGTAAAACTGGTTTTCTGGCCATACCTTTTGTGTTAATTGGTTTAAAATGAAAACCCTAGACCAGTTTTTAGACACGTCACAGACGAACCCAAATATGTAGGTTTCGTATATGTTAGATCTTTCACGTCAATAGAGATACTAAATAAGTGTTTTTTTAGACAATGTTTTAAAAATCATACAAAATTAAGTATTCATTTGTTTCAAAATCCGGTAAATGAAAATGGAGATAAAAGATAAAAGCTGTTTAACTTATAATTCTGTCTGTAGTGCAAAAGTAGGAGATACGATTCAAAACTTGACAAAAACGATGAAAACCTCGGCTAGCCCCTTAACATACAGGCTTAAGACTTTATGAACATAGTGTACAATCAATTTTTCAGAACAGAAATACACGGACCCCTATACTAGGTACAGCCTGTCGCGTAGGTAGCCAATAAATACGAATGTGAATTTACATAATAGGTGCGGAATGTTAATAAGATCGGCAGACTAAAGTACTGCATTTTTTTTAGATATATTAGAATATAGCTTCCGCCCGCGACTTCATCTGCGTGGACCCGGGATAAAAACTATCACATATTTGAATCCAGGTTATAAACTATATTCGTGCAAACTTTCGCATTTATAATATTAGTAGGATTGAGGCGTAAATAAGTGTGTTGCTGTCGAATTTAATGCTAATTATTCCTCGTTCCATATAATATTAGATTTTGAAGGTCAAACTCGACTCGTCTACGTTCGTTTGTTTATCTAGGATATCAAGGGGAAATATGAGTATTATACTAGTTTTACTTATTTCGATCATTAAGTGCAATACTAATGTGTTTGCGTTTGAGAATAGTTTTCCTTGAGATCGCATCACGCACGATTTTTCTAATCTTATATAAAATAGGGTATACATTATATAAAATAGGGTATATATTACATGTAAAATATTATGATCAAATTGAATGTTAAGTGTCTGCTACACGGTTGCCAACACTCCCGTCCGACCGAGCGACCTTGGTCGGCACCGACCGATGTAGTATGAAATTTTGTTGCAAACTATTGTCTACACGGTCGGTGCGGACCAAGGTCGCTCGGTCGGAGGGGCGTATTGGCAACCGTGTAGCACATGCTTAAGAAACATACATTTTAAGTGCGTAATTGAATTATTTCTTGTTTTTATTGTCCCGCCGACTAGGAGACAATATGACTAGCATCTTTGAAAAAAAAATGCATTGACGTCGTAATAAAATTACTATAGAATAATGTAGTTTTAATATGATAAGTAAAAACAAGTGATAAAAAATACTTATAATGCATTTTTTGCTCACAAATTCGTAACAAAAAAATCGATAATCGATCGATAACGTCTAATCGAGTCTCTCGCATCGATACACCGTCGCATCCCTACGGACTGATGATCATTGCGAGCATGCGCTCTATAAATAATATGTTGTAAAACGATTTTCGATAGATTAATCTGAATCGTGCGCCGGTCGTGCGCGCGCCGCTGGGGAGGATCTATTGTAGATCAATGCGGGTGTTGGGAGGGGATAGAAATGGCTGGAAGAAAATGTAGTGCACCGAAATAGGCGGATGTCACACTGCGCCGCATCTTCGGACGGAGATGCGGAGCTCGTTGTTTGCAAGTACCTCAGTTTCTATATAAATTCCTTGTGGTACGACACACAGCCCCGCACCTCAGTCCGGCGAAATTTGTATGCAGCTGCGCACCTCCGTCCGGAGATGCGGCACAGTGTGACATCCACCTAAGTAACATAAAAGTCCCAACGATACCTGTCGGTGCGTCTCGCTCTAACACGCGATTATGCGAGAGGTACGAGTATACATGAGATTATTTGTGTTGACCGAATTGCATCAAAGTTGTTTATTCAAAAAGCAACTCTACTGTTTAATGTAGTTTTTTTTTTATGATATAGGAGAAACGCACAGTTGAGGACTGCCAACCATCTACGTGGTGAGAATGGAAAAGCTGTCGCGTAGGGCGATGGCGGAAGGAAGCGGCGGGGATTAATCCGAACAATTCATCGGAAGACTCCCCATTGTACATGCGGTAGAAAATGCAAAGCGAGGCTACATCTCTACGTAGTGCTAAGGGATCAAGCCGATCGGAAACACGCTGGCAGCCGACAATTCGAATCGCTCTCCGTTGAATGCGGTCTAGAGGGAGGAGTTGGTACTGAGGAGCCCCTGCCCACAGATGACAACAGTATTCCATATGTGGACGGACCAATTCCAATGACAGCTTTATTAAAAGTCGGCCTCAGTAAATAATCTGAACCATACACGAAGTTTGCAACGGTAGTTTTGCTTTAAGCTTTTCTTCATTTTTGTGCTCTTAATTAGTCCTATGGGTTTGTGACGTGCATATGAATCCTCTAAAATTGCAAGCGTCCGTAGGCTATGGTCTCCGCTTACAACCAGGCAGGCTATGGGCCTTACGGTAGTTGACATCTTAGAAATACATTATTCTTACATTACTAATAAACAAAAGTCTTGGTGATCCATCACGTTTCAAAAATCTAAAGATTTATATATATATATATATGTAAAGCTCAAAAATTGGGCTATGGTTGACCATTGAAAAACGTGACGTCACTTCTTCCTATTTTTCTAGAAACTTCATACAAACAGCGTTTCCTTTGTTTCACAAAAAAATGCTGATTTGACTATCGCATTATTTCCCTTCGCATTAGGGTACTTAATTCCCATATCGTCTCAACCTCCCGACTCCATGTCTGAATTTTTGACGAAGTCCCTGCAGATTTTTTTTGCGTTCCTGGTTATTCGGTAGGGGTCAGGTACCACTATCAAATAACCAGTAATGAAACGAAAACTTGCAGGGTTTTCATAAAAATGTACACATGGTGTAGGACGTTTCAGGATGTTTAAGGAACACGTCTACATGTTCATAGGTCTCCGTGCAGCGAGCACGCGTGCCCGTGCGAGTATTAAATGAGCGCGGCTTGTGGGAATGTGCTGGACTGTTTGCTCACTCGTCCGCCGGGCGGCCCGGGAATCAACTAAACATATATCGGCAATATGGAACTCAAATATATATCAAACCGCGATTAGAATAGGTACACTTTGATACCGTTAGCACAAAGGCTAGAGAAAGCTTGGAAATTCCTCGTAACGAAGTACTTATCAACATAGGTAGGTACTGCAGTAAACTATTTATATGCTGTCAAATGTAAATATGTGTCTTTAACACTAATTAGCACACTAATTATCTATTTTACTTTCTTTGTAGCAGGTGATGATACAGACAGCTCTAAAGACGATGATGTTTTTTTATGAGAGAATAATATTACATTATTTGTATTTTATTTAAATAGGTAATATAATTTGTGTTATTTTCCTAAGCTTTAGATCTTCGTACTGAAATAATTATTTACATTTATTGTATTATATATTCTATGTATTAATTCGAAAACGGCATATGTGCTCAAGTGTGTTCTAATCGCGGTTTGATAATACGTACGTAGGGTCTTCTGTCTAAAATAAGGTTCAGGTTCCAAACGCGAAATAATCGCGGACAAACATACATACAAACATACAGGTCAAACTGAGAACCTCCTTGTTTTTTTGAATTCGGTTAAAAACCGATTCGACAGCTAGAACAATCAAATCACGGCATTTCGCTCGCACGTGGTATTTCGCTCCTAGCGCTATTGAATGGACACCTCGGAGGTGTCCGGGAGTCTAGGGTAATCGAAGCGGCAAGAGAAGCCGACCTGCCCCTTCTACAGAATACCATAAAAGTACTTAGGTATAGAAGGTCCACTGTTACATACCAGATGCTGGAAGCCCCGGTTTGGACGCCAGCGGGCTGCTGGTCGACAAGCAGAATAAGGAGGTACAAGCGTTTTGTTATTTTAAGGATAAATCCGTGACGTTTCCCTTATTATTATACATATACTTATTAATATAACGGAGGTAACAAGTTAGGCTACTCTGAGGCACACAACTTTTTAGTCTTACATGATCGATTTTAAGGTGGTGCATTGGAAATTATCGCGTGCTTTGAAACGCCGTTCTGACTAGATTAAGAAACAATAAGGTCTGATTTTCAGATTTAAGATTCTTGATTATATGATTGTTTATCTGATTTTACCGATACATGATTGCTTACAATTTCCTCGATAGAAAAAAAATCCAAAGTTGGGTCTGTATTTTCCTTTTTTTACTCAGTCTACTCAAACGATACATTATTTTACGGCACAATCAAGTTAATACTATAGTATTTTATCTCATGTATAATCTCACTTTATGAAAATTTAATAAAACTTCTCTAAGTGAGGTATTTATCGAAATTTGTCCAAAAAAGCCATTCCCGAAGAGTGTTCCATCTCTTTTTCTCGTGCGCGGAAGGCATAAGCGTGTCTTTGTCTAGGAGGCGAATTCGACGCGAATCAAGGCATCCCCTTAACCGTGTGTCTTAAATTTGCGGTCAAATGTGATGTTGTTTTTGTTTTATTAAGAAAGATTTACAAAAAGACGCAACAAGTTCTGTCTTTTGAGAAATACGACTGTTTGCCTTCCCGTTGAAAATACTTTAACGGATCGCTCATCTTAATATCAGTATAACACACTGAAACACCCTCTTTACTAACAATAAGTTATACATAGGCACTTTAAACTTTAACCCCTAGAGTATTTGATCACATCCAAAGCGTTTTGATATCAAAAATTCTCTCCAGCGGACTTACTTCTTAACTAGAAACTTTAAGCCCCATAAAACTTTTCGAGCGAGCTTTTGCTCCACATAAGTTTAACGTTCACTCTTATAGTGTTGCTTTACCAACATGAGTTTGCAGTTGCGTGTCTTTATTCTGATACTTATTGATTGGAGTCCAGGAATAAGGAACCATTTTCCTGACCGCATTTGTAACGTGGTTACGGCAAAGTACGCGTAAAACCTTAGACTGTTGTATTGCAAATAACCATAAAGTGTTCGCTGGTGTGTATTCATATTTATTTCTCTTTGAGTATTGTAAAGGGTCGTTTTAGGTTAGTGCACATTTTAGGAATGGATATAAGTTGGCTGAAACGACTTAAGGAATGATAATATATTGTAATGTTGTGTAAAATGCTCTTAAGTCGGAGGCTGAGTTTGTGATAGTCTAATATCTTGTGGGGTAATACTTACTGTCTGATCTAGCCTGTGGAGTTCGACCATATCATACTAATATAAACTCTACAAATATATGTAGTTGTTTCAATTCACTCCTTCTCACTGGTTTGTGTTTTGTTCGCTGCGTAGGTAAGAGTGGGGCGCTTATTCTTGGATCAAACGATATATAATACAAAACATGTATTCGTGACGAAAACAAAAAAAAAACAACATCAGAAATGTTGAAAAACCTCCGATATTTTCATTTCAAAGTCCAAGTCTTTTTATGAAACATGGCTAAGAACACTCGGGATAAAATTGTCTATGACACAAAAAACCGACAGGTACCTGTGTACCTGTCGGTTTTTTGTGTCATAGAACGTGTCTGTCTGTGTATCTGTGTATCTGTGTGTCTGTGTATCTGTATACACAGACACACAGATACACAGATACACAGACAGACACGTTAAACTTATAAAACCCCTCTTTGCGTCGGGGGTTAAAAATGCAGTACCTACCTCATAATGATTATTAGACACAAGTTAAAAAATCTACAGCACCAGGCTGATTTGAGCACATGACTGTCAAACAATTCGAATCCCGGCTCGCCCAATGACTTACTTCGGAACGTCCCACTCGTATGTAGTATGTAGGTACCTACGGAATATCGGGGGGACCTGGGGGGTTTACAAGTCAACTGTCATTTTCCCATACAAAAATTGACATTTAGCTCTACCTGACGCACTTACAATGAGTTAGGTACGTGATCGACCAGCATAGACCAGCGGGGGGAATACTGACTTCAAATAAATGAGTTCTGGTAAAAAATTGCCCACATGTCGAATCCCACCCAAATCAGTTCAGCCGTTTTTGTGTTTCATTAATAAAATTATCAATTCACCTGTTGCAACCAGCAATATCTCTAACAAACCATTAATCTCCCCACACACGGGCCCCTATCCTCAAACCTAAATTATGAAAAGGAATTAAACAAGTACTTGCATCTTGATAGTGTAACGTGTTCGCCATTTCGCGTCGCCATTCGCAATCGTCGTCCGCGATCGTACTTGTAACAATGAGATCTTGTCACACACGTGTTTAAGGGGTTATTCTGAGCTAAATACTGAATGTTATGTTGCAATGTGACATAGCCAACAAAGCTTTGCAATGTTATATCTCGCAAATAATGTTTGGTAAACATATGGGTGTGTAATTGGATGGTTTATGATGGGGCTTGGGTCTGGTCTGTGAGACTTTGTGGGATTCAACAAAGATGTGTATTATCTTTTAAGGTTAAGATTATTTTAAATCAAGGAACTTAAATAATTATATGATAATATGATAATAAAAATATGTAATATTATTTTTAAATGATTTCTACTCATAGTGCCAAGTGATGATAAATCCAATAAGCTTCCATTTGATTTTATGATACTAACAACGAAATTTTTACTTTTATTGCGTGTAGTATAAGTGGAAAACCCCGTTTCTACCTTCGTTGATTAGGAATGTTCGTAACCATATTTCATAACAAAGATTTAATAAAATACGTCTAAAATCTAGTAGAACGGGTGCTTCTAGATCGCAATACTACTAGGTACCTACAAAGTTGTAGGAAAGAGTTTTTTCGTGCGCGCTCTCACTCGGGCAGTTCACACTAATCGAGGCACTCGCATCCCCTTAACCTGAACCTTCAACCTCCAACCTCAATGTCAAAGTTATTGTCACTGTACTTCACACTCGCAATTTTATCACAATTCCCAGAATAGCCCCCTTCGATACGTTCCACATTGTCCGGGCCTCGAATGCAATGCAACGCGGCCATTATCACTAATTGCCATCGCTGTCATTTTACGGTTACGCATTAGCATTATAGCAATTTCGCTATCGATCCGGCCGATCTGTTACGAATGTCCTGGGTTAGGTAATTGGGGTTTATTTGAAGATCACTGTGAATATAGGTAGGTACCTATTGACTTTAATTGTTCTTCTAAGCCGAGTCACACACCTTTAGAATTCGTTCGCAGATTATGCAGGTTTATTAACGCTCTTCCTTCACCGAAAAGCTAACGGTAAATATCCAATGATATTCCGTACATACGCTCCGAAAAACTCATTGGTACTTGGTACTAGCCGGGATTTGAACCCAGGACCACCGTTTGGCAACTGCATACCTGAACCACTATAGGCTACCGTTGTTTATAGTTATCTACGCCAAATTATATTTCCTACTAGTGACCCGCCCCGGCTTCGCACGGGTACTATATTATACATATAAACCTGCCTCTAGAATCACTCTATCTATTAAAAAAACCGCATCAAAATCCGTTACGTAGTTTTGAAGATCTAAACATACATAGGGACAGCGGGAAGGGACTTGTTTTATTATGTAGTGATTTTATACCCTGATGGTATACTCCAACCTGCGTGGGGAATACTGCCAATTTCCTCTCATCCATGAGGTCCGTGCCCAGCAGTGGGGCGCTGGTTTAGAAGCATGTGACCTAGCTGCCTAATGGTAATTAGACTCCATAAGAATCACAAGCGTCCATCATCATCACCGTCATGTCAGCCGAAAGACGTCCACTGCTGGAGAGAGAGAGAAAAGAGTGCCAAAGTGATCGATCCTGCGCCACCCGCGTCCAGCGGAGTCCCGCGACGATTACCATGTCATCAGTCCACTGCGTCTTCCGGCACGAGCTTAAAGCGTTATTGACCCTTTATTGATCTGAAGATTTTTGAACAATAAAGAAGAGCCGATCACTTTTTGGGAGAGTCCTATGCTCAGCAGTGGACATCTTTCGGCTGATACGATGCTGATGATGACAAAAAATTTTGCAATTTGCACCTATTGCAAACTCTTCACAGGCACTGTGCCAAAATGCTGTAAAGCGTTTAAAAAAAAAAACTATTGTGGTGACAGGCGGATTTCAGTCCCAAAGCTGCCTTATTTGCGAGCAATGTTCCAACTGTTGCCAGCAATTTGTCAATGTTACAATAAGTTCTTACGCTACGGTACGGTACGGAAGCGACGGTAGCCTTGTGGTTCAAGCATGCTGCTGTCAAGCGGCGGTCGTGGGTTCGAATACCTGCTGCTCGTACTAATCAGTTTTTCGGAACTTATGTACGGAATATTTACCGTTAGCTTTTCGGGGAAGGAAAACATCATGAGGAGACCGGTCTAATGCCAATAAGGTCTAGTTTTCCTTTTCCCCCTGGATTGGAAGGTCTGATGGCAGTCGCTTTCGTAAAACTAGTGTCTATGCCAAATCTTGGGATTAGGTGTGAAAGCGGACCCCGGGTTCTTTTAGGGCACAACCGGGAACAAGGCTAGGAGGATGATGACAATAAGTTTATACAAAGTGGGTTGCTAAAATAATCAAAGATCATTGGAATGCGGCAAAGACAAACGAAAATCTCCAAAGAATCCAAGATCGATAAAAGAACTAATAGCTACATCACAGGTACCTATCAGCTTTCAGTACCCACTTGATATCCATTACCTATAACAATAATATCCTCATAAATTATCCCAGTAAATATCACTTACAAGGAGTAACCATTGTCCAAATGCACCACACCTTTCCTATCCCACCCATATTTCTCTAACATTCTCAAAACTCACTTTTGCATAATACCTGAAAAACGACTAAAGCAAACGACGCAAGTGCACTTAGCCGTCAAAAACATGTAGACATTATTCGCCTTATTGCAATGAATTAAGGCGCAAGAGTGTACACAAACTTTTGATTTTGATTGTACAACTCTGGAGACTACTATCGTTTTAGAACGGAGCATCAAATGCATTCGACTTCAACCTAAAACGGTGTAGGTGACTTCGGTGTTCCTAAGGAGTTAGGCGTTTTGGAGCTGAAGCGTAGTGTTGGCGTACAGACCGGCATAATATAATTTAATTGCTATTGCATATGATACTAATATCACTATTGTTTACGATTACGAGAACCAGCATAAGGGCTGTACTATTGTAGAGAGGTTCGTAAATTACTGGTCCGAATTTATGGCCGAAACTGAAACGTATTTTACAATAATCTCGTATATTTTGCGGAAATGGAATGTGTTTCATTACGTATGTTATAGTATTCTTTAAAGGAACATATGGATATATTCTTGCAATTAATGTAAAACTAGTGCCAACGCCAAAACTTGGGATGAGGTGCCAAAGCGGACTCCGAGTTCCTTTATGGCACAACCTGGAAAAACGCTACATAAAAAGATAAATAAAAGCGAACCAGTAGACATCTAAATTTTAAAACTGAAATAATTATACACAGATTTTTACCGTCACTTTGCAAGAGCTTTTACTAGTTATAAGGTCATAGGTATAATGGATGCTGCGTAGGTACCCAGAAAATAAAGCCATACCAAAAGGGAATAGAATCACTCAACGAACCCATGAATGTTCCCGACAAATTACGTCACTTGGAAAAAGATAAATACGACACCCCCTTTCGAGTAAATGGCAATAAATCGACATGCCCTTATGTCAACATCGTATTAGTGAACATGCCTAAACCAACCTAGCGAAGATCTTCTACGCCCCTTTAAATACCTAGAAAAGTTGGAGGAAAAGGGGAGATAAGTTGAAGATTGTAGGGTCCACTTAAACTGGTCGTATTAAGCCCTTAGATTTGTCGCGAGTAAATCACGCGAAAAATCCACCGATAAACGTCTATATCCGCTTTTCCCACGCGTTTTCGCGTTTCCCTCTCATGTGCTCACTTAATATGACGGTGTTTGCCCTTTTCCCCCTTGCTACCGCAAAGTCAAATCCTTGCACTAGACTTGCAGACCAATATCAACCTTGATGCTGAATAGCTACGGTGGAATTTAGGTTAAGCAAGATTTGAAAAGAAAAATGCGTGTTCTTTTTTCGAAAAATTCCACACATTTTCTTTCGGCAAGCGGCTTTGTATCTTTTGTAACCCTATTAGAGATTAAAGTGGATGATACGGTCGTGTGTAGTTTAGTCAGTTCACAACCGTTTAGGGGAGATTGGGTGACATTGTTACACAGTGTATTGCACATTATTGGGTGATTGAATGTTGTACTTTACCGAGGCGACAAGTATGATAAGGTGCCCTCGTGCCACCTATAATGGCCGAGGGCGGCAAAGTATGTAGTGAATTTATTTTATGAGATAAAGTGATTCCTAAAATATGATGTTGATGTGAAATATAGCGTCAGTTTGTGAGGAGAAAATGTAACAAAAATCGATTTAAGGGGTAGGCTGTGTGTGTAAGTTACAAGTCACAACAGAGTAAAAATTCAAGCATCAATTTGGTCTACACTTGCAATTAATATTTACATTTGCTAATCGCTATTCCAGAACATAAAAGAAGGTAATTTAAAGGAGAGATCTCTGTGTTGGACGTAGATGTTCATTTAAAAAAATATGCATTAGACTTAAAGTATGTTATATTAAATGTTACTACATAAAATGATCATTATAAAATATTAAGTGTTGTTATGACTCAATAATTATATCAAATGAGCGTTATTGCGACTAATATTATATAAAAAACAATTATAAGCATCGTTACGCACCCTACTAAGCTGGCAGAAAATATCCCCTAATGTGTCAAGATTGTAAACTCAACTACCTTCTCTTTAATCTTACCTAAATTCTTGGCAACTCGATTCCATTGGCAGAATTTAAAAAATGGATCCGATAACGGTATTCTGATTTTAAATATTTAACCGTGATATGGATAAAATATCTAAATCTCAAAATTAATACTATTCAATGTGTTGGAAGATTGGTTTTACTTTAATACTCCAGGCAAAATACGGTTTTGAAAAACATTAATTTATAATAGCGTTTTTTTTGTTGATTTCATTTTAAAATGTTATTCTAAGATGATTTATTAAAGAATCCGACAAACTTTCCACCCGGAAGTAATTATGTAGATTTCAATGAATCATGCATTGTCTTTTTTTGTACGTTTTATCTTGAATATTATAGAGAAGATGTAAATGAACCAAAGTAAAGCCAAAAATGTTTATTAATATTTTTTCTGACTTTTCAGAAGCTAGTTGATTTATCATTTTATTGATGTCTGAAATTTTGACGGATTTTGTCGCTGGGTAACTATTTAATTGATAATATATCCGTTACACATAAAAAATAAGCTATTATAAATTATTTCCAAAATTGACATTTTTTCCATACAAGCTGTCAGTTCATTGACTGGACTATAAGTGCACGCTCCGTTACGAGCGGGGTTAGGAGCTTCCATATAAATTGCATTTGTTTTATACGCCCGCCCCGCTGACAGCGGCGCGGGCTCTCAGGCCATACACTAACATGTATGTATGTTAATCCTATTCCTGAGAGTTGTTTTTAATTTAACTAGTTGCTCAAGCCACGCTGTTTTGCCTTCCCATCATATATATATATATGCATGTTAGTTTGTATCAAAACATCATCGTAATCACGTGCTTTCTAACAGCGAATTGGTTTTGCGTGTACCACTTATTGGTACACGGGAACAATCTAATTTGAAGTACGATTCCGACGGCGCGGTACAAATTAACACGTTCCATGCTGTGTCAGTGTATGTTAATATTGATTTTTAACCGAGTGTTACCGAAAGTTAAAGTAGTTTTTTTAACTTAAGTGCGGCCTCCATGTGGGACCAGTAACTGAGGGCATGTATGTAGTCAAATGTATGTGCGTATGTAAATCCTATCAAGTGCAAGACAAAGGTAAAACACACAGACAGGACTGGTACCTATAGAGACGAACAGCTTATCCTTATAGGGGATCTTCCGGATATCCTTTGGGGAAGTGAGTGGAAAACTGGAGTCGAATAGCAGAAGAGGAAGCCGTGTACAAGGAGCCGCCATAATTTTTGGACATATTACCTGTGGAATTATCTATCTCACTCTCTCACGCTCTCATTCAGGCTTCTAACTCCACAACTTCGACTTTATCTTCAGCTCTGTCTCCAGTTCGGTTCGGACTGCTTATCATCATTATCTTTTTTTTTTGTTAAGCTTATGGAGTGTCCCACTGCTGGGCAAAGGCCTCCCCCCTGGATTTCCACTCGTCTCTGTTCCCCACAATCCTTGGCCAATCACTTGGAAACGCGTCCAAGTCATCCCGCCATCTCCGCCTGGGCCTGCCTCGCGGCCTGTGGCAACCACCAGGTAGCCGTATGAGCCCACCATGCATTCCTATATTTATATTTTTATTCAAAGCTAAGTCGTTCCCACACATGTCTACATGCTCGCGGGTGGCCGTATCGCCATACAAAGCAGCCAATCCGCACTAATCCACAACCAATGCATAACAAGTGCCCGTTTACAGCGTGTAAGCCAGTCACCTGCCAGGGTTTCCATTAGAAGCTACAGGGCTGCAGCTATTATCACGGTTAATTTGAATGAAATACTAATAGTGGGTACAATAGACAAACATACACGTTTTCCAGAGAGGTAGGCGGGAATCTTGGGCTTCCATTTGCTACGATCCTGATAAACTTTATCCGATTTATTATTTAGATGAATGATGGAATATAAAAAACCGGCCAAGTGCGATTCGGACTCGCGCACCGAGGGTTCCGTACAAACCTGTAGGTATATAAGTGATAACTTTAAAATTATTAAAAATATTTTTACTATATGATGTAACAAAAATTTACGGTTTTCGCAATTTTTCCTTTATCTGTGCTATAAGACGTTGCTTCGTACCAAATTTCAAGATTCTGAGTTCACTGTAGGTTTTGATTCCCTTGCGAGTTTCGAAAATTTGCGGAAATTTGCATAAACGGCTGTAACTTTTGATTGCGTTGGCTTAGAAGTTAGATTTTTTCACAGCTCCAAGGGGCAGTAGACCTGAGTATTTGGTATACATTTTAGCTTGATACTTCCACGCGTTCCTGAGAAAAAGGGTCTTGATAGACGGACGGACGGACGGACGGACAACAAAGTGATCCAATAAGGGTTCCGTTTTTTCGTTTTGAGGTACGGAACCCTAAAAAGAGGAAGATAGATCATAAGCGCTCCAAAAGTGGCACACTAAAACTGAGTCAATTGCACCAACTTGCCTGAGTTTCGCCTCGTCAATGGAAACGTATGTTTTCGGATTTGGTGGCCATTTTAAAACACGGAATTTCGTATAGACAAGATATGTCGCAGGGAAATGGCCAAAACTGAGATTTGAACAAATCTCTAAGGGATATGACCAAATCACGCAGGATGTTAAAATGGCGAATCCATTTTATTATATGCCTGGAAAAAACGAGTCTCTGAATAAATTCCTGAATCTGTTTAGTGAAATGACGAAATCAGCCAAAAAGGGCAACTTGTTTTTACATTTCACCATAAATAAATAAATAAATAAATTGAGAAGGATCAGAAGAGTCCTCGACATCTCCTGTCTATATACTTTAGTCGCGTTATATCCGTCCCGTCAGTTTCAGTAGAATATTTTGACAGGTGGTGACAAACAAGCTGGTGACAAATAAAGCCTGCAACACACTGGCGCAGCCTGCGGTGGCGAACAATAGTAAATTTGACAGCTAATGACAAGTTTACTATTGACCGCCGCGGTCAGGCCGCGCCAGTCTGTGAGAGGCCTACAAAAAGCCTGTATGCGCTGAGCTATATGAGATTTGACATTGTATTTCGTTGCCACTTGTGATCATTGTCTATGCTTACGTCTTTGTGACACATGTGTGCATGTTTGTGTGTCACTCTATTCCATCCTTTCTCTATGTCATAACCTCCATCGATACTGTATCGCGTTTGTTTGGCTGCAAAACATTGGTCTGTTTAAACCACTGGTCTAACACAGTATTTTATATTCCAGCCTCGGTAAATAAATGTTCAAAACATTTCACCACATTATTATTCGCAAAGGTCACCGCATATTGACCTCGCGATGTCGTCATAATAAACTTTTACTCCACATTACGGTACCTTTCAATACAGAAGATTGCACAGTAAAATGTATCACAGATTCCATTACGGAACAAAGCCGCCGATATGCGTGGTACCGAAACGAAACATAACTTTTGAAACCTCATATCATACATCACCATCCAATTTTAAAACCAACTCTGTCACTTACAGAATAAAGTTTGGTTTTGCAGGACATGATAGCAGAAGTATGGTGTCCCGTAAGGAACTGTGTCAAATGCCAACGGTTTAGCATATCCAGCGATCTTAGGCCGCGGCCACACCTGTTTCGATTTAGATTTACCTGTCTGCGAAAGGTTGGCGTTGACAATGCTTAATGATTATGCTCTGGCAGTTGTGACAATATTGGTCGAGTTTTACCATATAGGTAATACTTGTGGCTCTGTGAGCTGTAGATCTCACGAGCCTGACTTAAGAAAAAAAGTAAAAAAACAGAATCGACAAAAAAAATCTATATCGACGCGGTTAAAACATATGCGACCTGGCCCCGTATCATGGTCGGCCTTATCAAGAAGCCTCCGTCTCGTTCTATCGATCGATGTCAGCCAGTGACGGACGCTCTATCTTGTCACTTATCGCGTGATAAGGCTGACCATGATACGGGGATATCGGATCCCCGCTGGCAAGTTGGCTGAAAGGAACTGACAGTTTAGAACTACATAGAGACGTTACCAAAGACAAGTATCAATTCACGCAAAAATGCGAGTGAGATATGCCGAAAGGACACGCTAGGGAAATAATATTTTTGTACTTTATTTCTATTTATTGAAAGAACAAGCGAACGAAATTCTACGTATCAGCTTGAGCCAAAATTATTTCGTATATCTGGATGGCCAGATGTCCGACTGTTCTCCTCTACAGAGAGGAAGGAAAAATATTATTTCCCTAGCGTGTCCTTTCGGCATATCCCACTCGCATTTTTGCGCGAATTGATACTTGTCTTTGGTAACCTCTCTATGTAGTTCTAAACTGTCAGTTCCTTTCAGCCAACTTGCCAGCGGGGATCCGATTAAGGCATTAATCTGAAATTTAGCATACTTAATTCAATTCAATTCAATATTTTATTAATAAAATATTAATTTTACATGTCCAAAACTTAACCTACGATTTTTACATCAGTAGAATGCGTCCTCTTACTTCGATGACATCGCAATATTACCGAGCTGATCTGAAGATGGACACAGAAGATGGCCAAGCAACTCCCAACTTCACAAGATAATCCTGTCACTCTTTAAAAACAAATGTTTTTTTTAAAAAAAATCCTCAAAAAAAGTATGGTACATTTTAGGCTTAAATTAGGTTCGCCAAACTTACGTTTAACGGCGAAATAAGGCACTCATTTTCAACGTTAGCTTGATCTAAATTACATGATTAACTTAATATATTACTAAGGTTAATACATAATTATAATTATATCATATTAACACAGTATTACGCTGCATATATGTGTATAATATTTACCCCAGCTATTTATTCAGTCATGCGTGTACCTATTAACAACTTCTTAATTTTTGATTTAAAGATGTTTTTACTACCACATTCGTCTTCTATTAATAAATTATTAAATATTCGCGGTGTGATATAGCTGCGCGTTCTTTTACCATAGTAGTTGCTAGCGGTTGGTTCCACGTATTTACGACGTTTTAACCCTCTTGGCGCTCGGGTTTTAAACCCGCGGAGTTTTAAATTCGGGATTATTAAATTTCTCAGTTGCTATTAAGTACTTAACTTTATCATACACTTACAGGATGTTCAATTTCTTAAATAAGACCGTGTAATCGTTACTACAGTTTACTCTCGGTTTATTATCTATTATATTTTTTAATAATCTCAGTTGTAACTTTAATATTTTGTCCAAATAAGTTTTAAACGTTCGTCCATAAGCTATTAGACCGTATCCGATTACAGCCTCAGCCAGTGCATGGTATACCATTCGTAATATTTGATTATTAACTACTTTTTAAACTAATAATTTTACACAATATAGACCTTAATCTATTACATACTGTATCTACATGTATTTTCCAGTTAATGTGTTTATCTATTGTCAGGCCTAGGTATTTAAATTTATCAACTACTTCTATAAATTTACATTTACAGTCACGCTTCTCAATATGTAAACAACTGTATGTGTGACCAATAATTTTAATAGGCTCCTGACTTGGTTTTATATATGGTGATTGTATGAGCAGAAATTTGGTTTTCTCGGTGTTCAATATTATACCGTTATCGTGAGACCATTTGAGTATATTTTCGAAGTCTTGCTGTATATAAGTCTGTACGTTATCAATGTCTTTGTCAGCATATAGTAAGCAAGTATCATCCGCATACATGTATGTGGAAAAAAATTGCTGACCGTGCAAAAAAAAGTAAAACAAACAAGCGTTTTTTTTAGAAACTTATTTACTTACTTGCCCAAGATTAATGATGAAGGTGTCATACAAAATAAAATGAACATCCATGCCAAAACTCGAAGTACCTACTAAAATACGAGTATTTTCATAAAAAAATATGTTTACTAGGCTCCGATCTGCACGCACCTTTAACCGATTCGGTCAAATCAAGCCACTAGTTCCAAAAAAAATGTATTAACCTAAACTCGTACGCCCAAAGGTCATATCATTATAATCCTAGTATAGCAAAACCACGATAATCCAACACACATAAAACCCCTTATTACCGTTTCATAAAGTCTATAATCGTTTCATTCTAACGCAGTACTTTCTCGGTTCTCTATACGTGACCGACAAAAACGCCATTGCTATCTCGGCTCGTATACCACCGACAAACTTAACTTTGCTAGCGGCAAAATTTTGAGCTAACCTTTGTTCATACTGAAGGTATAGATAGAGTATGGGGCGAGTTCTGGCGTTGACGGTAAATGTAAGTTGGTAATCATATAATTCAAAATTTCTATTCTCTTGTCGTAATAAAATCATGCGCGCATGCGTTGCCTCCGTTCTAAATTCGAACGTTTTGTTTTTGTTTTCGGCCAGTTAACGATTGTGCCTTATGTTAGTCGGCCAATTTTATAGTCAGAACTGGGGGCAGAATTTCACTTTGTTCATTGACAGCACCTGACATTGCTTATGTTTTTCGATGTTCAACATTAATACGAAATTATATGTGGCCGTCACAGTCGACTCTGTAAAACACGCTGTAATTACAAAACGAATTTGGCCTCAATAATTAAAATAACACGATCATGAGAATCACATTGCTTCAAATTGAAATCTGAAACGTAAGTACAATAATACCCCCTACCGTGAATATGTAGAGAAAATTAATTACGACCATTTCGATTGACAACTACCCAAGTTGTGGCAAATAGGTATAAAAAATAATTTTATTTCTACCGGGTTCGAAAGAACTAACGTTACATAGTTACATTTTTTAATTGTGCTATTGATCCCATTAGTCCGGGCCCCGATTCGTGATTCAAAATGTGGCGTCACAGAGATAATTCTGACTTTCATACATTTGCCTTCCAAAATCAAAATGGCAGAAACATGACTCAATGTCCTAGGGTTGTGCCGATCTGCTATTAAGACACTTAGAATCGGTGCCCTGATCTACTAATTGCATATTACATAAGCTCATGTACAACCATATTTAGACAGAAAATATCTTAATCGCATACTAATCAGTTGTATCATTACGGACATCCTTACACTGTCAGACTGGGTATTTTTAGATGTACATAAGTTTAAATATATTATATCTATGTTACCTATTCATTCACATGGACGACACCTTTGGCCTAGTAAGAGTGTCTGTGCTTAACAAGCTGGATGTCCAGGGTTTGAATCCCGGTTCGAAAATTTTGTTTCATGACCGCCAATCGTTCAGTCTTGACTTGGTCGTGGTATCATAATGTTGTATTTACTGTGTATATAGGTAGCCCTCGCGATGCGCCTTCACTGGTTACGGTCTTCAGCGTCACGGGAACATTGGTCTATGTTGTCCCAGCTTTTGTCAAATCTGCCCAGCGCTTAGGATTTCTTTATAACTATGTATTTTTTTCTATATTTCTAGAAGACAACCAACTTTGGTCATATAATGAGAAGGGGAACGAATGTTCGGAACGGTTAATCGGTATTAAAGATAAGCCTGGTTTCCACTGATTAGTGCGAGTGCAGATGATTAGTGACTAGGTGTGGACAGCGACTGATTAGTGCAAGTGATTAGTTGGCTGTGTAGTAAAGTGAATACAAGCGTGTTCTATTTTTTTGCGAGTGGACTGCGAGTAGCCACGTCCCGCGCGCCCTCCCTTCCCCCTCACTCGCAGCGTGCCTGCCACTAAACACTCGCAGTGAATTGGACACTACTCGCACTACACACCTGCACTCGCACTAATCACCTGCACTCGTCAATCAAAGTGGAAACCAGGCTTTATGGACCTGTCTCGAAAATTCTACGATGTTGTGAGGAACGCGATGGACCAGAATCGATGGAGGGAACATTCTTGCTCGAACGATCACCAACCACGATCATTAGAGATGATAGACACCGTCATAGAAACCGTCTTGAATCGTAAGCTGTGTTCGTCAAGATTCCAGTGCGGTGGGCTGATGTAGTTAAGTGCTGCAAAATGCAGTCTTTCCCATGCAGTCCACTTGACGAGGAACCAAACTGCATGCGGTCGCGATCCTCAATTCCTCAGTCATGGATCGACTAAGAAGAAGAAGGTCGTTAAAATTGGGATGAATGGAAATTTTGACAAGTTTCTAAGGGATGACAGTTGCCGGCGCCATATTTAATCTGGTCTACTTCTGTAATCGTAACTTGTAACCCTAAGAAGGGAAGTAACCATGGTTAAAGCTTTGTTTAGTTTGGGACTAAAACAATTTGCGTAATTATTATATTTTTGCCCCCCCCAATTATAAACATGGTGTCCAACGTCCATACAAACATTCACCGGTCAAAGACAAATACTCGTTTAACCTTATTTACAGCCCATTGTTTCCGAATCCGAACTAATTAGCGGATACTGTAATGTTGGTGAAGTATCGATATAGGAGCACAAACTATTTGTATTGCAATTATTTTTAGCTCTCAATCAATTAGTACCCAAACTAGTGTCTCTGAGCTGTAAGAACTAGACCTAGGCTAGGTTAATTAGGTAACAAAAAAAATGCAAAAAAAACTGTACAATGAATGAAACCGCTCACAAAATTTCACGAGAATTGGTTGAGATATGCGACCTTTGGAGGAAAACAACCAGACAGATGCAAAATGTCTTAATACCTCTGGAGGTATTCAGACATTTTTTGCGCAAGCTAAAAGGAGAACTAAATCCGCATCTTTCGCTCGTTCAAGAACAATAGGTACTCTACGCAAATATGAGTATGAGCTTAGAAAAAAAATCAAGACGCGGAATAAAAACAAAACAAGATCGAATGACAGAAAAAGACCACAGCACCAGTTACCAGTACTTCAGAAAGGCAATTTAAAATTTCTGTTGGCATAATATAAAACTAACAAGCTTTATATCAGGAAGACTAGGGTATGGTCGAGATTATTCAACTTTTTATTTAAAAAAAACTGTTTACACAAAGGTATGCTTTACAACTTAGCACAATCTTGACTTAAAAAGATGATTAGCTAAGTTTAGTTTATTAATAATCATAAGCATTGACATTTTATTTTTGTTAATTAATTAAGAATTTTATTCACACACAGTTGAAAACTGCCATTGGAATTAGAATCTTCTGTCTCAAACGGTAGAGTTGCTTTTTGAAAAGACAACTTAAATGCAATTCGGCTAACGCAAATAATCTCAAGATTCTCAAGGATGACGTTGAGATAGATCTGCATTTCTCGCGCTCTCGACAGCGAATCCACAAATCAATTAAGGTTTGGCAACGTTTCGCTTGCCATCAAGCCCACATTTGTAATCCATATTATACTAATATTATAAATGTGAAAGTGTGTGTCTCTCTGTCTGTCTGTTACCTCTTCACGCTTAAACCGCTGAACCGATTGAGATGAAATTTGGTATGAAGATAGTTTGAATCCCCAGGAAGGACATTGGATAGTTTTTATCCCGGAAACCATCCCCGGAGGGGGGGATATTGGGGATGAAAGTTTGTATGGTGCTACGATATAAACGAGTTCCACGCGGACGGAGTCGCGGGCAAAAGCTAGTACCTATTGTTATATTTCGTATAGGTCTACAAATGATTAAGCATAATTTTAAGTTTAATTTTAAGTTCAGTAATATTGTACGTCCGAAATGGGCAATCTGTTGATACCTCTTAATGTATGACATGAGATCTATACATTATGTACACAGTTTTGACAATAAATGATATCTATCTATCTATCTATATATCTATCTATCTATCTATCTATCTATCACACTAAGTTTCTTTGCCACTATCGTGGTATAAATAAAGCTAATTTCTGTAAATGATCTAGTTCTTTCTCACACACCTCGCCTCTTTAATAATCTTTAATCTAATTGAGCGACATGTTTCGAACTCTTCAGGACTTCTTCAGGATGAGTACTTCAAGCGACACCGCCGCAAAGCCACATCCTGTAGAAGAACTCCCGAAGAGTTCGAAACATGTCGCGTGTAGTGACATTTAATTCGTGAGCGTTAACCGTGCAATTAATAGTATTTGTCTCACGGTTTTAATTCGAATCTTTTATGTACCCCATTCATGATAATCCAATTATCAACCACATCTACCTAACCTACCTACCTACCCATACCACCACGTACGTACCTTAATCCATGTAACTTACTTTTTCGATCGATCAACAATCGATACAGGTATCGATAGTGCGAACACCGATGTAACAACACTACTAATTAGCCGACAAAAGTGCTAACAACGGGCTGACATTTCGTATGTACGAACACTAGTGTCGCAAGCACGTTAAAATCGCGGTGCAAATTGGTATCTAGTATCTGGTTCTAATTAGTTGGATAAGATAGGGTTAATAGTGCATTATGTTCGGTTCCTAGTGTTCCTACACTGAGTTTATGCTTGTTAGGTAAGTATGTAGGGAAAACTTTGTTCGTCGCAATGTTATATTTTCTTTGTTAAGTTTTATTTGACTTTTATTAATGAAGGTTGGTTCTTCAATACTTTTGAGCTATTATTAAAATTTTGACCCCCAGTAAATGACAATAATTTTTCTCTTGCTGAACGAGTGAGCGAAATGAACAAAGAATTTCGTTTGAGCTTGGGCGAAATCTCTTTCGTATGTCCGGCTGACCGAGAGACATGAGAACATGTACAGATCACATTTCTCAACTGATTCTCGTGATTTTGTGTGCAGGTTCGATGATTATATTATACAGAGTGTACCAAAATTGGGATGTGAACCGATCAAGGGCATAACGTGTCGTGTTCTGATAAAACTAAAATAATTTTTTTTTAACGCGACTTTTTTACATTTGTATGGAGCAGGTCGCCCAGTCGGCCAACGCTCCATACAAATGTAAAAAAAAATCGCGTAATTTTTTTTTTCTCTTAGTTTTTTCTAATCAGAACATGATACCTGTTATGCCCTTAATCGGTTCGCACACCACTTTTTGGTACACCCTGCATATATATTATTTTTGCCAATATATATATATTTTTTTAATAAGGCATTTGCGAGTTTTACTAGTCATAGTGCCACTAGTTGTTATGCTGTCCCCTTAAGCCAGGAGACAAGTTTTTATAACATGGGCTTCCAATATTCTAGGCAATAGCCCGTAAAAACCGACCGCCATCTGACCTGAGGGAAAACGAGACCTTATTAGGATTAGACAAATACTCATTGGTACGACGGTACGAGCAGGGATTCGAACCCACGACCGCCGCTCGCCTGAACCACTAGGCTACCGTAGCTTATCCATAGTAATCTATAAAATTTAATCAGAAGCGATACATACATATAAAATGCTTATAATAACAGTAATATTGCACTGCGCAAGAATGAAACAAGAGATTTACGCCGACTGTACTAAGCTAACTGCATGTCCAAGACATATACTTTCATACATTTCACTAAGCGGTCGTCCATATCCAATCTAATTCTCCATAGACACAAGGCGGATAAGGTCATGTATACACACAGCAATCGAACTCTCAATAAATTTATTTAAAATGAACATGTAAATAAACCTTCTTGCTTAGATTAAAATGGTCGATGTTTGGATGAGCTATTGACGATTAAGAATTTATTATAGCGATTATTTTTTTGCAATCTGAATCTAGTGTTTAAACGCTTGACATTCCACGCCAACTGTAACAGATGACACTTGTCATTAAGATCTATCTGATTTGGAAAATAAGTGGCGTGACCATAATAGGTATAGGTACCTATTCTACATTTTTTTAAATTGTAAATAAGGTAGGTATTTCCTGCTACCAGAAATAAAAAAATATGAACTTGACAGTAGTTAAACTTTCAGTAAGTAGTTATTTATTGGGGAAAACTCAGAAATATAAATATACAGTTATTTACAAAGTTAAGAAAGGCAAGGCTTTTTCTGTCTAAGTAAGTATCAAATAAACTTCGCTTCTACCTAGCGATCTTTTTTGTCAGCGGTGGTTGTGTCAAATATTGGTGACCGACAGTGAATGCTCTATTTCACAGTCAGTCTCAAATACAGTAAGGAAATAAAAATCTTTACAAAGAGAAAGAAATATATTAGACGCATGTGTATATCGGCCTTTACGCGTCAAAGACAAAGCAGTGTTGCCACAATAATAACGTATTATTGCGGGCTATCTGATCCGTATTATTTATTATTTATCTGCGTTCTGCGCATGACAATTTTATACTACAATGCCCATGCGTTGAAATGTACGTGTATATAGTTTATATTCAGATGATTTTACCTATTTTATAATGATATTGTCACAATGACTAATATTAGAGACTTTTTTGATTTCATGTAATACTATCTGCTACCGCATAGTTTTCGACATCTGTTTTTTTGCAATTTATTTACACGAATCTTGGTACTACTCTGGTTCAGCGTAGTAAAAAGGTTAATATCGTTCTTTAACAGTGCGCGTCACTCAGCTCGATTTGATGTAATTAATTTTTATTACAATCAAGAATAAGGCCTGTAACACTATAGTGGACATGGACGCCTGCAGCCAGCTTAGAAAAGACCGAAGACTATAAAGTAGAAACGAACAACAGCCAATCCCATCGCTAGCGATCTCATCCAGAAATCCCTGAAAATTTTCCTCGTCTATGTTACCTATTTAAAATATTATGTTTTGTTTCAGAATGCTAGCCAGAGTTATGTTCTTCCTAAGCTACTACTGCGACGAATCCCGCGCAGCTCCTAACGCGTGCGCAGACCACATGTACACGAAACCTAAAGGCCTATTATATGTCTATGCACGACAGTACACGCCGCGGTATGCTCCGTTGGATGATAGATGGTGCTACGGAAGGCAGGAAATAAAACATACGAACTATCTTCTTGTACAGTCGACTCCATACGCTCCCGAAGGTTACAAAATATCTGAGCAACCTTATACCCTAAATAATAAAGCCGTGTTCCAACATTTCACGGCTCATATTTTCGAACTCAACTCGACCAATGCAAATAATTGACAAAGAGAAAACACTAGGCACCGACGAATAATTTTAGGGTCCTTAATAGTCCCTATATAAGTACCTATAGATGTACGTCGGGGTCCTGTCTCTTGACCAAACAACTTTTAGCCAAATGTTTCATTTGACCTTATGCATTTTTCGTCAAAACAGTGGTATTTTCGGGTATTCTTTGAATATCATCAAATAGAAGTCATTAGTTTAGGTTAGGTTTGTTATAAAATAATCCTATAAAGCTTTCTATTTAAGAAAAAAATGCATTAGGTCAAATGAAACATTTGGCCAAAAGTTGTTTGGCCAAATGAACCATAGTGAACCATGTACGTCATATGCCTTCCTTCTGACATCGCTATTATCCTACTATTATATTAGGAATGCGAAAGTTTGGATGTTTGGATATTTAGATGTTTGGATGTTTGTTACTCAATCACGCTAAACTGCTTAACCGATTTGTATGAAATTTTGCACGAAGATAGTTTATAGCCTGGATTTAAAATAAAGTATAGTTGTTATCACGGGTCCACGAAGTCGCGGGCGGAAGCTAGTAGGTACATTATGTTTACTTGCTCTGTTCGTATGCAAGTGAGTAGGTATGTAAATAAATAAATAGGATGCGGGTCTGTGTTCGGTCGTATCGCACATAATTTAAGCAAGTTGTGTCAGCCAAAAACCAGTATCCGAACAGATCTGATGTGGAGACAGAAGTTGTCCGTATGCCCTCCTAAACTACGACCTTCGGTCTATAGCCTCTCCTAAACTACGACCTTCTGTCTATAGCCTCTCCTAAACTACGACCTTCTGTCTATAGCCTCTCCTAAACTACGACCTTCTGTCTATAGCCTCTCCTAAACTACGACCTTCTGTCTATAGCCTCTCCTAAACTACGACCTTCTGTCTATAGCCTCTCCTAAACTACGACCTTCTGTCTATAGCCTCTCCTAAACTACGACCTTCTGTCTATAGCCTCTCCTAAACTACGACCTTATGTCCATAGCCTCTCCTAAACTACGACCTTCTGTCTATAGCCTCTCCTAAACTACGACCTTCTGTCTATAGCCTCTCCTAAACTACGACCTTCTGTTTATAGCCTCTCCTAAACTACGACCTTCTGTCTATAGGCTCTCCTAAACTACGAACTTCTGTCTATAGCCCCTCCTAAACCACAATTTCATTCGGAATGTTCTAGTTTTCCACATAAATCTCCACTTGCGTCATGTTTGTTTCGGCCAACCTTCATAACTCCATTGGCAATAAAACATTTCAGTTTGCTTTGCAAATAGGCTATTACTATTAATTGCCAGTTCCGAAAATACCACCCTTGTTTAACTGAGAATGTAAACAAATTTAAGTATACCTAGCATCTGAAATTGTGATCTTGGGGCAATACGGTGTGAGGTGCCATTAAGTTCCTCGCATCACGTTTATAAGTATTTGGGCTCCTAACAGGGTTTACTAATCGACGTAATTTTAAAATAAGAATCAAAGATTCCGTGCAATAAAATGTTTATTTAAAAATAAACTAATAGGTAGTGGAACCGACTGTTTAAAAGTTCAGGGCCGTGAGGTTAAAAAACTAAATCCACCCCACAGATGTCGAAGATGGTCGATGGCATCGTTCTCAGATTTGTGGCGACGTAACGTTGGTGTATGTATGTCAACCTCCACCCAGTTCACGCGCCGTCCACAACCTATTAGAAAAGGGGTCCAGATACGATTTGTGAGCATCCCAGCAAGCGACGGATGAAAAAGGAAGTGCCTAAATGTAGCAGTGATGCGAATGATGGTGTGGTGTAAATAATATGTTATGAGAAATGTATTGGCAGCGTGCGCTCCTTGTATTGTCTTGTAGTTACCCATACGACTTAAGAAACTGATTACCTATGTCAGGGGTCGGCAAACCGCGGCTCGCGAGCCGCATGCGGCTCTATGAAAGGTGTGTTGCGGCTTTTTAGGTTCCCCAAAAAAATAGTTTCTTTTATGAAAATCAGATAAAAAAACTCGTCAATAGCAAAATAATTATATTTACTCAGCATATCCACTTTGCAGACTCACCCAAAATTATTATTTTCCCTAAAATTTGGTGCTGTGGCTCTTTGAGCTTCCGAAGAATCGTAATTTTTCCGGGATCTGGCTCTTTGTCTAAAAAGTTTGCTGACCTATGTGATTAAATTTCGATTAAATCTTTTTTGGATTAATTATATTTATTGAACGAGCGAGTGCAGAGAACGAAGTTCTCCGTTTTAGTTAGGGCCAAAATTGTTTCGTATGTCCAGATGTCCCGCTGTCCCTCTGTCCGGCTGTCCGGCGGTTCTCCTCTACAGGACGCATTTCTCAACCCATTCTCGTGAAGAATTGTGAGCAGGTTTGATAATTATTTTTTGATTACTTATAGAATTTTTAAGAAAAAAAAGTTATTGTCGACAGTTTATGGAAAATTTTACAAAAAAAAACTACCTAACTTGCGAGTTCCGCAGCTGACTGAGCTAGTTAATTCTGGTCTACTCAATCCTAGTTTGTGGCTAAACAATTAAGTAAGCCCTGAGTATGACAACAAATTGCGATTTAATTTTCAATATAAAAAACTCAAGTTTATTCAATGAGTCCCATTTTATAATCCAAAGTTATATTATTGCACTCTAAATCACCCGAGCGAGAGCTTTTCAAAAGCTCAACCTGCAGCCTCCGATACGATCAAAGCTCGTCAGCTGTCGCTACCAGCATTATTGATAGTGTGTTGAAAACTTAAAGCTTAAAGAAAGTGTGATGTCCGGATTTAGATACCGTCTACTGTTATGTTGGGTATATGTACGTGCTTAATCACTGTGCTTTGGTGGCGGTAGCTGTTTAATTTAGAGTTCCGTGGACGATGGCTATGGGACCTTGCTACTACGTCTATACGAAGTCTGTTTGTCTGTCTATAGTACGGTGTTACTTTTTTTTTGAACCTGATTGTTGCTATAATAGGACGGACCCAATATAGCGGTCGAATTGCTTGGTTGGAGGGTAGCCTGGGGAAAATCTAGGGGAAGCCTCCGGCACGACCACGCGGGGAAGTTTATACACTGGAATAGTCTACGAGTTTGCGCTCCAGTGAGATTGGTTGAACGGTATCAACCGAATCTGGGGTGAGTGGTGTCGAACTACTGGGAGTTTTATCGCTGGTTCGCTAAAACCTAGCCTAGCTGAGAAAGAGTCCAGCAAGAAACTCAGCTAGGCCCGACAGGGTCGGACTGACTACCCGGTATGCGGCGGTACCGGGACGAATAGGGACTGTATGTGTCTAGATTTTTATTGTGAGCTATATACGGTAGGGTGAGTGGCTCTAAGTACCCCATTACTTTACTAGTAGCCCTGTGAGCTATAGAACCGAGTCTGTGTTTGCTTTAAAACTTTTCTTTTTCGAAAAACAGAATCGACAATTTTTTTTTTTTTTTTTGCGTCATGTAAATATTTTTTATTGTAATATGTATCACGAGTTGGATATTATGTTATAATTCATTATTGAACCTGCTCACAAATTTTCACCAGAATCGGTTGAGAATTTGCAACCTGTAGAGGAGAACAGCCGGGCAGTGGGACATCTGGACATCCGGACATATGAAAGAATTTTGGCCCAAACTGAAACGCAGAACTTCATTCGCTTCGCTCGCTCGTTCGATTATTCCAAACAAAAACATAACAAGAGGAACTTGGTTTGGACTATAAAAATGTCACTGGTATAATACGTGTTCACGTTTGCGCGTCTTTAACCTTTTAACAATTAACCTGTACTCAAAAGTAATGTATAAATTTGTAACTTCCTTGACATTGATATTTGTATGCCAATCGGCAAAAAATAGAGGTTCATGTATACTTATTATGTAAGACATATTTGTATTACCTATGTTTCACAAATAAAAAATCTGAATCTGAAAATAAATGTAAAATCAATTACTAACCAGACATGCAGCTAAATCCATGAACCGAAAACGCGATAAATTACAATTACATGAACAAAATAAACAGTTATCGTCAAAGATTAGCCTAAAAAGAACAGTTAATGTAACAGTTAACACGTATAACAAAACGTGAAATTTTACCGAATCTATAACAGAACGGTTGTGAGGAAGACAAGTGATCTTGGATTTAGTATTCATGGAATTATGTATCAAAGAAAATTTAATTTTAGCCATATTATGGCGGGAGCACACCGAGGTTATCAAATGTTACATAACATGTTGATGTTATGTGACATTTGATAACGTCTGTGTACTCCCAATATATTATGGCTAAAATTAAATGTTCCTTGATGACTATTATGTTACAGAACAATACTTAGGGAGTTATGCCTATGTATTGTTCTTTAACATAATAGTGTTTCATATCGTTAACCTTAGTTCGTTACATAGTATCTTTACACTAGTATCGTTACAATAATTTTACTATTGTGTACAGTTGACGTCAAAGATATGCATACATTTTTCGCCTTATTATGTACTGTGTGGACAATTGGCAATGATTTTTACTTTCAATTTGGAAACAGCGGCATTTTAATTTGTTTTCACCCGTGTGGTGTCGGGTTAGAATTTCACCACCCCCTTTCTTCCCGTGGGTGTCGTAAAAGTCGACTAAGGGAGCAGGGTTGAAGTGTGTTGTGGGCGATGGGCTAGCAACCTATCACTGCAATATCACATTTTGTCGATCTTTTATACCCACATGTATGCTAAAAGTGGCGCTGGAACATACGTTTCATGTGCTCTGCCTACCCCTTTTGGGAATAAAGGCGTGAATGTATGTATTCATACTAAAAAATGACGTTTCAAATGGTATTGCACGTACATATTATTTATTGGATGTTACAAATAAGAGGTATAACTATTCAATTCATTTATCAAATGATAATGATGAATTTTCATTTTTACTTATTTTTGATTTAATTAAATAGAATGCAAATCTCAGACCAACCTATACTGTGGCCAATTTCTACTATAAGTACTTGGTAATTGACGGCGTTTAAAAACAAATTGTCAGTTTAATCATTCCACCACAAAAAGCACCGATTAGTCCACGGGCAGATTCTCTAAAAAATGTCACTAGACCAGAGATCATCAACCCGGATCGAAACAAAGGCTGTAAAAAGACTATTATAACCGTTTAATGTGATATATAAACAGTTTTTAGATAAAGCTTTTAAGTCAGAGATAAGTAGCGATGATCGATTGTGGGAAGAGCAATGACTGGTATTAAGTATTAACGCTTACCAACAAATCGCCTTGAAAAATCCGGACTAACTCTGACCTCAAACTATGTATAGTTTGTATTAATAGAGGGTTTAAACTATACTGGACATGTGGTGAAGCGAGAGAGACTGTGAATGCAAGAATGGTGACAGTAAGTTACATTTAAGTTGCCCGGTTAGCTTGCTTAGTTGCTTAGCGTGTATGGAAGATAGCATCGGTAGTGGGTGCGAGAGGTTTTGGTACTTGGAAAAAATAGTATGTTTATGTGATTTGTTATTAAATGTTTTTTTCTGGTAGAGTGGCATCGTCTAGTTTCATCATATTAGCCGAAAGACGTCTACTGCTGGACTTAGGCCTCCCCCAGAGAGTACCAAAGTGATCGCTCCTGCGCCATCCGCATCCAGCGGACTCTCGCGACCTTTAACAGGTCATCAGTCCACCTCGTGGGGGGCCTACCCACGCCGTGCCTACCGGTAGGTACGTGGTCGCCACTCAACAAACTTTCCGCCACAACGGCCATCGGTTCTAGTTTGTGCATTTATAATTTTAAATTGCAGTGTTGAAAGATGGGTGATAATGCGAAACATTTTTTAATGTACTTAGTAGTATTCTCAATTATATTTCTATAACAATAAATATGTATTCTGATCGCAAACAAACTAATTTTTTGCTATTAAAATATTACTCGTATTGCTACTTAAGTTTAGCGATTCGGAGTCCTCTGGATGCGGGTGGCGCAGGACCGGTCATTATGGCACTCTTTGGGGGAGGCCTATGTCCAGCAGTGGACGTCTTTCGGCTGATATGATGATGATGATGATGATTGCTAATTAATAATAAAGCATAAAAATCCACTTGAAATGATCAAGAACATTGAACCAGCTCCACAAAAAAGGGCCTCATACATTATGCGGTTGACATACATAATAAATATTATAATATAATCCATATAATAACATTTTCTCATAATAACGCCATTAGAATTAGTGCGCTCGCCGCGACTGCGTGTGCGGGCGCACTTACGTCATGTCGCAAGTCAAAGGATGTAACGGTTTGTATTGTATGTGATGTGTGTGTATGTGTAGGTTCAGGACTGCATGATTTGCACGTTTCTTTGTATTATATCTATAGGTAATCCCAACTTGGAAAGATAGGTAAGGGAAAAAAAAGTGTGTGTATGTCAAGGCCGTTGGGGAGGAAAGGTCCTCGAGGGGCGACCACGTACCGGAAGACGCCGCGTGGGTAGACTACCCACAAGATGGACTCGTCGTCATCCACCTAGCGATATTCCCGGTTGTGCCCCTAAAGGAGCCCGGAGTCCGCTTTGACAACTAACCCCAAGATTCGGCATAGGCACTAGTTTTACGAACTGTTTTGCCATCTGACCTTCCAACCCAGAGGGGGAACTAGACCTTATTGGGATTAGACCGGTTTCCTCACGATGCTTTCCTTCGCCGAAAAGCTAACGCTAAATATTCCGTACATAATGGTACAAGCCGGCATTCGAACCAACGACCGCCGCTTGACAGCCGCATGCCTGAACCACCAGGCTACCGTAGCTTGACTGCTGGCAAAGGTCGCGGAAGTCCGCTGGATGAGGGTGGCGCAGGACTGGTCATAGTGGCACTCTTTGGGGGAGGCCTATGTCCAGTAGTGGACGTCTTTCGGCTGTTACGTGCTCGTTTCTTGTTATTGTCATTAATGCGTGAACAAACAAGTACATTGCGTTCTTTTTCTTGGAAATACCGCTCTCATCCAATAAGGAAACAAGAAGGACTGATTCTTAACTACATAAATGTTTGTTTATAAATATAGCCAAAACACTTTTGAAACCTCGATCGAAAAAACAACAAAGCTTGGTTTTCATTTTCTTTTTTTCCGTAGAGTACTCAATAATACATCACATCATTAAAGAAAGAAAGAAAGAAAGAAAAAATATTTATTCAAGACGCTACTTAGACAAAGACATGGAAAGTAAACATTTTTGCTTAAAACTATCGCGAAATGTTAATCTAACAAAAGCGTCAGAGAAAAGGACTCCACTCAGCTTAATGACAAGATACCATATAAATACCTTGACGCTGATCTTCCGTGGATACGCTTACATTAAATGATACAATCAATTTTAAATGATGGTATTTAACCTCACCTAAAAAACCTAAAAAACGTTTTTGAAACTTAACAAGTTACAAAAACTACCAAACGACATTACTTAAGTAACACCTAAGGCATAGATAGCTGTAAAATTTACAAACACAACTTAAGTATGTACAAATTAGTTAACTCTGTACTATAAAAAAAAAAACGGATATCTTAGACCCATAAGAAAACAATACAATTAAATCAAAATTAAATAAATATTGAATAGGATAAAATAAACATGTTTGACATTAAAAAGAAATAAATTAAGAAACACACTATAAAGTGACCACACAGACAAACTGTTCCGACAGTTTTGTGGGACCCTGTTGATTATTAAGTTTCTATATCCTGTTTATTAAATAAATAAATACAAAATCATTTCCGAAGACTGCTGCATCTCGCGTTCTCGTGCGCGGCAGAAAACGGAGTTCTTAAATGGGAGCGTGGCAGGTACATTCATCCTATTCTCCTCCTACCCTCCATTCTCCATCTTTACAACATACAGGGTGAAATATTATTCATCGTTCAATTTTTTGGAGGCGATTCGATGGGTCAATTCGATCAAAATTGATCCAATAAGTTGTATCCAAATCGCGAAAAAAAAAACCCGCTGTCCCATACATTTTGGCGGCTGAGCTCACACCGTTTGTACGGGACAACTAGTTTTTTTTTCGCGATTTTGATACAAGTTATCTGGTCAATTTTGATCGAGATGTACCACCGAATCACCTCCCAAAATTTGAACGGTGAATAAAATTTCATTCCGTATAAGCATAAAAATAAAATGAAATCTCTATCCCGACTACTGAAAAGTGACAAAAAAAACTAGTAAAAAATCTTTTTTTTTTTAATAACTGTGTTTGTTTTCGTAACATTGGCATGGTACATTCATCCTTTATCCATTCCTAGTCCCACCATCTTTACAACATAAAATCGACTCAAATCGTTCTTTCCTTACACCACACGCAGGCCCAAAAAGTCACGAGCCCAGTACGTGTGTGGACACAAACGTGTATATTGCGTACGTGGCGAGAATACGGCAGTGTACGATAACCTCTGCACCCTGAATCATGTGTATTATGGCGTTTTAACTGAGTTCCGATTGACGATACATATTTAATGGAACTTACGAACTCGGGAAGGTTTTGAACGTGACGGGGGTAAATATGGTAGGCAAGGCCTGGTAATGTAGCTACCGCCAACATGGCTGTCACAAGGCGGCTCGCGAGCTGTGTCGCGGCGACATAGACTATCCGTCTCTTTCTAAGTTTCTGATTACCGTGGTTCCCCTCTACAGATCGCATTTCCCAAACGATTCTCGTTTTTTCATGAGCAGTTTCAATAATTATAATACGGTACTCAAAATTTATTATTACCCGAAAAGAAAGAAGGCAATAAAATATGCCTAGTGACGAAAATACCATTCAGATATCTCAAAGAATTACGAAGCTTCAACCGTTTTGATATTGCTTGTTAGAGAGAGAAAACGCTCGCAGATCGCGTCACGATCTGCGAGCGTCATAGTAAATGACATTTGTTTCATAAGAAGATGCTTTTCGCGGGACAGAATAACTTTGTGATTATTAAATCCCCTGCTTTACTTTTTTCTCCATTTGACAATATTTTTAATCCTTTTTTAGGAACATCAACATTATTGGTATCTATACTTTATTTGGTATCTATACCCCCCTATTATGTCGGTTCAGTTTTACAAGATCTAAAAAATGACGGGTTTGCTAATTCTCCCAGAGCCAGTATAGTTTTAAAAGTCTAAATTGAATTGTAACTTGCAGCTTTGTAAAACGGGAGACAGTTGTGTAACTCGTAAAGTTGTGCAACACGTACATCCTATACATTACGTTTTAATGACGAGAAATGACAACTTTTTAACCGGTATTGACCCGTAATTGATCAGTGACTATCATCGCAAGAACGAATACCGCCGCACTCGAAACGTCGAAAAAACCCCAAGTTCCCAACGGCACGCAATGTAAATCAAAATAAACCTCATAAAAAGAATGTCCCCGTTAACCCTGCACCGGCCCGGGACACGTAGCGGGCCTATTTACGTGGCGCTCTCGTAGGGGACGTGTGGGCAACAGGTGGCGGCCCGTAGGGTTAAGCGGTGTGTGATATGAGATGTTGCTCTACGTGCGTGCCGATTCCATTACCGGCTGGGGCAGAAAATCTAGCTTCATCTTTTTAGTGCGAGTGAGGCAGGAGTTGTTGAGTTGCGCGCGACGCATTATCGTCGTCTAGTACCCATAATGCAATCTTTGCTTAGTTTGGGACTAGGTAGATTTGTGTAAGATTGTCTACTAATATTTATTTATTTAGTGTAGCAACATCGGATTTTGGAGCTATTGAGGTGTTTCACTGTGCACCAAAGTTTCAATGTTAGACAAGTGGCCCTACGAGTCCAGTGACAACGCAATATTATGGCACTTTGGAAAGCACAGAAGGCAATGAGATACTAAATAATACGAAATCAAACTAAAATTTGTCAATAAATGTACTTTTTTGTGGATAAATTCAAGAAATGTATCTTGTAACCTTTTCTTCCACACGTCGCGTCCACAAACAGAGCTCTGTTTGTGAACGCGCTGCTGTGTGTTAATAAAAATGGTTCACTTTTATGTTTAATTGTTCATTGATAATCGAAAAAAAACCTAGTTGGTTCACAATTAAACAGCATACAATAAAATAATCGGATAAATGCAAACAAATATTGATACTTATATCAAATTGTTACCGTCAACCGGGGTGATTACGTACAATTTTGAACTTTGAACGTGATTATAGCGGAATATTTCTATAAGCGCTTACAAAGTTAAGGTTTTGAAACTTTTATCTTGTGTTTCACTCATAAAAATATTTTTCATAAAAAAAAAATTAAACCCCCTTTTTTAAAAAAACGGGCCGTCCCTATTCATACTGGATATGGGGTCAATAGAGGCGAATAAGGGTATCAATAGGGAAACATGGCTAGTGCTGTCACAAATATAATAAGCTGGCAAATAAGTAGGTAGTGGTGCTTATGTAGGTACTTACTAACTCTGAATGTACCTTATTGTACCAAAACGAGACTAGGTTTTGGCAGCCCCTCCCTGTACACCCCTAAGCGTCCCGATTTCAACTTATTACGTCCCTATTAACTTCCAACGGCGTGCTTTTTTCCCACGCTCGTCCCTAATAACCCTCGTTGCGTCCCGATAAACCTCGGATTTATTCAAAATTTTCCATGCATCACTATTTTTGCATTTTACTTACAAAACAAAGATGTTGACTTACCGTGTCTAAAACAGGTTTTGCATTAAATTTTGAACACCTTTTGCACCATTGAAAGTACCTACTTTCAGTAAAACCATTAGTTATTAAGAAAGTTTTGCAGAGCATAAAAACTACCGTCACCGAGAACCAACTTCCAACGGTTAGTTTGACAATCTAGCACCAATTTCATGCCCTTCCAGTGTTGCCCTTACTGAATACAACTATTCTACTATTATTTTAAATAACCCGATAAAATTTCTAATTGGTAGTTTTTGAGAAATTATCGGGTAAATGTCATTCCCGGTTTTCGTCCCTATTCCCCTCGCCATCCCTAATATCCCCGGTTGACGGTACTGTAGGTAGATTACTCCAGTTTCATTGTAGAAATTTAAGGGATTCATTCATGAACCTAGAATACTCTGGACAGGCTGTACGTGATGCCACAGTGAGGGACGGAAAGGCTCCTATGCAGCTAAATTAAGAACTGGTCTTAAAATGGCTGATGACTTGCCATAAACAACCTACTTAATTTGGACGGGTAATGGTTTATGTGCCACAACTTCCTACTAAATCAGTTGTGGCAAATAATAAAAAAAATGATCTATGACAAGGACAATGAATGATATTTCCCTTTCTGTCACACTTATCGAGATTACCAGCTCGCTCGCACGTGGTATTATTATTACCATAACCTGTCCAGAGTATTCTAGGTTCATGGTTTCATTGAATAAATGTGTATGGACGCACTAAAACAAAGCTCATTTTTCTACATGATGTTTTTTTTTACAAAAACTGTATGGGTAAAGTTATTTGTGTTTAATTCGACGCGATCACTAATTGATTTATCTATCTTTGTGCGAAATATCAGACTCTTAACTTAACAACGTCGGAGATAGGATGCTTTGCAATGTTGGTGTTTCATTGATGGACAAGTTTCCCTATGCCAAATTTCAGATTAATCGGTTGTGACTGAAAAATGCGTTCCAAATTTATAAGGGATTTTTTTACTTAGATATTTACTACATACATTACAAGATAAACGCATTACAAAATATCATAATTAATAATAATAATAATAAAATCGTTTATTTTCAGACCATACATCCATAATTTGGTTAGTACAATGTGGGCACAATACAAAAAAAAGAAGAAATACTAATTGCATAAAGTCTTAATAATGTATGTAATGTAGGTACTACATATTTGTCAAATACAAAATAATAAAACGCAAATAATTAAAGTAGAGCAACATATCCAGCCAAGGCGCCCCCGGAAAACCTCCTTCATATGGTGGAAAATCCCGCCGTAATGCGTGTCGGGAAATTTATGCGGCACTTTTGTTTTACGAGCAGCTTTGTATGTATGTATGGCTTTATATGAGCGCTTCGTGGGCCGTTTGCTTCATTAGCGGTAGAGGGTTAGTTAATTGGTTGGATATTTGGTTAATTTGTTTGTTAACGTTAGCGATTGGTGTTAATGTTCTTTCTATGCTGTTATGAAGTTCGACAATATATAAATAAATATTAACCCTTTAATTCGCAAAAAATATCTAAGGTCCATAGTTCAAGTCCTTGGGGGCCTAGACAAGGTTACGATCGACAAGCGCCAACGCCAATAGAAAACTAATAAAATGTATGGGAATGACAGATTTAACGGAAAGTGTTCGTTTCGTCGGCATCTGTCATTCCCCTACATTTCATTATTTTCTATTGGCGTTAGCGCTTATCGATTGTAACCTTGTCTATGGCTCCTGGTGTCGCTAAATAGCCCAAACGATACTGGTCAGGGAATAAATAAAAAAAGACGGTCAACGAACATGACCAGCCGACTGGACAATGCGAATTAAAGGGTTTAAGGGACATCCTACACGAATTGAACTAGCCCCATAGTTAGCTCAATAAGGCTTGTGTTATGGGTTCTAGACGATAATATCTATAAATAGATGTAATTTATTTAATCGTATGGCGATCTGTAGATTACTTAAATACATAGAAAACATCCAAGACTGAAACGAAATATTCATGCTCATGTCAAAAATATTTACCGGGTTTCGAACCCAGGACCTTCAGCTTCGTAGGCAGCAACTACCCACTAGGCTAACCGATCGTCGAATATAAAGTACCTACAAGTAGAAATAATCATCATCATCATATCAGCCGAAAGACGTCCACTGCTGGACATAGGCCTCCCCCAAAGAGTGTCAAAGTGACCGGTCCTGCGCCACCCGCATCCAGCGGACTCCAGCAACCAGCAAGTAGAAATAATGATTAGTACATATTTTTGAAGTGAAAACTTCTTTAGCGGCGCTGTGCACTTTTGTGATGGGGAAAAATTGTTAAACTCGCCACAGGTCACATGACCGTAAGATGTCACGTGACCGTGAGATTCGAGAGATTGAAAATTCGTAAGCTTTTCGTGACCTGATCGAAAAACTGTTACAATGCCATTGAGTTTCACTTCTGCCGGCACTCCCGGAGTGCAACCCGTTTTTTTTTTTGTTAGGCATTTGACCACTATCTCCCCTGGTAGTAAGTGATGATGAGGTCGAGGGTGTTATACAAATACAAATAATTCATTGATAATATATAGTGTACATCAGTTTTACTATAGACTAGGAGCTTACTAACTATTAGAGGCAGATAACACGTGCCTGAGCTAGGATACCCTGTGTTTCAGGCAAAAAAGAACGAATAATTGAAAAAGTTATTCATATGCAAAATATAGTACAATGTCACTCTTATTGACTAACTAGTACAAATAATTACCAAGTTATAACTTTGTTACATGAATACCTGAGGCTCTAGTATAAGTTTTACCGAAACAAAACTTTACGATCGCGTTTGCGTTTCACCCTCAATTTGTATGGGATTTGACAGCTAAACGCAAACGCGGTCGTAACGTTTTGTTTCGGTAAAACTTATACTAGAGCCTCTGTTCGTCTGCGGCGGAAATCTTCTTGTTCTATTTTATTATAGATCTTTGTCGTACGTACACTAGCAACGAAAGGGGAATGCATATATATATATATATATATGTATATTTAACGACCGCTTTAGCCTAGTTGGTAGTGACCCTGCCTACGAAGCAAGAGGTCCTGGGTTCGAATCCCGGTAAGGGCATTTATTTGTATGATGAGCACGAATATTTGTTCCTGAGTCATTGATGTTTTCTATGTAAGTACACCCAATGTATGTGGCCCAAAAACTTATCGTGATTTCAAACTATAAATTGAATGGATTAAATAATGTTTTAACGAATTAAATGCATTTTTCTAATTTGGGCCAAATTTATTGCCGGTGAGTATCTTGAAGTCTTTATTTATCTATATAAGTATGTTTATCGTCGTCTAGTACCCATAGTACAAGCTTTGCTTAGTTTGGGACTAGGTCGATTTGTGTAAGATTGTCCCCTTATATTTATTTATTTATATATACGTATATGCAATAGATATTTCAGATTGATAATATCAGATGCAGCTTCTATTTTGCGGCGTGTTGTAAACGCCACACAACCAATGCTTAGGAAGTCCTGGTTCTCAGGTCCAGAAGTCAAGATCACACATGAACTGCCCACTCTCAGAATTAATAATATCGTAAGTATAGTTTGTTTTAGTTTAGCTGAGGAAAAGTACTTCAAACCATTACCGAGATCTATTGTTTAATTGTTATCTAAAAGTGGGGTTGTAAAAAAAATGCAGGTGTGTTGTTAGGCCCAAAGCATACTTTCAAAAGACAACAACAACACATACAGTACCTACTCCAATACATGTGCCACACTTCGGTATTTTTAGGGTTCCGCAGCCAAATGGCAAAAAACGGAACCCTTATGGATTCGTTGTCTGTCTGTCTGTCTGTCAGTCTGCATGTCATAGCCACTTTTTTCCGAAACTATAAGAACCATACTGTTGAAACTTGGTAAGTAGATGTATTATGTGAACCGCAATAAGATTTTTACACAAAAATAGAAATAAAAACAATAAATTTTGGGGGTTCCCAATACTTAGAACTGAAACTGAAACCCATACGTGTGGGGTATCTATGGATAGGTCTTCAAAAATGATATTGGGGTTTCTAATATAATTTTTTTCTAAACTGAATAGTTTGCGCGAGAGACACTTCCAAAGTGGTAAAATGTGCCCCCCCCCCCCTCTAAAATAAGAGAATGATAAAACTAAAAAAAATATGATGTACATTACCATGCAAACTTCCACCGAAAATTAGTTTGATCGAGATCTAGTAAGTAGTTTTTTTTAATACGTCATAAATCGTAAACCGCATTTTACCTTTCATTCAACGTATAATGGTACGGAACCCTTTGTGCGCGAGTCCGAATCGCACTTGGCCGGTTTTTTATTAAATTTCTTTGTTATATTTTCCTTTCATATTATACATCATCAACCTCCTAGCGTTGTTCCTGGTTGTGCCCCTAAAGGAGCTCGGGGTGCGCTTTGACACCTAATCCCAAAATTAGGCATGGGCACTAGTTTTACAAAAGCGACTGCAATCTGACCTTTCGACCCAGAAGGAAAACTAGACCTTATTGGGATTAGACCGGTTTCCTCACGATGTTTCCCTTCACCGAAAAGCTAAATATTTCGTTGATAAGTTCCGATTATCCATCGAACTCATTGGTACAAGCCGGGATTCGAACCCACGACCGCCGCTTGCATGCCTAAACTACTAGGCTACCGTAGCATATTATAGACCAATTTTTTTTGTAAAATCTCACCTCAAGTGGCCGTTGGGCCTATTTCCAGCAGTGGAAGTCTTTTGGCTGATATGATGATGATGTGTCTCTTGTAACATGTTTTTCTTATATTGTGGTGCAATAAAGAATATATTATAATATTATTAATATGAACATTTGAAGCCAAGGCGCGATCTGCTGCAATCCTGTACACTCCTAGGTATATACTCTACTGACCTCTATATAGAGGTCAGTAGATCTCAAAGATGTGTGGTATTGAGGGTGGGGGAGATCAACACAATTAATCCTCAAATCAATAAAGGGTCGGCAACGCTTGTGATCCTTCTAGAGATGCATGCGTCCTTAGGCTACAGTGTCTGCTTACCATCAGGCAGACCGTACGGTTGTTTGACACCACCATAGTATAAAATCAATACCGGGTCAAAGGCCCAAATTATCAAAAGGCTCCCAAAAATAAATCCACCCACTCAATATAACCTAATCTCAAAAGTTAGTGTCACAACACTCCAACTCGATTTACCGAAGCGTCGTCGCCATTTTCCAGTAAGTACGCTGACGTCACAGTGACGTCAGCAATATGTCTCGCGGATGGGATAAAACGGCCGAAATCAATACGTCGCAAGTGCGTTTGGAGTTGGTATGTTTTTGGGGTGTTTTTGATTTGGGCGGTTCGTCCCAGGGGACAGAATTACGGTAATACGTGGGGAGGGTAAGTAGCATGATAATAGGTGTGTGATACCATCTCTGAGGTTGCGTAGGTACTTAAATTGATGTTGGTAGTCGTGACGGTGATGATATTGTTATTGGGTGCGATTTTTTCTTCAGGGAAAGTTATGTTCGAATTTAAACTTTCGTGGGACATGTTGAAATAATGCTAATAATTACACGGTTCAACTGACGTATTAAATGTCAGTATCTCAAATGCACGCAATTTACTACGGCATATTGCTATTACAAATCAGTTTCTAAATATGTCTACTATTGTATAGAGTAGGTACTTGGTAAGAAACAACGAAATAAGTTATCGTTCACATACACGACACAATTGTAAAGTAAGTATGTTTCAATACCATTAATGTAACATGTTAAATGGAATGTGTTAAGCCCTTTAAAACCCTCCGTTTGAATCAAATAATAACTTGCATAAGCAAACACGTTAATGTAATAGCCTATATTTCCGTCTAGATATCATTTCAATACCAACAAGCACTGCGCTAACTTTAGTCCTTAAGTCCATGAAAATTAGGTCTATTTTCGTAGCGACAAAAAGTGATGAAAGTTGTCGTTATAATGGTATATAAGCTGTTTGGAGTGGACCTACGCACAATCAGATCGTTGGACAAAGGCGGAACAGAGGAGGCTATTGAGACTACTGAGAAGTAAAATAAATGTGACGGGTGGGCAGAGGATTCCCAAAAGTAATTGTCCTTGATTGCTTGACTAAACAATGCTGTATTCTTTCACCGCACTGGTGTATTTACTGAAACTGTCCAAGATGCGCACTCAAACTCAGCCCGAGTTCACTATCTTACAAAAATCTCTATAGCGCGATTTAGGAATGGACGCGGAAGTCACAGCGCCATCTTGCTAGTGATTTGTACAACATATAAATTGGAGCTAAAGGGAATTGCTGAGTGCCTATGCATTTCGTCTATAAAGGACATACGGAGGCCATTTGTTATTCTTCCACACAAAAAATATCAAGATAAGTCTGAACCTCAATCCCTCCTATATCCGCTAGTGTTTCGAAGTTACCCATAATAAAAAAGTGCCATCAGTCTATCGGCCCAAGAATCTATAATAAAATCCCAGATAACGTAAACACAGCAATGAGCTACAGCTTACTATTTCTACTACTCGTTGAGCGTATTCTCCTCGCACGATGAAAATTTAAATTGAAAATTATGTATAAACAGAAAAAAATCTAATAATATATAAATGTATAAATGTATCATGTATATACTTAATCTAAATTGTATATCTTATTAACGTGTAAAATATTGTTTTTATCAATTAATTAATTGAATTGTATATTTTTTAATAATATGAAATTTACACAATTATTGTCAGCTCCACGCATCCCCAAGCCGAAGCCAGCCGACAGATAAATCTGCAAAACTCTGCGCACATTACAATTAGACCAAATCTGGAAGCACATAAATAAGCCAGACGTTTAATAAGTGATCCCGCGGTCAGCTGCGATTGTCCGAGCATTTCGAATATTCAGCTGGGTGTGTCGTCCGTCAGACAGGTTGTCGGAGGTCAGGACTTGGGTTTTGTGTGCTCGAAGTCTAAACGCGAATGGTACAGCGCCATCTCGCTGGTAATTTGTCCAAAATTATACATTGACGCTAAGGAAAATTGCTGCGTGGCTGAGCATTCCTTCCATCGAGGACCAACTGAGGATGTTTTAATTCTTCCAAGAAAACTATGACGATGTCTGAAACTGCTCTTAGATTTAGAATAATAAGTACCACCTAATAATTAGGTTAATCAACTTTTGATTGTTATTCTTCTGTCCCGCTAAGCCAATAGACAACAGTGACGGAGTTTGTTAGATAAATACCTAGACCTATCATGCTTAAGGAGATCCCTATCATGGAATCGATTTACCAATAGAACAAAACAACGTGTTTAGTGGATTGAAAGCCCATAAAATCATGGTTTTAAAGAGTGGCCCAGGAGACGTAGGTAACCATGGGAACGAGCATCAAAAAATTGTTGATTGGCCTAATTAACAACTTAGAAAAGTTGAAAAACCCCTCGACATTTTCATTCCAAAGTACAATATCTCAAAAGCAGCTGAACCGATTTTGTTGAAAGTAGCTAAGAACTATCGCGATCAAGTCAGCGTTTGGACCAAAAAACCGCATTAAAATCGGTCCATTCGTTTAGGAGCGACGATGCCACAGACAGACACACAGATAGACAGACACGTCAAACTTTTAACACCCCTCTTTTTGCGTCAGGGTTTACACAACATCTCACTGCTTCCTCTCAATTCTAATACACATTATAATTGGACCAAATCTGGAAGCACATAATAAGCCTGAAGTGATCCCGTGGTCAGCTGCGATTGTTCAAGCATTTCGAATTCAGCCGGATGTGTCGTCCGTCAGACAGGTTTTCGGAGGTCAAAACTTCGGTTTTGTTTGCTCCAGTATATCATCATCAATCATCATAGTTAGTCTAAATTTTATCTTTTTTTTTTGCTGCTACACTGTGCTGAAGCAGCTGGGCGACTGTGTGTCGTTTGATATGTAATAATAATATTTATTTTTATTTTTATTTAATATAATTACACAGCATTACAGTTAAAAACTAAGTCACTGTGAATTACAAATGATATACATACTGAATTTTAATATTATGACATTTATGACAGAAGAATTACATTATACTTATCCATCATCTCACAGTACCTTAAGCATTCACGATACACAATTCCCCAACTACTTCCAAAGACGCCGACATCCGGTGCTGATGCGATGCAATAATAATATTCTTTACGTCACACCTGGCCATAATGCAAGTTTTACTGCACGCTGCGCGTACGGTAAAACTCGCATTGTGGCCAGATGAAGACGTAAAATTGTGTACTTACCACGGGCGGTAATTCGTACAGCGCCAGATCGCATATTTGTGGCCCTCACCTCGGTTCGGGCCACAAACAATTGCGATCTGGGTCATTCACGAATTCACATTTAAAACAATCTCTTCCTCTGACAACCGTTGGGTAACAAGAAAATTTTCAAGAAGATTTGTAAACAGGTAGTGCAGGAATAAATCCAGAAAAGCTTACTAATACATACATCCACATTATTTGACTACACACTTCAAATACATACTTTCATCAGTTTCGTAAATTTTTGATTGGTGCGGTTGTATGAAACATAGATTTTTCTGCCTTTTGTAGTTATTATTTCCTCGCAAATGTAATGAAAAACATTGTGTACCTACCTATAACAAGGGCGTAGGAATATTGTAAACTCGAGTTATCAAAAGCCCTCCTTCTACCTTCGGCTTCTGATAGACTTTTGTTCGCAATATTCCACTTACGCCCCTCGTTAAACAATGTATTATTGTGTATCTAGTTTCTTTATCTCACACAAAACGTTACAAAAGGTTAAGTTTTGCATTGCGTATCTCGATTTTTTGTACTTTTGTAGCGACTATTACGTACGTACATTAAAAATTATATGTACCATTGCCATAAGTTTTTTGTGTATGTTATGCGCCTAGGCATTGAAGCGGGAAGGCTGCGCGCGCCAGTGCGGCACATAAGCATGGACGCGCGGCCTTAGTTTTTGTCAATGGTACCACTCAGTATCAACTCCTTTATATTATTAAGTAAATATCAGCCTGAGCGCAATCACGTGTTTGACATAAAGAATTCCTTTCATTTGCACATTTGCCGCTTTTTTTTAAATTAACAATATGTTCCTTCCTGACGGTATTTCAGCTAAAATAGTTGGACGTTTATGAATACGGGTATGAGCGGCGAACAAAACCCATGGAATGCGAGCTCCTTAAACTACTCAAACACGTGCCTAACCTACTACCCGGTATGCGCATGTTCGAACTAAACGGCTGCCTGGCATCATTCTAGCACCCCGCCCCCCAACCCCGCATAATGGCAATGGTGCCAATTCTGTGGTGCTACTTAGATTTCTATGGTTTTTTCGTTCGCTGGGTACAGGTACTTTAATAGCCCGCACGTCTACACTCGCGCATTTCAGATAGTTCAGGCGGAGCTGCGGTATAAAATATTGCTTAAGTCCATTCTATAGGTACCACTAAAATATTTTTTAAATCCGGATGAGTAGTTCCGGATATTATCCGCTACATACAAACTTACTTCCCGTGTGGTGTCGGGTTAGAATTTCACCACCCCCTTTCTTCCCGTGGGTGTCGTAAAAGTCGACTAAGGGAGCAGGGTTGAAGTGTGTTGTGGGCGATGGGCTAGCAACCTATCACTCCAATATCACATTTTGTCGATCTTTTATACCCACATTTATGCTAAAAGTGGCGCTGGAACATAAGTTTCATGTGCTCTGCCTACCCCTTTTGGGAATAAAGGCGTGAATGTATGTATGTGTATGTAGAAACTTACAAAGCAACCTTACAGACCGTTCCTCTTAAAATTGGCTTTAAAGACTCATTTAAACTCGAGCCTCCAGAATACGCCCGGCAATTGTACTGTATACTCTTACATAATCTATATCCATACGGACTTGCTTAAAAAACATTTATAGGTATACTAATAAACATAGGCATCACATCATCATCATCATATCAGCCGAAAGACGTCCACTGCTGGACATAGGCCTCACCCAAAGAGTGCCATAATGACCGGTCCTGCGCCACCCGCATCCAGCGGACTCCCGCGACCTTTACCAGGTCATCAGTCCACCTGTAAACATAAACATAGTAAGCCTGCGATATAAACGTTTGTATTACTGCAGCTGTCTTCACGTTACTGAATGCTGAAAAAAATATCAAGGCTTAGAAGCCTATACAGGATATCGATCCTGAAACTAGTTTCAGGATCGATATCCTGAAATTATAAGCCACTAGCTTCTGCCCGCGACTCCGTCCGCGTGGAACTCGTTTATATCGTAGCTCCATACAAACTTTCATCCCCCATGGCACACCCTTAAAAGATGTTTTCCGGGAGAAATACAATCCTATATCCAGGCCCCGTGACTCTTTTTTATCTTTATACCAAATAATATCTAAATCGGTTCGGCGGTTTAAACGTGAAGAGGTAACAGACATACAGACAGACAGACACATTTCGCATTTATAATATTAGTATGGATTTATAGCATAACTAGCTTCTGCCCGCGACTCCGTCCGCGTGGAACTCGTTTATATCGTAGCTTCATACAAATGTTCACCCCTTATTTCATCCCCGTAGGTAGATTAATATCTAATGGTTAATAGAAAAATGTTTTACAGCGTCAAGAACTATTTAAATTGTAAGAATGTTTGACATATTAAATTATTACAATATTGAATTAATACCTAATTGACATGTTATCTTGGCTTATTTAAATATAATATTTGTATGCTTGCTTGCATGCTGAATACGAGGACTTTTACACCATAACCTAAGACCGTGTAAGAAACTGTTGTTACAAATAAAAATATTTCAATTTTGAATTTGAATTGATTTCTGGTCTAAAAACTGTCTGTGTCCTTCCCCGGGACTCAAACTATCTTTATTCCTAATTTCATTGAAATCGGTTGATGGGTTTAAGCGTGAAGTGCTAACAGACAGAGAGGTAGACGGACAGACAGACACACTTTCGCGTTTATAATATTAGTATATGGATATTGGCGAGACATATCTCCATTATTTAGCGATCATATGAGCCATAGCTCATATGATCGCTAAATAACTTTCATAAGGGTGGTTGTATAAATGTAACTATGATGATGACAAAATGAAGGTAGCTTCAGCAATGACGCCCAGGACCATTCATGATGATGACAAAATGAAGGTAGCGTCAGCAATGACGCCCACGAACATACGAGATGACAAAATGAAGGTAGCTTCAGCAATGACGCCCACGACCATTCATGATGACAACTGAAGGTAGCTTCAGCTATGACACCCACGACCATTCGAGATGACCAAATGAAGGTAGCTTCAGCAATGACGCCCACGACCATTCATGATGACTAAATGAAGGTAGCTTCAGCAATGACGCCCACGACCATTCATGATGACAAACTGAAGGTAGCTTCAGCTATGACGCCCACGACCATTCGAGATGACAAAATGAAGGTAGCTTCAGCAATGACGCCCACAACCATTCATGATGTTGACAAAATGAAGGTAGCTTCAGCAATGACGCCCACGACCATTCATGATGACAAAATGAAGGTAGCTTCAGCTATGACGCCCACGACCATTCGAGATGACAAAATGAAGGTAGCATCAGCAATGACGCCCACGACCATTCGAGATGACAAAATGAAGGTAGCTTCAGCAATGACGCCCACGACCATTCATGATGACAACTGAAGTTAGCTTCAGCTATGACACCCACGACCATTCGAGATGACCAAATGAAGGTAGCTTCAGCAATGACGCCCACGAATATTCATGATGTTGACAAAATGAAGGAAGCTTCAGCAATGACGCCCACGACCATTCATGATGACAACTGAAGGTAGCTTCAGCTATGACACCCACGACCATTCGAGATGACCAAATGAAGGTAGCTTCAGCAATGACGCCCACGAATATTCATGATGTTGACAAAATGAAGGAAGCTTCAGCAATGACGCCCACGACCATTCATGATGACTAAATGAAGGTAGCTTCAGCAATGACGCCCACGACCATTCATGATGACAAAATGAAGGTAGCTTCAGCAATGACCCCCACGATCATTCATGATGACAAAATGAAGGTAGCTCCAGCAATGACGCCCACGACCATTCATGATGACAAAATGAAGGAAGCTTCAGCAATGACGCCCACGACCATTCATGATGACAAAATGAAGGTAGCTCCAGCAATGACGCCCACGACAATTCATGATGACAAAATGAAGGTAGCTTCAGCAATGACCCCCACGATCATTCATGATGACAAAATGAAGGTAGCTCCAGCAATGACGCCCACGACCATTCATGATGACAAAATGAAGGAAGCTTCAGCAATGACGCCCACGACCATTCATGATGACAAAATGAAGGTAGCTCCAGCAATGACGCCCACGACCATTCATGATGACAAAATGAAGGTAGCTCCAGCAATGACGCCCACGACCATTCATGATGACAAAATGAAGGAAGCTTCAGCAATGACGCCCATGACCATTCATGATGATGACAAAATTCATTAATTCATTAATTCGTATGCATATGAGCCAGAGCCATTGCTCTGGCTCATATGCATGCGAATTTCCATTTTTTTTTTTAATTTCCTTGAGAGAACATGAGCTTAAATCAGAATTGTCCCGAATATATTAAATAATCTGTTAAATTACCCGCCTTGAAATGAAGTTCATTAGTAGCAAGAATCTATGTACAAGTAGACATAAAATGCATTCTATTATTCTTATAGAAACGACCAACTAATTATTTCACCACAAAACTGAACGACGAATACGACTCGTCGCTACGTGATTTTTAACTACGCTGCCAGCTCCATTGAAGCGGGAAAATCGCTGAAAGCATCAACGGGAAGAAAAGAAAATATGTAATGCTATAATATTCTCATCCGTTCAAAAGTGGCATAAAAGAAAAGCGACGGGCGTGGATGAGGAGGTAGCTACTGTTAATTTTGTTTAGAGGTAGGGCACTGCTGAGTGGCATGCCGCTCGTATTTGGAGTAGCCCAGCTGGGGATATACAACTCCAAAGAAAGCAACGGCCACAGTAAAATCACTAATTGCCTTGATTGAAGGAGGCATTGCAAAATCCTGTCATAGTTTGCAATTTTCATGTTTGCTTTTGTGCTGCTTTTCCGTTTGAGCTTATCCAAGCTACGTAAACTAACATTAATTCAATGAAGAAGTAATTTTGTAGTAATGGTTATCACCTGCAATTACTTGTTTGCGGCGTATGTCGTCGTTAGTGCGCGTTCAACCAGAAGATGAGGCGACACGACCTATTCTGAACTGATGACCATATCAGCGTGTGTTACACTTGACATTGTCTTCTATAGATGTAGATGTATGTGATATAGATGAGGTTAGACGACGAAATCAGTGTTCCCGGCGTGTGAAGTATGAACGTGTCGTGTGTTAGTCCGTCCGTCGTTAACGCACGTCCATTCAGACGGACGCGCGCAAAACGCGCGCGCGCGCGGACGCGACAAAATTAAGAACTAATTATTTCAGTGTCTGTAATGTGATACGTTGAAGTCAGTGACTTGTACGCGGCGTGTGACGTGCGGACGTGTCATTAGTCCGTCGTTAATGCGCGTCCATTCAGACGGACGCGTCGACAGGCGGACGTATTCTGAAATAATCATATTTATAATATAGCAGCAAATAAGCTGATAAGGCTGAAATGAAAGTTGAACAGCATATTGTTGATTAATCTTATAGAGCGGGTATTGAGAAAGCATGTCAAAATTGTATTGTTACCAACAAATCACAGTTGTATTGATAAACGTGAAAGTGATGTTTTTTTATGTCTCTCGCTTTACGAAAATACCCCAAGTTATTATAGTAAAATAAAGACCAGTATACGTAGTTTTACTTATTTGTACATGTGTCCAAAGACGTCCACTGCTGGATGTATACTCATGTCCAGCAGTGGTCATTTTTTGGCTGATGATGACGATGACGATGATGTACATATGCGGCAGCTATCGTGAGAGCCGCGGAATTAATTACTACGGTAATCGTTTCTTCCTTACCAAAACATTCTCACAACCCTATACTGAATATGGCGCCAAAGTGAATGAGGTGTGAATTAAAAAGATTTTTATGTCGAGCGCGATAATGGCTGAATGTACAGCACCCTGTATTATTCCCGTCTTGCTAATGCCGGGGACGTGTCACGGTGGCGATGGAGAGAATTTGAAACATGCTGTATGTCGCATTTAATTTTATAACAATTGTCTCGTATTTGAGGACCATTTTAGCCTGTCCTTGGTAGGGACACTGCCTAAATACGAAGCTGGAGGTCGTGGGTTCGAATCCAGGTAAGGACATTTGTTCGTGTGATGAGCACGAATATTTAATTCTGGGTCATGGATGTTTTCTATATATAGAAAGTAAGTATTAATTTATCTATAGGCTAGAAAAAGGGACAAATACTCAGCCCTCCAAAAGAATTATTATTTTGTACCTCTAGCTTTTGAGACGACAGGGTGCTGGGGGTCTGAGGCTTTAGCTTTCATAAAGGAGATGGGGCGTCGAATTAAAGACAGAGGTTCCGATGCTCGCGCGGGTTCGAACCTGGTGCAAAGATTGTCAATCGCCATCCAACGAGGTAACGCGGCCAGCGTGATGGACACCTTTGCACTGGGTACAACTCGCGGGGGCTTGTTTGATTAGACTTAGGCTAGGAATGTTATGTGCATGTTTTTGTTTTTATGTTTTTATTTTTATGTTATTTGTGTGATTCTTGTTATTCTATGTTTTCTATTTATATTGTTTATGAATAAATGATCTTTTTTGATTTTTCTATTTAATTATGTAGATCGTCGCCTATTATCCAATCCATAGTATCTCTACAAGCTTTGCTTTGTTTGGGACAAGGTCGGTTTGTGTGAGATTGTCAAAGAATATTTTTATAATATAAATGTCAGAAAACTTGAATGTGGGTTATATTTGCATTTGATGCTTTAAGTTTTATCTAAATCTCTAAAGGTTTACAAGATTTGCCAAACTGCCTATTTCTCGTATGATTTCTATGATTTTGATGCTCCAGATAAGTACGAAAGACATTAAATAAGTTCATACTGTACAAAAGAAATTAGGATACCCAATAATCATATCTATAAACCACCAAACCTTTTAGCCGAAGTAGAATAAAAATAAAATTCAATTGACACTTTGTCACTGTATCCTTTGAAACGTATTTTTTTCAATGTGATTGCAGTTCATTTTTGATTTGGCTAATCACGATTTCTCGGTTGCAAAGGGGTATCTGTCACTTTGACATTTGTGTTTGTGAGAAGGGAATAAAACACATTTTACAAATACTGGGGTTGATGTTTCAAACCATTATTTTAAAACATTTTAAATGGCCTCTATTTGGCATAATTCTATTGTTATATTCTGGCCCTGTCCTGGCTATTTTATTAAAAATTATATTGCAACAAACTGTTTAACGTCTTCAACCATAATAGGGAAACTCAGACACTATAATGAGAAAACATGAACACAGCAGCCATGCATTCACCGCATTCATCTTAAACAAAAAACCGCTCATATTTAATTACGCCTCCATTCCATATATTGTTACATCTATGGAAAACCTGCGAATCAACATTTTTTCGCTCATAGAATTTGTATTTAATCTTTTGCCCAGCAAGGTCGAATTTGCAAGTCCATTAGAGTGGTAGATTTGGCAGGTTTCGCACGGAGGTGACTTTTCAGGCGGTTATTACGCACGACGTCGACATAGTCTTAATGACGGTAATAGCCCCTCGTCGACACTCCAGGTGAACGTATGAATGCTCTCTTGTGGGTGAGAAATGGCGCAGAATGCTCTCTTAATGTTAGTTTTTACGGGAAGTCTAGGTTTTAAGTTTGCATGCATTTAAAGTGTGTACGTGAGTTGTTTTTTTCAGTGGGTTTCTTTGATTGACATTTAGTGAGATCTATTAATGAGTTTTGTTGCTAAGATGAAACCTCTCTAATGATCATTCATTAAATGTGCCGCTAACTTTTGTATAGAAACTTCTGAATTAATTATTTTCAGTGTTTTCTGTAGCAGCGTAATAGAAACAAATTCTACCATCAAATATAAATTCTACCATTAAAAAAAAATAGGTAGATGTCTTAGTGTTCGTCTCTGATCCACTAGGTGACACCTTCAATCTTAAGACAAAGCAATACACGATAATTTATAATTCGTGATCAGGAGTAATTTTTTCTAATTCTGTAATTGATACCAATCACGATTAACTGGAAGTTCCCTAAAACAAACATTCTTTTTTTCTGAATCAAACTGAATAAGGAATTACTTTATAATTCAAAATCATTGTCACCCTATTGGTTGTTTGCGAAAATTTGACGTATGTGTGTTTGACATTATTTAAATTGTTGGGGGTATGATAGAATTTGTGTAATTTGCATTCATAAATTTAAGAATTACACTTTTGTCCGGGTAGCTCTCTTATCGGCTACAAGATTGTGTAGTAGATTTCCTTTACTTTCTGCACCGCAGATTAAGAGCCAGTGGCCTGCTTCTTAAAAAAAGGACCTGAAGACTATTCTTCGGCTTTTTGGCTTTGTATCTGTCTGATACTGCTGCTCACCATCATTCAAGCTTATTTACAGGCGACATTTCCTCGCCATATCGGTCGTCATTAGATTTAAGTACATAGTTTTTAGAAAAAGTTCTAGAGCATTTACAATCTGGGCTACCACGTACCAGAAGGCGGAGCGTGGGTAGATCGTCCACGTGGCCTGACGATCTGGTAAAGGTTGCGGTCCGCTGGTGCAGGTGGCGCAGGACCTGTCATTGCGGCACTCTCTGGCTTATATCCAGCAGTGGGCGTGTTTTGGCTGATGTGATGATGATTGACATCCTGGCAGCCCAGTCGCTGCTTGGTTGGAGACTCCTTATTTATGGACCACCAACGGATAAAACATCTGAACTCTACCTCTCTCTAACTCTACTCTACATTTGGCTTAAATTCAAAATTCTAAGTAAGATGCTTAGCCACTTATAAGTGACCACAGCTCACACACAAACTTAATCAACATATTGAGAGCTAGCCGTCATATCCAATGCCATTCAGTACCCACCACCTGTGGACCCCACCACCTGTGGACCCCACCACCTGTGGACCCCACCACCTGTGGACCCCACCACCTGTGGACCCCACCACATGTGGACCCCACCACCTGTGGTAGCCTGCTCAGCACCAGCTGTAAATCGCGCCCTCCACCTTGCGTCGATATCCTCAATGCTTCATGAAGTAAGTGATCTGGCCGAAGGGTGTACTTTTCCGGCGATTTCGAGGCATGTTATTGGACACCCAGAACATGCGCCGCTCGTCGGTATGTTAACATGTTAAAAGTTTTGTATATTGATATGTATGTAAGTAAGATGTGTGTATAGTAAGGTCTTTGTATATTGTCTGACGCAAATACTTACCACTACTACTTACTCCTCTGGCGCAACGACCCGATTTAGTCACTCCGATGTTGTTACGCTCCTCAACAAGGTCTTCAATTTTAGCGTTCTTCCGAATTCTCCAACTGCCATCGGGTATCTGCGTTGGGCCGAGGGTTTTGCGGAAGACCATTTTTTCAGCCACCAAAGACTTGTTCTCCTCCCTGAGTTTCATCAGTGTCCAGACTTAACAGCTGTTTAAAAAAAAACGTTTATATGGCTGGCGCAAATCCTACTAAGTATTATAAATGCGAAAGTTTGGCTGTTTGGACTTTTGGGTGTTTGTTACTCAATCACGCTTAAATGGCTCAATCAATTTGGGTGAAATTTTGCACGAAATTAGTTTATAGCTTGGATTAAAATATAGAATAGTTTTTGTCTCGGGTTCACACAGACGAAGTCGCGGGCGGAAGCTAAGTAAATAAATAAATTCTGAGGGTCGTGAAGTCGTGACCCCTTGTCATTATATTCTGTCTAATGATATTTGTCATGTCTATCTGTTTTGGCGACATACACAGCGTAAATCGTGTAATGCGTTGCAAATTAGTCCATGTGATTTGCCTCACCGTAGTGGTTTTCTAATGTCTGAACTATTAGCAATAGTTCTTACTGAACCACACACTATAAGATAAGCAAGCAGGAATAATCCATATCGAAACCTAACACCACAAACTCCTATAAAACGACCTATCCCAATCAAAATTCAATCGAAACCTCTTTGGATTATGGTTTATTTTTGAATACATGATGACGTAAGATAGAAGGTTGTGGAAGTTTTAAGTTGAGATACAATTCGAAAGGCGATAACTCACAACACATTGCGACAGAATACAGTCGCGTACACATGAGTTAGTAGTGCATTAGTGCAATAGATACAGTATGGAGCACAGTAAACAAGAACAGAATAAACGAATCACATCAAAATATCAAAAAACAACCTTATTTTTGAGATTACAGGGTGGAAATTAGGTTGAATGTTAATCTAATGTACGGTGTTCTTTCTCTATGGTTTTCGTATCTTAATGCGTAGTCGCACTTCGGAATAGTCGCAGAAACGATATAATAAGTAGAAAATATCGTTGGTTTATTGTCTTTTGTAATCGTTCTATGATTTGTCTGAGATTTAGGAGGATTGAGGTTGTAATTACGCGACCGTCTTTTGTTTGATAGGCTGGGTGGTGTGTCTCAATTGTGGTTACATTATATAATTGTGTTATATATATTATAATTGTGTTACAGGTGGTAACCGTTACCTATATGAAATTATTTGTTACCTGCCTAATTGCCTTTTTACTATAGCTTTTGAAAGTACACGTCCATTCTCTTAATTATTACAAAAAAAACATTCTAAGGGCGGGTTGCACCAACTTACGATTAAAGACCGATCAACGTTAAATATGGCGCCGGCAGCTGTCATTCCATAGGAACTTGTCAAACTTTTCATAGATTCCGATTTTAACGAACAACGATTACAGATACGAGTAGTTTGGTGAAACCCACCCTAAAACTATTATGGAGAAGTAAATAAAATACGAAAACTAGAACACCCGTTGTTACGGAACTACATTTTTGAGTTAAGAAACCTTACACACACCATCACTTTTTGAAAACCTGCGAAAGCTCCAATGAAGAAAATTGGAGCAAAAAGTGAAAATTTGTCAACATTTTTTACTTCAGTAAAACAATTAAGATACCTAACTATTAAATGTTTTCTAATATTTTGTTGTTATTGCATGTCTTACTGCAATGAGTTTGTCATAAAAATCTTCAACTGTTTATACAAAATAAAAATCCACGCGCTTATAAAGATACGCTCGATGTCACTAGTCATGTCACTAGTGCGGAAAAGTGCACTTTTCGTGCATATGTCGAAACTTTAAAGAGCCATATGTACAGTAAAACGTTGTACGATACACGTGCGAATAGGTAATTCGCAACTGGTGTCGATTTAAAACACTCCCTTCGGTCGTGTTTTAATTTATCACCACTCGTTGCGAATTTCCTATTTTTGGCACTTGTATCGTAAATAACTATTACTGTTCACCTTAATCCATTCTAATAAGGTGCAATATGTAAACATTTCTTACACGTTGACTGTACTAGTTTCCCTGAAACAAATTTCCCTATCTCCTTCACACTCCACAACATTGTTCACTCTGTATACCGTAGGTACGCTCGTGCACGAAAGTGGGTATTAAAGCCATGTGCACGATAAGCTTTTATCTGTCGCGTAAATTTGTCAGGCATCTGTCACACTAACGCGATCTCTGCACCGTTGTGTGCACACCTTTACAATTCGTATTTAAGTACTCATGGAGTCATGGGTTAGGTTAGGTTATAATTTAAATTTTATGACTGACATAAATGTATGGTAAAGAATCCCTACGGACTCTTTAGCATCCATTTATGTCAGCCTTCCTGTATGATTTTGTCACGAAGTCAGTCTAAATATAAAGAAAATAATAATAAAGAAACAACTACCTGTATACCTGCCACAAAATTGAGATTCGAATGGTTATAAATTTTATTAATAATATACCTAGACGCAAAAGTTTGTAAGGAAGTTTTCTTAGTCTAATATTTGATGCAAAAATTACCGAACGGGACTTGACGAATCTAGAACTTACAGAAGTCATATATAGCACAGGTAAATGAGTTCCAAAACTGTCCCTACAGATGGCACCTTCAATCTTAATTCATATTAGGTACCTAACAAAGGTGTACAACGGGGTGTCAATTATTCAAATTAAGGTATTAGTCGAGGAATGAAATGTTGACCACTTTTCGGCCTTATTTCAAAGCTGTTAAGGTCCAAAAGTGGTCAACCTTTTCATTCCGCAACTGTTCCTATCCAGCATTAGTATGTTTACATTTTCATCCTTTTTTTTTAAGTAAGCGTATCGATAATTAATATTTTAACTGCATCAATACACAATAAATTATTGATTAGGTACTTAGTTCCTTTGAGGGATATTGTCAACTTTTCCACTAGCCGCAAATGTAGGTAAGAATAACACTAGAACGTTAGTGCAGCGTATAATCCTTTACTTTGGCTTTACGGCCGCTAAATCAGCGTTTACGAGTCATGCGCGTGTCCCGTTTTGCGCGATACGAGGACTGTCCGCTAGGATATATGGTTATGTGCTACAGAGTGGTGACAATGACCGTGGATGGGTCGAAATACAATGTTTTTGTATGAAAACATAGATTTTACGAGCTGTGGAAGAAACCAAGATTTCAAAATCCTACTAATATTATAAATGCGAAAGTTTAGATGTTTGAATGTTTGGATGTTTGTTACGCAATCGGCAAAATGGCTGAACCGATTTGAATGAAATTTTTCGCGAATATAGTTTATAGCCTGGTTTAAAATATAGGATAGTTTTTGGCTCGAAATCATCCCTCCAAGGGATGAAATCGGGGGTAAAATTATGGTCCAAAAACCTGAGTGATTCAAATGCAGCCATGCCATTCTAGGCTTTAAGATTCAGTCAATAAGGTGTGTAATGGCGTGAATACAAGATACATGTCACTTAAACGTTTAACCGAGTGGCTACATTGAATACTAAAATACCCTTCTTTACTTTTAACTAAAACTAAAATTATATGACATCTTCTTAAATGTGCCCTCGCATGATGTTTGTTTTGTTAATTGTTTCTCGCCTAAGTGTTTTTTAATCTCAGAGACCATAAATAAAGCAGAGACATAAAAAAATGAATGTGAAGAAATGAATACAGTTTAAAAATCGACATCTACTAACCAACATTCGGTACCTACAATTGAGGTGAAATCAAATTTGTTTCTCACAGATGATATGTTCAAATTTTGAATGTAATCAATAAGAACCATTTGATTATAAAAGCAATAACAACACTAACACAGATAAGAAATTTGTTCCTCCAAAACAATTAATCTTAATGCTAGTCGTACTTAGTTAACTTGCGGTTTCAGAACGCATCATAGAGGGCCGAGTGGTTACACATTGAATAGGAAATACCCTCCTTTACTTTTTATTTTTTAACGTGCACTCGCATGACATGTGTGTTGCTACTGTAATGTTAATTGTTTCTCACCTAAGTGTTTTTAAACTTAGAATAAAAACAACAAATCTATTTCACTTTTGTGTTTGTTTACTTAAAACATGCTGGGGAAAAGAAAATCACATTTATCACAACAACCAACAAAGGCACGAGCAATGAAGGTTAGTCAAAATTAAGAACAATTTTACGCGTCTATATTCTTTCTCATTTAGGATTTCGATCATCTTAAATTGATAACAGAGGTAGATTACTGAACCATCATCATCATGGATGGCCTTTAAGTCTATACGAACAGTATGAAGAAGGGAGACAACGTCTTCCATGGCAGTGTAAGCCATTGCGGGAGGAAAATAATTACAGCGTTTTTCTTACTTCATCCCCTAGGAGGGATAAAGAGGCGTTCCGTTAAAGGAAATTAAAACATGGTAAACCATTAATTTGTCATAATACATAATCCAACTGCAAGCAGAAAAGTAGGTAGGACGTGGTTCTAACTTAACGTAACCTACTAACTCGGGTAGCTGCTTACAGAACCGAACAGCTACCAGAAATGTAGGCTAGGTTAGGTTAGAATTGCGATGCTCCCAGAACCGAATGTTTGATTAGACCTTTTAATTTAAAAAGTTTATTTTGGATAATCAAAATAATTTAAAGTCTAAATGGGGACTGGGGATGGAGATGGAAAGTCCTACCTCTTTTAGCATAAGATAATTTTGCTTTCAAAACTAACTAAGTAATGTGAGTAAAACTACTGGACGGATTTAGGCAAAAATGTAAACTAACAAACTCATCGCAATTTTACCTTTTATGATGGAATTTTCGGTAATTTGGGGCAATTGGAACAATCTATGATAGTTTATATCAACAATATAGGTTGTCTGGAAGAGATCGCTCTTCAGCGATAAGACCGCCTGTTGTCTACCTCTACCTACATGTTATTGTATTGTTTTTCTTTTTAACTGCTTTGTTTGTGTGAGGTGTGCAATAAAGAGTATTTGTATTGTATTGTAATAAAGTTTTTATCTCGGAAATCATCCCTTAAGATGATAGAAGTGTGTTTGCATGGGACAGCGATAATTAAGCTTACGCCTAACATAATTTAATAGCAATAATTTTTCTAAGACAGCAAGGAGTTCTACGCGGGCAACAGCTAGTTTTTATTATAAAGTATGAATTTAGGCAGGCTTGGCGGAGGCTTTTGCCGAGCAGTGGACGACATTTAGCGGTTATGATGATGGTAGTGATGGGAACTTTTGTTTTTACAACACAAATATTTGCCTAAGGGTGGTATTCCACTTGTCCAAGATCTTTGTCCAATGTGCATTGCGTGTCACTCACGCTTTGAGCAAAATTTGAGACGCAAATACATATTCGACAAAGATCTTGGACGAGTGGAATACACCCTAACACCATATGGACTATACATGTAACATTCTAACAAAGAAGGTAAGTATATAATTATTAAGTAGAATTTATAAAATAATTTTTAACTTACTTCCGTAACGCAACATTGACTAGATAAATGGCTGATTATATTATAAATGAAATGTTACGAGCAATTTATTAGCTTCTGATGACCTTTTTAACTATTTTCGTAGCCTGCACATAACCGACAAAGCTGACCCATTCAAAATTGCTCACACCACACTATCGTCTGTATTTTTCCGTTTCACGCACGACACATTGCCAAGAGATCGAGACAACGGCATCGATAACGATATCGATCGATAAACGCTAAGCTCTCAATCGTGTCCATGTAGTTGATACAAAATGGACGTGTAAGTAAATACGAGCGACGCGCGCGACACTACCGTATCGGGTTACTGATTTACGGTGCGGTGTCACCACAATGTGCCGGACCGGGTCGGGTGCCGGACAGGACATGCAGCGGACGTCACGACAGGATTTTAAAATAGAAAATCTGTTGAGTTTCTAGCTGCAAGTGGGTTCGATTAAGTAATGAATAGTCAATAGTGAAGTTGGATATAAAGTCTACCCCTTCTGATATTGTAATCTGATTTTTTTAAATTAAAAATGGGATTGCATTTGTTCTTCGTCTAACCTGATGGAAAGTTAAAGCAAGGTATGAGCGATCATGCTCACCGCCTGTTCACTCGATGTAGTTAGGTACGTATATGACCTTTTCGCGCCTAATCTACTAAACCAATTATGATGAAATAAGGGGGTATAAAGCTTCTTTTTTGCTCCATGACTCGCCGCTGAGGGAGAAAGGAGAAATCGCACAGACCGAATCCCCCCTGCGGGGATTAGTTTGACTAGATCTCCAGGTAAGACGGGTATCAGTTTTAAGAGCTACCTAGCATAAAAATTTAGCAGTAGGTAATATTTTGCTCTAATCCAGATGGATAATTATGTAACTTTTCGAATAAGCGTTAGTACAAATCAACATTCTCACTTACAAAAAATGTCATTTAGATCTACCTTGACGTACGGGAAGCATTACGCATTCGACAATCTGTAGTTGATAATAATATTGATTTTGATTATTTAGTTAAAACAAACTAGTTTAGATGACGAAAAGTACTTAAAACCAACCATTACCGGCATCTATTGTTTAATTTTATCTTCAAGTAGGGTTGTACAACAATAACGCAAAGTACTTACTCCAGTGTGTGCCACATTTAGATCAGTTTTGTGACGTCTTTTTGAGATCTTTTCCTGTCATATTTAGCATCAAAAGAAGCTGTGAAATCCCATGTAAAGTGTATTTTCGTCGCATCGTTTTTTTTAGTTTCAATCACACAAAGGAAAACAACATTAAGTATATCACTTAAACTACATATCCGACCAGATTATGACCCATTACTCCCTTTACTTGTTCGAGTACTTATGTTTGTGAGGATCTTCAGATGTTCGAACGGGTCGAGGTTACTGAAAAACTTATTCGATCCACAGGCAGACTTCGGACAGTTCCGCGTCGCATGGCACTTTCGGAAAAAAATGCGCGCGTGATAGGGCCGGGGACTTATTACGAGCATCTACCCGCCAAATTAGAAACGAATCATCTGACGATAATTCAAACTAAATTAATAGTTTTTATTGTGTAAACATAGTCATTAAACTTGATGATTAGGTGAAAATGAAAAAATGTTTGACATTGTATAGTAATATTGTTATGCAAAATTTTAAATTATTAATTTTATTCATGTTTTTATTTTTATTTGACGATCGTAATATCAAGGCGTATAAATTGACCCATTGTAATTTATACTGTATTTTTATATTATGAAATAAAGAAATCTAATCTAATCACTCTGGCCTACAACCGCCACCGTCTCCAACTCGCGACAGCCCCGTGTTCCACCCGCGAAAGTCTTGTAGGAAACAGCGCCGAACATTACATGTGATAGTTTGCAGCTTACAGGATTTTTAGCACGACAGTTAGCTCGGATCAGTTGCCCGTGAGGACAAAGACTTAAAAGGACTTTTACAAAATGGCGCTTCTAAACGCGATAAGACAAGACCTTTTTTTGCTGGGAGAATGCGTTGATGCACCTTCCACCCGGTCAGGGGGGACCGAACGGGTGTGTGGAACCGGGCAGAAGACCCAGACTACTCAATAAACCACCAACGATTGTCCAGCGATCTAGATACGCGGCATCAAAAGCCAAAAAAAACTGGCGGCGCAGCATCCGTGTGTTATATTATTTCGCTTACCAGGAAGGTCAAAGGTTCGCTTACGCATGCTACTTCGACCAAGACAAGGAGACGTGTGTTTATATGATTTAGTTATTTTTCAACACAATTGCTCGTAACGTACCTCTTATTGTGTCGCTTTTAGGCTCATAATCCTGGATATTAAACACGCGTGTTTAATAACATTACGATACTTGTGTGTTATGGTTATATCCCGATTAAGTCACGTTGGCACCTTGCAGCAAGATGTATGCATGCACACGGTACATTCTTAAACTAACCGGGTTGTACAGAATGTACAGCTTTTTTTTTAATTCTCGGCAAATTGATTCTTACCCGACTAAACAAATTAAATCCTTTTTGTTAATTAATTGACTATTTCTTTTTGGATATGATATAGAAACGGTTAATTTAGTAAAACTATTCACTTTTGATAACATTTTACATGAATTAATAAAGATAACATTTTAAAACGAAATTATTTATTTTATTTTGTATTGGCTGTTTAGAGATTTCATCTAATGCGCGCGCACTGCGCAAACTTCACAAAAACATTGATGCGCGCCATTATAGGTTATTTCACAGATATTTGTAAACATTGTTAATGCGTGTTGGGTTATTAACAAAAATGTTGATTCGTGGTGACTAGAAAAGTGATAAAAAGAATGGACGCCACTAGAAATTCTTGACGATGTATACAACATGTGAGTAAAAACCTGTTGACATCAATAAGTAAAGAAAATAACTTGACAGGCCTATCAAATTTTCATCTTATGAAAAGGATTTTTTCCTCGCAAAATGTGTTGAAAAACGTCGTATGAAACGCGTGAGCTTTGATAATTACAATCCTCGGCTCTCTTATCACGCTCACCTGCGGTTCGCGTGATAATTCCGCCTCTGATGTAATTATCAACATACCTCACTTGTATCACAATGTACTATTATCAAATTCCTATTATATATTAAATATATATAATATTTGATACATAAAGTCAATTAAGCAGATGCTCTTGTCTTAAGCAACTTATGATGACAATCATATTTAAGTTTTGATCTTGGAAATAATAGATAGATCCTACTAATATTATAATTGTGAAAGCTTAGATGTTTGGATGTTTGTTACTCAATCACGCTTAAACGGCTGAACCGATTTGAATGAAATTTTGCACAGAGATAGTTATAGCCTGGATTAAAATATAGGATAGTTTTTATCCCGGGTCCACGCGGACGAAGTCGCAGGCGGAAGCTAGTCGTACTAATATTATAAATGCGAAAGTTTCGATTTTGTTACTTAATCACGCTTAAACGGCTGAACCGATTTAAATGAAATTTTGCACGAAGATAGTTTATAGCCTGGATTAAAATATAGGATAGTTTTTATCCCGAGTCCACGCAGACGAAGTCGCGGGCGGAAGCTAGTAATAGATAAAGCTTTGAAGATGGGATCCCTTTCCTCCGAAAAACTTCATGTAACATGAAAAATCAGGTTTATGTAGTGAGACTTTGCGGACTGGCTTTCGGTCTGTTAGTCATAGTCATAGTATTTATTCATGAACAATATACATTGTGGGTGGGTGATCCATTTTCGTGTAATTATACACAAGTCGGTTACAGATATTGTATATATACCAATATTTTCGATCTCGACATATGTTCGCCGCGTGATCGCATCAGAAATATGGCTATCCGCAGCAGAACCAAGGTAACCGATATAGCCGCAGCCCTCCGAATCGCTAAAATTAAGTGGCAGTGGGTTGGGCGCATGTAGAATCGATGGCCGTTGGGGCGGAAAGGCTCTCAAGTGGTGACCCGGTACCGGAAGACGCAGCGTGGGTAGTAGACCTCCGACAAGGCGGACTCATGTCCTAGTAAAGGTCGCGGGCGTCCGCTGGATGCGGTGGGCGTAGGACCGATCACGTTGGCGCTCTTTGGGCGAGGCCTATCTCCAACAGTGGACTTATTTCGGCTGATACGATGATGATGCTAGGTCAAAAGGAACAGAAACGGTTTAAGCCGATAAACCTCACAGCCGCACAGGTAATAATCCTATGTTTCTTTCTTTTGGACACAAGGTCTCTTTTCCGTTCAAATCTCGGACGAACATAAATACCTCCAGAACCCGTATCATGGTCGGCCTTATCACGCGATAAGTGACAAGATAGAGCGTCCGTCACTGGCTGACACCGTTCGATGGAACGAGACGGACGCTCTATCTTGTCACTTATCGCGTGATAAGGCCGCGCATACGACGTATATACGGCGCATATACGATAGACGTACGGATCGTCTATCGTCACAAGTAGACGTAAAAGCTCAAATTACGGAGCCGTAATGCTGGATGTTTACGATAATCGCGACGCTCGTTATCTTAGCTAGGGCCGTATTACGTGTCATGGCGACTACTGTCTTGTTTACGTCATGGCAGAATCAAAGCCTTAAATCGCGTCATCTTACATACTTACTCATAGCATAACTATGTAGTTGATTTTTTAGTTTATTTGGAACACAAATTATCTTTAAAAAAAAAAGGGGTACACATAGAGTACCAACAGACATAAAGCGTAAAGACCTGGAGGTTCATTAATATACTTACGATATGTTAACAAAACGAATTAATCATGAGACGTAAAAAAGCTTAAAAGAAAAATATTTGTACCGGTCCTCGACGCACTAGGTATCAATTTACACAATTACTCAAGTTGAATATTATATGGGATTCAAAACTAATCCTATCATCCTACTAATATTATTAATGCGAAAGTATATGTTTCAATATTTAGATGTTTGTTGCTCAATGGCTTAAATGGCTTAACCGATTTGGGTGAAATTTTGCACGAAGATAGTTTATAGCCTGGATTAAAATATAGGATAGTTTTTATCTCGGGTCCACGCAGACGGAAGCTATTAAAAGTCATAAAGATTATCAATCGTCGGAGGTAAAACAGTCAAAAACTGGCAGCGAGTGTGTGTGTACAAACTCCTGTTTTACATATATCGGAAAAAAATTGACATTTTTCATTTGGAATTGAAGGTGATCTGAAAAGTAACATTTGACCAGTGATCTTATCTAAAAGCTTCGCATTAACAGATCGATTTTCACATTTAAAAAAAAGTAGGTGCTTTGATTATCTATCAACTTTTTTTTTTAATTCAAATGCGCCAACAATTTGACCAAAGAGCTGGCAGCTTCCTCGCACAGCGGATTAGTGTTGCTATTCAGCGAGGCAATGCTGCCAGCATCTTTGGTACGATGCCACATTTTTAGAGATAGTTTGAATTTTTATGTTAGCTTTAGATTCTTCTATTATTGTTATTGTAATTAGTGTTATATTCGTTCTCTTTGTATAATATGTATATTTAATGATAATAAATATAACACCTACGCCCTATTTCTAGAAACAAAATAAACTCGCAAACAAGCTTGAAAAAAATTAAACCCTAACTTAATCCTATTGACGATACCTTTGATTGATTCTTGGAAATGTAATGCTTTCTTCACTTCAACAAGAAATAATCCCTTAATTGGATTAGGTACATGATTGCTTCGTTATTTTCTTTCAACTCTGTATGAACCTTGTACAAGAAAAGTATATTTAGTTGTTATTGAAGAACATTTAAAGAAATACCTATATTTTTAAAAACCCTTACATTTAATCTCTATGTATTATGTAGGTATACAAGGTGAAATCGTTAAGTGTGCTTAAGCGATCATTTCGTTAAATATAAGAGATGTCGAAAACTTTAAAATGATATCGAAATTAAGTTGCCCAACGAGTAAAACTATTTTCGATTACACCCTGTATATATGTAACATTGCAATCTCATCTTGCAATTCAATTTTGATCCACTTCCACGGAAGGATCTTAAACTTTTCAATGATGTATAATATAAGACTTATTACTTTGGTACAAAAAGGTAAAGGTCGCGGGAGTCCGCTGGATGCGGGTAGCGCAGAACACGGGTCATAGGCCTCCCCCAAAGTGTGCCACAAAGACCGCTTTGTGGCACTCTTTGAAGGAGACTTATGACCAGCAGTGGACGTCTTTAAACTGATATGATGATGATGACTTTGGAACATTCTAGTTAGATGCCTTATTTTAAGGCCAAGTAGCCTGCATTTTAATTTTTAATCGAGTAAGGTATCGTATACGTATGATACAAGAATAAGGGTTAGTATCCACCGGAGCCGGGCTGTTATTCGGAACGCGCTAATGTACATCGCCTCAGCCATCACGCCTAACGGAACTAGACATCTGATTCCGTTTAGCAACTACGAATCGCGGCGTCAAGTTTTATTTGTGGGTGAACGGTGAGGTGAGTAGAGTGAGAGTAGCGGAACGGTGTCCAAGGAAAAATCCACCAATGGGAAGAGTTGCGTGATCGCGGCTAGTAACCTTTTCCTCGCATACCACTTCACTACCTCTTACAGCTCTGGTGGATCACCTTAAGTCACCATCATCAACTGAAAGATGACCACTGCTGGACTTAGGCTGTGCCAAACAGCTGTGCCGCAATGACCAGTCTGCGCCACCCTCATCCAGCGGACTCCTTTAACGGGTTATCAGTCTACCCTGTGGGGGTTTCGCCACGTGAAATGTTTCGAGCCAGAAATCCATGTCAATCGCAATTACCATCAAATCTCTATAACACGAGTCGGGGCCATAATAAGTGAATTAAACGCCTCGTGCATTAGTATAATCGCGCGACATGTAGCGTTGCCTCGTATATCGGCGCAATGACGCAGTTACTTTGGAGTACTGTCGCCGAAACCCAGCCGGTGCGGTCGCTGAACGGTGTTGATACTTGTGCTTGGTGTGTGCGGCCTCTGGTCAGTATACTGGTGGCATACTGTTTGGAACTCGGCTAGGACTTCTTAATAGATTGTATCTTGTCTTGTCAATTATATGGATTCATCCTGAACAGCTGTTTTCCTGGTCTTCGGTCTCAAGCAGAGCCAGAATGAAATATAACATAATGCATGTTACGCGTTAAGTAGGCAGTTAGTTGATTTATAGATTTTAATTTACTTATTGTATTTTTTGGTAATTATCAACATAAACAAATGTAATGCATGAATATAATAGACTAACCGAAAAATATGGAAAATTGTACTGACAAAATTACAATACCTACATTGAAACATTTATTTTAACAAAAAAAAAACGAAACTTACCTACTTATTTAAGTTTGATTCACAAGAGCTGGCGCATAATGTCTATGAAATTATGACAATATATTTTCCGCGCCAGCTCTCGTTAATCGACCTGTAGTCATATGTTTAAATACATAATATTTCAATTATTCTAGATAGTGAATTCAAAATAGTATCAAAACTGGCTGCGCGTGCGCTCCGCGCAGTGTTGTCACTGCACACATTACCGTGAGATACTGTGGCATTGTCGCGGATCGGATTTAGACGCGAATTAAACCGAATTATTACAAGTGAATTAGGCCGATATGGACACCCACGTTCACGGAAAACTTGACACGTGATCCTGTATTTGTTGTCCTGGGGGGATGGTACGAGGGTGAAACGAACACTCACGATCACTCAGTAATGTTAGCATAGTAGATACATAAAGCGGGAGCCCATGGGGATGCCCCGTCATCGTGAATAGGACATGATGTTACGATCCTCAGCAATGAGAGAACGACAGACCCCGTAGCATGGACGGCCTTATCACACGATAAGTGACAAGATAGAGCGTCCGTCACTGGCTGACACCATTCAATAGAACGAGACGGACGCTCTATCTTGTCACTTATCGCGTGATAAGGCCCTCCATGCTACGGAGTCTGATATGATGAGTTACATATGTTGACTCTAGCAATTTGGAGAGACTTGTGGTGCAAGCGGGAAAGAGCCGTGCCGCTCTTCAACAGATAGGGAGAAGGAGACCGGAACGGATATTTAACACATTTTTTTTAATACAACGACGGTGGCAAACAAGCGTACGGCCCGCCTGATGGTAAGCGGACACCGCAGCCTATAGACGCATGCAACTCCTAAGGAGTAACATGGACGTTGCCGACCCTTGATATGTTTGAGGATTCGCCGTGTAGACAGCTGATGTTTGTGACCTGTAATTATTAATTTTGTGATGGCCATTTATAATGTTGGGCAAACAATAAAATTGATACACATTTTCACAAAAAAATATATTATTTCGGAAGGCTTGGTCCGTGGGGCCCTGGAGCCCTAAGCCTCTTCAAAGAGATGTCGGAGAGGGATAGAAATGCCGCCGCAGACCGAAGAGCTGGCAGCTACCTCGCAACAAAGAATGAGCTTAACTATTCAGCGAGGTGAAGCTGCCAGCATCGTCGGTACAATGCCGCATTTAGTTAGACTTTTTTTTCTTTGAATTTAGTTTTTAATAATTAGTCTAAGTTTATACTTCTTATGAGATATCCGTGTTTGTTAATATGCGTTTAGTTTCACTATTTCAACCAGTCAACCTTTTCGTTACGGATGGTGAAAACCAAATTAAAATAAAACAAAACGGAACGTCGTCGCGCTCGCGAAACTTTTTAATAGCGTCCCGGCGACCAATCGAAAAAGTATTGTTTAAATTTCGAAGCCGAATAGCGAAGTTTCGATCGTTGTGTTGTTCGAAAAAGTTGAAAAAAGGTTGAAAATTGAATACCAGTGCTAATGGGTACTTTCAGTTGGTTCCGAGTGCATGCGAGGTGAAAGTTTATTTATTTTGCACGCCAATTAGTGTTTTGTCAATTTTGATATGGTTCGTAAAGAGGGCTTGTGGATTTGGCACTTTTATGAATGCAAGAAAATAAATTAAAAACGAGAACTTTTTCATAAGAAAAAAATCTTTTTTTTTTTCATAAGACCTTTCGGTTCAATCTGTTCAAAATAACTAAGGACATTTATTTAGCATATTGGTTACACGTCTTTGCAGCGATTTGCCTCGTCTTTCCTAATGCGAAATGCTAAGAAATGGAATTCAAATTCGAATTCAAAATAATTTATTGCCAAAAAGAACACAAAATATAACCCATAACATAAGTACAAAGAAACAACTTAAAAATGCCTTTGAATTAAAACTAAAATACAAAATGCATTAGGTTGGGCAATGGGTGCTCGTCTCAGCATATGCAAGGCTTGAAGCCTTGCGCTGGTTTGCAGACGAGTCCCTTCGACAGGGTCGGTCGTAACTCTACGTCTATCTTATACAAGTAGGAACTTAATATTAAGTTGGTAAATTATTGCTCTACAATCATATTGTTCTTGTGTTAAGTGTTTAAATGTATAAAGAATAATATAAATAAATGAATACTAAACAAATACAAATGTTAATAAACGTCTTGTCTATCTGTCTTTTACCTAGCCTATGTATAACGATTTTATATGTATGTGATGTGTGTTCGTTGTTGTGTGGTGTGTTGCTGTTTGTGTGTCCAGGGGCCGTAGACAAGGTTACAATCGACAAGCGCTAACGCCAATAGAAAACTAATAAAATGTATGGGAATGACAGATGTTAACGAAAAGTGTTTCGTCGGCGTCTGTCATTCCCTTACATTATATTATGTTCTATTGGCGTTAGCGCTTGTCGATTTTAACCTTGTCTACGGCCCCTGTCGCGTTTGCGTGGGTTTTAAATTTGCCTCTGCAATTCGCTCCCTTCATCTGTATTTCCTGAAAACTACGATCCAGGTGCCTTCAAAACAAGAGTGAATAAGCTATTACTGAACCAGTGAGCTTCATCTTAGGCTCTGTCGTCGCTTACCATCAGGTGAGACTAGTAGGACAGTCTTTTATAAAAAAATAAAAAAACGTAGTATAATAAGTACCTACCGGTCCCTGCACTAGGCTTAGTAAATTTAGTTAAGTAGTAAACTCATATTAAAAGTATCAGAGCCGATACGAAGACTACGAGTATGTGTTTAGCAGTCTATGTTTGTATTTACGTGTGTTCCATCGTACTGTTTAAGATAATGAACCGGATATGATGAATGTGGTGATACCGCATTCATCATATCATATCCGCCGACAAAACAGTACAATAAAATCTTGAATTTTTTTTTTTTTTTTGGGTACCTCCCCTACACCTGAAGCGAGGATGTAATTATTTTCTCGTTAAACCCATGGTGTGGGGTATCGTTCGATAGCTCGTTCAAATATTATGGGTTTCCTAAAACTATTTTTCAAATCAGTGATTCATTTGCGAGATATTGGGCTTTAAACCCCTAGTTTTTGTTAGAGTCATGTGTCCTCCCCTCCTTCCCCGGTTACTACTGGGGATGTAAAAAATTCGTGGTAGTAGTATACATATATAATCAAATCAACAATACGCGACGATTTAATTAACGACGAATTATTTTGACGACCGCTTTAGCCTAGTTGGTAGTGACCCTGCCTACGAAGCAAGAGGTCCGGGTTCGAATCCCGGTAAGGGCATTTATTTGTGTGATGAGCACGAATATTTGTTCCTGAGTCATGGATGTTTTCTATGTATTTAAGTATTTATTTATCTATATAAGTATGTTTATCGTCGTCTAGTACCCATAGTACAAGCTTTGCTTAGTTTGGGACTAGGTCGATTTGTGTAAGATTGTCCCCTAATATTTATTATTTATTTATTTATTATTTATATTTATTTCGGACAACTTGATCCATTTTTTGTTAGAAATTACAGTAATAGGGTTAATAAAATAATACAACATTAAATTAAAATTAAAAGCGGCGCGTTGGGGCGGCGACAGGCGGGTGCAGCTGCGCATGCCGCCACACCAGCGGCGATTCCCAGCGCTAGGCTAGCGTGCTCAAGATGTTGTTTGAGCTGCCGCGGCTGCGGTTGAGGAGCGAGGTACTTCGTTTTCTCATGATAGCGTAAAAGCAGTCTGTCGGAGCATCAGCGAACATAGCCGAAGTAGTACCGCGAAAGCCCAAACAGCATCCTGAGATTACACTGGACGCGCAGAGCGCCATACGCGGTACGCCCGCTTGGTAAAGCTAGTCCACAGACCGCACGTGTAGAAGGTTTCACAGAAGGCTTTAAATAGAGTTAATTTCACCTCTCTACTAGCACGTGCGAATCTGCGGGCCAACGTGTTAGGCTGTAAACAGTGCTCGACCGACGGTGAGCGCTGACATCGGTTGGACGTAGATATATCAATGGAAATGTATGACGAAATACAGTGCAGCGCTGATAAACTGCTACGCGCGTACAGCTACGTGGCGCGTACCGCGACCGTCGCGCGTCGGTCGAGCTCGTCGGTCGCGCGTAGTCGGTCGACCGACGAGCTATGAGATTGTATGGATGCGTTCAGTGCTTCGCTGACGGAGCGACTGACCGTACATACTGCACACACGCGTCGCAGTTCGCCGTCAGCGTTGCACTGAATGCATTTTCGCAACCGACGCTCAGCGCTGACGTTCAGGACGTACGGTCAGGACGTACCGTCGGTCGAGCACTGTTTCCAGCCTTACAGCGGACGCACAGCGCCCGGCGCTCCCGCTCGATGTCCATATCATCAGTCAGTTTCAGTGACCCAGTGACCAAGGTATTTAAATTTGTCAGCTCTCTTCAAAGGAGTCCCGCAAAGAGTAACAGTTTGCATCTTATAGGATTTGTTACCTGCTTTAAATTGCAAGAGCTCACTTTTAGATGCATTATACCCAAGTCCATGGGTCTCAGGGTATCGTTCACAAATCTTTATCATTTTTATGATTCCTCCCATCGAGGGGCACAGCAGCACCATGTCATCAGCATATCTTAGATTATTAACACATACATCCTACTAATATTATAAATGCGAAAGTTTAGATGTTTGGATGTTTGTTACTCAATCACGCTGAAACGGCTGAACCGATTGGAATGAAATTTTGCACGAAGATAGTTTATAGCCTGGGTTAAAATATAGGATAGTTTTTATCCCGGGTCCACGCGGACGAAGTCGCGGGTGGAAGCTAGTCTTCTATATGGCATCCGACATGTGCGCTGCCGAGCTCCTCGATCAGGCCATTCATATAAATATTAAATAACTTTGGTGAGCTCAATCCCCCCTTTCTAACTCCACATTGCATGACGTATGCATCCGAGAATGCACCCATCCATCTTACACAGTTTCTCTGGCTGCTGTACCAATAATGAATTTAAAAGCAAAACTATAGGCATAAGTAGTTACCGAGTAATAGTCGACAAACTTAATGTACCTACTTGGAAAGGCCAATTTTAATTCCCTTGATGCGTACTGGCATTTTACTGTCACAGAGTAAACCCGTGAGTTCCCGATATAATTATATCCATTCTCAATGATAAAACAATTACCAATCATAACTTCTTTTTTTCAATAACACCATCGATATCACACGCATCCAAATCGTACATTTATCGTCCATATTCTATAAAAAATATGTTCAACAGACAATGACAACTGTAACCGTCATAAATCCGTAATGGCGGGTGATGACACGTTACGTTATCGATAGGCGCGTGCGCACCGAGATTGTACCGCGCGTAATTATACGAATTATACCTACTAAACACGTGTTATTTGATTGAATCCGTTGATGGGTGGGGCTGGCTGGATGAGAGAGGTTTCGATAGCGAAGTTCGTCAATCGCATATACAGTAGTTTTATAAACGTTCGCTTAAAGTTATTAGTATCTTTAGATATGCAGGTAGGTTACTAAAGTGATTAAAATCTACTGCGGTCTTGTGAGTCCCCAGGAAGCGCGACTCTACAAACAAACGTAGTTTGGCCCTCATTTTGAAACGGCATCCTAAAATAACATGAAACTCTGTATAGACAATAAGATCCGCCATATCTAGGTCGGAAAATATAGTGTCTGTTGCTAGAAATTAAAACAAAGTTTGTATAGGGAGTTGCGTCGAGTCCGCAGTAAGCTCGATTCTCCATACAAACGTAGTGACGCTCTCATTTTAAAACTACGTGTTGGATTGTAACAAAACTTTGCATGTACAATGACATGAGGTATATCCAGGTCTGTAATTAGTTTAAGTAGCTTCAGATACCATAGTAAAAAAATACAGCGAATTTAAGTTTTTCATACAAAACTTGTTTTAGCTGTATTTCGTATGTTTTATAAACTGGAACCATATAAACTAATAACAAACATAGTTATTTCTCATTTCATTGTATATGCAAAGTTTCGTCACAATCCAATACGTAGTTTTAAAATGAGAACGAAACCCCGTTGAATGGGAAGGTGAAATTCGGCCGACCTTACTGTGGACTCTTAAGTTCTCAACACAGTTTAAACACATTGAACTTTTGTTTCCATAGTTTCATCACTAAGTTGCAATGGATATTTCCGGTGTTGTAAAATTAAAAGTGTTAAACACGTCAATGTTGAACTCAAGAGACTAAAATTCATATTGGCAACGGGATTTTTTAAAGTTTTGTAAAGTGTTAAAACAAGAAATGTGTTGTGGAACTGGCAACCAATAACTGCAATATCACATTTTCGCCTAAACCTAAAGTCCTAACAGTAGCACTTAATATCAAGCTGCATGTGCTCTACTTACTTTTTCGATAGCGTACATCGAGAACCCAATAACACCCTAATAGCGCCCGAGACCCAATGTAGGTGATTGTGGTCATCGGCAATATACCGATATAATACCGGTACATATCGACACAATGACACGTTACGTCCTTACTCGGCGCTGCCCTATTGGAGCACAAAGGGTTATGAATTCGATTCCTGGATAGCTCACCGTATATGGCTCATCTTACTTATGCGAAAGTTATAAACGTTTATATTGTTAAAAAACTAAAGTTGTTCCTTTTTGTATTGAACATACACGACGATTAGACCTTACATTAGACCGATTTCACTTAAAATGGCTCCGTTAAATTGTAAAGATCAGCTGGTCCGAATTTATACGGAACACCGAAGTTTTGCGGAGAGCCAACGTGGGTGGAATCGAAGTATAACGTGTTATGTTACGAGACGACAACTTCTCTGGGCCGGCCACGTTTCAAGGATGGCAGCGGTCGAGGGGCTAAGCACATCTTCTATTCAGAACTTGAGGAGGGCAAGCGAAAGCATGGCGGACAACTCCTTAATAACATTTTTTAATGACACTATTTGATTGCGTATGAGCAATATTACGTGTAAAAATAAGAGGTATTGACCTCAGCAACATTCGATCTAGATCAAAAATCCCCACCGGAACTCCACAATTCCAGGAACCAAATCCCATGCGCCTATTCCGAAACCGCAATCAATACTTTAATTGTTTCTCGATACTCACGAGATCATATCGTTAATAGGTTGGACTCATTTGGCCGTGACTTGCTGAATACGGCTGTATGTGGGGTCCTGTCATTACACGCTTTGTTATAAGCGTTGTTTGGAAATACAACTTTAACGGAAATGGGTTAGGTTTGAATTTGATTGATGCTGTTGCAGCACGTACGAGTGATCTTTCATTTGGATGGGTAGAGGGTTAAGTGACAGGAGTTTTTTTAAGAGAAGCATCTGCTCGCTTGCTCTCTTGCTTCTGTGTTCGTCGACAGGGACACTAATATGCCCCCAGATTTAAACTTGGCCTCTGGTCCGCAGGTACACAATATTCATCGACATCATTATAATCATGTCATCCGAAAGACGTCCACTGCTGCACGTAAGCCTCCCCCAAAGAGTGCCTGAGTGACCGGTCCTGCGCCACCCGCATCCAGCGGACTCCCGCGACCTTTACCAGGTCATCAGTCCACCTTGATGAACTGATGACGCTGCGCCTTCCGGTACATAGTCACCGCTCGAGAAACTTTCCACCACAACGGCCATCGTTTCTACGCAAAACAATCTAAGTATAGATGCAATTGTGTGTATATATATATATATGCAATTATATATATGTATATATGTTACGTTACATCAACAATTTTTCTTCAACATCATAATGTCACATAGCGTTATCTTTGTTCCACTAGGATAGGATGTAACATTGTGTAAGTTCTGTGAGCACTATAAACTTTATCAAATAGGTAATATTAGTCGTCATTTGTTATATATTAATTGACCATTGCGAGGTTTAAAAGAACCATTTAGAGGCATGTGTTGTGAGAGAAACAAAAAATGGAAAATTAGATGAAGACATAGTTTCCTATCAGGATTGTTGACACTCTTTTATAATGAGCTTTTTAAAAGCTTTTATATCTTTGCTAACTAATTTAATTAATCACTTATACTGAATTTAATCCTCAATACATTGTACCTAATAGGCACATTTGATAACCTACATTTTAGAAATAGGCCACCAATATCGTCCATTTTCATACATTCAATTGCTCAAATACTTCTATTTTCAAAATCGATCGATCGACGCACGAACCATACATTACAAATATTACAATACCGTCCCCCGATTCTAAAACATCCTAACTTCATACAATTTCCTACCAAGACAATTCTTTTTTAATAACCAGTGCAGTGCACCGAAGACGTTCCCACGTGCCTTTGTCGGTCTGCGACAAAGCTGCGCCGACAACAGAAACGCTATATGATTCAGTATAAACTTTCTTTACTCACGAACAAAATTCAACTGTAAAATAATAGGCCGTGAGTTCTAAATTCAATGGGAAAGAACGCGGAAAAATCGAGGTTTGATCCGCGTCGCGAAACGCCACAAGTCGAATTGCGGCGGCGATTGAAATTGAACTGTATGAGTAAAGATTGAAAGAGGAGTTTCGCTTGTGTTATTTTTTGAGGTAGCCTGGTATAGGTTAGTACGCGAGCCCCGTTGACCCCTCATTTAAGGTAGGGCAATTGTTTATCAATATGTTTATGATTAATGTATATGATGCGGCGTCGTGACTCCGTCTGTCCGTCCGCTAGAGGCAATTAGCCGGGATCACGATCTTTAAATGATATGTGATTGGTGCTTGCTAATTTGTTGGAAAGGCATTTTATTGACGTTTTTGGAGGGGTTATGTTTGCGTTAGTAATGGCGAATGGCCACACAACTGTTTATTCTAATAGCTGTGTGTGGCCTGCTGTCAGTACAGTCATTAACAAGATAAAGAGCTTTTAGATATCTATGACCAGCATCGTGGCCTGAGGACATTGAAAAGATCTGGGGTTACTAATTGGTGAAAGATATCAGGACCGCTGTGAGTGGCTAGGGTTCAGTAGTGACGCTTATGGTCAGCGATGTGCGATAACAGGCTGAAAACTATGAATGTTTTAAAAACGAATAAGTTTTCTTTTACATGCATCATTTTATGCCATGACCTTCAGTCACAAAATTTTATTTAGCTAGCAAATAAAGAATAATATAAGAATGCCTGAGACTTGGTACTACCAAATATCACAACTTTTTGCGGTGGAAGAGTTTCGAGACTTGGCCTCTTTTTTACATGGAATGTTTTTTATGGGATCTCACTTCTTTTTGTAGGTTATTGTGCCAATATACCATTCTTGATTTTTGGTCCCATTTACTGCAAATATAACTTTGTAATCCTATATGTTTATATGGTTATGTTATGTATGCAGTTTATTTTTTGCCTCATCAAATATAACTTTGAATCAAATAAAGATACTTCAGACCTTCGATTTTTGACATCAAATGAAGCGGCCCATCAAGTTGAATATTTTTTGTAAAGGCGGTATAGATATATCTCTAATAGTTTAGTTGGGATCTTGTGTTTTCTAATCAGGGTCACCAGGTACTCCATATCTTCGATTATCCTAGTTAGCTAAACTATAAAAGTTTTCCCTTTATGTAGCCATTAAACCCTAACTCTGTACCAAATTTCAGGTCTCTGAGTTTATGGGAAGTACTAGTTCTATTTTGATGATCATGAGTGAGTGAGTGAGTGAGTGTCATAAATGCGAAACTTTGCTTTCGCTTAACTTCGGACCGAAATGACCTACAGACTTGAAATTTTGGATTTTAAGTATGTGATTATAGCTTACTTGATGACGAAAATTTCTGCGTTCTGGTCTTATCCAGAAGTTCTCAAATAGGGGCCTGAAAATGCGGCGAAATGGTTCCAGTAAAGGATGGTACGGCAGTATTTGCTTCGCGCTCGACTTGGCGGGGGCACTGCCGTGCCCCCAGATTTCGAAACAGCGATAGGTTACCCTTACCTAATTGTAACATATTTTTCTACCCCTAAACCTTAACTCCTACAATAAACAAATTATTCCAAAATCACCAACATTCAAAATCCACTCGTATGCTCACACGATCCCGAATCCCGAATCCAATTACTCAACAAACAAACCTTATAAAAGTAAACCGAACCGTGGATCGTGAATAAAGGGTTCCGTACAATGAAAACAAGTGTAACTCTCAAAATGTCTCACTTCCTTGCTAATTGTTAGCTCGATATGCTTGCTGTACCTACTCTTCACGCGCACGGAAGCTTGCGAAAATCGGTATGAAAATAGATTTTGGTTAAAATAAATAAATAAATTCGCCTATCACTCTTTAAATCTATGCCCCATAATAATAGCGGCTCTGTAAGCTGTCTAGAACACAACATTTCAAAGAAAAAAAAAACGAAAAACTGATTCGATACACACAAACTAGCTTATTTACCCCGCGTGGTGTCGAGTAAAAATAGCACCACCCCCTTTCTACCTGTGGGTGTCGTAAGAGTCGACTAAGGGTACAGGGTTGAAGTGTATTGTGGGCGATGGGCTAGCAACCTGTCACTACGATATCACATTTTGTCGATCTTTTATACCCACATTGATGCTAAAAGTGGCACTGGAACACAAGTTTCATGTGCTCTGCCTACCTCTTTTAGGGATGAAGGCGTGAATGTATGTATGTATGTATATAATTATTCAACCTACTCACAAAATTTTACGAGAATCGGTTCAGAAATGCGCCTGGGCTGTTATTCGCTACGCGCTAATGCGGCTCACCCCGCCAGTCACCCGTCACGAAACTAGACCTCTACCTACGCTTAGTTACTACGCATCGCGGTGTCAAGATATATTTGTGGGTGAGCGTTGAGGTGAGATTAAAACAAGTTACTGAATAGGGGGCTATAGAGGAGCACAGCCGAGCAGCCGGAAATATGGAAATTAGGACACAAAATATATTTTTTCCAAGCTGAAACGATATATAGATTGATGGAGTGACCCGGATCCCTAAAAAGCTTTCCATGTACAAACAATGTATGCCGACGATGCAGCTGACTGCCTGCAATTTGCCCCCGAACTCAGCATTTTCGCTAACGCTCCGCAAATAATGTTGTACCCGGTGTTTTGTGCATTGATTTTATTTAAATTCGCTGGTTTGTTTCGTCTACTTAGAGTAATTTTGCTGGCTAATATGCAAATTTGAGCTTTTTGTAGTATGTGGAGGGTTGAAATTGAAATGGAGGTTAGTTCACGGCAGATAATATAATATGGTAGTTGACAACGGTAAAAATATATTATTCTACATTACCAATAAACAGAAGTCACGAAATACTCGGAAAACATCACACTTCGTTTTCTTTTTGGTATTTTATGATTCTTAAATTCATAAAAATGTATGGCGGACTCTATTTTACTATAGAAAAACGTGACGTCACTCGTTTCTATTTCGAGACAGAGAGTTATTGACGTTTTATAAAAGGTTACCGATCTGACTATCAGGCAACATGAATTTAACAGTGCTTTTAATTTTCGTAATCTGTTATCCCATTAATAGTAATGCCAATCCCATCTCAGATAATGTTTTGAGATTCTTTACAATCAAGAAAGTCGTATAAGCATAGCCCAACCTTCATTAAGATTGAAGAATAGCAATTAAGTTTGTTGAAAATCACTAAGGTTAGGAAAATAAAGTATGCCTCCATTGACGTACTCAATGGCTACAGACTGTTTTAGAAATGCTTTGAAAATACCTCCTTCGCTACACATCTATCACATTTAATTTCCAATACAACTCAAACTATCCTCAACACCCAAACGTATACCCCAACTGACTCCAAACTTACATTAAGACTAAGCAAAGGACAGCCAAGCACTCGCTTCGCAATTACTAACTGACAAATGTCGGGTATTAGCAACACATGTGACTTCCAAGGGTCCACCACCTATGGAATCTTAGACTGCCTCTAATTGGAGTTGAGAAATGGATTTCGGACGTATATATCTGGATATTTGGGATAATGGCCAAGGGTTTTGAGTTGTTAAAGTTTGGGGGTGAGTATTGATATTTGTGCTAACTATAACTGTAAGATAACAGTAAGTACCTAGAGCTTCTTTTGTCTTGAGTTTAAGGTCCTTTCTAAATCAAGGTTTTATTTAGGTAACTGATTCTTTTTATCCTTTACTTGATGCCCTTGATGGTACATATTTAAATCCATACGAGTTTAGTTCAGTTTAGGCATCTTTATAAGTAAGATTTTTGATGGTCTACCGCTTTAACCCACATTTTTATTTTATTTTTCTAGTTTAGGGTTTAAGGTGTTTCGATAAAAATAATGTAAAATACTGAGAATAAAACCTTTTGAAATCCGAATTTCAAAGAATTCATTAAACTGACAGTCAATTCACTGTCTTTGGACGACCACACCAATAGTGTAACTTTCTATCATTTAAAATGCATTTCAAATATAAAAGTTTGTCAGTCGGTCGGTTACATTTTCACTTTTCCAAAATTGCAATTGGTCGCTGTCGCTATGCTCCGAGATAACATTAAAGAAGTCCAATGTTGCACCGTCTTACGACATTTTGCCTGTTTGGAGTAGATGCCGACATAATTATCAGTCAGCATAGTGACCGCTATTTTAACTTCAATTCTGCAAAATATCCTAGACTTATTTTGAAACTTAGCCAACATCATATCAGAGCCTCTCAAATTTTACATAATAACAATGCAACTTTCACACACATCTATATCATCATTAATCTGGCAAACTGCACGGAAACCATATCGAATTGAATCAGCTCCACCACCAATTTACAAAGAGCTCTCAACATCCTTGCTTTCTCGACGATTTGGTTTAGAAAAGTTAGGATGGGGGGTGAGGTTAGACTGGTTATTTGATTCGCTATCGGGTGGAAAGTAATATGTATGGAAGTGTTCACCCACGCGACGCCTACGTCGCCGAGTATCTATGTGATGAGGTGAGGGCATGGTGATCAGAAGAGGAGCGGATTAGGATTTTAACTTAATAACACTCATTAGAATAAATCAATTCTTGTGTGCGACGGTCAAACAAGGAAAAACCGAAAACGGCAACACGATGTTTGACCTGCAGGTCGATCACGTAACGCATTATATTCATTCATTCTATAAATTCGTGCGTTAGGTAGATCTAAATGTCAATTTTGATGGAAAAATGTCAGTTGGATCTACCTAACGCGCGTTCAAAACGTTACGTCATTACCCCTCTGATCACTCCGCAGAATCCAAACGGGAAAAGCTATACTCTCTCCCAGTTTTCCATTTCTGGCTGAAGTAAGGATCTTGCGGGTAGATGAGTTTCCCCGGAAGGTATATTTTGTCTGTCAAATCAGCAACTTTTATGAAATGTCAAAAACGCTCTGTTAGTATGATACAGACTACCGACGTCACAGTTGTTAATGGTCATAAGGGGTAAATTTAAAAAAATAATGTATATATTATATAAAATTTAGTTTATTGGTAAGTAATGTACTGTTATCAAATACCGTCTTTCTCATATGCTTCAAAGTCATTTGGCATGCAGTTTTAATAGGATTGTGGACTCAAAATTATTACTCTTAAAGGAAGAAGGCAAAAAAAAATCAAAAAATTATGAAACCGTTTTAATATTGCTTTTTGGAGAGAGAAAATCGTGACGGTACGATCCCCGAACACAATCGTTTCATATGAAGGTGCGTTTTGCGAAAAAGGGACAGAATATACCCCTTAGGACATTTTTAACTTTGTGATTTTAAATTGAATCCCCTACTTTAATTTTTTCTCTATATATGTAATTTTTTTTTAAACTACATGTTATTAGCAGTTTTATTTGGTGTCAACGCCCCTATTGATGTCATTCTACACAAACATTATTATCAATAAATGTTTCGTCTAATTAAGTAGCAGTGGAACCGCACCCTTATGAACCCAGGACCATATTTACGGCACAAAGGGCGTAGAAATGATGTCCGCACTCGCGCCATGTTTCAACATGTGCCCGTTATTTCCGCGTCACCATGCTCTGTTCCATCTTAGTTGACCTACTGATCAAAACTCCAGGGGACCGATTTTTGACTTTCGAGCGCTCGACGCTTTCACTCGAAAACTGTCAAAAATTATGAAATTTAAATGACGATAGAAAATTTAAAAACGGGCGGTATTGACCACTCGTATTCAATTCTATCGGTAGAAAGTAAGTGCCTGCGATTATGACACTACAATAGCATTTACTTTTATTTAATTTTCTAGCGCTCGAAAGTCAAAAATCGGCCCCCTGACATGCTTTTATGTGATTGAGAAAAGTTTTCTCAGAAAACAAATGACGTCGGCTTTTTGTAAGTATACCAAGTTAAATGGGTCGAAATTGCAATTTCTAACTGATCCCGTATCATGGTCGGCCTTATCACGCGATAAGTGACTAGTTAGAGCGACCGTCTCGTTCTATTGAACGGTGTCAGCCAGTGACGGACGCTCTATCTTACCACTTATCGTGTGATAAGGCCATCCATGCTACGGGGTCTGAAGCCTAAAAATCTATCAAAGATATGTCACTTTCATGGACTTGTGTCAGCATTGGGAGTGAGTCATCAACGTGTACCGGTTACCACTTTCCGCGTCAACCATGCTGTGTTGGATCATGTTAGTTGACCTGCTGATCAAACTGCCTGCCAACATTGGTATGTTTTTAAAGGGCTAGAGTATTTAAAGGCACATCAAAACAATGTAACAACCTAAAAGATACTGATTTGCACAGCTTAAATCCGCAGTAAGCTCGATTCTCCATAAAAACGTAGTTACGCTCTCATTTAAAACTACGTGTTGGATTGTAACGAAACTTTGCATGTACAATGGCATGAGGTATATCCAGGTCTGTAATTAGTTTATGTAGCTTCAGATACCATAGTAAAAAAAAACAGCGAATTTAAGTTTTTCATACAAAACTTGTTTTGCTGTATTTCGTTTGTTTTGTAAACTGGAACCATATAAACTAATTACAGACATAGATATACCTCATGTCATTGTTGATGCAAAGTTTCGTCACAATCCAACACGTAGTTTTAAAATGAGAGCGTAACTACGTTTGTATGGGAAGGTGAAATTCGGCCAAGCTTACTGTGTACTCTTAAATACTAATCGTTCATCAACATGTGTAACTGTAATGTGCAAGTAGTAATAGTTTTTGGTGCGCAGTGAGTATTATTTTGGTAAGCGATTTTTTATTTATTAGGACGGTTCTTTATTCATGTGCATGAATGTGTCCCCGTGTGGTGTCGGGTTAGAATAACACGACCCCCTTTCTTCCTGTGGGTGTCGTGAGAGTCGACTAAGGGAAGCACGGTTGACGTGTGTTGTGGGCGATGGGCTAGCAACCTGTCGCTGCGATATCACATTTTGTCGATCTTTTATACCCACATTTTTGCTAAAACTGGTACTGGAACACCCCTTTTTGAGATAAAGGCGTGAATGTATGTATGTATTTATTCATGTAAATTTTATTGCACAAATACAAGAGAAAGAACAATTGGCGGACTTAACAGCTTCAGACATTCTGCCAGTCAACCATTTAGCTAAGCAGAAATGTTAGTGGAGCATACACACTAAGACTTGAAAGGAAACACAAAACAAAATATTTACAAAATCTAAGTATACAGTGTTCCAACTTAAACGGATCTAGCTTTTAATTTCTTGTACCCTACCAAGTTCCTGTTAGGTTATCTATGCTTTAGCTCTCTGGAAGTAAGGCTTCTCTAGGTTTTAGGTGAGGTAGGGCACAGCGAAATGTCATCCCGCTCGAATTTGGAGCAGCCCAACTGGGGAAGTAGGAGGTACTTCCCCAGTTGGGCTGCTTGCAGAAGACCACAGCCATAATAACACTACTACTTGCTCTGTAGTAGTGTTGTGTTCCTGGACGCGAGCAAGTTCGCCAGGATGCATTGTGTTGAGAGCGAGGGAATTTGTTCCTTCAGCTGTCAATACGGCGAATCCTCAAAAATATCAAGGGTCGGCAACGCCCATGTTACTCCTTTGGAGTTGCATGCGTCTATAGGCTGCGGTGTCCGCTTACCATCAGGTGGGCCGTACGCCTGTTTGCCACCGTCTTTGTAATCTTTGTATATAAAAAAAGGCGTAACTACAATCTTCTGGTGGCCACGTGCAGTATCTTACGTGGCGACACCGACTGCCCGGATCTAAGTGGCACGAGCCGTAAAGCTCACTATACCTTTTGTGCCCAAAACAGTCATGAGACCGAGACATCACAATTTCCTGGCAGTTCCATTAGCTCCGTACTGAGCACACAGAAACTCTCCTGCTGTTCGGGCACTAAAACTGCATCTGAATGCAATATATTTGCTAGTCGATGGGCGAATGTATGTCATATCTGTCTGAGGTACGCAGACGATGGATGTTTCTGGATATTGTGTTTTTTTTCTTGGGGTGGATTGGGAACGGATTTTTTTTAATACAACGACGGTGGCAAACAAGCGTACGGCCCGCCTGATGGTAAGCGGACAACGCAGCCTATAGACGCATGCAACTCAAGGAGTAACATGGGCGTTGCCGACCCTTGATATGTTTGAAGATTCGCCGTGTTGACAGCTGAAGGAACAAATTCCCTCGCTCTCAACACAACGCATCCTCGGGAGCTTGCTCACCCCCAGGAACACAACACTACCACAGAGCAAGTAGTAGTGTTACTATGGCTGTGGTCTTCTGCAAGGCGGAGGTACTTCCCCAGTTGGGCTGCTCCACATTCGAGCGGGATGACATTTCGCTGTGCCCTACCTCACCTAAAACCTAGAGAAGCCTTACTTCCAGAGAGCTAAAGCATAGATAACCTAACAGGAACTTGGTAGGGTACAAGAAATTAAAAGCTAGATCCGTTTAAGTTGGAACACTGTATACTTCGATTTTCCACGCTGTATATGGCTGTGTATATGGCCGTATTACGCTCACGCGCTTATAATCCATAGCATTTGACAAATGCGCTATTACTCCTGTGTGTAAACGCCGTGTAAAAATCCAGATTCTCTTTTATTTCCAAGTTAGTTTCGTGAACAGAATTTCATATCAACTTTTCCCTCTACACGCACAAGAGTACATTACTACAGAGGCCGGGAAGTAAGGGGTTGCCGGTCGAGTATATATTGACGGCCGAGCGTAGCGAGGTCGGATAGTTATGAGGCCGGCAACCCGTTTTCACGCCGAGGTATGTATAGTGCTTTTCAAATAAATTAAAAAAACTCCAAGAAATCAAACTTAAATTTTCATGGCTGAACGCCGTGACCCTGTGCCACAAATAGTGGAATGGAAATTAAAAAAGGCCATCTTGCCGGCCTAGGCCTCCAATTTTCTATGAAATGCCATTACGGGTATCTCGTCTCCCTGCGCCCGAAACGTGACACTTCGAAGCCCATTATGAAGAACACAACGTCAATATTTCATTGCATGTTTGAGAAAAGATAATTACAATCCATATTTCCTCCATATCAAATATAAGCCGCAATCTCCAACAATGCTCACATAACTTAGCATAACTAAGCAAGCCGTTAAGTTTTCAATAAGGCCACATATTCAGCTCCGTGATACGGGTCGGGTTCGGACGGTAGGTATTAACTTATCACCGGGGTTCGCATCTGCATATCTTAAGCATTTACGTCGGGGGCGGATTAGGAACTGCTATAGGGGTAGTTATTATTATTGTAGTTTGGACGCATTTTTTTGTAAGGCGGATGAAACACTATTATGCAACATAACATGTTCAGTTTTAAAGTCTCATATTTTCTATAGATCCATTACTTCGCACATTCATCACCATCCACAAGAAAAACAAGTAGGTACACACTGAAGGCACCAAAGTCAGTATTAATGAGATCGTTGAGAACTGTCTACCAAACTATCTGTGATATGAAATTGAGAAAGTAATTGAAAAGCGGTGTGATAAGAATTAACGAAGAATCCATGTATCTCAAGTTGTGGACAGTGTTAAGGCATGTATAGTTTGTTTTAGTATAGATAACAAAAAGTACTTAAAAAACCATCCATTACCAACATGTATTGTTTAATTGTTATCTTCAAACTACTCAAGTACACGTGCGACACTTCGGTCAGTTTTATGACGTCTCTTTGTTATCTTTTCCTTTCATATATAGCAACAAAAGAAGTTTTAAAGTCCCACGTTAAGTGAATTTCCGTAATTGTTAATAAAAAAACTATAAATAGAATGGACCAATGGAGCGAAATATCGCGGAAAACGTTCTCCGATCAAACTTAGTCAAGAATACCCTAAACTGTGAGCATGTGTGGATGAAGACAAGAAAGTGTATGAAGTGAAGACAATTTTTAATCTCTGTGCTCTCCTATGTTATTCTATGGTCGGTAAAATCTGTGTGTTTATTATATATATATTAAAAGTGCATGCCATAAATTTCAAGTAAGGGCAATACGCAAGGTATTAATTAAACTTTTTTACGTACTTCAAGGTTATGGCGTTGTTTAAAAGGCTTGAAATTACGGCAAAACGTTACGAGTACTTTGGAATTTATTTAAATAGCTATAAGTTTTTACTTGCTCCTTAATTGCCTTAAGAAACTAGATGCTTTATAGCTTTAAGTTCAAAGTTCTAAATCTCTTATGAAACTAAACGGGTGCGTAATTTACTATTTTACTATTTTGTAAGCAATGTATTTTAACTGTTCTCTGTTGACTGACTGTTTTCAGACTTCGGAGCACAGATGTTTAGATTGGCTCTTTTACTCATCTCACTTTACATACAACTCAATTCATTATTTTTTAGCGTTACGTACCTAATCTGTCGGTCAACACTCTTTATCTCGGGAACGCGTGGCGGTATCGAGTTGAAATTAAAATCATTCACTCGATCTACAGTCTCTTGAAGCTGTCAAAAATCAATCTTCCAAGTTAACGAAAAAAAAAGATTCAGCCGTTGCCGCAAAAAACGTATATTTCGACACTCTCAAGGGCATCAAAATTTATGGGGTACTTTTCGTTGACCTGACCCCGTATCATGGTCGGCCTTATCACACGATAAGTGACAGGATAGGGCGTCCGTCACTGGCTGACACACGGAAAAAAAAAACTTAGCTGTGGTAACTAAAATTTAGTTGTTGTAGCTAAATTCCTTCCAAACTATACGGACAACTAAGTTTTTAGCTACCGTAGCAAAGTGTTTTTAGCTACCAAAACTTAGCTGTTATAGCAAATATTTTTAGCTGAAATCACTCCGAAAAATAGAAAACTTAGCTGTGGCAGCTAATTATATTAGCTAAATTTAGCTGGGGCTGCTAACGATATTAGCTATATTTAGCAGGGACAGCTAATTATTTTAGCTAAATTTAGCTGTGGCTGCTAACTATATTAGCAGTGGCAGCTAATTTTATTACCTATATTTAGACGTAACTGCAAAAGAAATTAGCCGCAGCTAAAATAATTTGTAGCCATAGAAAATAGTGTTAGCTGTAGCAACTAAGTCAGTTTGATGCTCTGTCGAATTAGCGTAGCGGCATTTGCCAATGAACTTAGCTGTAGCTGTGAATCGGATTTGTGACTGTAACTAAGAAACTTAGTTGCGAGGTGTAATCGCTTTAGCTGCGACAGCTAAAATAATTTGTAGCCATTGAAAATAGTGTTAGCTGTACCGACTAAGTCAGTTTGATGCTCTGTCGAATTAGTTTAGCGGCATTTGCCAATGAACTTAGCTGTAGCTGTAAATCGGATTTGTGACTGTAACTAAGAAATTTAGTTGCGGGGTGTAATCGCTTTAGCTGCGACAGCTAAAATAATTTGTAGCCATCGAAAATAGTGTTAACTGTAACAACTAAGTCCGTTTGATGCTCTGTCGAATTAACTTAGTGGCATTTTACAATGATCTTAGCTGTAGCTGTAAATTGGATTTGTGACTGTAACTAAGACTTTTAGTTGCGGGGTGTAATCGTTTTAGCTGCGACGGCTAAAATAATTTGTAGCCATCGAAAATAGTGTTAGCTGTAGCAACTAAGTTCGTTTGATGTCGTGTCGAATTAGCTTAGCGGCATTTTACAATGATCTTAGCTGTAGCTGTGAATTGGATTTGTGACTGCAACTAAGAATTTTAGAAACGGGGTGTAATCGTTTTAGCTGCAACAGCTAAAATAATTTGTAGCCATAGAAAATAGTGTTAGCTGTAGCAACTAAGTCAGTTTGATGCTCTGTCGAATTACCTTAGCGGTAGTCGACAAAAATTTAGCTGTAGCTGCTAATTGGGTTTGTTACCTTAACAAGGGGGTTTAGTTGCGTGATGTAATTATTTTGTTGAGACGACTAAAATTATTCGTCGCATGAAAGATAGTTTTAGCTGTAGCAATTAAGTAAATTTGATACACTATCGAATTCATTTTAGCTATGGTTGTGAATTGAGTTTGTTACTTTAACTAATCTACTTAGTTAAAATAGCAAACTCAATTCACAGCCATGCGGAATTCGTTTTAGCTGTGGTTGTGAATTGAGTTAGTTACTTTAACTAATTCACGTAGTTAAAGTAACAAACTTAATTCACAGTTACAGTTAAAACTCATTCGATAGAGTTTCAAATTTACTTAGTTGCTGCAGCTAAAACTATCCTTCATGCGACAAGCCGCAGGTAAGTTTCAGCTGTGGCAAATAAGTCAATTTGATACTCTATCGTGTCGTACTGTAGTCACACTTAGTACGATGCCGCAATGATACGATTGAGTCAAGATAAACTTACTGCTACCGCTGCTACTAAAACGAACATAGTACAAATAATTTTAGTTTCCATAATTAAGTCATCACATCACACAAGTAATTTTCATGTTATGAAAAAAATCAAATGCAGAAATTAAATTAATAACATTATATTTATTGTGAAAGGGTCATAGTGTATCTTAGGGCACTTACTCACCGCGAGCATGCTCGTGTAATATAACAGTGTTTTACTTGTATTGGCATTGACTTACTCACCGCTGTAAAAGCTCGTATCTGAGCTGTTATATTAACAAGCGTATGCTCGCGGTGCGTATATTCCTTTAAACAAAGATCTTCAGCAAGATCAAGAACAAGTGTTACAAGTCTTAAAAAGACTTTCGTTTTCGGATCACCAAACATAGGATCTTACCTCAACCGTAAGATGTCGTATCTATCGCATATCCGATGTTTGGCGACTTGCACTGTATAAATACTTACTCACTAAAAAAACAAATACAGTAAGGTGGCGTAAGTGGAACGCATGGAGGAACTGAAACACACCACCATAAAAAGTAAAGTATTAGAGATATATACATCTGTGTTGGAGCATTGAAATTAGTTTGTCATTCCTGTTTTATCGTCACACTGCCTCAGAGTAAATCTCGAATAGTTTACTGTTTATGGTGGTGTTTCACATTCTACATGCGTTCGACTTACTCCACCGTACACTTTACAAATATTAAGAGATTTAATCCCAGATCAGCAACCATTAAGGGTAGGAATTTACTTGCTAATTACAGCTTTTCTGAATGTCATGTCTCGGTTCTTGTTTAACAATTTCGTCAGCCAGCTTCTGCCTGTAATAGTCTGTTAGTCTATTTTCCGTTTTGTAGTAAGACACAATCATTTTGCCATCCGGTCCCTTTAATAGGTCTCCAAGTGTCTGAAAAAAATTTAAGCATTACATTACATTGTTGTCCAACAAACGAAAAACTTTGAACTGTAATAAGAGTTGATAATCTTAGAACACCGTACCGATTTCACTAGCAAACAAAAACCACACATTTAATGTAGTTCTCCCAATTAGGAGCTATGATGCCACACACAGACAGACCGACGGCAGACAGACTGATGGCAATCGTATGCCTGTTTTACGTTGAGTTGGGGCTTTAAAAAATAAGAAACGTGTAACTTTGACATACTTACTTGAAAAATTGGTGGCGGCTGAGGAGGTTGACGCCATACTGTTTTCATCAGAATCACATGACATTTTTCTCCTCTTTGCTTGTGTTACCTATTAAAAAAAAACTCATTAGCAGTATGTGTTGAAATTGCTACAAACTAAGTGACTGCGTATATATTATTTTCGTTCACTGTATAGATTGCCAAAGACATTTTGAGGAATCTTAAAGCTTATAGCCCAATGGCCACATATTACATAAATTGCATTTCAAATACCAAGTCAACTTGAATGACAATAAGTTTCAAAAGTGCTAATCATTCAATTTCCTCGACCATACATTAATTAGTGCTATTGAGAATACTAGGAGGAAGAAAAGACTGTTTATATGCAAACGTAAAGAATTTTTTACCTGGATTTCAAGACTTTTAATTTTTTCCATGAATGACATCAAGAGATTTAATCCCAGATCAGCAACCATTAAGGGTAGGAATTTACTTGCTAATTACAGCTTTTCTGAATGTCATGTCTCGGTTCTTGTTTAACAATTTCGTCAGCCAGCTTCTGCCTGTAATAGTCTGTTAGTCTATTTTCCGTTTTGTAGTAAGACACAATCATTTTGCCATCCGGTCCCTTTAATAGGTCTCCAAGTGTCTGAAAAAATTTTAAGCATTACATTACATTGTTGTCCAACAAACGAAAAACTTTGAACTGTAATAAGAGTTGATAATCTTAGAACACCGTACCGATTTCACTAGCAAACAAAAACCACACATTTAATGTAGTTCTCCCAATTAGGAGCTATGATGCCACAGACAGACAGCCCGACGGCAGACAGACTGATGGCAATCGTATGTCTGTTTTACGTTGAGTTGGGGATTTAAAAAATAAGAAACGTGTTACTTTTACATACTTACTTGAAAAATTTGTGGCGGCTGAGGAGGTTGACGCCATACTGTTTTCATCAGAATCACATGACATTTTCTCCTCTTTGCTTGTGTTACCTATTTAAAAAAAACTCATTAGCAGTATATGTTGAAATTGCTACAAACTAAGTGACTGAGTATATATCGTTTTCGTTCACTGTATATATTCTTTATAGATTGCCAAAGAAATTTTGAAGAATCTTAAATCTTATAGCCCAATGGCCACATATTACATAAATTGCATTTCAAATACCAAGTCAACTTGAATGACAATAAGTTTCAAAAGTGCTAATCATTCAATTTCCTCGACCATACATTAATTAGTGCTATTGAGAATACTAGGAGGAAGAAAAGACTGTTTATATGCAAACGAAAAGAATTTTTTACCTGGATTTCAAGACTTAATTTTTTCCATGAATGACATCCTCTCCCCAACTTTGGGAAGAGTTTTTCCATTGAATATTCGGTCATCACTTTTAAATGAGACACTTCAATCCCTTCATCTAAAAAAAAAAACTGAATTAGTTTCTAATAATGATAATACATATATAATACCTAAGTGATGTAAAACTGCGTACGAACTCCAGAGGCGGTCTTTTGCCCGTATACTCAAAGGCGCCTCAGTGTGCGTGCCTCGCGTAATTTGGACGTGTATCCAAGCTTGCCGAGGGCAGAGCGACACGTTCTCGCGTTCGGCGGGTAGGCGCGTATGAATTTAAGCAAGTGGATGAGCCGTGCATGTGTAATCGAGTTATTTCGTACATTTATTAAATAATTCGGTGAAATATGATAAACGCAGCCGCGGCTCTCATCGTGCCCGACGCCTGCATTTTGAACAACGCACAATGTCGGCTCGCCGCGTGCCTCACTCGCGCATGTTTATATGCAACAATTTGGTTCACGAGCAACGCGCCGCGCGGGGCGAGCATGCCTCAGGGCCTGTATTCACTTTGATTATGCTGGTCCCACTGCTGGAGACAGGCCTCCTTACATTAGAAGAGAAGGCACGGGCATTAGTCCCCACGCTGCATGGTCCAATGTAGATTGGGGACTTCACACGTTACACAATTGAATTTCTTCGCAGATGTATGCATATTTTCCATCACCGAAAAGCTAACCGATATTCCGTACATACCCAAAAATTACACACAATACGGCAAAAAACTGGGCCAAATTTAGTTCGGTTTTTCAACATTTCTCTACGATTTTGGGCCAAGGCTAGAAGCCTTTAGATTAGACGTGTCTTACACCTGACTTGCTGCTGCCAATGCCGGCATAGAATAGAATATACATGAAAAACGTGCATTATGCTAGTTACTCACCTTTAAATCTATCAATTATTCTTTCGCCCCAGCCACGTAATAGTTGGCAAATGTCCTCCATTGTATTCACTATTTCCATAGATATATATATATATTACTTCGACTATTTCACTTTACTTACACTGCTAAGCGAAGCCCTGATTACTTGCACCACAAGTAAAGAACTCGACGGCGGGTACGATACGAGTCGAAACGAAAGAATGATGATGCAATAATAATCCAGATATAATCCACCCTCGTTGCTTGTTGTCACGTGACGTGCGTGAGTGCGCCAGTGTTGCCAGCGCGGTTTTTTAAATCGCCGTGTGTGGTAAGCGAAATTGTTGTGTTCGTTTGGAAAATGGCATGTCGGCTGCCGTGCCAAAGAAATCCAATAAAAAATATATGATGTACTAATTTAGGATAAGGATTAGAAAGAAAGAAGAAGAAGAAAGAAGAGCTTTTACCAGGTTTTTGTATCTTTGTGACTTATAAACTAGGCAATTTGTAAATATGCTACTAATAGGGGTGTAGAAAGTAAATAAAAGTCTCAGGCATTCTTATTAATCTGTATTTGCTTGCTAAGTAAAATTCTACAACTTGGTAATAACACAACTTACTGAATTTTTGTGTGATTTTTATTATTATTATTAATTTATTAACTAAGAAAGAAACAATATACAACATAAACATGTACATGAGCATGAATATTTGTTTCTGAGTCGTGGATGTTTTCTATGTATTTAAGTATTTATATCTATTAAATATATCGTCGTCTAGTACCCTTAACACAAGCCTTATTGAGCTTACAATGGGGCTAGTGCGATTTGTGTAAGATTGTCCCCTTATATTTATTTATCTATTTATTATTTATTTATTTTTGCGATGATTGCTTTTACGAAAACAAACAATAGCTCATTTTAAGGTCATTAATTGCGCTTTTAAATGATATTAATCTTGTTACGGTAAAATAAATTATATATGAGCTATAGTCGCTCAAAACGAAATATGCGAGATGTGCGATTTTTTTGAAGCCGTGTGTGTTATATGGGATTATTTATATATGTAGAAAACTGGACCGAAACTGCAAAATATTTTAGTTTTCCCTTGATTTATACACTAACCACTAATGGTATTCTAAATTTGAAGCTTCTATATCTCCTAAAAGTGCCTTAGTTTTGATGATCGGTCAGTCAGTCAGTCAGTGAGAGTGAGTGATTAAATAACTCACTAGTTATAATTCCTAAACTACTGGTTAGAATTTAATGAAATTGGAAATATATCGTGTTGATACAATGCCTGCTTGCTTACTGAAAATTCAGGCTTCTAGTTTTATCCACAACAAAGTTATAGGGGGTCGAAAATGGCCTGACTTGCTTCGAGAAAAGGATAATACGGTGTATTTTCTCGCAAAAAGGATTAAAAATGTAGTCAAATGGAGAAACAAAGCAACGCCAGAGGTTAAATAATCACAAAGTCATAAGTGTCCAAAGTTTTAAGAAGGGGTATGTTCTGTCCCTTTCCCGCAAAACGCAACTTCATATGAAACGATGTTCATTTACTATGACGCTCGCCGCTTGTGACGTCATTAACTGCGAGCGTTTTCTCTCTCTAACAAGCAATATTAAAACGGTTGTAGCTTCGCAATTCTTTGAGATATCTGAATGGGATTTTCGTCACTACGCATATTTTTTGCCTTCTTTCTTTTGGAGTAATAATAATTTTCGAGTCTACACCCGTATTATGAATACCTATTTTACCAGCAAATAATAATTTTGTAGAAATCTCAGGAATATTCTTATTTTTGTATTACCTTACACATTAACTTAGTACAGTCGGCCTCATAAGTTGCTGAACACCTAAGTACCTAGTCGTTTTCACTCGTTTGACAATTTCATATGGCAGTTTAACATGACGTTTAATACGACACGGTACATAGGTGTTAAGAGTCCGCAGTAAGCTCGGCCGAATTTCACCTACCCATACAAACGTAGTTATGCTCTCATTTTAAAACTACGTGTTGGATTGTAACTAAACTTAGCGTATACAATGACATGAGGTATATCTATGTCTGTAATTAGTTTATATGGTTCCAGTTTATAAAACAAATGAAATACAGGAAAAACAAGTTTTGTATGAAAAACTTAAATTCGATGTATTTTTTTCTGTGGTATCTGAAGCTACATAAACTAATTACAGACATAGATATACCTCATGTCATTGTATACGCAAAGTTTCGTTACAATCCAAAACGTAATTTCAAAATGAGAGCGTAACTACGTTTGTATGGAGAATCGAGCTAACTGCGGACTCTTAAGCCCTTTGTGAGGCTGACCGTACATTGCATACGGACAAATAAGTTTTATTTTTACACGAGTACGGTGGTACGGAACCCTCGGTGCGCAAGTCGTACTGGCACTTGGCCGGTTTTTTCTAGACGAATGTAACCACACCTCATACTCATGATAAAATACATACATGTACATACACTCGAAACACATAACCCTTCTTCTTTTTTTATACAACGACGGTGGAAAACAATCTCACGGCCTGCCTGATGTTAAGCAGGTACTAAAGGACACTTGTGACTCCAGAAGAATCACCAGCGCGTTCCCGAACCTTTATTGACTTGAGGATTCGCTGTGTTGGTAGATAGAGGTATGCAGCTCCCTCACTCTCAACACAGCACATCCGAGGGAGCTCTGGCGACCTACTCACCACCAGGAAAGTTTAATTTATTATTATTATTATTTTATGTACAGGCTGTTAAATAAAATGTACCTATTACCCGTCTTTTACTGGAAAGTACTAGCGTTTATATCTGGCCACACTTGCTACGTTACTTTTCCCGCGTGAAACGCGAAAATATTCGTCGCAACAGCAAAATGCATTTTGGCTACTACAACGAATATGATATTCGTTGGCACAGCTAAAACATTCGGGCTTTTATGTGCAGGTGGGCACGTGTTGCTGTAGACATGCCTCCAAATGGTAATGGTACGTAGGGTGTAAGGAATAACAATAAAACTGTTTTTTTTTGAATAGCTTATTATGGTCACAAAATAGTACAAAAATTTGTGATCATTTTCACATCAATTTTAGTAGTATTCAAAATTCACAATTTTATTGGTATTCCTTTACACATATTCCTCATGTTGTAAGTATTCGAAATATGACATAATAGTAGGTACATTACTGCAAAGGCCTTGTGCACAAATCACGCGAGGTTTTTTCGGCTACTTTTTGGTGATTTTGTCAAGCTAGGCCCTCCACAAATCGTTACATAAAAGTGCGGCGGTTGAAAGTATCTACTCTTGTGGTAGATATTTTTTCTTAAACGCACAGAGAGCGGCGCGGCGCGGTGCGGCGCGGCGCGGTGCGGCGCGGAGGCGGCTTTGCGGAAAGCGAATGCGGTCCGGAGGACGTCGCACCAAAATCCCGCCCGGTATTCGTGCGGGATAGCGGCGCGGAGGCGGCGTGTGTGACATAAGCGGTAATCGACAGTTGACAGATTCGGAAAGATCAAAACTGTTATTCTCAGATTCAGATAGCGATGACGAGATTTTGCTCTTACTTGCCTTATGGCAAAACAAAAAGGAGAAATCTAAACGGACATCCGGGTCCATGAAATAAATAAAAAAAGGAATATTTGGAGAGTTCCATCATTTATGCCAAGAGCTGACTTCGTATGAAGATCGTTTTTACACTTATTTTCACATGAGTAAAAACAGTTTTGAAGAATTACACGACATCTTAAAACCAAGGATTGATAAGAAGGGTACTTACTAAGTTTCAGCAGGGAAATATTTTTTACAGTTGTATTTATTGTTAAAGTTAATAAAATCTGAACTGAAGTTATAAATAAAATACAACTTGTTGCACCGCTCTCAGCACGCCTCCGCACCGTGCCGCGCCGCCACCGCCGGTGCGCTCCGGTGCATTGACAACTGCGTAACACAACTTCCCGCCGCAAAATCGCCCCGCGCCGCGCTCGCCTATCTGTGCACGCGTTTCACCGCCTCCGCGCCGCTACCGCCTCCGCGCCGCCGCCGCCACGCTTTTTTCCCGGCCGGTCTTCTATGCGGACCCTTTCATATTATTAGCTCGAACATTACAACCGGTACCGCCTCCGCGCCGCTCCGCCACCGCTGTCAGTGCGTTTCGGCCTTTAGTTTCGTTCACTGTAGAACGTGTTTTTTTTCCTGTTAACTGACCATCCTGTGTTTATATAGAACCTTATTACAATGCAATTAAGGTGCACGGATGGTCAGTTAGCTGTGTTGTCGATAGTACGAGCATTTGGCTGTTTGTAATAATTTGTCTTAGTCAAAAGCAAAACATATGGTTAAGAGGTAAAAAAGTATACAGTAATGGAATTTTATACATTTTCCTGGCCGTTGAAACTGTACAGTAATGACTTTTAACTTTTAAAATTTGCGACATCGTCGCTGGGCCTGCAAAAGTCGCTATGTGTTTTAGACCAACTTTTCAGGAGAAACAAAAAACAAGTTTTCTCAGTTTGCATTGCAAGTAAGTAAAAAAGAAAAAAATGGGTATCAGAGACTTTATTTTTACGTAATTTAAGAATATTTTTAAAGTAATATAATGAAAAGTAAATTTTATATTTAAAAAAACCTTAATTTTGCACATAGCGACAAATATTTAAGTTCTGAAATAATCTCTGTGTATGGTTAGTACATAGCGATTTTAAATCGTTATTGAGGCACTCTGAATTGTTGAAAACGATGTTACCATTAGAACAACCAAAACACCAATGAACACTTTACTTTAATAAATACGCATGTGTCAGTTCATCGGATCCTAACGCGACGTGCGACAGGTCAGAACTTGTAGTAAAATGTCGCTATGTGCCGAAGATCACATCGCGGGCGCAAACGACTCGATCCAACTAGTACGAATAATTCGCTATGTGGTTCAAAGCACATATCGGCCACAATTTTGTTTTAAAAGTATATACCGGTGTCACAGTTATGTGATTAGTGACACTTAGCTATTTTCTAAGGCACTTTTATTGTATGAACTTCACATACTTATTTTTAGCACGGCCAGAAATAATGATGCTAGCTTTATCGCTGTTTTTTGACCATATGCGTATTGACGTAAGGTTCAAAATGATGTCAAAATTAAAAAAATGAAAAAATGCACAGCGACTTTTTTTTTTTTTTTTTTCATTGGACTTTACATAGCGACTTTTGCAGGCCCAGCGACGGCTTGTCAGTAACGAGGAACTTCACGTACTTACTATTTTTGCTACAGTAAGGCGCACATTTCCGAGCATATTGGAGAAAACTCATTTTAGCTCATTTTCGACCACAAACTTGTTTTTGGACCTGGGTACTTGTTATAGTGTACTAGTGAAGACATGTTATCACTTTACCATATTTTTTATTAAGACGATTCAATGAAAACGAATAATTGGAAGCATTTTACAAAATTAGCTTTCATCTATTATTATATTCGTTCGAACGGAGACGTGACTGGAAATACGCTATTAATATCACCACTGCAGTGAATTGGTATGGGGATTGCATGGCTCAAGCAAATACCTACTTGTTAATCGCTCCCTACTCGAGTTCAAGTGGATGTCTTGTTTATACAGCGCTCATCAGGGGTATAAAAATATATGTCCCATGCCATATAACCATTAGGTACTTTTCATCTTTAGAATTATCAAAACTGTTTAGGGCAAAAATCCGGTCCCACTATTGAGCTAGTAGTAATATCATGCGCAGAAGCGGGTCGGAACTGCATTTTTAGCAACATCGGCGACATTTTATTTAGGTGCAGTAAAGAAAGTTAGCAAAATTTTGTGAAAAAGATAGTCACAGCTACAAAATATTCTTAGCAGCGTTACATAAATCTGATTTGCTACTACTGCTAATATATTATTTCTGTTCATGACGGAGAAAATTCGGTGACGTGACTAAGATTTTTAGCAACATTAGCGAATTATTTCTTAGCAACTGCAACAAAGACTAGGTATTAGCTAAAGTTCTGCAAAATGTTAGTCACAGCTACAAAATATGCATAGCAGCCTCACATAAGTCTGATTTGCTACTACTGCTAATATATTATTCCTTTTCATTGCATAGAACATTCGGTGGTGTGACTAAGATTTTTATACAACGACGGTGGAAAACAATCTCACGGCCTGCCTGATGTTAAGCAGGTACTAAAGGACACTTGTGACTCCAGAAGAATCACCAGCGCGTTCCCGAACCTTTATTGACTTGAGGATTCGCTGTGTTGGTAGATAGAGGTATGCAGCTCCCTCACTCTCAACACAGCACATCCGAGGGAGCTCTGGCGACCTACTCACCACCAGGAAAGTTTAATTTATTATTATTATTATTTTATGTACAGGCTGTTAAATAAAATGTACCTATTACCCGTCTTTTACTGGAAAGTACTAGCGTTTATATCTGGCCACACTTGCTACGTTACTTTTCCCGCGTGAAACGCGAAAATATTCGTCGCAACAGCAAAATGCATTTTGGCTACTACAACGAATATGATATTCGTTGGCACAGCTAAAACATTCGGGCTTTTATGTGCAGGTGGGCACGTGTTGCTGTAGACATGCCTCCAAATGGTAATGGTACGTAGGGTGTAAGGAATAACAATAAAACTGTTTTTTTTTGAATAGCTTATTATGGTCACAAAATAGTACAAAAATTTGTGATCATTTTCACATCAATTTTAGTAGTATTCAAAATTCACAATTTTATTGGTATTCCTTTACACATATTCCTCATGTTGTAAGTATTCGAAATATGACATAATAGTAGGTACATTACTGCAAAGGCCTTGTGCACAAATCACGCGAGGTTTTTTCGGCTACTTTTTGGTGATTTTGTCAAGCTAGGCCCTCCACAAATCGTTACATAAAAGTGCGGCGGTTGAAAGTATCTACTCTTGTGGTAGATATTTTTTCTTAAACGCACAGAGAGCGGCGCGGCGCGGTGCGGCGCGGCGCGGTGCGGCGCGGAGGCGGCTTTGCGGAAAGCGAATGCGGTCCGGAGGACGTCGCACCAAAATCCCGCCCGGTATTCGTGCGGGATAGCGGCGCGGAGGCGGCGTGTGTGACATAAGCGGTAATCGACAGTTGACAGATTCGGAAAGATCAAAACTGTTATTCTCAGATTCAGATAGCGATGACGAGATTTTGCTCTTACTTGCCTTATGGCAAAACAAAAAGGAGAAATCTAAACGGACATCCGGGTCCATGAAATAAATAAAAAAAGGAATATTTGGAGAGTTCCATCATTTATGCCAAGAGCTGACTTCGTATGAAGATCGTTTTTACACTTATTTTCACATGAGTAAAAACAGTTTTGAAGAATTACACGACATCTTAAAACCAAGGATTGATAAGAAGGGTACTTACTAAGTTTCAGCAGGGAAATATTTTTTACAGTTGTATTTATTGTTAAAGTTAATAAAATCTGAACTGAAGTTATAAATAAAATACAACTTGTTGCACCGCTCTCAGCACGCCTCCGCACCGTGCCGCGCCGCCACCGCCGGTGCGCTCCGGTGCATTGACAACTGCGTAACACAACTTCCCGCCGCAAAATCGCCCCGCGCCGCGCTCGCCTATCTGTGCACGCGTTTCACCGCCTCCGCGCCGCTACCGCCTCCGCGCCGCCGCCGCCACGCTTTTTTCCCGGCCGGTCTTCTATGCGGACCCTTTCATATTATTAGCTCGAACATTACAACCGGTACCGCCTCCGCGCCGCTCCGCCACCGCTGTCAGTGCGTTTCGGCCTTTAGTTTCGTTCACTGTAGAACGTGTTTTTTTTCCTGTTAACTGACCATCCTGTGTTTATATAGAACCTTATTACAATGCAATTAAGGTGCACGGATGGTCAGTTAGCTGTGTTGTCGATAGTACGAGCATTTGGCTGTTTGTAATAATTTGTCTTAGTCAAAAGCAAAACATATGGTTAAGAGGTAAAAAAGTATACAGTAATGGAATTTTATACATTTTCCTGGCCGTTGAAACTGTACAGTAATGACTTTTAACTTTTAAAATTTGCGACATCGTCGCTGGGCCTGCAAAAGTCGCTATGTGTTTTAGACCAACTTTTCAGGAGAAACAAAAAACAAGTTTTCTCAGTTTGCATTGCAAGTAAGTAAAAAAGAAAAAAATGGGTATCAGAGACTTTATTTTTACGTAATTTAAGAATATTTTTAAAGTAATATAATGAAAAGTAAATTTTATATTTAAAAAAACCTTAATTTTGCACATAGCGACAAATATTTAAGTTCTGAAATAATCTCTGTGTATGGTTAGTACATAGCGATTTTAAATCGTTATTGAGGCACTCTGAATTGTTGAAAACGATGTTACCATTAGAACAACCAAAACACCAATGAACACTTTACTTTAATAAATACGCATGTGTCAGTTCATCGGATCCTAACGCGACGTGCGACAGGTCAGAACTTGTAGTAAAATGTCGCTATGTGCCGAAGATCACATCGCGGGCGCAAACGACTCGATCCAACTAGTACGAATAATTCGCTATGTGGTTCAAAGCACATATCGGCCACAATTTTGTTTTAAAAGTATATACCGGTGTCACAGTTATGTGATTAGTGACACTTAGCTATTTTCTAAGGCACTTTTATTGTATGAACTTCACATACTTATTTTTAGCACGGCCAGAAATAATGATGCTAGCTTTATCGCTGTTTTTTGACCATATGCGTATTGACGTAAGGTTCAAAATGATGTCAAAATTAAAAAAATGAAAAAATGCACAGCGACTTTTTTTTTTTTTTTTTTCATTGGACTTTACATAGCGACTTTTGCAGGCCCAGCGACGGCTTGTCAGTAACGAGGAACTTCACGTACTTACTATTTTTGCTACAGTAAGGCGCACATTTCCGAGCATATTGGAGAAAACTCATTTTAGCTCATTTTCGACCACAAACTTGTTTTTGGACCTGGGTACTTGTTATAGTGTACTAGTGAAGACATGTTATCACTTTACCATATTTTTTATTAAGACGATTCAATGAAAACGAATAATTGGAAGCATTTTACAAAATTAGCTTTCATCTATTATTATATTCGTTCGAACGGAGACGTGACTGGAAATACGCTATTAATATCACCACTGCAGTGAATTGGTATGGGGATTGCATGGCTCAAGCAAATACCTACTTGTTAATCGCTCCCTACTCGAGTTCAAGTGGATGTCTTGTTTATACAGCGCTCATCAGGGGTATAAAAATATATGTCCCATGCCATATAACCATTAGGTACTTTTCATCTTTAGAATTATCAAAACTGTTTAGGGCAAAAATCCGGTCCCACTATTGAGCTAGTAGTAATATCATGCGCAGAAGCGGGTCGGAACTGCATTTTTAGCAACATCGGCGACATTTTATTTAGGTGCAGTAAAGAAAGTTAGCAAAATTTTGTGAAAAAGATAGTCACAGCTACAAAATATTCTTAGCAGCGTTACATAAATCTGATTTGCTACTACTGCTAATATATTATTTCTGTTCATGACGGAGAAAATTCGGTGACGTGACTAAGATTTTTAGCAACATTAGCGAATTATTTCTTAGCAACTGCAACAAAGACTAGGTATTAGCTAAAGTTCTGCAAAATGTTAGTCACAGCTACAAAATATGCATAGCAGCCTCACATAAGTCTGATTTGCTACTACTGCTAATATATTATTCCTTTTCATTGCATAGAACATTCGGTGGTGTGACTAAGATTTTTAGCAACATTAGCGAATTTTTATTTAGCAGTTGTAGCAAAGGATATTAGCTAATTTTTGTGAAAAAGTTAGTCACTGACACAAAATGTTCTTAGCAGTCTCAGATAAGTCTGATTTGCTACTACTGCTAATATTTGTTTGCTTTTCATTGCAAAGAAAATTCGGTTGTGTGACTAAAATTTTTAGCAACATTCGCGAATTTTTATTTAGCAGTTATAGCAAAAAATATTAGCTAAAGTTTGTGAAAAAGTTAGTCACTGCTACAAAGCGTCTTAGCAGCCTCAGATAAGTCTGATTTGCTACTACTGCTAATATAGAATTGCTTTTCATTGCATAGAAAATTCGGTGGTGTGACTAAGATTTTTAGCAACAATAGCGAATTTTTATTTAGCAGTTGTGGCAAAGAGTATTAGCTAAAGTTTGTGAAAAAGTTAGTCACTGACACAAAATGTTCTTAGCAGCCTCAGATAAGTCTCATTTGCTATTACTGCTAATATTTGTTTGCTTTTCATTGCAAAGAAAATTCGGTTGTGTGACTAATATTTTTAGCAACATTCGCGAATTTTTATTTAGCAGTTGTAGCAAACAATATTAGCTGAAGTTTGTGAAAAAGTTAGTCACTGCTACGAAATCTTCTTAGCAGCCTCAGATAAGTCTGATTTGCTACTACTGCTAATATATTATTGCTTTTCATTGCATAGAAAATTCGGTGGTGTGACTAAGATAGTTAGCAACATTGGTGAAGGATATATTAGTAGATGAGTATGAAAATAAAATTAGCAGCTGTTGCAAAACTGTTGTTCGTGATTGCAAAATATTTTTATCAAAAGCAACAAAGATATATTTTTGCTGCCTTATACATGTACAATTAGCAATAGTAACAAAGTTTTTGTCCACTACGACTAAGAATTATTAGCTGTCACAGCTAACAGCAATGGATAATTAAAATTTGTTGATGCGGATAAAGAATTTAGCTTTAGTTGCTAATCAATTAGTAGCGGTAGCAAATTATTTAAAATTACTTTAGCTAAATATCGTTTGCAAGGGTAGCTAACTGGTTTTAGTTGCTATAGACAAGGCTTTGTTACAGTTGCTAAAAAATTGTATGCAGCAGCAAAGGAAATTTCAGCAAAGCGCGCTTAGCTACCACAACTAAATCATTTCTTTCCGTGCACCGTTCGATAGAACGAGACGACGCTCTTATCTTGTCAGTTATCGCGTGATATGGCCGATCATGATACGGGGTCTGGAACTATAAAATTTGGCAAACTAGTAATATCTTCTTATAGTACAAGTACAGGGAAAAATCAAAAAACTATACATTTGTAATGAAATCATAAAAATATAGTCTTTATTTAGAGACCGTAATCAATCATCGAGGTAGGAGGAAATATGTACGGAACCCTCGGTGGGCGGGTCCGACTCGCACTGGTCCTTTTTTTTCAATATTCCTTACTTAATATATGGACTTTCACGATTCGCCCACATTAACTTTAACATATATAGACAAAATTAAGTCCCTTTTAGCAAAAAATATTCCTCAACAAGCTACTTTACTCGTCTCACAATTCTCTAAAGCTCTAAACACATTCAAACAGTCCGGCATCAAATATAAATTACCCAAACTATCCCCCAGTCCGGGCCTGCACCACCCTCTCGGACCGGGCACATATCTCAACCGGGGATGCAAGAAATGCCCACTCCCCAATATGTAGATTCGTACCTCCTGACTGGTCATTATTGTACGCCGGTGAGCGCGTTTTGATACTTTGAAGAGGTTCAATTATAATTATAAACAGGTGTCGCAAACATTAAAAACAGATATCTGTATCTGTTTAATCTTGATGGCGCTCATGGTCGTCTTTTAGAAACTAGTGGCTCATGGCACAAAATATGGTTGACGTTATCGGTATTTGAAACCAGAACCATCAGCTTAGTTACATGTTCACAAGTAATGGTAAAACATCAACAGACGCAACATCTCTACGCGTATTTCCTGGAGGTAAAACGTCGACAAACACCCAGCCACAGATTTAAAAAAGTTTGAAATTCACGGGTTACCATTGTTTTGTAACTAATCTCATATATTAATTTTCATAGGTTCTAATCAGGAGCTAACTTCATTGTCTCTATTTAAAGTGGATGGTAAATAATCGTGGGGTAAAGAAAACATATCTTTCTCTCACTATCCGTGCCATGATAGCATGATGATAGCATCTACTAACTATAGGCAAAATAGTTTTATGATCAGAGCGAGCAACGGCTTAAATGATGTGTTTCAGAGGTTTGACGACCTGGACCTATTCAGCGCAAGTGTTCCTTCAGTGAGACGACTCTTATCACGACAATTTTTCGGTAGAAGTAGGGAAATAATTAAGGTAACTCTTTATATTAGTCTATTTAGAAATAAGTACTTAATTATGTAGCTGTACCAAAACGCAAAAGCACTGTTTTCGTTTGGCATTTGCTCACTTTTTACATATTTATTACGCTATCGGTGAGGATCTGTTATTAGCTCACTGTCAATACCTACTGTTTTAAGCTACTGTGTAGTATATTAAACTAGTTAAGCTGATGATCTTCCTATATAAATAAATAAATATCTAAACCAGCCCCATGAAGCGCCCGGTACACCGCTGGAGTAACGGAATCCTTAAAGATGTGACCCCGTATCATGGTCGGCCTTATCACGCGATAAGTGACAAGATAGGGCGTCCGTCACTGGCTGACACCGTTCGATAGAACGAGACGACGCTCTTATCTTGTCACTTATCGCGTGATAAGGCCGACCATGATACGGGGTCTGATCGCTTTCGAGGCCCAACTGGTGAATAGTTGCGAGAAATAGGGAATAATGGCACTCTCTTGAGTAACAGACTAAGATTCTCAATAGGTCATCGGCTCAGTAAGTAATCATGTGTTGTGCATAAGTATTCCCTAGCTTTGTCAAGAAAGCATGATTCACCGTCTTGTAAAGTATCAAGATGATCCGGCAGCGGCACTTAGGCTCGTACCTACCCAATCAGCACGAAGCAGAGAATGTTTTGTCTGCCCGGCAGTGCCGTGTGACACTGCCTTGGACTACAACTTAAAACAGCTAGACTACTATTGGCATTTCCAATTTGGAGATCATAAAGCTCAATCTGTTTCAGGGTGGGTTGACGATTATAGATCCGTGAACTTTAAATATGGAGCCGGCAGGTGTCATTCCACAGAAAATTGTATTTTTTTCATACATTTAGATTTAAACGATCACCGCTTACGCTAACAGAAGGTACGCTCTATCTTGTCACTTATCGCGTGATAAGGCCGACCATGGTACGGGGTCAGAAGTCAAATTTCAGTCAAGTGCCATACCGGTATATGGCTCTTAATTTTAGAAGCTATCATCGCCAACACAGTTAACTGACCATCCGTGCACTTTATTACAATGGTCAATATAAATATAGAATGGTCACTTAACTGTCTTGGCGTTTGTACAATGGTGATGAGATCCATAAAGTAGTGTCATATTCCTTCTTATTGTGCATTAAGTAGTTTGTGTTACGTCCAAAGTTCAATTGAATTATAAGATGCACTCGTAAACCAGTAATCATTAGAAGACGTAATTTTTTGGAAGAACAGCCAAATTAAAAGTAGGTATGCGGCAAACATATTAGTTGTTATATTCCGCGAAAGAAACAACTATATCGTCGGTGACAACATGGTTTGTAATAGCTTTGTTAACATTTTACTTTAGAATAAAATATATTTTATAGTTATAGTTGCTTATAAGTGACTGCTTCTTATTCAGTGACAATTAAAACCTGCATGCAAGTTTAAGTAGCAAAATCGACTTTACCCAACCATAAGTAATAAAGTAGAAACAAAAAACATTCCTAAGCAACTACAAGTGACAGGATGAACTCATATACAATTTTGAGTTGTTTAAAGCTATAAGTTTTATCAAACACTGCTAAATCACTCATTTATAACGTAAAGCTGTAAGATAAGCTGCAAAATTCACTAATGTGCTGCTTGGGTATAGGTACATTAGCTTAGCTGTTTATCTCGATTCTCCGATTTCGCGACCCTTATAAAAACGTAATCTATCCAAAAGCGTAACGTAATCTATAAAAAAAGTGTACATAACCCATTCGCCAACAAACTGCTCCGTAATTTGGCGACATGTTTGTAGTAGTTTTAAGTTTTTATTTTATGTGAGCAATAAATAAAAATAATAAAAAAGCGTATCTGCTCGTTCGGTGCTCCAATTATTAGAAATTAAAAGTACCTTGATAAAAATTAAGGGCGAGGCGGCCAAGATGCTAGGATGAATTAATCTACAATGAAACAATACATTGTTATAAACATGAACAATGGAATCGGATGTGTATACACAGACTAATACTATAATAATAATACAAATACTGGCTTATAATAAATTAAACCCTCTGTTTTCCGTATATGTTGTGATGGTGCCTTGCCGGCATATGGCTGGAATATCCTTCATTGCGGGCGACATGTTTCGATTGAGACAACCCTTTTAGGCCAGGAGCTGCTCTATTTTAGCTAAATTGTCTCAAGAAATTGTAATTTGTAGTTGAATGTAATAATGTTTTATTTTATTTTAACATTGGTTCATTGTGACGCTATATAAATATCTTGACTAACGAATTATTGGGTACACATTTCATTTGAATTGCTACGTGATTTGCTACTATGTATACGTTTTTCAGTTAAATTTTTCAATTTGTCTCCAAACACAATCCTGATTAATTGCAAGGTGTCAAAATGTATTCTTATAAAATCGATTTTTCAAACTTACTTACAATGACGGCCTTGACCCATCCTTTAACGGTGCTACGACAAAAAATCATAACAAATAAACCATCGCCAAAATTCCTTCTCCGACTCCCGGTCCATCGCGTCTCAAGACGTTCCAAGGGCTGTCCAAACCAGACTCCAATAATATAATAATACACTGCGATTGTCGTATGTGTGTCTAAGGGAATTATTAACGCTGCCTACACCCGTCGGGTTATTTAAATACGGTCCGCATATTAGTTTCTGCTGTTTTGATTATGACTCAAATTGCCTTTGGATGGCTGGCTAAGTTGGGATTTAGTTTGCAGACTGGCTAAGATTTCTGTGAGGTGTTTGAATGAGTTTTCTTCTCGGGCCTGCCATTTTTATGGTTAAACTTTCGTTATGCATTTCTTTCCTGATTTGGCCTGACAGAATAGTACATTACGTAAATAATGCCCCCAGATCGCAGGTGTTTGTGGCCCGAACCGAAACTGAGGGCCATAAATAATATGCGTTCAGGGGCTTTACGAATTACCGCCCGTGGTGCGTACATAATTTTACATCTTCTTGATGTGAAGTGAGATTTTCCGCTGCGCCCGTGGCCGGTAAATCTCACTTACCGCCCAGAGTGACGTAAAATAATTTTAATAATCATAGCTTTTTATTGCAATCAATAAAATGCTGTTTAACATCGTGACGAAACCGGTCTAATCCCAATAAGGTCTAGTATTTCCTCGGGGTTGGAAGGTCAGATGGTAGTCGCTTTCGTAAAACGTGTGCCTATGCCAAATCTCGGGATTAAGAGTCAAAGCAGACCCCGGGCTCCTTCAGGGCACAACCGGAAACAACGCTAGGAGAATGATGAATAGGATGCTGTTTAGGTTTTACTTTTTTACAATTTCGACATTTAACTCACGATGAAGAACTATTGATCATTACGCTTTTCTATAGAGATAGGAGGGGGCGTATTTTCGTAGATAGGATAATCTATGTCATGGCTACTATGGTGACAACTGAGGTTGCACCTTGGAGGTGTGCAGGAACCGCGTTCAGCCAAAGCGGCAAAAGGAACGCTGGCCAAGTTCAGTGTCAAATTTGGAGCAGCCCAACTGGGGAAGTACCTCCGCCTTGCAGAACACTACAGCCATAATAACACTCTGTAGTAGTGTTGTGTTCCTGGTGGTGAGCAAATTCACCAGAGCTCCCGAGGATGCGTTGTGTTGAGAGCGAGGGAATTTGTTCCTTCAGCTGTCAACACGGCGAATCCTCAAATTGATATGTTTGGTCGGCAACGCCCATGTTACTCCTTTGGAGTTGCATGCGTTTAAAGGCTGTGGTGTCCGCTTACCATCAGGCGGGCCGTACGCTTGCTTGCCACCGTCGTTGTATTAACAAAAAAAAGTGTATCAGAAATTGAACTTTTTCCACCGTTTCGCATTCATCGAGTTTATTCCAATCGGCAGTTATCGCTTAGGAGTTGGACAAAACTAAAATCTCGCCTTGCTTCGACAGCGTAAAAATCTTCAATACTACTATTATGGCAATAATAGAGGTGTTTCTATGGTTCTATCATAATTCACAAGACTCGTAAAAATAACTAACTACAATGTTGCATCTATATACCTACTCATGTGCTGACCGAAAATTTCCCAAATTGCGACACATTCCCAATGGAAAGATCTCGGTAATTTCCCAAAGTTTCAAACAGGGAATCTTACGGTGGAAACATTCTTAAATTTAAGTGTTTTTTGAAATTTCCGAGAAGTTTCTCACATTTATGAAAACTTTCCGTAACTTACACATCTGTAACTTTTTTCCAACGCCGCATTCATAAGTTAGTTCTCCTAATTGGCAGCCCTCAACTATCGCCTAGGAGCTGGACAATGAAATATGCGCTCATTAGCCTGCCCCGTGATTAATTGGGCTTCTTAGTGGGATGTGGCGCCAGTGACAGCGGTTGTATTCGAAAAACTACTCGATTATAGTTCAAATTGTAGCGATAAGTCCACCTGTTGTTACCGTTATTTATTAAGCAAATTCATTATTATTATTGTTTCAGGTGGTCGCCTAATTATGGTAGTGTAACAAGTTGAATTTAGTCTCAGTAGGGATGTTCCGACTTTCATGTCTGATTCACTTAACTGTTCCAATTAATAACTAAATTACTGAACTGTAGACGATGATCCTTGTAACGCAACGCTTATAACGCGATTATTGTTGTTTTTTAAAGAATGATTAAAAAAAAAGGTTGATTGCATTTATTTTCAATTTAAGTGAACCATACCTACTGAAGATATCACAAGTATGTGTCATATTTTGTCGGAATTTCGCTAACGACATCGCCTCTTATCGCGAAAGTAGCAATACTTCACACAATTAAATCGCATGCAATCTAAATGCATTATATACTTTTTTTAAACTTGTTATAAATTACCACATTGAACAGGTGTCAAAGATGGACAACAATTATTTGATAGTCAAGCTAATAAAATAAACTGTACAAAATGTTAATAAATCGTTAACAATCTTTAATCTATCTAATACTTATAGATACTTGTCACTTTTGGGAAATGGGCTCCGTTGTTTAGCCAGAGAAACATGGCACTATAATAATATTTATACTAGGACGGTGGCATACAAGCACACGGTCTGCCTGATGGCAAGCAGACACTGAAGCCTATGGACGCTTGCGACCCCAGTAGAATCAGAAGACCCTTTGTTGATTTGAAGATTCACTGTATTGCAACTCCTGGTAACGTAGTAATTTAACTTTAGTCTCTACCGCTGCCACTTGGACCACCCTCAAAGCTTGTCGGCTCTTAGCGTGGCCATTCTATTGTTTAACTACGCGCGATATAATGTTTTGTCGGTCTCGATAAGGCGTGGTGAAGATACGTGTTATTCCGAAGGAATGTTCTATTATGAACGATTAAAGAGAAACAATGTGCATGCCTTGTGAAGGGCTCCTGGTATTTTTGAGACAAAGTTAGTGGAAGCTACATTGGCTAATTATTTCAATAACGTCGAAGACCCTTCGGAATCTTGGATGGAACCCTATTCTTGTACCGCGCGAAAAAATGCGAATATCATGCACTTTTTGGTGTTTGTGACTCTCAAAATAAAAGTGATATGTCGAAAACGAAGTCTTAAGGTTTTCGCAAGGAAATTATGGCACTGGGGCGTAATTTCATTCGTTTTAATTGACCGAAGGGAATATGCCTACAATTCATATGCCATTTAGATTTTTGAAGACGGAGATATGACGTACTGGTGTGGTTCTGATGTGCCAATATAAAATTTTACATTTAGATCTAGCTAACGTACGTACAGTCGAGTTCTCAAATATCTATATAGACAACCTTTCTAAAATATCTAAACATGCGTCTTATGTCAGTAACAATAAGGACTGTGTTTTGTATTTTTTTGGAAGGTTCTCTGTATAGATATTGGAGAACTTGACTGTACAATGCATTACGTGATCGACCAGCAGAGGGGTACTCACGTAACGTTCCGGACGTACGTTGGGACAACTCAACTGTCATCTTTCCATACTAAAAGTGACGTTTAGATCTACGTGACGTGCGTACAATACGTTACGTGATCGACCCGCAGGTGACATTACATAATGTCACTCGAATCCAGGCCCAGTAGTTAAGTAGTTACTGTTGTGATATTGAGGCGAAAGGTGCTTGTGTTAGGTATTTTCTAGGAAATAGTAATAGAGATGTTACTGTCACAAGTGTTTATAATGAAGTAACTAGGTAAACAAGAATCATAAAAATATTAAATAAAAGAATATGTCAAATAGAATATGCCTAATATAAAAGAAAGATAACTTATAAAGAGTCTGCACAACAAGAGATTAGACTATCTACAACAGTTACAACTTGTCTTGTCCCAAATCCGCGTTTTAAGTTAGTTTAGTCAATCTTACATTAGCTTATATTTACAAGAAAACTCATGAGTATGGAATTTTTTATATATGATTTTTAAAGAGTTGAAAAATTAAAAAAAAAACATTTTGCGCGCTAATGGCAATAATTATCGCTACTTACATCGAAAATCGTCCTAGTTTGCCTAAACAACGCTCGCACGTACAATAAATAACACTGCATATCCACCAACACATCGCCATCACAAACCACCCTAAAACCAACTCTGTCTTCATGGGATAAGACCTTTACAACGGCACGGATAACGTGGCTCACCTACACAGTTCTCAATGTACAAAAGGGCGTAAGTGCGAAGCATCTCCTAGTAAGATGTGACGTTTTGTAAATGGAGCGAAGAGCTAATATTTGTGGGATTAACCCGGTCGCGCCGTGTGTGCCGTGCTTATTGGGACCCGATCTGATCTATGCGGTTGATACGTGTATAATGTGCTTTATGGGAACAAGTTATTATAAGCGATAGCGATTTTAGTTTAGGCTTAGTAGCTGGATGATTCGCTTACGAAGGTGAATCAGTTAGCTTGTTCCTTTAAGGCAGTTGTTTGTATCTAGCCAGCAGGGTGATTGCAGAAGTTTTTGAACGCGTGTTAGGTGGATGTCACACTGCGCCGCATCTCCGGATGCGGAGCTCGTTGTATGCAAGAACCTCAGTTTGTATATAAATTCCGTGTGGTACGACACACTGCACCGCACCTCTGTCCGGCGTAATTTGTATGCAGCTGCGCACCTCCGTCCGGAGATGCGGCGCAGTGTGACATCAGCCTTAGAACATATCGACTGTCATAATATAGTTTTAAAGAAGACGACAGTTGATATGTCGTGCTCTTTCAAAAAGTGCCGAATATACAATAGAGCTCCTGAGTGCGTTGCTTCTACAGCGAGGGACCTAAATTTGTCCCCATCACATGGAAATATGTGCATCCTCCATTCTAGGGTCCTGAGTATCGCGCCGCAGCGCACCCGATCACCGAAACGCTAACCATTTCTGACGTTGCAGATACTTCATTTTTGATTTCACTGATGAATACCGGCAAACCGTCTCCAGAGTCCTGCACATTCCACATTGGCAGGTTCGCTATGCGACACTTTAGCAGAGGAAACCCAACCAAGCATCTAAAAATTAGCACTAGAATGATTTAAACGAATAATAGGTTCATTGGGCCCAAGGCCCAATCTATATTTTGGTCAAAAATACTTACAAAGACTTATATGTCTCGAAGCGCAACATATATTATGTCCTTTATTTAGCTAGGACATCTTAAAAAGCGGGGGTTTTACTAGACTATACTCTTTATGACGACGACAACTTGACGACGCAACGGTGCCACGCTGTTTCGTCGCCTAAATAATAATTAATTTTTTAATTTTACATTTGGATGTATTTTAGTCTTTAAGGTAGTTTTAACTATTAGATGCCTGAAATAAATGGTTTATTATAATAGTATTCTCTTTATTCGTTTATGGTCTTAGGCTAGGTTTTTACAATAATGATTAATGATATATAAAGTAAAATATAAAACTATATCCCATAAAAAGATTCCATGTAAAAAAGAGGCCAAGTCTCGAAACTCTTCCACCGCAAAAAGTTGTGAGATATTTGGTAGTACCAAGTCTCAGGCATTCTTATTATTCTTTCTTTGCTAGCTAAATAAAATTCTGCAACTTGGCAATCACACGACTATACTGCATTTATGGATGCACATCTAAAACAGTTTATTTTTTGCCCCATTCATTTTGCAAATATAACTTTGTAATCAAATAAAGATACTTCAGACCTTCGATTTTTGACATCAAATGAAGCGGCCCATCAAGTTGAATATTTTTGTAAAGGCGGTATGATATATCTCTAATAGTTTGGTTGGGCTCTTGTGTTTTCTAATCAGGGTCACCAGGTACTCCAGACCTTGAATTATCCTAGTTTTTATAGTTTTCCCTTTATGTGGCCATTAAACCCTAACTTTGTGCCAAATTTCAGCTCTCTGAGTTTATGAGAAGTACAAGTTCTATTTTGATGATCATGAGGGAGTGAGTGAGTGAGTGAGTGTCATAAATGCGAAACTTTGCTTTCGCTTAACTTCGGAACGAAATTACCTACAGAATTGAAATTTTGAATTTGAAGTATGTGATTATAGCTTACTAGATGACAAAATTTTCTGCGTTCTGGTCTTATCCAGAGGTTCTCAAATAGGGGCCTGAAAATGCGGCGAAATGGTTCCAGTAAAGTATGGTACGGCAGTGTTTGCTTCGTGCTCGACTTGGCGGGGGCACTGCCGTGCCCCCAGATACAAAACATAAAATCATGATAAAAACCTAACCTCCGGCAGCAAGGCGAAGCCTAAGCTACCAGCGGTCAGGGCGGCAGAGATAGGAACCTCCTGACTATTATTATTATTATCATTCTTTTACTCTCGTGACTTGAGCCACACATCGGTCCGTATAGGTGATTGTTAATGCAACCCTCGTTAGAATTAATCCGGGTCGAATTGAACGACATCTGTATTCGACAATTATCCGTCGTATTGTTTACGGTGTCGATATATTTATGTAATTGCGGTTATGGTGTTTTATCAGCCTCTTTTATTGATCCTATAGTCTCGTCCTTTTTTAGGCAAAGACCCGACGAGAAATCTAAACGAAATCAGTTTTGTTAGACCTCTAATAAAGCGCTTTCCATCGATTCTTTTTCTAAGGCGAGTCAGTAAGTAATATGTTGAGTTTTTTAATCGACAACGCTCTTAAATGAGTTGATGAAATAAATACAAAAAAGTTATATAATTTTCATTAATGTTTCTTTATTTGTTGAATTTCTAGTAGGACACTAAATACCATGTCTAAATAATTCTTGAACTGAGGCTGTTTTGAACTCAAAATTTGCTACCGCTACAAAACTACACTAGTATTTATTTCCTTGGTTCTTCCGAAAACAAATGTATCATTTATTTAAAATCTGAGCTATACGCATATAAGTAATCATTTATAATTAACGCTTCATAAAAAGTTGCTGATAGACTGTAGTCTACCCAAAGTAACTGTTAAATGATAAGTAACTTTTTTTTTGCTGTACTTATATTAAGACGCGGTATTTCAGTGGCGACCGTTAGCCTAGTGGGTAGTGACGCTGCCTACGAAGCTGAACGTTCTGGATTCGAATCCCGGTAGTGACAAATATTTGTGTGATGAGCATGAGTGTTTGTTTCTGAGTCTTGGATGTTTTATATGTATTTAAGTATTTCTATCTATTAAATATATATCGTTGTCTAGTACCCATGACACCAGCCTTATTGAGCTTACTATGGGACTAGGTCAATTTGTGTAAGATTGTCCCCTAATATATTTATAAAATTAAAAATATATTTAATAAATAAAAACATTAAAACAAACAAATTGTTCATTAATTTAAAATCTGAGCGAAGTTATCATACTTATCATATATAATTAACGTTTCATAAAAAGTTGCTGATAGGCGATAGTCTACCCAAAAAAAACTGTTAAGTACATTTTGTTTTTTTTGCTGTACTTATATTAAGACGCAGTATATTTATAAAATTATCATCATAAGTAGGTATCTTTCCCTGTTCCCTTTATTTCGGGTCGGGTCTCTCCGTCTCAGTTAGGTACTTTGTCTTTGTGTTGTCTCTTTTGACTTAGCAACTTGTCAACACATAGATATGTACAAACCTATCCGATATTAACAAAACTATTCCCTAACCCTACCCAAACTCGAAAAGGACGAATTAGCGAACCACCTGGACCATATCAGCCCTCGTGTGATATGCAGATGTATGGAAATACCGACTCATGACCCGGAGGGACAACTTTGTATGGAATACAGATGTGGGTTTGACTATTAATGCGACCGTCCGAACTTCGAAGATGTTTAATTTTGAGTAATGTGGAAGTTAGGTTATGTTGGTGAGGGCGGATTCACGTTAGATTACGCTAAGCGATTCAAATAGTTTAGTCAATCTTAAAATAAACGCTCCTCTACTAATTTACAGTGGGAGGAAAAATATGCATTGCAACAATTCAGAAATAATATTGTGCTATATCATAATTATGTGCAAAACTGTGGAAAGTGTCATTAATTTGACACAGTTCTTACATATTGAACCGAAATCTGGAAGGGCGATCATTTTAAGATTGGTGTTACTCTGTTGCACTGCATCCGTGCAAATAATCAACACTATATTAATTTTGATAACAAATAAGATTTTAGGAAACTCTTATTGTCGATTATTTTAATTGTATCGCTCCGACAAATATTTGCACGCCCATGCAGGCTGAATACAATGGACATATCTATAATTAACAATGTAACAACTGTACACAACTGTATTCTGAGCAAATAAATTATTTGATTTTATTTACTTATGTACTTTTTTTTACGTACCTATTAAAGGAGTTGCTATTTGCTACATCCGTCTTCACCATCATGAGACCAGCTACATGGAAACAAAATAATAATTGCATTGGCATCTAACTTACACATGTGTACAACATGTCAACACGATTAGACTTCGTGAAGTTGTTTGATTTGAGCAGCAGGACTTAAACAAATTAGCATACACAGCAAGTTGAATAAAAACTTGTAAAACACTTCCCTCCAAACCCTAAAAACCCTCCGTCCCCCAAAAGTATTTGACGTCGTACAATCTTGAAGAAAATTGGGAATCTAACAAATTTCGCTACACCCCAACTTTTTCAATATCCTGTTGCTAACCTACACCTCATACGTTCCTCTACATACATTTAGATATATCGGAATAATATAAGGTTCGTTGGCGCGCGGGCCGTGGTTTGCGATTTATAATTTAAGTCTCGACTTTCGCCTCATAATTTGAACCCAAGATTTCTTCATAATTTCATAGGTATGGGTAGGTAGTACGCGGCGGCCAGCAGGTCGATCACGTAACGCATTGTACGTACGTTAGGTAGATCTAAATGTCAAATTTTATACGGAAAAATGTCAGTTAAACTGTCCTAACGCGCGTTGGAAACGTTACGCCTTGGCCACGACTTTGGTCTTAAGCGACCTGCGGCAGCGTTTTATCTGTTCATTGCGCGGTCGAGACGGTCGGCGGCAGTGAATTTGAAAAACCGCTGCCGCAGGTCGCTTAAGTCCAAAGTCGTGGCCAAGGCGTTAGGTACGTGATTACCCTTCAGATTTAAACTGTTTCACCTTTTGAGGTAAGTTTTGTCAATACCATTCAGAGGCTCTAGTATAAGTTTTACCGAAACAAAACGTTACGACCGCGTTCGCGTTTAGATGTCAAATCCCATACAAATTGAGGGTAAAACGCAAACGCGATCGTAAAGTTGTTTCGGTAAAACGTATACTAGAGCCTCAGGAGGCAATAAAGATTATATATTACTATTCCAATATATATTATTATTAATAATATATATTACTATTATATATTATTAGTATTCCAATAATAATGTAATACGTGCTCGCTTGCTTGCGCGATGGGATAACAGAAAGAGAACGCGAAAGACTGCAATTAAATTGAAATGCGAAAGTATTGCCTCATTGACCCGCTAGTAACGGATATGGGTCACCATATGTCTGAATCCATAATATATGTTTGATATTCAATTCTTTTGTCATATGAATCCCAGTCGTTTAGAATTTCATGTATGAAACGAGTTTGGATTTTGAATAATGACATGGGTTTATTTTACTTTAAATTTCCCTTATAATTATCGATTTAGAAGAAATTTGATTGGTGAAGGATTTCATAGTCAGGAAACCTGCATACATCTGCAAAGAAATTCAAAGGTGTATGTGCCCTGCACGGGGCATCGTGGGGACGTATCTATATAGGCTAATTATATATATATAAAGAAATTAGATTTCTCTGTTATGATTTTGTATTCATGCGCAGCCCATGGTCGTCGGTAAAACAGGACAGTCGTTCTGTCGAATGTCAAAAGATAGTGCTGTTACCTCCAGTAGCGAACTGTCGGTAGAACAGAGATTGTTTTGAAGATGGTGATTGTGAATTGTGAGGTTATGAACTAAAATTGTTTATTTTATTTTATAATAACAATGCAAAGTGGGAATCGACATGCCAATTAATAGACTTTAAATGCCGTTTCTTTGTTTTTCAGGTAAGTATGATAGTTTTGTACATAGGGTTATAAGGTTCTTACGTAATATTTGTTACTTAAATAAAACTTTGTTTTTCAGAGCAACACAATACTTTTTAACCGACTTCAAAAAAAAGGAGGAGGTTCTCAATTCGGTTGTATATATTTTTTTTTTTCAATGTTGTTACCTCAGAACTCCGTCATTGATGAGCCGATTCATATATTTTTTTTTTTGTTTGTAAGTAAGTATATGCTTCCAGGTGGGTCCCATTTTTTTGAAAATTCAATTGGATGATGGTATCCATGAGGAATTGAGGGAACTCCTTAATTATATTAGGCACGCGTGTAGTGATTTTGGTATTTTCTATTATAACTCGTGTATTTACATCCGGAAATCATAAATTGGTGGAGTGGAATTGATGATGAAGACCACAGATGACTTATGGAATTCCTCAATTATGTACTTAAAAGTACAAAAGTATATCACAGATTCTGATAAGATTCCGTTGAAATAGCAACTAATGAAGTGCCAAGGGTGATCCTTGTGGAATTGACGGAAGTCCTCAAATATTATCGGGTCACATACAGCGATTGGGTTTTTTTCCCTAATAATCAACGCATTTGCTCTCGGAAATCAGTTCATGTGGTAAATTGGAAAATAAATGTGGAAATGTTCTCATGGCTTGGCGGAGTACTAAATTGAAGTCGGTTAAAACTTTGTTTTTAAAGTAAATTATAATTTAGCCGGTTCCTAATCATTCCTGACAATTGTCTTATATATATTATATCGATTTTGATTAGTCTTTATTTGCCAATCAAAAAATATATCTTTGTTTATCAGTACGTGACAATATACACTTTGGTTTGGCCTATATCTAGCACCTGCTAGATCGAGCGTAGGGGAGACCGGGTATGGTTGTCTCACGGGTTGGTTGTCACAGCGGCCATAAAAGGGTACAAAATTAGGGATTAAGTGAATCGATTGGTGTTAAAAATCGCAAGAGCTTATAGTTCCTTCCGTACTTCACCAATCGATTCACCTTATCCTTCATTTTGTAGCCGCTGTGAGAACCAACCCGTGAGACAACCATACCCGGTCTCCCCTACTAGGACTGAGCTACAGGCGACCAGTGCTGTCCACAGGCCTCCCACAGGGAATGGCCACAGTGGAATGGCCATCAGGTTAGCTCTGAAAATCCATCCTAATATTATAAATGCGAAAGTGTGTCTGTCTGTCTGTCTGTCTGTCTGTTACCTCTTCACGCTTAATCCGCTGAACCGATTGAGATGAAATTTGGTATGGAGATAGTTTGAATCCCGGGGAAGGACATAGGATAGCTTTTATTCCGGAAATCATCCGCTGAGGGGGTGAAACGGGGATGAAAGTTTGTATCGAGCTACGATATAAACGAGTTCCACGCGGACAGAGTCGCGGGCAGAAGCTAGTGTTGTATAAAAAGTCCCCAACCAAGCAGCGACAGGATTACCAGGATGCAGGGTAGAGATTTGCGGGAGAAACTTCTGTATAAAAAGCTACTTAGATCCAAAGGCGATCATGTGACGCGGCAAACAAATGCTGCCAATAAATAAGCAGACAGCGGAGGACAGGATAAACAGAGCTTTTGACTAGCCATTTAGCAGCAGGCCACTGACTCTCAAACTGCAGTACTTACAGCAAGTCATGGGGACCTACTGCATAATCGTTCCAATATTGTAACTGATGAGCAAAGCCCGGACGACGGGAGCAAAAATGCACTTTTCACTAGTGCTTAATTAAATATCGACTATTCTATCGACATCCGTACGAACAATTTTTGAATTAGTAATTTATTGATCAAACTTATTATCTTACATGTCTGGTTGGTACACAATATTACATCAGGTACCTAGGTAAACTTATTATATATTATTTCAGTTAACGAATTACATGGTATAATTATTATCACGGGAATGATTGTAATAGTAAAAAAAGCAAAAGAAGTGGAACTGCGTACAGAAATAATTCATAAGCGCTATGAATTATTTGCCCCGATTACTACAGTAGCTTTAGAACGGTCCTTTAGTTGGCTGAAATGGATTTTATCATATCACCTAGGCGAAGGAGTTTAAAATCGGAAAATGTAGAAAAAATACAAATTGTTTATTACGAAAATTATACAAAAGATTTAAAAAAAGCAAACAGCTCATTTTAATTTTGTTTGCAACTACCTATAATTTTTCTGAATTTCGTAACGGTGGTCCAGTACATCGTGCTTTTTATCGACATTTTATCAACTTATAAAATGTGTGTCCTCGCACTTTTGAGACGTCAACACATAATTTCTCCCGTCATCCGGGCTTTGCTGAAAGGACAGCTACAACAGCAAGTCTACTTCTCAAATTTATTATCTCTTGGTTCATACGCTCTCTGCATATGAACCAAGATGAATCTCATGATATAATTTCAATACTTCATAAGCACATTTCGAGATTCAGCTCCAGAGGTCACAATCACAATTACTTATATACGCTAATTTTTTTTGCATATTTGGTACGCGCGCGTCTTGAATAGCCTTTGTTCGGACCACAAACAAAAGCATTCATGAGTACTGATACAATGGCCATTCATGAGCTTCGTTTAGAAAATTTCAACTATAACAATCATATGAACATGTTTATCGTCGCTGGCAATGCTACATTTATTGTAAAAAACATTATCCACAAAAACTTTTTGCGTAATCCTAATATTGGACAAAGTGATATTGCCAAAAAAACGAATAAGACATGTTATATCACTAGCTTAGTAATATAATCCTCAATCAAAAAACAACCCCTAAAAAAGAAAAAACGCTGGAGGCGCGAATTGGATCTATATTGGGTAGTGATGGGCGACACTCGATATATCGAGTGTTGCATCAGATAGGGCCGTCCCGCCGGCGATTCGTATCCGAATTAATATCGATATGGGTAACTCGTTATGTGGGGAGCGGATGTGAGAGGAATGGAGTCGCTGTTTGTTTATTTGCGAATATATTTTGCGGTATACTCTTTTTCAAACGATTATTAGATTCGGCATCTAGCAGTAGATCATTTATTTAATTCATTAGTTGACTGTTAAAATCAGGTGATTGCTTAAACGTGAAATTCATACTCGTATATTAAAAAAGTAAATAAAGAAAGAATTTTAAATTGTTTGAATTGTAACATTTTTAAATTAATGTACTCGTAATGTGATGCATAGACCTCACCTTAAGCAGGTAGAATTGAGTATGCCGAGGCAGTGTTTTTAAAAATTATTATTGGTAAGTTGTTATTTTATTTTTCATTCAGCATTTGCGACGCATTACAATTAAGTAAGTAGTTTCAAATGAGGACATGATATGATTATCTGTGATTTCTGACATTAAATCAATTTTAAATTGAATTGGCAAAGAATTTATTCTTTTTTTTTTTCTTACGAGTAGGAGTTTGATACAAAGTAGCAGCTGACAAAAATAAATCTGATCTGATCTGATCTGTCCGACCGTTTTCGGCCATGGCGACCACTCCGACTCCTATCCTGCATTTTAGCGCTCCATGTTTTGAGCCAGAAAATGACTAACCTCTTAACATGTCAACTCCACGGCTCCCCATGTTCCATACCAGTGTAAGATTATTGTTAGATTCAATTTCCGACAAAGTATCGAGACATGGCGACTAATGTGTATTAAATGTGTGTTGGTGTGGCGATACTGATCCGATTAATAACCGGGAGGAGGAAATTTGCTCCAAGTTTGTGTATCTGTGGACATGCATTTCGGCCATTGAAAGTTTATTACTTATGGAAAAATCTTATACAGGTTTTTATTGAATTCACTAATATTCAATTTCTTTTGGGAGTGCAGTCAGTAGTTCGATTGTAGTAGTATCCTTACGTATTTCGGGCACATATGTCGTAGCTATCGAGCGACTTGTGGTCCAGGGAAAGGTTGAGGGCACCAGACCTCGAGCCTCGAGGCAGGTCACTGATGAGATGGACAGACCATATTATAAGCTGCAGTGGATGCATCACTATACGGAATAAAGAAGGCGACTCTTTTAGAGGAGTGGCGCCGTGTTGTGAGGCTTGCTACACTTACACCTGAAATATAATGATGAACACGGAGTGTCAAGTCAAGAGTGAAAACGACGAAGAAGAAGTACCTATCTATTCCATCTGGCTTTCGACAGAACTGCCGGTGGCTTGAATATGTCATGCTCGCTTAAAGGGCTTTGCTTACGGTGGCGTCGTTGATCGGGTCGCCACCTTCCCTAAAATATGGTTGAGGGAGGCGATGGCTGAGGCTGAGATATGCGTTATACTCGTGATCGGGTGCTGTTTGTGGAGTCCGGAGTGTTCATGCTTGCAAGGGCATAGTACATAGTTAACTACTTTCATACTAGTGTTATTATTATTATTATAGTATTGACGCTCAGAGACCTTAATATACATATCTGGAATACTGAATTAATATCATCAACTTGTTGTTAATGCTGATACAGATCTTATATCGAATGTAATGGTCGTATTTTGCAATTTTGTTTTGTTTACATTAACTTAGTGACATTTAGTTTGTTAACCTTTTATATATAATTTTAAATTATTATTGTGTAAGATTATTATAATTTTATTGTAAATTACCGTTTGACATGTAAAAGTGCCCTTGTGGCCTATTTGCAGAATAAATAATTGTTTTTTTTTTTTACTCATCGGTAAGTTGTCACATGCGCGGGAGTGATGCGGGGGATGTATCACATCTAAACTTCATCGTTATTCCCGGTTGTGCCCTAAAGGAGCCTGGGGTCCGCTTTGACACTTATTCTCATTATTTGGCATAGGCACCAGTTTTAGGAAAGCGACTGCCATTTGACCTTCCATCCCAGAGGGGAAAACTAGACCATATTAGGGGTTAGACCGGTTCCTCACGATGTTTTCCTTCGCCGAAAAGAAGAGAAAAAATAAATACACCGTACATAAGTTCCGAAAACTCATTGGTACGAGCTAAAGCCGCGTTCACATTTGTCTGTCGTGTTGTGTTGTGATGCATCAGAACGGTATCGGTTTCATACATTTAATATGGTTGCGTTCACATTTATCTGATGCCGTGTGTTGTGACGGCAACATAAGCCACATCACAAGCGATCCCGGTCCGCGTCAGAACGGGTGAGGTGCGGGGGGTGGTGCAGCGACACAACACAGCACATCAGCACGGCTAGCACACGACGGCGCGCGAGCTCTCTCAATTTTTCTCGTACTGAAGCGACACCGACAGCGGTTTCGATACTCGCCTGGCACTCCTGACAGCACGTCACACCGCTCCCCCTGTACATAAATCTGGCCTTACGACGTTGTTTTATAAGGAAACTGTATGATACACAACCGTAGGTTACGACCTTCACACGACCTTTTGTTTCGAGTTATCGCGAATACTAAACGTGCTATTTTCATTCGGTTTTTTGATTTTGTCGGTTTAGATAAGACTGAGTCATCAAGGTGAGTTCAAGCGCGTTTTCACGATTACCTCATCGCAATTTTTTTTTACTACGCGGTGGCAAACAGGCGTACGGCCTGCCTAAAGGTAGGCAGACACCGCGTAGCCTATGGACGCATGTTAGTTTAGAAGAATCACAAGCGCGCTGCACACCGTGTATGGGTTTGAGGAATCGTTGTGTTGACAGTTAGAGACATCATCACTATCATCATCATCATCATATCAGCCGAATGACGTCCACTGCTGGACAAAGGCCTGCCCCAAAGAGTGCCACAGTGACCGGCTCTGGGCGACCCGCAGCGAGTGGGCTACCGCCACCTTTACCAGGTCATCAGTCCAGTGAGGTCTACCCACGCTGCGCCAGCCGATACTCTCACAAAAATTCACCAGAATCCAATGAGAAATGCGTCCTGCAGGTCGATCACGTAACGCATTGTACGCGCGTCAGTACGCTTACCATGAGTTTGACAATGACGGCTTACGCTAACGAGTATCGAGTTTTCTATCTGTGCATCCCGCTCGTACTGTCAAAGTGCAATAGAGATGCACAGATAGAAAACTCGATTCTCGTTAACGGAAAATGACAATGTCAAACTCATGGTAGCCGTACAGTTACTCAGATTTAAGAGTCCGCAGTAAGCTCGATTCTCCATACAAACGTATTTACGCTCTCATTTTAAAACTCTCTTTGTACCGTGTTTGTGCAAATTAAAAGTGATTGTTGGATCATTCGGACGTTTAATTTATGCCTACGTCTGAGCCAGTACCCGACAACTACAAAAGTGTATGGTAAATGGTAACACAATAGGAAAAATATCTTTGGGACAGTTTTTTGTCCTGCCAGGGTCGAAAGAGCTCCTGATTCTGAGTGGAAATAGTTAAAATAAAATTCCTAGAAGTACAATTAATAATAGTGGCATTTTTTTGAGAAACGCTCAGGTATCGTCATTCTTTACAATATTTAGTACATCAGAAAATACGTGACACAATATATTTAATGTCAAATCATTTTCATACTAATTTAAATAGGTAATAATAAAAAATTAACATGTCAACTCAAGACTCATATACTCTTTAACTGAGTATAATGGATTTTCCAATAAAAGATATATACAGCGTGGAACGGAACGATGGACTTTCCCGCAAGAGGGGGATTGTTGAGCGCTAGTACGTCACATTTTCCAGATAAACTATTTTTTTTGACGCGATTTTTTTTTTACCTTTGTATGGAGCGTTGGCCGACTGGAGCGACGAGCTCCATATAAATGTTAAAAAAAAACGCGTCAAAAAAAATAGTTTATCTGGAAAATGTGACGTACTAGCGCTCAATAATCCCCCTCTTGCGGGAAAGTCCATCGTTCCGTTCCACGCAGTATATATATATAAGCTGAGAAGGGTGCATCTATAGGCTAGTGACCGCTTACTATCAGGCACCTTGTTTGCCACAGACGTGGTAAAAATAACAATACCGGTATCAACGACATAATACACAAATTCCCAATTTTGTTAAAATATCATCGAACTCTAATCTGAAACCATTAAGTCCGCAGTAAGCTCGGCCGATTTCACCTTCCCATAAAAACGTAGTTACGCTCTCATTTTAAAACTACGTGTTGGATTGTGACGAAACTTTGCATATACAATGGCATGAGGTATATCTGTCTGTAATTAGTTTATAGGGTTCCAGTTTATAAAACAAACGATAACATATACAGCAAAAACAAGTTTTGTATGAAAAACTTAAATTCGCTGTATTTTTTTTACTATGGTAACTGAAGCTACATAAACGAATTACAGACATAGATATATCTCATGTCATTGTATATGCAAAGTTTCGTTACAATCCAACACGTAGTTCTAAAATGAGAGCGTAACTACGTTTGTATGGAGAATCGAGCTTACTGCGGCCTCTTAAAATCTATGTATTAGACTAAATGAGTGTAAATACACTCGAGAGCAAAAGTTTCGGGTCACTAGCATTTACTTCAATATCTTGAAAACGAATAAAGCTATCGTATTGAAATAAATTGAACCTTATAGACAATCTAATGTTACTAAAATAAAATGCATTACATTTACTACTGACCATTTATTTTATTATGTTTAAAACGACAAATTAAAAATGGCGTCATTTTGCTTGCAAAACCAAAACTGAAAATATTGAACTTTTTATATTTACAAGTAGTTTTAACACAGTTTAGTACTTGGTATTACCCCCACATGCTGTCTGGACTGCTGCAATGCGATTCGGCATGCTGTACACCAAGTTTCTGAAACACTGTTGGGGAATGTTCTCCCATTCCTCTACCAATGCATGTTTCAAGTCACGAAGCGTAATTAAAGGAGGATCTCGTTGTCTTACACGTCGTCCGAGCTCGTCCCAGGCGTGCTCGATCGGGTTGAGGTCGGGGCTACGTGCAGGCCACACCATGGGACGAATATTCACCTCATCAAGGTAGTCTTGCACTACACGAGCAGTGTGGGGACGGGCGTTATCGTGCATAAAGATGGCATTCTCACCTAGTCTTGCCATAAATGGACCGACGTGCTTGTTGAGTATTTCATCCACGTATCTTACGCCATTAAGAGTACCGTTTTCGATCAGTACAAGCTCTGTTCGGCTTTCCGCAGAAATTCCAGCCCACACGAGTACCGAACCACCACCGTATGCCACCTTTTCTTCAATACAGGCTTGCATAAATCTTTCTCCTGGTCTTCTGTACACCTTTGCCCTTCCGTCGTGTGTATACAGCATAAATTTTGATTCGTCCGAGAACCCGACATTTGACAAATTTTCAATCGTCCAATGCGAGTGTTCGCGTGCATAAATTCGTCTTGCTATACGATGGTGCCTCTCGAGTTTCGGACCACTTGCGGGTCTAAATGGTTTCAAATTACCTTCAGCAAGTCGCCATCTTACAGTCCAAGCAGAAGGGTTGATTCTACCTAGCCCTAAAAAATGATGAGTCAGTGCTGTTCCCGTAAGAAACCGATTTCGCAGCATAGAGTTGACTAGATATCGACCTTCCCGTGCCGTCGTACACCTGGGTCTGCCTGTTATTGGTCTGCGTAGGTTCGAACCAGTTTCTAGAAACCGCTGGCGAACACGCTGAACTGTAGACAACGATACACCGACTATTCTTGCTGTTTCTCGCTGACTGCTCCCATTTTCCAGGATCGTGAGGATTCTCGTACATTCCTCAGGTGTGAGTGGCATAATTACTACTTTAATAATGACTATTGGATACCTGGAAGACTTCTTACAAATACATTTTATTACAGAACAAAAACAAAAGCAAAAACAGTTGCGAAAATTAGAAGTTCTGATTTGAAAAAAAAGGGATCATTATGTTTATAACTTTTTTAATGCCATTACTTCACGCCAACCAATAAGTTTTTATACGTGTAATGAAGGACTATTAAATTGTCTATAAGGTTCAATTTATTTCAATACGATAGCTTTATTCGTTTTCAAGATATTGAAGTAAATGCTAGTGACCCGCAACTTTTGCTCTCGAGTGTACTGCGGGCGTAGCACGGTTACCATTTTATCACTTATCGTTGTGGTAAAGACGCCCATCACGCTCTGACAAGTATGCGAGTGCGAGAGTGACGGATGCCTTATCCACAACGATAAGTAATAAAATGGCAACCGTGCTACGCCCGTGGTCTAGAATAGGCTACTGTACAGTATCGTCATGCGATAACAAATAACATACAAACCCAAACAATAGTTATTTGTTATACAAGGGTGCAAAGTTGTATTTCAACACACGAACACAACATGACAATTGTATTATAACACAGAAAGATTAACCGTTAACCATCATGGATGCTTAAAAGATTGTTTAAATAATTCAGAAAACACTGTTAAATTTCTTAAACTAATTGATTATTATGTCGATTTAATGTTGTGTTTCATACCTATGGTGGTCGCTAATGGTCTTAGATGTTTGAGCGACCTTAAATAAATAAATAAATAAAAAAGTGCAACATGCAAAACAACTTTAGTTAATTTTTTTTAACAGTTATAATAACGTAAGATATCAAGTAGAATTTTGGTCATGTGCGAGTCGGATTTTAGTTTTCCCATACATTTTGAGACCCAGCGCCTTTTGAAGGCAACAAGCAATTTTTTTAAAGTTCCTAAATATTGATTTTATTCTGTTTATTAGTTTTTGTTGTTATAGCGGCAACAGAAATACATCATTTATTCTATGAAAATTTTGTATTATGAGCGTTTTACGTTTTGTTATCTGTCAAAAGCTACTTAAACACGCTCCAAGGTCAAATTACTTTCCCCACTAGTGGATAAAATGCGTTTTGCCCACTGATTTTAAAGGATAAAAGACGTCTTTCCGAGGCAGTGAGGGGAAAAAATCTATTACACTAAATGTGCAACGGTTTGTTCCCTAACTTTCGCAACACCAGATTTAGTAACATCCATGCCTAATTCCGCCGATCACTATACCGTGCGCCCAACTTCGGACGGCAAACTCGGCGCGGCACGCGGCACATCTCACGTATTTGATCGCACAATATAACGACCGATATGATATGTGATTGAGTTTAAATTAATTGTGTAGAGCTGTTGATACCACCAGTTGGTTAAAAGGATAATTATATATTTAGCATGCACGCCGTGGAGCTACGGTAGCCTAGTGGTTCAGGCATGCGGCTGTCAAGCGGCGGTCGTGGGTTCGAATCCCGGCTCGTACCAATGAGTTTTTCGGAACTTATGTACGGAATATTTACCGTTAGCTTTTCGGTGAAGGAAAACATCGTGAGGAAACCGGTCTAATCCCAATAAGGTCTAGTTTTCCCTCTGGGTTGGAAGGTCAGATGGCAATCGCTTTCGTAAAACTAGTGCCTATGCCAAATCTTGGGATTAGGTGTCAAAGCGGACCCCGGGCTCCTTTAGGGGCACAACCGGGAACAACGCTAGGAGGATGATGAGCATGCACGCCGTGGCAGGACGACGGTCACCATAGATAGTTGTGGGCGTGAACCCTGATAAGGCTTGCGAAGCTGAAATGCTTTATAAGGATAAAGTTAGAAGGCAATGATGCATAACGAATAATAAAAAATGTCTTCAGAAATTGCAAAGAATGTAACGATATGGCTTTGTCAAATTCTTTTAGTAAAAAAAAAAACATTGTGACGATGTCCACAAAGGGATTTGGCCATCGCCAGCGCTAGGTTCTGGTCCCGCAGAATTTAAACTAAATAAATAGGAGATTATCAACACGCAAAGAAGAATCAAGTCATACTCGTAGTTTGAATGTTTTTTCTGGAATAAAAACAAAACCGAGCTGAGAGACGGTAACTTAATGTACCTATTGTTTATGTTTGTGTAAGCCTCGATGAAGGCCTGTACGTGAACCTGACGAATCATTGCTGAGAGTCATTTGTCATTTCGAAAAGAAGTGGTATCATCATCTCCACATCAAGACACAAGCAACCACGATGTGTTCAAATCAAATAGGCTTGTGCTCAGCAATGAGCAATTTGAAGATGTTTGCATCTCGGCTTTGTCTGTTTGTGCGACCGTCTTATGCCGTGCCTGGGTCGTAGAAGCTGAGATATTTGATTGTTATGTAGCTCTGAGTATTCGGACATAGGAATTGAACTGTATGTGGACATATTATCAGAGGCTCTAGTATAAGTTTTACTGAAACAAAACGTTACGATCGCGTTTGCGTTTCACCCTCAATTTGTATGGGATTTGACAGCTAAACGCAAACGCGGTCGTAATGTTTTGTTTCGGTAAAACTTATACTAGAGCCTCTGAGAACAGATCAGAAGGTACTACTAATAATGTGGATATATAGGAAGGTAGATAGACAGCGTCTATCTCGCTCAATCTCATAGCTTACGCCATGTAAGCAGCCAACCACGCTTGAACATTTGGACGTGGCTATAGACGGCCGAAGATGTATTTTTTAATGTCTGTGAATTCGGCAATAAAAAAACGCTTAATAATATTTGAAATTTATTCTGTTTCCCGATTGGTTGATTTTAATATATAGCGGATTAGTTGATAGCAAATACAAATGGTTTTTTAAATAGTTGTGATTGGTGGATTTAATACGTTGAAGGGTTTTGATTGGTAATATTAAAATGTTTTAAAATCATAAATATGTTTCCGTATTTTCCCTAGGGGTTAAATGTGCTACTTTAGCCCCGCTATCTAAGCTTAATTTGACACACTTTTCGAGCATGAGAAGTGAAAAATAGTTTATTATGCAGTATGTTAAACTTTGTGTATAATTAAGTGATTTGTTATCTTCTAGATGTTTTCTTTCGACGTTGCACTATACTGAGAGAAGTGAAATGAAATATTTTATTGATAACATAGTAAGTACAGGCACAGGCGATAATAAAATGATAATTATCATTTTATTACATGTCAGGTAAGGAGGCAATAGCACAACATAAGATCACATGTTTGCTATGAAAATCAATGATTCTTCATAATTCGTTGTGATACACTCGCGGGCAAAGAATACGGGTCACCCTAAATTAAATAACTGCAATAGGCTTTTTAAAATATTTAATACTTGTTTTATTTACATAATATGCTATTCTTTACAATACCCAACTGTATTAACAATTTCCTGGATCCTATCATAAAAATATCGATAAACAAAAATCACGATTTTTGCGATATCTCGCTCCGTTAACGTTGTTTTTTTTCATGGGTTTTTACGAGTCGGATTTAAACCTGGTAACGTTATATTTTTTACTGTTATTACCAGTTTATATGTAAAATTAAATAAAGCTCATGACGGGATTAACTGTACAACCTCTTACGCACTATTTTAGGAAATATGACGGTATTTTACCGACCCGTATTCTTTGCCCGCGAGTGAAGTACACTCGCGGGCAAAGAATACACAAGTGTGTTAACCTAGAAATTCCAAATGCTCAATTAGAAATCCGCAACCTTGTTACTCGTAGGTTGCCTCACCGCAGATTGGCCTAGGCATCCTAATATTATTTATACTGCCAAATATTAAAACCTTAGTCCAATCAACGCGTCTTAGAAGTCAATCAAGCTGCCGATAATTAAGCAAGACCTGACCAGATGAGTGGGCGGCGCTCTGTTCCATTAATGGCACAATCTGCTACGCGCCACTGCGCGTGAGTTGAGCGCTTAATATGGTCATAGATCGTACAGTTGGCTGGTATTTTGAAATGTGACTTTTGAAAATCATGTCCAAAATAATGATGCAGCTAGACCAGTCAGGCAGGAGATGGACGTCTTTAAAGCTGGTCACTGAGGTCGAGGTTCAGGGTCACAACACGATTATTCTAAATACTCTGTTCAATTACGAGAATATTCAAATTGTATTTCAATCGGTGTCAGAAGAATACCTGCAAGTGACGAACTGAAAAAAGAAAACCAGATATTCCAAATAACATGCATTTAATGAGAAATTATAATGGGATAACTTGGTCGTTAATCGACCAAGTTATGTTGTAGTTATTCTATATAAGACAGAATTTTAGAAAAATGGTTACGATGGTCACATATTTTTGTTACCGTCCATTTTCATTAAAATGTTCACTCTCCGCCACTGGTATGCATATCGTCGTCTCGCCCCCATAAATAGTACGATCTTTGCTTAGTTTGGGACCGGATCGATGTGTGTAAGAATATCCCCATATATTTATTTATTTATTAATGCTGATGAGTGTACTCCGTATAAACAGCCGATATAACCGCACATGGCTTAATGGCGCGCGCGCACTGCGCGACGAATCGCAACTCCCGTGCGCAGGCAACTTCAGAGCTGTTACCACGAAACGCGAATTTATTACGTTCGCGTCTCTCTTTCTTTATCGCACTTTTTCATTCGTCCGAGAGAGAGAGGGAGAGAGAGAGAGAGAGATCTGCGATGTTGGAATTTAGATTGTTCTAGTAGCGCAGGCCCGCAACTAGGATTTACTGTGTCGCAATTCCATTCGTCTATATTAACAGGAGGAGACATCCCATCTAACTAAGGACGAAGTTACCTAGTTTAAATGTCTCTCTTTCTGATTTTAAAACAAAGATCTACGTGGGGATATCCCCATGATATACCACGGACACGTTAGGTATATTTTGAAAGTCGAATACTAGCCCTGTGGGCGTAGCATGGTTGCCATTTTATCACTTATCGTTGTGGTAAAGACGCCCATCACGCTATAACAAGTATGCGAGTGAGAGAGTGACGGATGCCTTATCCACAACGATAAGTGATAAAATGGCAACCGTGCTACGCCCGCTGCATGCTGTACGACATGACACGTCATCTATGTATTACGGGTCGATTAGCACTTTCACGGCCAGGAACCTACCTAGCGAGCGCCTACGCAGTAGTCCCTTTCCGCTACAAACGGGAAAAACTATACGGGATCGGTTACGTCACGAGCGTGTAGTGTATGAGTTTTACAGCAGTCGACAGTCAAATTAAGTTGTTCTTACATTTTACCAATGAACAAAACTCACGAAAATACTCGCAGAATATCACAATTAAATTTTGTTATGAAAATCCGGAAACATGGGAAACTGGAACATTTCAATAATTTTCCAAGGTTTACATTATAAAGTATTTATTTTACGGAATATACAAGTTAAAAATTGTCTACACTAAACAGGCAAATCTAAAACCCTTGGTTGAACGAGTGAGCGGAGCGAATGCGTTCTCCGGTTCAGCTTGGGCAAACATTCTTTCGTATATCCGGCGTCTGTCTGGCTGATCTCCTCTACAGGTCGAATTTGTCAACCGATTCTAGTGAAATTTTGTTAGCAGGTTTAATAATTATTTAATATTTTCTATGTGATTAAGTAGATACCGAACAACTAACTTATATAAGTACTCATCATGAAGAATATAAAAGAATAATAACTAAACTAAACATTAAGTTCGAAATTTGGGCCCCTAGTTGGGTCCATCTTCGCGCTGGATAGCGATGGCCATTCTCTGCGCGAGAAAGGTGCCCGCCTGTTGCCTCCCTAGTTGTTTTTCGAAATTTAAAAATATGTTTTTGGGAAAACCACTGGCTCCCGACTTTTACAGCTCACAGAGCCACTGGTCTAAACTGAGACTGAGGCAACACTGAGACAGTAGAACAATAACGACTGTGTTGTTGGTTTCGACTTGTATTTTGATAACTTGTAGCTGCGAGAAATTGGTCCTAAAAATCGCCATTTCCGATATCCATTATAAGAGAGATAAAGTACAGCGCAGAACGTCATCTGGCGTATATATAGAGGTTCCTTGCTTGATTTTTGCTTGGAGTGATCCTGGTGTTGAGTTCGGTCGCCAGAGCTCCTGAGGATGGGCTGTGTTGGGAGTGTGAGACCAGCGTTAGTCTCTAGCTGTCAACACAACGAATCAACAAAGGAAAGGGTCGTCTGTTCTACGTCTTCAGCTGTAGCTATCACATCTGGTGGCGCAAGCGTCCAGGCGGGACGGATGCTTGCTTGCAACCGTCGTAGTATAAAAAATCTCACCACAAATATTTACTTTGCTCGCTCACACGTCCCAATCGGACGAGCTATCCATTATTTATGCGAACAAATCTTCAATAATAAACTAGCGACAGTCGGTTCGATTACCTATCTGAGATTTCTCACACACTGTCGCTCGCCCATTTGTTTAAATTGCATTAGCATGTGCATACTTAAGGCCGGTGCGACTGTACATTATTGGAGCTAGTGAATATATGTAATATAATTTCATATTTACCGGTTTTTACGAAGATTGACTTAGTTGTTTAACTGAACTAATCGAAAGAAGCAAATCATTTTGGGTCATATTAATGGCAAGCACGCTCAAGGTAGGACACCTACAATATAGTCTGACACACGATGCAGTCCATAGGAAACTTGGAATGGCTTGTAAGTTATAATACAAGCGGAAGTCCCTTTCTAATAGAAGAAGAGTCAAAGACGCGTCCACTTGTATTAAAACTTACAAACTTTTGAGAAATTCGCCCCTGGGGAGTGAAGGGGACGGTGTTGTTTGAATACATCAAAAATCCGATAGTTTATATTAATTACAAGCTTTTATTTTTTTACTTTCACCTGTCCCGTTGTCTGTAATCAAATCTTGCAAGTTAAATTTGATCCACTTCCCGGTTTCCGATTGAGTTGAAATTTTGCACGAATATGCAAATCGCGTGACAATGCAATATTATGACGACGTGGAGCTGATCTGATGATGGAGCTGGTAGGTGGCCATAGGAACTCCGCATTAAAACCACATAGATAACCCCATCGAGTTTGGGCTTTTTAGAATCGTCTCAATGAGGAGTTGATGACGGTATACAGAAAAGTACAGTCGGCAATAAAAGCTACCAAAAATTACATTTTTGAGAAACTTTTACCAGTCATTTTGTATTGCGTTATTGTTACGGTTGACTTACTTACATGCTTACCTCTCCCTTTCATTACTAGACGGATATACTAAACTGACAACAGCTATGCCTAATTTAATTTTTCAATCCCATACTTTCGAACTTTTAGTACCCGTTTATTTCGAGAACATTGAACTCTTAACAATACACACACGTTACACCTCTCATTTGCACTGAGGTTGAAACTATAGCAAACGCAATGTTAACTCCCAAATAACATTGCTTTGGATGCCCACCTTTACATCCACAATCCACATCCAAAAGGCCCTATTTCGCCCTCTCCGTCCATCTCTTACCTCCTTCTCTAACCAGCGTTCACGTCACCGAATGCGTGGGCGCCGCGCGTGATATGTGCGCGGATTACATTGAGTGCAACCACTACCTGCCGCGACTCACCTCATCGCTGTCTAGTGCAGCTTGACCGCGAGGTTCGTAACTATACGTGAAAGAGGCTATCATCATTGATCAACATTTTCGGCCGTTCGGTTACAGTGACTTTTTTCCTGACAATTGCTTTATATGAAACCCACTATTGAATGCGTGGTGGGAGAGTACCCTGGGGAAAATCCAGAGGAAACTGCATTCTATAGTAATAGACCGTAGGCCCACTCCAAATACACCTACGACACATGACAACTTGATAAAATACACGTCAAGAAAGTTGTGCTAAGCAAGAAAAAAATCAAAATATAATTTAATATTTGCCGAATCGAAAGTTTGAAAAATCTTCACTTCAAAATTGTACATGTGGCATCATTTAGCCTTTTGATCGTAAAGAGATTAAAGCTAAGTCTGTCAGTCCTGAAATGGCCGGAAGTACTTGGCAGACGGCGTCAAAGTTGCCAACTTTGACGCCGTCTGCCCTGGTTTATAAGGAGCGTACGGCTCGCGGCGATATAGACTTACCATCAACGTCATCATCATATCAGCCGAAAGACGGACATAGGCCTCCCCCAAAGAGTGCCACAATGACTGGTCCTGCACCACCCGCATCCAGCGGACTCCCGACTAATTAGACCCCTTAGAAAGAGACGGATAGTCTATGTCGCCGCGACACAGCTTGCGGGCTGTCCTGTGACAGCCATGCTGTTTTTTTTCCTGACTCTTGCTTTATAGGAAACCTACTATTGAATGCGTGGTGGGTGAGTAACCTGGCGAAAATCCATGGGGAAACCTCCGACTGTTTTATAAAGTTGGAAGCATTGCTAGCGTGCTCACCGATAACTGATGTACGATTTTTGCTGCAAATGTGCACTCACATTCGCTGGAAACTTGCCTTTGCTTGCTTTGCCACCGCCATGGTGTAAAGAGATGCCTTTTGCTATTCTAATCCTCAAATCAAGAGTAGACGGCGCTGATTGGCGTGGTCGTCTGGAGTTGAATACCGATAGGTTCGTCTTATGTTGTTTGAATCAAGAGAAGGCAGCGTGCATTGAACTCTGGAGTTCAAACCCATAGGTCCGTCTTATGCTGGGTAACTTAAAGCTAATGGAATGCTTTATGAATACCAGTGCTGTAATGCAACACATTGCAATATCGAGCGCGTGCCTGCATCATTTATAATGGCCATTATTATACACGGAATATGCGACTTGCGATTTAATTTGAATTGTGGATTTAAGCGTGTTTAATTCAGAAAATTGTTAGTTATATTATATATACGATTATGCTCAGAGTAGCGTACTTACCGTACCATTACATTTAATGGCACAAAACGAAGCTAATTCACAATTAATGAAAAGTTTATGCTTACCTTATATTACTCCAATTATCTTCAATTTCTCCAGAGGAGTGATCACGTAACTTTTCGAACGCACGTTAGAACAACTCAACTGTCGTTTTCTCATACAAAAATTGACATTTAGATCTACCGGACGTACTTGCGTGCAATGCGTTACGTGATCGACCCGCAGGTCTATTGTCGCATTGGTTCTACATAATATTGTGCGTTGCAATTATTTTCGTTGTGGCGACTCAAAAATCGATTTAAGTTTAAAAAATATATATATCGTCGTTTAGTACACATAATACAAGCCCGGCGCTAGTTCGATTTGTGTAAATAAGACTGTCGATTTTTTTTGCAGTAAATATCATCCCGAATGATTAATTAGTTAAAGCAGTGTCTTCTGATGAATTATTACAATGGTGGATGGTTGGTGGTTGAAACAGCTAAGCCTTAAGATACCATTGAATTATACACATTGTCATAGTGGTCCTTGCCTAGGAATTCAACACCCACACTCGATACCAAACATTAGTTTGACGTAGGGGCTTGTAATGTATAACTTATGACACATACATTATCTGAGCTAATGCGACAGGCGGGCTTTACAGTAAATTGCTGAGGCCGAGTGAAATATATTCGAATATGGAGTTTTAGATGTCCTCAATTCTATACGATACTTCTTTTTATTTTATTAATTTGTTCGTTACACAATTGATTTTACTTGTGCTTTAATTTTAGTTTTTCTCTCTTTCCTATTTCTTTTTATTGTGTACTTTTTTATTTTGTATGTTTGATGTTGCAAAATGCCAAATAAATGATTTATCTATTTATTGAGGACGTATTTATTATTGAAGTAGGTATAAAATTATATTAAAAAATCGGCCAAGTGCGTGTCGGGCCACGCGCAGTGTAGGGTTCCCTAGTCGCCTGTCTGTCTTAGTTACAAGAGAAAAAACTTATTAGTGGATGATCCCTTTATGAGTTTCTTTTTCTTGAAAGTAAGTAAAATTAATCAAATTGCGGGATTATGACCTCCGATGTCCATATTTTATACTTTGGGCACAGTTGGATCATTTTTTGTTTTTAAATGTGTGTCTAGTCTTACTGTATGGAGCCAAAAAGAGACAGACTGCATTGCAATTGGAGTTGAAAACAAAACCAAGTAATTACACGGCCAAGGACTACATACTCTTCGCTATACATCACCATTTTCATCGTTTTACCTCATTATCTTCAAAAAGCAAGGGTGCCGCACACGGCGGTCGCACTAAAATAACAAGAGAAACAAAAATTTGGTTAAGCGGTACACAAACCGAACCGAAACGTTTGGATTGCCCTCCAGCTACGAGTTGGCTAATGGAGGCACGAAACCGGCGATTTAACTCAGCGAGAAAAAAATTATTTCCTTCTGGTGGATTTTTTCTTCGCTCATGGCTCTGCTACTTTGCACAGCTCTGGTGGATACACATCGGGATTTTATGAACACTGAACGGAATTGGGAGTAAAATTACGTGCATAAAAATATATCCGTTACATTTTTTGTTATTTTTTTTATGTACCTTGGCCACAATTCGATACCAATTAACGCCTTAAACGGATTGCCATCATTTTTGTTACACCTTAATAAATTGTTATTGCGTCGGGCATGTGATAGACTGTTCGTAAATAGTACATTACTTACCAAGGGCTGTAAAAAAAAGAAAGCCCGAAATCGCAGGTATTTGTAACCCGAGCCGCAGGCGAGGGTTGTAAATATACGATAGTGCTTTCTTTTTTACTGCCCGTGGTAAGTACACAATTTTACGTCTTCACCTGGCCACAATGTGAGTTTTACCGTACGCGCAGCGTGCGGTAATACTCACATTATGGCCAGGTGTGACGTAAAATCTCTAACCGACCTCTTTGCACAATGTTCTAATGTAGGCTGTGTGATGTGATACACAGGTTATTATGGCAGGAAAGTACAGTGAGCATGAAAAAGATGTGTGATAGAATATACTTATCGCAGTATATCTTTATTAAGTACTTTGGTTGCTACAATCTATTTCATGTTGACTGTATCTACTTACCATTACTTTAACTTTTATTTTTCCACGGTCGGACAAGCCGCAAAACACAAACGTTTTGTTGTACAAATGGAAAAGTGGCCGTTTTCGTGGCCTCGCTCTAACAAGCGATACGACTGAAGCAATCCTTTTTTTCCCTCCTTTACTGGGAAATGACTTTCTGACTCTTAATCTCTCGCGATCTCATTAAAAATTCATAACTCAAAATTGCGAAAAAAAAAAAATTGCTATAGACTCGGGCCTAATGCAGACTCGGAATTTACCGAGATAGTTTAGCTTTAAATTAAAGGAGTATGGGTTTAAAGGGTTGGAATTAAAATAAATAGCAGAATTGTTGAAGCATATAAACAAGCCATTAACTATACTCGTCATTACCTAGTTAGAACTAGTAATAGCAAAACATGCTGCGTCGCACCCTTTTCTCTATCGCACACATTGCTGAACCCATTTGTGCAATGTGCACACCTCTCTGTGCATCCTACCTTAGCATTAGTCTAATTTCATCTTTTTTTTTCACCATTCGGTAAGCTACGGCACATCTTTTCGTCCAATATTCCGCAGTGTCTCAAGACGAGAGTCTTTGACCAGTGTGTGTTGCCAGTGATGACATATAGCACTAAAACGTGGTCGCTTACTATATAGGCCTCATAAAAAGGCTCAAAGGGCAATGGAGAGGGCTATGTTGGGATATCCGTAGCAGAACCAAGGTAAACGATATAGCCCTCCGAATCGCTAAAATGAAGTAATAGTGGGCACAAGCACGTAGAACCGATGGCCGTTGGGGCGGAAAGGTTCTCGGGTGGCAACCACATACCGGAAGGCGCAGTGTGGGTACTAAAGGTACTAGGCGTAGAAAATATCCAAGACAATCCAAGAAAATATTCAAGCTACAACAAAAACATTTTTTTTCCATATATCGTAAAACCGCATGTACTTTTAACCAAACAAGTGAAACTAAAAGATTTTTCAAAAAACCCAATTTTTTTCAACTTTTATAGCCTCACCCCCACGATTAAGAGGAATCCAACGACACCTCATATGTCGAAATCCGTCAAACGGTTAGGCTGCAGGACGTGCCAAAGAATAATGTCACATACATACATACATACGCTCGAAAAACATAACCCTCCTCTCCATCAGCAGTCAAGAAAAAAAAAAACGAAAAGAAGCTGCATTTGTTAAGCTGCTGACGCTACAAATCTTCAGAAGGAAGCCGACGCGACGGTCCGCAAAACAAAGCCTCGCCAGACATGTACTGCGGGTCTTGCATTATTTCTGTTTGTACTAGCGATTTGAATTTTTACTTCCCTCATAAGACTACTGCCCAGCCATTTATCATGTTCTTGTTAAAAATCTTACTCCGTGATTTGGTTTGGGATAAAATCGTGACTATGTAGAGCTATATTTTTTTGGGGTCCTGGCACTTGACCTCATGAGTTTTGGCCTAATGTTTCATTCATCATCATTATATCAGCCGAAAGACGTCCACTGCTGGACATAGGCCTCCCCCAAAGTGTGCCAAAGTGACCGGTCCTGCGCCACCCGCATCCAGCGGACTCCAGCAACCTTTACCAGGTCATCAGTCCACCTTGAGGGGGGCCTACCCACGCCGCGCCTTCCGGTACGTGGTCGCTACTTGAGAACCTTTCCGCCCCAACGGCCATCGGTTCTACGTGCTGTGCCCCGCTCACTGCCACTTAAGTTTAGCGATTGGGAAGGCTATATCGGTTACCTTGGTTCTGCTGCGGATAGATAGCGTTACGTTTCATTAGACCTAATTAATGTTTTACTACAGTGACAGTGAACTTTTCGGGTTTCTTTTGAGTATCATCAAACAGAAGTCATTAGGGTATGTTAGGTTTGTTTTGCCTAATAATCCTATAAAGTTTACTATTTAACACTTCGTACGAGTATGACTTAGCACTGATCAGTGCTATTGAAAATTGTCTCTATGACAGAAGCGAAAAATGTATAATCCTGCAGCAATGTCAGCGTCAAAGCATCCGAAGGGTTAAGAAAAATAAGCTATATAAAAATATACTATATCGTCTAATAAAACATTAGGTCAAATGAAGAATTCAGGGTTAAATTAGTTAGGTCTAACAGGAAAACCGTTTTGTTCCAATCCTTACCGTAATATTTTAATATGTTTTAATTCTCGTCATCCGTAAACCAGTTCAATTGACCACTAAATAAAGGTAGCCACTAGCCAAATAAACACAAGCTGGCAAACAAATTAAAGCATCCACGACACATGGTGAGCCCTGATTTATACGCGGCTTATCCTAATCTCCGCCGTCGCGGCGTATAGCACGCGCCTGCTTACCACGCATACGCGCAGGCTTGGACGGTATACGGAATTATGTTATGGGGTAAAATTAGTTTAATTATCTAGGTATGTAAATGATATTCTGATTGCTATAAGTATTCATTCTCTCGATACATCTTTACAAAGGCTAAGACTAAGTATGTTGGCTATTTATTAACCGTTGTTCTATGCAAATGGGTGCATCATATCATTTAGTGTTTAAATCGGTATCGTACAATTTTAAAGAGTAGTCTTTAGACAAACCAGTCGGGGTTGTCAACAGTTGCAATAGTACCGATCAATTTTGGTACCTACTCAAGTAAATACTAATTCATTGTCCATCTCATCTGCCTTGTCAGATTAACCACGTTGATTCTGTCATAATATCACCATCCATGAAATGGATCATTACACTCTACGAGTCGTAGTCTTGTTTTTCTATATTTTCTTTGGGACACTAATATTCAAAACAATCCAATCAGACACCTCCTCCTAATAGAAGTATCCCCTACAGGTGAAAATGATGTTTCCATGATAAACTAAAAAGTAAAATCCATAAAGTTACCTCTCACAATTTACAGTCCACTACGAGATCTAGTCCGATGCCTTGATTCGTTAAGCCTGTACGACGTTCTTTTGTTAAATAAAGATTAAATAAATAAATAAAGAGTATTCTAACAATAAAAGAGTACCCATCCGCTCCCGTGTGGAGCCCAAGTACTATAAGTGTCGTACAAGAGAAACGAATGACCGTCCCGGGTCATCCGTCATCCGAAGAAAGAATATACAGGATCTTCTCCGTGTAATTAGATTGTTTACCATTGCTGCAAGCCATAATGGGACAACTATTTGTTGTTGTTATTTTGTCCCGTTAGCCAGCAGACAAAATTACAGAGTTTCTTAGATAAATTGTTACAATACAGGCTTCTAACGTACGTACAAGATGATGGTCCATACAAAAGGGATGAATTAATAATAAATATAAATAAATAGATATTAAGGGACAATCTTACACAAATCGACCTAGCCCCATAGTAAGGTCAATAAGGCTTGTGTTACGGGTACTAGATGACGATATATTTAATAGATATAAATACTTAAATACATAGAAAACATCCAAGACTCAGAAATAAATATTTATGCTCATCACACAAATATTTGCCCTTACCGGGATTCGAACCCAGGACCTTCAGCTTCGTAGGCAGCGTCACTACCCACTAGGCTAACCGGTCGTCATAATGAAACTTGACAAGAAAAACCCATAAATCGCAGTTTTGAAAAGTGACTCAGGGGACGTAACCATGGCAACTAGTGACAGAAAATAGTTGATCCACCCTACAAAGACCAAAATTAAATACGTATAGCAGATATATAATCGAACTCGGTGTCTAGATTTCCGGTCTATTGCGTATATCAATCACTCTGCCAACGATGTGCTTACTATGCTGCTGATTTTTTCCTTGTCATTCTTGTGTATGGTCCATGTACTTCTTTTTATGTATTTGAAAGCCATATTATTTGTAAAATTTGCCTTCAATTGTTGGTAAAATTTTATTTAGCAATGAATTTCTTGCCACTAAACCTCTTTCGAATGAACACCCTTGCCGTTATTTGTGGTTTTGGATCCTTCAAGAAATTACTGTACAGATTTTAAAAGGGTCCCCGTGGCGTTGCAGACCTCCACAGTCTATGGTAATCGCTTACCATCGGGTTGACCGTACGCTTGTTTGTCACCTACGTCAAAATTAAACGTTTTGTGTGATAGTAAATACATATTATTATGATTCCGCTACCCGTCAAAGGGATAATATAAAAAAACCTTAATGCCATGTCCACACTGTACCATCGCAGTTCACACTCCTCGCACGCGAGCGTTTCATTATGTGCTGAAAGCGTGTGGAGACGCCCTAATGAATCATCCTGCATACAATTATAATGATACACTTGCCAACCTATCTAAGACACGAATTTAAGCGAAAGTGAACTTTATGACAATAGAATAAAAAGTTTGTTACGGCAAAATAAATTCGTAGTCTAACTCGCAGTCACGCTTGCTTTGCGATTTTTTTGCTGTTGATCGTCCGGGTTTAGCCGCTTTTTAATGCTTTTGCCAATTTTCTACGAGTTATAAATTGAGCGTTTGTTTTTTCTTAACGGCCTGACTTTAAACCTGTTACTATATTTATATTAACTTTTCCTGTTGCTACTTGTCATTGTTACATCTTATGGGCCCTTTTTTTAACTTTGTTTTTTATACACCGTCGGTGGCAAACAAGCTCACAGATAAACTGTGATTTTACGGGTTTCAATCCATTTCAATCCATTCTATACTTGAACTAGCCGCAGTTGTAGAAATAATCCACTTCATAGTTATTTTGAAGCTTTAAAAATTTGAACTGCTACATAGTGAAACCATTTAATTGCTCAAATGCATTTATAAATTAAGTAATCTGTTTCAATAGAAGATTTCATATCCCGTCATCATTAATTTACGATCCAACTTAGAATGCAAATAGAAACTCCTAGAATACGACTTGAAATCTAACACATGCTTAACAATAAATTATTAATGCTCAAATGAGCATGCAGACATGCACTCCAAAACCTGTCATCAGCTTAAAGACTACCTACTCAACCAATTTAAATATACCCTCCATATTACACATGCAATGAAACAACCCGTTCTGTAATGACGTATCGGAGACCTTGTTAAATTTGCTGTATTGTATTCTACGCGGTCACACCCTTGCATTTCAAATTAACATGAAATTTCGAATTTCGAATGTCTGCGGCAACGACCCCTGTCTAGTCGGGTCACGTGACATTTCAAATTCGAAAATGGATCGTCTATGCTGCTGCCGGTTTTACGGATTGTTTAGGCCAACATTTAAATGTAATAATTTTATATTTTTATGTTAACGGCCAGTATCTAAAGCTAGACACACACAAAATACAACATTATGACTAGAATGCTATAAATGCTCAATTTTGAAACAGGTTTCGAAATGGAATATAATGAATATTGAATTGTTATGAAAGTTATTTATTATTTGATACCAATTAGTACTTATAGGAAACCTAAGTAAAGAATGGTGCCTTCCCATAATATGTAAGTCATAAGATGCTAATAAAATATATATTCCACACGTTGGCAAAATACCTATTGAGTTTTGTGTTGTTTACTCTATGTGCACCACTGTTGATTGATCTGAACAGAAACTTACCCAACGAATATAGATTGAATTTAGAATGTAGGACAAATAGAGATGGCCTTATAGATGTCTTCGGGTAGCGACGACCTGCTGTTTCAATTTTGAAACACGTTCGAAATTTAAATGAATACTATCGTAATCTATCAATCGTACCACGCCCGTGACATTTACCGGCCAGTTACATTGGAAGTTGCCATAAATGTGGGGAAAAAATATGAGAAAAAACACGTATGATGAACATTTCACTAGGATTATAACCTAACCTTGGTCTAATAGATCAGGCCTCAGATGGCTGCTATTTTAAATACAGAAATCTTGCTATAACCCTTTTAAAATTACTACTTTCGATGCTAAATCCCCTAATCATAACAAGTACATTACGACAAAAATACCGAATCACGATTAAGTAATTAGTCGTCGATTTTGTGTAATCGAATTACAGGATCCGAGAGTTCCCTTCGTGCGATCGATTCAAATCGTTTAGACTCGATTGTAATTTGCTTTCGATAATTGAATCTGTGCAACAGACGCTGGCTGGTAACGGCCTTTATCTGGATGCCATATTCCTAGTTGAGAAATATATAAAAGTATATATTGAATATTATTATCGAGGCATAGAAGTAGGCAACTGCAGGCTGAGTATTAGTTTAAACAAACTGGCCAGTCCGTTTCATTAATACAAAGCCGGACATTGTCAACCCGGCGGAGACTTAGGTCAAAAATGGGAACAAAATAATACTTAAATCAGTTACTGAACTTGAAAATGAACCGAGAGAGCTAACCAATCTTGCATGTCGTCCTCCTAGCGTTATTCCCGGTTGTGCCCTAATAGAGCCCGGGATCCGCTTTAGCAACTAATCCCAATCTGACCTTCCAACCCAGAGGGAAAACTAGACCCTATTGGGAATAGATCGGTTTCCTCGCAACGTTTTCCTTCGTCAAAAAGCTAACGGTAAATATTCCGTACCTACAAAAGTTCCGAAAAACTCATTGGCCGGGATTCGAACCCATGACTACCGCATGCCTGAACCACTAGGCTACCAACCGTAGCTAACCAATCTTGCATGTAGTTGTTTATATTTATAGTTGATCTCATCATGCCAGGTAAGTGGCAGGATTAATAAGCTTAGTTAATGATGAGATCGCAAACCGTCCTTTTTTTAAACAAATGTGAAATGTTTATTTGAACACTTCTCTACCAGATATGCATCGATATAATATCAGCTACATAGGTAGGTGAGAATCATATTCTATTATAGAATATAATATGATTCTTGCCACTGACTCCCGTAAAATTGTACCCATTATCGCGGATCATACGAGTATGAGCTACCTAACGAGTGAATCGACACACTCGACTCACACGTTCATTAAGGATGTACATATATAGGTCTCAACAAGACACGTGATTGCGGCCTCAACTATCCTCATTAAATCAGACTGATTGCAATCACACCTCATTGCAATCACGGCTTCATGAGTAATTTTAACCGGATGTAACGATGCCCTTAGTCTCTGTGAAAGGTAATGAGTTTATTTCATTAATTAATACATTGCGCTTCTAGGGATGACCACGCCTGATAAAATTATATATAATGTTATTATGGGTCCAGATATTATACATTTGCTTACACATGCACTTCATGTATGTAACTATTATTCAACCAAATCTCGAAAATGCTCATCCGCTCCACTGGTGACCATAGGGCTGACTCGTTCCTCGCTCAACGCATTGGCGTAATGCAGCCAGCCTCATGGACACCCTACCAAGTGGTATTGATTTTGGGGATATATGTAAATATAGTGAAAATACCCCATACGTTAAGTTAGTTTTAGTAATTTATAGTAGTTTTATTGTTGTACCATATCTTATATTTACATTCTGTATTAATAATTGATATACCAAGACTGTTATTACAGCACAAGTTTACACACAGACTGCAAGAAAAAATGCGTGTTAAATATAGCTTGTCTTATTTCCATTCCGAAGGCCGAATCTATTAACTCGTAAACTTTTTTTTTAATAGTCGTTTACGAGTTATCGGAATAATCTCTGAAGTGAAGGATTTCACCCCTTAACAATACTTGAATCTGATTTTAACAACATTAATGCCATGAATTTTAGCATATATACAGTACGTAAACGATTAATTTATAATGTTTATGATACTTGTTTCAAGTCTAGGAATAATTATGAATTGAATGATCACAACATCGCAATAATTCTGTATGAAATACATATATACTAAACATAAACCTCAGGTCGTCATATCTCTTACGTATAATAATAAGAATGGATAGGTATATATTTTCCAAAATGACTTCATTACATAATGACAGATTTATTTTATTTGTATTATTAGTTGTTGAATAGTTGATGAGAATGGCGTTAAAATAAAAATCCGTCGAACTTGACAGAAGACCTGCCAGTTAGGGTGTTTAACAAGTGAAATTAAAAGATTTTTCAAAAAACCCAACTGCTTTTATCAAATTATTCCCACGATCAAGAGGAATCCAACAACGACACCTCCTATGTCGAAATCCGTCAAACGGTTTAGGCTGCAGGGCGTGCCAAAGAATAAGGTCACATACATACATACGCTCGAAAAACATAACCCTCCTCTCCTTCGGTAGTCGGGTAAAAAAAGACAAGCAGAGAAGGTTTTGGTTAATGCGCGCGGATGTGATTGTCAAAGACGAAAAACACAAAACCGAAAAGAGAGGTTGCAAATGGATTTTCGTGTGTGAATTAAGTACAACGTGTGTGTTTGATTTCAACCTGACCTGTCCCAATAAACCTAATGACTTAATGAGTTTACCTAATTGTCGTATTACAGGTTCCAAACTCGACTTTGGATGATATAGGCCGGTAGTCAATTGTTAAATGAAATAAAAAACAAAAAATATTGCGCTCGCTAATTTGCTGAAAATGTAGACAGAAAAATTCAACCATACATTTTCTATTTAATACGCTCCTTAAACGCATAGTTCAGTGCAGTCTCAAGAAAGCTCGCTGTAAAATTATACTCTCAAATATGAAAAATCAAGGAAACGAAATAAAGGGAAAAACGGAGGGAAAACAAAAACAATTCACTGAGTGCATACATTGTGACACACGTAACCTCTACACAAAACCGCCATTGTGACGTGAATGGGGCGCTTTATTCATTGCGAGGGAACGAATTTTTTCAAGAACGTTTTTCTTTTTTTTTTCAAATATGTTTTCTTCTGGCCACCGTGCGAATGTTTTAAGTGTATTGCTGGCATGTGTTTTGTTTTTAATTTGACAGATGCGTTTTGTTTCTGCTTGGGTTATTGATGGTTTTATTTGTATTGGATTCGCGGTACGAAATCTATTTGAAATGGAAGTATTTCTGCCTACGTTATATTATACCTACACATGTACCGTTACCTATATGTTGATTTTCTTTATATATGTAGTATGATGTGCGATTCTTATCATTATTTCAACAAAGATTGCAACGGGCGAATATGAGCTAAGTATAGGAACAACCACGAAAAAATACAGCTAAAGTTCTAACTTTTCACTTCTGATATGAAACAGATTTTTTTTATTTAGTTGATGGCCAGATAGTAAAATTAATCAGCTAGCTAAAATTCCAGTGATAAAAAACGCATCCTGTTTAAATTTGGACACATAATAAAAACGATATTACACCAGATACCTGTCAAATTATTTTCCCTAATAATGTTGACCAGACTCGTTTTATTTGACTTTATTTATTATAAGACGTTTCAATATACGTTACATTAGTGTCAGCGTGAAAAAAGTTGGTGTTTTGCCGTCGAGTTAAGTGGGCATCGACACGCGAGTGAGGGCTTCTCTTGTTTTCACATATATTTTTTTTACACCACGTACAGGTGGCAAACATGTTTAGCCCTGCAAGCGGTCGGCCCGTCTGATGATAAGCCGCCGCCCTACCCTATGGACGCTTTGCAACTCCAGTGGGCGTAGCATGGTTGCCATTTTATCACTTATCGTTGTGGTAAAGACGCCTATCACGCTCTGACAAGTATGCTAGTGCGAGAGTGACGGATGCCTTATCCACAACGGTAAGTGATAAAATGGCAACCGTGCTACGCCCCTGGTATGTCACATGCCCACATGCGCGATGACTCTCGAAATAAACTTTTTAAACAAAATATGTATTTACATTCTATAATCGCTAGCTTGGTATCCATCAGTATAGCAATAAAGTTTTTTTTAGGTAAAGGAGATTTAAGGTGAAGACCTCTCTGCGCTGAACTTTCCTTTCAAAGGGTTTGCTAGTAATATTATAACTGCATCAAATATATGATCAAATCTATACATAAATATTGTTTTATTTGGTAAACTTCAATTATATTACTGCTTTGTTTGTGTGAGGTGTGCAATAAAGAGTATTTGTATTGTATTGTATATTACTGTTTTATTGCATAGGGGGTCGAAGTTGCACCACGTGCGCAGGAATTACCCACCGCTACCCTACACGTGACCCCTGGGCCGTGCTGAAAGTGCAACAACCTGGCAACCGTACTGTCTTTTACAAGATCTCACGGCTCTAAATACTGATTTGCCATACGATAAATAAAATAAAAATTGCATAGCTGATAAATGTATAAAATAAACCATGCTTATTATATTATTACATTTTGGAGCATTAAACATTAAACAAAACGAATGCGATAGATGATTTACGTCACTCTGGGCGATAAGTGAGACTTGAATTCAATACGTACTTTTTTAAACATTTTAACCAAACGAAAAGCACCACAACGGAAACCTACCTCCAATAGAGTGCGGGTGCGGCCAGTCTCCATTACTGTTAACTAATATTGACAGCCTTGCTTATACTGACAACTCACGTCAATCTGCACCCACAGTGCAGCCATCTTTATATTACACGCCAATCAGTTCATTGGTGGCCTAGTGCGGAAAATAAGTGATTATGATTATTATTTTCATTTCTGTATGTACAAAGTATGCAAACCGTCTCCTAGAACTAGAATAGAAAACCGAATGGGTCTTTTTTCATTTATTGCTTATTGAAAATTGACATAAAGTTTTACAAATTTGCTTTGTATATAAATAAAATGAATTCAGAGCCAGCTTGTCAGGTACATACAATTAATTTGTTACAATTATAATTGCTAATAATATATAATTAATAACGATAGGCAGAGATGTGTTTAAAAAAAACTTCATTTTAAAAATTGGATCGGCTTTAAAAATCTATTTTAGGGGCACTGTCGCTTACAAAATTTCACGAGAATCGGCTGAGAAATGCGACCAGTGTAGGAAAACCGCCGGACATCAGGATGTACGAAAGCATTTTGGCCCAAGATGAAAAATATATTAATGTAATATACATACATAAAATACATACAATATACACATACTAATATTATACCGCACAAAGATATCACGAGGATCTTTTCTCCGTCAAAATCCGTAACATACCAAGGCGAATCACAAGTAATAATTGCTAAAAATCAGCAGACATTTTCGTAACTCCCTATCTCCTTCCAATACGCCATTTAAAACTCATCTTTACTTCCTACAAATCAAGGTTGCTATTCAAAATTTAAAATCAATTAAAAAACGAGGGTTTTAAAGAAAGCAGATGGAAAGCGGCCGGCTGACCACTTGAGGCTTTCATGAGGGCTAGTCCGTTGTCTCAAGGACCGGTCTTGGGTACTGTTTTAAAATTCAGAATGTCTGAGAGTGTGCAGTGCAGTCAAGGGCAGATTGGAAAAGACTAATAATACAGAGTTCATGTTTGTATGTGATAATATGCCACCAGAACAAATAAACTGTTTAAAAATTTAATAAGGGTCACTTCGAACCAATAAGGAAAGAGTTTAATCAAATTGGTATGAAAATCCAACACAAATAACAATCAAAATCAGGGGACAATGTCACATACTCATACATTGAGCTAGGTCATATAGGTTAGTATTTCAGGGAGGCTTGTGTTATTTTTATTATAGACGATAATATTTTTAATAACCTTGCTTGTGGCAACCACAGTTGCCAATTTCGCGGACTCCTAAACTGATGGTGGCAACTGTGGTTGCCAATCGAAGTATGGGCGGGTTGCTAATGATAGATTAGAAGCAATTAAGGCTACCTTTTCTAAAATCCGAAATCAAGTGAGCGGATAAATATAAATACTTAAGTATGTATACCTAGCTAATATCCAAGAACTTTATAGATATTTGCCCTTACCGGGATCAGACCCAGGACCGAGCTCCGTAGACAGGGTCACTTCCCACTCGAAAAATTCATACCAATTTGGTTACAATTTGAATTTCATATTTAGCGCGATCGCTGTTTCAGTGAGCGTGAAATATATGAACACGACCACAGAACCAAAATTTTTTTTTGTGTAACGGATAATACATTAAATAGTTACCCAGCGACAGAATCCGACAAAATTTCAGACATCAAAAAAATAATAAATTAACTAGCTTCTGAAACAACAAAAATTAAAACAGTGTACAGAATTCTTATATCTAAAAGTATTAATTAGTTGCCTCAAAAAAGGAACCCACTAAGAGTGGCATGAGTCGAGGCAGAGGGGGCCCCAACGCTGCTTCTGAAAAGTCAGAAAAAATATCATTCAATATTTTTGTCTTTATTTTGGTTCATTTACATTTGCTCTATAATATCCAAGGTAAATAATACAAGAAAAGACAACGGATGCTTCATTTAAATCTACATAATAACTTCTGAGTGGAAAGTTTGTCGGATTCTCGAATAAAATGAAATCAACAAAAAAATAACGCTATTATAAATTAATGTTTCACAAAACCGTATTTTTCCTAGAGTAGTAAGCGGTAGTTCGTTGGCTGGAGGTTCGTCCAAACCAGGGTCTGGAACCGGATTTTAGAAGTTTTTTTTAAAACCCTATCCATATTAGTAACCTTATGATAAGTTAACCCTATTGATCGAGTTAAATAAGCTTGCGACTAACCAATTTAAAAAAAAACCGATCCTATGGATGGATTATGGATGTTATACCAGGGGCTCATTAAAACCTTTCACAGACCAGCGTGGCGGTGGCGGTCGCACAGAGACAAATTATTGAACACAGAGTACCGTGAAACATGCCTACTTTGCCACCAGGGGGAACTTTGCCCAAAAAGCAACTTTTAAACAAATCCGTTAATGTAGAAAAATAAAAAAGGTTGGTGGCAACACCACTATTTTTAGTAGAAAATAGGTTATATCTGTGGTAACACTACGAATCTCCTTTGCGTCTAACTCCATTCAGTAGCTTGTCGGAACTCGTCGAGGAAGGTGTGGTTTTTGGCGGGCCAATTCTTGCGGAAGTGTGAGTGCCTATTGTTTAAAATGGGGAAGCCTCAAAAGCGGGCAAAGTAGGCATGTTTTACGGTACGTTTAAAAACAAATACTGCATAAATGTGTAAACATGCACACCTACCGCAGTATAGTTTTCTTTTACACAACCTAACAACTCACCCTCTCCAAAACCGGAAATCTAAGCAGTGCACCCTCAAGGTAAAAAAATACTCAAAGGTATTTTTTCCAGTACTCCGCAGTTCCTTAAGGAGTAATAAGCAAATGCGGATAAGATTGTGGGTGGCGGAAGGATTGGAGAGGGTCTTGGAAACCTGGTATGTACTTGGTATTTATACTTGGAATACTTGGAACTCGGTCAGATTGCGGCTGCTGGCATTTTGTGTTTTGAAATTTGCTTAAACAATTGCGGGGTTACGCTTATGAGAATAAAAATTATAATTATTATTATTGTTGTTGTCATTGAATTAAAAACACCAAGCCAGAAATTCATACTCAAATCTCTCTATTCAGAATGCCAATGAATTGATCTTATAGTCAATACATCTATGATGAGTGCATTTGTGAGCTACATTCAGCAGCGATAGGGTAGGTATAATAATTTCTAAGTTTTATAAAAAAAATGTTATAGGGTAGTTATAATAATTTCTACGTTTTATTTATGTTTTCCTATGCCATAGGTACACCAGGTTAAAAACAATACTTTTTAACCCATTTAAAAATTACAGTTTGTAATTTTGGCGCCCAACTAGGGGCCAAAAATCATCGTAGGCCAGTACCAGTAGCTACAGATATTGTTATATTTATAATAAATACTTTAAATAAATATAAAAAAAACCTTAAAAATGGCAGTTCGTTCTACAGCGAACTGAAAAAATGGCTGGTAATTAACGCCTTTTATGACATTTCCGAACTCTGTGACTACTAACATTTTAATATATTCTTCCTAATTCTAAATATGACTTTATTACCAACTTTATTTCATTTGACATGTGTATACATTTTTGAAATACTCAATACTCAATCAATACTCAATCATTTATTGCTTTCCACAATGTTTGTTTACAGGGTGTTGGTAAACGTAAGTTTTAGTTACTAACTAATAAAAAACTTAATTGTGGACCCTGTTGGGCACCGCAAAATTTTGTGAAGAGAAGACGGCCTACATGCTTATGCAAAGTTCTTCTTTTTATAATTTGCATATTAATAATTTAACTCTTACAACATAAATAAATTAGAATTAATTAAATTTAATCTAATATTAACCTTTTGACGTTTATTGTATTTGTGCATTATAAATATATGAGTATGAGTATGAGTATAATAAAATAGTATTTTTCCCACCTGTCTTAAAATAAAAAGCAACATTATATTTCAAATTGCCCTTGATACCTTAAAAGAGAAATAAGTGAAGAAAAAAGGAAGACATTTGAATTGGTACAATTTTTGTCACTGGACGATTAAATGCTTGTATGATCATTTCAATATCATCAGCAGGGTAATTGCAGCAATATTAGGAAGTAAAATGACAGGGCCTTGTAGCGACCGTTAGGACATATCAACTAATGTCATTTCACCTCCATAAAATGACGTCTCAGTCGCGTTAACAGTCATATTTTTTTATGAAGTGCTAGTCGAATTATTACTAATTATTAACAGCCTTAAGTGTCCCACTGCTGGGCAAAGACCTCCCTCTTTTTCTTCCACATGTCCCTGTCCTGGGCAGACTCCCACTAGTCGAATATGATTTGTTAAAGTGACATTACAGATTAATTGTAGATTAAAAATCCTTAGCAGAGCTTGACATATATTTGCTAAAATCTTTGTATTATAATCATTGGTAAAAACTTCCTTAAATATTTCATACGTAAGCATTAATCCATCCACAGCTCCCTGCATAATTAAGTAACCAGCACCGTATCATTTTAAAACAAAGCTACAAATCCCCAAAAACCCTCCAAATTATTCCCCCGAAATCCCCATTATTTGTATGCAGAATGCAGTTACGGATAATGAATGGAGGAAATTGTTAGCGCTGTTTTTTGCAAATTTTCGGCCGCTTTGTCTCACCCATGTGTGGGAAGTCGTTAGGCAAAATGGGTTTGACTAACAAGTCACTGTGCTTGGAAACGCCGAATTTTCTGCTTAACGCCTCGGGTTTGAAAAAAGTTGTGTATTTGACGACATTTTGAACGCGACTGTAATGCGGATGTGTGCAAATAGTAAGTATAATCTGTAGCCTCAGACCAAGAAAAAAATACAGAGGGATCTTTACGAACAGTCAAGTGAAGCCAAATCACAGCCAAATAAAACCAAGCTACACCAAGTTTAACACGCGCTCACGCACACATATACAAACAAAATTGCACAAAACTCTTCAGCGCGTGTCGCAGTGCTGTCAAGATCATCAATTTCGAGTTTTGTGCGATTTAATTTGTTTAGCGTGTGCTAAACTTGTGGGGCTTGGTTGAAAATCGGTTGGCTTCACTAGACTGTTCGTAACGCTCCGTTTGTATTTTTTTCTTGGTTTGAGTCTGTAGCCTGCACAATTTATTATGTCGTGAGTCCGCTGGATGCGGACCGCTGGATGGCGCAGAGACGGTCATTGTCGCACTGTTTCAGATAAGTCTATGGATCTATCAGTGGAATTATTTTGGCTGATGTGGTACTGATGATGATGGGTTCCGATAGTTTGTGGGATTTTATAGAGATGTTATAACCCTGTTAAATTGTACTTGCAAGATTTGACTTAACCAAACTAAGTAACTGACTACGAGGACATTGCCAGTTAAATATGGACCATGATATGTTATAAACACGTATTTATACAATCACTTACGATTGCATTGTCATTTTCAGACATTCGTATTTGGTTTTCTAGTAATTAAATAAATAATAAATAATAATAAATATTAGGGGACAATCTTACAGAAATCGACCTAGTCCCAAACTAAGGAAAGCTTATACTATGGGTACTAGACGACGATAAACATACTTATATAAGTACATAAATAAATACTTAAATACATAGAAAACATCCATGACTTAGGAACAAATATTCGTGCTCATCACACAAATAAATGCCCTTACCAGGATTCGAACCCGGGACCTCTTGCTTCGTAGGCAGGGTCACTAACAACTAGGCTAAAGCGGTCGTCAAAATTATCAGTGATCTCTAATTAAATAGGAGCAGGATTCGAATTCTCCTGAATTTAACATGTAGTTTCACTTTCTGAACTGAAGTTTTAAAAAGTACTACTTTAATCTGCGTCTTTCACTTCATTGGCTACTAATTAACCATAAGCCTGCTTCCATAGCCACTTAAATACATTGAAATTGCATGCCCCATACATATTTCTGTGCTTACCTTTTTTACCTACTTATTCAATTCGCATCGCAAATACTTCACATTTATCTCGGGGAGGTTGGGGAGAGAGGGGCCCGCAATTAAAATTATAATTTTTGGCAAACATTTCCACCCCTCGCCGTGTATCTGTATCTTTGACTTGTCCCGCCACTGGTTCGGATAGTGTCACACCAGGCTTGTGTTAAAAAAAAAACTTTAAAATGTATTTACTGATTTTACCAACTGTAACACTTTTGTGCCACATTTAAGAACAGATAAATGAAATTTGAATAAATTCTGACACCGCCTGTTAATCCGTACAGCACAGCTAACTTCATCCAAATTTAATTAAAAATATATATGCCAGTCTGGTACGCTTTCCCGTACTTAGTTATTTGTAAGCGATTGCGGACTAAGTAGGACAGTTCCAATAAAATATCAATAGATCAGTAACGCGTTTCGAACTGAGCTGAACTCATCTCGCATAATTGTTTACGCGTTAGTGAAGAGGCACCAATCAATACGATCCAATCAAATTGAATTGAATCAAGCGTGTTTTAAGTTTATATTTTGAACTTAATTTGTTTGAGGTCATCGATAAGCTAAGTATTTCTTTTTAAATTATGTTCAATATTTTTTTTCATAAATGTACAAAACTGGTAAATTATATTTTTTTAATGCATAGTAATTATTTATTTAATCGTATGCAAAGTATTTTTTTAATCTATGGGTTTCACGATATTTACATGAGACGAATGTATTATTGCAACCTATAAATGCGTGGTATATCTCATATTAATAATTTGCTCTCAGTGTGCCCGAACTCAGAACTTGACTCCCAAAAATAAGTATCTTTCTAGATTTGGCGTTCCGAATGTCATTGTGCCGCCGCCCCCGCTTTTAAATATTCATCGCAACTCTTTAATTACACTATGTGCATATGATCGTTTTATTCTTTTTGCCAAAAACGGAATTTTTAAGTTTTTTACGTCTAGACGGTTTCGAGAGCTGGGATGGACCGATGTGGTTTGTTTGTAAATAATGAATGTGACATGATACGTCAATAAGGAAACTGGTAAACATTCAGATTTAATAGGCACAAGTCAAGGCTTTTTTTAATTAACAAAAGTCAATGAGAATACTAGTACACATTCAGATTTAATTGATACAAGACAAGGCTTTTTTAGAAAATTCACGATTATATGTTTTTAATTCTTAATTAATTCATTAACTAATAAAATATAAATGTCAAATTTATGATAATATATTAAACAAAACTTAGATAATAATCTTTAAAAGTTAAGATTGTGCTAAGTCATAAAACATATATGTGTAAAAATTAGTGAAATAAACAATTAAAATAAAATATAAAAAAATAATTAACAATGCTTATATACTAAATGGCCATTATAGCACATGTTATTTTTTGATGTGTAGCAGACTCATTGTACATTTTATCAGATATTTTTAGCAATCATGATACATTGTAATCTAAATTTTCATGAAGACTTCAAAACGTGCCTTCGTCTGCTCACTTTCATAACTCAAAACTTAACAATCAATTCAATCGACCAAAGACGAAGCCAACATTTATCTTTAAAACTTCAGTCACTTAACACGAGATGCATGAAAGTACTCAATTTACACACGTTAAATGTAACCAAGACGCCTCATTTCACCGGAACCGCCCCATTTGCCTAGGACACGGAGACGAGGTGCACATAAGTAGTCTGGGCTAACAATTTTACACCTAATCAGTTTACCTTGCCGCTTTTCCCCCATCTCCTCGCCAGATTCAGTTATCACGACCGGTAAATTGAAGCTTATAAATATATATTTCAAACAACCAAGTAAGTATTTTAATGTCGAATGTTTTGGATCAGAGGCTCTAGTATAAGTTTTACCGAAACAAAACGTTACGACCGCGTTCGCGTTTAGCTGTCCAATCCCATACAAATTGAGGGTAAAACGCAAACGCGATCGTAAAGTTTTGTTTCGGTAAAACTCACACTAGAGCCTCAGGACATTCTTCGAAACTACTACCAACTATTCTAAATTGGCTTAGTCTAGCGTGTAGTGGTTAGAGACACTGTCTGCAAAGTGGACATGGTATTTATTTCTGTGATGAGCAAGAATATTTCTCCTGTTTTCCATTTTTTTATTTACTTAGGTAAGGATAATCCTGGATATTAAACACGCGTGTTTTATAATATTAGGACGCTTGTGTGTTATGGTTATATCCCGATTAAGTCACGTTCGCACCATGCAGCAAGATGTATGCATGCACACGGTGCATTTTTCAATTAACCGGGTTGTACAGAATGTACAGATTTTTTAAATTCTTGGCAAATGGATTCTTACTCGACTAAAAAAATTAAATACTTTTTGTTAATTAATTGCCTATTTCTTTTGGATATGATATAGAAACGTTTAATTTAGTAAAACTATTCACGTATGATAACATTTTACATTAATTAATAAAGATAACATTTTAAAACGAAAATATTTATTTTATTTTTATTGGCTGTTTAAAGATTTCATCTCATGCGCGCGCACTGCGCAAACTTCAGGAAAAAAAACCGTTGCGCGCCATTATAGGTTATTTCACAGATATTTGAAAACATTGTTAATGCGTGTTTGGTTATTAACAAAAATGTCGTGGTGACTAGAAAAGTGATAAAAGGAATGGACCCCACTGGAAATTCTTAACGATGTATACAACATGTGAGTAAAAACCTGTTGTCATCAATAAGTAAAGAAAATAACTTGGCAGGCCTATAAAATTTTCATCTTATGAAAAGGATTTTTTCCTCGCAAAATGTGTTGAAAAACGTCGTATAAAACGCGTGAGGTGATAATTACATCAGAGGCGAAATTACCACACGAGCCGCAGGTGAGCGTGATAATTTCGCCTCTGATGTAATTATCAACATACCTCACTTGTATCACAATGTACTATTATGCAATATACTTACACTATTTAGCTACGCTACGGTAGCTACGCACTAAGCTACGCCTACGATAGCCTAGTGTTTCAGGCATGCGGCTGTCAAGCGGCGGTCGTTGGTTCGAATCCCGGCCCGTACCAATGAGTTTTTCGGAACTTATGTAGGTATATTTACTGTTAGCTATTCGGTGAAGGCAAACTTCGTGAGGAAACCGGTCTAATCCCAATAAGGTCTAGTTTTCCCTCTGGGTTGAAAGGACAGATGACAGTCGCTTTCGTAAAACTACTGCCTATGCCAAATCTTGGGATCCTTTAGGGCACAACTGGGAATAATGCTAGAAGGATGATGATACACTATTTAGATGGTGACTCGTACAGTGAACGAAAGCCGCGTACGGTTTATCTGTCTGTTTAAATATTTTTCTACGTCAACTACACATACTTAGCACAAGCTTTGTGTGGGACTAAATTGTCTTGAGTAAGATTTTCCGCAGAAAAGTCCTTCTCTTTTAAATTCCTTTATTATAATATCGAGTCTAATCTAATTTCCATGTCCATCCCCGTTATTGAATGCATTCAACTCGCAATAAACCGCGTAAAACATAAAATCTGCCAAACAAAGTTACCTAGCCATGATTACTTTCCGCACTCGGTCTCGACTCGAGTCTCGCGACGGTTATTGCTCGCGCTCCACTGGGCTTTCTTTTATCGCTTTGCGACATATCTGTGAATGCAGTGACGGCAATGAATGACGGTGCAGGCTGATTAAAATCGATGTTTTGCTAAAATACATGCTCGTGTTCGTGGCGAGGTTAGAGTTTTTGACAATGCGTATTTAGGGACTTTTTGAAATTATGTTGTCTCTCGCTGTCTGTCAATACCGCAAATCGTGAAACCAATGAAGGATCGGTAACGCGCTTATGGCGTGTCTGGAGTCGCAATTGTTTAAGGGCTACAGTGTCCGCTTACCATTCGGCAGGCCATCTGAACACGTCTCTATTGTCGAGGTATTAGAGACGTGTTCAGATATTTGTGAGCTCTTTGGCTGCATCGATATATCTGATGGCGACTGTACCTATAAGACAATGTTCTGCGTAAATATGATTTAATGAAATGATGTTCAAATTACCGATACTCATTTTTCTTTTAAGTACCTAATTTAAAGTGATAAGATAGGGGAGCCACCTTTTGAAATTGAGTTTGTTTATATAATTTGATCATAATGTAAACGTAAGAATGTATAGTTTTTTTTATCATGCCTACTAAATCATCATTTATTATTAATGCGTCGCTGCTAACACGTTTCTCGGCCTACTAAAAGCCTGACCTCAAACGCCGTTAAACGCCAAATTTAATAAGCTTATTCGCAACAATATCTCAGCCTATAAAACCTTCTAACGGCTCATAAAGGCGTACACACGTAAACAAGAATCCATTATTATTCATCTACGGCTGACGTGGCACAGTCAATGTCTATCTTATTTCTTTTATAATTATTCAAGTCTCCCCAACCTCCCCCCGGGTGCTAGAACGTCTTCGGTTTTTGCGGCGTTTGTTTCAAGTTTTTTAGGGGGTAAACCCTTTCCTGAACATGACAGGAATTGGATCATTAAGCAGGGCTAAGCACCCTCCGATTATGCAAGGAAGTGTGCGTGAGGCTCATATCAATATTTTATGTATTTTTATCACCTATTTTTTGTGGAACCATATGGAAAGCGCGTCACACTGTCAGACATGAGTATGTAAAGATAAAAAAAAAGCTTTATATGCATTTAACCTTTCAGAAACTACGGAATTTATGTGCGGAACATGATTTGATATTTACCATTAGCTTTTCGGTGAAGGAAAACCATCGTGAGGAAACCTGCATACATCTGCGAAGAAATTCAAAGGTATATGTAAAGTGGGCACACGCACTGGGCCATCGTGGGGACTGCCTGTTCCCTCTCATTTACGAAAGGAGGCCTGGGCTTGTTATTTGCTACGCGGTAATGCGGCTCACCCTGCCGGTCACCCGTCACGAAACTAGACCTCTACCTACGCTTAGTTACTTCGCATTGCGTTGTCAAAATATATTTGTGGGTGAGCGTTGAGATGAGCTTAAAACAAGTTGGAGAATAGGGGGGCTGTGCCCAGAAGTAGGACGAATGTGGGCTAATATTTTTTTTAAATGTAAAACATGTTGAACTGTCCGATGTTTTTGTTTGACAACCAAAAATTTACTTAAATAATATTATACATTCAACCCTTTCAGAGTGCATGACTCACATGCACACATACATTAGACCTGGAAACCTTTAGCATAGCGACTAATCTTGAAAAAAAATAGAGACTGTGCTAAGTTCATATGATGATGTTTAAATAAACAGCTTATTTTTGCTTCAGCGTGTATGTAGTTGCCTCACCAAGTTCCCGGCCATTTATAAAATATGGATAATGACCACGTTCTATGGTGTCTTGCGATCGCGAAATGGAATAATTACACTTACGCCCTTAATCATTTAAAATAAATGGAAATACTAGTCAAACAAAAAAGTAACCTTTAGCTTTACAGTGTTGCAGAATTCATCGTTCAATATGACAGTTTTAAGTCAATTAAGAAAGTTGAGAAATGTAGAAACGATTATTTATCTAAAACGAAATCTCCTAGCGTAAAACGATGTCTTACCCATCGATGCAATTATTTACAACTTCCTACTCCTCAAATCAAATACTGAACCGATAAAAAAAACGAACGCAAATAACTCCAACCATAAATGCATCGCGAAGCGAATCGAACGCAAAAAGACCGAACTAAAACATCCTGCATTCAAATATGAGGCAGACTAATCAATTCAAATCGGGGAAACCGGGGAAACGAGGCAAAACGAACACACACTGCTTATGAAATTATACCGCGAAAATCTATGCTCGAAAAAGTCGACGAATAAAGGTATAATTCTTTTTTTCCCGTCTGTCTGAGACGTAAATGGGTTAGAAAATTGAATGAGCGTATGCCAAGTCGAGTTGTTTGGTTAAGTGTTGAGCGTATGCAGAGATGTTTGTTTTGGAATACATCTCTTTGTTGGATCATCCGATTGTTGACTGTTTCCTTTTAAGTTGTTTAGCGTGTTTTGCATTGTCTAGTGATTCGACTTTACATGAATTAAGAGGCTTTGTTTGTTCCCATTTGCAAATATAGTATATCTACATATACGTAATACTTACATTTTGTATCTTTCACAGCAGCTTAAACATTTTATAAAGCAAGACGGAAATCATTCAACAAGTCGCCACTAACTTTTGAGTGCTGGTCTATTAACTCGCAATTTCCCTCGAACTTTAGATATTTTAAATTCAACCCTTTTTCCGCTACTTTTACGCAATCAACAGTTAGAATATTCTCTTTTGAGGTCGCCTTTAATTTTAAAAATGGAATACGTGTTGGCTGGCGCAGAAGAACTTTATTAAAATTTAAGTCAATACCTTTAAAATAGAGCGACCTCATTTTACCTCCTTAGTGAAGGCAAGAAGCGCATAAAAATAGAAATACAAAGACGATCTCTGTGTGCAACCATAATACCCTTATCTTGCCACTAACGACGTCAACGAACGACGGTTCAAAGATTTCCTACACATGTGTTCGCTACTAATGAAAAGAGTCGGATCCGATGCCTCGCAGACATTGCGATAGGAAAATTAAAACGTCTAGACGACTTCGACGCTTTGTTACAATACTTTAAGACCCTTGCCGACTTTTCCCCCAGCTACCCATTCGATACAAAAATTAAAATTCCCACGTAACCTAATTACATCTGGAGATGTAAATGTCGTAATTAAATAAGGAAAAGGATAGAACCGCATGGTCAGAGGCGAGGAAAAAAGCGACCATTCAAGACGTACTCTTCATTAGCGACAAGAAAAGTGATGTCATTCCGTTGTGACACAGGAGCACGCTGGGGAGTCCGCGCCCCCCGACGGCCGCTGCGCGACTGACTTCGGCCGCCCCCGTCTTGGCGCCCATTCCTCGGGCGGGGTGGACGGCTTTCTCTTTCATTTTTCCTTCGCTCCTCGGCTCATCCAGTTACATCGTTCTTATGTTTTATTTTTAATTAAAGCGTACGCAAGTCGGCGGCGTATCTCCCCCTAAGATGGCGGGCGGTGGGTCCATGGGTGTTGATGATTTTTCAATGGGGAGAAAGAGTTCCCTCATTTTCTTAAGAGAAAATTGCGTTTTGTTTTCGAGTAGTCGAAGTCTGTCGTAATCGCTTTTGTTTTGTAGAAGTTCCCCGCCGCTTTGCGCATGTGAACGGTATACCGTAAATTGTGTACTTTAAAGTTCGGCGAAATTGTGGAGACGTCGAGATAGTTAAGGTGTTATGTATAGAAAAGTTTTTGTTCATTCCGCTTGTCTGCAAGCTGAGTAAAAACTTTTGGAGTGCATTCATTAAGTTTTATCTTTTGTCTATGAATTTATTTGCTACTTTGTGTGATGATGATGAGTTGCCTAACATTTTTTAGCATACAAAACCATTCATTATTAATATTTATTTCTGTTTGTAAAACGATCCTCAATGACCCGCATTATATGGATCACATCCTTAAGTATTTACGTTTATGTCACCGTAAGTTCACTCATAAGTTTATGAATTTCTTTAGTTTATAATCTAACACGGTGTGATTATACACTAAACTAACTTTACCTCAACCACAGTTTATAATCTCACTAGGTAGACAATCTTACGGTGATACATATACGTTTTGTCCGAGATCGATCAAAGTATATCAATATATATCTTTATTGAGTAATTTATGGAAATTACTTCCCGAAACCACGTGAGTTATTATCATAATCACCATCCCTATCTCCAGCCTATACACTTCCCAATGCTGGCCACAAACCTCGTCTATTATGAGAGGAGTCTATTATTATAGCCATAAATAATATAAGTATATACTTCATAAACCGTAAATTTAAAACAGAGCAGCCAATCCTCATTAAACTTCAAAGGTTTACTCTAATTAGCAACTTTTTCCGAAGTGCAATTGCTGTGAATATTATTTACCTTTTCTTAAGAAACACATTTATACATTTATACATAGAAATACGTTGATTACGCTCATTTGCACCCACACACTCACAACACATTATTCCCGGGCTCAAAAGTTAATGTGATGAAAAACAAAAAGCGCCAAGAAAGGGTGCGTAAAGTTCTACCGAAAAACGGGAATTTGTAAGAAGTTGCCCCCTTCTCCCCTCGAGGGGGAACTGCCCCCTCGTGTGCGAAAATAAATTGCCAAGAATAATAATTATAATGAAAGCGAAAGAACGTAAGAACGTATAAATTAGTGGGGACGCGGACTTAAAACTGGTTAATGTGTGCGTGTGTTTTATGTGACAAGGGGCGTGTGTGTGTGACAGTAAAATTTGGCATAAAGGAAAATATGGGGATGTTTAAATTAGTATGGGTTCGCTTATTTAAAACTTAATAGGTAGGAACGCATTTTCACGCATGGGATTAAATTTAATAATCTTATAAAAAAATCTGTTATTTTGGATTTCAAAAATGACTAGTTTTGAAAAAGGCTTTAGCTACTTACTTTTTTATACTGTAATATTAATAAAAATAAGTAAAATACTTAAGTCTCATAAGAAGTCCCCAATCCGCAGTGGACCAGCGTGGGGACTACTGTCCGTCCCTTAGATTCAAGAGAGGGGGTCTGTGCCCAGCAGTAGGACATATTATAGGCTGAAGATGATGACGTCTCATAACAAAATAAACTGGTTATTGAAAACAGCCTTAACATTGAATTAAAAAAATGATAAATCGTTCATTGCCTTACAAATTACACTTACACTACAAATTCTATATTTAAATCAATATATACAACCTAACCTCAAAATCTTAATGAATTTAAATTTTTCCTACGTGTCAGCGCGCTAAGCCGACGCGGCCGATTGAACCCGGTCTCCCCTCATTACGCAGATATTATGGACACCTAATGGACATTCCCGCGCATCCCTCTCTTGATTTCATGCCGTTGACGGCCAAAATGGACACTAAAATTTGCGTGGTTAGCAATTAATTTGGCTATTTTTGAATTTTAATATTCACGTTATAGAGGACGTTGTTGGATTATTATGAGAGTGAATAAAATAGTAAGAGACTGTCTGGAGATGGGTTTTATTTCGATAAAGTTTCAGATGAGTCTGAGAGAAGGTGTTACGAATATATACGACTTATTCATACTTAAAATTGTAAATGCGAAAGTGCGTCTCTCTGGGTGTATCTCTGTGTTACCTTTTCTCGCTTAAACCACTCGATTAAGATGAAATTTGGTATGAGGATTTACATTTTAGGGAAGGACATAAGATAGTTTTTTATCCCAGAAATCATCCCCAAAGGGGTATGGAGATACGATATAAACGAGTTCCACGTGGACGGAGTCGCGGGCAGAATAGTAAAAAATAAGAATAAGGGTTATTAGAGTTTATATATCCTAATTTATTAACTACTTGTATATTCCCATTGCCATGCTTGCTATTGGTGCGCGATGGTTACTGTGCGTCGTAATGTACGCTAAGTTTAAGTTTGGCTATAGATTTCTTTGTTAGTTTATTTCTATAAGTGAAAACCTGTAATTGTCTATATGGATTTATTATTTTGTCTATAAATATGTTGCGCTGTTGGTTTTCCATGTATTAATAAATAAATAAATAAGTGTTCCGTTGGACCAATTTTGGTGTGGAACGGAGCACTAATACACGAAACACTCATGGCTACGTGCGAGATTTTCCGAACTTTTCAAAAGCTCTTCTTCAGGGTGAGATTCAGAACATGTCACTCCTGTACATCCATCACAACTTGCTGCAAAGTCGCGTCGAGCGCGACTTAAGCACTATTTCCACCAAACGGCCCACATCGGAGCTGATCGGAAAGAATACGAACGGATCCGGCGACAACCGATCGTGTCCGGCAGCACGTCGACGCATACGATCGGACGGTAACAGCCGTTCGCGGCCGACAGGATGTCGACGCACACGATCGGCACCGTACGGTTGCTTGCGAACGTATCCGCACCCAGTCAAGTAGTTACGTACCGTGGTTAACGTGTAGTAATTTTTGAAAATGGTTGAAGTTGACATAGTATTATTGGCTATTGCATTTTTATTTGCATTGGGAATTTCTTTTCTGTTAGCGATGTTGAACCTGTGTCAGGAAGCAGGCTTATTAACATAAGTATATAATTTTTCTCGTCTCGTGTGTCGCAGCGGCAGTTATGCTAGCCCTGCTGCACGGTTAGCACGCGACGGCGCGCGAGCTCTCTCGATTTTTCTCGCACTATCCGTCTCTCTCTTATTAGAACACTTAGAAGAAGAGGTATAGTGCGATAAAAATCGAGAGTATGTCGCGGCCGTCGTGTGCTAGACGTTCTGGTGACAATTAATACGGGAGTAATTACGTGTAGAATAATTTTAAACTACTGACGATTCTAATACTGACGATAGTTTAAATTGACTTATCAATATTTTAGTTAATTTAAAAACAAAGTTTTAACCGACTTCAAATCAGCACGGCTAGCACGCGACGGCGCGCGAGCTCTCTCGATTTTTCTCGCACTATCCGTCTCTCTCTTATTAGAACACTTAGAAGAAGAGGTATAGTGCGATAAAAATCGAGAGTATGTCGCAGCCGTCGTGTGCTAGACGTGCAGTAGGTACCCAAATCACTTCAAGTGTGCCTATAAAATTTGAAGAGTCCCCTCGATTTCTCCAGGATTCCATCAGCAGATCCTGACTTGATGATCATGGAACCACATGGGAAGGATACCCTAACAAAAAAAAAACAAATCGGTCCAGGCTTTTTCGAGTAACCGAGAAAACACACATAAAAAAACCAACGAATTGAGAACCTCCTTTTTTGAAGTCGCTTAAAAAGTTATAAAATATAATAATATGGTAATCGACTGTTGTTATTATATAACTAGCTAATTAAATAATACCTCTAAATTATTTAGATTTTAAATATGCCTTATTTCACTTTGTTTCTCAGGTATAGTCGCTGTTAAGTTGTGGAATGAGTTGCCTTTGTCGCTGAGACAGTCGCGGTCTGTTGCGTCACTTAAGATGAATTTGAAAAAGTTGTGGCTTTCCAATGACTTGTGAATTGGTTGAATATAGTATTTATTTATTTATTGTATATTTGCGATATATATAGTGTGTATTATATTTTATACTGTATATTTATATATGTATTGGCATGTTTTTATTTGTCTAGAATTAATACCTATTAGGTATTGTTTTCATTTTCTCTGTGTTTTTGTACACGGTATAAGTTTGCCTATCTCGGTCTACCTAACTTCCTCTCAATTGCTCAAAGGTTAGCTGGAAGAGATCCCTTATAGGGATAAGTTCGCCTTTGTACTTTGATCTATTATGTGACATGTGTATTCTTTAACCTGTTATTGTGTACAATAAAGTGCTTACATACATACATACATACATACATAGTCAAGTGTAAAAATATGGGTGCATACAACTTACTCATAAATATGTCCCATAACTCGGATTAAGGTTTTGGTACTTATTTATGAGAGGATGTTATCGATACCCGCGCATTGTAAAGAACGCAAGCAAAGCCGCAGGATAAGATACAGCGTTTGTGCATCTCGAAGTTCCATCTTATAAAGAAAAGAAAGAAATATTTTTTAAATAAATAAATATCAGGGGACAATCTTACACAAATCGACCTAGTCCCAAACTAAGCAAAGCTTGTACTATGGGTACTAGACGACGATAAACATACTTATATAGATAAATAAATACTTAAATACATAGACAACATCCATGACTCAGGAACAAATATTCGTGCTCATCACACACTAAATGCCCTTACCGGGATTCGAACCCGGGACCACTTGCTTCGTAGGCAGGGTCACTACCAACTAGGCTAAAGCGCTCGTTATGATTTTTTTATACAGGTTATGTTTACCAAGGAATAATAGTTTTTTTTTTACTACGTCTATATGTTTGGGCTCGTGTTATATCTTTAGTTATTTCTATTTTATCACCTGTACAAGGTGAGATAAAAAACAATAATGTCGAATAGGTATTTTTATGTGTTGATACTGTGCTGTTATTTTTTTTCATTTTACTTAGTGATGCCGTAATGAATGTAATTTTGACATATAAAAAAAGCCGTAAAAAAGCCGTAAAGTCGTATTCGCAGAATGAAAATTTGAAACCGAATTTTTAAGAAAATTTATCTCAAAGGGGTTAAATAACTATGATCAGTACCTGCTACTACTACCTCGATGTATATGCCATGAATTTCATAGAAAATAACAAGTAACATCTTAACAGTTTCAAAAACATAATATACCATACGAGTACATAACGCACGCACAAAAAATCGAAGTACATATTTCTTGCACGATCGGCAAGATGCGAAAAAGGGGGAACGCGAAAAAAAACTAATTAAAAAAGCAATCAAGGTTTCTTGACGGCGCTCACGTTCGCCCATATCGTCTTACCCCCACTTCCTTCAGGGTGGCGAGTCACCCCTGTCCACCCAACACCCTTTGAGGGGAGGCAGGGGCCGAGCGGTACTAGATTTACGTAACACGTTTAAAGTGTGTTTTGATGAAGTAATCATCCCATTTCCCAGGACTGCGTTTAAGAATTTTGCGGCCGGTCCTACTGAGGCGTTTTTCCCCTTTTTTAAGTCCAACTCTTTAATCCGGATTCCTTAACGAGTTGCCATGTAATTTCAGTAATTCCGACGAGTTCCCGGGAATGTATTGAGATCTTGCTGTGATTTAGTTCTGATTTGATTGCGTTTGTGGAACCTTGGAGTGGAGTTGTGTTGATTTCTGCTTGGTTGAGCACTAATAAGAACTAACGTAGTCTTTGGAAGACGATTTAGTTTTTTCACATTAGTACTCGTAGACATTCTTTCTATAAACGATTATTCAGCAGTAAGTATGTTACACTTATAATGTTTGACACGCAATACTATTAGTTAAAATAAAGTTAAGACGACCTCCGTAGCCTAGTTGGTAGTGAACCTGCCTACGAAGCCGGATGTCTCGCGTTCGAATCCCGGTAAGGGCATTTATTGGTGTGATTACATAATCTCAAACCATACAAGAAAACTGGTTCAAAGAAGAAGCGAACTACAAAATTCAAACAATAACACGCACAATGAAAAACGAATTATGCGCCCTCTACAGGCTTTAAACAAATGTATATATCGAGATTATATGAAAGACAACAAACACTCACATTTGAAAAATATTTACAGGACACAGGAAGTCTAAAAAAAGCTCAGAAAGCGCTAAGAATTGATAAAACATGGATAGAAGGGCTACACGGTCAAGCTCTACATCACATGCAAGGAAGGATAGACTACACATAGCAACGACATATTATAAAAAAACTACAGCACACCTACTCGCGAGCAACCACCACTTGCTGATTTCGAGGGGGAACATCTGCGTACCGACCAAAACATACCTTCTATCGACGAGTCTAACCGTCTTGAATGCAAAAAAACCTCAAACTAGACAAGAGCCCGGCACCAGATGGAATTACAAACGAAGCCATTAAAGTAGGTTGCCCGCAACTCATAGGTGCCATTACACATTTATTCAACACTATAATAGATTGCTCACACACACAAAAAGAATAGTCTGAATCTGAGATCATACTATTGTATAAAAAAAGCGCCCCAAAGGACATAAGTAATTACCGACCAATTTGCCAGCTGCCGACACTATAAGTTATTTTCGTCTATAATAGAACTGAGAATCAGCAGTACTCTCGAAAGACATCAACCGATAGAACAGGTAGGCTTCCGAAGAGGTTTCGTCACGGTAGACTATGTTCACTCACTAAAGCTGCTCATAGAGAAGTATCAAGAGTTTCAAAGGCCGCTATACATGATATTTATCGATTACCAAAAAGGTTTTGATACTATAAGCCACAATTCGACGTGGGAATCAAACAATGTAAGCAGAAACTACATAGATATCCTGAAACACTTATATGCTAACAGTGTTAGAAGAGTGCACCTAGAGACTAGTGGACCACCTATACCAATTAAATAAGGAGTTAGACAGGGTGACCCTCTGTTCCCAAGAATATTTATAGCTGTATTGGAATCAATTATATGCGAATTAAACTGGAACAACGTCGGTTAAAGAAAAAAAACTTGAGATTCGTGGACGATATCGTGCTACTATCAGAAAGCAGCACTGAGGTACAAGATGAAAGCTCAGAAGTTGGATTAGACATAAACTTAAGCAAAACGAAGCTCACTCTAAATAACGAGCCTTTAGAATATGTCAAAAGCTACACACCTGGGCAAATAAATCTCATTCCACAAACAAAGCGATGACATAGAAATAGACAGAAGAATAACTCGTACATGGAAAAAGTTTTGGGCTGAAAAAGAAGTTCTCAAGGGCAATTTTCCGTTAAATCTCAAGAAAAAAGTATTAGATACATGCCTCTTACCTTCACTAACATATGCCTGCCAAACGTGGTAATTTACACTACGGGTGAAAAATAAAATAAAATCTTGCCAGCGGGGTAAGGATAGAAGCATACTGAAAATAAGAAGAATTCATAAAATACGACACGCCTATGGAGGCGCATCGCATCGGCATCGGTTTTCGTATAGATGACCGAAAACAAGTCACCGATGCGCTTATGCCCAGAAGTTAGTGGCGACGGGTAGGACACATCGCTGGACAACGCTCGCTGGTGAGGTAGGGCACAGCGAAATGTCATCCCGCTCGAATTTGGAGCAGCCCAACTGGGGAAGTACCTCCGCCTTGCAGAAGACCACAGCCATAATAACACTACTACTTGCTCTGTAGTAGTGTTGTGTTCCTGGAGGTGAGCAAGGTCTCCAGAGCTCCCGAGGAGGCGTTGTGTTGAGAGGGAGGGAATTTGTTCCTCAGCTGTCAACACGGCGAATCCTCAAACATATCAAGGGTCGGCAACGCCCATGTTACTCCTTTGGAGTTGCATGCGTCTATAGGCTGCGGTATCCGCTTACCATCAGGCGGGCCGTACGCTTGTTTGCCACCGTCGTTGTATTAAAAAAAAAACAGGACCCACAGGCACAAGGCAACGTGGCAGCCCGCAACCAGATGGTCAGGCGACATCGCCCAAGTAGGAGGCAAAGAGTGAACGAAAGACGCCAAAGATAGGCACTGGTCACCATTGTAGGAGGCTTTTACCTTCGCTGGAGGGGTTCTAGCTACAAATGAATAATTTAGATTATGATACGTCAAATTTCATTATTATACATTGAATTATAATTCATAAATAATTGCCTTTATTAACTAAAAATTAAATGATTGTTATGTTAATATTTTATACATCGGCAAGAAATAAAAAGGCTGTTTAATTTTATTTTATTTTCATTTATCTATTTACTATTAGTCACTACAATAAATCAATTTCTGACAACAATTCCATTTTTAGCGCAAGCTTTTATTCCCGACTGCACTTTTTTGCCGACGTCATCTACTAAAATTGAGAGGGTCCTAGTGAGGCCAATCACCACGTGTTAATCTTATGATCGTGTTTGAGGAGTTCCTATTTCTACATTTGGTCTTCATCATCAGACCATCTTTATGGTAACAAATTGCATTGTCATCCCAACTAAAGTTTAGTAACTAATAAGTAAAACGGCTTAGTTCATTAAACCCACCGTCACTGCAATATGTGTAAGTAATGTAACTAAACGACCGCACTCCCTAGACTAAAGGTGGTTTGCACGAAACCATTTGTAATCGTAAGAGGTGTTAGCTAGAATCTGAATGTATGGAAAGTTTGACTGGTTTCTATGGGATGACAGCTGGCAGCGCCATCTTTAACGTTGATCGGTCTGTAATCGTATGTTGTTGCTATCGGAAAAAGGGTTGGGTGCACCAAACCGTTTGTAGTAAGCGGTGTTAGCTAGAATCTGATAGTATGGAAAGTTTGACGGGTTTCTATGGGATGACAGCTGCCGGAGCCATATTAACGTTGATCGGATTTAATCGTAAGTTGGCGCAACCCACCCTAAGTGCATCGACCATATTTGACGACCATTAAACGAACGTAATAACTTGCGATCATCAATTTAAAACAACCCGCAAAAAAAAAACAAACAACTTATACTCACATGACTGTAACCATCTTGGTTCTATCGATAAAAAGGACCGATTGACCCAATCACCGAACTGGAATACAAAGCTAATAAATACATAGTCTAAAAATAAATGAGTGTTTAACTTGAAATCAATTACTGATTTACCGAACACAAAAGCTATAATAGATTTAAGAAAGAAATAAAATATAAAGGGGCATTGTTACCCAAAACGAAACCTGCATGTCCATAGTTAGCTGAATAAGATTATATAGTTTTATAGGCACTAGACGACGATATCAAATATGAGATCAAAATGGCAAGTATAAATATGCATATATACATGATATAACGCAATTTTTTTTCAAAACTTCGAGCTTCGCCAGAAGGTCGCCAGAGCTCCCGAGGATGCGTTGTGTTGGGAGCGAGTGAATTTGTTCCTTCAGTTTAAATCAAGGGTCGGCAACGCCCATGTTACTCCTTTGGAGTTGCATGCGTCTATAGGCTGCGGTATCCGCTTACCATCAGGCGGGCCGTACGCTTGTTTGCCACCGTCGTTGTATAAAAAATAAAAAAACTCAATGAAGAAGTAACGTAGACCAGAGGGGGTAGTTACGTAAGTTTTTGAACGAGCGTTAGAACAATTCTACTGTCACCATCCCATACAACAAAATGTCATTTAGATCTACAGTTTCAATTATGTGAACTGAGAGAGCGTACGGTATTTTTTTTTGTAGATAACTACAACTTAGAAAAGTAGAAGAACCCCCGACATTTTCATTTCAAAGTCCAGATTTTCATGAAACATGGCTAAGAACACTCGGGATAAAATTATCTATGGCACTAAAAAAACCGCATTCAAATCGGTCCATCCGTTTGGGAGCTACGATACCACAGACAGATACACAGATACACAGACACACAGATACACAGACACGTTAAACTTATAACACCCCTCTCTTTGCGTCGAGGATTTAAAAAGGCACGCACCGATCACGAACAATAGCCATCCATGAGCTCAGTTCATATTATTCAAACTATACCTTACGTTAGGCAATCGTCAAGCAGGCACGTGTAAAGCAAAAAATATAAATATATAACAGAAATCCTAAAGTACGAATAACACAAATTGATTGAGCACTCGCGTCGAATATAATAAAATACTCACTAATAATGTAATTGAAATTCTCCGTGTCCTCACAATCGTCTTGTCCTAGATAAGTGGGCAAGGCATGATTCTCCAACTACCTCCAAACGAAAATAAACTTTAAAATGTTGGAGCAAAGTTGAAATTCGTCTGCGAAGGATGTTGGTTTATTAAAATACTGTGGCCGTACAGTACAGGTACAGAGGTAGAAATAAAAACGAGGCAAAGCAGTTACTTTTATGAGGGCGCGAATAAGATGTTTCGGACTCCGTCTAAGGAATGAGAGGTAAGGCGCAGCGTGCACAGGGTTAGGAAAACGCTAGACGGTAAAACGTTAAGTAAGAAAAGTGTCGACTACAGCTTTCTGTAAAAAGGACTTATTTGTACAGCCCAGGAGGATTGATGGAAAGTTTAGAAGAAATCGACGATAACATAGGCGCCCGAACAGTAACGATCGGTCATTTAACTATTTAGATTGTTAAATTGTACGTTGTTGCTTCGTGTATCGAGCCACTGGTGTAGCTTTTTCAGGTCATGATCTAGACCTATAATAATAATAATTTGGCTTTTTAAATGCCAAAGACCTCCACAACCGCGAGGTGTGCAGTCTCAGGGATTATTTCCTAAACAACGAGTGTGGGATGCATCGTGACGTAGTAGCAGTAGATGGAAACTTCACCCCGCTCATCTTGGCAAACGAGAACTAGCGCAGACTTAAAGTAATGAGCGCCGAGGACCGCGGGGCGGTGTGGAGGAGCAAGGAGCTACACGGGCGGTTCTACAAGGCCCTCACAGGGCCCGATGTAGATCTGCTCGCGTCGGTGAACTGGCTACGTTTCGGGGATCTCTTCGGGGAAACGGAAGGTTTTGTCTGTGCAATTGCGGACGAAGTTATCATGACGAACCATTACCGGAGGTATATCCTGACGGATGGTACGGTTGACATTTGTCGCGCATGCCGCCGTCCCGGGGGAGTGACTACTCAGGCATATTATCTCCGGTTGTGGTCATCTTGCTAACGGCGAGTACTTGCACAGCCATAACCTTGTAGCCAGGATTATTCACCAGCAACTTGCTCTGCTATACGGTCTTGTGGTCTCCGAAGTGCCTTACTATAAGTACACCCCTGCGCCAGTTCTCGAAAATGGTCGTGCCACGCTCTATTGGGATCGATCTGTCCAAAACCTTCTCTGACCAAACTTAAATATATAGTATGTATTTTACAATATGTGCATTTTTTTTATTCTGTGTCTATTTTGTCTTGCTTTACAGCATAGGCCCCCCTAGACTTCCACAATTTGCGATCCTGTGCTTTTCTCATCCAAGTTGCACCCCCTACCCTAACAATGTCATCCGCCCATCTGCGTCGTCTGCCTCTTTTTCTTTTATTTTGTCTTGGGCACCACTATGTAATTTTTATCTTTTGTCCATTTACGAGTATCTTTTTTGTTTCGTATCATATGGCCTAGACCTATACTGCTATGCAAACCTAAGCATGAAACAACACGATTACAGAAAAAAAAGTTTCGATATATAGATATCTTTTTTCTTCACACAATTCCAAGTCCTATCAACCTTCAGGCTCGATCGGGTAAGTTGTAAATTAGGTACCGAAATGTGACAATGCGATAATGGCCTACATGTATAATACCTACATAACATAACCAACAGGTAAGAAGATAGGTAGATAGATATTTTTTTGTTATTTCACAGTAATTACCTACAACAAGGGATAGAACACAAAACTTAAAAACGACACCTGAAAAAGAAAAACAAATCAGACTGTTCTTGTTGTTTGCAGTAACAGCGAAACAAAAAGGTTCCAAATGAATGCGTAGCTTTGCTCGCAATTTAGGAAAATATTGGTATTCAGTAGAAACCCAATTTTATATAATTATATTGTGTAAAAAATTTAGATGACAGCTGAAATTACAAGATTGATAATCGATCTAATCCCAGTAGCCTCAGGTATCAGTGACGGAGCGCCCATACAAGCTGATTCCTACCGTGTTCAGGCAACAATTTCTTGTTTTATTTCTTACTCGTAACTCATTAAAAAACCGCCCTTTTTTGCTCCGGGTTGTCCGGTGAACATTTTCAGGCGCCGCCACTGTTACGCATGCTATGGGTAGCAGGTGACGGTTTACCTAGGTAACTACAGTAAGCAAGTACACGCTTACTGTCGGTAAACATAAACATAAATAAGTTTAAACGTTTTTTACGCGCTCATTCCAAACCGCCTCGCCCACTGTGCGGTTCTCCCTCAAAAATAATAAAATGCCGCTCCACAGTCGTAACAAGCGTCGTTGGAACAAAGCGCGCGCTCAAATAATTTGTATCAATTTGTAAAAATGCACCCGACCCCCCCCGGGGGTCATAATTACTAACGGTTCGTGTGCTCGCTGCTCTCTGGATTTACATGCTTGTGTGATAATGTTTATGCGCAGATATAGTCATTTCTGAGCACTTCTTCTATAATTTGTATTTTATTTTAAAAATGCACATTAACCCCACTGGGGGTCATAATTACTAACGGTTCGTGTGCTCGCTGCTCTCTGGATTGTGGATTTACATGCTTGTATGATAATTTTTTTGAGCAGTTAGTTATAATCCATTTCTTGACACTTTCACACACAGGCTCGCGTGGTCCCTATGTGCGCGGAGAACTAATAAACCTATGAAATAACCATAAGGGCAACTAAAATAATTACAATCATGTTAAAAATCGGATAAGATGTTCCGTAGATATATGAATTAAAAAGTAACAAAGTTACATATTTAAATTTCACCCTCTTTGTTATTGGTATAGATGATCTGCTGTGACGTGCTTATTCTCACTAATAGTAGTTCGCAGAATTAAATACCGTGGAATTTTTACTTTAGGAAAAATGGGGCTACTTTGATCATTTAAAGCTAAAGTATAAAAGCTAAACTATTTGAAATTAAGAAGATTTAATCAACTAATAAGCGAGCTAGAATACTAATAATTTGCTGCCACAGTTCACCCACAAATAAACACAATGATTTCGGAAAAAAACCTATTTGATCAAAGTCGCCCCTCAAATCAAAGTAACCCCGGTTAAACCCCGGACTAATTCCACCGGTAGTGAATTATATGACAATAAAGCTACACTATACCCTACTACTACTAGCCCAGGAATTGTATAAGAAACGGAGGTTTAATCACGTAACGTATCGAACGTGCGTTAGGACAACTTAACCGTCATTTTCCTATATAAAAAATGACAATTAGATCTACCTGACACGCGTACAGTCAGCATCAAAAGTAACTGCACAAACGAAGACGTCAAAAGTCTTTATTAAAAGGGAGTAAGAGCTTTTCACGCCTTCGATTGCGCAGTTACTTTTGATGCTGACTGTACAATGCGTCCCGTGAACGACCAGCAGAACTACATAACTGACTTTGATTTTATAGTATTGGTACATGAAATAAGGTAAATGTTCCATTGCTCGACACCGTCATAATAGTTGGCACGTTTCATTTTAATTAATAGCAATAAAGAAAGATACAGAAATTAAGGTGTCAGACATCAGAACAGAACGATTAAGAGTCCGCAGTAAGCTCGGCCGAATTTCACCTTCCCATACAAACGTATTTACGCTCTCATTTTAAAACTACGTGTCGGATTGTGACGAAACTTTCCATATACATTGAGATGACGTATATCTATGTCTGTAATTAGTTTATATGGTTCCAGTCTTTAAAACAAACGAAATACAGCATAAATAAGTTTTGTATGAAAAGCTTAAATTCGCTGTATTTTCATTACTATGGTATCTGAAGCTACATAGACTAATTACAGACATAGATATATCTCATGTCATTGTATATGCAAAGTTTCGTTACAATCCAACAATTAGTTTTAAAATGAGAGCGTAACTACGTTTGTATGGAGAATCGAGCTTACTGCGGACTCTTAATACCCTAAATTAAAAAGATAGTATAGTTTGTGTGTAAGTACCATTTCTAAAAGCAGTAGGTACAAACATTTTAATCAACCATACTTTCAACCAGAATATTTCTTAAACGATAATGACGGGTTGATTTCACCAATTAATCCAGCCTGCCTCAAACTACCAGATCATAATCTTAACATTACAGTTCACGCAACGCGGCGGTAATGTGTGGCGAATAATGGTGGAAAACTCGATCGTGATACTGAGAACAATGTGTGTCATTACTCAAACTACTTCCGAAACTAAACAAAACTTACGCTAGGGGCCCCATATTTTTGTCGATACAGTCGTATAGTAGGTTAATGTGGTTACAAATACAAAACCCGTCACATACTTAGCTAAAATATATAAAAAAATACCATAATAGTTATTTACGATACAAGTGCCAAAAATAGGAAATTCGCAACAACTGGTGATAAATTAAAACACGACCGAAGGGAGTGTTTTAAATCGACACGAGTTGCGAATTACCTATTCGCACGTGTATCGTACATCGTTTTACTGTACATATGGCTCTTTAAAGTTTCGACATATGCACGAAAAGTGCTCTTTTCCGCACTAGTGCGGGAAAGTAGCACCATATGTGCTGTAAATATATATTTATAGCAAGGCGATCTATTACGATATATTTTACGTACTAGTTGATAGAGTCCACACACTCCGCTATAATATATAATTTTTGTTATTTATCTATTTTTTTTGTACAATCATAGTGAAAAACCTTTTCCCCAGGCTATGTGAAATCCGATATTGTGTATAACGAATTTGACGGGGGAAAAAAATCTAACTTTATATAGGGATACATTTATTGATGATACAGTTTAAAATTGATTACGGCCAACTTCAATACAATAATATCGATATTTTAATTACGAAATGCTACATTTGAACTTTAACTCCAAGTAGAACATCAAAAATAAATTTTCATCGTCAATCATCCTTAATGTAGACTGTCACCGTAGAAGTTCAATTAAATTACACTATAAACATGCAAGTATCGTGTTTTTTTAATTAATGTTTCAGATGTCCACTTATATTTATTCAAAATAAAATTACAGTTGATCGTTTCTTTTTTTCACACACGTTGAAAAACTGTTTAACCCACTATGTCCTTCTTGTACCGTTATTTATATAACCTTTAACCCCATCGATATCGATACCAAGAAATTAGAAACCTTTGCCACTCTAGTATAAATTATCGTGAAATTTGTTACACACACGCTACCTTCACTTGTGATCTGCCGATAAGATCCTGACCTCAGATAACACACACACATAAGTGTATAGGTACGCAGTTAATTCGATACAAACTTTGGAAGCTTACTGTTCGAGAAAAGTTCAAAGGGCTTTGAATAAAGTTTCGTGTAGCATGTAAAATGTCCTTATCTCAAATTCACAGATGTTTGCTAAAGTTTAGCATCAGTTTTTTTTGTTTATGATTATAATAAATAGATTTGGATAATCATTTTTAAGCCACTTCCTGGTATCAGATTGAGCTGAAATTTGGCATAGCGTGTAAGTTTGGTGACAATGTAAACACGGTTCGGTCGAGCAACGTCTATAGATAAGACATCACATCGTCTACCTTAGGCTTAACAACGGTTTAATTAAAGTCCCGGGTTTAAACGTGATATTATGCTACCACCGATCTGATCTCATGATGGCGTCAGAAGGTGGCCAGGCAACAGTGTCTCCTAAAACACCTTTTACTCACCGAAAGTTTTTGAGAGGTACCTTTTGTTCATTTATGTTTTTCTTGGTCTAAATATTAAATCTATACAATTACCATCTAACTATTGTCTACTATAATGTCGGTACGCAACATGTGATCCAAATTTCTTTCAACAATGAAAGAAACGTTCTCTAATCACAGGTTGTTACACGAATTTTGTTATTACAATTGAATCTAATGAGTGGGTGGATGATTCTAATGTGTGCGTACTTGGAGAAACAATAGGAAGCGTTATTTAATTAGAAACATACGACAATGATCATAAAACGATATTAACGATATATGCGTCGAAAAATTAATTATGTTAATTCGCGTAATATAGAACTCTGATTTGTGTGTTTGGTAATTTGCGATTGAAAATCTACCTATAGTCTTCTGAGTCGCGTAATTTGCGTTTCTGGTACTCTGCGTCGTGAAGAGAGGTAATAATTCCCTCGAGTTGTAATTAAGAACTTAGTGATCAGATGAGTTGTCTTTGAACTTTGCATCTATAAAGCGAGTTTTTCTACCAAATTATTGTCCCTATTTTTATCCGAGAAATGTCATTGTTTTAACATGAATGGATAAAAAAAACTGTGGGATAATCTCAGTTTTTTACAGGTTGTCAAAGTTAAGTTTCATAGGCAATGGTAGGTATAACATTTAACGGTGTTTAATAAAACGTGCAAATCTACATACATTAGGTAACCTTCAAAGTTACTATAATTAAATAATAATCAGGCGTTATTTTGACGAATTCCATGATATGTTACGAGAACAATATTCCTTTGATATTTCGCTGAAAAACGTGCTGGTTCGCTAAAAAAGTTACTGTCAGCCGAAAACCTAAGCTAATCAGAATGAAACTAATTTTTTAACAAAGCTCAATCAGTAACTCTTACCGATCCCTAAAAGTCGGTTCCCAGAATAGCAAATACTAAAACACTTAATCGGTAATCGGTGTAGTGCGATTACGGCAAATTGGTCCGCGCTGGTCGTGTCACGCGCGAATTTCAAGTAGGTTGTGCAACTGGCCAATGCGTGACGTGCCCACTATAGGGTAACCATAGCATTTAAATGAAGTCTACCCATTTAATAGTCTTTAAAAGACTTAGTAATGATCTGTTGGTCACCAGAAAGCCTTGACATCACCTGCCACCCGCTGTCTCCACTGGAAGAAATGTATTTTTAATGGCTTTCACGTCTTTCCAGCCAGTGTCATGAAATTAAAGAGATATGAACTGTTTAAATAGACCGACAGGTCGATCACGTAACACATTGTACGTACGTTAGGTAGATCTAATTGTCAAATTATTACATGAAAAAATGACAGATGACACTGTCCTCACGCGCGTTCGTAACTTTACGTGATTATCCCTCTGAGGTTAGTAAGGATGACACACTGTACAACGTGCCGAGTTGACAGAGAGACAGAGAGACACGCGATCACCGTGATCTTCATACATTTATTTGCCAGTGAAAATTCTCGCGTAATCAAAATAATTGCCATGTCAATCGATCCATTTTTGGGGCTTCCATGGACATACTCGAGTAACCGGAATAATATTAACCTACACACTGAAATAGTGCAACTTTGAAAAGCCCCTAAGGTTCCTAATGAGAATTCAAATCTATACGGAAGGTATAATTTTGACTTCATTATATATTTCATGGGTCTTTCATTCTTGTAAGTAAAATTTGCAAAAGTGTCAAAAAATAAACGTATCCATCTTTAATACAAATGCTTACTATAATAGGTATCTCCCCTTAAATGAACTCAATAAAGTAAACACACAAATCGATCTAATTATTCACGTCAACATTACGAAACAAGTATGCCATCTCTAGTAAATCTACCCATCACACGAGTACCTCAAGCCAATTTCATTCCCATACTTCCTCACGCTTGGGTTCAAACACCGTAATGTCTGTTTGTTTTAAACTTTTTGCTATGAAGATGTTACCTTCACGTTGTTACCTATGTCAAAGGTTGATAAATATGCAATATCCTCAGATCGGAGCTAGATCGATCGAGCGTGATCCTATAACCAATCTGCGCCGACCTGTGGGACCCCCTGCTGGTTGTAAAACTTCTGGCGCGCGAGGGGTTTTTGGGTGGGCTTCGCGGGTCAACTTTTATTGGACATATTGATGGTATTGTTAGAAAATTATAGATGGCGCCTTAGGAGATGGTTCGCTGTTTACATTCCCGGCTGATGCTGGCTTCGAGGTTGTTTAGGAGTGCAAAGGTCGGCCGGGATTATATGTTCTTGTTTGCTGTACTATAATTGATTTGGTTGGACAACGTTGTTAGCTGACATGATACGTATTAAGTTATTATGGGTGAGGGAGCATTAATCCGTTATTTATTTTAGACAAATGTGTTTAAAATAAGCTTCTCACACACAGTGACCAACTTGACGAAATATATTTTGCACAGATTCCCCAAACATTTCGTTTAAGAAATCAATGTGATACTTGCAATATTTCGGCAACCATCTATCTACAAGCAATTTATAAGTCTAACGGGTTCACTAGCTCACTAATGTGGTTTAGGTTACAAATTTTTTGAAACATCCTGGGAATGTATTTTTTTCTGAATCGCGGGTATTTAAGGGTACTCGAGCTGTTTCCTATCTATAACAAGAATTTAAAGAATCACCTTTGGTACAATACCTAAGTGACCTCAGCTCGGCCCCCCAGAATCAAGCCACTTACCAATACAACCTGTAAGCACGATCAAAAGATCTACGGCCGAGTGTCAGTTTACGTACAAATGAAAACGAAATTACAACTGCTTATACTTATCGCAGTAAGAATGACCAGTGTACTTATATTAACGGCCACGTATGATGTTAAATGAAGTCCTCAGGCGGATTAAGATTATGATGAAATCATGTGACTTAGCATGACATTTTCATTTGTTCATTTCAGGCTGTTGACTCACTGAGATGATTCTCATCTGTACTAATGATAGAGCCTAATGGCTAAGAAATGTAAGTTTAAAAATACACCTTTATTGCATGGATCTTCTGCTACACATAGGCTATATGTATCCCGTGGTTCCGTCTGGGTTATTTATGATAGGCAGACAAAGATAGGTTTGCGTCTTTCTTGCCAAAAGCTATGAAGTCCAACTTTTGGTTGTACTCTTAACCGCGTCATAAACAGCGTCTTCTCTTATACAGTGTAACCTGGAATAGGATAGGAAAAAATAAAATAAACAATAGATTATTAGGCTTGTAAGCAATTATTTCCAGGTGTTTTAATTAAAAAAGTTTTTTTTATTCTTTAAATTAAATTCACGATTATTTTTTACTCTTCTGGGGTGACAAATAGTTTATTTATTTAAAAAAAACATTAATATCTTTTAAAAACAAAAATGCAAAAACTATTATGACTCATTACATGATGTTACCTCAAAATCTGCGTTGACTGCTGTGCTGTGATCTCGTGGTGTCAACATACATTACTTGGAGGTTATAATATTTCTCCGAATTAAAAAAAATATATTAAAAATTGAACACAAGGGGTTACTGCAGATGATCTAAGGAAGCGTCCATTTAAATATTTGCGCTGTATCACACACACTGTATACATATATTTTGCGATAAAAACCTTTCAATTTTGCACGTAAGCTTTTGACTGTTGACACGGGAAGACGACTTGTTTTTTTGACGTGTTAACGGTCATCCTCAATTTTTTTTTCTTATTTTTTCTTTATTGAACGAGCAAGCGAAGCGACCGATGTTCTCCGTTTTAGCTTGAGCCAAAATTCTTTCGTAAATCCGGTTGCCCAGATGTCCGTTTGTTCTCCTATACGGGGGGCCGATTTTTGACTTTCGAGCGCTCGAAAATTAAATAAAAGTAAATGCTATTGTAGTGTCATAATCACAGGCACTTATCTTATTTTATCTTATCTTATCTAGATGAGGGCCCTTTCGGATGCACTTCGACCCAGCGGGATCTTTTGTGCATTTGCCCTCTCCTTTATGCCTACTCCCAAGCTAGCTCCATCGTTTCCACAAAGCGGATGATGCAGCTCAGCGGGAGCACCTTGAACTCCCTTGGTTGCGGATAGTCGCTACCAAAGTAATTCATTCTTTGTCTGGCAAGGGCATGACATTCACACAGTAAGTGTTCCATGGTCTCATCCTCCTCGCCACACATTCTACAGACTAAGCTGTCCGACAGTCCCATCTTGGCCAAGAGATCCTTGACTCCGAAGTGACCTGTGAACACCCCAGATATGATTCTGAGTTGCTTCCTGCTGGATTTCCAGAGCTTGTTAGTCCAGCCCGAGTCCACTCCTTCTATGAAGAGCTTAGAGTGCCTTAAGCCCGCCTCATTCCTCCACTCGTGTTGGTGTTTGGTTTTGGCGTAGGCTTTAAAGGCCGAAGTTATGGTTCTCTGCGAGAGTCCCACAAATGGTTCTGGACCTACAAAGTGATTTGTAGACCCCCCTCTTGCAAGCTCATCCGCTCTTTCGTTGCCGATGTAGCCCTCGTGCCCCGGTATCCAAACTAGTTGCACCTTATTGTGCTTCCCAAGCTTGTTCAGTGCCTGGACGCCATTATAGACTAGTCTAGAATCCACTTTCGGCGCCGTAAGCGCTTTAAGGGCCGCTTGACTGTCGCTGAGGATATAGATGGTCTGCCCTCTGGTTTGCCTGTCTATATTCTCCTGTGCACAGGCAATTATGGCGTATGTCTCCGCCTGGAAGACGGTTGCCAAACTACCCATGCTTACACTACTACTGTAGTCAATCGCATAAATGCCTGCTCCCGTACCGGATCCCATTTTAGATCCGTCCGTGTACCATATACTGTCTTCGACACCAGACCTCGGTGGTTCTAGACCTTCGGCCCATTCGGCCCTGGATGGAACTTTTGTTGTGTAGTTCCTATGGAATACATACTTGGGTAGCATTTTGTCACATCCCATGTTTGTTATTCTGTCTAAGAGACTGTCAGTCTCCATGTTTGTGTGCTTACTCTTTGGCTTGCTGTCGCTCCACAGTCCAAGAGTTCTTAGTCTATAGAGCGATTTGCGCGCCTCTGACTTAATCACCATGTGAAGTGGCGGTAGGTCCAGTAGGACTTCTAGCGCCGCTGTAGGCGTGGTTCGAAACGCCCCTGTTATAGCCATGCATGCCGATCTCTGTACTTTGGTCAGGGCATCTCTGCATGTGCTCATTAAAGTCCTTGGCCACCACACCAGGCTACCGTACAATAATATGGGCCTCACCATCATGGTATAGATCCACTTCAGTACCTTTGGGTTCAGTCCCCATGTTTTGCCATACGCTGATCTACACATTCCAAATACCCTGAGTGCCTTTGTAATGGTGAGATCTGTATGCTTCTTCCAATTCAGTTCCTTATCCAGAGTGACACCTAGATATTTCACATCGTTGGACAGTTCTAGTACCCTCCCGTACAGTTTTAACTGCTGTACGCCGCGAAGGGTCCTTTTCCTAGTAAAGGGTATTACTACAGTTTTGCCTGGATTAATGGATAATTGGTGCCGGTCGCACCATCTCTCCACTGTCTTCAGTGCCTTGTTCATGATTTCTGATACCGTGCCTGGGAACTTCCCACTCACCAGTATTACTAAATCATCAGCATATCCTACCGTGTGGGTGGGACCTTTATTGAGTTCCACCAGGAGTGAGTTCACCACCAAACTCCAGAGAGTTGGTGAGAGTACCCCACCTTGCGGACATCCCTTTGTGGCCGTGGCCGTTATCTCATCCCCCAAGAGAGATGACTTTATTAGTCTGCCATTTAGCATGTTGCCTATCCATTTACAAATGGTCGGCTCTACACCATGTTTTGCAGCTGCTTCGCTGATAGCTTTATACGTGGTGCGATCAAACGCTCCCTCCACGTCTAAGAAAGCTGCCAGACATAGTTCTTTATTCTCTATAGCCTGCTCAGCCTTGGTTGTTACCAGGTGGAGTGCGGTTTCCGTTGACTTCCCTGGCTGGTATGCACATTGCAGTTCGTGCAGCGGATGTCTCCTTAATGGGCCATCCCTTATGTGTCTATCTACCAATTTCTCCAGTGTTTTGAGGAAAAACGACGATAGACTTATCGGCCTATACGATTTGGCTTCACTGTAATCCGCCTTACCTGGTTTGGGTAGATAGGTTACTTTTACCATCCTCCACACACGCGGTACGTGTGCGAAGGCCAAGCACGCCCTGTACAATCTGCTAAGGTGCGGGATTAGTACATTAGCGCCTTCTTGTAGTAGAATGGGGTAGATTCCATCTGGCCCCGGGGCTTTGAAAGGTTGAAATGTTGAAAGTGCCCACTTTATCTTTTTATGATCTACTACCTTTTTAGACGTGTCCCAATTGTGTCTCGTTGTACTTGTGGTTTGTTCCAACGCACTAATTGCACCGTCGTCTGTTACGCTGTCGTGTATTACTGAGCCTGGGAAGTGTGTGTTACACATTATCTTAAGGGTCTCCAGCCCCGTTTTCGTCATTCTACCGTCATTGTCCCTGATGGATGTGAGCGGTACCGACTTTGTGGTTGCTAATGCCTTTGTTAGTCTCATTCCTTCCGGTATTGACTCAATCTGATCGCAGTGATTCCCCCATGCTCTCCTTTTGGCTTTCCTCACAGCCTTGCTGAGTTCTGTGAGTTTTTGTGCATAGTACCCGAAGTCATTGGATGACTTTGCGTCATTAAATATTGCCCTGGTTTCCCTCCTGAGCTTGACTATCTCTGGGGTCCACCATGGTAACTTTTTAGCCAGGGTTTTCTTTTCCGGGCAGTTATTAGTGAAGGCCGTGTATACGGCTTGTACTATTTTGTCCGCTTCGAATTCTATGTCAATAATAGAGTTTAGCTTACCTTTTGGGTCTCCTAGGTCCACTTTGAGATCATTTCTAAAGGCCGACCAGTCCGTGTTCCTAGGATTCCGTTTACGTACCGTATTCGTTTTTATTTTAGTTTGGTACCTAAAGCAAATGTATCTGTGGTCCGAAAGGGATATGTCATCAGATACGTGCCATGAGTTGATTTTGTTGCTAGTGTTGTTAGTAGCCAACGTTAAATCAATAACCTCCCCCCGCCTAGAGTTGACGAAGGTAGGTTCATTGCCTTTATTCAGTATTTGTAGAGAAGAGCTTACCAGGAAATCCAGTACCTTCTCTCCTCTCCTGTTGACATCTGAGCTACCCCAGATGACATGGTGAGCGTTCGCGTCGCAGCCGATGATCAGGTTGGTGTTCGCCCGGCTGCCGTATGCAACGAGATCCCGCAGTTGTTGTGTGATGGGATCCGTTGCCTCGTAGGGGAGGTAGGCTGATGATAGTATAAGCTCCTTACCCTCCCCCTTGTTTAGGATCATCACCGTGGTGAGATCCCTGCAACAGAAATCATGTAAAGGCATAGCGTTGATGCCATTTTTGACATATATACATGTCCTCATATTATTGTTATTATCTGGACACAGGTGAACAATTGTTCCTCCCGTTCCGCCTAAACCTCTTATTTCACTTTTATATATATATGGTTCTTGAATAAGAGCAATATCGAATTTATCGCATTTTAGCTGCCTTGCCAGAAGGGCAGTGGCCGCCTTGTTGTGTTGTAAATTAATTTGTACACACCTTAGACCCGCCATTGGCGCTTTTATAATTTGGGCTTGCTGAGGTCGGCAGCCTCCTCCTGGACAGCCTCGTCACAGGACATGGGAGACATGGAGGCCCCCAGGTACAGCTCCGCCAATCCCCGCAGGTCCTCTGAGCCGATCACCGATAACGGTGATGACTCTCGGGCCCTGCGGGATTCAGCAAGTCCGTACCCGGAACCCGCCCTGTTCCCGTCCTCCACCTCTGACTGCCCCTCCCCCTTGGCTACCTCAGCCCCCTCAGCCTCCCCGTTGGTGCCAGGCACATTGCCTACCGGAGGTGTGCCCTCCTCGGCCTCCCCAGATTGCGGAACCCCCGCGCCCTCCCCCGGCGTCGGACCCCCCGCGCCCGTCCCCGCACGAGTGCCTTCCCCAGCCCCCTCAAGCGCCCTCTCCTCCGCGTCCTCTAGGAGCTTGAAGGAGCTCAGGTCGACACCCGTGTGTAGGTGGTAGCCCGCGGCCTTGATAACGTCGGCCGACACCCGGTCCATCAATATGATGCGCCTGGTGTTCGCGTCCGATGTCAAGGTGTCTACCACCTTCCACTCCTCCGTGTGTAGCGCAGGATTGTACCTCTGCAACACACGGAGAAGCAACTTAACGTCATGGCCGCCAACTATCTTCGTTTTCCATGCCATTTTGACAGGTTTGGGAAGATCCTTGGCGTCCATGACCCTCAGGCGCAGGCCAGCAATCTCCTCGCTTCCGATTGCTGACCTGAGCCATGTGACGGACTCATCACAGGCACTTACTTTCTACCGATAGAATTGAATACGAGTGGCCAATACCGCACGTTTTTAAATTTTCTATCGTCATTTCAAAATTGCATTTCATAATATTTGTCAGTTTTCTAGTGAAAGAGTCGAGCGCTCGAAAGTCAAAAATCGGTCCCCAGGTCGCTGTTGTCAACCGATTCTAGTGAAATGTTGGGAGCAGGTTCCATAAATATATAACTTTTGTCTATTCATTTTCTCGAAAATGAAAACAAAAAACAGGCTCGCGGTTTCTACAGCTCACAGTGACACTATAGTGAAAATGCACATCTAATATTTGACAGCTGTCATCCCAGTGTGGTGTCGGGTTAGAATTTCACCACCCCCTTTCTTCCCGTGGGTGTCGTAAAAGTCGACTAAGGGAGCAGGGTCGAAGTGTGTTGTGGGCGATAGGCTAGCAACCTATCACTGCAATAACACATTTTGTCGATCTTTTATACCCACAATTATGCTAAAAGTGGCGCTGGAACATAAATTTCATGTGCTCTGCCTACCCCTTTTGGGAATAAAGGCGTAAATTTATGTATGTATGTATGTATGTATGTCATCCCAGTACAATTTATGTCATCATATTATGTCATCATTGACGCTTATTGTACCGGGATGACGGCTGTCATATATCAATTCAATTCAATTCAATTCAATTCAAATAATTTATTTGTAAAACACAGGTATATAAAGGTATAGTTAGGGTATTACAAAACATGTCTCACTGTGTTTTGCCACAAGGCATACAAAATTCACCAAATTTATCGGCTGTTAAAAAATCGAATTCTACTATATTTAGTCGTGTTGCGTGTTTTTTACTGTTTCCACACACCGATAAAAAACAAATTATTTACATTCGTAAAACAGACTCGGGCCATTTTAAAAATTCGAAATGCGACAATTCGTTATTTGCCATCTTCAACGTTATACACCTACTAAACCCCCAAGATCACTCCAGATGAACTCCTGTAATGCCACCTATTTCGCATCCAAGTAACACATGTTTCCTTATCTCAGCTAAGTACGCTATTATGCTCGAGTCCAATAAATAAAATATGCTTATCTTGAGCAAAATGAACTGCAGCAACATATTTTAACGGCTAACGTATTGTGGTTGCGGTAATCCTGGTCTAAGGCGGTTTTCCACTACATGGCATGTTGGATATAGTGGTTTATGTAAAAAGTTAGTGTACAGATTTGATCGATTGGATTGCTAGGTTAGGTTAGGTTTGAATACACCACTTGTTCAAATTTGAATCATCATCTTCATATCAGCCGAAAGACGTCCACTGCTGGACATAGGCCTCCCCCAAAGAGTGCCACAATGACCGGTCCTGCGCCACCCGCATCCAGCGGACTCCCGCGACCTTTACTGAAATTTGAATATTAGGGAGGAAATACCTCGTTACTAAGTACCGAGGGCCTTTTATTAGAACTTAGTTTGTTTTCAATTTAATTTAGATAATGTGAATTATCTACTTGCGTACAAAAGTGGGCGGGGCATATTGTACGCTTGTATGGCCGTTGAGGCGGAAAGGTTCTCGAGTGGCGACGACGCATTGGAAGACGCAGCGTGGGTAGACCCCCGACGAGGTGGACTGATGACCTGGTAAAGCGGGAGTCCGTTCGATGCGGGTGGCGCAGGCCGGTCAGTGTGGCACTCTTTGGGGGAGGCCTATGTCCAGCAGTGGACGTGTTTTGGCTGATGTAATGATGATTAAAAAAAAATATATTAAAAATAACATAAAATATTGTGTAGTCTCTCTACTAAGCGTTGGGTAAATCTTGTATCATGAACCTACTAATAGCTTTCTTGCTAGAAAATATCAAATGCCTATTCATTTCGTTGTAATTTCAGCAAAGTAACACATAATGCAGTTACGATGGAGGCAAACAAGGATACAGTCTGCCTGATGGTAGCCTATTCCAGAAGAATCAAGAGCGCGTTGCCAGCCTTTATTGATTTGAGGATTCGTTCCCTCACTCTCAACAACACCTTACTTCTGGCGACCTTACTCACTTACACACTCACCTACTACCAAGTAGTGTGTAGGATACTCGTATTTTTGGCACATGCATATACAAAACTTATTTTCAGTAGGTTAAGAACTATTTTTTTAAGCAAAAAAATACTTCTCGGCATTTGTTCTTTTTCAGAAATGCTTGTAGAATTCGACTTTTAAAAGTGCCATTGCGGCGGCCTTCTTGCAGAATAAACTTGATCAATTTTATTTTATTTGTTTATTAAACAGTCTAACCCCACCAATGTACACACGGCTTAGCTCATCCCGGTACGTCCGATCTTGATACGCGCACTCGTGATTTAGAGCAATGCTCAAGCAATGGACGTCTATTTGCACGAGCCGGCATCGTGATCGGGGCGTAAAGGTAATGCGGGGAATTATCGGTAATAACTGGTGTAATGTGATGTTGACAAGGTGTAACTGTGATGTTACAGTGCTGGCGCCTGGAGCGGTGGTTGACAGTTACATTGACAGCGTCTCTAGCTTATGGGTCACAGGAGATAGGACTCACAATCATCCATAAACGCCGCAACACTAACAAATCAACAACAGATCGAAACAGTATTTCACGCCGGCTCACCGCCTACAGCTCTATAAGGCGCAGGTCCGTCCACATATGGAATACTGTTGTCATCTGTGGGCAGGGGCTCCTCAGTACCAACTCCTCCCTCTAGACCGCATTCAACGGAGAGCGATTCGAATTGTCGGCTGCCAGCGTGTTTCCGATCGGCTTGATCCCTTAGCACTGCGTAGAGATGTAGCCTCGCTTTGCATTTTCTACCGCATGTACAATGGGGAGTGTTCCGATGAATTGTTCGGATTAATCCCCGCCGCTTCCTTCCGCCATCGCCCTACGCGACAGCTTTTCCATTCTCGCCACGTAGATGGTTGGCAGTCCTCAACTGTGCGTTTCTCCCGAAACTTTCTGCCTCGCACAGCCAAACTCTGGAATGAACTGTCGCCTGCGGTATTTCCGGACCGTTATAACCTTCAAGCCTTCAAGAAAAGAGCGTACTCCCATCATAAAGGCCGGCAACGCACCTACAACTCTTCTGGTGTTGTAAGTGTCCATGGGCGTCGATTATCGCTTACCATCAGGTGATTTGACTGCTCGTTTGCCTCCTATATCATAAAAAAAAAAAAAAAAAAACAAATGAACCTAGCTAGTGATGTTTGCTTAGCTAGCGAAGGCGATTACGGCTGCCCAGCCAAAAACTAAGCATAAAATAAAACGTATCACAAAAATCCTAAACAGAATGTTTTAAAGTCAGGATGGCGCCCGTGCGCGGACGGAAGTGAAGTTTTCTTAAATTTAAAATATTTTAGCTCTAAATGTGTTACAAGCATGGTACCTACCATTTACTGCCGCCAAAAATAATACATAGTAATCATCTTGGGTGCGATACGAAATCTATACTGAATTCGTTTTCATAAGTTTCATGCATACGTACATATAAAATCGGTTTGTATACATTAACGGAGAACGGTGAATTTGATGGGGAATTGATAGGGACAAATGTTCGGTGATTCAGCAATGTAGCCCGAATAAAATATCTATGGAAAGTTTCTATGGAAGGACAGATGTCGGCACCATAGTAAAGGTTGATCGATCTGTAATCGTAAGCCGGTGCAACCCACCCTTAATGCTCAATCATTAATGAGTATTAAGGTATATGGCCCTATGCTCGACACCTTCTAATCCAATCTATTGTTTTGACATAAGATAGAAAGTGTCATGTATTAAGTGTGCCAGGCACTGGGACGTTTACTTTATAAGGATTATAACGTAATGCTTTTAACCCGTTAAATGAGGTTCATTAAGCGGTTACATTAAAACCACTAAAACATGATAACAACAATGTTGCAGATAAAACAATGAATTGAATATTATTATTAGCAAAGTTTAGCAAAACAATACTGCAAACAAATCGTTTATTTCAACCGTAGTAGTGCTATAAAAGAAGAAGCACCATAGTGATCTTCATAACATTAATGTTGCATAATAATCGACTACCTAACGTCCTAACTTAATCTGCCGATCTTTTAGAAATTGCACTTTATCGTGTACGTCTTATGGTTGCTTCTAATTTGCAAATTTGAGTACAATACGAGGATGCGGAGGTAGTCCTGTGAAAACATTGTGAAATTCGTGTTCCGACGCGATCTGACATTGAGCCACTTAAAGGGCTAGTTTCAAGTGTTTGCTATTCATAGTTTGAATCGTAACTAAGAAAAAAAAGTAAATTTTTCAATTTATCTATATTTTACATTTGGATTAGGACGAAAGTGACAAAAACTATAATTGAATCATATCTGTATGAAGATTCCTAAAACACAAGTCTCTCTAGGTCTAGGTGTAGTGTAGTGTAGTGTAGTGTAGTGTAGTGTAGTGTGTTGTAGTGTATTGTTGTTACTGTTGTGTTGTTTTATGTTGTTTGTAGTGTTTATTGTTATTTTTGTTGTTGTCTATTGTGTTTGTTGTTGTTGTTGTTGTTTTGTTTGTTGTTTTGTTTGTAGTGTGTTTCATGGAAACCAAAAATAAATTATTAACGATACTGTCTTATTTGCAGCTCGTTTTAATTTTCGTTCACGTTTTGGATAACTCATCTCCTTAACCTTAGCCCGTGTGGTGTCGGGTTAGAATTTCACCACCCCCTTCCTTCCCGTGGGTGTCGTAAAAGTCGACTAAGGGAGCAGGATTGGAGTGTGTTGTGGGCGATGGGCTAGCAACCTATCACTGCAATATCACATTTTGTCGATCTTTTATACCCACAGTTATGCTAAAAGTGGCGCAGGAACATAAGTTTCATGTGCTCTGCCTACCCCTTTTGGGAATAAAGGCGTGAATGTATGTAATGTATGTATGCATCTCCTTAAACTTTTGTAATTTTATTTAGTTTTACGAGATCTAAGGCTAGCTTTTTAGGGACTATATTCTCTTTCCTTTGTACTAAGGTACTCGTTTCCGCTTTGTTGTTTCAAACCGTCATACGAGTAAGTTACGTAACTTTAATTTGATTGTATGGGATGTTTGACAGATTTTTATGGAACGACACCTGCCGGCGCCGGCGCCAGATTTGCTGCTTACTGGTCTGTAAAGGTGGTTGATGCATTAGACAGATATTCATAATGTATTGTCATGATTCTCTGATTTTTGGCCATTTCTACAAAAAAATAATGGTTTACATTTAACTAGAGCTAGGTATTTTTTTAATATATTTCCCGTGTTTTACTGCCTTAAATATATGCTGCACTATGAATGAGGTCCAAAAGAGCAACGTGTTGGTTCCCGCGATGCACTGCCCGTAACAATAGCCACGTTATAGTGCAGCTATTTTGGCGTGGCATCTATTTTTTTTACAAACTGACGTTACAGTCGTTCTATAGGTATGTCTTCCTTTTAATTCGAATTTGAGCGTGGTTCCTATCAAAACATAATTGTATTTGAGCGTGTAATTATTATGGCCAAAAGACGAGACATTACATAATACCACGAATATTCAATAACATACCCTCAGAAGATAACTTTTTGTCAAAACCAATATTTAAGAAAAAACTTAAGGCATTGTTGATTGAGAACTATTGTAAAAAAACCTGATACTTTTAAATGATGTATGTTTAGTTTTTAACGATAACCATTATCCATTATTTAACAAGTCATACAATTAAACTGTTTACCCCTAGTTTTAGCACAATAGTAATAAGTACTTACAGTAGATAAAGCAAAGAATGAGTGTGCTTAACCCATTCGCCAACAAACTGCTCCGCAGTTTGGCGAAATTTTTGTAGTAGTTTTAAGTTTTTATTTTATGTGAGCAATAAAAAAATTAAAAAAAGTTAAAAAAACAATAGTCAATAGACTGTGGCTGTAACTTAAAGAGTCCGCAGTAAGCTCGATTCTCCATACAAACGTAGTTACGCTCTCATTTTAAAACTACGTGTTGATTCTAACGAAACTTTGCATGTACAATGACATGAGGTATATCCAGGTCTGTAATTAGTTTATGTAGCTTCAGATACCACAGTAAATGAATTACAGCGAATTTATGTTTTTCATACAAAACTTGGTTTTGCTGTATTTCGTTTGTTTTATAAACTGCAACCATATAAACTAATTACAGACAAAGATATACCTCATGTAATTGTATATGCAAAGTTTAGTCACAATCACAATTCAACACGTAGTTTTAAAATGAGAACGAAACTCCGTTTGTATGGAAAGGTGAAATTCGGCCGAGCTTACTGCGGACTCTTAATTTCAGTCAGACCCCATGTGGTTTGGAAATAATGCATGGATAATAAAAATAAGTCAGTAGTAATTTAAGTTAAGTGCAATATCTTGGCTACTTAAGATAAATATGACGACCATGACAATACCATAGTCTAATGTTGACCTTTTTAGCACCTATCCCTTTGTATATTTCTAATGTTGTGTTTCTTTGAGATACAAAATAGACGTATCTCTTTTTTTTGTCAATTATCCTACTAATCCTACTCCTACTATAATCATAAATGCGAAAGTTTGGATGTTTGGATGTTTGTTACTGAATCACGCTTAAACGGCTCAAATGATTTAAATGAAATTTTGCACGAAGATAGTTTTTTTTAATTTATTAAATCAGAATGTTTAAATTTACAAGATCTTCTTTCCTTAGCCACTATCGGAAACCTTGGTAGGTTTATATAATAGCTGGCGGGACCGAACAGATCGATCCGCACTAACAATAGATTAATATGACACTAGTAATCATTTTATGTACTCGATTATATTATCGATGTAGGTGTAATGTATTATGTATGTGTAAGTTAACAACAATGAACAATGTAATTTACAATTTAAATTGAGATTCACATTCACATTTTTAGTAGTAATATAGAATATATTTTATCCCGGGTCCACGCAGACGAAGTCGAAGTCGACGAAATAAAATAAATGATTTTTTATTCTGCAAGTAGGTCCATGTAAATAGTGTGTACCCCCATGGCCAATCATTAAAAAAAAAAGAGCCATAACAAACAGACCTCACTACACCGGGCATCCAACGCACGGAGCGGCGGTAACGACTCTCGCGCCACGATTTTGCGTGAATTAGAACAACAATAAATAAATTAAACGCCCTCGTGCTTTTGCCTTTTTTCATGTTGGCTACACCTGGTTGCATGAAAAAAAGTTTCACAATGTACTGCCGTTTCGCTCGTGCAAGGCGTTTGTAGTAATAGTAAGTATCAAAGTGTTTGTGTTTAGTCATAATGTAAGGCTGTTTGTAGAAGAGGTAGGTATTAGGGCTGAATCACTGGCGCAGCTTGCGGTGGCGGTCAATAGTAACTGTTAAATTTACTTTTGACCGCCACCGTAGGCCGCGCCAGTATGTATGACCTCTCATTAAATGCGAACATAAAGCCTCCTTTATGGTCGCATTTAAGACATGATCGATTAAAAATATGATACCCGTTTTTGGCTGAATGCGCCGAGAGCGCGAAGCCATAAAAAAAAAAATGATATACGACACTGCCAAATCCTCAAAGCAGTTTTGATTTTTTACTTTGACTGCTCTATAAATCTACCTGATTCAAGTAGATTTATAAGTTACTATTAATATTTCCTTCGTGATTTTATAATTATTTTATATTATAACACAAAACGAAAGATGAAGCCACTCTAGCTGAGCGATAAATGCGCGACTCTCAATCTGGAGGTCTTGAGTTCGAATCCCGGATATAACGTAAGGAAACCGGTATAATCCCAATAAGGTTAAGTTTTCCATCTGGGTTAGACTAATTCTAACTACGGTCAAATGACTCAGATGGCAGGCGCTTTCATAAAACTAGTATGCCAAATCTTGAGATTAGATGCCAAAGCGGACCCCAAGCTCGTGTAGGGCACTACCGGGGAAACGCAATGAGGATGGAAAGAGTGACATCTTTGACAAAGGGGTGTAGACAGTAAATAAAATTATCGATAATGTTGTATTTTCTTGAAAAAACATTAAAAATGTAGTCAAAGGGAGAAAAAAGCTACGAAAGAGGTTAAATAATCACAAAGTTATGTGTCCAAAGTTTTAAGAGGGGGGTATGTTCTGTGCCTTTTCCGCAAAACGCACCTTCATATGAAACGATTGTCATTTACTATGACGCTCGCAAACTTGTGACGTCATTCGCGATCGTTTTCTCTCTCTTACAAGCAATATTAAAACGATTGTTAGCTTCGTAATGATTGGAGATATTTGAATGGGATTTTCGTCACTATGCATAATTTTTTGCCTTCTTTCTTTTATAGTAGCTAATAATAAATGTCGAGTCTGACACCCGTGTTCCATAAAAAGGTACTCGCTTTCGAGGGAATAATTCTGACAATTCAGAAAAAAAATCCTTGCTAGTGGTGCTACCTTCAGAAAGTCATTAATAATATCCCATTATAGACCTGGAAGAGTTGGCGATTGGCACCTGAAGCAGTCATTAGAGCCCACTTCAGCCTAACTCCGTCGATCCGTCTTGCCCAAATTTTCTCCAGTAGAGTAATGAAGATCTTAGAACAGGACATTCAAGAAAAAAAAATTGAGGTAGTTGTCCTACCAAGTGTATAATGACTAATTATTTTTTGCCTGTATCAAAATTTTCTGTTTATCCCATTGGTTGATTGGTAGAAAAAAACTGACTGTGCTGGTGTGACTGGTGGCTTTACGCCGTTAAAACTGCCATTAATACCTTCCTACTCTTTTTATCCTACTAATCCTACTAATATTATATAAATGCGAAAGTTTGGAGGTTTGGATGTTTAGATGTTTGTTACTCGATCACGCTTGAACGGCTCCACTGATTTGGATGAAATTTTGCAGGAAGATAGTTTATAATCTGGAATAAAATATAGGATAGTTTTTATCTCGGGTCCTTCGTTATCTTTTTATGTGTCGAATTTAAGTATGAAACACCATTCCTAACTCTACGAACAACTTAAACGATGTAAGTAAGAATCCCTAAACTGTAGTTAAGTGTACAAATTACTTAATTTGAGGTTAAGTCGGCTGCGATCCGTCAGGGGCCGTGTGTTTGTTAAAGTGCAGGTTAATTACCCCAATTAGGCTAAGGATAGATTAGTGTTCTAAACTCCCCATAGATGGCGTAAAAACTTTTTTTTACGTTTTTTACTTGCGCGGGGCCTTTTTGTTTTGTCTTTAAGATCCATCCCGTACATAAAGAGAGATTGCGTCTATGCGTCTAATTTGTTATTGTACTTGAAAGACGATGTTATGTTATTTTCAATTTTGGATTTGGTGATTCCTTGAAAAGGTGCAAAAATATAGTAATAGGTAATCCTTCAAACCCAGTTAGTCTTCAGTTCTTTTCCTAGAAGATTGCATTATACAGTGCTATTTTTGGGATTATGCCTTAAAAAAGCTATTAATTTTCACAAACTTTTCTAAAGCTTTTATTTTTAATATAACAAAATTAAGAAAATAGTCGCGGTCAAATAAAAATAGATCCCGTTTCTCTATGAACATATGCAAATTTACATTAGTTCAAAGGTAGCCAAGCTACCCAAACCCGGCACATAGCTACCAACATATAAATCTACATAAACTATGAAGTGATAACCCAGCCAAATTTATATAACCAAGTCAAATATACCAACTCCGGCATTACTTGCGAAAGCAGTGCGTAAAATAAATTTGCATATAAAATTAATTCCAAGTTCTGGATAGAGGAGAGGGTTGGCTCCTCTTGGTGCTCGGGATTTTGAGAATCATCACCAACTTCGAACGAACTCCGCGCCGTTGACTGGACAGAAACGACATTGTATAGGGAAGCCTGGCGGTCTGTAGTGTCAGAGGCCAGGATCCACTTTGGATCGTTACACCACAGCAGTAAGAAAATATCATCAGCCTCTACACAATCCTATGATTTCAATTGTTCTAAAAGCAACAACAATTAGGCAATACATAGAAGACAAAGATGCCTGGAAGCTTCTGCATGACCACCACCTGGTACCACCACCTAATGTAATTGATACATGTATTATATAAAGGTAGAATCAGTTTTTGACTTGCAAAAGTGCTATGAGAAAGCCTATTTGAATAAACATTAACAATAAACAATAAAGCAAACGAATCAATAAAAAATGAAACTCTCTACCATTGAAATTTGACTATCATTCCTTGGAACCATTTTGCTCATTCTATAGGAAAAGGGGGCAAGTTTTTCAAGTACTCATCTAACTCTTTTATTATCAATTTATTTTCCTCTATAATTAAGATTTATTTTTTATAGTTGAATTAAGAGTTTCCAACAAAATATACATCTCACTCCTGGACACAAGCCTCCTCTCATGCATGGGAGGGAAAGGGCAGACCCTATGCCGCTGACTCAGTGGAAAACGACAATACAATACTGACTATCCTATGTTTATATAGAACCTTATTACAATGTACTTAAGGTGCACCGATGGTCAGTTAGCTGTGTTGTCGATAGTACATGCAGGTTTCCTCGCGATTTTTTCTCAAACCACGAAAACTGATCCTAACGCAAACAACGGGATCTTTATGTAACGTTTACAAAATACAAATGTCCAATATAAGAGAAGTCAATTTTTTCACTGGTGCGATTATGATTATTTAACAATAACAATTTTCCTTATGGAAGCTTTGTTACAAGGATAAAAACTTTCTTTTTCTTCAAGATTTTATTTATTTTTATTAAGTATGGGAACTGTAAAGTGAAGTCACTCACAACACTTAATTGATCGAGTTTAAATTACTACACAAATAGAGTGTAGCACCAAGTGGAACAAACCTTAGCTAGTTCTGCAATGTATATAACATCGTAAATGCTCGCTATGTATAGCGATGGTCAGTTGGAATTTAATATTGCCCCATACACAAACGTCTGTGAGATACAAATGTATTCATCCTGTTGGTGCCTCTGTGTGCACAGGATGTTACAATATGATCTTAATATTGTTGCAAAAGTTTGAATATGCATCTAAGTAATAGTCATGTACATGATAAAACACATACAATATAAAAATGTAAAAAATACTCTCTGTTATATGACACCGTTTACAGAAATACCTACAAAAAGAATAAGTAGGTATTTACCCATACGGTATCTAAGATGATCTTACTAATTGCACGACGGTAAAAATATGGCACGGCTATTCGGATGTTATCGATCAGAGATTTAAAAATATTTATCCATCGGTTCTCTCCGCCACGTCTGTTTAATTTGCCTTTACGGTGCTTGTTAGCTGCTAAAAATAGTCATTGTTTTTCCTAATCTAATGTCCCTACTTTGTTCGGCCTCGTGATTAAAAACCGGAAGAAAATATTTTTTCCGGAAATTAAACTTGGCTAGATAGATTTTTAGCCCCTTTAGGAACCTCTATGACGTCTATGATAAAAATATTTAGAGCCGTTTTCAAGAATTTATAATCTTCGTTAACAGGCGTTACTGCTAAATACAAAAAATAATAGACTAACCATTACAAAACTTCAAAACGTAAGAACAAAACTGACCTTATCGCCTGAACCCACATCAAATCCCTTTCAAACAAAAACACAACACCCTGTACCCCACCTAGTTATGCCAACGGCCAAGAAATTTCTTGACAGTCAAAATATCTTAGTTATGACCACTCCTGTCCGGCACACGGCTTACGTTTGCCAAGTTGCCCCTTCCCCGTGAGGCACTGTGGCCCCCTGCCTCCCCATTTATTAATAAATCTATCTGTTTCGAGGAGTTAAGGATTTAAATGGGGTTAGCTAACACGTGGATTGAGTACGTCGGGAGATCTTTGAGTTTGGTGAGGAATATATGAATAAAGCAAGTTTGTATGAAGAGATTTCGTAAGCTTCTGCTTACGAAATCACGAATTTGAAATTTCATGAAAAAAAAGGTTAAGAGAGATCGGTCCAGTCCGGTGAAAGTCGTTTGGAATCCAGATCGAAGCGATATATAAAAAAATAATTCAAAATGAATGTAATTATAATCCACCTAGCCGGTATTTTTCTTGCGTGTATTATTCTGAGACGATTTCACAACAAATTTTCTTAAAAATGAAGTTTCAATAAATTGCAATTTGTGTATTATCTTAGTGACATCGTCTATAAAAAAGCGGTAACAATGATCACATTTTTGGATACAAGCCAAAAGTTTTTGAAGGAATAATTTCGCAGAATAAAAACAGCAATTGGACAGTATGAATTAAACCTGGTTTCACACATTCATCATGGTATCTTATAAAAAGCTCTTCTACAGACCCCATGTCTGTAGATAACCCTCTAATCAATTACAACACATTGAAATTGCTGATGCAATTATGACGTACGCTTATAACTCGCACAACTGCCCAATTAGGGGGTTAAGACGCCCCCGAGACGGACAATGGGTTACGTATGAATTGAATTTGGGCAATTTCATTTGAGACAGACTAATCCGCTAGTGGAGATTCTAGGTTTCGTATCGATTTGTGCCGTTTTAGAATTGCTAGACATATTTAGCATTATCTTTGGTTTATAGTTAGTCACGTTATTTAATTGTCACTTGCACGATTTTGTAAAACACTAAAGAACTAACTTGGAAAATTAATCACTAATATGATCTAACATATTTGTTCCTTCGGTTCTTGTATTCGATTATAATCTTCTAAATTTCGACTTTCTTTTTGTTTAACAATGCCTACATTTACGTTCTTCCTCGTTGATATTGTAATGTTTCAAATTAATTACTCAACTTTTTAATAGTGACAAAATTAATTTGGCAGGTGTTACATTAGGTCAACATATTTTTTACGTGACAATTTCTGTCAGGCCTCTCTTATCATCCAAGTATGCAATTCACCCAGAACAAGCTGCTTCTAAAGATCACATTTTGACCATTAACTATAAGATAATAATTATAATAATAAGTCAGCCTATATACCGTCCCACTGCTGGGCACAGGCCTCCTCTCATGGATGAGAGGGAACGGGCAGTAGTCCGCACGCTGGCCCAGTGCGGGTTGGGGACTTCACAGTTCACATACACCTTTGAATTTCTTCGTGGATGTATGCAGGTTTCCTCACGATGTTTTTCCTTCACAGAAAAGCTAACGGTAAATATCAAATGATATTTCATACATAAGTCCGAAAAACTCATTGGTACGAGCCGGGATAATAAGACACCCGGGACTATAAATAAATACTAATTTATTTCACGATATTTCCTTAGATGTTTTTTTTTTCTACAACTGCCATTTCATACCAAAGCATCCCTATTTCTCGTGACGTAATGGCACAAATGCTATAGTTTGCATTTTTGACCGCATTTGAAACATAAGCGACTTGTTTGTTTGTCACTCTATCAGCCCATGATATTATAGAATTCTTCTCTATACGATCAAAAGCTTCTTGGCAAAATCTTTGAATAACACAATTTAAATATTTCAATTTGGCAAACAAATCGTTTCAAATATCTGCGTTGTCAACCATTACAGGTGTAATTTGTTGCCAAGCAATCGTTTCCGAACTCAAAATATTCTATTGGTAGCACCCATAGGGTCAGAACCACTCGTAAATTCCAGGCGTCTTCAAATTCAACTATTTCCAACTATTGGTCAAGAGCAGACATCAAAGGCTACTGGAAGGGAAATGCTAATTGAAAATATACCCGTAGTACACTACACGGTATTAATAAACTTGATCATCATCATCAATCACCATGAAATATTGATATAGCCAACGCATTCGATGCATATTTACACGAGGTGAATTAATACTATGATATTCCGAAGCCGTGAATTGTCTAGTACGAGACTAATCATGGAAATCATAAAACTTATATTTCATGTCAAAACAATCTAATTTGTGAACCGTAAAATGATTTTGCACAGTTATCTATTTCGTTTTGTTTTATCTATTAATATATTGATCAATTATATAGCCTTTCTGATCTGTTATGATTTCAGCTGAGTCAGTTCATTAAACTTTTTATGAACCTTATGACATACTTACTAGAAATTATACTAGAAAAATAAAAACATTTTCAATAGGACTTATATTTTGTAGTAGTTATTGATAATTATGCCTATTTTTGTGCTAAGTTAAATTTCAATACTTCTTTTTCGAAGCCTACCCTTTATTTGGCAAGCAAAAAAAATTGCGAGTTCAAGCCTCCTTACGAAAAAAATGCTTAAAGAGCATGAAGGAATGAATGTCTATATTGGGATATACATAATCAAATAAAGGGTTAATGAATTTTATTATTTCGAGACAATAGCTACAACCCTTCCAGCGACCGTACCTCTTGTGGACCAACTATGTCTTGGCCCGCACCGTTATTATTGCGCCGCTGTCAACGGAATATGAAATGTATTGGAGCGGGATGAGCTAACTCCTTGACCACCCTCCCCCCTTGACCTCGGGTGGTCAGTTGGGAGGATTAATTAGGAATAAACAGGTAAATGGGTTTTTTGGAATGCTGTCAAGATACTGGTAATTTTGTTTCGGAAAAGATGGATGTAGCTGTAGCTATTGAAACTAGTAAAAAAACTTAGCACTGTTTTGTTGAACAAGAAAAAATATTGGTAAAGCGTGGTCGTATGTATGCATCTTAATTTTTTCGAAATGACAAATGACAATATTATAATGATATATTGATTCCTAAATCTTAGAACTGCCGTTTGATTATAGGTTTACCAATACTTATCACAACCAGACTGAAGAAAATCCAAAATCTGTTGGTACACTTCCAACAATTTTAAAACCAGTTACTACTTATTAGAAAACATTACACAGATTTATACATTTTAGGCGAGTATGAAACTTTTCTGCAACTCTTGAGTACCTGCATTGTAGAATCTTTGAGTATTGATTCGTTGTTACCCAGAACAACTAGAACACAATTTTCAGCAGCCCTATTCTCCGAGAGGGAGAGGTGTCTTCAGGACAAGCCCCGAGGTGCGGCGAGATTTAGGAACAGCTTTCTGCAGAGTTACGGCACCCGCAGACAGGGTTACCAATTAGTAATATATAAAGAAAGTTTAAAGCTACTGAGCTAATCTCGGTAGTAAGATACCAACTGTGCCAGGAGGCCATGTTCCATAAGGTATACACGTAATTTTTAGATATTTTTGTAGTAGACACATTTATAGTAAGTAGTTAACCGGTTTATATAATTTTATTTGTAGAAAATTAGTTCTCTTATTGATGATTATTATTTTATTATGTTCATTTCGAATCAATATTCAGTTATCGGATTTTCTGGATAGAGGACCTGCATTATTGTTATTTTGAAGAATAAGGTGTTTTATTTTTATTTCTAAAATTTATGATAGTTCGTAAGGACCGTAGTAAGTTTGTATTTCGGTGGTAAACTCCGGGAATTCGATTTCAAGAATTCTTTCATCTATGGCTAAGCATGGCATCTAGGCTATATTTCACCCCGCAGGTTTGCCTGCGTTCTTTGCAATACGCAAGCGAAGCCGCTCATCTACACTAATATTATAAAGAGGAAAGGTTTGATTGTTTGTTTGTTTGTTCTTCTTCCATTAGAAAGAAGAAATTCTTTTACCATTAGAAGCCGACATTATCCTTGATAAATATAGGCTACTCTTTACCGCGGGAAAGTGCTTCATTCCTATACGCACTAACCGTGCGAAGCCGGGCCGGGCAGCTAGTATTTAATATTCTAATAAGCCACACTCCACTAGATTCCTTGTGTTAGCGTTACAACGCCGCTTCTATCTCAACTAATCCCCCTCAACTGGACACTCAACTTACCCATTTCAAATTGGAAAACACTACCCCAAGTCTTATCCTTACAACCTGCCTCCACCGTTCTACTTGCTGTTTGACTTGCCAGTGTAGCACCGTCTTGGATATGCCCTAAGTTACAAGCAAGTGTCTTTGGTTAAACTACGGAGGAGGTCAGGATTTTTTTTCCGTCTTTATATTGTCATTGACAAAAGATATCCTATAATTTCAGCTGACCAGTGAAAAGTGTGTTTTCGCAGTACATGTTTAATTACTACTTTATAATTAACAGGTAAAACCTATCTTAGGATGCTGGGGGTCATTGTTATTAATACTTAAATTAATATTTTAGTAAAAAAACATTTATTCTCAACTTTGCGTTCCTTTTGCATTGTTAAAATCGATTTTGTCTTAAACAATGAAATTATCTTCTTACAAAAGATTCAGATATCTGCTTTAACGTTAAGTTTTCTGGCAAACTTGTAATCTGTTAGGTATATATTTTTGTGTATGGTATTAAAGATGCTCATTGAAAACATATCACGATTTTCTTTATTATTCCTTAGCTGAGTTTTGGATTTTTAGATTTTTGTCGAGATATAAATTAACAGCCGAAATCTTTTTTTTAAGTATTTTTTTCTCAGTCAGCTATAAAATCTGCTGCTAAAATGTTAAATTACAGGTATTTCTACACTATTTAATTCGCTTCCCTCTTTTGTTTGAGCCGCCCGTTTCAACTGGATTGACTTAATGTATTTATACGCGGTCAAAGCTAATTTTCGGACGATTACTGCGGCTCGTGTGGGCGTTGGGATTGGGTAAACAATTGAAAGGTAAATAAACCTGAGGAGCTATTTATCATTGCATTCTATCTTTGTTTTGATACCTTACGTCGCAGGATTCAATTATCCATCAAATTTAAATAGCTGCACAAAACACACGTCACTAGTCATGTTGTTTATTTTTGGAATGCTGATATTTTCTTCGTGTGGAATAATATCTGAGTCATTATCTTACTTTGCACATATTGCCTTTAATTGTTCATTAAGTGCTTCATCTATTGCTAATTTTTGCAGCATAAATTCATCCCGCATATGGTTAAATATCAGGAAAACCTATACCAAAATTTTGACATAAATTTCACAAATGACTAGCGCGTCGAATTCAAATGTTATTTCTTCAGAAACACTAAAAGCATCTTTATTTTCCTTAATGACGAAAATGATATCTGATGCTAAAGTTTCAAACTTAACCCGAAAACGCATGTCCTGACCCAACCGGCCCTTCAGACAGTGAAAAATGCGAGTTGCCCAAGTAAAACGCAGCTAATTCGGCCTACCTTATCTCTGTGTAAGTTCGACATTGACTGTCATTTGTCTTCGTCAATGCCCGGTGATCATTTATGCTACAGCACACCCTACCCTTTCGGCGAAGCGTACGGGTTGGAATTGCAACAAACAAAGAAGTTACAATTAGAATGTCATTTTTTATTAATTGAACTAAAATCCATCATTTCTGTTTAGAGCTGATTAAGAGACATGAAATAACGCGACAAGAAATAATGTCAGAACCAGTTGTTAGTTAGTTCAGACTCTTGAATTTAATTTTCTAAAGGGAAAAAAGAAGCAAAAAAAACTCGTGATGGCGTGTTGTCGTAAGTGGTAAGAAATATTAATGTTCCTCTTTCTATGAATTAATGGCATAAACATTGTGAAAGAAGAGAGTGAAAGCAAGTTCTGAAAAGTATGGTGCAATATACACCCGTATGTCATAACCACAAACATTCCTGCCCAGTCACCTTTATTACCAGGCCTCTAGAAGTGTATTTCCAGTGACATGTGTGGTAGAAGCGTGACTTTAACTTTCTGAAGGAAATTGGAAACACTCATTTAAAGGGTGTACGATGATATTGCGTTTTAGTTAAGTTTTTTGGTTGTTCTTTGTGTAGGAGTGTGAGAAGACACGTCTTGAACTGGTGGTAAAGGAGAGTTACTGGAATTCTGTATGTTCATTCAAACGTTTGATCTTAGAAAATTTAGAGACATAGGTGAAAGAACATTAGATTTACCAAAGGTGTGAGTAACTTTCTTCTCTTCTTTAATTTAAGATTTTATCGCCAACCCTTTTTATCCTCTGTCATTTCCTTTTATTTCTGGTACAGTCAGCATCAGAAGTATATACGCAAAATAACACGCTCAAAATTATCTAGACAGTCCTTATCCTCTTGACATTAGAGTCGTGTGTGGGTCATTTTGAGCACTAGATCCGCTTAGCTACTTTTGCTGCTGACTGTAGGACACGACTTAAATTTCTCTTTTATCTGTTAGAAATAGTTCCTTCTAAGCCTTTCTCTGCCTCTCATTTCTTCGACCCTTTTATAATCATTAGTCATCGTTTGTACAATAGTAGATATAGTTATACGAGGATCAAAATATTTAGTTACGTGGTAGGAGGAATCTTAAAAGCAAACAGCGTTGCTCAACTTTATAAATTGTCTTCAAGTCTTTTTCTAGACTTGAAGGCATTACGAAGACTACGAGAATACTATACAATATATCACATGTTCCTTTATAGAATTTACTACTTGAAAATTTTAGCAACGCTGTTTCTTTATGTTGAGGAATTCCTTAACATAAAGAATTTAATTTAAGGAATTTGGCTATATTCTATCTTACTCTACTAAGAGTAAGATAGAATATAACCAAATGCCTTAACATAAAGGAAAAGCGTTGCTAAACTTTTCAAGTAGTAAATTCTAGTGCACATAGAGGTTGCACGAATTAGTACTAATTCGTGCAAACTTCATGTGCAACGGTCGTGAGGACTCTGTTCGTCTCAATGTTATTATTTTAATAGATGAAGTATGAAAAGATTTCCCTGGCAAATTCTCTATAACATTTTCCCTGTTGAGGAGGTTCCCGGTAGAACGGTGTAACTGTGGAACTAAGTATTTTTATTAAATTATGCTAACTTGTATTCTTATTGAGTATACAATACATAGTCAGACCTGCAGGTTAACCCGTTACTGCTTTCGATCGTTCCAGTAACCACAATAAGCAAATGCTCACCGAGCATTGCTGACCTCCCTCTTCCGAACCTAATTAGTTTACGAACGTTATTTGCATACGTACACTACTGGACGTTTGTTTTTCAAATTTGGACCGCCCGAATGCCTCCGAACTTTGCCGAACAATAACACACCATCACAATACCAGAAAGACAGGTGTGTTCGTTGAATATATGGAAGATATGACCTTATTGGTGTTGGAATATAGTAACTTGGTCAAGATGTTTCGAGCCGTTAATTTAGTTTGCTTTGATGAGGGTCGGACCTTTTAAGGAATCCTTCAGGTACGGTCAGCAAATCTGGGACAAATATTGGAACTGTATTGTTGGGTGAGCGTTGATAAGGTAATTATGTTTAGATATAAACCAAGATTTGAGGGCGTAAACTGCTGTATTAAAAAAAATATGGCGAAAATCCCACTGAAAACATTCAAACTGACGAAACGTGGTCAAATCTTAAATGATGAATGCATTTTTCTACTTGCCCACAAATATGTTTAATTATGACAGATTCACCTGAATATTCTGTAAATAATTGTCTACTTTTGCAATGCAAGCCTTGAATAAGAACTTATAAGAAATGAAAAGATTCTATAGCATATATTACACTGTCGCATCGCACCTCTTATTATGTTTTTTTTGCCTTTTAATTTAAATCACTTGGGTATATTCATATACTCTTTTACAGTAAACTAACCTTTTTTTAATTATCACTATAACACAATCATACTTACCACCTAGCAAAGACAAAGCGAAAATAGAAAAAGCAATTACTTAGCACCACACCACGTTTCCCGGAACGCACAATCCGACGCCATGGCAACGGAGCATTAAATAAAACCCACACAATTATATATTCCACGTCACTGGACTGTAGAACAATGAAGTTAATCCATCAGGTCTTGTCCCCGGGCGTGGGCACAGATAAGACAAGGGCCCGTATCCCGCCTTCTTGGGTCGACACCACCCGGATAGAATGGGAAGGTAGAAAGGACACACAGGAGCTTATTTAGGGACAATTGAAGGAAAAGCTGACATAAAATTTTCTTAAGAACAAAACGGGTGAAATGTTTATGCATAAGGCTTGAATCACACTGGCACGTCCTGCGGTGGCATTCATTAGCGAATTTGACATTCATTGACAAATTTACTATTGACCGCCACCGCAGGCCGCTCCAGTCTGTGAAAGGTACAAGAAGATATTGCATCATAAAAAAAATATATATGTCAAGATGAGCTTAAATTGTTTCAGAATATTAAAAGAAGACGTCTTCTCTTTTCTTTGTTCACATGAACAAAACAGAGTATTTAACTACTTGAAATTTTAGATTTAACTGACTAAAAAAACGACCAATAGTTTTTATAATTACGATCTTTATTAAATAATTTAACAAACCGTATGTAAGTGTTTGGTAGTCAGTAGTTCATTTGATTTGCAATTCTCTGAGACCCTGCAAAATCCTTTCAATATCTCGCTTACACTTATACAAACCTGCCTCATAGAGGCTCATCGTCCGTATCCAACCTACTTCCGCCTCCAATTCCACAATCACAACCCTAATGTCCACTCCTTCGTCCACCCTTCTCAGCCACCTGGGCCGGCCGTATGAATATTAATTCGACCATATCTTGACCGGAGGGTGGTTGACGTATGAAATACTTGGACGATTATAATTGTCTTCCTTGCGATGTGGGTCTTTCTTCGAGGGGTTCCGTATGGGGTATTAGAGGAATTTTGAAGGTGATATACAACCATAATAATAACTAGGGTATGACAGAAGGCACATTGTCATTTGTCGTTAAATCCGCGCGGACCGGATAACGACTAATTAAATTCGTCAGCCGACAGAACATAGTCCAGTCATTTTATTGTCAACTAGTATGGAAAGAAAATCAGATTAGATTAGATTAGATTCATTTATTTCATTTTGAAAATTGACATGTCATTTCTTGAAAATTAAATAGCATGAATTCACAAAAAGATCGTCAGACTGTATAAGAATAACAATAATATAAAACAAAGTCAAAAATCTAAATATGTACATTGCAAAAATGAAAAAACAAGAATAAATAATAGGGAACAATTGAAATAATATTAAAATGGTACAAATGTCAAATTTGGAAAATGATTTATAATAGCCGATTTTTTCTGTGTAACTGATAAGAATGTCATCATGTCATGATTACATGTTTTAATAAGTAAATAATTTAAATAACTACCTAAAGACAAATAATGAACATTGCAGCGTCTATGTCCTATAGTCTGTTCGTTTAGGTATTTAAAAGAATGTAAACAAACAAAACCACGTGACTTGATCGCTTTTCGCTTGAAAATGATTTATAATAGCCGATTTTTTCTGTGTAACTGATAAGAATGTCATCATGTCATGATTACATGTTTTAATAAGTAAATAATTTAAATAACTACCTAAAGACAAATAATGAACATTGCAGCGTCTATGTCCTATAGTCTGTTCGTTTAGGTATTTAAAAGAATGTAAACAAACAAAACCACGTGACTTGATCATTCAGCCAATAAGATTGCTGTGAATAGCAACATTTTGTATCTATGGTATTATCTTATAGGCTGAATGACCAAGTCACGTGGTTTTGTTTGTTTACATTCTTTTAAATACCTAAACGAACAGACTACAGAGGTGTGGCATTTACGCACGTAACTCGTGCGAGTCGCAACTGTCGTGAGGCCGATACGGAAGCGACAGCTACTCGTACAACCGCATATTGGGCAAGTAACTTAATTAGCTCCTGAAGTGTCGAGCATAGTAATAAATGTTAAATCTTTATTTTGGTTATATTACTACTACTCTAATATCCAAGATAAATCATACAAAAAAACAATGAGTACATCAGTTAAACCTATGGGTATATATGTATTTTCTTCCGGGTGGAAAGTTTCTATAGGGTTCTTGAATAAATCATCTAAGTTACGTTATAACGTTTTAAAATTAAATAAACAAACAAAACGCTAAAATAAATTAATATTTTTAAAACCGCAGTTTTCCTAGTGACCAGTAAAATCTATTGGTCAATATAAAGCGTAAGAGAAGGTAGTCCGGGATAGAGAGGGTATGGTTGAACATGTCATACATATAGGAGAATTCCCGTCTGCCACTATCGACTATTAAAAATTGCTTTTCGCATAAGGGGCTATGTCATGCGTTTTGTAAACCTCCCGAACGCCGCGTGCGGGCCTTAAGAGTCCGCAGTAAGCTCGATTCTTCATACAAACGTAGTTACGCTCTCATTTTAAAACTATGTGTTGGATTGTAACGAAACTTTGCATATACAATGACATGAGGTATATCTATGTCTGTAATTAGTTTATGTAGCTTCAGATACCATAGTAAAAAAAAAACAGCGAATTTAAGTTTTTCCTACAAAACTTGTTTTTGCTGTATTTCGTTTGTTTTAAACACTGGAACCATATAAACTAATTACAGACATACATATGTATGGGAAGGTGAAATTCGGCCGAGCTTACTGCGGACTCTTAACGACTACTGAAAATGCGTATCGAGAGGATAGTTTTGAAAAATGAAAACAATGTGGTCGGTCTTAACTTCTTCAACTTAATGGACTGCTTTGTTAGTCTTATTTCCAGACGGTTATTATAACAAAATTTGTATAGAAATTGTGTTTTGTGCAGCGTAAATTCAATACAAAGTAGTCGTTCCGGGAACTGGTTACTTAGCTCTCGTCGATGTTTTTCCTCGTAGATTGCGATCTGAGCAGTGTTTCAGCGAAAATGCCGATTGAATGAGTTTCCACTGAAATATGATTTAAGTTTTTTGTAATGTTTGCAAGTCAAATATAGATAACTGTTACTACAGTTTTGTGGGGCTATGTTTTCATTTTTAGTATTCATAAAATGTAATTATTAAATAAATAAAATAAATAATAATAACAAGATATTGCCTCAGGTTGCAGCGGTTGTTATTACATACTCATTAAGTTAAACGTTATAAACTGATTTTATCGCGTATATTTTATGATACATTAGAGCTATTTCCAGCGCTCGTTGTCAAGTGAGTAGACTGAACAGAATATAGCAATTTTTTGTCAATGATATTGTCCAAAACATACACATTTTGAAATACAAACGGGTGGTTGTACATGCCATATGTGCTCTTAAGGCAAGTCACAACACGAATTGTGGTCATGTACATATACTGCGTGGAACGGAACGATGGACTTTCCCGCAAGAGGGGGATTATTGAGGGCTAGTATATGTACGGAATATCATTTGATGTTTACCGTTAGCTTTTCGCTGAAGGAAAAACATCGTGAGGAAACCTGCACCTACAGATAAACTATTTTTTTAACGCTATTTTTTTACATTTGTATGGAGCCCGTCGCTCCAGTCGGCCAAAGCTCCATACAAAGGTAAAAAAAAACGCGTCAAAAATAGTTTATCTGGAAAATGTGACGTACTAGCGCTCAATAATCCCCCTCTTGCGGGAAAGTCCATCGTTCCGTTCCACGCAGTATAATTAATCAGCATATATCCGTCCCACTGCTGGGCACAGGCCTCCTCTCATGGATGAGGGAACGGGCAGTAGTCCCCACGCTGGCCCAGTGCGTTGGGGACTTCACAGTTCACATACACCTTTGAATTTCTTCGCGGATGTATGCAGGTTTCCTCACGAAGGTTTTCCTTTACCGAAAAGCTAACGGTAAATATCAAATGATATTCCGTACATATGTTCCGAAAAACACATTGGTACGAGCCGGGATTCGAACCCGCGACCACCGTTTGACAGCCGCATGCCTGAGCCGCTAGGCTACCGTAGCGTACATATACTCATTTCTAATCCTACTAATATTATAAATGCGAATGTTTGGATGTTTAGATGTTTGGATGTTTAGATGTTTGGATGTTTGTTACTCAATCACGCTTAAACGGCTCAACCGATTTAGATGAAATTTTGCACGAAGATAGTTTATAACCTGGATTCAAATATAGGATAGTTTTTATCCCGGGTCCACGCAGACGAAGTCGCGGGCGGAAGCTAGTTCTTAATAAATTAATTCGTTTTATTCTGCAAGTAGGCCGCAATGCCATTTTAACAAGTCTAATTATACCAGCGTTCCTGAAAAAGAAGATCACTGCCAGGAAGAAACGCCGAAACAAACTCAACAGTTAGTAATTTTTTGCCAAATCAAAACTTATTACAATGATAGTGCATAACCTACTTAAAATAAGTAAACCTCAATATGAACAGTATTGTTAAGATAGTGCTCATGACATTTCGGTTCAGTTCGATTACGAGTAACTTTTAATTTTAATTTTAACTTTTAATTATATTTTAATTTTGTTCATTTTGTTTTGTTTGTTTTATTCATTTTGTAAATAAACAACAATTTTTTTTTAATGAATACAAAAAAACGTAATGCGTTGTTCTAGAAGAAAACGTGTCCGAAATTATCCGTATTATTGAGGGGTGTTTACACATGTGCCAGTTACTCACAGGAAAATGTTTGTAGAAAATAGCAACCTTACTGTTGTCTCCATTTATCTTTGTCGTATCTGTTTTTCAAATTCAAATTCATATTCTTTATTTCGGATAAATATCCATATCGGGTTAGCTACAGTAGGACCTTATGTTAATTACACATTAATAAAATAAAGATAAAATATAATAAAAATCTATTTTTTTAATCCACACTTCAAATCCAATCCACACTTCATATCTTACTACTGTCCTGATCTGTGCCACCCAGTGACAAAGGACGGGACAGTTGTCCCTATCGGCTATCACCTTCAAAATGCTGATTTGACTCCCCCTGACGCGGTCAATCAATGATGCAATTTTTTTCCTGATGATCGCGTGGAACCTGTTCGCGCAATATATGTGACGTTCATTTTTCTATCTATAAATTAAACGTTTGCCAAAAGCTAGACAGTACACTACTCGCAACCTGAGAAAAACAAATGATCTAGCTCAGCAGCTCTATCCAGGCCACAATTTAGTCATTTTAATAATAGTATTAATAATAATGCAATTAAAGTTTATAATCATCTAAATAATGACACTAAAGATTGTAATGACATCAAAATATTTCACAGAAAACTAAAACAATTTTTCATAACCAGACCATTCTATTCCATTAGGAATATTTTACAAATGCACTAGATTAAGACAAAAATGTATCTGTAAAAATAATTATAATGACTACCAATAATATGTGTAATTTAATATGTATTTGCACGTAATTACTATATACTTATTGCAAATAAAATATTTTTGATTTGATTTGATTTGATTTGATTATGTTACAAAATACAAGACAGGAAGATTTAAAAGGCTAATGTGTAATTAATGACCACTAAGGAACAAAATGATTATTTTTTATAAAATATCTACAAATAGGTACACATGTACGTAGTGTAAGGTAAAGATTATGTATAATTTAATTTAAACATGTCTATATCTTGTCGTTCTTGTTCCATTTTCCGGACTTTTCAGGTGATAGAAACGATCTATTGAAAGTAACTAAAATATTTCTTGATTTCAATAGCCTCACGTAACATAACATTCTGACCACCGCTATAGCCTAGTGGGTCGCCCTGTTACGAAGCTGTAGGTCCCTGGGTTCAAATACATATATATCTACAAATATTTGTGTGAGTAGCATGAATATAATGTTTCTAAATCTTGGAGGTTTTTCTATACATTTCGTTTTTTTTTTATCAGTAAAATCGTGCGTTAATCGCCATGTGATTTCAGGAAAATCAAATATAATCGCAAAATAATTAGTATTGCTATGGTAGAAAAGCACTTACTGATCGAATCAAAACTAGTACAATAACTATTTCCCTTTGACATTCTAAATAAACGAAGAAATGTTGAAGAATTTGTCCGTTAAAATTCAAATGTTATCTGAAATGACTTATTAAGTAAGTACCTGTTGAAAAAAATAATTAGTTCACGTATTGAATTTAGACAGACTTGAACGAGGTCAATATTATTGTTCCGTATATGCATAAAAATCCTCCAGTTTTACCATACTCTTAGAGCTATAAGCATACAAGCAGATAAGCACACAACAAAAACTACACCCGTCTTATCAAAATCCCGTCTAAATACCAAACTCCAACGGACAACAATAGCCATTCGAAATTTGAAATATATGTCGGCGTTCCATCCAGTTCCGGTCGAGTTTGAATCCGTCCAAGTTGGACTTCCGGCGGAAGCGGGCGGCGGCTGAAGAATTAAGTGGCGATAGTAATTCTAATGTGGGTAGATTTCGATTGACCTATATTAAATAGGGTATTATTTAACATGCTATATTGACGTGTGATTTTGAGGGGATTATGTTGATCGTAAACAAAAGCGTTTCTGGGCTCGACCGTGGTGAACCATGCGTGGGAAAGAGAAAAAGGAGCGGCGTCTCGCTCCCACGCATGGCCCACCGCTGCCGCTGCCGCTTGAAGCCATGGCCGAACCTTTGCTATTTTTCTGCATTTCTTTATTACGAGGACACTTAGTAAAAATAACATCATGAAAACCACCAGTGTTGCCAGATTGTCCCAAAAAGGGCGGTTTGGGCCAAAAGGGACGGCAACTTGGAAAGGACGACAACAGGACGGTATTAAAAGGGACGGAAAACCGTCCTTTTTGGAACCACTATCACCACGAATATTCCTATGCCCTTCTTCATCACGAGGACTTAAACCTGGTTAATCGCTGACACAACAAATATTGCTAAGAACCGAGTCGATCGACAAGTTTCAATTAAAAATTGCTACATTTAGGATCTACGATGCTACAGACATACACACAGACACACATGTTAAAATTGTTTAACATTGACGACCGCTTTACCAAGCAAGAGGTCCTGGGTTCGAATCCCGATAAGGGCATTTATTCGTGTGAGGATTATGAATATTTGTTACCGAGTCATATACAGGGTGAAACCTAAGTCGTAAACAGAAATTTTCGTTTCTATCGCAGTATTTTAAGGCAAATTCATTGCGCTAAATCTAGAAGCAAACATAAAAAATAATTTTAAATAGCAAACACACCGCGCGCGCGTGCGCTCAGTGCAAATAGGTAGTAAGTCCCATACTAATTTCAATTCTCGCCCATCTACGCCCCGCCTCGCCTCGCCGGTGGAAAACCACCTTGGTCGACCTATTCGACAAGACTTGGTCTGTATCTTAAAGTGACCGTTTAACGTAGCAATTAGGGTGACCATGAGATTCGGTAAAAAAAACGAATTAAGAAATGTTTACATATTTTGGCCTGTTGTCACGTCCGCATGTTTAAATTAAAGTTAAACAGTAAGAAACACATATTTCTGTAAACAACTTAGGATTCACCCTGTATATAAGTATGTTTATCGTCGTCTAGTACCCATAGAATAAGCTTTGCTTAGTTTGGGATTAGGTCGATTTGTGTAAGACTGTAAAATTTATTCATTTAGTTACTTGTAAGTCTTGTAACACCCCTAATTATCGACAGAGATTAAAAAAAGATTGAAAAGTAGCATATGATGAATCTGGATTGTACGGAATTGCAAATAGGAAGTCAGACTTTAGAGTAAAAATTAGGACTGTGAAAAATGACGAATGTTGCAAATTGTTTCTGTGGAGAATTGATGAAAGCTTAAAACCGTGATCCGGGTTGAAGTTACGAATAATCAATATCGTACTCTCACCTATTCCTTAATCTGACCTCAGCAAAACAATCCCAAATTCAACAATTTATCTCCAAGGAAATGGAGTAGTCATCTAAGGTCTAAACTAATAAATCTCCGACACACAGCCTTCTAGTCCAGATAATGTATTTCTGTTCGGACGCTACACTTACTTTGGCAATTTGCGGGAACCTTTGTGCCCTTAAGATATCTCGTCTGACTGTTGTGGGTGGTGTGGGTTTGTTTGGAGTTGGGTGGGTGTGACTGTGACATTTTGGTGTGACAGATTTTATGGACACCAGAGTGAGAGAGTTATTGAAATCTATGCCCATCTTTTGAAAAAAATTAAATGAAATGAAAATGATTTATTCTTAACAAACAAATATTTATCTATCACATACATATATAACATATAACTATTTATTTGTTACGAAATGGTCCCGCCTCAGCATATTGTTGGCTCACGAGCCAGCGCTGGTCTTCCGGCGAGACCTCTAGGAGCGTCCTTCATCGCGTTACACTACGAATCACGAAGACGAAATGGTGTTTTGATTATGGTATGCTATAGTTAGATCTAAGTAAGCAATAGTTAACACCAAAAAAAGTGTAGTAAAATAACATAACAGAGGCTCTAGTGTAAGTTTTGCCGAAACAAAACGTTACGACCGCGTTCGCGTTGAACTGTCAAATCCCATACAAATTGAGGGTAAAACGCAAACGCGATCGTAAAGTTTTGTTTCGGTAAAACTTATACTAGAGCCTCAGAATCATAAATAAAGGAACATAATCAAGCAGGCTCCTTCTTACGCCTCATTTGTAGACCGACGGAAAGCGAAGCTGTATGAGGACGCGTTCTAATCAATTGACGAATTATTTCAGGGCCGAGAGGCGACATAATTTTTAGTAAGTACTACATGATAATCATAATCCTTATAACTGGACATAATATTAATATAAAATTAGTTAGGTTAGGTTAGGTTAGGTTAGGTTGAATTGCATTGAATCATCTCAAGGCATCGTCCGGCAAGTGAAAAAATATATTTTATTAATCTATTCAACCAAGTTGGTTGAATAGATTAATAAACCAAGAAGACGTTGGAAGTTGGAAGGCGCGTCGTTACTTGGTTCAGCCAAAAAAATACTGAAGAAATGTTAATGTGCTTTACAGTTTTTTTTAAACGCTGCATTATTTCTTAAGTTTAGTTTAAGACGTACAAGTATGAAATTGTGTTCCATAATATACGTAACTATGTCATTACATTCGTAAGGTGCCTATTATTTTAGCCTACATTTCCATAAACGCCTCTGTAGAACATAGTACTTGACCATCCAAAATTAGAACATAAACGGAAATTAAACTTAATAATTTAAACGTCCCAATGCTTGACACCTTAATGCCTAACAGTAGAAAATTATTGGTTTGACATTATTTGTATTGGATAAAGCCAGTATCGAGCACTGGGACGTTTACATTAATCTCGAGTTGTATCAGCTCTATAGCACTCCCTAAAACCGAGTTATCATTCCGTTACGTGATATATCCCCGTCTCCAGGAAGGGCTAAGGTCCGCCCGTTTACAAATCACAAACACTGACCACCCTCCCTAATGAAACTCCTCTGAAATATGGCCAGGATTTAAACGTTTAATTGTCTCGCCGACTTAAAAGTTGGTTTAGTTTCGATTTGTCAACGTGCTTGGTTCGTATTTAATGGCAGTTAGATAACAAGTGAGTTACATCGATTTTATTTATTTGCTAAGTGATCCGGTGAACTCACCGTACAAAAAGCTTTTTTTCCTACATTTTTGGGATGGAGACATTGTTGAGAGTTATAAATGGTGTAACTAACTCGTCTTTGTATTTATATATAGAAAATAGATTTAGAAAAACTAAAAACTAATTTTTTGAAGTTTCAGTTTATTTATTGGTAAATATCAGTCGAAAGAGTCATATTTAATTTAACTAACCTAAGCCAATATCAACACCAAACCAAAACATCGTACAAAACGAAATTTCACACAATCCTTCCACAAAATATCGAACGAAATCCCAAGTAAGCTAACCCTCACACCAACTCGTGCGCAGGTTTAACATTAAATATATGTTTTACCACCTTATAAAGATTGCGTCCGAGATGCGCCCGCGGCTGGCCGCACGAACACTCGTATCGTACGACAGTCCTGGTTAGACCCGGAGCGGGTGCTCTATTTGAGTTCATTTACTGACATCTTGCTATCCGTTCATAGCAAGATGTCATTAAATGAACTCATCATGTCATACATTCATTCATTCATAGATTCACGCCTTTAATCCCAAAAAGGATAGGCAGAGCACACGAAACTTATGTTCCAGTGCCACTCACCATGTCATAATGTCATTAAATAACCTAACTACTCGTTAGTCCTGAGCTATTTGGGTGATATCGCCCGAAGACAACAAGACAACCTTAAAAAATAATTTACTAATCAACACTGAAGGGAAAAGACCAGCGAATAATACAGAACCCACTTTCCCTGCAACTCTGAGACAGGCCGAAGATAAAGTGTTGTGTAAGCAATTGTAAATACCTTTCAGACGAAAAAGAGAGAATTATAATCTCTAGATGTATCTTGAGATCCGAACATCGAGGACAGCATTTCGCACCAATGAATCTGTTCTTGGAGAAAGCGGCGTCGCCATGTATCACAATATGGAGAATAGTCGATTGGGAAATTCGGTTATTAGTACAGGTCACGGTCAGAGTAGAGGGCACGAGACCATGTGCAATATGTGTGACAGAGAATGCACGAAAGCACCATCCGTGAGGGTCTGAGAAAGAAGAGGCGCTGTATGGGACCAGCATGACGGCCAGGATCATCTGAAGCCGAAAAAGAAGAATGTCATATTTTTTAATTGAAGGAAAAATATAAGGGAGAAGAACCAGGCGAAGACCGTGACGTGCGTTTATGGATCAAGCCAAAGCGAAGGTCAATGTAACGGTTGTATCAGGAGCATTAGCAGAATCTCATTCATGAAGATTCGGCGCAGAAGCGTTGCTTTCAATGTAATATAATATTAGTGAAGCCATCTCCCGAGTTATGCAACGCACGCGCTTGTCCGTGTGTGCCGTATGGTGTGATGGCCGCGTGACTGCGAAGAATGTATATTGGAGCCGCTTTAAGGGGTTTTGACAAGCTAGGGCTACTCCAGACTATAGCAATCATTTCTTGCCAGATTTAATAGTTAAGTCTAGCTTAACGACTTAAGCTGGCTATTCACGACCTCCAACAAGCCGAATGGAGTCGTGCCCAAAATCCATTTCCATGAATATTAAAACCGTAGCGTTAGTTGGGCGTAACTCGTTGGACATCCAAATGGATGGAAAGCCAGCGCGACGCACCAACGCGCTTAAAAAGAGACGATCGTGAATTTCAAAATTCAACTTTGGAACACACTACGTCACGGCGCCATTGCCAAGCCAATTGGAGTCGTTGGTTCAAAAAATATTTATCCTGTGTATAGAATGGATTTTCTGAAAGGACATAATTATTATGCTATTCTCGCGGGTTTGACACGTACAGCTAAGTATAAATGTACAATGTTGATATGTTTTGCCTTGCTTTCCTTTTATGTGTTATGTTTCCATATCAATTTTACAAAAGTCGAAAGCTATCAAAACTTGATAATAATAATAATAATAAGGGGCGGGCTGTTAGGGCGTAGCGACCCTACGTACCTGAGTACTCCTGGGGGTGTCCTGTGGTCAGGTTGAGCCGACCGGGTGGATGGTTGGACAGGCCCCCTGTCTCTGGCTTGCCTTTACTGGCCGTTCAGAGTGGAGTCGCAAGAGCTGTTGCTCGAGGGTTGATGTGGACACCTAAGTGGCGAGTTGGCTATATGTTTAAAGTCCAGTGCCACCTCTCTTCCCCCCAGCTTTCTGACCGGTGTTGCCCTTAGGCCATTTTTTAATGTCGCTATTAATAGGGGCCCATCTAGCAGTTGGCGAGTCACCGTCTGCCAGAGATAAAAAGTGAGACAGTTTTATTAGGCAGGCGTCCGATGTTTCACCCAATAGCCCAGCCACTAGTCCATCATTTTCACCCAATAACCCGTTTCATTTAGATTCCATCAACCATCAATAGGCCCTATACTCCTCAGCGGGTGCTGTCCCTGTGTGCGTCCCATGACACGGGCAGGGACAGCATCCGCTCGGTGTACTCCTTGCATTTTATTAAATTGTCAAAAGGGCCTCTACGTGTTGGCTCAGTTGGTACTTTGTAGGTACCTAGCTCCACGCACGCCTCCCAAAGGTCCGGGACGTCATTGTCCCGTGAGCGGGAAAGACATACATAATAATAAATACTCTTTAAATAATAAATTTGCTTGATAAATAATGGTAACAAGGCGGTCTTATCGCTTTAAAGCGATCTCTTCCAGACAACCTTTGTATAGTAGGAAACATTTAAATTAGATTTTTATACCTACTATTTGAATATAATATCAAACCAAATCCTCGCAAAAACCCTTTGATAGATACATCCTTACCCAGCTTTAACACTTTAATGCGAGCACACAATCAGATATTTGTTTTAAATTATGGTAATAAAATGTCTGTGAGAGTCACGGCGCATGCGCACTCGGATGAGCGAATTCAAAAACAACTATAACCACCACTTATATCACTTTTATATGTCACTCAATTATCAACCCTAAAGTTTGTTCGTGACGGTTAGGATTTGAGAGTGGTGGCTGAGCAAGATATGAGGTTGTGAGAGTTGGCGTTTGAATTGGATCTTTAAGGGATAGCGCACGGGTTACTATTATTAACGAGTTCTTGTTTTACCGTGTAAAGTGGTTACATTTTACTGTCATTTTGTGCTTGTAAAACATTTTTATGGTAGTAACGGGTAGCCTTGAGAACCTTTCCGCCCCAACGGCCATCGATTCTACGTGCTATGTGCCCCGCCCACTGCCACTTAAGTTTAGCACGGCTGTTGCGTTTTGCTGATGACCTGGTAAAGGTTGCTGGAGGCCGCTAGATGCGGGTGGCGCAGGACCGGTCACTTTGGCACTCTTTGGGGGAGGCCTATGCCTAGCAGTGGACGTCTTTCGGCTGATATGATGATGATCATATACCAAGTTGGACAAGTATAGTCAGTTTGCAGTTTGCACTTAGGTATAAGTACTTTCTTACTTTAATTTTTCTGACTCCACTCACATACTAACACCAGGGCTGGCCAGAACCTGGAACACGCGGCAAATTTCCAACAAGATGGACCGTAAAGAAATATTTTTTGTATTTCTACTCACATAGCGAAAAACTGTTATTTTAAAACAAAATGCCAGGGTACTGACACCACGGTATTTTAATTTACCAAATCCCAAAGAGTATCTGTCCGAAAGCATTATTTCTCCCGGTCTAATACACCATACTTACACAAAAAAAAACCTACCTACTTGATTGAAGGGATTCTTGAACCAAGAAATTAATTAGGAAGATGTAAAACTACTGGCTCTGTGAGCTGTAGAACGAGCGAGCCTGCATTAAATAAACGAAAAAATTACTCGACAAATTAAACCTATATAATTAACGAATTTGGTCCCAAAATTACTCGAGAATCGGTTGAGAACTGTGACCTGTAGAGAACAGCTGGACAGAGGGACAGACACCGGACAGTGGACTGGACGTTCGAACGATTTTTTGGCGAAGCTGAAGAATAGAACTTCGTTCGTTTCGCTCGCTCGTTCGATTATTTCGATTAGCGAACTCTTTCTCTTGGTTCGAGAGAATCATCTCAACACGAGTTCTGTTTCATCTATGATATATTTTTATTGTGCACTTACCTTCAGATTTACGTAAGGTACTGAACTAAATCATCTGCTTCAGAGTATTTGGAAAACAATCCAGAAGAATACCAAAACAAGATTTCATTCTAAAACTTAATATAAACAAAAATTTGAAATTTCAATGCAACAAAATGATAACGTAACTTGACATACTATGTGCCAAAAGTTACTCGAGGCTTATCATTATCAGAAACATGCAGAAGTTTCGGGCATCGAATCCTATCCCATACTATTAGACGAGCACTATTTGTATATATATTTGTAATCACGTGCTCGAAAAGGGCTCTAAAGATTTCGATAATACTGGCAAGTAGGGGGTTTACGGGGGTGAAGAATAGATCTAGCTAGGTAACGTTTTCGAGAAAATTCGCATTCTCCATATTTTCATCCGAGCAGAGCTCGGTCGCACAGGCACATGGTCATTAAACTCATTCATTACCCAGCATGTAGGTAGACTATATCTTTGCAGGTGACGTTTAGTTGGCAGTGAGACGAGAATGCATGCAATTACATATAGATACCTAACTTAACCCCTCGTATGCGGATGTCAAAAATTGCTAATCAAAATAATATGACCTTGAGATTGAAAACTGTAGGTTCAAACGCTTGGCACGGATCCGTGTCTAAGCAAACGAGGGGACATTTCCTTTCCCGGGAATGAAACGATCTTCAAACCTTTCATATCAATGTGTTTGGTGGTTTAAGCGTGAAAAGTTTGAACAGATAGTTAATTTCACATTAATACTATTCATATTAAATATTAGAATTTGATTAGATACAATAGCAAGTTAAACTTTAAAGTCGTTTATTATCATGAAGCATAATACTTAAGTTGGTTGATAATGGATATTGGTAATATGCTTATATTTATAAAATAAGGAAACCCATGTCCAGGTCTAAGATGTAAGCAATAGTTTAAGAGTTAATTTCTGTAAACGACTGTGTTTGTGTCTTCATTAAATAAATAAATAATATTGGTACGTAAATATGGATAGTTCTTTGATACAGAAGAAACATAGTACACATTAAATTTTACCGAATTATCTTTATTATACTACAAACGTCATGACAGCCTTTCTGCCACAACTTACACTACTAACCGACAATCCACGAGTTTCGGGTATAGAATGGTCATTAAACTAATCAGAGATTACCCAGCATGTAGAAGATAGCTGCGCGGTGCGGATGACGCATAGTTGGCGGAGAGGGAAATGCAGCGATAAGCCGATCCGAGCGGACTTTGTGATGTCTACTGTCCGCGCGTCTCCGCTAGCGGCAGACTAACGTGGATTCCAACTGAAACTTATTATAAAATTGACTATTACTGCGGGCGTATAATGTTTGTCATTGTATCACTTATTGAGCGTTTCTCAAAAAAAATGCCACTACATTTTTTCGGAGATTTTCTGCAACGTTTTTGTTATTTCTACTCAAAATCACAATGTCTTACCATCCCAATAGGAGAAAAAAAGTGTCCAAAAAGTTTATACATTTTTGAACTTTCCTTAAAATTGTGTTACCACCATAAAAATTATAAGGTAAATGGTAACACAATAGGAAAATTATCCATGGGACAGTTTTTTGTCCTAGCAGGGTCCAAAGAGCTCCTGATTCTGAGTGGAAATAGTTAACATAAAATTCCTAGAAGTACATTTAATAACAGTGGCATTTTTTTTTTTTGAAATGCTGTTATCGCTGTGGATAATCTATACTATACTGTTTCTTTTACGACACACACATGGCTATTATTCATTATTATATTATATTTATTTCGCCTTGGGGTGGGGCTATGCGGTCTCTTTGCGGTCGGAGTAACTAGACATAAACAGTATACGCTATGGAAGAAGAAGGGTTGGTCAGGTTTGCCTTTTAAGTTTGCGCGATATTTTGGGAATAACAAGAAAAGACCAGTGGGCGTAGCATGGTTGCCGTTTTATCACTTATCGTTGTGGTAAAGAAGTCCATCACGCTCTGACTAGTATGCGAGTGCGAGAGTGACGGATGCCTTGTCCACAACGATGTGATAAAATGGCAACCGTGCTACGCCCACTGTACACGACCGGTCAGCTTAAAATCAATTATTTATATTTTATAAGGTTTCACCCGAGACGGGTCAGAATCCGTGAAGTTGAAAAACCCAAAGGAACCAGTGCACTCGTTTGAGGAACATTTGAACGAGCATTTATAATAAAGAGGGAAAGACTGAAATTTTAGCTTTGTAAGATTGTGTAAGGGGTAATCTTCGAAATAACTTATCCGATCTCAACATTTTCGTTACCTGGGTATAATCTTTATTCACAATAAAGACAATATCGAGACTTGTTATACGAAGGGTACCTAGGAGAATATAATAATGTGCTACTATGAGCATGGCAATCATGTAAAAACCTCATCCACAACTTATTTGCTATATACTTGGCGCATCTGGAAAATATTGAATTTGTGTAAGTCCGTTACTGTACTGTAATTTAGATTAATACGTGCATCAACCAGATAAATTAAAACAATAATTATTAAAAGGCCGCATCCACACTAAACCCACGTCCACCTACGAGCAAATCAGAACAAGCTACGACCGCATTGTTGCAGATTTAGAGCGGTAGACATCTCCAAACTAAGTCGAGCCCACGTATTAATATATTCCATCGATTCCAGACGATGTATCGATCGGAGATTATCGAGTTATACGATCGTCGGCTTTGTATTAGGAATGTATCGATATCGAAAGTTGGGAGTTCGTGATATGCGCTTAGAATCGAATGGATAGTCATTTGAGTTTGTTGATAACGTATACCGATTGTCTTTTGTTTGACTGTTAGGGAAATTTGGGGGATGCTTTTAATAATTAATACTCGTACAATTTTACAGCACGCTAAGATGCATCCTGGATAAAAGAATAAAAATAAGTGTAGAAGTAATTTGAACGAACCATTATGCTTGCACTGTTACAATATGTTAAGTGAATGGATTAAATGCGCCTGAACTAGGACCTAATTGGAAGAGTCTCGACCAACATCTCAAGAGACTCTCACTATAGATGGCTGAATCAAGGGTCAGATACAGAAGGCGGTACTCCTCGACACTGTGGCTTAGGCCTCGCCTCGCTGCCGGCGGCACCCTAGGTTAGGTTTTAATTATATATGTAAGGTTTATATTTTACTTTGTATATAGTTATTGTAAAAATCCAGCGTGAGACTAAATATGAATAAAAGAGAATAATAATAATAACAGCCATGTAGAGGAATAGTGATTCGACGACAATTGTCCCGATAGTTGTGTCGGGGAACGGTTTAATATCGAAGAGTTTCGACCAACACCTTAAGAGACCCTCGCTAGGTGGCGGCGCTCCTCACAATGGCTCGGCCGCATGCACCGGGAATTCCGGTTAGTGGGAGCGGGAGGAGCAGGGATAGGTGCATGTACTCGTAGCCTTAGGAATACTTTTTCTTCGATTGTATGAGTTTGTAAGTGTTGCCAGCCCTATTAATTTTAGTTCTCATTGTTTCGACCGCTTGAGACAGCTCCTGTAGGGTTTAGCCGCGGTTTGCGGCGGCGCCGGCAGCGGCAGCGGTGCACCACAGGTGGGAACGAGATGCTGCGTTCTGATCTTTCCCTCGCACGTATGCACAGGCTGTTCGGCTGTGGAATGCATTGCCGTTGCATAAAAGATGTGTAAAATCTCTTCAGATTTTCAAAAATCCGTTGAAACAATATTACTTGTCGCTTTGGTGTCCTGTAGGTAATATATTTATATAATTGTATTATAGATTGTATGTATTATACTATACTTATTTGTGAAAGTGTGTATTTGAGTGCGTAGTTGTCATCTGATGTATGTGTTAAGTAAGCTTTTCTTGATTTATTCCTGCACTACCTGTTTGCAACTCTACTTGAAAATTTCCTGCTACCCAAAGGTTGTCTGGAAGAGATAGCTCTAAAGCGATAAAACCGCCTGTTGTTCTTTATTTATTGAATGTACTCTTGTAACATGTTTTTCTTGTGATGTGGTGCAATAAAGAATATTATTATGTTTTTTCCATATCTCGGGACCATGGGATCCCGGACTTTTGGGAAGCATGCGTGGGGCCGAAGCCAACAGCGCAGAGGCCCTTTAAAACAAATATAATATAAAGCGAGGGATACACATGGCGGGTACCATCTCCGAGCGCACAACATGATACACCCAGTGATGGTCCCCGCCAGGTGCAAAGACTATTGCAGTGCAACACTGTGCTGCGATGGAAACTAAGGTCATGGGTTATTGGTTGAATGGTGGGTGGTCTGGAAAATGGGTTATGGGAGGAGACTAGCGGACATCTGCCGTGTCAATTATTCTCAAAATTGTGAAAAGGCAGGCGGTGACTCGCCAACTCGCTAAGTGGGCCCCACAAACAGTCGCACGCACAGTGCGACAATGGAGCAACACGTCTGAGCGGCTGTGAGGTTGTCGAGAGGTGAGTCTGCGGTGCGCCAGATCCCGGTAATCCGTTCAAGCGCCGCCGGCGTTATGACATTTTACACTTTCAACCTGGAGCATAGGTTCCGCACTTGAGACTCCACTCTGGCCGGCCGGCTAACACTCGGGCCCTCTGGAGGCTAACCTCCAGAGGGCCCGAGTGATCTGGCCCTCGCCTAAGGGTCCGCGGTGTCGCCACTCACCGTCAGCTCATTATTATTATTATGCACTGCTTTCACCGCTCAGTATGGCCAAACTCTTAGTCTCAATACAGCGCATCCGCGGAAGCTCCGGAAACCAACCTAATCCTATAAAATGATTTCCCAATAACCTTTCAGAAACCTTTACATTTCGTTACACTGTTACCTCACTAGGGTTAGCCTTGTCTTGGTTGGACAGGGTTCTAAGTCCATTCGTAATACAAGAGACTTAATCCCTTTTCCACTGGTGAATATAACTTTAATTAATATATAAATAGCACGAAAGGCGAGCGGACGGGTTAACGATAGGGTTAATTACCCATTAACACTAATTAAATTAAAATACGCTTCTTAATAAGGTAATAAATAGAATCTATTTCGTACGCTCTCACGTTAGTGCACGAGTAACATTCACACATTGTAACTATAAGAAACCAGATGAATGCACTTCAGAATTGACTTAGGTACTAATAAAAACCATACATACATGAATTCACGCCCGCTTAGAAATTTACAGGCAGAGCGCATACATACTAATATTACTAATATTCTAAATGCGAATGTTTCTGTCTGTCTGTCTGTTAACCTCTTCACGCTTAAACAGCTGAACCGATTTAGATTAAATTTGGTGAGCCTCGGGAAAGGACATAGTGATAGGTGATAGTTTTTATCTCGGAAATCATCCCCTGAGGGGTTGAAGTGAGGGGTGAAAGTTCGTATGGAGCTACGAGTTCCATGTGGACGGTGTCGCGGGCAGAAGCTAGTTAAATATAATTGTCAGAGATAAGAAGGCTAAGAAATATGTGTCAATTATTTTATTATTTGATGATACATCATTCAAACTCTAAACTCAAAATTATCTTTATTCAAGTAGGCCTAGTAACAAGCACTTTCAAATCGTCAGCTAATATAGATCTATTGCCTATATATCTATTATGGTATCTATGGTATTTGTAATATGGGCCTTGTTGCCTGATTTAAATAAATAAAATATCTACTCCCAGAACATTGACTAGTGGTCACTAATATTCAAATTTATTGATGCCTTTCTAATATCATAAAATACAGGGACACAAATGAAAGTACTCAATAAAGAACCAGCTCTGCCACGTTTATCCCGTTTTGCATAACACCATCCGCGAACTAAATCAATACAAAGTAATACTTTCTTTAACTACAGTTTGCATAAACTTGCAACTTGTCAATGCTGTCATAATTCCAGTCCATGTACACCTATGCTACGTTTTACCTTGACTAAAGGTTCAGTTTTGCGCAACATCGGTTTTAATAGCAGTAAAATTATCCTGGTTCCGAAATTTAAAATTGCAAAATTAAAGATGCAGTTCAAATTTCAACCCTTTTGATTTTACTCCTTAATATGACTGTGAATAAGGTCGGTTTTAGATTAACGTTAGTTTCGATAGCGGCAAAATGAAGTTGGTTTCTAAATCGGTCACCGTGTGGGGGCAGTATACGTTATAAATCAGACATGTATAAGTTGCAAACAGTTCTGACTTTATGAGTTTTCTCGAAGTGACGAAAGTTGGTGAGTTTGGGAAGTCTTATAGCGTTATAAAACGCAAAAAGTTTGGAGTGTGCGATTGCCTCATTTCAAATTGGAGTAGTTTTGCATAAACATTAGTTTAATATAGTAGGTAGCACGTTCCTTGCGTTATTTCTTACCATTTGTTGATTGGTCCATTAGCTACACAAAAAAAAGTCACGACAACTTTTCAAAATAGGAGAAATAATGAACATCAAAAATGACCAAGGGGAGAATGAACGAATGAGTTTTATAAAATCCAAGTTAAAAGTACACAAAGAAAGTTTTTGACACATATATCATATGTGTTAGTGGGGATGAACGGATTAAAATCAGGCACAAAATCAAATCAAATCAAATCAAATCAATTATTTATTCTGCAAATAGGCCACAAGAGCACTTTTACATGTCAAACCGTAATTAGAATAAAATAATAATAATAATCTTACACAATAATAATTTAAAATTATATATAAAAGGTTAACAAACTGAAAACAAAATTGCAAAATATGACCATTACACATTCGATATAAGATCTGTATCAGCATTAACAAGAAGTTAATGATATTAATTCAGTATTCCAGAGATGTATAAGGTCTCTGAGCGTAGTCGTAGTAAGTAGTTGTCTTTCTTGCAATACAGTTAACAGTTTACCTGTCTACATATGTAGGTAAGTGCTCCTATACTAACATGTATACATAAATATCTATTCTGTCATGCAAGTTATAAGTCGTAGAGGTGTACAGCTATGGGTCCATCAACAAAATTAAACCTTTCTAAACTTTATACGACTGCGTCCTCGGAAAATATAAGAAAAAATAGGATTTTAAACGAACATTTAGGCAATCCTTGTCAGAAAGAATTTTAGTCAGTGTTCAAGCAGTTAGTTACGTTAAATAAAATTCTTTTTTTATTCAGAAACAAGTAACAATAAGTGCCTACAACATAGAACTAGAACCAACTTGATTTACCAAAGAACCAATCTTTATCCGAGCGCTGACCACGCCCATCAAATGACATTAATTATTACACACACATACACATGAACTAAATTGTCTATGTACAGAGATACGTTCACTCAGTCCTCCTCCTTGGCCCAATACCGACTGGTTATCATAAAATTTATCTATTTACTACATAGTCGACATACTGGATTATGGATAAGGTTGTATATTATTAGAGAATTATAACCACTTTGGTCATTTACACGGCGGTGACATTTCGCGGTTGTCATTTCATAGTGGGTTATAATAATATATGAGGATGTTAATCTTAATAACTATACTTAATTATAATATGGCATTATGTTATCTGGGTTGACTTTGTTATTGTGTCCCATCAGATGGCAACTGTAATAGTTTCGAAAAACAGTTGTAGTAATACTCGTATTATATTAAGGAGGAAAACCTGGCCATGTGTCATGCTGGGGAAACATTAAAAACAAACTGGCACCGATCTTCTGCCGGCAAAAATACCAATGTCGTTGGCAATTTTGACTCCTGATGACGTATAATTATTTGAAAAATGTTAATATTTTAGTTTCCAGGTATGAGAAAGGTTTACCGAGTAGGTATGAAAATATCAAATTTTATATTTTGTGCACTGATATATTTCCGGGAAAACAGGCATTATGTTCCCGGCAATATTACCCGTTATTATAACCCACGTTCACAATTCCGTTAACAACACTACGCTGCACCAAAAATGCTACAAAAGTTACGATCACTGCTAATCAGAGACAAAAGAGACAATTTTTTTTAAGGTTTAATGAAATACGAAAGCGAAATAAAACAATATTTTGACTTAATAATTGGGTTACGTACAAGAATTCTGTCAAACAAATCGAAAATTATGCTAACTTAATTTACCTTTGGCTAAAAAAGTTTCTTTGCAAAAGTATATTACTTTATTGGATGGATTGGACGGTATAAAGAGCCCAAGAATAATTAAAACGGGCAAGCAAAACGTTTTTATGTGACACTTCATGAAAATCATAATCACCCAACATCAACATAGTGTACAATAAACCAAATTAAAATGTTCAAATTTCGAACTCCGCCGTTCGAATTACAAAAAATGGAAGCTCCAATTAAAGAGGTCACAGATCAGTCGAGGCATGATACTGGCCGCATGCAAATCCGCTACCGAGCTACGCAACCCGTTATGCAGGGGCGGTGAACCTTTGCCACAATAAAAATAAAAATAAAAAGTTACGTAACGAGGATACGATGCATATTGATGTTTGAAGTGTGGATGTTTTATTCAATATTTTTCGAATGAACTTACGTTTGCCGCGTCTGCAGGACATTACGTATTGTGTTTCTTATGAGCCAGTGTCAAAAAAGACGTAATAATCATTATATTTTGTAATTTCAGACCTAAGAAATAGGCTTTGAAACGTATTTAAAAAATATGACAAATGAGTGCGTCTAAACTATTTATATGTTAAGCAAAAAGCACACATTATTGAACTGTCATTATTTTATGTTATTATATAATAATCGCTACCGTGGAATGGGGTTACTTTAGGAAAAAATGGGGCTACTTTGATCATTTAGAATGTAGTATAAGAGCAGAACTATTTGAAATTAAGAAGATTTCAGCGAGTAAACAGCAAGACAGAATACTAATATATGCACTGCCACAGTTCACCCACAAGTAACATCAATAATTTCGGAGAATAACCTGTTTGATCAAAGTCGCCTCCCGAATCAAAGTATCATTCGTGCATTCCAAGGTACTTGACGTACAGCTGAAGTGTTTTTGCACGCTAACTTAGTAACCAGAATGAATTTTATAAATATTTTATCTGACAGCATTAGCATTACATTATATTGCTATGTTCATTCTTATTTCAATAACTCAGACCAATGTTTATTGTTTATACATAATAATATTAGGTACCCTTGTTTAAACTAGCTATGCTTAAGAAACGTACTCATAGCTATTGAAAATCACTAATAGTCATAAATAAATGAGATAAGTGTATTTTATTCAGTAAAAAAAACACAAACAAATCATCACAAATACACACACACACATCATAAATAATGTGTAAAATTCAACTGCTACCTACTATTTTTTCTATTAAAAGCCTTTTTATTTGTTCAGTAAATATTGTAAACCCCTGACCGATCGACTAAGCGCTTGTAAAAACGTAATTATACACACGAATGCTCATGATTCACGTAATTTTTGAATACTGTAACAGCGACCAGATTTGCCACGCTAAAATCGCCTCAGCTGTCGAACCGACATAAGCTAAACCAATCCCTAATACAAACCTAGTACATCCTAATTTTGATTGACAGGTTTCTAGCACAACGAATTTTAAAATTGGAACTAGTATAATGGAGAACGTGTTGATTTAGCGGGATCAAATCTGAATCTTATTAGAAGGATTTATGGTTGGTTTTTGGGTGGCCATAAACGCTCAAGTAATGGTGGAAGATGATGGCTAAGTTGTGATGTGCAGATGCCGTGGGAACGACCAGGTTTGGGTAATTCTAAATACAAACGAGACGAGCCGACGCGATCGGTCCTGAGATATCGGTGTAAGTTTGCTCTGGCAAAATATAATGTGTAGTTCAGGCAATGAAGAAATACAATAGGGCTGTGAGTGAAGCCTTTTTGGCCGTAAAGGGCGGCTGTTTCAAATTATAGTAGTTGATAGTTCATGATTTTTGCGAGGCTGTTTGCATATTTCTGCAAGTAGTACCCACTTTTATATTTCCAGAGAGAGATAATAAATGAAAAATACCAATTTGGATATTTTGAATTGGATCGACCGAAAATTGCAATAAAATATTTAATGAAAAGTGAAGCTACATAGGTACATATTGGGGGAGCATATAGTTTACTATGCGTCGTTTTGTGTATTAATCCTGAACTAGTTTTCATAAATTATTAGTGTAGTAACAATAATTAATAAGGATTGATAAACAATAAATTAATCCACAGTGCATATTTTTAATAATAAGAACATAAATATCTTTGACAGAACAGCCAATAACATTCATATCTTAAGAATAATCCCGTGATCTCAATCACGAAGATCGTTAATCCTTCCGATAATCGATTTGCACGCACGCGACCCCACCACATGAAACTTTTCCGTTAGTCAACCGAAAAACGTTCCAATTTCGATCTTATTAGCTAAGGCATAACGTGACAGGTGTGTTTGGCCAGTAACTTTGTGTTTCAAGACGCATGCGCGTTCGGACGCGACGACCACATCCTGTCCTTTGTCCGATTTGAATCCAGTGTTCGATCGAGAATCGATACTTTTTGTACGACGACGTGTCTTTCGATGCGTGTTTTTTTTACGGTTACTAAGCTCTACTTGTTAAATTTTATTTTAAAAGTTTTTAAACGCATTTTGTTTTGTTCTGTTTTAACGAGGGTCATTGAGCCGGTGACGCAAGCAGTCTGAGTGAAAAACGATTAAAGTTTCTTTAATCATTAGATTATAAAATTTCTATAGACTCCTAATGAATAGTAAGCTGTATGCATTTTTTTTGTCAGAAACATTCATTATAACGCAACTTTACCTACTTCAGAGGGGTAGTCACGTAACGTTTCGGACACGCGTTAGGATTGCAACAGTCATTTTTCCATATAAAAATACATTTCGTTCTACCAAACGTAGGTACGTTCAATGCGTTAAGTGATCGACCTGCTAACCACAGCTCATCGCACCTTGTAAGTGTGTAATGTAATTAAAAAATAGGCCCATATACGTACCTAGCGTTCTAAAACATTTTTAGAACGAGTTTAGTGACATTATTTCCAGTGTACGGTAATTACTTGTACACATCCAAAGTTTCAAGACCTTGGCCGAATTTGGGTGTTCGACCGGATGTATGACTAGAGTCAATTTATTATAGACTACATTAAGCCCGCGACTTTGTCTGCGTGCCCGGGACAAAAATTATCCTATATTTTTATTTTAATCCAGGCTATAGACTATCTTCTTTCAAAATTTCACTGAGCCGTTTAAGCGTGATTGATTAACAAACATCCAAACTTTCGCATTTATAATATTAGTAGGATAATAGTAGAACGACTGCTTTAGCCTAGTTGGTAGTGACCCTGCCTACGAAGCAAGACGTCCTGGGTTCGAATCCCGGTAAGGGCATTTATTTGTGTGATGAGCACGAATATTTGTTCCTGAGTCATGGATGTTTTCTATGTATTTACGTATTTATTTATCTATATAAGTATGTTTATCGTCGTCTAGTACCCATAGCACAAGCTTTGCTTAGTTTGGGACTAGGTCGATTTGTGTAAGATTGTCCCCTAATATAATATTTATATTTATTTAATTAGGTACAACCTAAACTGAAGACGCTTCGGACAAAACTGAAACTACAAAAAAATCTATTTAAGGGGCATTGCAATATAAACGGTACTTGTGTTCGTAGTTTTTCCTAACCGTATCTACTTGTACAGTTCTTTAAGATGAAATCATGCCAAAAATTCCAATCATCCGTATCACCGTCATACTCATCTCAAACCTTAATTAATCTAAGATACACAACATAACCATACCCAATTATCGTTACTATCTCCAAAACACATCTAATATTAATCGCATAGTTCAATATCAAGTCAAAATTCAAGCAGTTCAAGCCAACATAGTCTTTATGTCTGTAGAAATAAGTAGCTTTTAATAAGCTATGACACTGACGCCACTACACATGCAATAATAGCTGCTAATACCTTAGTAATAAGGGTCGTACCTAATTGTCATTACAGTTTCTTCAATACTGTATCAAGCATATCAAGATGATTTGTTCAAGCATTTGGATTCTTATTAAAACGGGATAAGGTCTATGTTTTTGGATGCTTGTTTAGATAATCAAGTATAGAACAATGCTTTGATAATGATATTTTGATTTGTTGACGGCTCAATAATGTGTTTGGTTCTGTTTTATGATTGCGATCCTTTGATGTGCATGGTACTAAATAGATAATTATGAAGAAGAATCATATCTTAAACGATATAAAATACCCGGGTTTGTTAAGATTATTAACAGCAAAAAAGCTTAAATAGAGGATGTTAAAAAAGTGACTCTAGATTTTAATTGTAAGAAAACACCTTTTATTAAAGTTTTTTTCTTATTTAACACGTTCACTGTCCCCGTACACAATGTTCTGAGAATATCACATGTCCAACTGTGCGTCTAGTTCGAAGCGGTGAGTCCCTTGTGGAAGCGGACTCCTGAAAAGCAGGTGCATGACCCAATCATTGGGGGCACCCGGACAGGGAACGTGTTAATCGTATTACACATGCAAGAAAGTGTATGCAAGTTTAACTATATTGCGGGGTTTGATAGATAAAACGCAGTATAAATGCCTCGGTAACCCGCAATGTAAAGAACCTTGCATGCAATAACTTGCATCTGTAAATTGCGATGTCTCCTTATTTCACCGACAAACGTTTCACCGAATGCATGGTTTCGCCAAATTTTCGTTTCATCGAATTTCTGTTACTCATAAACCGTTAACTTTTTAGGTAAAGCTAAAAGGTTATTTTGAAGAACCCATTAGACTAGGTAAGGTTATAACATTCCTGAAATGTTTACTGATCCTGAAAAAAATGGTTTTCGATGAAATTATAATTCTGCGAAACATACATTCGATGGAACAATTGTCGGCAAAAAGTTGATTGCAAAAAGGGTTGTACCTACCTAGGTACAACCCTTTTTGCATAAGTATAAGTCACGAATTGCGTTGAACAGCGTTAAATATCCAGCTAAATTTTGATTTACAGCTAAATGCCTGCGCGATTTCACCCGCGAATTGCAAATAAACACAGGCAAACCCGTGGAATAAAATATAGTATATAACCATCCAGAAAGTTAATTTTACACGCCGGTGACAGAATTTTTGAAATCGGCTAAGCAATTCCGGAGATTACCCATTACATACAAAGCAACAATCTCACAGACTATTCCTCTTTATAATATTAGTAATAGATGACAATAAAGTTGTGTAGAGAGAAGTACCGACGCAGGCGGCAGATGATAGTGAACACAAAAACTTTACTTTCACGATTATTACTAAATATTAAGTTCCGTTAGTAAAATTTTACCTGAAATGTCTAAAATAGAAGTGCGAAAATGAAGACACGGACAGTTTGTAACAGATTTTTGCATGATAAGGCGTCCATGACAATGATTCCAAACTACACGTTTTATCTTTATTTTTTACAGTATTTGGATATGATTGTAATAAAATTAGAATTGTCCTTTTTTCTGTACCCGCTAGCCGTTGAACTGTGATAGGTAGGTGATAAGATAAACAATCATACCGTAGTTGTTTGTTTCATTCATCATTTGTTTACAATCTTTCGTTAACAATATAAAAAAAAACACTATTTACAATTCTGAAAAAAGTTCCTAAAGGGTATTTCATCTGAAATGTCCTATCAAAATCAAGAATGAACAAGTGGAATCAAAAGATTTTTCAATAACACAAATGTTTTTTTTAAATTTTATAGCCTATGTCACTTCCACGATTAAGAGGAATTCAACGACACCTCACATGTCGAAATCCGTCAAACTGTTTAGGCTTCAGGGCGTGCTAAAGAATAATACATAGTCACATACATACATACATACGCTCGAAAACATAACCCTCCTCTCCTTCGGCAGTTGGGTAAAAACAACAGTAAATTGTTTCACATCCATTTATTACAATTTACACACAACTGCACGTACCTGGACATTGATGTTTTAAGTAAAAGTATTTTACCAATTGGTATCCCCGATACTTGGTCTTAGCTTATTTCGTGCATTGTGGCGCCCTCTGTTGTCGAATAGCGGAACTAAATCATGAATTTCTGCAAACTACGGGTTTCTTTTGCAGTATCACGTAATTTGCCAGTTCTTTTGAGTGCCTAACTAAATAGATCATAATTATTATTCATGATACTATAATGTAATTTCTTTGCATATACCTATATACAATATTGTGTATGTATTTAGCCACCGCACCTTTAGAATGAAACCAACCAAACATATAAAGGTTTCAATATTCGACACTGACCAATTCAACGGTAATCAACTAATCAGACAAAGGCGACCAGCATGGAGTCAATTTGTAACTAAGGGGTCAAACATTGGGGCGTTATCTTTGCAATAAGTATAAAATCGAAAGTGGTCCGTTTCAATTTCCTTGCACAAACATTTATCTGCAGGATTTTTTTAGCTGAAGGTCCTGGGTTCGCATCCCGGTATGGGAAAATGTTTGTGTGATGAGCAAGAATATTTGTTTCTGAGTCTTGGGTGTTTTATACTTATGTATTTATATCTATTAAATAATTATATCGCCGTCCAGTACCCATGACGCAAGCCTTATTGAGCTTACTGTTCGGGGTAGTTCGATTTTTGTAAGATTGTCCTCTAATATTTATTATTTAATTTTCTAGCCTACAAAAGTCAAAAATCGATCCCCAGGATTGAATGTAATTTCATGTAACCGGCGAAACAGCAAATCGCTATTTTATCGAAGAAATATGAGGTTTTTTTATACCACGCATTCGGCTTGCCTGATGGTAAGCATACTCCGTAGTCTATGGACGCCAGCGACTTTATAGTCACAGGCGATTTGCCGACCATTTATTGCTTTAAGGATTCGTTGTGTTTAAAGTTGAGTCAAATATGCAGGTCGCTCACCCTCAACACAGGACTGTTATTCAGAACACGTTAATGCGTCTCACCTAGTGATGTGCCGGGGAATATTCCCGGAATATGTTCCCGGGAATATTCCCCAAACAGGGGAATATTGAAATACAAAATTAGGAAAATTAAAGTTGTAATAAAAGTACATAAAATGAATAGTGCCCCGACAAATAAAGTGTCATTCTCCAAAAACTGCATTATTGTACTAATTCTGACTCTTTATCTCAATTACCATTTAATATGTAAATATTTTCATATTTTGTATTCGTATAATATTTTATTGTGGTTTTTTTATTAACTTTGTATCGTTTTTGTTACTTTCAGAAGTACTTTTGTAAAATTTGTTTTTTTTCTGATGGGGGAATATTCCCAATAACTGGGAATATTCCCATTGTTCCCGGGAATATTCCCATTGTTCCGGGGAATATTCCCATTGTTCCGGGGAATATTCCCGGGAACATTGGGAATTTACTTTTGCGGGTGAATTACACTGGTTAATGTCTTGGTAAAAAAATCAAGAGCCTAAGTTATCATGGAATCCCTAATAGCAAGATATATAAACATACACAATTTCAATATTCCCGTATGTTCCCTTGTATGGGAATATTCCCGGGAATGTTCCCGGGAATATTCCCACCTGGGGAATATTCCTGGGAACGGCACATCACTACCTCACCTCAGCCGTCACGCTTACGAAACTAGACCTCCACATACGTTTAGTTACTACGAATCGCGGCGTTAAGGTATATTTCTGGGTGAACGGTTATAATCAAATCAGTTACATAATAGCGGGCACATCCTCAGTAGGACCATTGCGGCACTCTTCGGGGGAGGCCTATGTCCAGCAGTGGACGTCTCTCGGTTGATATGATGATGATGATAGCATCCTTGGTAGCTCCGGTGACTGTGCTCACTACCAGGAAAAAGAAGTAGTTGATGTTTTTATAGCTGTCGCCTTCTCTAGGGTGGAGTTACTTCCCCATCTGGGCTGCTACAAATATGAGCGAAGGACATTCCTTAATAATAAATAAAAGAATATTAAAAATATTTGTTCATCCACAATTGTTACACTATTCAAATAACAGTTGATGCCTCACTTTAAACACTTTGTTAAGAGGCACCGCTCTTCATTAATGAGTAGGTAGAATACAATTGTAAATAATAATAATTGAGGAAATAAGACCTATCCCCTTTCTTTCCAAGCCTTTTAGACGTAGATGACTCCCAACATGATATGCATGCATGCCCAAAACTTCAACCTGGTTTTTTGTACCTCAGTAAGAGACCATGTTTGGGCACCGTCGAATAAGCTGAATACAAAAGAAAGAAAGAAATATATAATAAAAAGTTATTTGAGACTAAAACAAACAATTAAACAAAAAGTGAAATCATAAGATTTTTCTACAAACCCAACTGCTTTTTTACGAATATTATAGCCTATGTCACTCCTACGATTAAGAGGAATCCAACGACTTATCATATATCGAAATCCGTCAAAGGGTTTAGGCTGCAAGGCGTGTCAAAGAATAAGTCATATACAGTCATACATACACACTTACATACATTCATACATACATACATACGCTCAAAAAACTTAACCCTCCTCTCCTTCGGCAGTCGGATAAAAAAGAATGTCAGTCATAGCGTTTGTCACGAAACGGTTCTATCTCAGCATAACACACACATACACATAACGACGAGTCTTCGCTTCAGGGTAAAAGGTAAGTCTCCCTTGAGTACCTAGCTCTGTTAGACCAATAGCTTCTCCAGGCGTTTTGGGTCCGTCTTCCGATTTCCTTATCCTGCCTACGGCTGAAGGAAACTAACGGGCATTCCCAATAATCAATCCACGGATAGTTTTCCTTACCAGCAGTTACATTTGGACACATTTTCTACGAGTAATCTGTCAAAATGTAACTGCTGGTAAGGAAAACTATCCGTGGATTGATTATTGGGAATGGCCGTTAGTGTACTTAGGTAACATCTCTAAAAAACTTCTCGCTTAAACTCGCCTCGCTTCGCTTGTATAAGAACTCCAGTATGTCCTTTTTCACAAAGAAGCAAGTACAAGACTTGTACAAAGATAGCGATTGACAGTGTAAGTACACTTAGCACGCGCAAATGTATAATCAGTAGAGGCAAAGTCACGCGTGCAACATTGTTAATTTGCGCTCTAAATATTACGAGTCTAGCTGCTTAAGAACGCTCGATATGAAGGATATTTAACGATACAGGCTGATTGTTACTTATTTAACCCTTTTCTTTCAAAAAATTCTTAAGTTTTTTTTTTGTTGATACGTTGCCTGCAATTAATAATTTTAATTTGCCAAGAAAAGGGGGTTGTCCATAACATTATTTTTGGAGATACCCCGCCGCGTGACACAAGACACAAAAGAAAACTAAATTGAATTAAGCTTTAAAAATGACAACGGCAAGTGGTAACGGGCGGTCTTACAGCGAAAAAGCTACCTCTTCCAGACAACCTGTGAGTTGTGGAGACGATGCGCAACAATATAAGTAATTAATTGAGTAAGTGAAACGAATTAATAATAGTCTTATATAAAAAGAATGAGTACTCGATGGAAGACATTCATTAGGTACTTTTACAATGAAAAAGGTCAATCTGTCTGGATAACAGGACAACACGACATTCAACTAGTGTTTATAGCACGTCCAATCCTGTCTATACATTTTTATTTATTTTCATTTCAAAGTTCAATATCTCCAAATCGGCTGAACCGATTTTGCTGAAACGTAGCTAAGGACCATCTCGATCACGTTTTACGGACATAAAAACCGCATTAAAATCGGTGCATTCGTTTAGGAGCTACATTGCCACAGACGTACACACAGACTCACAGATCTACAGACACCCCTCTTATTGTGTAGGTGTTAAAAAAGGGTCAGGTCGTTTTCTTTGTTTGCATCGATGTTCGAAAACAGTATACTAAACAATATTGTTTCGCTACCGAGCGATCTCACAAGGCTGAGTGAAGACGTTACTACTTTATCTACAACTAGCTTCCGCCCGCGACTTCGTCTGCGTGGACTCGGGATAAAAACTATCCTATATTTTAATCCAGGTTATAAACTATCTTCGTGCAAAATTTCATTCAAATGGGTTCAGCCGTGATTGCATGATTGAGTAACAAACATCCAAACATCTAAACTTTCGTATTTATAATATTAGTGGGATAATAAAACACCTACCAAAACGTTACATTTCAGATATACCGTACCCGCACGAAAAATAAGAATAGGGTATTCATGATTTACCAAATACAACCTCATTTCTCTTAATAAAACCCGAAACACATCGAATCTCCGATGAATAACATAACCAGGACGTATGAGCGGGACGGCGCGTTCGCGGAGAATGAATTTAGAACACCCAGTAGATTTGGTGTTTTCTTAGAATTAACGGGAGGTAGCTATGAGGATTCTGGCAATGTGTGCGAGGGTTGCCAACGACATGATTTTATTTTATTTTAGTGGACTTTTTGAAATAACTAAAGCTTATTGGTACTTTTTTAATAGTACGAGTAGGTGCTTTGTTAGTTAGTTAATCAATGAAGTGAGCGAATGTGGTTTGATTTGTTTTGGAATGACAAATGAGTTGACATATGGCGTAGTACGTAAACCCTCTTCTGGCGCGGCCTGCGGTGGCGGTCAATAGTAAATTTGACGGCTAATAACAAGTTCATATGGACCGCTGTGGATAGGCCGCGCCAGTGTGATGCGGGCTTAAGACGATCTGAACGAGTGCATCAGATTGATTCGAATAAACAGGATTGACGGATTTTGACACCTAGACCTCTCGCCACAGTGCTTTCAGCTGGTGGAAACATTCATTGGCTTAATAAAGGTGGTATACCTTTACAACCTCGTCTCAGCTCGAACTGGCACGTAAAGATTGTTTAATGTGTGTTTATATCTGTAGTTGCACCCACCGCCCACAATTTGTCTGCTTTGCCCAAAGGTTGACTGGTAGAGAATGCTTACGGCATTAAGTCCGCCTTTTGTACGACAAGTTGTTCTTTTGTGCAATAAAGATTAAATAAATAAATAAATAAATAAATTTAGAATAGTTCCCGTCTGTGACAGTCTCGAATAGATTTCCAGATCGAAAGTTTTCTTACCTACTCTTTGTTCATGTCTCTTGACTTAGACTATACACCGTTGGCAAGTTGGCAGCCCTACGCTCCCCGCAACCACAGTATGTCATAATTTTTGCCCGAACGTGCGAACAAAAGGCGGCTTAATGAACGTATCGCCTGAAAGCGTTATTAAGCATTGTTGAACTTCGGAAGGGTTCGCGCCATCTTTTATTTGAGCATACATTTTGGGAATTTGGAAATTGTGTGACGAAAAATCTGAAATCTGCTGCTTGCGGCAAATTTCATGATCAGTTCATTTATTTTATTTAAATTGTATCTGATAGGAATTTAAGATTAGAGATCCACTTCATTTTTCAGGAGGCTGCGCGGGCGTAAGACGGTTGCAGCTTTATGACTTATCGTTGTAGATAGGATATCCGCCTGCATACTGGTCAAACGAAGACGGGTGTCTTATCGATAGCGACGAGTGATAAAATGCACGGTGGAATGACATTTCACCAAAGCAGCCAAACTGTAAAAAAAACCGGCCAAGTGCATGTCGGGCCACGCGCAGTGTAGGGTTTCGTAGTTGCCTGTCTGTCTTAGTTACATCGACGTGCGGTGCGGTTGCGTCGGCCGAATTTGTACGAAAATTGGCCTTTTCAATTACACATTAAGTCGGTCGACTATTACTCATTTCATTATATTCATTATATGTACTACTATCATGATTTTTTTCACATCGCCAGTAGTAGCCATTTAGCCGGCAGGGGGGGGGGGGGACACATGACTCGAACTAAAATTAGGGCTTTAAAGCGCAATATCTCGCAAACGAATTACTGATTTGAAAAATGGTTTTAGAAAATCCATAATATTTTTTAACGATCTATCTAACGATATACCACACCATGGGTTTGACGAGAAAAAAAATTACATCCCCGCTTTAGGTGTAGGGGAGGTACCCTTAAAAAAATCTCTTTCCAAATTTTATTGTACTGTTTTGTCGGCGTGATTGATTTATATACCCATGCCGAATCATAGTTTTCTAGTAGGAATGGTTACTGAGCTAAGCCGAAGACGGACAGACAGACGGACGGACATGGCGAAACTATAAGGGTTCCTTGTTGACTATGGAACCCTAAAAATGGAGTTAAGTAAAAGTGATATGGATGGCCGGAGGTCCCTGGTTCGAATCCCGGTAAGGGCATTTATTTGTGTGATGAGCACGAATATTTGTTTCTGAATCATGGATATTTTCTATGTATTTAAGTTTTTATTTATCTATGTAAGTCTGTATAACATCGTCTAGTACCCATAGTACAAGCTACGCTTAGTTTGGTACTAGGTCGATTTGTGTAAGATTGACCCCATATATTTAGGTATTTATTTCATTATTTATCTAGAATTTAAGGGGATGCACGTAACTATTTTTTTCTGAGACGGTATTGCCTGCACTAGAACGTAAAAACCAATGACAGTTTCAGAATGCATTATGTCATCAGCTGGCAGCACTGTTGCGAGAGGCCTAAGTGTCAAATCCACTAATCATGTTTAATCATCAACAATTTGATTGGTGGATTTTAAAAGCTGCTGCCAATAATTTACTTTAAAAACAAAGTTTTAACCGACTTCAATTTAGTACTCCGCCAAGCCACGAGAACATTTCTTTTCCAATTTACCTCATGAACTGATTTCCGAGAGCAAATGCGTTGATTATTATAGAAAAAAACCCAATCGCTGTATGTGACCCGATAATATTTGAGGACTTCCGTCAATTCCACAAGGATCACCCTTGGCACTTCATGAGTTGCTATTTCAACGGAATCTTATCAGAATCTGTGATATACTTTTGTACTTTTAAGTACATAATTGAGGAATTCCATAAGTCATCTGTGGTCTTCATCATCAATTCCACTCCACCAATTTATGATTTCCGGATGTAAATACACGAGTTATAATAGAAAATACCAAAATCACTACACGCGTGCCTAATATAATTGAGGAGTTCCCTCAATTCCTCATGGATCCCATCATCCAATTGAATTTTCAAAAAAATGGGACCCACCTGGAAGCATATACTTACAAAGAAAAAAAAAATTATGAATCGGCTCATCAATGACGGAGTTTTGAGGTAACAAACATTGAAAAAAAAATAATAATAATAATACAACCGAATTGAGAACCTCCTCCTTTTTTTAAGTCGGTTAAAAAGACCTCTCGCCACAACAGTGCCGATCTAATTTTATTAGGGTTATTATTACACACCTGTGTCTGATTAAATTGCAAGTCATCAAGAGTCCGCAGTAAGCTCGGCCGAATTTCACCTTTCCATACAAACGTAGTTACGCTCTCATTTTTAAACTACGTGTTGGATTGTAACGAAACTTTGCATATACAATGACATAAGGTATATCTATGTCTGTAATTAGTTTATATGGTTCCAGTTTATAAAACAAACAAAATACAGCAAAAACAAGTTTTGTATGGAAACTTAAATTCGCTGTATTTTTTTACTATGGTATCTGAAGCTACATAAACTAATTACAGACACAGATATACCTCATGTCATTGTATATGCAAAGTTTCGTTACAATCCGAAACGTAGTTTTAAAATGAGAGCGTAAGTACGTTTGTATGGAGAATCGAGCTTACTGCGGACTCTAGATGCTTTATTTGTAACACAATAACCGTACACCCTTACAGTCTCAAGTCTGATAATAAAAACGTTCAAAGACCGTTTCTCCACAATCTCCATCACACGTTGCTCTGAATACATGAATGCAAATCAATTTGATTAGCCGTGCTTTGCTGGCCCTACTCGCTGGTAATGTGTGCCGTTCTTATCGACTGACTTCGAGACTTAGTAAGTACGGATGGCAGAGAAGTTACTTGATTTTACATCTTTTTTTTAATCGCCAGAAGTTCAAAAATATGTGCAGGCCCCGTATCATGGTCCGCTTTATCACGCGATAAGTGACAAGATAGAGCGTCCGTCTCGTTCCATCGAACGGTGTCAGCCAGTGACGGACGCTCTATCTTGTCACTTATCGCGTGATAAGGCCGATCATGATACGGGGTCAGATGTGTATAATGTCTCCATTTACGAAACAAGAAAGATTAGGTACATAAAATATCCGGCTTCGTCAATTGCGTACAAACAAACATCCCCCTAGGCACTTAACTAACAATGATAGAATCCGCAACCGGCTTCGTCAATAATACGTCATTTAACCTAAATTAACCTGTGTACATTGATAATGAGTAGGATATCTTAAAATATAATAGCTCTCCGGGTATATATTATATCTAGGTATAATATGGGGTCGCACGATCTTCACACGTTCTAATATTATGTTACCAAACTAAACTCGATAAAGCTGAATTATTGCAAAAGACAATGCGTAATTCTTTTTTTAATTATAACAAATTAGTGATGCTACCTATAAAACAAAAAGTATTTTCCTTCAATGTCAAAGTTTCAGAGCCTTGTGTGAATAACATTAGGAAGGTATCTACTAACGGATCCTTGGGACTAAGAACTCCAGAAAAAGATTTGAGTGTTTACTGTGATCTTATACTAGCTTCCTCCCGCGACACGTGGACGCGGGATAAAAACTATCCTATAAGTATTTTAAGACAGACTATAAACTATCTTCGTGCAAAGTTTCATCATAATCGGTTGAGCCTTTTAAGCGTGATTGAGTAACAAACATCTAAAGATTCAAACTTTCGCATTTATAATATTAGCAGGATTAGCGGGGCCAAACCAGTCAACTAGTAGCTTTAACCAATTAAGTTATGGAAATCGTATCTACTCGGTAACGAATAACTTCGGAACTGGTTGAAAAATTCCTTGCCCGAGCACGGTTCCGAAAGCTCAGTTGGTTAGAGACTAGACACGTATACCACAAGTTCAGTGGATCAAATCCGGCTCGAAGGAACATTTTTGTAATTTGTGTGCTCTTCGATTTGTAATTAATATATTTTGACAGTATAGGCGTTGTTGCGGCTTGCAACACCGAAGCGAACATCGCGCCCAATTAGATGACGGCATCCCGCGCACGGGCACAGCAGCGCCGAAGCTTATAAATAGCGCCACACGGTCCACCATCTTCCCTTTTTAACCGACTTCAAAAAATAGGAGGAGGTTCGCAATTCGGTTGGTTTTTTTTTTTTTTTTTCAATGTTTGTTACTCAGAACTCCGTCATTGATGAGCCGATTCATTAATTTTTTTTTTGTTTGTAAGTATATGCTTCCAGGTGGGTCCCATTTTTTTAAAAATTCAATTGGATGATGGGATCCATGAGGAGTTGAGGGAACTCCTCAATTATATTAGGCACGCGTGTAGTGATTTTGGTATTTTCTATTATAACTCGTGTATTTACATCCGGAAATCATAAATTGGTGGAGTGGAATTGATGATGAAGACCACAGATGACTTATGGAATTCCTCAATTATGTACTTAAAAGTACAAAAGTATATCACAGATTCTGATAAGATTCCGTTGAAATAGCAACTAATGAAGTGCCAAGGGTGATCCTTGTGGAATTGACGGGAGTCCTCAAATATTATCGGGTCACATACAGCGATTGGGTTTTTTTCTATAATAATCAACGCATTTGCTCTCGGAAATCAGTTCATGAGGTAAATTGGAAAAGAAATGTTATTGCAAATATTTGTAGTAAATTATTGCATTATCCATCCACATAAAGCACACGCGCGTCGCATACGTACATTATACTTACTCACCTTATTGTTCAAACTTTAGAGTAAAACTATAAAATGGTGAAAACTCAGTTTCATTAAAATATAACCTATGTCCCAGACAGGCGTTACTGCTTAACTACAACATTAATACATTTTCCCAACGATTTCTTTGCCAACGCTCCTTCGCGAATATTTCTCCACATTATCGGGACATCGGGCATATTTGAAATATTCATACGGCAACTAGCTAACATTAATGTTCAATGAAGCCCTATCTGTCTGTTCGTCTGTCTCACGTTGAGCGAGTTTTATTGTAACTTCGTTTTCTTAAAGATTTTGCAGCTGGGGAAAAATGAGGAGTGTTTTAGACGTACATCAGTGACTTTGATGTTGAAATAATACGAGTAGATGTAGATACGTTTGTACAGTCAGCATCATATTATATTTAGTAGCAGCCAAAGTTGCCAAATATATCGCAACACATCTTTATTACCTGAGGTGTAAGGCTGCTGTGTTACGATATATTTGGGTACTTTGGCTGCTTCTAACTACTTACTCAAAAGCCGTCGTAACTTTTTAGTCGTGTCCTGGAGTGACTCGCGTGCTACTTGGGACGCCGTTGTTACTGCCTGTCTCAACTCATGTCTATTTTGTTGTAATATTATAATTTGTATTTAGATTATGAATTACTAGCTTCCGCCCGCGACTTCGTCCGCGTGGACCCGGGATAAAAACTATCCTTTATTTTAATCCAGGCTATAAACTATCTTCGTGTAAAATTTAATTCAAATCGGTTCAGCCGTTTAAGCGTGATTGAGTAACAAACATCCAAACATCTAAACTTTCGCATTTATAATATTACTAGCTTCCGCCCGCGACTTCGTCCGCGTGGACCCGGAATAAAAACTATCCTATATTTTAATCCAGGCTATAAACTATCTTCGTGCAAAATTTCATTCAAATCGATTCAGCCGTTTAAGCGTGATTGAGTTACAAACATCCAAACATCCATACATCCAAACATCTAAACTTTCGCATTTATAATATTAGTAGGATAGTAGGATTAGTAGGATTTGACCAGGGACTCTTTACATCTCAGTTATTTTATTTTATTTGACGCTGGAGACTTTACATCTCATTATTATAGAATAAGATTATTGTGATAATGGACCCGGAGACTCTAGACGTCTCCCGGAAAATGTGTGTCTATGTTAATTAATTGAATTTGTAAGCTCGGACCTGTGAAAGAGCCCTTGAGGAATATACTATAATACAGAATAAATATTTGAATTTTGAATTGAATTTTATATAATGCTGACTGTACTCATGTGCCACAAAATAGGCTTTGTGAAAAATTTAATCACAATATCTGATTAAGGTGGTTCGCTTTCCATACGAAACGTCTTTTGACATTTGCAAGCGAACGGCGTGATAATTTAAGAAACCTATGCCTAACCTCTCCATTTGCGCGAAATTCACCCTTTCCTAGAATAAACTTGTATAAACTAGAATAATAATACTTTGAGAAATTAGTTTAGTACGTGATACTTCGGAATAACTATTGTTCTCAAATTATTCTTCCAGGAAAGGGTGAATTTCGTGATTTTTTCCTGACCCCCCACCCCTATCGAACCTCGCCTGATTTGTGCACAAGCCCTAACTGTCCGTGGCTTCCGATTACGTTTTACTTAGGATACATAATGACCAAGAAAATAAGTTTCCTATACCTAAAGCCCCGTTCGTGCTACCCTTTGAGCAACTAATTATTCCGAGAAAGAGAATGTATCTTACTACAATAACATTCCTTGAAATCAAAAACAAACACCCTTCATTCACATCCAATTGGAATCCCACATAGACACTTAATTTACACAATCATTCACACATTGTATGGAGGCTTTTATGCGAATGTAAATAAATTACAGCTAATTCATTTTTCTTGATCCTTATTACTTAGAGATTAAGGTTTAATTTTAGATCATTTTCAGAAATGAGATTTCTATAAAACGGAAACTCACGAACGGTATTCCCGGAATAAATTAACGGAATAAGCTTAGTCATTCGTTTCATTAATTAAGATCACATGCGGAGGCTTAAACCAATCTGAGGAACAATTGGCTTCTTATGCGAGTAGGGTGACCATGTTAACTGGTTTATGAGGGATAAATTCAATAAATATCTGGGAAAAAGTATATGTGGTTGCGCCATGATTACTTAAAGAGGACAAGCTTTTACACATGTGTTCTTAATACCTGAAGAAAATGTATAATTTAAAATCTATGATCATTACACTTAAAACATCCTCAGTACAATCATTCAATAATAGATTCCATGCCGAAAATTTTAGTACTTTACGTTTTAAGATCAAATCAGCCCACCCACGCAAGTTAGAGCTGGTCCTTTATTATTGTAGAGGAAAGTGCCAGTGCCAAGCTTCCAAGTCAAGAACAGATCGTCACCTTTGCCAAACAGGCAAGAAAAAAAGTAAACCGTAAATGGTGCTGTGTTGTGACAAGTGTTTATAAATTGATTAAAATAAAAAAGAATACATAGAACTGGGACAGACAAAGCTCATAAGAGACCTTTATTATTTAATAATTTTACAAGGGTCTAACGCGATATCTATTTACCTTTATTTCTGACGTTTCGACTCGGGTTTCACCGGTCATAGTGTATACAAAGCACGAGATTTTAAAGTGTTACAAGTTACATTCTGTTTTCGAACCACTAGGTGCAACTGTAACACAACACTACAAACAATATAAAGTCACATTAATGTCCTGTGTTTTCTAACCAGCCTCGTCACCCTAGTATCAAGACGCCGTGTATTACTCTTACTCAAACTTTTGTATAGAATCGCGAAAAGAAAGGAAGCAGGGAGGGTGATAACACTCTCTGAATATATTTTACTCGAATTCGGTTGCGTGGATTAAGTATGCATAATACCTAAATATGCGTAACAATATATTATGAATTTATGATGCTTCTATTCTGGGGTTTTCGACATAGCAGTATTTTATTTAACTTAAAAAAGAGTAATACTATTGATTACTATACTACCTATTGCACTTATACACTTGACTGTAGTCAGTCAAGTCTCAAAACATGGGTGCATGCTTACTAATAAATATGTCCCATCGCTCTTATGCCAGCGGATTAAGCTTTCAGGTGTACCAAAAATGGGGTGTGAACCGACCAAGGGTTTAACAGGTATCGTGTTCTGATAAGAAAAAATAAAATAAAAAATTTGACGCGATTTTTTTTCACATTTGTATGGAGATCGTGGCCCCAGTCGGCCCACGCTCAATACAAAAGTAAAAAAAAATCGCGTCAAGATTTTTTTTTCCTGTTTTTTCTTATCAGAACACGATACCTGTTAAGCCCTTGATCGGTTCACACCCCATTTTTGGTACACCCTGTAATATACAGGGTGTACCAAAAAAGTGCAAAATTATGTTTAATTTAATCCTCTCATATGAGAGGATTAAATTAAACATAATTTTGCACTTGATTGTACCGAAAATCTAGTCTGATGATGAAAACGGATGGTGGTTGTTGAACCACTTGAAGCTGAGCACAGTCGACAATAAAAGCTTGTACTAAAAGGTTTTTTTCGACAGATCTATTTAGACACAGAATTAGGATTCAATATCATTTTATCAATTTCTTAACGCGTTCATCCTAAAGCAGTGAACTATATTCAAACATCGTATCAATTTTTCCACATCCTTCATCGAGCTTAATTCTTCATACAGTATGTCTCAACTTTATTAGATTTTCTCAGTCTGGAGACAACGACTTACTTACCAACCCTCATATCTCACTCATGGCTATATCAAAACCAAGCTTAACCACAGATAATAAGCTACCAAATACAGCGAAGTAGACAAATAGATGCGAGGTTGGGAAAGACAATAGTCGGAATGTCTGCGATTTTTATTGAAGCCCGTTAATATGGAGGAAATCGGTTTCGGCGATTGATTTTTGATTAAGCAGTAGTCTAGTCTTCTAATCTAAATGATTAAAGGATGCATATGGTTTGATTATGATATTTGAAATTTCGAATGCAGATTGGCACATCTTTTTGGAGCTACACGCTCCGATATACAAACATATTAATCACATAATCACATGCTAAACGTATAATACCTTATACAGCCGTAGTAGACAAATATGTCGTAAAACACCCTTATTCTTACAAAAGACGTGTACCGAAATATTTTGGCTGCTATTACCTATATGATGCTAACTGTAGTAAGTTTGAAAACGGTTCACGTGATATATGTAGAGTTATCGCTGAAAAATAAACATACTTGGTCGCAGGTTATTCATCATCCGCCTGGCGGTTGTGGCCCAAAAAACAAAAGAGGCCAAGGTCCATGGGGCACATCCTGAGACTTGGCGTAGGCACTAGTTTTACGAAAGCAACTGCCAGGCTGTGACCAAATGTACCATGGCCCTGTACCCATAGTAAGTAAGTAAGTTTATTTGCATAAAATAGTGTAAGTACAACAAGATGTCAGGTTAGTTATACAATTAGATCCAACTAGTTTGCCTAATAGGCATACAAATCTCAAAGGAGCGCAATTTATGTCACAACGTTATAATCTTACAGTAATAAATTTAAAAATTAAGATGGTTAGTATAATATTATAGTACAATGTCAAAAAATATTTAATAATTAATTTATTGGTAGAAAAGTCATGCATCATTAATTTCGCAGCGATAGGAATTCTTTAACACTGTAGAATTTCTTCTGCAAAAGCCAGTTTTTCAGTGTTGATATACAAGCTTTATATGGCAAATGTTTTATGGTCTCTGGAACCTGGTTGTATATTCGTTGGCTGGTTGTATATTCCATGACGGTAGCTTCTTCGGACCTACGCCATGCTAACGCCCGTAGTTATTTTATCACTTCTCGCTGTCGATATATACCGTCATGTTATGACGAGTATCAGAGAGCTCGTGTTTTTTTTAGAATAGGGTCGAGAATGTTATAAAGTTAAGTACAGGGCCGTAGGTGCCCGAGTCAGACTTGCACTTGATCGCTTTTTATATCAATTACTAAGCCAACTGGAGTTTGTCAATTGTTTCCAATCTAAAGATGTCCCAATCCCCCTAGACTTACAAAACTTCGAAACGCTGGCGTCAACATGTCGCCCTCACGTTTTCTATTAAACACAAACAACATTAGCTCACCTGGCCCCTAGCCCTTAATACCGTCGCATAAGCACTAGAATGTCATGGCACGTGTGCAATTAAATTATTAAGACGTGTAGGCTAACCTCATTCGTACAAAATTACAGTAGACATCTGCGGTTGGGAGACCTATTCTGGAAGCTTCTTTGAGTTGAAAGAGACTTCAAATATGTAGGTAAGAGCGAAGAATATAAACATGAATTTAAAGTGTGTTCGGATGAACATGTACTGTTTATACAGGGTGTAATAAAAATGGGCTGTGAACCGATCAAGGGCATAACAGGTATCGTGTTCTGATATTTATTTATTTATTTATTTAGATCAGGTAACTAATCATTTGTGTTTTTTTTAATAATATATTTTACAATATAAGCATAGGTATACATTAAAATGAAGTAAGCCACGCTCCGTACTAGTTTATGTACTGTACGGCAAGGTACCCTACTTCTCCCCATGATCAACCGCGTAGTTATAGATGGTAATACATGATATGAGTTGTTTACATTATGTATATAAGTAATTACCTACAATGATCGTTAACAATATTTATTTTAAGGCATTTAGTTTTTAATGCAGTTGATAACATCATTAGCATAATTATTGCATGAGTATCTAGAGGGAGACTGTATTAAAGAGTGAGTATAGTAGTGTGGTGTGTGTGTGTGTGTATGTTAGTGATGGGAATAGAGTTAGCAGTAGGTACAGTGCGGAGACCAACGATAAAACACTTAAAGGCAATTCATGAGTGGCACAGACGGGTCATACAACCATGTACGTACCTACAGTTGGGCTTATAAGAAAAAGTAAAAGAACAATTTTTTACGTTTTTTTTTACATTTCTATGGAGCGTTGGCCGAGTGGACCGACCAGCTCCATACAAAAAAAATCGCGTCAAAAAAAAAATCTTTTATTTTTTTCTTATCAGAACACGAAACCTGTTATGCCCTTGATCGGTTCATACCCCAGTTTTGGTACACTGGTACAGTCAAGTCGACAAATACGGGTGGTAACTTACTTTTAAATATTTTCCTTGGCTCCTATGTCGGTGAATTAAAGTTTCGGTACATATTTTGCATGGACTGTACCTAAAAATAAATAAGAATCCAGCATTTCTAAAATATATTTCAAAATAAGAATACTTACTAAGACCCCAGAATACACCTGTCGCCTTTCAGCGTAACACAAGGAAAAAATTAATAAGCACACAGAATATTAACACCGTTGAACAAATGAGACGGCGGTCGTGTGAGATTGCACGTCTGTCTGTCTGTCGCAAATTACCGCGCGAGGCCGCGAAGCTGGGAATTGCTGGAGCGTGTATCTTCAAAAACACATGCGAGGTTTGCAAGTAATACATAATACGTAACATTAAAGATATATTAACATAATGATGAACATCCAAATTTCATGAGGAATAAAGGTAATATTTATCTCATTCATAATAATTCGCTTTCCTATTTTCGTAATTTATTTTCAGCTTTAAGTATCAAGCAAAAAAATACCCGCGTTTGACATTCGTGTCAGAATCAAGATCAGAACGATGAGCATTACTTGTGGAATTGGGCTGAATACGCAAAGATGAATGGTCAGTTGCATAAGGGCGTGCAAGACCGATCTCAGTGACGTACTTCGCTGCTGTAGTCGGATAATGTCTACAGAAAGTTAGTCTAAATACCGATAGACATAATTGAAGTGAAAAAAAAACTTTTAAGAAAAAATAACTAAGTTACTAGTTGAACAAGGTACTACTCTACGCAGGATTTTATGAATGACACAGATATATAATTTATAATTGACATTGTTAAAGTAGCTTATTTGCTCATGTTTAATGATAATGATTATCTTATTAATTTGTAATTTCTCTGACATTGATATGTGTATGCCAATCGGCAAAACATAGGAGTTCATGTATACTTATTATGTAAGACCAAATAAAAATCTGAATCTGAATCTGAAACAACTTTCGGCTGGTCATATGATGACGTGAAAGTTATGCCGGTATAAAAACAAATGGGTAGTACAGTCAAGACCGACAATATTGAAGGATCTTAGGGCATCCATCGCTTCTCACATCGGCGGCAGACATCAGTAATTGCGAACACGGTTGACGTTCGTATTCTTTGCTCACATTTCCTGCAATTTGCTGAAATAGTGAACAATTATGGTTACATTCATCTCCAAGTTTTAATGAATTTTATACTAATCCCTTTGTCATTCTTGATTAGCGGCGCCGTGGGTCTTTAAGCATACTTAATACATACGTAAAATCATGTTTAGGTTATAAACGGATGGGCAAAGTGCACAGAATGTCCATTCGCAACTTCTAATAGTTCTATAGTAGTATTGTAAAAGATAAAACAATATTAGATCTGTTGGGACTCGGAGAATTACTTAGGATACTTTTGTCCAGAAATGCATTCACTTACGTATAGAAATGAGGGTGGAAAAATGAATAAGAAAGTGCGATAAATACGTTCTAAACCGACGAAGAAGGGCAGCTACTCTAGGACTCTATAGGTAGGGAGTAAAGTTTGTGAGTTCGTAACTTTGTGAGTTTTTATCTAAGTAGAGGGTAATCTCAGAAACGGCTCATCTTAATTTTATAATTGTTTGACCAACACCTATATGGAATGCATGCTCGGTATGGGTATGTTGGTTGTATTTTATACCCAGAGACATTGTAATACGCGGGTAGAGACACAATAAACTGTTAGTACATTTCAACAGCAAACAATCCCACACACAATTTAACATCTTCCGAAACCCATCTCATTGCACTTATCCAAAATGCGTCCATAAGTGTATTATAATGAAGTTTTATACCTTATTGTCTTATGTTTCACATGGACCCAAATGGACTTTTGATGTGTGACATTGAGATCAGCGGATAGCGTTTGGAACGAAGAAAATGATGGAAGACTTTAATTTGAGTGCATATTGATGTCACTAGTTTACCTGGTATTATTTGAGTTGGCCGAATGGCATCTTAGTGGTCCATTCAACAAGCAACTCTACTGTCTACGTAGAAGATTCCAATTCCAATGTCATTTTATAAAGAGTTGGTAACATTAAATAATCTCAATCATGCTACTAAAGTAATACTCTTTACTTACCACTAATAGAACTTAATGCCGTTGTAATAAGGTCTATGTGTGGTCAGTAACAGTGTTGTTGGTGGTAGACATTTATTTGACTAGTGTATCATAATTGTGTGTGTGTGTGAAACAATAGGTACCTAATTGACTACTATTTCGAAACCTATTTACGTAGAAAAATTTGAATATTCACCGTTTTACAACTTTTCGACATTTTCAAGTAAGACTTAAAATGCGCATTTTTATAGCGTCGAAATTGTGACTAAAACAGATACTTAGACCTCATCTGTTTATCATTTCATTAAAAATCTAGTAAATATTACGCAGGTATCTATCAAATCGCCGTTCGGTGATTGAATATCTTTCTACCTATGATAATCAAGGGTAAATGCCAGGATACATAATTTAAAAAATAGTTAAGTAAACAGTACATCATATAATTTCCCATTTTGGACTCTGAACAAAACAATTATTAAAGTTAGCTCTAATGAAAAAAATACCTGACACGTCTTGTTTTTATCTATTTTCTATTGACATACTCAATAGGTAAGGTCCCCGCATAATAGTTTTTAATTGTGCTGACTTACAGGTCTAGCCGACTTTTTTTATTAGTATATAAAACGTATTTAGCGAAAAAGGCTTATCCCTGTGTAATTTTATTAAAGACTTACCCAATTTTATAATGTTTTTTCTTCTTTCTAACGTGTTGACGTGACTTTATTCCATTTATTTTAATTCGAGTGAACATTTTACAACAGACACATCTAGCGGTAAACTCAAGAACTAACTCCAAATGTTACGAGTATTGTAGCTCCACAAGAACTGCTGACTATGATACAGCTGCGGTTATTCTACTGTCTGCCACCAGATGTCACTTTGATAAAAGTGGTTGTTTAACGTATTGCAAAACTACAGGCTAGACCTGCTGGTATTCATTGGAATACCTGCCAATAAATATATTAAAAAGCGATGTGTCCTAAATTCTTATGGCTTAATTTATTTATTACTGATATTTAATAATAACGTCTGATACCTACAAAAGCCCCAATAAAGATTCAAAAATCTAGACAATTTTATTTCCAGACAGCTTGATTAGTGTATAGTGGTTTAGTGGACCTCTACCAGTAACATACTTATTCAGTTCATAGTAACAGCGTTTTTTTGTTATACTTACGCTGTTAAATAAAGACTGCTAAAAAGAAGGAAGAAGAAGAGTGAAAGATGCTAAAAGTGGTACTGGAACACAAGTTTCATGTGCTCTGCCTACCCCCTTTAGGGATGAAGGCGTGAATGTATGTATGTATGTCTATTTATTTAACAGCGTAAGTATAACAAAAATAATGGTAGATTCATTTAAGAGTCCGCAGTAAGCTCGGCCGAATTTCACCTTCCCATACAAACGGAGTTTCGTTCTCATATTAAAACTACGTGTTGGATTGTGACGAAACTTTGCATATACAATGAAATGAGGTATATCTATATCTGTAATTAATTTTATATGGTTCCAGTTTATAAAGCCAACGAAATACAGCAAAAACAAGTATGAAAAACTTAAATTCGCTGTAATTTTTTTACTATGGTATCTGAAGCTACATAAACTTATTACAGACCTGTATATACCTCATGTCATTGTACATGCAGTTTCGTTACAATCCAACACGTAATTTTAATATGAGAACGAAACTCCGTTTGTATGGTAAGGTGAAATTCGGCCGAGCTTAATGGGGACTCTTAGTAGTTTTAGAATTAGAGCGTAACTACGTTTGTATGGAGAATCGAGCTTACTGTGGATGAAAATGTGATGAAAACACATTAGTTATCTGTAATTCCTTACACTAAAATAAAGTAAAGAGGTTATATTTTTGACTTGAAAAGTTTATCTTATACGGAAAATCTGTGGCTGGCCCTATCCGATACAAAAAAAAACACTAGTGGGTGTATACACAATGGACTTTTGGGATGCATTTAAGCTATGTTCCATTATCCCGCCGCTCCACCTGCGTCCTCTGTGATACGTGTAGCATCGCGCAGCTAGTTTTAGGTAATTCTTCTCTGAATTACACTTGAACCTTAGGACACTAATCATCATCATCATATCAGCCGGAAAACGTCCACTGCCGACATGGGCCTCCCACAGAGAGTGTCAAAGTGATCGGTCCTGCGTCACCCGCATCCAGCGGACTCCCGCGACCTTTACCAGGTCATCAGTGCACCTTGTGGGGGCTTAATACGCACGCCGCGCCTTCCGGTACGTGGTCGCCCCTCGAGAACCTTTCCGCCCCAACGGCCACAGCCACTCAAGGCTAACGATTCGGAGGGCTATGTCGGTTACCTTGGTTCGGCTGCGGATAGCCTCATTTCTGTTGGGCTGACGCAGAAACACTCCCAACATAGCCATGTCTAATTGTCCTTTGACCTTTGGGTTAACTTGAACCTTCTTATGTGGCCCATAGTAAGGGACCACCTTTCGGTGCCATACGCCTTGACACTTGACTCGTCTTGACACTTTCTTAATTTTATTCCTTTTCATGACGACGCATTAGTTATTCTCACCTTCGTCTATGACCGTGTATTTTGACACTTTCCCATTATCAATAAAAGGTATTTCTGATTCATAGATAACAAAGCTTTTATCGTAATGGAGCAGCTACCGCTCACGTGATAATATGGCAGACCCACTTAATTACACCACGTTAAGCAGGCTTAATTAGACTCTACGTTAACCCCATAGGGTCTTCAAGAGCTGCAAAATAGTGATGGTTTTGCTTTATTAATCTGAACCACTCAAAAATGATAGGATGTTTTAGCTGGTCAGTGTCATAAAAAGCTTCGCGATAGTGCATTGTTTTTACTGATCCATTTGGTTTTCTTTATTATTTTTAATATAGTATAGTGTAATTTACAATCCGAAAACGGTTTTTTGTTTATGATTAATTTGATTTTAGAGAAATCATTCTAGTTCCTTGGTTAGGTTTTGTTTTTCTACTCGCGTTAAGCCCGCATCACACTGGGACGGCCTGGCCGCGGCGGACAGTAGTGAACTGGTCATTAGCTGTCTAAATTACTATTAACCGCCACCGCAGGCCGCTCCAGTCTGTGAGAGGCCTTACTGCTGTTTATATTTCATTAAGTTCTTTTTGGTTCTTTAAGAAGTGTCTTGTGATTTTGGAGACATAGTAAATAATTTTCCTCAACATAATATCTTCGTAAAAACATTTTAACCATCATTCAGTAGTCAACAGAAACTGATTATGAAGTATCATCAAGCTAAAAATGTTTTGTGGAATTGACAGTAATAGTAACTTGACAATTGAAAGGATGCTGGATTACGAGGAATTAGCCTCTAAGACTAATTGGAGCTACGATTACCTGCTTGAGGTAAGTTCAATATTTCATTGTTGTATTCTCCAAACGAATTTTACCACCATTTACAAAAATTTGACTTGTACCATCATCAACGTCCACTGTTCGGCATAGGCCTCCCCCAAAGAGTGCCACAATGACAGGTCCAGCGCCACCCACATTCAGAGGACTTCCGCGACCTTGTCCTTGTTGACCATCGTCCAACTTGTGGGGGCCTACCTACGCTGCGCCTTCCGGTACGTGATACTTCTACCCTCCTCTCCAAATATATAGATTATAAACCTTATTAAGTAGGTACATAACCATATGGTAAATTGAGGCCTACCATTTTAATGAGACGGTGATTTTATCCAGACAGGGGCAATAGTCTCAGTTAAGCGGTCGACTTATAGCAGTCTCGGTTTTTTTCGCTACTCAAGTTTTCTCTGATACGCCGGGAAAATTAAGCTGTTCTACAAATGGTTTTTCATGTACAATCTTCTGCCTTCCTCATAGATCCTTGGAGTTTCAAGAGCATAAACTTAAATATAGATCTGTCTTAAGTTCTTTATTCCATTTTTTCAGGTAGACACATCCCAGTTTCCGTTTCCAAATACACTATGGCACAGAAAATCAACAAAAGAGGTGGCGTTAAAAACAACTCTCATGCTAGTAGTCGGGGTTTTCGGGATATTCCTGAATTCCATTATTTTGATCACCCTGGCCAAGAACAAATGGTTATGGACGGCCAGCAACTACCTGGTTGGCAATTTAGCGATGACTGATCTACTAACGCTGATATTTTGTCCTTGGTTCATGTTAGTTAGGGACTTTTATCAGAATTTTATATTGAAGAATTTCGGCTGCCGCTTTGAGGGATTCTTGCAAGGTTAGTTTTGTTACATTGTTCGTCCTTGTCATAGCCACTTCGATTTGATTTACTTGCTATGGCTGTTTTAAAATTTCTTAGGATATTTAATATTATGTAAGTTTATTATACAGTTTTTTAAACATGAAAATATAAAATATGTGCACCGTAAATATGTGTACTTTCGCCAAACTGCGGGGCAGTTTGTTGGCGATGAGCTCGCTCGTTTTATAATAAAAGTAAGTACAGCGATGGCACTGCGTATTACTGCGTCATATTTATATCCACAAACACTTCGCCTCCTGCGGTTGGCAACTATATGTACCATATTTCTGAGAAACTTCGTAACGAAACTCCGTAATATAAGTGCTTAGTTGAATATGCTGTAAGACAACGCGTAATACCCTAGATAAAACGCTACGCTAATCGCTAATCTAAAGATTGTCTGGAAGAGATCGCTCTTTCGTGATAAGACCACCTGTTGTTAACCTCCATTTTTTAGATGTTATGTCTATTTGATTCATGTTTTGTGGTGTGCAATTATGAGTACTTGTTTGTATTTGTATAAAAGATGACCTGGATCATTGTATTTAATGTTTTCTCTATACGGTATTTATCTACCTACCTTTAACTAAAAACTTATTTAAAGTAATTAGCTCTTCTAGTGCCCTAGATAAATTATGACCTCATAGTATATTTTTTCTCAATTCAATGTTCATCTTCTCTTACTGAAAACTTCTTCAATGTAACTTGCTCTTCTGTTTAAGCAACAATGCTCCTAGCAGCAGTGGGGGCAGTGATGCTAGTGTGCTACGACCGAATGGCAGCAGCAGCCTTGACTGCTGATGCGAGGGTCACGAAGTCTGCTGCACCAAAACTGATCATCGTAACCTGGATCGCGGCTAGTCTCTTATCGCTGCCTTGGGCTACTCAACGAGAATATGTGGTAAGTTACATTGAAAAACGGAATTAAAATGAACTACACGGAGATTGGCACTGTTTGGAGGACGCCTAGGTCCAGCAGTGGACGTCTTTCAGCTGATATGATGATGATGACACGGATGTGTAGTGTTGTTGGGATTTTATCAATTCATTGAAATTGTCTATGGTTTTCCCATATGAAGTTCTAAGGTCATAGGGTTTGCGGTTCAATTTTAAAATGCATCTGAACCGACAAACAACAGGACTGTACTTCACTTTTTTGAGTCTACTGAAGACTAAGCATGGCTACTTTATTTTATTAATTTACTTAAACTTTCTTGCACAAAATACAGATATGTTGTATTCTCTACCAGCTAATTATAAACAGCTTAAAAAAAAACATTGGGCTAAACAGATATTTATAAACGGTGTAAAGAAAGAAAGTATGATAAATTCTGTTACGAATACGAACACTTGAAGAGATAAAAAAAAACAAAAAACATACATAAATAAAAAATATTATAATTTTATAATACATACAAATATATATACTACTACATATTCGATACATAGGTACTATTATTAAGTAAATGGATTCTAGTCGAATTCTTGTTTAAGTAGTTGCTTACGCAGCATCCGCTTGAAAGTAAACTTGCTTAGGACTTGTCTGATGTTGAGTTGTTGATGTTCGTCCGTCACTGGCTGACACCGTTCGATAGAACGAGATGACGCTCTAATCTTGTCACTTATCGCGTGATAAGGCCGACCATGATACGGGGTCAGGTCGCCATTGGTCAAGCGCCGCTATCTTGCCTGTTTAAATTGCGGCTTACGAATATGAAACGCGCCAGAGCATTTTCTTTTTGTGACATCATTGTGACAAAAAATAATGTAGGTATGTAAAAAAATGTATAAGAGATATAAATAGCATACATCCAAAACTCGGAAATAAATATCCACGCTCATCACTGAAATATTTGCCCTTCCCGATATTCGAACCTACCTACCTTCAGCTTTGTAGGCGTAACTAATAGTGGGGCAGAGTGCACGAACAAATTGTCGTAAATGTGGACACGCTGGACAAAAGCACCAATTTTTTTTCAGGCACTTGTTAGGTTCATACCTTTAAGTTTTTGATAGGAACCAACTCCTCCGTCAGCCATATTTATTTTGTGGCGGCCATTTTTAATTATAGTTAAGTAATAATTAGTATTAATATCTCGAGTTCTAAGACACTTAGAATCAAACTAATTAAATTATTTTTATCTTTATCAATAATATTTACATCTTTTATAATGTTTTTTATTAATCATGCATTATCTATAGGATTAATAAATCTTAATTCAAACTATTTTGACCCCAAATATGTATATTTAGACACTACGTTTGTGATTCTACAAATTATGGCTGTGGATCTAAGAAGTACCTGAAATAAAATTGGTGCTCTTGTCCAGTGTGTCCACATTATCACCAGAAACTGGGCAGTTTCAGTGGGTATAGTAGGGCTACTATACACATTACACACTAGGCTAACCGGTCGTCAATAATTGTGTTTAAGGAACGTCAATGGCTGGATCACCTCGAGACGTACTGCGTCGAAGATGTCAAATTTCTTGGTCTCTACTGGCATTTCACTATTAGTATGCTAGTTTGGATTCCTTTGGGAATCACGGTGATAACGGTAAGTGATGAAAATAATCATTTATTTTTAATTATTAGTACCGTATCGTTCGTAGAACCCTGTTTTATTCTCTTATTTAGGAAATTGTAAGCCAGACTTCCAAGGTCAATAAGTGAATTGCTGTAATCAGATATGATATTATTATTCACTAAAACACTATGCAGTTCTCAGACATTTTTAGTGATCTACACTTCTTTATTGTTTTGTGTTTCTACGAATTGTAATGTAATGCAAAGTATGCTCCTGATAGTACATTAAAAAAATGACAAATCAGAGAATTAATAAAAGCATTTCATTAAGGCTATACATACTTATTAATACCTGTTTTCTTTTAGTATGGCACGATACTGTATAAATTAGAGTGGAGTGCGCGAAAACTGTGCGCACGGGGAAATGGCAGGACCGCGGCTAGAGCTAGACGCCGCGCTGTTAGGATCACGGCATGCGTGCTGCTCGCAGCTGTCTGTTGCAGAGTTCCTTACACGGTACTGATCTATGCGAGGAATAACAACAACATGGCGATAAATTCAGTAAGTGCATTATACTGGTTCGATGTTGCCACTGGGAAATGTCAAGCCAACACCACGGTATACATATGTATGTAGTGCCTATTTTTTGCAACCGGAACTGGAAATATAAACTTAATATGCTGATTAGAGAAAATATGCAATAAATTCAGCAAGTTCTGTAGTAATAGAAAGATAGATTCATTTATTTCACAATATCCAACTGCACATCAAATTCCACAAAGTCAATTTAAAGGAGGGATTTGTAGGAGAAATACTGTACTTAGAAGGACCATAATGTCCACAACGAATCAATCTTTTCAATTGAGTAGGAGCTATTAGTAAACGAAATAAGATTTTAAAGTTCAGTTCTGTTACTATAGCGTTTTTAAACAACAAATATAATTATGTTTATCCAATGTCTGGAGTCTTATTGTACTCTTGGCAGGCAATAGCTTATTCCATTTCATTTTTGTTCAGGTTGACGGCACCTTCGCTATCATCTGGTTCGTGGGAACCTTCCTCATGTACTTCAACAGCGCTATCAACCCACTTATCTACGGCTTCACTAACCTGAGGTTCCGCAAGGCTATGGATAGGACACCTGGCATAGCCTGCTGTAGGTTCGGGACTTGGTGTTGTGTATGTGCTGTGGTAAGTTGATACGTACTGTTACGTGTGTGTGAGTGTTGTTCTAGTTATAAAGGAACAATTAAAGACAAGACTGTCATAAACGAAATGGAGAACGTTAGTGTATAAATAAGACACTTTCCACATTAAAACAGTCAGTTTTAACATTAAAATTGAGAAGTCAAGGAAGATCGTTTCTTGTTATATCAAAAGGTTTATCATAACACACACTTCAGGCACTCTAATCCTTTAATAACTTTCTTTGACATGTATCATAAAATATCAATGGATAACATCATGGCTGAAGATCTGAAAGATTCTGCATAGAACAATTGATAGAATCTGTAATTAACTATCTTGATTTTGTTACAGTTTAAAATAAAACGACTTAGCCCGTCATCGGCAAACAAAAACTCGGAGAAGATCTATGTCATAGGAGGCTCCCCAAAACCGAACAGAAAGTTGACGAAGGCAATCAAAAACGTACTGCATATCAATAAGGATACACTGGAACTTAGTTTACCTAAAGCTGATGAACTAACAACGAAACCTACTAAAGTTACGCCATTGAATCCCGATAACGTGTGACAAGGAAAAGCATAACTTTATGAAACATCTTTTTTTGGAATCAAATATATAATACACCATAATTTTATCCCATCTTTTGATACAAAGGTCAAGATACTAAGATAAATAGAAACGCACACGGAGCAGTTCGGGAATCGACCTAGTGTCTTTGAATTTGTGTGTGTGGTTGCCAGGACCAGACATTAGGTTTGATTCCCGGTTGGCACTGCGTCTTTATGTGATTCAATATTTTAATGAATAGGTTAGAATAACCATATTACCTGAGCATTTCTTAAAAGAATTGGCACAATCTTTTTTGTGATTTTCTGAATTTTGATGTTATGTCTTCTTAGAATTGCGATCCCAATAGTAGAAGAAGTGTCTAAAATTTCCATAACTTTTTTAACTTTTCTATTCTGTTAAAAAAATCTTTGGGACAATATCTTGTCCTATTATGATCGAAAGAGCTCGTGTTCTCAGTGGAACATAAGAAAAAAAGAAATTAGAAAATTCAACAATTAATAATAGTGGTATTAATTTTTTTGAAACGATTACATTGATTTTAAAATTACATAAGGCTTAATACGAGGGACGGCTGAAAAGAAATCTACCTAAGTATGAAACAAAAGACTGTCATCTATGATTTTTTTTTATTTTTCAATATAGTCCCCTGCTAGTGAAATACACTTATTACATTTGTCAAATATTGACATTAACCCATGAAAAAAAAAATCTTTCGGCTTCTCGTCAAAAAAGTCACTAACTGCAGCCTTCATTTCGTCATCGGTCAGAAATCGTCTTCCTCGGAGATCTTTTTTGAGGTGTCTAAATAAAAAATAGTCGCATGGGGCTAGGTCTGGACTGTAAGGTGGATGGTTAACGGCATCGAACCCTAATTCCTTCATGGTAAGCGTCGTTGTGCGGGCGGTATGCACAGGTGCATTATCGTGTAAAATCAGGATCCCTTTGCTAAGTTTACCCCTCCTCTTTTCTTTTATCGCGTCTCGTAACTGATGCAGTAAGCTGGAATAATATTCAGCATTCATTGTCCTTTTTTTTGGTAAATAATCTATTAGTAAAATTCCTTCTGTATCCCAAAATACGGTAGCCATAAGTTTGCCTGCCGACGGCCTGACCTTAAACTTCCGAGGAGGCTTCTCATCCTTGAATTTCCACTGCAAAGACTCTTGTTTGCTTTCGGGGTCCCACTGTCGAATCCAGGTCTCATCATCATCATCTTAGGTTTGATTCCCGGTTGGCACTGCGTCTTTATGTGATTCAATATTTTAATGAATAGGTTAGAATAACCATATTACCTGAGCATTTCTTAAAAGAATTGGCACAATCTTTTTTGTGATTTTCTGAATTTTGATGTTATGTCTTCTTAGAATTGCGATCCCAATAGTAGAAGAAGTGTCTAAAATTTCCATAACTTTTTTAACTTTTCTATTCTGTTAAAAAAATCTTTGGGACAATATCTTGTCCTATTATGATCGAAAGAGCTCGTGTTCTCAGTGGAACATAAGAAAAAAAGAAATTAGAAAATTCAACAATTAATAATAGTGGTATTAATTTTTTTGAAACGATTACATTGATTTTAAAATTACATAAGGCTTAATACGAGGGACGGCTGAAAAGAAATCTACCTAAGTATGAAACAAAAGACTGTCATCTATGATTTTTTTTTATTTTTCAATATAGTCCCCTGCTAGTGAAATACACTTATTACATTTGTCAAATATTGACATTAACCCATGAAAAAAAAAATCTTTCGGCTTCTCGTCAAAAAAGTCACTAACTGCAGCCTTCATTTCGTCATCGGTCAGAAATCGTCTTCCTCGGAGATCTTTTTTGAGGTGTCTAAATAAAAAATAGTCGCATGGGGCTAGGTCTGGACTGTAAGGTGGATGGTTAACGGCATCGAACCCTAATTCCTTCATGGTAAGCGTCGTTGTGCGGGCGGTATGCACAGGTGCATTATCGTGTAAAATCAGGATCCCTTTGCTAAGTTTACCCCTCCTCTTTTCTTTTATCGCGTCTCGTAACTGATGCAGTAAGCTGGAATAATATTCAGCATTCATTGTCCTTTTTTTTGGTAAATAATCTATTAGTAAAATTCCTTCTGTATCCCAAAATACGGTAGCCATAAGTTTGCCTGCCGACGGCCTGACCTTAAACTTCCGAGGAGGCTTCTCATCCTTGAATTTCCACTGCAAAGACTCTTGTTTGCTTTCGGGGTCCCACTGTCGAATCCAGGTCTCATCACACGTCACCATTTTAGAAACAATTTCTTGCTCATTACCTCGACTCATTTCCAAAAACTCCTCACAACATTTGACGCGTCGGTCCTTGTCAAACGCCGTTAACATTCTGGGGACCCAACGTGCACTCACCTTGGACATATTCAGATGCACATGAATTATCTCATTGACTCTTTCTTTACTGATGCCCACATCTCTAGCAATCTCCCACTGCTTCACTCGTCGGTCTTCTAAAATTATTTTTTTAACTTTGGCTACATTTTCGTTCGTAACGGCAGAAACCGGCCTTCCACTACGAGCGTCATCTTCCAAGCTCTCACGACCGAGTTTAAATTGTTTAGACCAAAACTTTATAGTAAATTCGGAAGGGCACGAACTACCGAACACACACATCATACGTTCTCGGATCTGTGAGGGAGTATTTCTTTCTTTTGTTAGAAATTTAATCACTGCACGATGTTCAATTTTAGCAATATTCATTTTTTCAACCGATATGTCGCAAACATTCGAGAATTGTAGAAAAATGGAACAGAAAAAACAAATGAACGTCAAATAATTCAAAAAAAGAATAACCAAAGAACAAGAATGCATTTCAGCCAGTATCATTTTCGCATATTTTTTTAACCAAGGAGATTACTTTCCAGCCGCCCCTCGTACAGTCGAAGAAAGTCAAAGTTTAATCAAAAATATTCAAGTGAGAAAAGCCTTCTAATCTAGAAGAACAGTATATTTTTATTTACAAAAAAATAGCATTAAGGGGTTTCTTGGGGTTTCAAAGTAAATAACGAACATAAAATGCATTAATAAGGTATTATATTCAATCAAATATATTTGAAACACTGGTTTTCTTAGGAATATTGTCTTTTCTTTATAAAAGTATGTTTAGATTAGGTACTTAAAATTATAGGTAAAATTTTAAACCTATATTTGAATTAAAAGTCTTTACCGATTTAAATTTAGATAAAGTTATAGTAAATGTTATTATTTCACAGTATTATTTAGATATTCTTAAACTATGTCTTCATTACAGTTACTAAAACGTATTCGATTGCAATAAATTAAAGCTTATCTTTAAGTGATCTCTTTTAATTATTTTCTCTATTTTACATTCAGTCTACAGATAGACAGTCAGAACCGTTCTCTGCCACTTCCAGTTGACTGGCTAGTTCTTGTATTTTTACTTCCAATGCATCTTTCATGTGAGGCTCTACTTTCAGAATATTTGCAGCTTCTTGTAAAAGGACCATGCTTTCCATTAGACGATCCTGTAAAAAAGAATCATCGTCATCATCGGTGCATTTTTCTTCACGTCAGTTTGTCTTTACACATTAGTAAATCAGCTGTGTATTTAACCCCATTTCAATCATTAATTATTAATAGAAATCAATTGGCCTATCTACACGCCAATGCAGGCGGGCGTTTTCACTCAAATGTGCGACTTTTACTTTTGTCTCTGGAATTTAGTATTTTTTTGTTTTTCTTGTTTGGAATCATATGCACTCTTGTTGTCTCTCTCAAATGTCCTCAGTTTTTCAATCCACAATATATCGTTATTTCATTGTTTCATAGATTCTGTATGGACCGGCAAATAGTGGAATCCTAAAAAAAATATGAAAATGTGGGGACATTTTTTTTCTTTACCGGGATCAAGAGTAAGTACTTATGATTCTGAACCGTCCAGGCCGAAGGCCATCTCACATGGAAGTCGCTGTCTCAGTGAACCTTTAAATTTCCTTCTTATCACCGAAAAGCTCATGCAGCAAATAAGTTCCAATAAGCTCATTGGTACGAGCTGGGATTCAAACCCACGCCCCGTGGTTTGAGACCCGCATTCTTGAGAGATGCTCATTCGTGAGAGAAGGCCGGTGCCCAGCAGTGGGACGTATATATATGTAGGCTAAGCAAAGGTGAATGAATTTTGTAAAGAGCAATAGCAATGTGGTTCCGGAGTTTACCAATTACATACAAACTTACAAAGCTGCAATATCACAGAATTTATATATATATATAAACGTAAAAGCCCTGACTAAATGACTCACTCACTTAAATCAACGCCCAACCCAAACCGTTGAACCGAGAAAGCTGTTTTATTAAAAAGGCGCTTGGAAGTTTGTATGGGGATCAAGTAAAATGTTAAGTGAGTAAATTGAAACTTTGTGTATGGATTTCTTATTTTAGAAAAACCCACCCCTAAGTGGTATAAGTAGGGGTGCAAAGTTTTTATGGGGGAAATTACCTCTTCACGCGTACACCAATGAACCGATTTGGATGCAATTTGGTACACATAGAGATAGTTTGAGTCCCGAGGAAAGACATAGGATAGTTTTATACCGGAAATCATCCCCTAAGGGGGTGAAAGTTCGTATGGAGCTACGATATAAACGAGTTCCACGCGGACGGAGTCGCGGGCAGAAGCTAGTATTAGCATAAGTTATGAGTTACACTGAGATCATATCTGGCACAGCGGAATGCGGCAATGCCAGAGAATAAGTACAAGCAATGCTGCCAGCCGGTTACCTATCATAAACTCGAAAATCGTATTTCCGAATATTAAAATCCCGAAAACGTTTCCCTTTTTATTAGTTGGCCGAATTTTTGTTTGCCCGAAATTTCATTTCCCATATATGCCTATTTCCGCTCTAAGGGACAGAAGCTAACCCTAACCTAACCTACAAATAATACCATTGTTAGGATCATTTTGTTGTTTTTTTACTGCGGGGGGCTTAGCCCCCCGAGCCCCCCTTTTTGCACGTTTTGAGAACTCGTGCAGCGCTCTTGTTACTTAAATGTTTGGACCTAATCTAAGCCCCTTTTCTATAAATTGTTTATTTTTTAAGGTCACAGTTTTAAATGTAACCTAACCCATTTATTTGTCAAAGTTTATTTTCGCATTGCAATTTTAAAATGCACTTCTTTAGGGTTTTTAGCATATCTTCATGTTTTTTTAATCGTGGCGGTAAAATGATATTAGGGAAAATGAGATTTCGATTTTACGTAGCATAGGAATTATGAAAAGGTGGTAAACAATTGGGTTGTCAAATAATAAAATTGGCAATCGTTCTTCGGGTTATTGAGTTTCGGGAAAACGATAATGTGGGAAAACAAACCAGCGACATTTCAAAAGTATGGTAAACAAAGTATATGGATTATAAGAATTCGGTTAACCGTTTTCGGACAAGTGAAAATTCGATAGGTTACCCTGCCAGCCTTCTGGGCACGCTGCCTTCAGAAGGTGATTTGGGCCAATTTTTTTACTTATAAATATTTTTATTATTTTCTTATTTAGTGTTAAGTTTTCTACTTTAATCTATATTATGTTTTTCTTGTTTTTACACCTTTATTATCTACACTGGCTGGCAGAAAATTTGGTCCAAAAACTTTTCGTGATTTCGAACTATAAATTGAATAGATTAAATAATGTTTTAAATAATTAAATGCATTTTTCTAATTTGGACCAAATTTGTTGCCGGTACACACGCGGTGTGCACACTGTACACACAAATGTACAAATGTATGTATGTATGTCACAAATGTACTCACTCTTGGGGTACAAACCCCAACTCGTGTATGTTTTTTTTTTAAAGTAAGTACCTATTTATTCAATAAACCTGACTTACACAGCAGATGCTTTTCTGTTGTCGATAGTTAAATAGATCCATTTTTAGCACTCCCAATATTTTGAAATAGTTACGAAGACGTACTATCTATCTTCTATGTTAAGAACATACACATTATTTGCAACGACGCGCTACGGAAAACAAATTCCAATCTGGTCACTAAATTCACATTTGCAAGACAAATGCACCATTGGCTTTCAAATACTATTACCGAATGTTAACAGCTGAACCATTCATCTCGCAGATCGCAATAGAACTCAAACAACTAATATAATTTTAGACATATTAACGCCCGGGCCTGCAAACTCGGTTAACATTTCATTGTAGTTGGCTCAATTCCAATGGATTTATGTTTTGCAGAAATTCACGTGTTTAGTATGTGCTTTCACAATGTTCGGATTGGAGGAAATTGGAATGAGCAGTATTTTTCATTGCTTGGTTCCTAAATTATTTTAAATACTCTCAAGAGCACAAAATAAAAAGGAAATACGAGTATTCCTAACTAACTGTACCTAATTCATTTGATTTTGACTAAACATACGTATGGTATGTAACTAAAGTCTAGTTAGGATTCCAAGTGTGCCCTTCACCGAAAATAATCAGATAAAACACCATTTGTCCTGTTTTCAATCTTTCGAAAACTATTTTTGTTTTCGCTAAACATCAGCATAATTATGGTACGGTAGAATATAGGTAGCTAGGTTAGGGTTACATTCGTATTCCGCGAGCTTTCATGAACCTTAAGAAGACTCAATTGGAAAATACATTGGAACAACGTTTAGTGTTTTTTCTAAGAGAATGTTTACCTGGGCACCAGCTTTAGTCAATTTCTCAGTTTCAAACTCCCTCTTCGTTTGGATGGTCATAGCTGACTGCAGATCCAATAGGAGAGTGCCCCTGAACCGCGACCATCCTGGTTCAATTTTGTCAGCAATTTCTAACAGTTCGTGGCATAAGTCTATTTTACGCTGTAGCAGGTTGTCTGATAATTCTGAAAAAGTAATGAGAAATGATGTATTAGCGTGATGATATAGGGACTGAGTAGTCGTTGGGTATTTATAGAGTTAAAACTACCAAAGTATGGTTAAATTGTTTTGAATAGCTTATTCATATTATCGGCATTTTTTGATTACAACAGTCAGAAACATCCATTTCAGTCTCAAAATACATCAATTAAAACCGTGTAAAGCTGTTAGCTTAGTTAGATAGTACTTCAAACTCAATATATTATATATATTACTGATAAGTGATAACTCGCAAAATTACCTGATAAAGTATATCCTTTGTAATTTCCATAAATCTGTATCAGGGCTAACTTCGCTTGCAACACTAAATGATTCAAAGGATGAAGAGTCTGGCTGTATTTTGAAATGAACCCTTCAAACTCTTTTGGACCATTCCTGTCAAGCTTATTTAGGTCTTGTTTCAAAGCATTGTTGCCCCAAAACATCTGCTTGCTCAGAATAAAATGGTCACATTTCTCACATTTCCATGTTGCTGTTTCATCCAATGGATTTGTTGATACCAACATGGCTCCATCTGCTGCGCCCGACGCATTGCAAACTGAACAATAAATGTTACCTAGATAAGTTCCAAATTCGGTTGGGTCCTTACACCTGTCGCAGTCACAATCAAAACATTTGTTTATTTTTAAATGTCTCCGCCTATCCAAAGTACCCCAAAGCGACTGTGTATATGTTGCAGTTATAGCTTCACCTTTAGCAATTGGCACAGTTGCAATCAGGGCCATATTATAATCATCGCCCAAATAAATGTGGCGGGTGTTGGGTGTGCAGCTATGGTTCATCATTGAAGCTGTGACATAAATAGCCCGTAACCTTTTCGATCCATCAGGAGATCTCACATCGAACGAGTTGGTATCAATAATTGAAGCCACTTTCAGAATAGTCTCCTCATCGAAATTTAGTCCGAGAACTTGTATTATGAACGTGCTGAGATTAGCTTTTAAAACCGAGTATAACGGAGTACCTATCCTCTCATCTATATGTGATTCTAAATTCATGATATTCTCAAATTGTTGGGGGTTTGATTGCTTCATCAATAACACTCTTAATGGTGCAATAACACAGTATGCTGCTTCAGTTTTGTCCGGCTGTTCATATTTAATAGTGCACCTATATTTCATGTCACTCATGACTTTACATTCCGCTTTATGTATATTAGCCTTTTCACACTTCTGGTTACACATTGGCCATGCACATATTGAGCACTTGTAGAAATCCGTCTTGTCACCGATCTTCATTGGTTCCAACTTCTTTCCGCAAGCCAGACAGTGCGCTGGTGAAGACATCTTTGGACCAATCAGGGCTGGTTTCTCCTTTAAAATCATTTCACCCGGCTGAATATCTCTCGTTGCAACCATGTGTCTTCCAACCGTGTCCGAGTATTGGATCTTGAAGGCGCAGCATTTGAATTTGTGGCCTTCTCTCCATCCTAATTTCTGGTGGGCTCTTGAGCAGTAGTAGACCAGTTTGCATCCTCCACAGGTCTGGTTGGCTGGTTTCTGGCAGACTTCGCACTTCGGAATTTCTCTCTTTTGCTCCATCGTTTCGTTGCTTTACAACGACACGGCCGGCTTGTTAGAGCTCGAACACAATACTCGTTTTAAATAGATACACATAATTATCACAGGCTGAATCTTGGGCCGGCTGCCAACAAAATGAAACATAACGCCCTGTTATCTGGCGATAGAAAGCTACGCTGGTTGATGATGTTAATGATTCGGAAAGTGAATTTATTGACGTCAATTCAACGCATAGATTGTTACAGTATATAACAAAACAAGTATTCAATTTTGGTTACTTAAATTCTAAATTCTATAATCCGAAAATAAATTTAAAATGTACTTCTATTTCGATGCGAAAAATTTAAGACAACCGCCTATTATTATAATACAAAAGCCTCCTGTTATTTGAGCGAAAAATATTAGGTTAACTTCTATTTATCATTAGTAGATGACCACTTATCTTTTTCATTTCCTAATTATTATTAAACTGAGAGTTTCTGAGAGCAGGTGTCTAAATCCACAACTGAACCAGTTTCATTGCGTGGACAATTGGACATAAATGGTCCCTACTCAGTATGAGGTTGCTGGTCCTAGAAACATTCGCTATTGACGACATTGCGAAGGGCACAAGCTGGTTACTCGTGTAAAATATCGCTTCTCTATTCGGTGAAATCTATTTTTTTTCTGTTACTTCAAGCGGTTGATACGTAGATTAAAAAAATATGGCTAAATAGGGCTCGGGGTTTTTTTATACTGAAAGTTAAAGCAATTCGTGCAAAATTATTCCCTAACCATTCCAAAATATCAAAAATGCACAACGTTATTATTCAAGTTTTCACTTCTGCCGGCACTCCCGGAGTGCAACCCGGTCTTTTTTTTTATTTTGTTTTATTCTTGTTCTATTGGAATGAAAAAAGATGGGACTGTATTTTTTTCAAAATTATTTAAGTTTTTTAAAACAGTAGAACATTATAATGTTTGTGATTAGAGTGGTATTTTTCTTTATTTTACTCAACTTGCAAGAGCGGACGATATGTCAAAAGGCAGTGGGTTTAAGATTTTTATGACAATTACTTTTAATGCACTGAAAAATATCAATAGTAGTTTCAATAAAATTCCTCAGTATTGCCTCGCACGATTCTACCCCGGCCTAACATCTTTTTCATTAGTAGTTTACGCACCCGCTACGCTAATTGCTCGTAAGTGTAGTTCTAATTATAAATGACGAACTGCAATCCGAACATTGGTTCAACACCTGTCATCGAAATGGCCTCCGCCGGTAAGTCCATCAGCCGCGACGTATTACTTTGATATAAAAGTTACAACTGCGAACAAATTTGAAGCTGTTTGTGAATCCTCACTGGAACAGCGTTGGGACTACTAGTGCAGTTTCATTCTCATTCATGGGTTTCATTCTCATCCATAAGTTTTGATCTTCATCATTAGCCAATGATGAAGATCAAAACTTATAGACTGTTGACGATGATGACCAAAATATTGTTTATCATTCGCATTATTTCAAGAGCGACTGTAGACGAGCGGTAAGGCATGTGGTGGGTTCGAACCACATCATTTGATAATATTTAACAGTTGCTTTTCGGTGAAGGAAAACATTAAGTGGAAAGGTAAGATAAGATGGCCGTCGCTTTCGTAAAATGCCTAATCTTGGGGTTAGGTGCAATAGCACCACCGGGCTCCTTTAGGGAACAACCGGGAATAACGCTAGGAGGATGATATTCATTCTTTCACGCCAAATTATACATTATACACTTTATAAATCTCCCCAACAGTACTTAACAGTACTTGGTTTGAGTCGAACACGCCCCCCTAGACAGACACGCTAATGCCTTCCGCGCACGAGAAAAAGAGATGTGACACTCTTCGGGAATGGCTTTTTTGGACAAGTTTCGATAAATACCTTAGTTAGAGAAGTTTTTTTTAGATTTCATTAAGTGATATTTTAGATGAGATAAAATACTATAAGAAGAGGAAGACCACGAAGAGCTTACATGGAGCAGTTAAAGGAAATATTGAAGTTAAATCGTATATAGAGAGTTGAAGGAAAAGGCAGAGAATAGAACAGAATGGAAATTACTCCACCGACAAGAGCCAAGCTCTTAAACTACTATAGTATTAACTTGATTGTGTCGTAAAATAATGTGTCGTTTGAGTAGGCTGAGTAAAAAAGGGAAAATACAGACCAGAAAGCAATCATGTATCGATCAAATCAGATAAACAATCATATAGTCAAAAATCATATATCTGAAAATCAGACCTTATTGATTCTTAATCTAGTCAGAACGGCGTTTCAAAGGACGCGATAATTTCCAGTGCACCGCCTTAGGATCGCGGCTTAGGACCTCTATTTAAAAAGGCCCAAAACGATATGCATTCTATAAAGGTGATGATTTGTTGAAGTATCGGACCAATGAATTCCTCACGGTCTCTCTTAAATGCTAATCCTGCTATCCTACTAATATTATAAATGCGAAATTTTGTATGTTTGAAAGATTAGATGTTTGGATGTTTAGATGTTTGGTGTTTGTTACTCAATCACGTTTTTGGCTCTACCGGTTTGGATGAAATTGCACGAAGATAGTTGATAGCCTGGATTCAAATGTAGGATAGTTCTTATCTCGGGTCCATGCAGACGAAGTCGCGGACAGAAGCTAGTAATATAAAAATAGAGATTTACAAGGCATTTTAATGATAATGATCGTCTGTACCCTTCAGGCTTTTATAAAAAGATGCAAAACCCATCGATGATTGGAATTAGTAGTAAGCTTATATTAAAATGTCTGAGTTCTTTCAGCTATAAAAATCACAAAAATAACTGGCTATATATTAGTAGTATAAGAATAATTTTCCATTAGAAAAAAAAACCGCATTCTTTCTAATGGAAAATTACGACAACGTGTAAAAAGACTATACAATTTGACATCGATCTGAATTAATTAAAGCCCGTTCACACTTTTACGTACCTAACATTCGGGGCGGCCATAGAAAATGAGTTGTAGTCTGAAAGAGATCGGCGCGCGCGCCGCCCGATTCCATGAAAAAACGTTTTGCGGAAACCCGGAGAGCGTTCGCATTCTAAATTTGAATTTAGGTTAGTGTTAAAAGTTGAATTATTCTTAGTTTAAAAAAGTGATAGTTTATGTTTTTCAAAATTTGTTTTACTTATCAAAAGTGGCCGAAAGTTGTGATTTTTGTGGAGTTTTAAGTGCACATTTACACAGTAGGACCGTAAAAATTGGAATTAAGGAAACTGTGTGATCGATTATATTGCTGAGGGAAGGTCACTATGTCCATCATTTATTCGATCGATTGGCTACTCTTTGAACCAATTTCCCCATTGAATAAAATATCTATTTTTCTAACTAAGATTTACTAGCATGCTTCATAATTTTGTACCCTAACACTACATAAAAACTTTTATGACGGAGTTATTATATGACATTCTCTTATATTTATGTGATCTATGTGAAATTTCAAGTACATGGTATTCCATGTACTTGAAATTTTCCACCAACAAGTGGCGTACCATTATTTAATATTGTACCTTTATTATTAATATAACTTGTGAGAATTTTTCTATTCGAAGCTTTATAATAATATTCTCGGCGTGTTTTTAATAACGACTTTATGATATTGAGGTTGAGGCAGAATATCGATTGATTAACACCGTCTGACACTGGTAAAATGGAAATAATTAATCTATTAACACATTCAGTTACCAAACAAGAATTTTTATCATCATCATCATCATCATCTTCAGTCCGTGGTCATCACTACTGGACATAGGCCTTCCCTAATTAGTGCTACCAATTTTCGTAGGCAAAAAGATATTTACGAAGGGCCCAATTCTTATAAACAGGTAGGAATTATCATATGAAAATCCTCGAACAGCGAGTGTCTACGCCATGTCTAAAATTATCAGTAGGTAAAATTCCTTTGCAATACTCAGAGTTGGCAAAGCATTTAGTATCATCATTGCATCAAGATTGCATTTTGACCGCGACTCTAATAAAGGGATTTCACTGGTGAGGTAAAGATTTTTTTTTTTTATTAAAAATCTTTTGTTTTATCGCCAATGGATATGATTTCACACACTCTCTTCTGAGCAAGTCTCATCCACGATTTCTCCACCGAATGCCAATTATCATCGGTCTGCCTACAGACCTATGGATTTATTTCCGAGGATAAAACCTGCGGATAATACGAGGATAACTCTAGGATCCAGGACTCTTGGATCCAGGTTGAATGCACTAGAGCTGCATCCCGATAGCAGTATCGGCTTCCCCTGTTGCCTCGTTCTGTGTTCTTCTTGTCAATTTCTCTCAGGTACTTAATGTAACTAGCCAAGTGCTGCGGCCCACTACAAGGGCACTGGTGAACCCGATGACCCCCTTAGGTCGCCTCTTACCCCCGTAATGGGGACTATTCTTAACCGATACTAGTTTTATCTATGGCCTAACCTTGGCCTTGCTTACCTTTGGCTTAGTTGCTAGTGATCATGCCTTCGAAGTAGGAGGTCCTGGGTTCGAACCGGCAAGAATATTTGTCCCTGAGTCATGGAACGAATGGATGTTTCCTTTGTATTTCAATATCTATTTATCTTCAAATAAGTCTTATCGTTGTCTAGTACCTATTATAGGTGCAAGCTTTGCTTAGTTTGGGAGTAGGTAGAGTTGTGTTAGGTTGTCCCCAATATTTTATTTATTTGTTATTTTGATACTAGCTTCTGCCCGCATCTCGGTCCGCATGGAAATCGTTTATTTCGTAGCTCCATACAAACTTTCACCCCCCTTTTACCCCCTTACGGGATGATATCCAGGATTACTACTATCCGATGCCCTAGCTTGCCCGGGACTAACTATCTCTGTACCAAATTTCATCTAAACCGGTTCAGCGGTTTAAGCGTGAAGAAGTAACATACAGACTTATATTATTTATAATATTATATAGTATGGATATGGATTTATTTATCAATTATTTAATAATATGTCAATAGTGTCACATTACATTACATCAATCTGTCATTTAAATTCAAAGCGCACTTCGCCGGCGCAAGCGCACGTGTTTGATGGAGCCGTTTAAAAATGATGTAGCGCGGCTATTCCTGGGACAGGTATTTTGTGAAACGCGGGAATTCGACTTCTGTGAACCTGGCCCCCCACCTTGGCCGATTATTTTTCTTTTTTTTTTTCTGGAACTATTTTGTTTGTAGTTGATTGTAGTGAAAAGCATTTTGTTTGTAGTTGCACGAAAAAAAAATGGGGGGACCTGAAAAAATATCCAGCCCCCCACTTTAAAAAATCTTTAATTCGCCCAGATTCCAGCTGTTAGGAGCTATTGCATATAAGAGCGACTTGATTTGGGTGGCACGTTAAGCCTTTACATAGATAGATTCACGCCTTTATCCCTAAAAGGGGTAGGCAGAGCACATATATGAAACATGTTCCAGGGCCTGTTTTAGCATAAAAAATAAGAATAATAATATTCTTTATTGAGCCAAAACAAACAGACGCCGAAAAATATAAATTTAAACTAGAATAACAGTTAGGAACAGGCGATCTTATCGCTATAAAGCGATCTCTTCCAGACAACCTTTGAATAGCAGGAAATTACGAACAAAAATTAGGCACAGGTAGAAAGAGGAGAAAGATAACACATACAATAAATGTAGGTATTAAAGATCGATCGCAGTGATAGGTTGCTAGCCCATCGATCGCCCACAACACATTTCAACGTTCCCTTAGTACGACTCTTACGACGCACGGAGGCACGTTTAGCCTTTGATAACGGTGTTTGTCTATGACAACAGTATTTAAGCTGAGCTATCTTTCCCCGGGTTCCTTTAGAATTCCACCGGGATAATACTAGGAGGATTTTTTCCTAAACATATATTTTTTTGGCTACGTTGTTTTTACCTACTAAATATTTCATTGTATTTGTATGTCCCCTCCGTGCATGGTTGTCCTCACTGCTGAGGGTCGTGAACTCGCCCGAATCTATCCACTATATCTACTAATAGAGCAAATTGGACATTTACCTCCAATTTGCTCTATCGTTAGAACTAGTAGAGCAAATTCAAAGAAAACTGTTCGATTTGCTCTATCTGTATCTACTAATAGAGCAAATTGGAAATTTATCTCCAATGTGCTCTATCTATAGTATCTATATCTAAATACCTAAAAAAATGTTCTTAACTGCAATTAATTGTAATTTTTAATTGCACTGGTTAATAATTCCTGACTCGATAATTGTAAATTTATATACCTATTAACTTTATTATAATTCATTTAGAGCATAATTGTAATTCTTAACAAATGTTGACAGTGTATGATCGTACCAATAAATAAATCGATCTATCTATCGTTAGAACTAGTAGAGCAAATTGGAGGCAAATGTTCAATATGCTCTATTAGTAGATACTTACAAATCGTAGAGCATAGTGGATAGATTCAACTCGCCCATGGGTCACTGGATGATCGATTTGCGACTTAAAATATATGATAAATATATAAAGGATATTCGTATTAAGTTGTTTGACTGTTCGCCATATAGACTGACCGACGTTGCATGCGTTACGGTATATTTCTGTTCTATTTTCAAATACATAAACAATTGTAGGCATAATTGTTTATCCGAAACGAGTCAATTTTGTCAAACGAACGCAAGCAAAAAACGACTTTGTGCTCTCACGATAATATCGTTTTCTGCTTGCGTTTTTTGCTTACTATACTATACTTTGTCGATTCTAAAATTCCAAACTTAAAATGTTGTCAGTTTTCTAAGTTATCGGGTGCATTGATTCAACTTCAACTATAGGTATTTAACAAAGGACTTAAATGACATAAAAATTACTATGACGATACGACATTTTATAGCACTGTGCCAGACCTTGGCCCCAACTTGGTTCATCTCTTTCGCTTTTCAATCGGATTTCAATATGTTTCGCGCACTTTCGTTAGCTCTATGCCTAGCTCAACTTTCTGCCAAGTGAACTGGTACTTATACTACGACACAGAATAAATAATAGTATTACGTACAAGGTTCTCTGTTAACCAATTCCCTATTTAAGTACGCCGAACGAGCCTAAACATGGCTATACCTTTCTATCGCATGCAACGCGCTGCGATAGAACGCGTGTGTGCCGTTGGTAGCCCTAACATACCGGCTGAAGCTGGCAGGCACGTACCTACTTATAGCGGTGCGACGAAACCACGGAGTGAGCGGCTCCTGACTACGTGTAAATGATTGGCTAAATAAATGCCCTATGTCTTACAAGTCGCGTCGCGTGGCATTGACAACATTTCAAAATTTGTAATGATGCCTAGAAATCGAAAAACATTTCGGTAATCATCTTATCCGAACGTAATAAAGTGGTTTTCCTATTTTTATTAATTCTTACTCGTTTCCGAGAAAATCACTAAAATCTGTAAAACGCGGTATAGGTACCCCGTGCGTGACGTCATTCCTACATCTGTTGAGTGAAAAATGTGGACAGGTGCCCTAGCCACTCACTTGCTTGTGGCAACCACAGTTGCCAATTTCGCGCACGCCTAAACTGATGGTGGCAACTGTGGTTGCCAAGTGAAGTATGGACTTCTTTGATAAAGAAAAATTGAAAGCAATTTAGGCTACCTTTTTTAAAATCCGAAAGCAAGCGAGTGGATAGAGAGACATATTAATGACGTCATATTTTACTTAAGACCTATTGCAATTCACTACTTTTAATTTTGTTGTTTTTGGATGAAAATAAAGATTTAGGGAGAAATATAAAAACACGTATACCTTGAAATTTCATGAACTAAATCATATAATGGCCTACTTAAAAAAATTAAATGTTTCAATTCAACGGATCTTGTCTTACTCGCATTATATAAATTAGAAAGAGGGTAGATTATCTCGTTTCGTGTCGTGCCGTGTCTATTGCGTCGCCACAGCTAGCGTGAAACATATTGAAATGCGTTGGGGAAACGAAAGTGATCAACCAAATTGAAGCCCTTGACATAGTGGCGCGCGCGCCGGTGCCAGCGCAGATATGTATCATTTACGTTTTGCTAATGGCACCTAGTGATTGGAACTGAGACGTTGCAATGAATGGGTTAGAACTTGGCCTATATTCGACATCTGCCAAGTGATATTTTACGACCGGTTAGCCTAGTGGGTAGTGACGCTGCCTACGAAGCTGAAGGTCCTGGGTTCGAATGCCGGTAAGGGCAAATATTTGTGTGATGAGCATAAATATTTGTTTCTGAGTCATGGATGTTTTTCTATGTATTTAAGTATTTATATCTATTATATATATCGTCGTCTAGTACCCATAACACAAGCCTTACTGAGTTTACTATGGGACTAGGTCGGTTTGTGTAAGATTGTCCCCTTATATTTATTTATTTATTATTTATTATTTATATGGTAAGCCGAATTGCATCAAATAGTTCATTAAAAAAGCAACTCTATCGTCCAAGAAAGAAGATTCCAATTCCAATGACAATTTTATAAAAAGTCAGCCACAATAATCTTAACCACACATTTGGTTACACATAGCCAGAATATTATCAAGCATTGTTCCATGTCTGTTTGCTTACCTACTGGTCTTAATTGAACGAGAGCGAATTCTCTGCCTCATGTTGGGCCAAAATTCTTTCGTATGTCGGTGTCTAGCTGTTTTCCACTGCTGGTCGCATTTCTCAAACGATTATTGTGAATTTGTGAGCAGGATCAATTGTCTATAAAGATTTTTTTGGTCGATTCAATACGGGTCTCAAACTCAAAAATTGTTATTACTCCAAAAGAAAGAAGGCAAAAATATGCCTATTGAAGTAAATCCTATTCAGATTTCTTAAAGAATTACGAAGCTATAACAGTTTTAATATTGCTTGTTAGAGAGAGAAAACGCTCGCAGATCGTGACGTCACGTCATAGTAAATGACAATCGTTTCATATGAAGGTGCTTTTTGCGGAAAAGGGACGGAATAAGTTTGGACTCTTATAACTTTGTGATTATTTAATCCCCTGCTTTACTGGTTTCTCAATTTAATAGAATGGAATAGAAAAACTTTATTCAACATCACATTATATTTATCTTATTTATTTGATAATATCATATAATATTTTAAATCCTTTTTCGGGAAAATTCAACATTAAAAAGAAAAAATACTCGTGAGTGCTACAGATCCGCTGGATAAATTGATTAGATACAGAAATTTGCGTAGGATTATTTAACTTTTAGGATATACGCTGGGTTCAAAAATGTATGTAATAAAAACATCTTACTATTCAGTCCTACTGGAAACTTAGTATAGTTAACTATGGCTGAAATCATTTAAGGTGACTGCCCTTTATTTATTTCTTATTTATTTATTTGGCTCACAAGGCAAGTTACAGAGAATTACAGAAAAACAATATTAGCATAAAGGTTCAGATCAGCACGTCTAGCACGCGACGGCGCGCGAGCTCTCTCAATTTTTCTCGCACTATCCGTCTCTCTCTTATTAGAACACTTAGAAGAAGAGGTATAGTGCGATAAAAATCGAGAGTATGTCGCGGCCGTCGTGTGCTAGACGTGCAGGATATAACTCTAAACATGTGTGCACAGAAAGAAAGACAATTTATGGAAAGTAAGGGCTAATGATGGGTGGGAGGTAAGACGTATTTTTAAACTAATCTAAACTAAACACAACTACTAAAAACTAAACTAAACAAGAACAAAACACACACTTTAAGCATTTGGTTAGTGTGAACGCAGCCTACGTGCAGAAGGTACTGGTCATCGTTTTTTTTTATGAGGGTAAGCTACAATTAAATGTCTATGGACAGATTTAATAAAACTGTCATTAGAATTTGAATCTAATAGCTTAGAGGGTAAAATCCCTTTAACAACTGATTACTGATGCAACTCGGTCAACTCAAATATTTTTTAATTTACCTACTTAGGTCTAGTTCTCCCTCTGGGCTGGAAAGTCACATGTCAGTGGCTTTCGTAAAACTACTGCCTATGCTTTTACCTTGGGATAAGGTGTTAAAGCGGACCTTTTAGGGCACAACCGGGAATAACACTAGGAGGATGATGATTCCTAGGTGGGTTCGTTCGATAGTTCGTGGCGTATGGGGCTGTCAAAGAAAAGGTGGAAGACAGAGATAAACCGACAAGAGCCTAGCTCTTTAATTTATGAGACAAGATTGACTCTATAACGATTTATTTTTGCAGCAACATGGGATTGGAAAACGGCACGAGCGACGTCTATGAGGTAAACATATATATTAAATAGTCAATAATCACGCAATCGGTAATCAAGTCACGCAATTTTAGAAAAGTAAATATGTAATTGAACACCATCTATTAAATAGCAAAGATACTAATTTTTGAAAAATATTTATTTATTTGCACGCCATCTATTTACTCATGGAGACACTAATGACGTATAGGGTACGGCGAGAACCCAAACCGCATGGCGTCGCAGAGAGCCGTTATAGTTACACTATTCTTCAATAGATGGCGCGCAAACAAAGTCTTTAATTCTCTTATTCACCAGAAGATGGCGCTAAGCGTTTCAAAAATAAAATGAAACATTGGAAATCTATTAATACTAATGTGATCGAGAGGCAATAAAATATCAACTGTCGATGAACAGAAGTGCAATAGTAATGTCACGGTTGATCGAAGAGAAGAACGTTTGTTACGAGCATGTATGTATTTTTTGCCCCTTAATTGTTTAATTAGCAATTACTTAGTTGTGTTAAAAGGTAGATTACATAAACAAGTTTGGTGTTTTTCTCGTAAACTTGTAACTAAAGGCTGAAGGAAAGTTTCTTATAATTACATCTGCTCGGCTACTGCTTACTTTACTTAATAACGTTTAACCCCGTATTCATAAAACGTAACAAAACTGTGATAAATAAAATGTGTTATTGTCCCTTTCTGACAAACACAAGTGGCGGATAAAGACAAACGAATTTTTAAAGTATAAGTAACAAGAAGACACTAAAAGTAGGTAAAACAAGTGGCGAAAGTTTCCATGGCCAAATTGTTATTGGCCAACGTTTCAAAAAGTTGGCAACACGCAAAATGTAACCGGTGACCTCTTACTGCCTGTTTGTCCCACCACCATTAATTTTAAAAAAATCCTTATATTCCTCGCTTTCAGGCTCGCACCTCAGAAGAGCTCGGGCGCTACCTCATCGCGGCCCGAGACCTGGCACCAGGAGACCTGGTCCTGACGGAACGACCTCTGGTCTTTGGACCTAAGGCTACCGTGGTCCCTGAAGCTACCATGCCGTGTGTTGGGTGCTACAAACCCGTTCCTACTGATGCTGGAGAAAGATGCGCCAAGTAAGTTACAGAAGACCTGCTCTTTAGTGAGATATTACAAGTCTTCTGGCCTAAGCCTACAGTGGTTCCTGAAGCCACCATGCTGCGTGTTGGGTGCTACAAACCCGTTCCTACTGATGCTGGAGAGACATGCGCCAAGTAGGTAAGTTACACAAGTTTTGATTTTTAGTGAGTGAGTGAAATTGTATTTTTACACCAATATTTTTAAAATAAATTATGTAAATATGAAGCTACCATAACGTGTGTCGGGTGCAGCCATGCACCACCAGATGACATGATGTATCGGGTGTGCTACTGACCTGTACCAGCCAACACTGGAGAGGGATATGCGCCAAGAAAGTGATATGCAATACAATCTTATGTTAATGTCATAATCATAAACATGTCATCGAAAATCTTCTCTCACTTTATTTGTATTATTAGGTATATTTCAATACCTATATCTAATTGTTTTGTGCTAGGAGACTTACCTCAGTTATTTTTATTTAGCCGAACGGTCAATTATTTGCACACGAAAATTATCACACAGGCACGAAATCTAGGTAGGTATTCAAGAGGGAGATCTAATTGATAAAACTTTAAATAAAAACAAATAACGAATATAAAGGTAAACATCAACAATTAATTATAATTTATTATTGTTTAATACGGCGGTTGACGTAATATTTTTAAATAAACTGACATGACAGCTGCTTTCATCTTGTGTCAGTGTAGGCTATATAAGCCTAACCAACCTCCTACGAGTATGAATGTAAAAAAGCCAAATTTGAACTAACGTATGAAATTAAATACTAACATATGAAACACACAGTACAACTAGACAAACCGCTATCTGACCCTAAGATTAAAAGATAGTGTCACTGTAAACGTGACTAGGGTCAAATAGGAACTTGTCAGGCTTTATCTTAATTACTATGATCAAGGTAAACCTTGTACACATTTACAACATTTTCGTCTAGCCGCAAAAGTTTATTTCGAATCAATCAAATATAATCAAATATTGGCCTGAACTTTCTTGTACACAACGAACTGAAAACCTCAGTTACTTTTAATATTTAGTTAATGAATGCCCTAGAGATTCTCAATGTGGAGCGGTGTAACTTAGTTGGCGATGTTTGTGCACCAAATAAGGAACATTAATTGTTAGCTCCTTAGAGACGCTACTGTAATACCAACACTTGGGAACTTGGGATACAGGTCGAGATTGGTTTAACTCTTTACTTGGCAAAAAAGTAAGCTTTATTTGCGTTGCAAATTGTAAAGAAAAAAATCTGCAAAATAACATCAAAAATATGAATGTTATAATATACAATGTCTAAAAATGGGTTGTTCACGATATTTATAATTTTATAATCGCATATTTGCCATTCTTGACTTCGAATATCTTTTACATAATTTTGAATATGACCGTTGGGGCGGAAAGGTTCTCGAGTGGCGACCACGTATCGAAAGGCGCATCGTGGGTAGCCCCCTCCGTTTCCAGTGTTCTCGATCCTGAGCCTCTTGTGGCCAATCTTTTAAGAACGAGTCTAGCTCGTCCCGCCATCGCCGGCGATGCCTGCCGCGTCTCCATTTTGAGCTATCGGGTTGCCGGTCAGTGGCGGCTTTGGGCCACAGTTCACTTGGCATGCGGCAGACATGCCCAGCCCACTCCCACTTCAACTTAGCCGCTTTCCGAGCTACGTCAACTATATGAGTCTTGGAGCGCAGCGTGGTGTGCCTGATACGATCCATTAATATGCTGCGCTCCATGGCTCGCTTTGAGTTGCTGTCAACGACCAAGTCTGTGCACCGTAGGTGAGAACTGGAAGAATGCACATGTCCATGAACATAGTGGCAGGTCTCCTTGATGAGGTATTTCATGGACCAATAGCTCCTCCAGGCGTTTTCGGTCCGTCTTTCGATCTCTCATTCCTGTCGCGCCTGGGAGGAGACTAATGAACGTTAACTAGATTATATTAAATCTAAAAAGGCCCTTGAGACATTGTACCGAGGTTGCTGGCGAAATTTCCTCGCTGAATAGCAATGCTGATGCGTTGCGCGAAAAGCCGCCAGCTCTTTGGTCACCGTCACATCAACCAGACGTTCCACGATTTTCGCAAATAACTTAGGCACTGGTCCGACCGCCGGCTGATAAGCTAGAAAAGTTGGGCGAGTGACGGTTCATTGCGTGCTGACCAGCCACAGTGTGATCGATCGACCTTTACAGATCCGCAATGTAATGCTACTCGCCCAACTTTTCTAGCTTACTAGCCGGCGGTGGGACCAGTAACTTACGCGCACAGGGACCCCGCGGGTCTCAACGCCAAAGGTGGATATAAATATATTATAAATAAGTTTCGTTTTATGCAAATAATTAGTAAACATGTAATATCGGATTAATATGTAAATTAACTTCATCTCTCTATTACTAGTGTCTGGTTATTAAACTATCCAGACACGAGAACTCTAGACAGTATAATGGCAGTCCGTTTTGTCTACATCTAGTAAATTCTATGCGTTTAAAACAAAGGGCGTCTGGCTAGTAAAATGAAAACAATATTCAGATAGATTGACGAAGGTTTTGTTGCCAATTTCAATAAAGTTACCCTTCAATCAATGTATTAATAAACGTACGTAAATAGCCTTTAATATTAAAGGCTAAACGCCTTTATTCACTTTTTATTTAGTTTAATTTGTAAATATTGCGAAGCTAATAAAACCATTAATGAACATTCTAATAGAAGGTTATTAATACTCGTGCCTCGTGAGCCTGTAATACTGAATCGACAAAATTATTCACGAGAATCAGTTTGGACCCCGACATCAGACAAACGATTTTCATACCTCCGAGCGCTAGGAGCGGACTACGGCGTAGCACAACGAGCGGAGCGTAGCGGTGGACGGGTTAATACTTTCATTGCCAGGAACGAGCCTAGCCGGCACCTTGGCCGTAGGCGCTTTCCGCAACAAATCAAATACGGGAAAAACCACGGGACGGGCTACGAGGGTAGCGCGTAGCGATTCTTGGCAATAATGAGTTAAGGACGACTCACATCACATTACATCGTGCCTGAGCGTAACTTGCGCCGTTGCCGGGCCTAATATAGGACTTTCTAAATAAGGTATTCGTCACAATAGGCATGGTGCCTGATGTTCAAATTGATGACCATCAAATTATCGTAATAAAGTATAAATTATAAAATAGAATCCCCACGCTTTTATAGAAACAGAATTGTATGACAAAGTCTATGTACTTGTAATAAGGTGCAAAAGTGTAAACGTATCTTTGACCTCGACTGTACTTAAACGCAGTATTTCGCCATCTAAACAACAATTTATCTGATTTTCCATACGATACATGTACTTTTTTTTTACCTTTGTATGGAGCGTTGGCCGACTGGAGCTCCATACAAATGTAAAAAAAAACCTCTCAAAAAAAATAGTTTATCTGGAAAATGTGACGTACTAGCGCTCAATAATCCCCCTCTTGCGGGAAAGTCCATCGTTCCGTTCCACGCAGTATGTACACAGGTAAAGAAGTAACTGACCGAGTACTGGCCAGCGCTCGTCCGAAAATACGATTGTAGTGTCAAAATTATAGGCAGTTACTTTCTACCGATAGAATTGTATACGAGTGGTCAATTCAACACCATTTAATACCAAGTACCTATTTCAATTTTCTATCGCTATTTCAAAATTGTATTTCATCGTTTTTGAAAGTTTTCGTGTGAAGTGAGTCATCTTTGAGATTTGCACAAACCTAAAATCTTTAAATAATTGCAACTTTGAAAAAAGTAAAATGATCTCGCCAATCCTTCCAAAGTTTTGATTCGAATGTAAACAAACTAGAAGGCAGAGGTTTTAAAATGCAAACCAGAGGCTCTAGTATAAGTTTTACCGAAACAAAACTTTACGATCGCGTTTGCGTTTTACCCTCAATTTGTATGGGATTTGACAGCTAAACGCGAACGCGGTCGTAACGTTTTGTTTCGGTATAACTTATACTAGAGCCTCTGGTACACACTTTATCACTAAAGTGAAAAGTAAAGGGCTTTATCCTGTCCGACCCTCAAGACAGGTCAACAAGCAGTCTGCTGCATTTAATGCGCATATTTCTTAAACTTAAAAGAATAAAATAAATAAATATATTAATGGACAATCTTACACAAATCGACCTAGTCCCATTGTAAACTCAATAAGGCTTATGTTATGGGTACTAGACTACGATATATTTAATAGAGAGAAATACCTAAATACATAGAAATCATTAATGACTCAGAAACAAATATTCATGCTCATCACACAAATACTTGCCCTTACCGGGATTCGAACCCAGGACCTTCAGCTTCGCAGGCAGCGTCACTACCCACTAGGCTAACCGGTCGTCAAAGAATATTTTACAAAATGTATGTTTTCTGAGTTAAAATTCTGTGCCCCTAGTGGAAAACGATACAAGTCGAAAATTGTTACTTTACAGGAGAGCGAAAAATCAAAAGGAGAATGTTTTACAGCGCACTGCGCCGTTATGGTTAAAAATGAAATATAAATTTAAATGAAGATTAAGTACTAAAAATGCTCTCTTGTATGTTGTATTATAGGATTTTGTATAAATTAAACGGTTAACAAAATATTTGACTTGTACCCGTTTGAATTTTTAAAAAATTGAGATATAACTAAAGTCGTCCCTCTTTTCACGTACTTTTTACATAAGTGAAAAAAGGTATCCATTACAATAATTTTGAAATAACTCTTTTTGTGTTTGTTTTTTAATAAACTTCCAAATTAAAGTTTAGTTGTCTAATTCATAACTATGACATGGCATACACATTTTTGATTTAAGTACATAAATATCGACTTGTACCTATTTTCACATAATGTCAGTCAAGTCTGTTTGGATTTAAAAAGAGTTATATTAATAGTTATTTTGAGTTGTATCGAAATTTTATGGAATAAAATGAAATAAAACGCACATTTTTTCATTGTTTTAATTAGAAAAAAAAAAATTTTTCCTCATCCTTCTTTTGAACATATCTGCCAAGCATAAATGTGGAGCCAATTTTTTTTCTTAGTTTTAGATCTGACATACTGACAAACGCAGGGAACGACAAAATGTGACTTTTCACAGCTTCTAACCTCTCATCGCTAATTTTGTTGGCACTCGGCTGTCTTCCTCTGGGTGAATCAGGTACAAGACCTCCATTATTAGTTTTTCGGCAACGTTTTTGCACGAACTTGATAGTTTCATTAAATGTTTTAAGAAAACAACCCTTACAAGTTTGATAGGATTCAGTTTGTATTGTCAAATAATAGTTATTGGCAACTTGTCTATCTATTGTTGCGTTAACTTTTGTGTTTTTTTCTCTGCAATTTAATAAAACTGGACATAAATCGAACTCTTTTGCCATACTCTCCTAAGCTCCAGTAAATTTCAATCATTTTTTTCCTAAATTCTTCCGGTATTTTTAAAGCATATTTCATCCTACAGTCTTGAAGCTGCTGAAATTCTCTTTCCTTCACTTTTTCCCTTTATTTGTTGTATAATTCTTACCCAAATTTCTCCTTCTTTTTCAGTTTTCCCTGTCCTTTGTCTCTTTTTCACTTTTCCGTGGCTTGCGTTTTCGTCTTTCTTTGACACCAAGTTTATCCCAAAAAGAACCTTCTGGCTTTGAATCAGGTGTCTATGTTTCCTCTATTAGACCTCTGTCCAATTCTTTCCGAATCAGAACTTTCTTCAGTATCAGGAACATAATCGTCACTGCTGTCTGAACTATAGTCTATATAAAAGCACGGCAAGGAGTCTACTAAGTTAAACAATAAATCAAAGCAGGTCATGTACGACTTATCGCGATCAGTGAAGAAATGTCTGCGATTTCCTCAATTTCACGGTTCCGGTTTCCGCAGTAAGCTCTGCCGAATTTCACCTTCCCATACAAACGTAGTTTCGCTCTCATTTTAAAACTACGTGTTGGATTGTGACGAATCTTTGCATATACATTGACATGAGGTATATCTATGTCTGTAATTACTTTATATGGTTCCAGTTTATAAAACAAACGAAATACAGCAAAAACAAGTTTTGTAAAATAAATTAGCTGTATTTTTTTACTATCGTATCTGAAGCTACATAAACTAATTACAGACATAGATATACCTCAAGTCATTGTATTTGCAAAGTTTCGTTACAATCCAACACGTAGTTTTAAAATGAGAGCGTAACTACTTTTGTATGGAGAATCGAGCTTACTGCGGACTCTTAATATATTATAGTCACGGTAGGTTTTTATTGTTAGAACAAACCAATATGGCGACCAAGATTATTGACAAACGACCAGTGTATTGGTCCATTAAATACGTATTACTGTTAATCATACTACGTGAACTTAATCAATTTTCGTTTTATTTCATCAAACAATACTGAATATAAGTCAAAACTTGCTTGGTGTAAAAGGGTAATAATAATAAGTAAATATAAATTCTTAAATCGTAGACATAACCTATCGGATATATCTTAAAACTAGGTGAAAAGGGATACAACTCCCCCGTCATCTTCGTCGTCATTTGCGGTCCGCGAACAACGTAAACACGTACTTCTCTCGCCACTACGCAAAGGCGACTGAGCGCTCCGCGGGTGTGCGCGGGGGCATCGCATTTACACTTGTTGTTGAAGAATACCATGAATAATAAATATAGCGCCTGACTATGGATCTACAGTCCAATTTGCCAACAGGCCTAATTAAATGTGTCGAACTAATAAGCGGTCTGAGCTATCATAAGCATTAAATTAATAAAATAATCGCAAATATTTTGCTACATTAAATATATTGTAGTATAATCAGACCGGTACACTTAAAATTGGCTTTATTTTAGAAACATATTTAGAAACACGTGGATACTAACCTTGTCACAATTTATAAAATTACGCTAAATTATACCTGTTGAGTGTTGGGTGAAATAAATTACAATATTTAACACTGAATAATCACTTTTCCATTATAGGGCAATATCAATTTAAATCTCGACCACTATAAGACGATCCTTTGTCTCTTCATGTCTTCTATGGAAGGTGTCACTCGGTACATTTGGTTAATTCTCCGTTTTATCTCCGTATTTTACTCGAACTTATGAATCCAGTCGCTGGTATCCCTTATTCGGTTCAGTAGGACCATGTTTAGGAGTATCACGCTTTAGGTCACATGTCCGAGTTCGTACCTACCGACTTACGTATAAGTAAATACCACATTCCTCATTTCGGCATACTGCGCGAAAGCTCAACAACGAAGTTAAGAGCCGTGTTTAATGCAAGTAGTCCTAGCTCTACGGGTATTTCTTTAAATGACTTGCAAATGGTGGGACCGACAGTCCAGGATGACCTTCTGTCCATACTTATTCGTTTCCGCCAGCATAAATATGTTATATCAGGCGATATAGAAAAAATGTACAGAACCGTGCTGGTACATCCTGCTGACCGAAGCTTGCAGCTTATTCTATGGCGCGAAAACGAATCTGACGTTTTAAAAACGTATCAGCTAAACACAGTTAGTTATGGAACCGCTTCTGCTCCGTTTCTGGCGACCCGGTGCCTTAAGCAGATAGGTTTAGACTGCAAGGACAAAAATCTAAGTGAGATGATCATCCATGACTTTTATGTCGATGATTTGCTTAGTGGGGGTGATGACTTCGACGAGGTACTTAGGTTGCGTCAAGGAGTGATCGACGCTTTAGCTGCAGCTCGCATGCATTTACGCAAGTGGAAATCTAACGACTCGCGATTGATAAACTCATCCTGTCATGAATCGGTAAATTTGAATATTGGAACATTCGAGGCAACTAAGACATTAGGTCTGGGTTGGCATCCAGATGCTGATCATTTATATTTCCCAATCAGCACTTCAATCTCTGCGGGGTGTACTAAGAGAGACGTGCTATCCACTATCGCACAAATTTTTGATCCCCTAGGCCTCCTCAGTCCTTGTGTTATTAGAATGAAAATACTCATGCAACGCCTCTGGTTGCACAAACTGTCTTGGGACGAGCAGCTACCGTCAGGAATTCTGAGACAATGGGTGGACAAAGTCTCAAACCTACATGCTCTTAATAATATTCATATCCCACGGCGAGTTTTTTGTGAGTCCTATGAGCACCTGGAGTTGCATATTTTCACGGATTCTTCAGAACGAGCCTACGGTGCTTGTGTGTATGCCCGTAGCACGAACAGTGAGGGAGAGGTTTTAGTAAGGTTGTTACTGGCCAAAAGTCGCGTAGCTCCCATCAAACCCCTGACTATACCGCGTCTTGAATTGTGTGGAGCTTTAGTTGGTGCTCGACTGTACCAAAAGGTCATCAGTTCGATTCGAGCTCAAATTACCAGGATAACCTTCTGGACCGACTCCACCATTGTTCTGGCTTGGCTCAAAACGCTACCAATAAAACTACAACCATTTGTTCGAAATCGTGTAGGCGAAATTCTCGAGATAACAGCCAATAATTCCTGGCGACACGTTCCTATAGACGAGAATCCCGCTGACCACGTATCTCGAGGCGTCGACTTCAACGCAATAAAATCTCTTGACCTATGGTGGTTGGGGCCGAGTTTCCTAAAGCGTGATGCTTCGAATTGGCCAGTGAACTTAGGTGCAAACTACGTCGCTAATTTACCAGAGATTCGAACCGAAATTACGTTGTCCACTCGTGTTCAAGAGACTTTCATTGACTTTGACAGGTTTTCAAATTTTTCACGGTTGAAGCGCGCCGTTGCCTATGTGTTGCGTTTCACGTCGGTCTGTAGGAAGGAGCCAAGAACTACTCCTTACCTAAATGATAGCGAGTTAAAGAACGCTTTGAAATTGTTAGTTAAAATCTCGCAAGCCGAATCTTTTCCTGAATACAATATATTGTTAAGTTCACAAAACTTGCCCAAAGGCAGCCCACTGCTAAAGTTGAACCCTTTTTTAGACGAAGACTCAGTCATGCGTGTCGGTGGTCATCTTGCTAACTCAGAATTCTGCTATGAAAAGAAGCATCCAATCATCTTACAGTCCACTCACAGATTTACGAAGCTACTTTTTCAATATGAGCATAAACGATTATTGCATGCGCCACCGCAGCTATTGCTGGCTACCATCAAGGATCTGTACTGGCCAATCGGGGGGCGAAATCTGGCTAAATTATGCTACAGACAGTGTACCCTATGTATTCGAATGAAGGGACGATTACTTAGCCCATTAATGGGTCATTTACCCAAGTCTCGCTTATCCCCCGAGGGTCACGTTTTCGTCAATGTAGGTGTCGACTATGCAGGTCCCATAAGCTCGGCTAGTCGTCAAGGAAGAGGTTGTAGGATGGTAAAGGTGTACGTTGCCATATTCATATGTTTTACGACAAAGGCTATTCACCTTGAGTTGGTTGGCGACCTAACAAGTAATAATTATCTAATGGCCTTAAGTCGATTTATGTCACGCAGAGGAAAGCCTGCCAATATTTATTCCGACAATGGAACCTCGTTCGTTGGTGCATACAACGAACTGTCAAAATTCCTCAAAACCAATTGTAACTCGTTAGCTGAGAAGGCGTCAAATGAAGAGACGAACTTTCATTTTTTGCCAGCCTATGCGCCACATTTTGGTGGGCTCTGGGAAGCGGGTGTTAAGTCGACGAAACACCATTTAAACAGAGTGCTGGGAAATTGTAAGCTCACCTATGAGGAACTTTATACCACTCTCGTTAAAATAGAGGCAATTTTAAATTCTCGGCCACTCACCGCCCTGTCTACGGAACCGGAAGACTTAATGCCGTTAAGTCCCGGACATTTTCTCATCGGACGTCCACTGACCGCCCTGCCAGCTCCCGATTACAGAGACCACTCGTTCAATTATTTAACACGCTTCCAGCGAGTAGAACAACTTCGTCAACATTTTTGGACCCGTTGGAGCAAGGAGTACATTTCCGATCTTCAGCAGCGAGTAAAATGGCAGTCCAGCGGAGACTCCTTGTCCCTGAACACACTGGTGCTTCTCAAGGAAGATAACCTTCCCCCTTTAAAATGGAGACTGGGTCGCATCGTCGCAGTTCACCCAGGAACTGATGGTGTCAACAGAGTGGCAGATGTGAGGACAGCACAAGGAGTTGTGCGAAGGGCATTCTCCAAGATTTGTCCACTGCTGAATGCTGATGCTCCTAGCACATGAAAGCTTTCAGCGCGCGGGGGCATGTTGAAGAATACCATGAATAATAAATATAGCGCCTGACAATATCATCAGAGCAACGCATCTAACATACGTCGTGATGTGTGCGATATATAATAGGATTTTAGTTTTTAGACACTTACTCTTAAGTATTGTACCGAGAGGCAATAGATTACATGTCTCCTCATATAAAATTACGCTGTTTTTAATTACTCTCCTGAAACTCCTAAACACTTGTATCGTTTTACACGTATTTTTTGTAATCTATGGCGGTATAAGTCGACATGCGCTAGCAACTATCAAAATTAAGGCGTGAATACGGATTTAAGTGGACTTGTTCTCTTAGTAATGTCATATTATTAGTGTAAACCGATATAAATAGACATCGATCCTTAAGCACCATTTATCACGAAATAATAATATGCTTTCATTGTTAATAAGAATATATGTCAATATATACCCACCGCGTCATGGTCATTTGAGTCATTTATACCCTTTAGCACGACTGTAACTTTGTTAATTTACAAGAAAACTTAGATCCGTTTACACCAATCGACGCGATATATATATATTTTTTTTTTGTATGTATAACTCAATTTGACCAAAATCAGACTTATACCCCTTTTCACTAGGGGCACAGAATTAAAATGCCTATCTTTTCACGACTTTTTTAATAAGTCGACAGTTAAGTTACGTAGCCCAAGTTAATATTTAGATTTTTTTATTAATGCTTTTTGAAACGGTTATTGTTTTAGGTACAGCTAAAAGGTCATTGTGTAGAACCCATTAGGTTAGAATTGTTTTATAAAAGTATTTAAAAGCTTACGGTTACTAAAAATAAAATATTTATTGAAAATTCTGTGAAATATATAGGTACAACCTACAATTGATGAAAAATTTGCCTTTTTGAAAGTCAGTGCCCGCGCGGGCTATTAAACGAGCAATATTTGTATATAAATTGATATATATTTGTAATCACGTTCTCAAAAACGGCTCTAACGATTGCAATGAAATTTGGAATATTATGTATGTAGGTTTACGTGGCGAAAAAACGATTTACTTGGATCTTATGTCTGGGAAAATTCGTTTTATCCGTATTCTTCTCTATTTTCACCCGAGCAGAGCCCGGTCGCCCAGGAACAATATAGATTAGAAAAGTGATTCTCTTTTATTTCAGATGTGGCTGGCCAGTGTGCAGTGGTAACTGCCCAGGGCTGAAGGATCCGAAGCACCACGGCGGTGAATGCGTCATTCTGAGCGTTCGCCCAGAATGTGCGTTGGACAACATGCCTGATTACTACAGGTGTGTACCGTAGATTTTTATACCGTTGCGGTCCATACACTAAGAGAAATAAATAAGAACCTTTTTGAGGGCCTATCAAAAATGAGGTAGTTTTGTCATGCAATCCGTACGACGTCATCGGCACGCATCGGAAAAGATGCCTCCGGAGCATCAGCGTCGGCATTACCGACAGCGGCCACTAGCCATTGCTAGGCCCCTTTTAGATTTTGCGACGCCCCGGATGGGTAGATCTTTGCGAGGTACAAGTACCCAACATTTTCCAGTATTTTTTTGCTTGTTACGCGAGTACGCGAGGCCCATGATACAGGAGTGAGGCCCGGGCGGTTGCAGTGCTCGCCACCCCCAAGGGCCGCATCTGACTAGATACCGATAGGCGGATGCGTACGGTCCGTGCGATGAGAATATGCGGACGCTGTTGTATCAGTCTCTATGCAAAGCATACCAGAAATCTATTGCGTGCGATGCGTCCGATGCGGACATTTGGACGGATTAGTATGGTTATGGATAGTAAACCATCAAATTATTGCAATAATGTACCTACCTGCATTTTTTTACAAAATAGCATCATAAAAAGATATAAGAGCATTTTTTATCGTCAAAGAGTAACACTAGCTATAGGATTTGTTTTAATTAAAAACAAATTGTATGTGAACTACGTACCTAAACGCAATGTTTCACGTCCAAAGCAGCAATTTACTTGGTTTTTCGTCCAACGTTGAGCTCAACGTTGTGACGTCACCATTACCTGACAATCAGTATGGGCCAATTTTAGCTGTTGCTAGGGAGGTCTAAATTTGCCGATTGAGCTGAGGGTAAAGGTATAGTTTGGATGACAAATTGACAATTCAATATTATTTTACCATCGATCTGATCTTATAATGAAAACAGTAGGTCGCCATGGAAATTCAGTACTTAACCGACATAACACCGTTGAGTTTGGGTTTCGTTAGAATCTTCTCAATGAGTAGTTGATGACGGTATACAGAAAAATACAGTCGGCAATAAAACCTTGTATCAAAAATGAAATTTTTGACAGAAACTTATATGTGGATGACTCCTCAATGAAAGTGAATTGAATCACGGCCCTATTTTATCACCACCAATTTCTATATTTCAGGCACGACGCTCTCCTTCCCCTAAGATGCGCATTGCTGCAGTCAACGGCTCCCGAACTCTGGACCAAGTTATCTGAAATGCAATCCCATATGGAGTGTCGCGCTCCGGGCACCGAAGTTTACGAGTGAGTTACACTTTAGTTTTTTCTTACCCCTAAGTAAATCGGTTGTCTATGGGCCATTTATCTGAAACATAATTGTTCACTTTTTTAACGCCTGACACAAACGAATTTTGTATAGCTTGAACGTGTCTTTATCTGTTTTTCTGTGGTATTGTAGGTCCCAAACGGCGTTTTTTAATCGAAAGTCGTGTCCGTACAGTTTTGTCTTAGTTTTATTTGAAGTGTTTAGCATGTTCATTTTAATTTACCGAGCGATATCGCGCTTTTAGATTCCGATTGCGAATTAATATTCTTACAGTATTTATTTTTATTCCAGTGAAGCCAACGAGTACATCGTAGAATACCTAATGAACAACTTCATCAACAAACTCGATGAAGACACAAAGAAGAAATATCTTCCAGAGATGTCAGCAGAACACCTCCACGTATTCTGTGGCATTATTGACACCAACGCCCTCGAAATCCGTCTGCTAGAGGGCACAGAACTACTAGCACTATACACTAACACGTGCATCATGGAACACAGCTGTATTCCAAACACGAAACATACTTTCAACCATCTCACCAAAGATAGGAGCGAACTGTACAAAATTACAGTCAAGGTTGTAGTTCCAGTAATGAAAGGGAACCATATAACGACCATGTACAGCCATGCTCTATGGGGAACGCAAGCAAGGAGACAGCATTTAAAGGACTCCAAATATTTTGCTTGCCGCTGCGAGAGATGCGCTGACCCTACAGAACTTGGCACTTATATCAGTGCTATGAAGTGCCTAGGAGATGGAAATAGCCTGTGTGATGGCATACATCTACCAGAGGACCCATTAGATGATGAAAGTGATTGGGCCTGTAATAAATGTACTGTTAAAGTGAATGGATCTCAAGTGGTTATGATAATATCACAAATGGCTGAAGAGGTAGAGGCTGTTGAAATGATGGGGGGCTCAATACAGATGCTAGAGGATTTGCTTTGCAGATTGTCAATGTTTCTGCATCCAAATCACTATCATTTGTATTCTATAAAACACTCACTGTTACAATTGTATGGGAGGCAACATGGTTACACTTCAGATGAAATATTAAATAGAAAAGTTAAAATGTGTAAAGATCTTATTGATATCACCAATAAACTTGATCCTGGCAATGCCAGATTGAGTCTTTACAGTGCAGTATTGCAACATGAATTGCATTCAGCATTATTCATGGTAGTCAGGAAAGCAAATGGTGATGGAAAATCATTGGATGATTTAAAACCGTTCATTGCCGAAGCCAAGTCTGCCATTGATGCGGCTTTAGAATCTTTGAAAGATGATATGGAAGAATTAGCAGGAAAGAAGCTGTTTGCGGTTATTTCCGAAAGTAAAAAGGATTTTGACAAGTATTGTAAGAAAAAGAAAGTCAACGTTTGATTTAGTTTCTTAATTTCACTTTGTATTCATTGTTTATTATCGTTTCTTATATTTAATTATCACAGTTGTATCTTTGTTCACATTTTCTTATATCTACGTTTTGTTATTATAACTAAGTACACATATATTTGAATGTATTTCTTATTAACACTCCCTTTCTATACTTTCTTCCCCGTATACTCTCTTCCTGTACATTCATGGTAATTTCAATCAATAGTACTGGTTCGAATCCTGGCTCATATGTGTTATTCGGAACTTATGTACGGAATATTTACCGTTAGTTTTTCGGTGAAGGAAAACATCGCGAGGAAACCGGTCTAATCCCAATAAGGTGTTTTCCCTCTGGGTTGGAAGGTCAGATGGCAGTCGTTTTCGTAAAACTAGTGCCTATGTCAAATCTTGGGGTGTCAAAGCGAACCCCGGGCTCCTTTAGGGGCATTACCCGGAATAACGATAGGAGGATGATGATGTAATAGTATTCAAGTCTATTTTATCATAAAATCACAGACGCGCGCGCACGCACGCACACACGCAGAAACACGTACACACGCGTACACCCACACACTCAGGCTGGTGTTATCACATACGTGTAGCCTTTTTCGTCTAAATAGAAAGTAAGAATGTACCTATAGTCCTAAGAATAGAAACTTAATTTGTTTTAGCTTATGCATGTAATCATAAATAATTTACTTTATGATGTAATGGAGGAGCGGGAATTCCTGACACAGGTTTTTTACCTACTAGGAAGCCCCAACCTTGTTGTCATCTTGTGACTCGCTTTTATCTCAAATAAAACTTTCATTTCCATTTTTTTCATTTCATTTCCAAATCAATCAAATTTCTTGATCAATTGAAATGGATCTATATTTTTGTCAGTTTCAATGAAGTTTGACAAGAAATAGCACTCTACGTGTGTAATGAATAGTATTCCGGGATAACTCATATTTTGTTCTACGACCAAGTCAAAAGTGCACTCAATGGTCCACCTCCACGAATGTACCAGAATAGCAACAGTGCGGAAGGGTTGGCGACGGATTGTGAAGATTGCCACCACCCCTGACATTGTCCCATAATATTTATTAATATCTATTGAAAATATGAGCGATTATTATCCTAGATTCCTGAACCAGCCAAACCCACTCCTGCCTTTATCACTATCGATGCTGCTCACGATCCAGTCAGTGTACCTCGACACCCTGCTGTAGATCCCGGGCGTCCTTGCGCGCGCGCAGCCGCTTCCAGTGGAAACCACACCCACGACCATGGCGTGGGTGTGGTCTTTGATCATGAGTGGGCCGCCGCTGTCTGCCTGTAGAAGTGGAATTTGTTAGTTTCTTATGACTAAAAGCTGATTTTAACGACGTGGAGCCGTGGCCTAAACGTGTATTTAGCTCTTTGACAAGCCATACACTTTTAAGTAGGTAAGAACGAGATAGGTGCTCCAGATAAATATGAGACTTCATACCCATAAGGATTAGGCAAAGGTCAAGGAAAATAAAGCTTTGGCAACTGTCAACTCTATTTGAATGACGTTAAGGGCCAAAAGTGCTAGCAATTCAATATATTTTCAATCGCTAGTATTCTAGCGACTGAAAATTGATATTGCAGAGATAAGTTGCTCCTAACACTTTTAACCCTATTCTCATAGTTTACTTTCACGACACCCACGAAAAGAACAGGATTAGTGCTATCGCTGTATCAAGGTAATTTCTGCATCTGTATTTTACCCACAGTACACACAACGTCAAACCTACTTCAACATAAAATGATGTAATATAAAAAAGAGGTAGATAGGTAATAAGCGCTCCAAAAGTAGCACACTAAAACTGAGTCAATTGCACGAACTTGCCTCAGTTTCGTGTCGTCAATGGACACGTATAAACGCTGCAGCTGAGCTGTCAGATGTGGTGGCCATTTTTAAACAGGGAATTTCGTATAGAGAACGTACCTACCTCTTTTTTATATTACATCATTGTACACATACATGTGTATGTCCAGGCGCGGCGTGGGTAGGCCCCACACAAAGTGGACCGATGACCTGGTAAAGGTTGCGGGAGTCCGCTGGATGCGGGTGGCGCAGGACCGGTCACTTTGGCACTCTTTGGGGGAGGCCTATGTCCAGCAGTGGACGTCTTTCGGTTGATATGATGATGTATTTTCAAGATTAGTTACCCAGCAAGAATCCCTGCCTCCCTCCTCATACCCCGCACACATCTGACTGCCGACGATGCTGACTTTCTTCCCCTGACTCTTGTACCACTGGTTGCACTGGTCATTGGTGACGACTATGACGTCAGCCTTCTGAAGTATATTTGGTCTGGATCCTGAAAATTACGTAAAACGAAATAAGTTCATATGAGTTAAAATAAGTGGAGTAACGACGTACGTACGTCGCCCGCTTAACCCGATGAACGCGCGTCGTCTGTAGAACAATGTGTAAAGGGCTTATGACTCAACTCCGCTCCCTAAGTAGGATGCTAAATTCAGGTACTATTGTCCGTTGGGCCCACACGTGTGTCCCTAGCGCGTCCGACGGGTTAACTGAGATGGCGGGAGGGTAACGAATGGACGGTACCCGTATTAGCTTACGTATAACTGAGAAAGTGACTTAAACGTCTCCCTCCGCACCTCTGTCACGTCTCAGGCATTGTCTCAGTTAAATGATGGAACTATATAAATGCATATTTTTCAGATATACGAGTATCTTACCACTTTACCGTTACATATTATGGTTGTGTAAAATGTGTCTTAATAAGTAAACTAATTATGATTTTATATTTGCAGTACGATAGCCATTTCAACGCCACGCTGCTACGCTAACGCTAAGCCGTAGTCTGTAGAAGCTTAATGGCCATATGTAGCGAAAAGCGCCTGTAGCGCTCCGACGCAATAGGATATTTGACAACAGTGAAAATAATTTGTTTTTTCATTAGCAACAGATAAAAATGACGAAAATATTGGGAAACTATCAATCTTTCATTTAAGTTGTCAATTTTAAGATTTTTAAATTCATGAAAACTAACAACAAGGACGTTGTTTGATTGTGACGTACAAGCCTGTAATCCCTACAAATTCCATACTAACGGAGCGTTTTTGACGTTTCATAAAAAGAAGCTGATTTGACTTCTGTCAAATAGCGTATTGTGGTACCTAGTGGTGGCGCTGAATGAGCCAAGATACGGCATTCGTTATGTTCTAACAATTATTTTATATAAGTAACAAGCATAAAAATAAATTACTTTATCCAGACTATGGAAAACTAACTACAAAAACTTAAAAATGTCACCCGGAGCAAACTTCTCACATCGATTGATCAAAATCGGTTCAGTATCAAACGTTAAGGTGGAATACACGTGAAATACAAACAGACTGCTAAACTGCTCTTTCGTTTCGGCTCTGCCGTAGTCTAGTTAATAGTAGATTGTCTGACAAGGGTCTAAAGCAAACCATATTCATATTCAATTTATTCATAAAGCCAATTTGACATGGCATAGTACCTACCTAAAATGAAAAGTAAAAAAAATAAAATTAGACATTATGATTTATTTAAAATAAAAATTAATATACCAAGAGGTGGTTATTTTGTTCGAGTGGTACTCCGGCTTTTAGCCCAGAGTTATACAATCTACTTTTCACTTAGACTGCGCGAAAATAGTAAAAACAAAGATTATCCATCCACAATCAATAATAAATTACACTGCGAAAAGATTGTTCAATTTGGCGGCATGATTTTTTAAACAAACTATTTTGATACAGATACAAAATATAGACACCACGAATAAGCGCTACTGACCGTCTATCTAGGCGCGTCCAAACGGCCGAGCGCGGCGGTCAGCGTACGGGGCATAAGATAAAGCGAGATAGACAAGAGTCTGTCCCGCTCAATCTATAGCTTATGCCATGTATGCAGTCAACCACGCTTGAATGTTTGGACGCGGCTAAAGACTGTCAGAGGCGTTAATTTTTTTTAATAATTGTCACTTAAGGAATAAAAAACACCTAATGTTTGAAATCAAAGCCGTTTCCTGATTGGTCAATTTAAGAACTAATTGGATTCTGGTTAGTTCATAGCAAATACAAAAGTTTTTTAAAGAGTTGTGATTGGTGGATTTAATACGGTGAAGTTTTGAATGGTCAAATTAAAATGTTTTAATAATCATAAATATTTATTTATTTATTTATTTATTGAAAAAACAGGTTACATAACATTACAGTGTAAGCACCAATGCGTCATGAACCGAACAATGTTTATTTAGACGGCGAAACGGCGTGGCCCCGTTGCGTCGACATCTCGGGTGTTGGATTTGGTAGGTTGCCCCGGAACCGACGAAACACGAAACAAATATGTAAGTATGCATATTTTCCCTAGGGGCTACATGTACTACTTTAGCCCCGCTTGCTAAGCCTGATATGACATACTTTACGAGCATGAGAAGAAAAGATTTTCTAAATAAATAGATACACATACACAGATAACTTTGAAGAAAAAGACACAACATTATCAAACTAAATTCTAGCTAGAAGCAAAATTATCTTAGGTGCTCTAGCGTTTATATCTACGCAATATCAAGATATTTAGATGCTAGGAATACCAATTTCTGTTCTAGACAGAATATATTACCGAATTACTCAGTCTATCTCATAAAGACAAATGAACGTATAGCTTCTATAACCCCGTATAAGTATCGTCCTAAAATAAACTATATCTTCAAGGCTGGAGGTATAGTTTAGACTATTTCAATATTTTTTTAAAGATAGGTACCTATATGAATGAAATGACATTTATGATATTGATATCTAGATTTGGTGACACGACTCAAATGAGACCAGAGAGAAAATGTCATCGAAATATTTTGAGCTATTTTCAAGAACCAAATCAAATTACAAACAAATATAAGTGTTGCTCGTTTAGTCTCATGACGATCTCCCATGGAGCGTATATTTAAATAACACTACCATCCTTTCGCCATATAATCCGTTCGAATCCAAATGCCACAATAAAACAGAATTAATAAATTACAATATTAATTAACGCTAATTAATAAAAACAAACATATAACTTAAAATATAGGTAAAAAAATGGCATAAATCGCCGACAACGGGCAAGGTGCCCAGAAAGCTGGCCGTATTTCCTCGCTGTATAGCGATACTAACACGCTGTGCGAAATAATGGCCAGCCCTCTGGTCGCCCGAGGCTTCTATTAAGCGCGTCGCCAAATCTTTATATAGCCGACGCGCACTTGGCCCCCATGGCCCCAAGGTTTCAACGCCAAACGCCGCAAACATGTAGCTGTTTCCTAGGACGGCATATTTGCGGCGCTTGAGGCTTTCGGCCGAGGATGCCGCAGCGCCAGCGGCGGCGCTGGTGCTTGGAACATGGGACGGTGCCAGGGTATCAACGCAAGTAGAATCCCAAACTAGCGGCTGATCCATGCTCCAAGGCACCAGCGTCATTCCGTCAGGTCTCTTGCCATCGTCCCTGGCCAGCCCCATATGTGGGTCAGCATTTAGTATGGATTTGCGAACAAAACAATTAATATAGCCCGGGAGAGGAGGGATGTATAAAAAACACTTTAAGGGATGATTATCGTGTAATTCCAGGGACAAGTGTGATAATGTCTTACAGAAATGTTTGTTTACATGATTGGACACTTAAGGATGAATAGACTTTCAGTTGTACGAGGGTGATTTAAAAGTTTTGAGGCTGCACCTTTAAAATGAAAACTATACTTTTATAACCATTTTATTTTGCTACATTGTCTCCAAAATATATATACACTTTTGCCATCTTGCCTCTTATTTCATTATTCCGTGTAAAAAAAAGAATCTTCTAGGTCATCAAAATATGCAGTTCAATCCTTGCACCTCCATAGCCGTAGAAAATTGTTGGTCTCCCAAGTATTTTTTTTTTTAGGTTGGATAACAGATGATAGTCGGAAGGGGCCAAATCAGGTGAATAGGGTGGGTGCGGCAACGATTCAAACCCACAATTACGAATCTGTGCCATTGATTTATCTGCTGTGTAGACAGGAGCGTTGTCTTGGTGGAACAAGACTTTCTTTGATATCATACCAGGACTTTTTATTTTGATTTCCTCACGCAAACGTCGTAAGGGGGTATAATAGTAGTCAGAATTTATAGTTTTACCTTTTTCAAGGATTCTATCGTTATTACCCAGAGGGATTTCTCAAAAAGAGGCTCGCTTAAAGGCTGTGGCAAAAAACTGAAGCCATCACCTTCCTGGCTGACAAAATGGCCTTGCCTTTCTTAGAAGGTGGTGACCCTGACCTTTTCAATTGCTTGGATTGTATTTTTGACTCTGGTGTGTTGTGGTGAATTTAAGTCTCATCCATAGTTACGAAACGATTGAGAAAGTTTTGAGGATCAGCCTTAAATAAGTCCAAACTATCCTGTGATATCGTGTGGTGTGTTCGTTTATTTTGAGCTGCAAGCAACCTAGGGACCCACCTGACAGACACCTTGTAAAATCCAAAAACGTTGGTGATGATTTTCTGTGCTCGTTCATAGAAGATGCCTATTGCTTTCGCTATCTCACTGACCTTCAATCGCCTATCATTCATAATTATTTCTAATATTTTATTTACATTTCCATCTGTAGTAGCCGTTAATGGCCTGCCACTCCTATGTTCATCTTGAATGGCTTCTCTAGCACGTTTGAAATCCGCTATCCATCTTTTTACGTTGGCATATATGATGGAGCGGATTACCCTTATGTCTGACACACGTCTTCGAAAATTTTCTTTGATATGAAACCCTTTTTTTCGAAGTACTTGATAACGGAACGTTGCTAATTTGTATCCATTGTTGAGGAAATCACAAACCTTCTTTAGTATTCCGATTTTCACAATTGTGACTGAAGAAAATCGTAGATTGTATGACAAGGGTCTAAAGTAAGCCATATTACCACGAGATGGATATTTTCCCGAACGAAGTGAGGGGAAATAGTTTGAGGGGTAATATGGCATTTAGACCAGAGTTATACACTCTACTTTTCACTTTGACTGCGAGAAAATAGTATAATCAAAGATGATCCATCCACAATCAACAATTATATCAAGGCAATTTGCCGACATTCTTTTTAATAAATTGCTTTGACACAGATACAAAATATTCACACCACGAATAAGCGGTCAGCCGTCTAATAGCTGCGTCTAAAGTGGCCGTCAATAGAATTCGCTAACTATGTAAACCAACCGCCATATTAAAATTATCTTTCACTATGGCGGTTTGTTTACATAGTTAGCAAATTCCATTGACGGCGACTTTAAACGGTCGAGCGCGGCGAACAGCATACGCGGGGCATACGATAAGGCGAGATAGACAGCGGTCTATCCCGCTCAATCTTTATAGCTTATGTCATGTATATAGTTAACCACGTTTGGACGCGGCTATAGTCAGTCAGAGGCGTTTATTTTTTTAATTATTGTGAATTAGGGAGTAAAAAACACCCAATGTTTGAAATGAATTCTGTTTCCTGATTGGACGATTGGAATGTCTATCTATATTCTGGTTAATTGATAGCAAATACTAATGTTTTTTTAAAGACTTGTGATTGGTGGATGTAATACATTGAACTGTTTTGAATGGTCAAATTAATATGTTTTATAAATCATAAATATGTATACATATTTTCCCTAGGGCTAAATGTACTACTTTATGTGACGCACTTTTTGAGCATGAGAAGTGAAAACAAATGATAGTGCATAATAAAAATATGAGGGTATAATCAACCAGCGTTATTTCTTGTTTTTCATTTTATATTAGACCTTAGGCTCAAAACTTTTCAATTCGCCTACGTATGAAGCGTGTAAGCCTCAAGAGCCGACAAATCAGTGAGAACCGAAGTGCCTGATCACTATCAGATCTCGCTGGGCATTTGTTTATTTACCCACACGTCACTACGTATGGGTAAATAAACAAATGCTCATCGAAGCGCGAACAGCCAATATCTTTCTAAGAAGGCGACTGCTTACAATGGAGCGAGCTAAGGCAAGAACGATTTTCTATCTATATCATAATATATATTATTATCTAGCCGCATTTATAAATCGGAATGAAAATGATAGTTCTGCCTAGTATAGTTGGGGAATCAACTTTTTTCCTTTGCTAGTTGCTCTGGTTACGTCACCTTTGAAAATCGTGTCCTCTTTATAATTTATACTAAAATCTATACAAATATTATAAAGAAGACACTTTTGTAAGATGTAGCTTTATATTTTTATTTTTTGTATGTTATGGAGTACCTATGGGCGTAATCTCGGGAACCACTGAACGGATTTCAAAAAATATTTCACATGCGTGTAGAATCGAGTTTCTGGGTGGAAATATATTTTCAGCCCGGTGGTTTCCCTGCGTTCTTTGCAATAGGTCCGTGGGCGAAGCCGCACGGGTTTCTAGTATTTTATTGCCAACATAATTAATCAATTTCTAATTACAAACTTATTTTCATATATTCTAAAAAAATCTTATTGGAAGGCATTATTGCTTTTTCAATCCCAGTAGCATAGCCGTTTACTAGATAAACAGGATCCGATTTGTGTAAAGCTTCTCAACATATAATCATATACTATTAAACTAGCAATATTTGTATATTTGAAATCACGTTCTCGAAAACGGCTCCAACAATTTCGGTGAAATCAGGAATATGGGGGTTTACGGGGCGAGAGATCTATCTAGCTGGGTCTCATGTCTGGGAAAATTCGTTTTCTCTGTATTTTTACCCGAGCAGAGTTGCCCAGTGACTTTTGACTTGAGTAAGAAACATCCAACGAAGAATAAGTAAAATCATAAGATTCAATCAAATCATTTTACTGCGTTTGATAAACAAAATGTCTTTTATACACATCGGACCGATATAAATTTTCACAAAAATAACACATCAAATCTTACTTATTACAAGTTTTTTGTCCTTCAATCGAAAAGTCTGTCTGGAACATATGTTTACAAATCACGCTTGAATTCACGTATCTACTAAATCCTCTCCTCTTTGAAGTCTTCGAGAATATCTTCGAAGCCTGTTTACAAGCTTCCGAATGTATTTACTTCATGATTTTCTTTTGTTTTTAGTTTGCCACACAAAACCTAAAGAGATAGGCACTTGTCCCACCGGCGGCTACAAACTATTAGCGAGTAAAACTATAAACTACAAACGAGTGGGCGAGAGGCGAGAAGCGAGTATAGTTTTGCTAGTTTAGACGCTCGGCTATAAGCGAGTGTTTGCGTGCGACGGGCGATTACTCGCTGCACTAACTCAGCCGGGGGGCTATTCGCCAATGACCTATACGATGTCCAGTCGAGGTCGAAAATACATTTTCACCACACTAGCTCGGAAAGAGCTGTTTTATTCTTCAAAAACAGTGAGCAAAGTTGCATTTTATTCACTAAAGAGCAAAGAAGAGCAAATAAAAACTTTGCAGGAGGGCGGGAAGCGACTGGATGCAGAAAACGGAAGACCGGGTTTTGTGGCGTGCCTTGGGGGAGGCTTATGCCCAGCAGTGGACTGCTGTGGGCTGAGATGATGATGATGATGATGATATTACGATTGTTACTATAGGGACAAGTATGTGAGATAAAAACTATGGCTAATTTGGATGTCTATATGATTCTGACTGTACGGTCGATCAATTTGAATCCTAGGACTCTCTGTGTGCAAAATGCTGAGCTGTGTGCACTTTGACGTTTACTGTATAAATGTATATACATAGGCATAGGAATCAAATTGATTGACTGTACAGTGTACAGAAAAGTAACGGGGTTACTAGTTAGTTGTATTGCCAAAAAATTAATTAAATTTATTTTTATTAAAATCTAAATCTAAATTGTGCATTTGAAGTATAATATTTTTACTCTATAACATTATGTATCATTTCTGACACCACACTATGTACCATATTTAGGGAGAATCTCAGAAGATCGGCGATGTACCGTGCATGGCGAGCGTCGAAATCCGTGTGATTGTTGGGTAACAGAAATACTTCCGTCCAGGCTTGTTCTCCTACTCCACAATCTTTACTACAGACACGTGCCCCGGGTGATATTAAAAAGTTTAATTTACATAGGAAAGACAAAATGAAAGGGTTTGCGGGACACGCACCGTGAAAAACTCAAGAAAATTAATAAAACAAAAAGTGGACAGGCATCGAATAACATAAAGCCGTGGAAGTACATGAGTAAAATAAACTCAGATTCGATGCCGGCCCCAAAAAAAAGAAAGGATGATATAATGAATGACGATGATGAAGAAGCATTATTAAAATTATTAAAAGACATGGATGATAATCGCGAAAAGAGGAAATCGCGGAGGAATTACGCAAAGAACTACTTACAACTGGTGATCCGTTTAAAGGTTTTTTTTGATTCGATGTACTTAAGTACAAAGCACATGCCAGAGTTTTATCAAAGGTCTATTAAAAAAAAGCTGTTTCAAATGGTCACGGAAGCTGAAGATGATATAGCTAATTTATCGTTCTCGGGTTATTACTCAAACAATTATGATTACAACTCACGCCAGTCACGCCCTTATGCTAATCAGACATATAATTCTTCTGGACACGGTTCTACTTACTCACCTGAACCTAGCAGGTCTGGTTTACAGCAAACTGAATCAAGAGAAGATACTACTCCTGCCCCAAAGAACACAGCTCAAGATTCAATGGCTGCTACTAATAACTAAATATAACTATATTACTCCACTATGACGTTTGATTTTTAAAAAACCAATTAATGTATGTATACTCAAACTCATCTCTTGTCATCCTATAATATATACGAAATTCGTTTGTCAACTCGTAGAACAGTTTGAACTCACTGTATTCTTTTCTGAAATAATTATTTTTTTGCATCCAAATTTTTCTTGTCATTCTTTTTAAGATATTCCTTTTTTTCTTCCGACACTTCAAAATTGCCACTGCCACTACACACACGCTTTTATAAAATACATCATCATCGTCATCCGAACTTGACAACAAAGAGTTCGTATGATTGTTTTAAATTTATTGTATATACGTGCACTCGCATCCACTTTGAAAGGTAGAATGATCGCTCTGATCGCCAAGCAGGCTTCGGCGAGTACCGTTGAGCTAGTTTTATAGTCGATAGCTTATCGCTACGGTCAACTAGTAGACAGTGGTCTCACCGCCAGCTATCGGCGAGCTCGGCGGTCAACTAGTAAAATTCTGTACTAGAAACAGTTGACAATCGGCGGGCAGCTAGTAAACAATTCTATGGAATTATCGCTTATTCGCCGGGCGGTGGGAGAGTATCCTCGCCGGCAGTGTGATCAGCCAGCTATGAACTATAAAAATATAACTTTGACGACCGCTTTAGCCTAGTTGGTAGTGACCCTGCCTACGAAGCAAGAGGTCCTGAGTTCGAATCCCCGTAAGGGCATTTATTTGTGTGATGAGCACGAATATATGTTCCTGAGTCATGGGTGTTTTCTATGTATTTAAGTATTTATTTATCTATATAAGTATGTTTATCGTCGTCTAGTACCCATAGTACAAGCTTTGCTTAGTTTGGGACTAGGTCGATTTGTGTAAGATTGTCCCCTAATATTTATAATATTTATTATTTATTAAAACTCTCTCTTTTATGTACACGGAAGCGATTATCTTTTGTTCGTTTCTTGGGCTAGAAAATAGCCGATAGCTCATAGCTTACTAGCTCGCGGTGGGACCAGTGCCATATGAACCAAATAATATAGATCCATCGATACGTCGTTTTTATTTTGGACGGCAGAATATAACTAAATCCCAATTTTGTGTTTGACAATTAGGATTTATTTATCCACAAAAATCCTAAATTATGTTTTGTGGATCAAAAGGAATCTAGATATAAATCTTAGATAATATCAATCCTTTGATCTTGGGTCATTTGGTAATTCTAAGATTTGTCATGGGGATTGCTTCTAGTTTACCTTGTTGGTTTGAATTGGTTTGACCTTGTCTTCTGTTGACAAAGCAGACCGCAAAATGTCGAGGCGTCCTAGCGTTCACCTTTCCCTATCTTGTCCCTATCAGGGAATATAAGTAGCTTTAGCGCCAGACAATTATATGGCCTGGACATTGGTCAGTAGACAATAAAAATAAAGGTTGGCAAAGACGGTGTAGCGTTTTAAAGTAGGTATTCGTTTTTGTTTTTCTTGCTCCTTATTTTGATGTGATCTCATTTGCTTGTTTTTAGTTTGAATCATTATTTTCTTTTTGTTCCCATGTGTTAAATTGTCATTTTTGGTTTTTATTTTATTTTTAGTTTAATTTTTACTTTCAATCCTTTCATGTTTTGTCTTACTTTCGTTCTTTTTTATTGTTATGTGCTATGTGTTAAGTACCGTGTCCTAAATGGAAGGGCCTAACGGAAGACCAGCGCTGTCTGCAAAGCCTGCATAATGCTAAGTTGGGCCCATTTCGTGACAAGGCACAGATTCACTTTTTTGTTTTGTAATACTGTGTGTTGTGTGGTGTCACGAATAAACGTTTCATTAATTAATTAATTCAATCATTCATTCAAACAGCCCCATTCAAATGGAGACAAACGCCAATTTCACTTTTTCATTGCTGAATCCTAAGTCAGCGATAGTCGGCAAAATATTGACAAAATCTTAGTTTAGAACACGATCCAGCGGGGCTAGCACCACTAAACCCACAACGCCATGCGAGACGAGAAAAATCTACCCTCTGCTTTCTAATATATACAGTGCGAGCGAGACATGAGACGCTGAGTCGCGCGCCACTCGACTTGGCAGCAAGTTGTGCTAGACCGTGCCGTGATGCGGCCACCGTGAAGTTTTGATGGATAGAAATACCGTATATTTCAGTCATCCCACGATGACTTGGTACCTGGTTCGTAACTTTCTCCACAAAAAAATGGGCCTCAGCCTACACCACGTCTAAAATATACTCTGTGATACATGAGCTGTCAACTGACAAAACTACACTGACGAACTTGCCTTTCCTCTCCTCGTAGTTAGTGAAACCCAACTCAGCGACCATAGCTAAAGCACCGATGGATTGTTAGGCCTCTGGCTGGCAATTTACTTTGTTGCTGACTTCATTTCCCGCATGTGGTCGTTAATGGCGGCCAACCCAGGGGCAGTGGCTAAGGCCGCTAAAGTTTTGGGCCTTAGCCAGCAAATATGACGCTCTCAACAGTCTCAACTGACCAAGCACAGCTAGGTATACACCGTCGAATCATCTGACAGACAGCCCCATCCGAAGATCAGCGCTGACCACTACGCCGGCACCATGCTGAGATGGAACCATTTCTTAGCACTAATGTACTGATTCTTATATACTAATCCCTGTCCATGTTTTGTTATTGTCATGAATAAATATACCAATACCAATACCGCGGTTTTCCTTAGGGACTGGGACTGCAGTATGGACTTCTCCAAGAAAGGAGTGTACAAGTTTTTAAAGGATCGGTAAGGCGCTTGCGAGTCCCCTGGAGTTGCATGCTTCCATAGGCTACGGTAATTGCTTACTATCAGGCGGACCATACACTTGACACCGACGTGGTAGTAAATATGCAAGTGGAGACCTTCATTGTTTTTCATGACACCGGAGCTTCAAAACAAAGTTTGGATACACTCTTGCGCCCATGCACGCAAATAATAGTACAATACTTGAACAACCGATTTGTCAGGATGTCGCAGTCGACGGATACGTCTGGGAGGGCATCGTCAATATCATCATCATCGTCATTATCATCAGTAAAGATATGCTAAAGAACTGACCTTTCCCCCTATCCTCATTAGTAAAACCCCACCCAGCGACAGTGGCCACAGCACCGCTGAAGTCCTGGGCTTCTGGCTGCGGCAGACAAGCAGGTCTTAGTTTGCTGGACCACTGCAGCTGCCGCACTGTTTTCAGGAGGGCCACGTCATTGGATTTGGCGTTGCACCTGGAAAAAAGAGGGAACGTAACTGTCAGAAAAGGTTAACATCGATTTTGCTTATATACTGTAAGCAGAAGTTCTAAACCAAAGATGTTCGTCAGAACTACCTCCGTCAAGAGCGCTTAATTTTCTTGATATTCTTATGAGTTGGCCGAATTCCATCAAAGTTCAATTCGAAAAGCAACTCTACCGCCCACGATAGAAGATTCCAGTTACAATTACAGTTTTATAAAAAGTCGACCACATTAATGCCTTCAGTATGCTGTTGGGACTGCAAAGATCGTTTACAGGCACGGACAGTTTCCAGGCACTTATGCGCAAGAAGATCGCCTCGATGCTGAACAGGCTCCAATAGCATCCTTGCTGACAAGTACGACTTTCCTATTTTAATATACTGGGTCAGCCAAATAAATGGAATTATGGTGTGAAACCTTGAGATACATATATTTAGAAATGAAGCCTAGGTAGTTCTTTGCAACACGCTTTTGTTTTTTTTTAATTAAGGCTTTTCCTATTATTATTTCAATTTTTTCCGATTTCACTAAGGGTGTGCGATCGGGACTGGATCCCGGAAAATTTCGGGACTGGCCATTCAAAACTAGTGTCGGGAGAATAGACAAATTTCACCTACTTAATTTATGTTACATGGTTATGCATAGGTAATCTGCACTACCTAAATAACCTTTAGGTAGTGTAGTCTTGGACATAAGTCCAAGAGATCGCTTTTAAGCGATTTCATCGTCTTTTACCTACTATTATTTATGTGTAACTGTATTTTTGTTTTCTCATAGTGTATTTTTAACCCCCGACGCAAAGAGAGGGGTGTTATAAGTTTAACGTGTCTGTGTGTCTGTGTATCTTTGTATCTGTCTGTGGTTTCGTAGCTCCCAAACGGATGGACCGATTTGAATGCGGTTTTTTTATTCGTAAGCTGATGTGATCCCGAGTGTTCTTAACCATGTTTTATGAAAATCTGTTCAGCCGTTTTTGAGATATTGGACTTTAAAAATATGGGTGCAATAACTTACTCATACATCAATATTTCCCATCGCTCTTGTCAGCGGATTTAGCTTTCGGTCCATATATGTTTGACAGGATTAAATCGAGACATATCTTTGCACATAACTGTATTATATTCATCTGAAGACGTGATTCCCATTTCAACTTCAAATCTGCACCTGTATATTATTTCATTAGATAGCTATATCCAATTGCTCACTTGACCTACTTCTAAGCTTGTTAGATTCTAATCTGCTTTAAATGCCATTACATCCACGTTTTCCCGGCTAAACAAAAGTTTCAAAACATTAAGGGATTGAAAACAAAACAAAAACGTCTTCGCAAAGTCAAAGAACAAAATAACAATATTGCATTTCAGTGACTTCTTTAAAACAAACATTTGTCGAACGATTGTTCTACTCTCATCCGCGGGATGAGGTTGCCTTTGTTTCTTGCAATGACAAAAGTTCAATCCATTCAAAATATTCGACTACGAACGTTTGTAGATCACCAAAGATTTATTTTGTCGGTAACGCTCATATTCAGGTTAACTTTAGAAAAATAAACATAAATTGTATTTGAATGTAAGCTTTCGTGAGACACGTTGAAATAATACTAATAATTAGTGTCGCTTGAGTGATTCAAGGGACACTGCCGCGAAAACACTCATTCTGAAGAACTCCCGAACAGTTCGAAACATGTCACCCGTAGTAACATTTAATACCTACGTGATTTTAACCGTGTAATTATTAGTATTATAAATAATATTTTTTGTAATGGAGGTAAGTTTCTAATGAATTAGTACCTACAGACATTTTAGAAATACTTATCGGTTATGAAAATTCGGTTTGGATGTGCAATTGTAAAATTTTGATGTGCCACTCAGTACTTTTTGGTCCGCAGTCAGTATTTTTTTGGTAAACGATTAAAAATCCCCTTCTTTAGTCACGAGTTTTGTTAAAGAAGTAACAGTTTACGGTACGTTGTATTGGTGACCTCAACTAAGTTGCGTTCACAATGCGTTTTTCAATTAAGTCAATAATTTGGAAAATAATCGCTCTGAAGTTCACGATAGACGCAATCGCTCATTTGGTATATTGGTTTATTTTATTAGTTTAATAGGCTCCGTTTTATTTCGTGAGCAGAAATGAATACTATTGTCATTATCAACAGTCATTCCCTCGATGCTGAGGATCGCGACATTATGTTCTATTCTTGTTAATCAGACTTCTCCATAGACTCCTATCAAGCGCTTTACGTATGGCCTCGTGCAGATGTAGTTGCAAGGGTGCAGTGATTTGTGTGCTCCATCTACGGGTGGCCTGCTCCGAGACCTCTGGCCCTCAACTTTAGTAGAATCGACGGCTGTTGGGGCGGAAAGGCTATCGAGTAGCGACCAAATTCCGAAAGGAGCAGCGTGGGTAGGCCCCCCACAAGGTGGACTAATTACCTGAGGGGTAGTCAAGAAGCGTTTTGAACGCGCGTTAGGACAGTCCGACTGTAATTTTTAGGGTTCCGTACCAAAAAAGGTAAAACAGGAACCCTTATGGTGCGACTCCGTCCGTCTGTCTGTCTGTCTGTCTGTCACAAAGTGAAATATACCACGAACTACTTAAGCTATCAATTTGAAATTTGGAATGGTTTTAAATGAGTTATTCACGTGCATGGAAAATGAGAAATTTAAATAAACATTTTAATTTTGTATGAAAAATTACCAATGCGAGGGGGGGGCAAAAAAAATTGAACTACTGAAAGGGCTTGAGTTGTACTTTTTGAAACAGTTTTTCTTTTTTTCTACATTGGTAAAATTGATTTATGAAGGAAAATGTAAAAAAAAATACCACCCCCCCCCCCCCCTTATCTCCAAAGTTATCCAAGCGAAAAATTTGAAATAATTACTTGTGATTAAGATAAACATAAATATTACTGGAAAAGTATAACTTTTTCTATATCTAGCGTATTTTTTGTTTTAATTTCAAAAATCATTTCCTAGTTAAGTTTGCAATTTAATCAACTTTATAAGTATTTTTTTCTTTTGAAATTCCTATAAGACTAATAGAAGTACTCTCTTTCAAATAAAAAAATAATAATCGAGATTGGTTCACGTGATAAACAATAATCGCTAAAACACCAACATACATACTAAGCTGGTTGCCCTTGCACTTTAGTACCAAATGGGGCCGATAGATGGCGCTGACCCCATTCCTACATCGCGCTGTTAAGATTTTTCTAGAATGAATGGGGTTGGGACGGGTATCTTTCAATAGCAGGTCAAAAAGAATTCGTGATACAATTGTCTTGGTAGTTCGATGGTCTTGGTGTAAATGTTATTCGTTGTTTGAAATTGAATTCTGTTGTGTTGGGTTAAATAAGTAATTTAACAGGCGAAATTTAGCTCGGTCTATTTGTCGTCGTATTCATTGGGCTTTGGCTTCGTAATGGGAAAAACTGAAGCGGATCGGCTAGGAAAAAACTAAATAAAATATACTCATTGATACATTGAGGTATTAGAATTCGTTGTTTTCTTTTCTGTTTCATACGAAGGTAATTTATATTTTACGGGTTTATAAAAGCTAGAGAAAATTTTATATGGATGTTGATAGTTTTTCTTACGTAATTGAAAAAAATTACATCGAAGATGACTGCGTGGATAAATTTCATGCAATTCTTGCTCATCATGCTAGCTACAGAATGAAGGTGTCAAATATAGGGACATTTTCTTAACCTTGAGTTAATTGATAGTTTGTACGGAACCCTCGGTGCGCGAGTCCGAGTCGCACTTGACCGGTTTTTTTCTATCTACCTAACGTACGTACAATGCGTTACGTGATCGACCTGCTGGTAATCTTCGCGGGAGTTCTCTGGGTGTAGGTGGCGCAGGACTGGTCATTGTGGCTCTCTTTGTGTCCCTATGTCCAGCAGTGTTTTTTATATACTTTTTCTCACCATTAACTTTTTCCTCTCTCGTTTCTCCTTAATTCCACATTAAATCTCTTTATTTTAAATCAACCCAATTTGAATCAACGTTCCAAAAACTGCCAATACCCAATCCATTATTATAATAGTTTGGAAACTTGATGATAGTACAAAACCAACAATTAATCAAATTCCCAATTGCCCAATGGTTGTAGAATATTAACAATTAATCATATAATTCTCAGCTTTCTATGAAATACGAGTCTGATTCAGAACTAGGAAATGTGTAATAATGTTGAGTTAAGCGGATTTTGGCTTGAAATTGGCGGCAACTCTACGGAATAGATGATTTTGTAATACAAAGGCTTTTGTTTCCATCTTTGGGTTCAGGAAAACTTATTAGGCTGAGCAGTTAAAGTGGACTCGATTATTTTATGGACAAGACAACATTTTCAGTAGGTACTATGTTGGGAAACAATGTTTTTTTAACAGTAAATGTTTATTAAGCAGAAACGTGCGCTAACGACAAAAATTGGGGGATAATTTTTAGATTTTAGATTTTTTAGGTAAATATTCAAGAACTATGTGAACACAAACTTAAGTTAAGGTGTTAGGCGTGTGCAAGTTGCATCTATAGCGTATTATTGGTGCTCGTTCTATATACTAGTGATCGCCCCCAACATTGTGTGTTTTTTGTTCTATTGTTCAACGTAGCATATTTTAAATAATCGCTAGGTTATATAAAGGTAGAGCGTAATACCTATTGCACTACAAAATAGTTAATACTAAAGCTTGTCCCAAGAAAAAGTGTCACTTGTTATTTTAATAAAATATATTATAAAAAAAATGAAAATGAAACAACTTTTTATGGAAATTAATGTAGAACTTAATGTATTTTAATATTTTTGTATTAAATCAGATCCTGTCCTTGATTCATCCAGAAACTTCACAGTTTTCTTTTAACACCTGCCATCAGACTTTGTACATCAAGGTCTGTGATAAGTTTTGACGCTTCATTCCACTTCCGCTTGAAGTTATTAAAGTCAGTAGCATTAGATTTATGTTTTAATAACTTTTGTTTCATATGTGCCCAGTATTTCTCAATAGGTCTCAACTCAGGGCAGTTGGGAGGATTCTGGTGTTTTTCCACGTATTCGATGTTATTGGTTCTGTACCACTCTATCGCTTTCTTCGTGTAGTGCACGGTAGCCAGATCGGGCCAAAACAGAATGGGCTTGTTATGTCGGTTTATGAACGGCAGCAATCGCTTTTTCATACACTCGTTGAGATATATATCGCCGTTCATAGTTCCCTTAGCGAAGTATGGAGTACTGCGTTTGCCGCACGAACAGATCGCCTGCCACACGAGAACCTTTTTTGCAAATTTGTCTGTTTTAATTACCTTGAACTCATCACTGACTGTCTTTCTATCGAACCCAGAATAAAAATGATGTCCAGGTAGTGTTTTGAAGTCAAGTTTGCAGTAAGTCTCATCGTCCATAACAATGCAATAATTTTTTGACGTCAATTTAGAATAAAGTTTTCTAGATCTGGTTTTTGCCTCCGTCTGTTGCTTTGCATTTCTGTTAGGTACCTTAGATTGTTTAAAGGACTTTATGGAATTAATTTTCTTCACTCGTTGGACCGTTGATTTTGAAGTTTTAAACTATTTGGCTAAGTCTCTAACAGACAGGGTAGGTTTCTTTTGCAAAGAAACTATGACCGCTTTTTCAATTTTTTTATTGACAAACCCTGACTTACGGCCACTTCCAGGCTTTCGACGTATGCTACCAGTTTCTCTAAACCGTTTTAGCACCCTTTGAACAGTTCTCGTAGACGTACTGAGCTCGTCTGCCACTTTTTTCACAGAAATACCACGATTTTTAACGTATTTGTACAGAATTTTTTCATGTAGGGTTTCTTGGGCCGAAGACATCTTTATAAATGTGACATGGACAGTTATTTATTTTTAATAACCAATTAATGGCATTCATATCTAACAGGACAACAACATATTGCATACCTTTTTGTTGGATTTTTTTTAATACCAGTGTAAATTGTAACGACACTTTTTCTTGGGACAAGCTTTATCTCAACTTCTTTAGATAATTAAATAGAAGTAAATTAGCTATTTTAGACACTCAATATAAAACAATAGGAACTTGTCACTTGGAACTGGTAAAATTATAAAATTGTTTTTAAAAACGAAGAAGAGTATTGAGTTATTATTTATTTATTTTTATGCTCTTAATAAAAGCATATTTTTACAAGCAAACCCTTGTGTGATCACTAGTATATTTAACTAGCATCATCGATAGTTGAGTTTCTCGATATAGGAACTCCCTACTTGTCAAAATATTTTGCCCCGCGGATTCCTATGTCTGGTTATAAAAATCAAATTATAATTCGATGTAAGTAATTCATTGCATTAAACTACATTTATTTTCATCCCCGACCTCGTCTAGACAGATTAGCAAGGAACTTGACTTCTAAACAGCCGACATTTTTCTTGAGGCTAACTTTTAACCTTAATCGAAACAAAAATTATAAAAAATACTTTAAACTAACGCACCTATTTTAATGACGTTTAACTTGTAAAATAAGACATTTAATCGAATAAATTCGTATAAAAAAGTTTTTTCATTCGTTCTTCCAGAGCTGGCGCGTGTCTCGGCCAAAGGCTTTGCATTGCATTCAGGGCATAGTACTAGTACAGCCCTTGTAAAGATCACTGATGACATCCGATTGGGGATGAACGACAGAAAGCTTACAGTTTTAACTCTGTTGGATTTCAGCAATGCTTTCAACACTGTTGATTTTGACATTATGCTCGCTATTTTACGCTCTCTTAACTTATCTCCTGCAGTAATTGACTAGTTTCGTAGTTATTTAAATGGTCGTCGGCAAAGAATAAAGGTGGATTCTTCTTGTACTTCTTGGTGTAGTACTCTGGCGGGCGTTCCACAGGGCGGTGTGCTATCTCCTCTCTTATTTTCTATCTTCATCAATTCCATCACACACAATATATCCTCTCATTATCACCTTTATGTCGATGATCTTCAGATTTATACACAGTCCGTGCTTGGTGATCTCCCTTCTGCCATAGAAAGAACTAATGATGACTTGGTACGAATTCTGAAATGGAGTCAACGATATGGTCTGAGTGTGAACCCAACGAAGACCCAAGTCATTGTTATTGGCAGCAACAATCTGATTTCTAGAGTTGATTTTGTAAATCTCCCTCCAATACTTTTTGATGGAATTCAGATTGATTACTTGATGCAAGTGAAAAATCTTGGGATCATTATGGATCGCTCTTTGTCTTGGGTGCCTCAAGTGAGTGAAGTGAGCAGGAAGGTATTTGTTGCAGTGGGGTCTCTCAGGCGGCTTCGTGATTTTCTGCCTACTGCAACTAAAATTGCGCTCGCACAAACTTTACTTCTTCCTATTCTTAATTACGCTGATGTATCCTATCTCGACCTTTCTGAGGAGCAGCTTAATAAGCTTGAGCGTCGCCAAAATGTCCGCATTCGGTTCATATTTGGGTTACGCAAATATGACCATGTTTCTAGTTTCCGTTCCAAACTCAAGTGGCTCCCTATCCGTTATCGCCGTAACTCTCACATTATTTCGCTTCTGTTTAGTGTCCTTTTTAACCCTGCAACTCCCCGCTATCTCAAAGAGCGTTTTAGTTATTTGAATTCTGTTAGATCTTCTCACAATTTAATATTAACTGTGCCTTTGTCATCTTCCAAATTTTACAGTAGTTCGTTCACCTTTAAGGCTATTCGACTGTGGAACTCTCTCCCTCTTCATATAAGACAAGCTAAATCTATCGGCAACTTCAAATCTCTTCTTAAAGAACATTATTTGTTTTCCCCTAACCCTGATTGTCTTACTATTATTATTATTAGCTGACTGTTTATGTATTATATATTTTGATTTGTGTTATTTGTATATATGTATGATTGTGTATGTATGTTTATATATAGAGCTATTTATGTACGTGCATTAATATAGTTATTTTGATTTTTGGCTTATTATAATCTCTGTACCACCTACTACATAATCTAGTTTTATCTCTTTCTCCGATACCCAAAGGTTGTCTGGAAGAGACCGCTCTTCAGCAATAAGACCACCTGTTGTCTACCTCTACCTACATGTTATTGTATTGTTTTTCTTTTTAACTGCTTTGTTTGTGTGAGGTGTGCAATAAATAGTATTTGTTGTTGTTGTTGTTGTTGCTGTGCGGAAACGCCGCCAGCATCTTCGGGTCATTTCTACCAATGAGCTTGAGTCGGTGTCCTTGTTTTCTTTTTATTTCATTACATTTAAATTTCTTTATAATTGTTAAGTAGTACTATATTCTTTGTCCGTATACGTTTTATTGTTGTGTTATAAAAAGTTTAACTTGTTGATGAATAGTGCATCCTGTGTTTACACCAAATGGAAGTCCTCTGAACTCAAAGTGGTCGGCGACCGGTAAGGTAAATGGTAATTTTGAAACTGACGTCTTTGTGTTTTAATCAGTGTTTTTGGAACTGTGTCGTTCTAATCTTGTTCTATCAGAATTACAAATTAAAATGTTCTATGCTTACATACATATTTGAATGTTATTCAATCACGCTAAACTGCCGGTAGATGAACAGAATGTATTATGAAAAAGGAAAGGATAGTTTTTAACCAGGAATCACATTTAAAAGGAATTCCACCTTGTTTTGGAAACGACATTCTTGCAATTATGAAATTATCATGATTATAAATAAAATTTAATTACAGTTGGTTTGTCAGTTCACAAAATCATGGGCAATAACTGTTATAAAATAGTTTTCGTTGTAAACATACACTCAATTTCCCAACAGTTGTTGACAATGATAAACCGGGTTAATTGACTTGTTGAAATCGGTAAATTAATACTTACCTGTATTCAGGATGAGGCAGTATTCTGGAGAGCGCCATATTATGTTCGTTGCTGGATATGTCAGTGTAGCCGACTACCACTGTAAGCTGCTTAGATTTGTAGAATTCGTCGAATACACTGAAAATAATGGAAAGATGTTAGGTATATACATATATACAAAGGCGAAATTATTATTTAGGTATATTAAAAACCTACTTTGAAAAATTGTATATTATCTGCTCTTTGCCTTACGATAGATAGACTGGAATATCTTCCAGCTTCCAGCCACGCTTCATGGCATTAAACCGCAATTTTTAGTTACAGTTTTTATTTGCAAAATAAATAAATAAAACGATTCTGTATTCTACAATGAACAATAAAACCAAGCCAGTAATACTTTGTACCGAAAGGTTACACAGCATATTCCCCTTTTTACAAAATGTTGCCTGCATACAAAACAGCCGCCAACAGCATGGTGGCACCGCTGCTGCGCCCCTTATCTCCAGAAACACAGTAGCGACGGAATATCTCTGCTGGTCAACTTCTTTTTAATTGTTTAACTCTTCACAATGTCATCAACTGCTAAACTGGGTTCACTAATGTTTCGGCGAAAAATATTTAGCTTTTTAACTCCCAAACTATTTATCCCATATTTTTATTTGGGCGAAGTTTTATTTCCCAACTCAATGTTGCGCACTGATATAATTTCCCAACTAATGATTTGATAAATTATTGCTATGCAAATTATTACCTGGGCTTTTTTTAAGATCCATGTATGTATTCGCCAAATGTATTGATTGGCATACCATAATTTTAGCAACATATTGAATACTATATGATTGTGTATTAGGTAAAAAAGTGTTCGGTTCTGGCGCTTCGCCGGCCGCTGTCGCGGCACGCTCGGTTCGCTCGCTCGGCTCGCGCGTTGTAGGTTCCCGGTTCTTCCTAACACTCCTCCTCGCTTCGCTCGTCGTCTTACCTACACTAGAGTCTACCAAAAATATTATTCTACCTATACGTTAATAATAATAGTAATTATCATAATTCCGAAGCAGTTTATATTTACCCAAATTACATTTGACGATTGGATTTTTGCCTAAGCAAATCATTTGATTCATAATTATTTGCCACTTAAAATTTTGTTGCAGTAAAATTTTGCATTATCAAAATGTTGCCAAATAAGAAAAGTGCGAAGTAAAGTTATGCCAACGATTGGTTTACCAAATGAAAAATCTGCGAAAAATTGGATGCGAAGTGAAATTTAGGGAAACATATTTCGCCGAAAAGGCAGTATACCGCTAAACTGTTACTATATTTTGTTGGTGGATTGACTTATATTACCTACACACATAATGATCAGCCGTCAACAGCCACCGATCACCGCACCGCACGATGCGCGCCTTGTCGCCACAGACTGGCCGCCCACGGGAATCCCGCTGGTCATTTTCTTTTCAGTGGTTGAACTCAGTCACTAATGTCAAGTTTCTAGGCGTAGAACTAGATACACAGTTGCGCTGGTCAAGCCTATACGCCTACTAAGAAAAAGACTAGCCAGCGTCTGTTACGCTTTAAACAAATCTGTCTAAAATGTAGAAATCTTCGGTAAGTACTTATGACAGTTTATTAAAAAAAATGGAAGCTTAGTAAGGTACGGCCTTGAGATTTGCGGCAGTGTTCATGTGAACTGTGTGTTATCACACTACAAAAAAAAACTCTTAGGTATGTCGAAAAAGCAAAGCCTCTCGAACACTGCCGTCCACTATTTGTAAAGTATAGAATCTCTCTCTTCAGTCGTGCACTCTTGATAGTGTTCGTGGTTTCATGATGATGTATGAATAAAGCAGCCCTCGCGATGCTCCTCCACTTGTTACGGTCTTCTGCATCACGGGAACACTGGACTATGATGGATTGTTTCGAAGCTTTTGTTGAATCCGTCCAACGCGTAGGAGAATGACCGCGTGATCGCTTTCCCTCTACCCGTCACTGGGGTATCCTGCCGTTTCGGCAAAATATTTTTCGCTAAATTTCACTTCCCACAAAACTTATGGCAGTAGTTTCATTTCCAAAACGAAGAAATGGCACATTTTTGTTTCGCATTTTGTTCATTTGGTCAAAATATCATCTGGCATCATTTCGCTTTGTCAAGTGTTATTAAGACAAAATTTTATTAAGCAAACACTTTGTTTGGGCTAATATTGTTTTCCAAACAAAACATTTGTTCAAATTTTCATTTCGCACACTTCACATTAACAGATTAACTTTGGCAAATATTTAAAAAATATTGATTGGTGTAATTTTATTTCATGACCAGATCATTCCAATTTTTATTATTTAATAGAATAACTGTTCAAGGGAATATTATTTGGCAAATCATTGATTTTGTATGAATTTTAAATGGCAGAATAACAAAACTACAAAAACAAACAACAACTGATTACAGGGGTTTAACTAGATTAGGGTAGCCAGAAAAAGGGGGCTCGGGGGCGAGGCCCCCCGCAGTAAAAAAACAAACAACCGTAATAATTGTAATATAAGTAGGTTAGGTTAGGTTTTACTTGCGTCCCTCAGAGCGGAAATAGGCTCCCTGCGAAGCGGGGTGAAGTCGAGACACTGGCGGTTAGGTTAGGTTTAGGTTAGGTTAAAATAATTGCCATAGATAACAGTTTAAGCCAACTATTTTAATTTGTATAATAATCCTTCTAATAATTTATATGTTAATTACAAAACTTCCCGCTTAGTTTTGGAAAACGAGTGTTATGCCAAATAATATGTTTGACCAAATGAAACTTGACTATATAAAACTTTGCCAAACAATAATTTGCGTAGTAATATTTTGCCATAGGATATCTCCTAAAGATAAAATGCGAAACAATAATTTGACTAGTGATTTTTTACCAAATGAACATTTGGGAAAAAAAAATTGGGAAGTGACACTTTGGGAAATATTTTTTGCCCATACAATAGAGAACCCGTCCCTGGATAAGGAGTCGTTCCATGGAGTTTTTGTTTCTTGTAATGTGCCCGAAGTATTTGAGGAAAGCATAGACTACTAATCGGATATCGCTTAACATATATTTAATACTTATGCATGTTTTTTTACAAAAATAAGTCCAGTTTTGTATGCAATAGTAACAGTAGACCACCTAGATTATGCGGCGACAATTTTGATATTCAGCTACCAAAATCTAATAATTATGTGCATTTTAAAAGAAGTATTTGATATAATTATAATTATTTATTTATTTCAGGCCAAATATAATGGTATAAAAATGTATAATATGTTAAACGACGACATTAAGCAATGCATTATTTGTGAATTTTCTAGAAATTTTTAATCCTACTTGATTACTCGACCATTTTATAACTTGGATGAATATTTTGTTAAATTGTATAAATAGATCATTGGTGTAAATAGATTAGTCTTATGACGTTGTAAATTAGAATTAAATTTTGCCAAACTATGGTGGAATATGCCTTCATGTAAATTAATCCTACTGACATGTACATTTTTATCACCTGTGTATGTTTTGCAAAATAAATCATTTCATTTCATTTTAGTCAACTGTTAGTAATGTCACTACTTAGTTAGTGTTCTAACTTAAAATTGTTACCTGCAGACGCAATGTCCGGCTGTCAACAGCCACCGATCATTTAGTACAGTAGCACCGCACTGATGCGCGCCTTGTCGCCACAGACTGGCCGCCCATGGGAACTCCGCTGGTAAGCTGTCCGTGCCGCCGACGATACGGCCGCGACGGGACACCTCGGTCCCGCATTCTACGTCGGCCACTGGAAAAATTGGGGTACACATAAAAAGGTAATTTGTTTTATAACTTTGAAGCAGGCTTATTTCTTTTCATGGGGAGATATAAAGTTATATTCGTAATCATGTAAGATTATATCTCCCCATTAAAAAAAGAAATATAGTTGCATATCCCAATTCCCTTGCAAAAAGTGCCAGGTTACCTGCCAGCTAGAAAGGTCCTATTAGATAGCCTTAGATCCTCAACAAAAAATTAAAAACCTACATGCAACTTATTTAATTAAAATTAGTCTACTGTATGCACTGTAAGTATGGTTAAAATGCCCCGAATAAAATTGCCAAAGAAACTTACGATTCAAAAAGCACTCCCCCAAATGCAATATAACAACAACAATCACAAACAAGCGAAACATCTTCACTAAAAAAACTTAAGTACACTAAAAAAAAACTAAAAACTAAATAAAAACTCAAGACAGTCAGCGCACGCGCGCAACAAAGCGTGTGCGCTAACTACATTTAAATTATATTGATATGATTATTTAAAGTCCTATGATTTGTACTGAAGCCCCTCCTTTGCTTGTTCGAAGGCCTGACCCCCATATCTCATCCTAGAGATGCGGTGAAGTTAACATCGATACTTTTATCGATATAACGGAAAGGCGAGAAACGTTAAAAATATTAAATTTTCCATAAAAATAATAATTCATGATTCTCTTTCTGGCATCACTCGACAGTAACGGACAAATCAATTTTTATATTTATTTCATTGGAATATACATTTATATTGAATACCTATCTATTCAGATGCGTTTTGCAGCTGTGCTTGACAAAGTGACTGAAAATTTCCGTGAAATCATATCATCTATTGTCATTCACATCTCAGGAATAATCTACGGAAGAGCCGTACAAATTTATTCTAAAAAATTACAATGGTAACTGTGTTAGACCACCATAGGCACCAAGACCTATTTAACTTTTCTATACCTCATTCCATATAACATTAGAATTTTAATGAACAAATTCGTCGAAGTTTTTTCGATTATCTAGTATATCACATTGTATTAGTTCACTTATTTCGATCATTAAGTGTTTTCCAAACACAACAACAAAAATGTTTGTGCGTTTCGAAATGGTGTTCCTTTAAAACCCATGACGATTAATGCACGTTTTTTATAATCTTACCTAGAATATAATTCACATGCAAGTTTTAGCCAATGTTAGCACTTCGCTAAAAGCATTGTCCTTAAATTATCATGTCTAAAGATGACTCATTATCATTTAGTATATTTATTTATTTTTGGTATTAATCATACACTGTCAAGTTTTAGCTACTATAGAATACAAATTAGGGTATCCATCTAATGGGTAATCTCGTTACGTTTTGAACGCGCGTTAGGACAATGTAACTGTCATATTTCCATATAAAAAGTGACATTTAGATCTACCTGATGGCAAAACCTATTATGGCGATTGTTATTATATGCTTAAAGATTTTATGCGCAATAAATTTATGACAATTGTTGTTTATGCTCTTACATTATGGTAAAAAAATATATGCGAACGGATTTATGACCTTTGTCGGTTATGCGCGATGAGAGACAAGTCGTTATGCCAATCAAAACTATTGCTTTAAATATTATGCAACCTGATATGGACCCTAAAAATTACATATCCATGTTACAAGTGTATCGATACTTAAACAGTCGATACCAGCCCGCATCACTAAAACAAATTCATTGTCAGGTTCGCTGCAACCTCGAGATAACAACTCGCGGAACTAAGACCCATTATCGATAAATACACTTATGCAATGCCATCTGCACCTGACATAAACTCATGTTTTAGTGCATTCATTTTTCGGAGCAACTGCTCCGTTAACAGATAAGGGACTTAATGCAGGTACAGTAGACGACAAGAAAAAATAAAAATATTTCTGAGGTCGACTGTATCAACATCGCCATCACATCATCACCAGGAGCGGAGGTCTAGTTCCCATAACCGTATTGCTGATCCAAAGTCCTGACATTAGTGGCCGACCTTATTTTTAGTTCTTTTATTAGTACAGCGAAAAATCAAATCAAATCAAAAGTGTTTATTTGTTAACATAGGTACATTCTGGTTACAGTGGTCTTAGGATAAATATTCGTTTCACTATGTTTTGCCTTTTGGCGTACAAAAACAATCTTATAATATACATTCTATAAGTATTTAATAAATAGAACAATTCAGTTAAAGCAATTGAAAAATTATTAAATATATCATGTCAAGGTACAATATTAAACTAGATTAAAAATACATAGAACAATTCAAAATAATTAAATAACACATGTCAAAGTACACTTTATACAATTGAATGTAGTTTGTGATCTAGTAAATATTAATTAAAATTTGGCACATGTCAAGAAGTCCCTAATCGAATAGAAACATTTGGTAATTACTATTTTTTTTTATTTCATCTTAAAAGCATGTGTTGGCAATTCTTTAATATCAACTGGCAGTTTGTTAAAAATTTTGGTTGCTAGACAGAATATACTCTCTTTAGCGTCGTGCTTGCGCGCTCTGTGAATAGATTTTGGCCGTATATGGTACTTCGGGGGAAGACCTCAGAGATCGTTTTAAACAGTGCAGGGTTTGTTTTGACAAAGACAGCGGTTTCGAATATATACAGGCAGGGCAACGTCAAGATTGTCAATTCCTTAAAGTGGGGTTCACAACTCTCTGTTTGCTTGAGTCCGCAAATTGCTCTTATGCACCTCTTTTGGGCCTTAAAGACCGCCTCTCTGTTAGTAGAGCTTTTCTCAAAAAAAATGCCACTATTATTAATTGTTAATTGTACTTCTAGGAATTTTATGTTAACTATTTCCACTCAGAATCAGGAGCTCTTTCGACCCTGGTAGGACAAAAAACTGTCCCAACGATATTTTTCCTATTGTGTTACCATTTACCATACACTTTGTATGGTGGTAACACAATAGGAAAGTTCAAAAATGTATGAACATTTTGGGACACTTTTTTTCTCCTATTGGGATGGAAAGACATCGTGATTTTAAGTGATAAAAGTTGCAGAAAATCTCCGAAAAAATGTAGTGGCGTTTTTTTTGAGAAACGCTCACTAGAGTTTACCCAGTTTCTGACGCCGTAGCGCAACGTCGATGCCACAAACCCGTGATAAGCTCCGTGACATCTAATAAGAGAGTTAATAGATATTAAAGTCATAACTTAGAGCTGCAAAATGAAAATGCTCTTGAAAGGTGCAGTCCTCATGATTATCAAGCACAATTATCTGATAACAATACCCCATAACTTCAAAATGGCGCATCACTATATTTCATGCCCTCAAAAATGGGCCGTATTATTAACATTATAGAACCTATTTTCCGGATTTCACGGACACAAATGACGTGCATTTAATTTGCATTTGCCCTTTTTACCCGACTACCGAAGGAGAGGAGTGTTATTACTAACACGGGCAGAATACTGCTGGAACTCGTGTTTGACGTATCAGAATCAGAAAATTATTAATTGCCACAAAATTATACTAAAAGTTTACATTATAACTGAGTGTAATAAATTTATACATCAAATCATATTATGCCAACCATCTCGATTCGTGCGTCCCTGTTTGCGCATTATTCCAGGAAAAGTACGGTTTTGAAAAACATTAATTTATAATTGCGTTTTTTTTTACTTTAAAATGTCAAGTTGACAGTGACAGTGACACTGACACACAGTTTGGCGACGCGTTCACACGCTGCAATCTGCCGTGCCACTCTGAGCTATAACCACGAACTTCGAATGTCGAAGTTCGGATATCTCTATCTCTATCGCACTTACATGCTGCTTATTTTTACTTGGGATACCTATGTATTCTTTAAAATATGTTTTAGCGTAGGTATTTGTTTTGTGTTGCCTTCCAGGAGGTAACTCATGTAAAGGTTCCGACGGAAGACCAGCGCTGGCCTCCTAGGTTAGCACCATGCTGAGTCGGGGCCTTTTCGTGGACCCTGCTACTTTTTCTTTACTGTGTTTTGTTTTGTATACCCATTGTTTTGTCCACGAATAAATGTTTTCTTTCTTTCTTTCTTTCTTTCTTAGAATACTAAGGCATCCAAAGCCAGCAATTGCTGAGATTGGGACCCATTGTACTGGCTAAACATTAATATTTAAGTTTAAGTTTAATTTTAAATATATCTAAAGTGCTTTTTATTTTTTCATGCAGTAAGTTCTTAAGTTTATTTATATGCGGTGTACCTTATTTGTATTATTCTAGTGTTCGTATGTTTCGCTTGTGGCAATAAATATCTTCATTTCAAGATGCTTTATTCAAGAATCCGACAAACTTTCCACCCGGAAGTAATTATGAAAATTTGAATGAAGCATGCATTGTCATTTTTGTGTGATTTATCTTGAATATAGAGCCAATGTAAATGAACCAAAATAAAGACAAAATTATTTATTTATATTTTTCCGACTTTTCAGAAGCTAGTTAATTTAATAATTTTTTTGATGTCTGTTATTTTGTCGGATTCGGTCGCTGGGTAGCAAATTAATTGATCCTACTAATATTATAAATGCGAAAGTTTAGATGTTTGGATGTTTGTTACTCAATCACGCTTAAACGGCTGAACCGATTTGAATGAAATTTTGCACGAAGATAGTTTATAGCCTGGATTAAAATATAGGATAGTTTTTATCCCGGGTCCACGCGGACGAAGTCGCGGGCGGAAGCTAGTATAATATATCCGTTACACATAAAAAATAGGCTATTATTATTTATTTCCAAACTGGTCATTTTTTCCATACAAGAGGCCAGTTCATTGACTGGACTACATAGACTCCGTCCACACTTAGACCTGAATCACACTGACGCGGCCTGCGGTGCGACTGCCACCGCAGACCGCGCCAGTGTGATTCGGGCTTTAGTCTTCATTAAATTTATTCGACACCACCCCCTTAAGACCTGAATCAAACTGGCGCGGCCTGCGGTGGCGGTCAATAGTAAAATTTGACAGCTTATGACAAGTTTACTATTGACCGCCGCGGCCTCGCGCCAGTCTGTATCTTAATGGTCAAATTTCCACGGAAATGTCATTTTTAAAGTCGCCCCAGTGTGCAGGCTTTAAGGTGGCACATTAGCCGCGTGTTTGAGTAGAACACTGAATCAAATTGAAACATAAATGATTGGAATCAAATTGAAATGGGATTTTTAGTTGGAGACGTCTAGCCTAATAGTCGGTGCATGGTGCATCGTACACCCGTCCTACTTACGGTGCACTTGACCGACAAACAGACTCGGCCTTTGTTTATTTATTTATAGATTCATGCTTTTATTTTTACATAGGCGATTTATGGAGGTGTTATGTTCAATGCGTGTCTTCCCGAGGTAAGCTGTAAGACTCGTATAGCGAGGCTCAGAGATCTGGAATCCACGAGTAATAGGCATTTTTAAACGATTTATTCCCATATATCACCGATTGTTATGATAAATAGTACGTATATAATGAAATATACGTATATGATAATGTACGAAGACTGACACCTCTACCCCCATTAAAAGGTAAGCATAAGAAAAATGACCCGAATAGTATGAACAAGGTATTTAAATGAAACTAGTGATCAGTCTTACAGAAAGACACGGCAATCCATAGTATTGCCCATTGATTATGGATAAAGTAAGAAAAGTGTTTCCCTGTAAATTTTATTGAAATGTTATGTTATGACTACCAACAAGACGGTGAGTCTAAGAAAAAGAAAGAGAATCGCTCTGCCTAATCACTGATTCCGCGATGACCTAAATGATAGTTTCAAATATATTTAATGACTAGCTTCCACTCGCGACTTCGTCTGCATGGACCCAGGAAAAAAACTATCCATGCTGTAAACTATCTTCGTGCTAAATTTCATTCAAATCGGTTAAGCTGTTTAAGCATGATTGAGTAACAAATATCCAAACATCGAAACATCTATAACATCCAAACATCGAAACTTTCGCATCTTTCGTAGTAGGATATGAGAGACAGAGTGTAAATGAAGGTTGAAAATCTTTAACATTCACAATCAAGTATTAGCATAAGCATTAAAAGACTCTTGAGAAGCAAGGCTTCCCATCAGAGATAGGGACTGTAATAATAGGCATTTAAACAATTGTGCCCCACATAGCACTGATTATTTTGATAAGTAAGTAGATAATTGAGCGACAATGTCAAGCCTCGAGTGTGACAGTACTATTCCAACTACTTGTGGCCTTTAATGTGTATCTACACGTGGTTTTGTTGAGGGCAATACGGTAACTGTTGTATGGACATATATTACTGGAGACCAGTAAATTCTAAAGACTTCCAATGGACTATACAAAGTCGCATTATTTCAAATGAATGTATGGTACGGATTATTTCTCAAGACTGAATTCTTGAAACTTCTCCTTGTCCCTAGTATACACTACGATTGTCTTTCATTATTAAGTGGGAAACAAAGCAATTGTCTTTTATTGTTAAGTGATACTGTAAACTATACGTAGTACTTAAACGTAAACACTGTTTCAACCAAAATGCGGCTTTATGTCTAAGGAAGGGGAGTTTCACATAGAAAAGTACTACTTAGCAATGTTACAATAGACTACTTTAACAATAGAATCGCTATTCGAAAAAAGTATTAACAAACTGTTTATTTTATTTCGAAGTGTTTGTGGCACGTGGCTATTGTGGCTAACCAATTGTTTTGTTGGGCCGATGGGTCTTGACTTAAGATAAGATCGGGTCTATTCTTATAAATAAACCCAAACACGACAGGTTGACCTCGTGTGATTGAGGAAATGCTATAACTTCTGTCGCCATTATCGGAGAATTATAATGGTACCATAACATTGCATTGTGGTCCGACTTACACAACTGGATTAATTATAACATTTTGAATCGATTGAACTTTGGAAAGTTTCAGTATTTGATTTGAAAGATTTGCCGTGTTAATTCTAATTCAATTCCTTGCCCTTTACACCGTATATTATACAGTACATGGCGGGGAGGATTGATTAGTCGAGATTGAATATTGTACTAATTTCAGTCATGACAATTTATTCTAAGTTCAAATTTCTTCAAGTACATATTAACGTGTAAACTTATATCCACCATACCTTAAAACGTTTGAGCTGTACTTGTTATGGGAATAAACCTTTGCGAAGGAACTTCTCGGCTTCAGCTTATATCAGCAGCGGGTCGATCACGTAACGCATTTTACGTACGTTAGGGGAGAGTGGGGCAAGACGGGGTAGTTAACGTTTCTAGTCCAATAAAACGAAAAATGCTATTGTTTTTGAGGTTTATTTTATTTTATTATTGATTTTGAATGACTGGTTACCAGAGATAGGTAACCAGTCATTCAAAATCTATGCCAATTAGGAACTCTCGTTTGATAATTCAATAAAAAAATCACAAAGTCCCGAAAAGGTGCACTCTCCCTATCTTGCCCCGTAGATAGGGTAAGATGGGGTGCCCATATGAGACAAGATGGGTTATCCCTTTGGGGTAAGATGGGGTACTGAGAAATGGTGCACATTTTCATAATTTTACAAAAAGTCATCGGCGGAAAGCTACCTGTCAACTTATTGCTATTTGACGATGATTAACGAGCTTTAGCTTTGGTAAATCTTTTCTTTTTGTATCGTTTTACCCAAGACCCCATCTTGTCCCCGCGTGAATAAAGAAATTCGGAAAATTATTAAAATATAACAATGACGTATTTGAAACCAGACAAGTCCTTATCTGTTGGCGTGATAGTTGATCCATAGGAAAAAATAAACACCAAACCTGTGTTGGTTATATTAAGGCAACAAACGCAAACCAAATGCAACGCAAAAATATTTGGGAGTGTAGCAAAAACCTGTTTTTTGCAATAAAAAAATAATTACAGCGTTAGTCCATCCGGTCACTGCGAGCTGATTAACACCATGGCGGCGCATCATCACGCACTAGCGGGATTTTGATTAATCAGTTGTGTCGCCATATAACGCCGCTATCCCGTCTTACCCGTCACCCCGCCTTGCCCCGCTCTCCCCTACATAGATCTAATTAAATGTCAATATTATATGGAAAAATAAATGTCATATTGTCCTAACGCGCGTTCGAATCGTTACCTGATTACATATAAAAAGTGATATTTAAGAGTCAGCAGTAAGTTCGACCAAATTTCACCTTCCCATACAAACGTAGTTACGCTCTCATTTTAAAACTACATGTTGGATTGTAACGAAACTTTGCATATACAATGACATGAGGTATATCTATGTCTGTAATTAGTTCCAGTTTATAAAACAAACGAAATACAGCAAAAACAAGTTTTGTATGAAAAACTTAAATTCGCTGTATTTTTTTTACTATGGTATCTGAAGCTACATAAACTAATTAAAGACATAGATATACCTCATGTCATTGTATAAGCAGTTTCGTTACAATCCAACACGTAGTTTTAAAATGAGAGCGTAACTACGTTTGTATGGAGAATCGAGCTTACTGCGGACTCTTAAATCTGAGTAACTGTACGGCTACCATGAGTTTGACATTGTCATTTTCCGTTAACGAGAATCGAGTTTTCTATCTGTGCATCTCTATTGCACTTTGACAGTACGAGCGGGATGCACAGATAGAAAACTCGATACTCGTTAGCGTAAGCCGTCCTTGTCAAACTCATGGTAAGCGTACTGACGCGCGTACAATGCGTTACGTGATCGACCTGCAGGACGCATTTCTCATTGGATTCTGGTGAATTTTTGTGAGAGTATCGGCTGGCGCAGCGTGGGTAGACCTCACTGGACTGATGACTTGGTAAAGGTGGCGGTAGCCCACTGGATGCGGGTCGCCCAGAGCCGGTCACTGTGGCACTCTTTGGGGCAGGCCTTTGTCCAGCAGTGAACGTCATTCGGCTGATATGATGATGATGATGATAGTGATGATGTCTCTAACTGTCAACACAACGATTCCTCAAACCCATACACGGTGTGCAGCGCGCTTGTGATTCTTCTAAACTAACATGCGTCCATAGGCTACGCGGTGTCTGCCTACCTTCAGGCAGGCCGTACGCCTGTTTGCCACCGCGTAGTAAAAAAAAAATTGCGATGAGGTAATCGTGAAAACGCGCTTGAACTCACCTTGATGACTCAGTCTTATCTAAACCGACAAAATCAAAAAACCGAATGAAAATAGCACGTTTAGTATTCGCGATAACTCGAAACAAAAGGTCGTGTGAAGGTCGTAACCTACGGTTGTGTATCATACAGTTTCCTTATAAAACAACGTCGTAAGGCCAGATTTATGTACAGGGGGAGCGGTGTGACGTGCTGTCAGGAGTGCCAGGCGAGTATCGAAACCACTGTCGGGTTTCTATAGAGCGGGTCTTGTGATAATGAATATAAGTACTTATTTAGTCCCTTAGATATTTAAGGGTGTGACAGACTGGAGGGTTTACGAAGATCCTTATGCCAGTTAGTAATGTCAAAAGCAGTAACTAATTTATTAAAATTTGATCTGACGGAGTCTAACGCTGTATAAAACCGGGCCTAACAGAGTCGCGTCATAAGGCCTTTCTTTGAAGCGGAACCCTAAAAAGGCCCTCACCCGATGACTGACAACACTATAAACAATATATGACATTGTATCTCGTTTTCCGTGAGTGATGGCCAGTTTTTACATCATTCATATTTCTATGTGTGTAATACTAGGGTCTCGACCACTCACGAAACACTGGAACCGGCAACGTCATATTATGTGTCTGCCCGTGTCCCGACGCGGCCCGAGCCGCTGCCGCCTATCGGTCCGCTTATCCAAGACCACAGCCTACGGATCCACTGTTTTACTAACTTGGGGCGTTCCACTAAGGTACATAGTTCCGTTATTATTTTTAACTTTCCTCGTAGTGAAGGTTAATGTATGGATAGATAAGTTAATGTGGATGTCGCCGTGGAAGTGATAATGTCTTACTTTAGTCCTTAGGTGTTCATATAGTTTATGTTGTGCGACCGCGGCTAGATACCTCGATAAGATAGAAGACGTATGAATTATCCCATAAAAAACTTTCCATGTAAAAAATAGGCCTAGTCTCGAAACTCTTCCACCGTAAAAAGTTGAGATATTACCTATGTAATGTAAAAGGCATAATTTATTGAATCAGGCGTTACTTTGCGGAAGTCCACGATATGTAACGAGATCAATATTCCTTTGCAATTTCGATAAAAAACGTGTTGGTCTATCAGTGAAGATAAGCTGCAACTATTTGCGTATAAACATGCACAAAATTACAGCAAACCACCACCAATAATGACAAAACCTCGACACGTGTTTCGCCTCTCTACGAGGAATCATCAGAAGTTGCTGGCAGGTGGTGGTTTGCTGTAATTTTTTGCAAATAGTTGCATCTTATCTTCACTGATAGACCAGCACGTTTTTTAGCGGAATAGCAAAAGGAATATTGATCTCGTTACATATCGTGGACTTCCGCAAAGTAACGCCTGATTCAATAAATTATGCCTTTTACATTACATAGGTTATCTCACAACTTTTTACGGTAGAAGAGTTTTGAGACTAGGCCTACCTATTTTTTACATGGAATGTTTTTTATGGGATCTCACTTCTTTTTGTAGGTAAATTGTGTTATCAATAACTACATATAAAAGGAATGCAGCTGCACATATAATTTTTGGGTAGATTTTGTTTGGAAATGTTATTTTACCTTTTATAGTTTTTTAGTGCATTGTACACCAACTAAACGGCATGCAAAAATGTAAGGGCCGTATTCATAAACGTTCTGCAAGCCTATTTTAACTAAAATGGCGTTAAAATTCGTTTGTTTTTATCTGTCACGATGAAATTTGTGTTCGTCAGATAGGGACAAAGCATATTTTATTTAGCGGAGGCATTTTAAGTTTTATGAATAAGGGGGTAAGTTTATAGGTCTGCTAGAAGTAGAATTTTGATGATCGCGGTGAGTGAGTAAGTGAGTCAATGACAATATTGAGAAACTTTCACTTGCAATAATTCTTAAATGACGGGGTCGAATTTAATGTAATTCGGAAATATATCTATGTAATGCCCCCTCGGTCACTGAAATTTAGGCTTTTAGTTTTTTCCACAACTAAGTTACAGGGGGTCGAAAATGGCCTGAATGTCTTTGAAATAATTTACTTTAAAAACAAAGTTTTAACCGACTTCAATTTAGTACTCCGCCAAGCCACGAGAACATTTCTACATTTCTTTTCCAATTTACCACTTGAATTGATTTCCGAGAGCAAATGCGTTGATGATTAGAGAAAAAAACACAATCGCTGTATGTGGGCCGATAATATTTGAGGACTTCCGTCGATTCCACAAGGATCACCTTTGGTCTTCATCATCAATTCCACTCCACCAAATTTATGATTTCCGGGTGTAAATACACGAGTTATAATAGAAAATACCAAAATCACTACACGCGTGCCTAATACAATTGAGGAGTTCCGTCAATTCCTCATGGATCCCATCATCCAATTGAATTTTTGAAAAAAATGGGACCCACCTGGAAGCATATACTTACAAACAAAAAAAAATTTTCACATCTCATGCTCGAAAAGTGTGTCATATTAGGCTTAGCAAGCGGGGCTAAAGTAGTACATTTAGCCTCTAGGGACAATATGTAGATATATTTATGATTTTTAAAATATTTAATTTGACCAATCAAAACAACACCGTATTAAATCCACCAATCACAACTCCTTCAAACGAATATTTGTATTTGCTATCAACTAACCAGAATACAGCTAGATATTCTAATCGACCCATCAGAAAACAGAATTCATGTCAAACATTAGGTGTTTTTAATCCGTAAATCACAATCATTAAAAAAATAAAACGCCTCTGAACGTCAATAGCCGCGTCCAAACGTTCAAGCGTGATTAACTACATACTTGGAATAAGCTTCGAGATTGAGCGGGATAGATGCTCTCTGTCTCGCTTTCTTATGCCCCGTACCGTATGCTGTCCGCCGCGTTCTGACGTTTGGACGCGGCTATAGACGGTGAGAGGCGTTTATTCGTGTTGCCAATATTTTGTATCTGTGTCAAAGCAGTTTTGAACCATCTTTTCGCCGTGAAATGTATTAGTGATTATGGATGGATAAATCTTCGTTTTTACTATTTTCTCGCTGTCGAAGTGAAAAGTAGAGTGTATAACTCTGGTCTAAAAGCCATATTACCCCTCGAACAATTTTCCCTCACTTCGCTCGGGAAAATAACCATCTCGTGGTAGTATGGCTCATTTTAGCCCCTTGTTATACAATCTACTATTACGAATCGGCTCATCAATGACGGAGTTCTGAGGTAACAAACATTGAAAAAAATAAAGATAAAAAAACAACCGAATTGAGAACCTTCTCCTTTTTTTTGAAGTCGGTTAAAAAGGACGGTGCGGCCGTGCCTGTTTTTGCTCTTTTACTCGACTTGTCGGGGGCTCTGCCGTGCCTCCAGGTTTTCAAAATAAAGTATTATTCATGGCTAGCATTGCGTCTCTTCCTGCCTTTATAAGTAAAACATAACACAAAGTTAAACATGTTTACTGACAATACAGGTATGAAGAGGTGTTCAATATCTTACAATTAACAAGAACGTAACCTACCAATACGCTACCTGCGACCAATATTATTCGCGTAGAGTTAAATATGATGAAAGAGATACTCAAATGACAATATACATATACCAAACAGATCGGTAAAAAACTACAGTTAGAAACTAAGAAAACTGTCTAGGTAATATTTTATTTACTGTTTGTCTTTCTGCGCATTTAACTTTCTGCGATTAAATGTCTAATAAGTGATAACATTAAATAACTTACTAAACTTAAAAATAACTGTACGTATGTCATATTAAAGTCTAGACTAATAATCTACAAGAACGTCAGAATAGTCACGCGCCGCGCATCCGACATTGTCCCAATTCCTCGCCCTTAGCCGTGACAGTGTAACACATCGCGGTCGCAACATAATCATAAACAGTATATTGACTTTGTAAACGACGCGCACCACAACCTCCGCGGTGCCCACGCGCCGGCGGCGCGGCGACTGCTGCCAGCGCGACTCTTTTGTTTATAAGTATTGATATTTCTTATTCCTTGTGAGTATATTGACTTATGACAATAACTAATCAACCGTCATAGGCATAGAGAACAAAAATAAGTATATTGACTTTGTAAACGACGCGCACGACAACCACCGCCGTGCCCGCGCGGCAGCAGCTGGCCAGTAGGCCAGCGCTACCAGCGCGCCTCTTTTGCTAATAAGTATTGATTTTTCTTCTTTCTTGTATATTCTGTTTGTCAATGCGTTTTATCACGTGTATAAGTGAGTGGTGTGTAAGTGAAAAACTATTTAGTTTTCTGTGAATATTCTGTGCCTTTACCTGTGTTTTGTGTGCTGTTCCTGTATATTTGTATGTTATAAGCTATACAAAGACTTCCCTGCGTGTACCATTTCAACATCGGCTGCCCCGTCGCCTACAGACTTCATGAAAACGCCAGGGTAACGCGGTATCCTTGACTTGAAACTCAATAAAGTAGGTATCACTTTGCACGGCGATGCGACCATAATCGGTGCGACGTGATCATTTTTTCTTTAGCTCTTTCTATATTTTAACCTGTATGGTGGCGCGCTTCTTGTAATCCATGCCTGAAATACATGATACACTATTATGTCTCCTAGCACCTCATTTTTCCAGTTTTTTTTTATTGTTCCCGTGGCCTACTGTGTGAATGCCTTTTGGTGAACGTATCTACTTTTTCAATCTCGCGTAGGTTAAAAAAGTAGATACGGTGTATAAGTATCAGCCTCCTTAATACGTTCTCTGCGCGGGGAGTCAGACCGGACGTTATCCAATTGGTAGGTAGCGTACTGCGGCTCAGCGTCCCGGACGTTCCCCGCGTCCAGCTGCGTGCGCGCGCGCGCCCGCTGCTGGCGGTGCCGGAGGCACGCACGGTAGCGCGCCGGCGCGCGCCGCTGCCGCACGCGCTAACTCTGCTCAATACGCTCTTGGCATCGGTGCCTGAATGTGACATGTTTGCGTGGCGATGGGTAACTGTGAGCCGGGAATGTTTCCGATTTTGGGAGGCGATGGATGACAGACAGCCCTCCGTGTACGCATAGTATATGTGTATCCAGTGTTTTGTATGTGCAATTTTATCCTAAAGGTTAGTTACATTTGTTAGTTGTAAGTTGTTTTACTGTACATAATTAAGTAATCTGGTTTCTCGGTGTATTTGTTCGCTGTTAGGCCGTGTAAACTAATTAAATAATAAATAAATAAATAAATTAGGGACTAAGGTAAGGGTTCCATAGTTGTACTCCTTAATTTTGCTAATTGACCCCGTGTTTGTCAACTTTATGGCTACGAATCCAGATTGAAGATGTTAACTAATTCGACATCGTTGGGATACCTTCGTTTAATGATAGGTTTAGAGTTTACTTTTAGTATGCACGCTTTGGCGTTCACATTCGCGGTTGTTGTGCGCGTCGTTCACATGAGTTAAAGAACTGCCTATATTTTCACCGTACCGCTGGAATAATGTTCATTCTTGTCACGCATTGACGCGTGTGCGTTCTTATATAATCCGTGTTGATCTGTTATCACTTGTACTTATGTATAGGCGCAAGGATATACAGGATATACTTTTGGTATAAAACGGGACGCCATTATTGTCTTCGTGGCTTAGCTAAATTAGTTTCAATTATGCGGTATCATGTTTTATACCGCGTAGAGTCAGATTATAATAGCACAAGAAAGGGGTGCTCTCTTCCCGATAATGAAACAGGGTAGAAGTGTGTTATGTGCAGTGGGCTAACCAAGCAATATTACATTTTCTCTATCTCTAAATACCCAATTGCTAGAAGTATCCGGCATTATTGGGTTTATCTGTCAGTCTTGCCAGAAATAAAAGTGAAAAAATCGGTCAAGTGCGTGTCGGGCCACGCGCAGTGTAGGGTTCCGTAGTTGCCTGTCTGTCTTAGTTACATCGACACGCGCGCGCCAACTAAATGGTGCGGTTGTGTTCGCCGAATTTGTAACCTTTCTAATTACATTTTAAGTTGGTCGACTATTACTCGGTAAGTAGTTATGCCTAATACTTACCCGCGATCGTTTTCCTTGTAAGTTCATTATATGAACTCCTAGCTTCCGCCCGCGACTTCGTCTGCGTGGACCCGGGATAAAAACTATCCTATATTTGAATCCAGGTTATAAACTATCTTCGTGCAAAATTTCATCTAAATCGGTTGAGCCGTTTAAGCGTGATTGAGTAACAAACATCTAAATATACAAACTTTCGCATTTAGAATATTAGTAGGATTGCCACGAATTTTTTCACATCCCCAGTCTATAGTAGCCATTTAGCCGGCAGGGGGGGACACATGACTCGAACAAAAATTAGGGCTTTAAAACCCAATATCTCGCAAACGAATCACTGAGTTGAAATATGGTTTTTGAACAAGCTATATCCAACAATACCTCACATTATTGGTTTTAAGCTTTTTTTTTCAAAATTTTATTCTGCTGTTTTTTAGCGTTATTGATTTAAATAGCCATGCCGAATTCCAGTTTTCTAGTAGGAAGGGTTAGAGACCTAAGCCGCAGAAGGACAGACGAACATGGCGAAATATTTTTTATACAATAGGTATTAGAAACCAATTAAAGTGCTGTATCTCTTCGACCCATTGCTCTGTGTTGTATCTGTCCGATGCATCGATTGATAATCAATCACTGTTTGAATAAAGTTAGGCCATGGTAAAAGAAAACTAAACCTCAACAACAATAAAAGAGCGCAAACACAATCGTTCTTAAAATAATTCTTAGAAGTGTACAAAAAAATGTGAGCATCTAAAGATATCTGACGTTAGTGTTTCTTTAAATGTACGTACGTACCTAAACGTAATGTGTCGTAACATTATTTAAAGCACCTACCTACAGTCAAATAAAAAATCTCATTCCTTTCTACGGGTTTGAAAACAATATCAAAATACATCAGAGGACCTCATCAGCGCATATTACGTCTTTCCGCCATCTTCTTTCCGGTGACCTCTCACATTTATCAAAGACACTGGCTCAATTCAGCAAATTTGATGATAACTAGGCACATTTCCACTATTTTTTATGACTACATTGAGTTATGTTTCAAAAGTCATTTGTTTTTCAAGTCAATTTTCAGTTCAAGTTAAAAAGACTGGATGTCCGCGCGGATTCGCCCTCGTATGATGGCATCATCGAGCTGATCTGATGATGGGGTAGGAAGGTGGCCATATCAACTTCAAAATACACAAGAAAAACATATTTGGGCTCATCGGAACCTGCTCAGAGATCTGTCGATGTCTGTGCAAAACCGCTGTAAAGTTAATACTACCAAAAATCAATACGTTGACAGAAACTTATTTTCTATTTCAGATGCTTTTAGTCACATTTGAGTGTCAATTCAATATAAAATATTTGTCCACAGAAGTCCATACAATAATTAAATGATTCATCGGATTTACTTACTCCTGATTCTATTCGTTTAGTAAAATTAGCCAAAATATACCTATGAACGACAGAAGACAACGAGGACAATCAGGACCGCATGTAAGATATATAATATATAAGTACCTAGATTGTATAAGTAAATAAAGACTGACCCCAGCTAGAATCCCATTTCACTTAGAAATCCATGTCAAAAGTAGGTAGACGTTAGGTAGGTAGAGTACCCTAACATTGTATAATTATACCAGTTAAAGTATATAAAAGTATATAAGAAATTATTAATGTGATCTGAGCAAGTACATAAGCCAGACTGGCAAAGCTAATCTCACTCAAATCGAGTATATCTAATAGACACGCCCATAAATACGACCGCCGGGTCAAGCGCGATCATTTTTAGCAAGATTGTTCTAATTGGCTATAATTATTCCATACTAAATTGTAAAACTTAACTTGAGGAAGAGTAATTTTACCTAACTTATGAAACCTTCAGCTCGATGAGCCATTTTTCTTTAATAACACAAGAGTAATTTATATGTCAATAGATCGGCCAAAGTAGGTTCTATCCGATTAATATTCTAAACAATGGCCAAATATCATAATTATTGTATAAACTTAAAATAAGTACGTCATGACGGGTCAAAAACGTGAAGAACCCACATTTATTGTTTAACAGTTCGGATTAGAAAGCCATGAGAGACGCAGAAATGTTGGTAAGACGTCAATTAGAATCTACTTCATTTTATCAAATAGGTTTCATTACTAATAGGTTGAGTCCGCTTGGGATATCATAAATGAAAGATCAAATCTTAGGGAAAACAGGCGAAACCGGCATGGGCGGGGCTTACCCCCACCAGCGACCAAAGCGGCTTTACGCATCATAATAGGTTTACAACTCATTGTTCGTCCGCATTGACGTTCCCACTAGGTGGCGGACCTAATCTTGTATAATAACCGCTCATTGTCCCAGTGTAATTTGTGGATTAGCTACGCTTGGATGGACATCTCTCCCCCCGCGCCCGGATCGCCACCGACGTCAACCGCCGCTATCCGCGCCGCTGTACCGCTCGCCTAGTTCCGACCAGCCCCGGCCTCCCACAAGCGGGTCTCCCCGGGGTCTGGCCGTGAATGAAGCGGGTAAGGGCAGCCGCGCCGCTGCGATCGCGCACTAAGCGCCCCAGGGTGCCCTAAACAGGGCCCTCAACTCGCCTTTGACAAGCAAAGGTGGGGGTAGAGCAACTAACCGTGTGGGTAACTTACCCACACCAAAAGAAGATGCCGCCGCCGCCCCCGCCCCCCGTGGGAGCCCCACCTGACCGGACAGCGAGCCGCCCCCGGACATTCCGCCGCACCCGCGGCCTCGGCGACGCGGCCAGCGCCGCCCGCGACCCGCGCATCCAACGGGCGTTCGCTAACGCCCTGCGCGCGTCCGCGGCAGCCCACAAAGCCGCCTCCACGCCCTGCTGGGCGTGGAGGCGGCTTTGTGGGCTCACCGGCCGGTGTGCTCACCGGGAACGCCGACAAGCGAGGGCTCCAGGGAAGCCCCCTTCCCCAGGACGACCGCCGACGTGGTCCAAGAGATCATCGGCCACCTCACCCCGATCACCCGAGCCGCTACCTCCACGGGCGCCCGCCCTAAAGACGCGGCTACTGCCACCGCGCCCGCACCCCGGCCGCAGCAGCGCGCGCCCGCAGCGCAGCGCCAGACCGAGGCCCCCAAGCCCGCGCCGCGATCGCCGCCCGCCCTCGGAGCGGGCAGAGCGAACACAGCGCTCCGCACAGCGCCCGCGTCGCGACCGCCACCTGCCCTCGGAGCGGGACAGGCGAACCCGGCGCACCGCGCAACGCCTGCACCAAAGAACGCCGCGCCCCGCTAGGCGCGACAGAGCCCAACGCCGCTCCAAACCACGCCGCAGCAGACCTTCCCGCTGCGGAAAACTTCGACGTACGGAGGACTCGCGGTGGTCCACCGGACACCCGCCACAATCTCGCCGCCACTGGTGCAAACCCCCGCGCAGGCACCATCCATGACAGTCACGAGGACCCAATGGCCGAGCCTCCCCCGTCTGGACCTGTCCCCGATGGACACGTCGGACGAGGGCAGCGACAAAGACGACGAGCGCCGGGAAGAGGCCGTTACCGCGCCGGCCCCTGACCCGACGCCACCAAGACAGACCACGACCCAGCCGCCCCAGAAGAAGCCGCGACCAATCACGGTCGACAGTCTCCCGGATTGGCACGCGCACTTCAGGAAGATCCGAGAGCGACTGGGTCGCTACCCCAAGTCCCGACCGTACGGTAGCGGAATCCGCTTCCTCCCCGAGGACCACGAGGAGTACAGGGTGGTGCAGGCCTACCTCGAGGCCCTGGGGGACAGCGTATCATGGTCGGCGCTCCAACCAAAGGAGGAGATCCCCTTGAAGGTGTGCATCAGGGGGCTCCCAGCGAACACGGACCCAGCACACATAACCGAGGACCTGGTGGCGATGGGTTTCGCCCCCATCTACACGCGCCAAGTGGACGCGCGTGCAGGGAGACCGGGCTGCGTATTTTATACACAGCTAACGAAGACCCACGACCTCATCCCGGCTATCTACGATGTCTGGGAGTTGCTCGGAATGACGGGAGTGGCAGTGGAGGCGTGGCGCGGCAAGAAGGGGCCGGCGCAGTGCCACCGCTGCCAGGCATTCCGTCACTCCTCGCACGGCTGCCGTCGCCCCGTAAGGTGTGTCCGCTGCGCGGGGCCACACTTCGCGGGCCAGTGCGAGCGGCCGCGCGACCAGGAGGGGACCTGCGCCAACTGCGGCGGCCCCCATCCAGCGAACAGCCTGACGTGCCCTACCCAACGGGAGGCACGCTTCAAGAGGGCCGGCACAGCCCCCCTCACCAACCGCCGTGGGCAAACCGTGCCCCAGCAACGCTCGGTGGAGGCCGCCGAGAATGCCCCCAACTCCCTCATGGCGAGGGCGAACGACGCGGCGCCACCGCGCCGTCGCCGCCGAGGAAGGGGCAGACGCGGCAAGGGTCAGCCCGCCGCCACCGTCACCGATACCGTCACCCAGACCACCGCCGCCGCCGCCCAGACCGCTGCCGCCGCCCCCAAGACCATCGCCGCCGCCCAGACCGCCGCCGCCCTCACCAACGTCGCCCTAGCGCTCGCTCCCCCTGCAGCAGCGCCAGCCAGACCACCGCGCGACACTGCCGCAATAGCGCAGTGCGTCGCTATACTGCAAGATGTGCTCAGCGCTCTGCAGGCAGGAGCGAACCCCGCTCCTCTCATCCTCAGGGGGCTGGCCGACCTGTACCAGGAGGGCTAGCTCCCTACGGACACACGCACCACCGGACCAGACCAAGGATGTTCCTGCAATGCCGTCGGCTCGCAGGTCACTTGCCGGGCCTCTCCCTCTGGAGTCCCACCCGGCAGGGCTCGACCTCGCCGACGGCCGCCGCAGACGACCCCACCAGACCAGACGGGCGTCACGCCCACCACAGTTACCCGTCCGTCGTAGCGGACGGCGCCCGATCCCGCCAAAAGCGGCGATGCCGCGTCCGGCTCCTCCGGCCCCCTTGCGGGGACCGTGAGACGACCATCAAGGGTGCAATTTGTCCGCCCGGTGTCTTCTGCACCCCAATCGCAGGCGGGCCCCTCTGCATGGGGGCCCGCTGCTAGTCAAGCGGGCCGACCCGCTATAGATCCCCTCTATGCGCTTATGCAGGTAATTCAGGTACTCCCACCGGAGGTGGCGAGCGGCCTGACTGCCCGTATATTCGCAACGACGACGCAATATCTCGCCGCACCAAGTGGCAGCCAGGTTCACGGTGCCTACTAGTATGGATAGTACATCCCAGAAGCTTAAACCTGCTTCGATTACCATTGGCATTTACAATGCCAATGGCTTGAGAGGTATGAAGGACTAAGTGATGAACTTCCTTCGCGATCACTCAGTAGATATTCTCCTGGTCCAAGAGAACTTTTATCGTCCCAGCATTAGAGCCTTTCGCGTCCCTGGATACGCTCAGATTAGAGATGATAGGCAAGATGGTAGGCCATTCGGGGGCACGCTCATTTTCTACAAAAGTAACTTGCATTGCATAAGACTCAATCCCCCGCCCCTGACTAATATGGAAGTGTCGGTCTGTCGCATCTCGATGGAGGGTCACCCCCCGATTTCGACTGCCTCAACCTACCTTTAAACTCAACGTGACTTACTTTTGACCGACCTCTACTCTTTAGCCTCCCTAGGTCCTTCGGTCATCGTGGCCGGGGACCTAAATAGTAAGCATATTAACTGGGGTTCCAACGGCAATCGGCTTCATCACCTTTTGATCGATAGCCTCCCTTTCGATCTCCTCGCTCCCTTAGAACCGACTCACTTTCCTCATAACGTAGATCATCGACCTGACATACTCGACATAGCACTGCTAAAGAACGTAGCGTTAACTCTGCGTTCTATAGAAGTGATACACGAACTAAACTCGGATCATAGGCCAGTCCTTTTGAGACTAGGTCCTCACCCCAATAGTACTCCTCGAACCAGGACACTCGTGGACTGGGACAAGGTGCAAACAGGTCTCTTACAGACAGATCCTCCCTTGCTTAGAGACATCCCAGACAATATAACTACAACCGAACAGACAGACCAAGCGATCGATTCTTTCACCAACTACCTCAACGCTGTACGAAGCGAGGCCTCAAGGGAGGTGTCGGCGGAGGATATCCAACACCAACCTCTACCTAGGGAACTGAGAGAGTTAGTGACAAGGAAAAATCGAGCCATCCGTACCTATTCAAATCATCCTTCTGCCGAAAATCGGCAAGTCCTGAGGGACTTGTCTAACGAGTCCAAACAGAGAATTGCTGAATTTCGAGAGAACTCGTTCAGGGATCTGATGGGGGAGATAACGCCACTAGGCGTAAGCCAGATGACTACATCTGGCTTACTAGAAACTAGCGAGATCTCTCAAATCCGATGCCTGTTGGACTATCCCTCCCTTGGATCGACGGGATCACTCAACCCCCGCGTTCGAGGACAGTGAGAAAGCCGAATGCCTTGCGAGTAGCCTAGAGTCCCAATGTTCGCCCAACCTCCTCCACACCGACGAAGCCCATATTAGAAGGGTCGATTCCGAGGTGGACAGGAGATCGCGTCTCCCCGTAACTTCACCCTTTTTACCGGTGTCGGTTAAGGAAGTCAGTGACCATGTCAAGCGTCTCCGTATTAGGAAGGCTCCGGGTGCGGATGGTGTATCCAATCGCATCCTGAGACTTCTCCCCGAAACCCTCCTCCTCCTTTTAGTTGGCACCTTCAATGGCGCGCTGACCAATGCTCACTTTCCAGCCGCGTGGAAATGTGCAACGGTCATAGGGATAGCGAAGCCCGGTAAACCCCGGACCTCACCTGCCTCTTATAGGCCGATCAGCTTACTTAGCTCCCTTGGAAAGCTATATGAGCGGATCCTACTCACGAGAATTCTCAGATTTACGGCTGAGAATAACCTCCTCATCGACGAGCAGTTCGGCTTTAGATCCGGACACTCATGCGTCCAACAGGTGCACCGCGTCACGGAGCACGTGTTAGACGGTTTCTCTCGATTCCAGGGGCTCAAGACCGGTGCGATCTTTCTCGACGTGGCGAAAGCCTTCGATAAGGTCTGGCATAACGGGCTGGTATACAAGTTATACCAGCTCGGTATACTGGACCGACTCGTACTCACCATACGAGATTTTCTCAGTGATCGAAGCTTTCGTTACCGACTGGAGGGAACGTACTCGGACCCACACCCCATCCGGGCCGGAGTCCCGCAAGGCTCCGTGCTCTCACCCACTCTCTACTCGTTGTTCACGAACGACATTCCCAGGCACCCTAAGGTGCAACTGGGGTTGTTTGCGGATGACACCGCGCTCTTTACGACCCATTGTAAGTACGCTACTATCCGGCGATACCTCCAAGAGGCAATCACCGACCTAGGTCGTTGGTTTAATCTTTGGCGTATCGAAGTCAACCCGGAAAAAAGCACTGCAATAGTCTTCCACCCGTCTGACTGCGTTAGTACAGAAAGACGGGTGGCTCCGATCCAGATGTTTGACCGACCCATCCCCTGGGTCAACGAGGCCAAATATCTTGGAGTGACCCTCGACAGGAAACTGACTTTCCGTAGCCACATCCGTAGGGTACGCAACCGCGCGTTGTTCGTACTAGGAAGGCTTGGGCCGATGATCAACAAGTTTAGTAAAATGTCACTTAGAAATAAGCTGACACTACAAGACTTGTGTTCGTCCAATCATGACATATGCAAGTGTAGCATTTGCTCACGTGCCTATGTCATCGCTCAAGCCACTTCAGGTCATTCAGAATCGTTTTCTCCGTAGGGCGACTGATGCCCCGTGGTACCAATCGAACCTCAGCCTGCACCACGACATTGGGATTAGCACCATGTATGGTTTCTTTAAGCAGGCTGCCAGACGCTATTTTGACAACGCTCCCCACCATAGGAATCCGTTAGTTAGGAAGGCTGCTGATTACGTTCCCATCCCTCCCCCCTCTGTCGTTACTCGGCACACACTCACGGACCCGGACGACGAAATCACAGCGTCCATCGAAAGATGGAACGCTGCGCTTTCGGCGTCCAACACATCGCGTACACTTCGGCGTTCCCGCCGGCGGGGACGTCCACCGCGAGATCGCGACAACACTGACACATACAGTCCCTATTCGTCCCGGTACCGCCGCATACCGGGTAGAGTCAGTCCGACGCAAGTCGGGCCTAGCTGAGTTTCTTGCTGGACTCTTCTCAGCTAGGCTAGGTTTTAGCGAACCAGCACTCACACCCCAGATTCGGTTGATACCGTTCAACTAATCTCACTGGAGCGCAAACTCGTAGAGTATTCCAGTGTACAAACTTTCCCGCGTGGTCGTGCCGGAGCTCCCCCAGGCTACCCTCCAACCACGCAATTCGACCGCTATATTGGGTCCGTCCTATTATAGCATCCGTCAGGTTCAAAAAAAAAAGTGCAATTTGTGTCAGCTGAAGCCTCTCGGAAGAAGCAACTAATGGAACAAGGAGAAGTAGGAACTAGTAATTAGGGACAGTGATAGGGAAAGTGATAGGGCAAGTTATAATTAAAAGTGTGAAGATCTTAATAAATATTTAATTCTGTTGCAAATTATTTTTTATTTCGGTAATAAGGTTACCTCGGTATCTGCGGGCACTCTGCGACCCCGAACTTATAACTCGGGCATCGAGTCTGCGAGCTGTCGTAGGCCGGCTGGGCGAGCCGACTGGATTGTGTTCCGGGCGGCACCTAGTCAGTGTTGGTGGCTGTCCGAGCGCAGGGGGCGGGGCCGACGCGTCGCTGCTGCGTGTCTCGGACTAGTCACTTCTTAGGTGATTGTTGGGTGGACGGCGCCGCGGCTCTGGGCGCCGCGCATTCACCCGGTCGACGCCGCGATAGGCGGACGTCGTGCACAATACCAATAGTACTAGCGGCTCTGCGAACACGCAATTCATTGTTTTTTTTTTTCGAAAAACTGAACTGACAAATTAATCTATACTGACATATAGTTACATCATTATTGAACCTGCCCACAAGATATCACGAGCATCGATTGCGAAATCCAGGAGAACGGCCGGATAGACGATGAACACACAAAATATTTAATGGGCAAGCTGAAACGGAATACTTCGTTGGCTTCACTCGCTCGTTCGATAACAACATATCGCAAGCCATCATCAAAACATGCTGAATAGTGTTCAACATTTTATTTGACATTTGCGCCTATTATCCAGGATCCACCTGCCAAAACGTTTCTTTGTCATGAATTTGAACGGAGGAAACGCTCATTTTACAACAGTACAAATCGGGAGAGCGCATTACAAACATAACTTTACCATTGGCAAAACGAAATCCATTGAATTAAGTGCCGTATTGCTATACCAATAATATAAAAAGTATTTAGAAAGTCGGGTTATGTAATTTTGTAAAATGATAACAGATACGAATAGCCATCTTTGATTCTGGAACAACCGAAACTGAATTAAAATTTCAAATGACCATGTTGGCAACGGGGCTTGTAAAAAATAACCCACAGTTTTTGGTATGGGGTCCGTTAACACAGTTACCTACTTACCATAATTCTTGAACGAATTTAAAGTTATGTTATGAATACCACTTTGTTCTTGTTGGTAGTGACACTGCCTACGAAGCCGGCGGGCTTGGGTTCGAATCGCGGTAAGGGTTCTTTCATTTATTTGTGTGATTAGCACGAAAATTTGTTCCTGAGTCTTGGATGTTTTCTATGTATTTACTATGTATTGCGCTTACTATGGGGCTATTGGGATTGGTGTAAGATGGACTCCTAATATTGTGCAAGTGGAGGATTTTAAAACTTTAACCGAGGACGCTGTAGCGTACTTGAAAACTGTACATCTATGAAGTAAAGAAATATAATCAGCCATACGGTAAAATAAAATAAACGTTTTTGACGTAGTCGCGTTTTCAGTACAAGTAATAAGCCATAGAATGGTCCTAAGTTTAACTTTCGTTTCCTCACCAAGGTAAGTTATACGGGTGAGTAGCTTTATTTTAGTAGTAGCCTTTGTCCGCGACTCCGTCCACGTGGAGCTCGTTTATGTCTTAGCTCCATACAAATTTTCAACCCCAAATTTTCATCCCTAGGGTATGATTTCCGGAATAAAAATCATCCTATGTCCTTCCTCGGGACTCAAACTACTCCTTACCAAATTGAATCTCAATCACTTCGGCGGTTTAAGCGTGAAGAGGTAACAGACAGGCAGACACACTTTCGAACTTATAATATGAGTATGGATTTCAAGGAAATCCTTCTAAAAGACTACACTGCTTAAATTCACATACTGCAAATGTGTATGACATAAGAATCCTTATTTTTGACGAATGCCGATATTGTCTCCCTATTAGCGAAATTATCTCAATTTGCCACCAGACCTAATGATAGTTTACTTGAAAATTATTTTTCTTAATTAATGATGATCTTTGCGACCCTAATGAGACTGGTCGGGAGTGATGATTATTTTAATGATGACGATTTTGTTTGCTCAACCGAGTAAACGATGTTTTAAATACAGTTGCAATAAAGTTACATACATTAAATTAAATTACATGTAATCGCGTGGAATTTATTGCGTCATGTTTACGTCGAGGTAGATTTTTATACGGCGGTTGCAAATAAGCATTCATCATATCAGCCGAAAGACTTCCACTGCTTGACATAGGCCTCCCCAAAGAGTGCCAAATAGGCATTAGGTTCAACGCAAAGGCGGCCATCGATCATCAAAGTAATAGGTTCGTTGCAACGGTTACGCGGCCGGCTTCAGTTAACACAATTTATTTAATTAAACTTATACAACATTTCTACAAGCCTTAAAAAAAGCCATGTGCACGTTAACTAGTTATTTGATAGGAAACTACAAAAATATTGTGAAACATCTCGATGGTTTTTAAAACACAAAAAAAAATTACATACCACTCCATAGACACTTTGGGGGGTACAGAAGGCAATGAGATAGTAAATACTACGAAATGAAATTCTATAATTTGTCAAAAAATCACCAAATCATATTCTATTTTTTTTAGATTTTTGTTTCAAAATTAGAAAATTGTTTGTTGTTCTGACAGACTATGTTGTGTTCTGGTTTGTTATCTGTGTTCTTTTACATGGTTTAAGGGTGTCTAGTCGTTCTATTTATCTTCCACTCAATTGCTCAAAGGTTAGCTGGAAGAGATCCCTTATATGGATAAATTCGCCTTTGTTTTGTGTACAATAAAGTGCTTACAGATATACATAATCCCTTCCATTAATCTGGCCATTTTAGTCATTCATGTTAAAATATTATGTCCTTCTTATTAATGCGTAGGTAAGTGAGAGAGACAGATGTTCTACGACGGTAAAAAGTAAATCGTAGGATCGACTATAATACCACAAAGAAACACGTACAGAGATTTAATTTTATAGTACGAGATACAGCCGTATGGTGACCTTTCCTCACCCTTTTTTATTTAAAAGCGGTTATTTAATTGGCACTGTTCGTTTTGTATGTAATTAAGTAAGGAGTGTACCAGATTAAAAAAAAACCGATATCTCTTTAAGCTAAAATTTGGCATAGGTAGAATCCAATATTATGGCATCATTGCACCGAGCTGGTCTGATAATTTAGGCAGAAGGTGATCGTAGCAACTTCTAAACTATGTAGATCAGATAAACCGTCATAATTTCTATCCCTAATGTGATTCATGTGGAAGACGATTTTAGGGATAAAAAGTATCCTGTATCCACGCTGATTAAAAAACTGAAATGAACTTACACAAATAATCGAGCCAAATAAGCAATTAATTTAATGCATTCATATTGTTACATACATAGGTGGTAAATGTTAGGTACATAATACGACCGGTTTAGCCGAGTTGGTAGTGACCCTGCCTGTGGGTAGTGCAGCTAACGGGCCTGGGTTTATATCCCGATAAGGGCAAATATTGTGTGATGAGCAAGAATATATATTTCTGTCTTGGATAACATCATATGTATTTAAGCATTTATATCTACTAAATATAACGTCACCTAGTAGCCATAACACAAGCCTTATTGGGCTTACTGTGTGGTACTAGTTTGATTTGTGTAGGATCGTCTCCTAATATTTATCTGGGGGCACGGTAGTGCCCCCGCCAAGTCCAGCAAAACAGCGGCACGGCCGTACCATCCTTTTTTCAAAGCTTTTCAGGGCATTTTCGACCCCCCTATAACTTCGTTGTGGATAAAACTAGAAGCCTGCATTTTCAGTAACAAAGCAGGCATTGCATAAACACGATTTATTTCAAATTTCATTCAATTTGAACCAGTTGTTTAACAATTATAACTAGTCAGTTTCATAATTTTGTCACTCACTCACACTGGCTTACTGAACGATCATCAAAACTCTATGCACTTCTAGCAGACATAGAAGCTTCAAATTTTGAATTCAATTAGTGCTTAGTGTATAAATCAAGGAAAAACTAAAATAATTAGCCATTTTGGTCCAGTTCTCTAGATACATCAATTGTATACATAACATGTTAGCTAAATAAAAATTTGTGACTTGACAATCACAAAATACTACATAGTTTTAGCTATATAAAAATCCATAAATGTAGTAAAGTTGTATGATTGCCAAGTTGCAGAATTTTATTTAGGAAGCAAATAAAGATGAATAAGAATGCCCGAGACTTGGCTCTACGAAATATCTCACAAGTTTTTACGGTGGACGAGTTTCGAAACTTGGCCTCTTTTTACATGTTTTTTTTAATGGGATTTATTAATCATGGAAGTATGAGCCCTGCAACTTTACCAAAGATCATCTAAATCCATTCATCTATATTTCACGTAATTAAAATAAAAAAAAACTACTTTCACATTTATTGACAATTTATTTAATCGTGTGGCATACATTATTTCGCCTTTAAAGTTTGTCACTCTTAGGCACCACCCAGGGGACACGTGCAGGCTTGTGGTAGGTAGCTCCTGCGGACGCGAGTAACAGTTCTCCCCATGTATGTATGATAATAATATACTAGGTGTAGGCAATGTTGTATCCCATACTATTAGCGTCGGGATTAAAAAAATGGCCGATGCAAATATTTATCTTTATGCGCAAGCGCAATAAAACGAGCCGCGTTGCGTGAGTCCATTTAATGGTATTCGAACTATCAGATATCGCTAGCGGTCAGCCAATATTAAATGAATTCCGTAGCAGATAATAACGCATAGGCATCGTAAGTAAAATGCTTTTTTGTGTCGTGTCGTGTGCTGGGATTTTGTACAGTAAGCTTGAGAATAGCCAAGGTCTTTGGCTGATTTTTTACGCTACTTTTAAATATAACTGTATTGTCCTTCGGAATCATTACTCATTGAGGCTGATTGTCTATCAACTCGGACTAGGGTTTGCAATCCGGATATCCGGATATCCGAAAGATCCGGATATCCGCCAAATTTCAGATCCGGATCTGACAGGCTCCTGGATCCGGATTTTTCGGATATTACGGATCCTTAAAATGCAACCTTGAAAACCGAAAATACGGCTACAAAATGAAGTTTGTACAGAGTCCACGCTAAAAACGGAACGGAATGGTATAGTCGTAATGTAGATAATTCTCAATCTCTGTTTTTATTCGCCACTTCTTCATCCCAGACCAGATTATTTTTGTTTTTTTTCTTAGTCACAAAAATCACAAACTACTCGTAGTAAAACTGCCGGAGTTTGATGGCGAAAGTTGACGTTAGATTAAATGCACTTATCTACCGTAGGTACTTAGTAATTATATCAATCCATTATTACTTATACTATAGAAATATTTAAGAAGTATATTTGACACAGGAAGTAAAAAGTAAATGCAGCAACAGTACCTACGTTTTGTAATTATGTATTAAAATTATTGTAATACATTTTTAGCTGCTGTAATGCTAAAAATGTATATATAGCACACTATTCTAATTATTAGAATAGTGTGCTCCTTCTATATCATAAAAAAAAAAAAACACCTCTTCCCTTGATTTTCACGATTTCCGTGTTGGCTCTTTTTACAAGCTTTATATTAACTTGACTTGTTCGTATGTAAGTATAAAAGTATGTATGTAAGTTGTCCGTCAAATCTTGCAAGTTAAATTTGACCCACTTCCCGGTGACCGATTGAGCTGAAATTTGGGTATAACTATAGTTTGGATGACAATTCAATATTATGGTACCATCGAGCTGATCTGATGAAAGAGACAGAAGGTGGCCATAGGAACTCCGTAATAAAACCACATAACCCCATCGAGTGTGGGCTCGTTAGAATCGTCTCAATGAGCAGTTGATGGTATACAGAAAAGTACAGTCGGCAATAAAAGCTTGTACCAAAAATGAAATTTTTGACAGAAACTTATTCCAATCGATTACTGAGTAAGGCGTCCGAGTGATCATGTCAATTTCTTTTACAACCCTATCGAATTAACTGTATACAGGGAGCTCATTGAAATGTATGTACGAGCACCAGATACGGAGTTAACGCGACCTGGTAGTAGTTATTCAAGTGACAGCTTTCAGTGACTAAACTTTGCCAGTTAGTTAGGAGTCGTAAGTTAAAAGTTGAAACATAATAAAATTTTATACCCCATGAATCCCATGATCTCGGGAATGCGTATTTATTTAAAATCTTTCAGGTATATAAATACGGTGGTCAGTCGAGTTCTCCAATATCTATACAGACAACCTTTCAAAAATATCTACACATGTGTCTTATGTCAGTAACAATAAAGTCTCTGTATACATATTTTTGAACGGTTGTCTGTGTAGATATTGAAGAACTCGACTGTACTATAGCCGTTTTTAGTTGTTTCTTAGTTTCGCCTTACAATTCCTACTTTATACCAAAAAAACCTTGTGGATCCGTTTTATCCGAAAAATCCGGATATCCGGATCTGTCCAATTTAAATATCCGAAATATCCGGATCCGAAATATTGGCGGATCTTGCAAACCCTAACTCGGACCATGACAGGACTGGCATTCACCTACACTTAACTAACGCATTCTCCTGAGACCAAAAGTACGATTCTATGGTTTAGAATTAGAAACTTTTTGACGTTAAGTGAAATTTAAAAATATGCCTTTAGAGACGCCTTTAGACCTGATTTAATGCAGTGCACTCACGGGGAGGGGAGATAAACGATCTGCGGTGCTACCACGAACTTCGAAAGTCGAAGTTCGTAATACATGCCTCCTTGTCACTCGAGTAAGGGAGTGCGATAGAGATGGAAATACCCGAACTTCGACTTTCAAAGTTCGTGGTAGCGCCGCTGGTTCTAATCAGTGAGTCTGAGTGCAGTAAAGGCCTTCTCAAATGCTTTGACACTGAAGTATAGGCAGCGAATGAAAAAAACCAAAGAGGCCCTTGGTTAAGTTGGCTTGGCTAAGTTGCGCCGCAAAAAAGCCCCACAGAATGGGTATTTGCCATTATGCGGGGATGGGGGCGGGGTGTTAAAACGATGCCAGGCAGCCGTTTATTTTGAACATACGCATACCAGGTTTTAGGCACGTGTTTGAGTAGAAATTTGTAAGATCGCATTCTATGGTTTTTTCGTTCGCTGACTATAGGTATATATATTTGACTGATGGATTCTTACCCCTATTTAAGTACAGTACTTAGGTACCAGGCCAGGTGGCGGTTGGCGGCCATGATCGACATTTTATAGTGCTTATGATAAGAAATTATCATATTAGGCACGTCACTTAAGTTTAGTGATTCGGAGGGCTATATCGGTTACCTTGGTTCTGCTGCGGATAGCCTCATTTCTGATGCGATCACGCAGAGAAACTCCCAAGATATAGCCCTCTCCATAGCCCTTTGGGTGACTTTGAGCCTTCCTATGAGGCCCATAGTAAGCGACCGCGTTTCAGTGCCATATGTCATCACTGGCAACACACACTGGTCAAAGACTCTCGTCTTGAGACACTGCGGAATATCCCGAATCGCTAAACTTAAGTGGCAGTGGGCGGGGCACATAGCACGTAGAACCGATGGCCGTTGGGGCGGAAAGGTTCTCGAGTGGCGACCTCGAACCGGAAGGCGCGGCGTGGGTAGGCCTCCCGCAAGGTGGACTGATGACCTGGTAAAGGTTGCTGGAGTCCGCTGGATGCAGGTGGCGCAGGACCGGTCACTTTGGCACTCTTTGGGGGAGGCCTATGTCTAGCAGTGGACGTCTTTCGGCTGATATGATGAGGCACGTCACTTGTTACGCTAAAGTTCCAAGAGAAGTAATTTTATTGACCAAGATAGTTCGTAAAGTTAGGACTGGTTACTGGATCGGCTTCTATTTCTTATGAGTCCGCAGTAAGCTCGATTCTCCATACAAACGTAGTTACGCTCTCATTTTAAAACTACAAGTCGGATTGTAACGAAACTTTGCATGTACAATGACATGAGGTATATCTGTGTCTGTAATTAGTTTATGTAGCTTCAGATACCACAGTAAAAAAATACAGCGAATTTAAGTTTATCATACAAATCTCGTTTTTGCAGTATTTCGTTTGTTTTATAAACTGGAACCATATAAACTAATTACAGATATACCTCATATCATTGTATATGCAAAGTTTCGTTACAATCCAGCACGTAATTTTAAAATGAGAGCGTAACTACGTTTGTATGGGAAGGTGAAATTCGGCGGAGCTTACTGCGGACTCTTAAATATAAGGAATAGATAAATTTAGAACCTTTATTTGAATTAGAACCGTCAATAGGTATAAAGGCCAGCAGTCATGTTCATATACCTAATGCATAAACTGTCTGAGGAACATAGATCTGACCATGTACATTCGATAAAAAAATGATGTATCAATTTTTTCACCCTATCACAAAGCAATACGGTAATGCACACGTCTTTTTGTACTCGACTGTACACTCTAAAAAAGAATCCAAACCCGACGACGGCCAATTTTAATAAAACCGACGCTGATTAATACGTTATAAAGTACTAGCTTTTTTCGCTTATTATATGGCAACCCAATCAAGTCAAGCAGCCGACAAGTAAAGTGGTCCATTCATTATAATCAAATTACCGTAAAATCTTACACCTTCCGTAACTAAAGGTCTATTATATTATAATACAAGTTCCAATAACGATAAAAATATACATCCGCTGTTTCGCCTTAAATATTAAGTTAAAACGTTTAAAATAATTACGGGATAATTTAGTTACGGTGCGGTTTTAGGGGCGCGATTGCGATTACGTGAAACTATTGAGTGCGGCGATGGTTGAGAGAATGAGTAGGTACTGATAACCCTACATAATAGTTATTGACTCCTTCAACTCAATTGATTAACTATTGGAGGTTAAATCAACTGTCATTTTTAACCCCCGAAGCAAACGAGAGGCGTTGTTAATATAACAAGTGAATGTGTGTTTCTGTCTGTGGCATAATAGCTGACAGATTAATTAACTTGACTTCAGTTTTGATCAAGTCGTGTCTAGTGATAAAAAATAAAGTTGATTATCTTAATTTTCTTTTGAAAATTTACGCGCCGTTATGTTTACTACCAACGTTTATCATAAATTCAAAATGAGCATGACATAAGAATATAAAGAGTTTCCCAAATCGAGCCTACCAATATATAAGCTAACCGACCTATATCCATATCTCTAAATTGTAATTAACAGCATCTAATTAAAATAACTAGGTATATATGGACTATGAAATTTTATAATTTTTCGCTATCCTCTATCTTACTAATGGCATCTTCACGATCGCTATTCTATTTAAAAAAAAACTCACGCGTTTTCTAATTATCAATAATAGGCGTCTAAAAGTCGCACGGCAATCGCATTATCGGAACCCCGTCCTAAAACTTATATAGGCGTCGAGCGAGCGGATCGCAAAAATTGCGTTTCGCGACGCGAGTGCGATCGGCGTGTCATTAACTTTTACGATCCTGGGACGCTTAGGGCCCGGCTCGGTAACGTAACGACCCGTCTTGACTCACCTCACTACTGTCACTAGTATTTCTTGACCCCCCCCGTTCGCACCAAATATGTGCAATCGGAGATCTGACTTATATTGGATGGCTTGTGAGTTGTCGCCAAGACTGTCGAATTTGAACTATTCAGTTACTGAGCGCGTGAACCAGCTTAAGTCTGACCTCTACCTGCGAATAGTCGTTACCAATCTACAGACCTAATTATACTGGAAATGCTTGTTGTGTGAATGATAGTCTGCATGTGGGGCCTCTAAGTCGATAAGGGTCCAAGATCTCTCACACTTTACACGTATCTCCAAGATACTCACAAGAATAATAATAAGAGTTTAATTTTTATGAAAGTGTTGTCTTACAGTACCCGTATTCAAGCACTTCAAGAAAAGTTTGCACTTACCAATAATTTATTAACTAAAGCATACTTTTAATTTTTCTCTTTTGTTGTTAATTACAATTTTACTAAAAAAAATAGTAACAAAGAGTAAAAGTTTCATTTAAGTACTTGTAATTATTCGTTGCAATTTCTCCGCTACCCAAAGGTTGTCTGGAAGAGAACGCTCTTTAGGGATAATACCTCCTGCTGTGGGAACCCCCACTCCTCCGCTAGCGTGTTGAGATATAATAGTTCCCATACACGCATGATGGAATTAAACTTTGTATGAAGGGAGTATAGATTGTGTGGAAGAGATCGGTTTAAAACGATGATACCGCCTGTTGTTACCATTATTTATTAAGATAATTTTTGGTAAGATGTTTTCTCATGTCGTGGTGCAATAAAGAATATTTATTATTTATTATTATTGCACAACCGGAGATAACGCTAGGTGGAAGATGATTGTAGAGAATGCGGTGCTGACGCAAACAGAAGACCGCAGCCATAATAGCTGGACTGTAGCGTATGTGCACTACAAATCAATAACAGCGAGGGTAGCATTCGTGAGCTGGAAGCGCTTGCTACTTTTTTTTAAAGACTGTCCAGTGTTTGACCCTTGTCTTACCTGATGGTAAGCGACGACAGAGCCTAAGATTGCTGCCCATTCACTCTTGTTTTAAAGGCTAGATCGTACTGCTAAGGGAATACAGATGAAGGGAGCGAATTCCATTCCTTAGCAGTTCGCATTAAGAAAGACTTGTCATCGAGCTGCGAGTGAGGCCACGAATGCGCACCTAAGCTAACAGCGTAAACAGTGGTTTTATTTTACTTACCCTAAGACCCAAAGATGGAACATCACAAGCACCACCACAACTTGCTCTTTAGGTATGTGCTGCGTTCCCGGTGATGGGCCAGGTCGCCAGAGCTTTCAAGGATGCGCTGTGTTGAGAGTTAAGGACATGCATTTGTCTTTATTATTCATAATAATCATTTAGAATAGAATAGAATAAGAATTTTTTGCCAAAATCAAGTACAGACATATATACAAACAGTGACAAATACAGAATGATATTATGCTAAAAAATAAAAAGTACAGCTCAATTATTTTGGGGCCATAGGTCCCAGACTCAGCATGTGCTGAACAACAAGAGCGATTTACTTTAGGCAACTAAGGCCCATAGTTACAAATACCTTAAAGACTAACATACAGACATACAGTACAATTATTTAGGCGATGAAACAGTGCTCCGTTGCATCGTCAAGTCCGATGTAGAATTCGGTAGGTTACCCCGGAACCGCCGAAACACGACACCCTTCGGCCAGAAATCAGCACACGCGATGGTCTCCTGCAGCGGCCGCCGCACGCGCTCCACAAAAGAGCTGAAGATGCGCGTAGTGGCGCGAACGCAGCTGGAAAACCCTCAGCGAGTAACCACTCTTCGGTAATATACCAAGTTCTGATCAACGCTGAGATGGAACCGTTTCGTGACAATGTTGTTTTCTCTTTTGTATGTTGATTTATGTGCATGTATGTGTTGTTGTCATGAATAAATGTTATTCTATTATATTCAATCTATTTTATATACTGCAACATGTCGTGCAGCGCAGTACTCGGTGTGGCAACCCGCAGGCCAAAACCAACAGGCTCTGCTGTATCACACTGGCTCTTTCGCTTTGCGCTTACTAGACCCACTTTAGCTATATCTGGTCGGCAACACTGTCGTGATTCTTGTGGAGTCGTCGTAGGCACGGTATCTGCTAAACACCAGGTCGTATGTTTGTTCCCCATCAATGCTGGTATAAATAATTTACTTAAAAACAAAGCCTTAACCGACTTCAATTCAGTACTTCGCCTTATTTCCATAGTTCCCTCAATTTCTCCAGGATCCCATCATCAGTTCCTGATCTGATGACCATGGGGCTACCTGGGAAGGATACCCTTTCAAACAATAAACATATTTTCCTAAATAATAAAAGATTCCGACGAATTGATAACCTCCTTTTTTGAAGTGGACTTGGGCAGCGTGGTGACGAGGAGCGAAGTAATACACCAGTATAGGTTTAAGTAAAGACACTTTAATCAATCGTGTAGCCTATTTTATACATATATAATGCGTTTGTAAATCGCATTACCCATTTATGATAGGAGCATAAACAAAATTACGTGTCTCTGAAAGAGAACACTTTTATTGTTTACAATGTTACAAACTACATTACCTTGTACATATCTGACAACTCTCTCAACAACTATCATAGACTGACCTACATCTCCCCCCCCCCCCTGCCCCCCCCCATATTATGTACATGTCACGAATTTCGTTACATGAAAAAGATTTGATTCGGGCTTCCTGTGCCCTGTGTTTATTCTGTAAATCGAGTTCGAATTTTTTTCTAGAACTTCATGCGGACCAATTTTTATTTCATCTAGTTTTTTCCTATTTAAATGATTTCCATTTTCGACATATACCAAATCTCCTACTTTCAGTTCGCACCTTCTTCTATTTTTGTCAAATTGTTTTTTATTATAATTGTGAGATTTAATGCTGTTTTCTATCACTATCTCGTAATAAATCATTACGTGTATGTTCTTGTTTTAACTCGTCCGGTAAAGAGTCAAAAATGTTCCCTTCTAGTAAATAAAGTGGGGAAAATCTTGTCACTGTGTGTTCCGTTTCATTATATTTTTGGGCACATTCGTGAGCAATAGTGGTCCAAGCCAATTTATATATATTTTCATTCATATTACACCGTATTTTATTAACAAACGTTTGATTCAACCTTTCGTTCAACCCGTTCGCTGGTACAAGCAATATGCGTTTATGTAGCAGTAAACTATTGTGTTACTGCTAAACACTAAATTTGGCCAATTGCCATACTACACTATCTCCGGAGTGGGGCAACTCCGTAAACAATCGATCTAGCTCAATTACCGCCGGCCATGACACCGGCGGCGTGGCCATTTTTCCTTGTTAGCGGTCCCATAATTTCGTTAGCACTTAACCTGGATAAAACATGGGAAGGTAGTGGTTTTGTTTTGAAAATTCAGTTCTCAGGTATCTTTGGCATAACTATATTTTTTCGAAGCCGAAGCTCGTGTTAATGAAATTGTAATTTCCGATCCGGGTGAAAAACTGTGTAAGTTTTTTTAAGCTAAGCCTTAAGTTTTATTTTATCGTATGGCATACATTATTTTAGCCTTGTCACTCTTTATAGTACCACCCAGGGGACACGTGCAGGGTTGTGGTAGGTAAGCTCCTGCGGACGCGAGTATTAGTTGTCCCCCCTTTGTCAAGTGAGTGGGCAACTCGACTGTTAGAGTTTATTTATTTATTTATTTAATAGCTTCAAATTGCAGGATACAATTTTACCCGTAGGGTGTCGCTAAATATTAATTACATACTAAAGATTCAAACATTAATTAACAAGTTACATTAATAGTCATTTTACATTTTACAATAATGAATTAAATTAAATAATAATCATTCTATTATTTACAAAATTAATTAATTCATATATTATATATTTTTTTTTTTTAGGATATAAGGACATAATACATTCATTTGTATATTACATTAATAGTCATTTTACATTCTACAAATACTAATAATCATTATAATAATTATAAAATTCATTTAGGTTATAAGGACATAATTCAATCAGGTGTTTTTTCAATGCAGCTACAAATTTGGAGTATGGCAGGGACTTTATTTTGCTTGGCAGGGACTTTATTTTGCTTGGCAGGGTATTCTATACTTTTGCTGCAACAAACCTAGTGCATTTCCTAAACCCCACCGTTCTGGCAACAGGCACTTGAACGTCCAGTGAGAATATATTATTTAATCTATCGCTTCTAAAGTCTGCGTTCGAAAGAAATTTTTGAGGATATCGCTTTACTAATTTACAAAGTTCCATTATATATAGCGAAGTCAGGGTTGGTAATTCTAATTTTTTTAAAGATTTTCTACATGACACGCGATTTTAATGCCATCCAAAATACGCACGCATCTTTTTTGCAGCCTGAATAGTTGGTCCAAGTCTGTACATCCACCCCTAATAGGCAACCCGTATAGGATGTGGGATTGAATAAAGGCATAGTACGCTTGGACTGCGGCGGTTCTTGTTGAAAACCTTGCTAGGGCTCTTAAGGCGAACGTGAAACTACTGAGCTTGTTGGCAATGTAATCCACATGTTTCTTCCATGTTTGATTGCTATCAATATACACGCCAAGAAATTTTGTGTCGTCTACAACTTCAATTGTATCATTATTTAATGTAACATCAATTGTTACTTTATCAGTCCTATGATTTCTAAAATATACAAACTTAGTTTTACTTAAATTGGTACATAGGTTCATGCCATGAAGCCAGTCAATTACATTTGTAAGGGTGTTTTTGATAAAGTCACTAAGATTATCAATGTCATTACGCTTAATCCTAAATAGAACCGTAAAGTCATCAGCAAACATGATTAACTTATGAGATAACAGTCTGGGTAAAAAAAATACATAGAGAAGGAATAGGATGGGGCCGAGGATGCTCCCCTGGGGGACACCGTATTCCAAACAAGCACTATTTGATTTATGATCCACTATGGAGTGGGATTTATCATCCAAGGTTGAGACTATAACGGATTGTTCACGGTGCTAAGGTATGACTCAAACCACTTATTGTTTACTCCACGAACGCCACAGCGATTTAGAACGTCTAACATAATGTCATGATTAACACAATCGAATGCTTTAGATAGGTCTAATAGGATAGCTATCACATTGTTTTGTTGATTTAAGGCTTCAGACGAAATCAGTCATATCAAACAAGGCATCTGTCGTTGAGACACCTAACTGCTGCTCTATGATAAATTAATATTTATAAGTGAAACAAGGGTAATGCAATTTACAATTGGTATACATTTTTGCTGGAGGTTTAGGCTGGGGGTTTTAGTTTCAAATAATTAAAATGAAGGTACGCAAGCTTACAATCGATTTAGTTTCTCAATTATAATATTTTACACGACAATCGATACCTTGAAAAAAAAGCCTTAAACTTTTAATAGAAAATTAATAAATAAATATATAGGTAAACACTTGGTATTATATAAACTACAATAAAAAGAGGACATATGGTTTTAGGCAGTTTTAGATCTCAGACATAAATAATTGCAATCGAATGCAGTCACTTACCTACTAAATCTGTTGGTTAAGTTTACCTAATTAATTTGACATTATATCCTAAATGTATATTTTTTTTTGAAATAGACATATTTTATTACCATACATACATTATCCACTCACTTGCTTTCGAGTTTTAAAAAAGGTAGCCTAAATTGCTTTTAATTTTTCTTTCTCAAAGAAGTCCATACTTCACTTGGCAACCACAGTTGCCACCATCAGTTTAGGGGTGCGCGAAATTGGCAACTGTGGTTGCCACAAGCAAGTGAGTGGTTATGCGAATACATTTAATATAATATAAATAATCAAGTATTTTAAGTTTCGGTTTACTTAAACATAGAAGTAATATTGTAATTTGTGGTGGTAACTAAACATGTAACAACTTATTAGGTATTCATGACATAACAATTAATAAATGAATATGAATAAATCGATTTTCGTGTAAAATATTATAATTGATGATGGCTAAGAAACTAAATCGATTGTATGCTTGCGTACCTTCATTTTAATTATTTGAAACTAAATAAAGCTGTTAAAACCTCCAGCAAAAATGTATAACAATTGTAAATTGCATTACCCTTGCTTCACTTATAAATATTAATTTATCATAGAGCAGTAGTTTTTAAACGTTAGTACCATATGCATTTTGTGCGCATAACGGTTGTAGAGGAGAAAGGATCAGCAAGAATTAAGAAGGGGGTAAGACAAGGCTGCCCACTTTCCCCGCTAATTTTTAACATACATACATTCACGCCTTTATCCCTAAAAGGGTTCAGATTCAGATTCAGATCTTTATTTTGCCTTATAAGATAATAAATACCATGCAAAAAATTTATACATCAAAACAAACACACAAAACAAAAAACAAGAAAAAAAAAGAAAACAAAAAAAATAGAATATGTCAGACGTCAACATAACAACTATACATATAATAATAAAATGTCTTTGGATGTCTTAGCAATTATTTACAATGTTTCGATTAAAATAACATAAAACCATAGTGCAGTGTGTTAGGCACGAATCATTTTATAATTATAAAAGAAGGGGTAGGCAGAGCACATGAAACTTGTGTTCCAGTGCCACTTTTAGCATCAATGTGGGTATAAAAGATCGACAAAATGCGATATCGTAGTGACAGGTTGCTAGCCCATCGGCCACAACACACTTCAACCCTGTACCCTTAGTCGACTCTTACGACACCCACAGGAAGAAAGGGGGTGGTGCTATTCTTACCCGACACCACACGGGGTATTTTTAACGTTTTCATTGAAAATAGAAGAGGGTAGTAAATAGGGTTACCTCATACGACGTGACAAGTTAATACTCAATATAATTGAAGGTAAGGCCTACCTTACCTTCAATTATAGTTCTTCCCCTAGGAAGCGAGGAGCAGGAAGACCTAGAATAAACTACATAGAGCAGCTCAAAAAAGAGTTGATTTTAGGTCGTATCGAGATGTCAAAGAGGTTGCCTGGGATCGGAGTAGAGCCTACTTTGAGCTACACCTACAAGAGCTTAGCTCTTAAATAATCAGAAGAAATAATAAGGTTCAACATAAAAACAAGATGGTCAGTTAACTGTGTTGGCGTTTGTACTGGCGCAACACTATATTTAAAAAGAAAAAGTCGTCGGTAAACATCCAAATATCGAATTTAAATACAAAATATTTTCCTTTATCTTTATGTGCTAGACAAAAATTAAGTATTGTTTCAATTAGTGATAAAAAGATCATGCGTAGTATTTGCAGTTCAGAAGCTATTGATTTGTTGTATGGGTTTTACGATGTGACAAAAACCATTTCGGTGGATGCGACTGTTATAGTCCACACTACTTAAATATATCCGCCGTAAGATTTAAAGCCCCCATGTGAACACACCTTAAGATTCGCATAACACTTTAGAAGTTTAATTTCACTACACCCATTTCAGGGCTGGTATTCACAACGCTTACCAACTCACCTCAGACCAACCACTATAAGCCTGCGCCCAGTTTACGCATAGTTGTAACGATTTGTGGGGTCAAGCTATATTAGATAGCTGAAGTCAAAGTCGAGATTGCTTAAGAGTATTGCTGGTAAAAGGCTATACAACACAAGTCAAAGATCGGCACAAGTAGTCATTTCAACTTTACAACCACCTCGTTATAATTTCCCACTTTACCGTGCAGTCCGCATCGTCCTTATACCGATAGGTATAAGGTTCAAATTTGGTTAGGATAGTGGTGGTGTAAGTATGTAAGTAATAACGGTCGGCGTACACAAAAGGTAGCAAATTAGAGGCGCCTGCGCATCTCTACACGCGGGGTGAATCGCGTGCAGATATGCGATTCTTAACCGGCACGGCTATTAAGTACCCATCTTTCATAGTGTTCTAATATTACTTTCCATAGATTTATTCTTCATTCTAAGACCTATTTCTTTACAGTTTTTTTTTTTTAAATATATGCACTATAATCCTCTCGGCATACTCTATGATTGGCAGCGTATCCTCGCTGAATCGCAACGTTAATGCGTTGTGAATCTCTATGTAATAAATATAATTAGACTATAAATATATAATTACAGAGAAACTAGGCAGATCCAAAGGTTTAATTATAGCCTATTTCAATATCAAAGATCCATGATCCAGTTTTTTTAGATTCGTAGATTACCGCCTGCCTATTATGCAAAGTTGTAAAGCTACACTTAAGAGTTCGCAGTAAGCTCGATTCTCCATACAAACGTAGTTACGCTCTCATTTTAAAACTACGTGTTGGAGTGTAACCGAACTTTGCATGTACAATGACATGAGGTATATCTATGTCTGTAATTAGTTTATGTAGCTTCAGATACCAGTAGTAAAAAAAATACAGAAAATTTAAGTTTTCCATACAAAACTTGTTTTCATTGTTTTATAGCGGCGCGGGGCTGGCGCGGGTCGGGCGCGGTTGAAGCGGTATATTCACACCGAGGCGGGTGGCGCTGGCGCCGCTATATCTCTATCACTATCACTCAGTAGCGCGGGCCCGCCGCGGTAGCAATGCGGGCCCGCGCTACTGTTTTGATAGAGATATCACTTTCTCTATCAAACAGTAGCGCGGGCTCTATCACTAGAGCGGCCGCGCTGCCCGAGTTGTAATTGTAACTTAGCACCGGGGGCCCGCGGCGGGCCCGCGTTCGGACCGCGTTCGATGTGTGTTTGAAGTGTAGTTTCAATGTTTTAAAACTTGCGCGCGCCCGCGCTCGACCCGCCGCGTTCGCGCCATAACCGCGACCGGTGTGTGGAGGCCTTTAAATCTAAATGCAAGTCTAACACCACCTTTACATCCCATAGACATTACCTACCCCTTTGATATAAGTACCTGCCTATCGATTAGTGACGGTTTTAGATAACACCCAAGAATAGTCGCAAACTAATCGCATAAATCTCCTCTTACTTACCAATTCAAACTTCGATATCTTTTCTATTTCAAGACAAAAGATAACTTACTGCTTTAGAACACGGTTAAATTTAGAAAAACGACATTTGGTTTTCGAATTTTCCATCATATCAGTTGTATTACTTTTTTAAAAAACTGTTTGCACTTATCGTTGATTTATAATTAAAACCTAATTTCGTTTATCATAGGGTTGATTCTTGATTAAAAGTATCAAATGAGATGCGAGTTTTAGACAGTAAATAATCGAAATCGAGATCTTCCTATCAACGCAAAGGGTGTGTCCGTGCTAAGTTAGATCAGTTTCAAAACGTAATACTATGCCAATTTCAATATATGTATCATGACAACAGGAACTTAATTATGATGGTTGCCATTTTTAACTGACTTTAAAAAAAAGAAGGAGTTTGTCAATTCGTTGGATACTTTTATTTTTTATGTATGTTCCTCGTTTACTTAATTAAATTTTACTTAATGCCGTAAAAGTATTATAAGGCATACTACCGCTGCCAAGCTACGGTTGCCTAGTGGTTCAGGCATGCGGCTGTCAAGCGGCGGTCGTAGGTTCGAATCCCGGCTCGTACCAATGAGTTTCTCGGAACTTACGTACGGAATATTAACCGTTAGCTTTTCGGTGAAGGAAAACATCGTGAGGAAACCGGTCTAATCCCAATAAGGTCTAGTTTTCCCTCTGGGTTGGAAGGTCAGATGGCAGTCGCTTTCGTAAAAACTAGTGCCTATGCCAAATCTTGGGATTAGGTGTCAAAGCGGACCCCGGGCTCTTTAGGGGCACAACCGGGAACAACGCTAGGAGGATGATGATGACTACCGCTGCCAAGCTTCCCCCCTCTAGGAACAGACTCGCACACTTGGAGAAGACACGCGCTCCTTCCGACGACTTTGTCCGTCCTGCTGAAGCGCTTCCCGCAGGACGCAGGACACAAACAGCCATGGCCTACCTGGAGATCCTTAAACAGGTAGGCCGCAGCAAAAGAAAATCTAATAAAATGGGGTATCCTGAGTGGCTCAGACCGGTGTGTGTGCGTGACGACTCCTCAAACACACATGCTCCAGACAAGACCTCCGTGACGCAACAGACAGGGCGTTAGCCATCGCTAATTTGTGGCCCCGCACAATCTAACCACAGATCATAGGAAGAACCTCTTCTTTTATCTGAGAGTAATATTGTCCCCTAATATTTATTTATTTTAAATCCGTATACCCGGTTCTAATCCTGCGCAACGCTGACGCAATGATTACACAGTGCGCAAGCGCCGAAACCATCGCGTTTAAAAAGGGTTCGCCTGGCGCTAATAAAATAATTTCACGTATAATTTAACACTGTTTAAGACGTCAAACTTTAAATTGGATGCGTGAAGTGGATCGTTCTTAAAAATAATTGATCGTTTAGTTTGGTAGTGGACATAGCATGAGCAGTATCTTAACTTGAGTTGTAATGAGTGGAGCTTGCACTAATGAAGCCACGATGCGACGCAAGATGAGAAAATCCACCCTTCAGTCGTTGAAAGCGACGAGCCTCTCGAAATAGCAGCAAGCCGAGCTAGCCCTTCAGCATTACTAGCATAAGACCGCACGTAAACTATCTCACGCCCGAGATAAACGGTCCTTCTCTTTCTAAGTGGTCCAATACGGTAATTGAGATCAGTATAAACAATCCCCCGGCGGGTCCCTTCATGCGTACAGAGAGGAGGAATGTCCAAAAAAGTAAGTGAGACAAAAAAAGTATAAATAAAATAAGTGTTACTTGATTAATAAATCTTACATTATAATCATATCGTATTATATTATACTTCCTTATCTTAATAGATTATTAGATTCGTTAGGTATAATTTTTTTATTAAGTTGCTCCGCATAACTTACCAAACTACTCTGAAAATATCAAGCCTCAACCTATTTTTGCAATTAAGAAGTTTTCTTAATACATAAAGATCAAAGTACGCTGTTTCACTATATAGCATTGTGCCTACTTCACTTCATTTGCATCGTTCTATCACTTTTGACACAATAATGTGCGGTGTAGAATGAGGGTGACCACGGTTTAGTTATGACAATTTACTACCGGTTTCCAGTGGTCTTAACTTAATCAATATCTTTTTGATTCTGATGTTGAATGATAGAGACCATTTGAAACATGAATAAAAAGTAATTACTCATTCACAATCATACTCAATAAGTTAAAATACTGCCTACAATATTTGTACTACGATTTTCTTGAAGGTGTCTCGTGTGCCAATCGATTACTCACTTCCTCAAGCTCGCATCTTACTTGATCGTTAAATCTAAAAACAATTCAATTTTGACTACCATAAGGTCTAAATTCTAATCTAACTTATGAAGGTACCTAAGAATATTTCATAATTAGCAATCGAAATCTGTTGGTTGGAAACGCTTACTGCAATATGAACTTAATTTTGTTTATGTTAGAGTTGTTTTCCAATGGTTTATATTTTTGCATGAATGTTCATTCAAGTCTCAATGTATTGTTAACCATAAGCTCCTTGTTTTCGATATTTATATTTTTCGTTTTAAACTTTAGTCGTAAACAATCTTTTTGTATACTTTTAGATTTATTTAGGTTATTTATTAGAGAAGAATAATGTTGCCTAAGATGCACGAACGGCCTTGCAGAAATAAATAAGGCATTTGCCCAGCAGTGGGACACCACCAGGTTATCTATAAAAAGATAATATCATTTCTAAACAAAAGACATATCGATCCACTAAGTCCTAAACAAATATGAGCTTATAAGCTATAGGAATAAGGTAGGTAATTCATAGACGAAGGTAGACCTGGTTATATAGAGGGTGATTCTGAAGACTTAATCAATAATCACTTTTTCCATTCAATAATTCAAGAATTCCATCATAAGTCACAAATTGCCATTATCTTACGATACTTAAAAGAATCACAATGTTCTTTCACGTTTTTTCCTCGATCATAAACCCACCTTGAATACATACTTAATACGAAGAAAAATGCACAGATCAAGCATTCGATGTATAAATCAATAATTTATTGACTGGTTTACCAATGGATCTATAGGTTTTAAGACCGAATATAAAAGAGGCTCCGTATGTAGATGATATTTTCTAAGAAACATTAAAACTCAAGTACTGAACATTTTTGTGGGCAAAGACGACCAGGATATTTTGGAAAAAGGTAGTCCACATAAAAAATTGTGCTAAAAATTATGATTCTCCGAAAATTTGTTTATAGATTCCATTACGTTTTTTTTGTCAAAAATATTAGCACTTCCACAATCAGAAAATTATTATAATTTCGTCTTTGCCCACAAAAATGTTAAGTACTTAAGTTTAAATGTTTCTTAGAAGATATCATCTACAAAACGGAGCCTCTCTTATATTCGCTCTTAAAACCTATAGATCAATTGGTAAACCAGTCAATAAATTATTAATTTATAGATCGAATGCTTGATCTGTGCATTTTTCTTCGTATTGAGTATGTATTCCAGGTAGATTTATGATCGAAGAAAAAACGTGAAAGAATATTCTGATTCTTTTGAGTACCGTAAGATAATGGCAATTTGTGACTTATGGTGGAATTCTTGAATTATTGAATGGGAAAAAGTGATTATTGATTAAGTTTTCAGAATCACCCTGTATATAACCAGGAGGCCTAGACAAGGTTACAATCGACAAGCGCTAACGCAAATAGAAAACTAATAAAATGTATGGGAATGACAGATGTTAACGAAAAGTGTGTCGTCGGCATCTGTCATTCTCATACATTTCATTAGTTTTCTATTGGCGTTAGCGCTTGTCGACTGTAACCTTGTCTACGGCCCCAGGTCTACTTTCGTCTATTACCTGTGGCGTGTGTAGGGTTTCAGAATAATTAAGTAATAAAATGAATGATAATTGATAACCAGATTACTGAAAGGAATTTTAAGATAGCAACAATACAGCGTAACATTTTATAGACAGAGCTCACATTACATTTGTGCATGAATGCCAGAATGTCTCAAATTCTATGTATTTTGTACACGATTATCCCCCTTATTGCTAGTGTCATACATTCCAAAATAGTCTACGTTTTAAGTACCTAGATGTCAGTCAGTCCGGTAAGACACAGATTTGCAAGGGTTGTTACGTCCTTTGGTTTCCGTTGGCCTATGCAACCTTGTTGCTAGGACTTTTAGTAGTAAAAGTGAATAGCTGTGGATCCTTCTTGAATGGTTCCGTAATTGACTCTATTTATTTATCTTTGTTCTTAAGGTGTAATTAAAATGTGAATCAAGATTAAAACGAATCTTGGCTGTTGTTGTTGTATACGTACATACAGGGTGTGGCCTGGAATAGGAGCAAAAAAATAAACGGTAGATTATTGAGCTTTTGAGCAATTATTTCAAGGTGGTTTTAAATAAAAAAAAGGTTTATTCGTTTTTTATTCTCTAAAGTTAGTTTACGTGTATTTTTTACTGGTCTGGGGTGACACAAGTAGTATTTTTTATTTTAAAAACAGTAAAAAACATGAAATTTTGTATACATAATGGGATACACAAGAAAAACTGGTGGATCATATGGTGTAACTACTAAAGTTTGTATGGAGAGCCGACTTGAGTCTAGAGCGTGATGGGGAGGACCCATATGGAGGGTAAGTATTTTTATTTTTTACATCATATCTTTTTTCCAGAGGCCGTCCATTTGACATAATAATGCGTCACATAATACGAAAACACTAGCGTAGGCGCTACCACCGTGTTGAGAATAGGCCTAGTTATAGAGGCCACCGAAATTACTTCGCTCGGCGCCTCATTAATGTGGAGTTAACAAGCTCAAAGGAGTTAAGCTTTGTGTTAATTGTTCATCTTATCAACATTATCATATCAGCCGAAAGACGTCCACTGCTGGACAAAGGCCTCCCCCAAAGAGTGCCAAAGTGACCGGTCCTGCGCCACCCGCATCCAGCGGACTCCCGCGCGACCTTTACTAGGTCATCAGTCCACCTTGTGTGGGCCTACCCACGCCGCGCCTTCCGGTACGTGGTCGCCACTCGAGAACCTATCCGCCCCAACCGCCATCGGTTCTACGTGCTATTTGCCCCGCCCACTGCCACTTAAGTTTAGCGATTCGTAGGGCTATATCGGTTACCTTGGTTCTGCTGCGGATAGCCTCATTCCTGATGCGATCTCGCAGAGAAACTCCCAATATAGCGCTCTCCATAGCCCTTTGGGTGACAGAGCCGTTATTCAGTTCGACAAATTTAAAAACGGCTAATATTTGATGTTCTGTTACATGTGAATACTCGAGTCTATCAGCACCTTTAAGGGTGAAGGGTAAAGGCCTCCACCCACCGAACGCGTGTCGTGCGCGGCGTGTCGGGCGCTGTTGAAGCGGTATATTCACACCGCAAGCGGGCGGCGTGTAGCATCGCGGGGGTACGCGGCGGGCCTCTCTCACTACCAACACATTTAATATGCCACGCAATTCGACCGCTATATTGGGTTCGTCCTATTATAGAAACAGTCAGGTTCAAAAAAAAAAAAAAACATTCCATTCTTGTACATACTAATAAGTGTTTTACCTCTGAATCTTCTGATAGCTACCTAGATAGGACCAATAACCCTACATATCCATATGTATTTTTGAGATAAACCCTACTATCCTACTAATATTATAAATGCGAAAGTTTAGATGTTTGGATGTTTGTTACTCAATCACGCTTAAACAGCTGAACCGATTTGAATGAAATTTTGCACGAAGATAGTTTATAGCCTGGATTAAAATATAGGATAGTTTTTATCCCGGGTCCACGCGGACGAAGTCGCGGTCGGAAGCTAGTAATATTATAAATGTAAAAGTTTGGATGTTTGTTACTCAATCACGCTTAAACCGCTAAACCGATTTGGGTGAAATTTTGCACGAAGATAGTTTATAGCCTGGATTAAAATATAGAATTGTTTTTATCCCGGGTCCACGCAGACGAAGTCGCAGGCGGAAGCTAGTAAATAATATGGCTAAAGTAAAAACATAGTATTTAGGATTCTGATACTTCTCAATTTAGTCTGGTTATTTTGCCTCCATCCCTTTCGGGAATTTGCTAGGACTCCTATCTACGTTCGTAGTGCACCAGCTTCGTACTGATATATACGAACTGTAACGAAGTTATCCGACAAAATACATCGGACACCCTACGTGCGGCTAGTATCCTTGATTTAGCTCAGTGACGGACTGTCCATTGTCACCATCTATATTTAAAACTGAACGCATTCCCTGCATTCTGCGCCTGCGCTGAACATTTTAACCGTCTTTTATTCCATTTACGAACTGGGTAAGAAACCCTTGTTATAGCTATTGAGGCTTAGAAAGAAAGAAAAAGAAATAACAATTATTAGTTATAGCTAACGAAAAAAAAATGATGGTCGTCTCTTGGTATGTGATGAATTGTGTGACATGAATAGAGTTGACTAAAATAAAGGAATTTCAATAGTAAATTTTGACGGATTACTAGCGAGTGATAATGCTAAATGTTAAAACAACAAATCTTATACGCCATATCATCAGCTGCAATTAATAAGGTCAATTTTGGCACAAAAATAACAAATTAATAATGGATTGGTAGGTATGTGCTGAATCAACTATAAAGGTAGGAATTCCTCTCCAAGTTTTATTCTGAAAAGAAGAAAATTTGAAAAACCCCCGACATTTTCATTTCTAAGTTCAATATCTCAAAAACGGCTGAACAGATTTTCATGACATGAAGAACACTCGGGATAAAATTATCTATGACCAACTATGACACAAAAACTCATTTTTTCTAAAGCGGCAAAATTGGATACGTGTACACGGCGCGCTGGCTTTAAGATGAAATAGGAATAATTAAATTGCCAAATGGTACAGACATAGTTGCTTTATACCACGTCAGAGGCAAACAAGCGTACGGACTGCGTGATGGTAAGTGGTTAACATAACCAATAGACGCCTGCAGGCCTAAGATGATTGCCAATGTTATCACTTATCATTGTGGATAAGATATCCATCACTCTCGCACTCGCATACTTGGCAGAACGTGACGGATGTCTTGTGCACAACGATAATTGATAAAATGTGCCTTCTGGGCTGTCATTCTTCAAAACTACTATATCTTTTGTGACGTTATCGTTCGCCTTTAACTCACTGATCACCTCTCACCTTACCTGTCACCTCACGCCTCACCCCTCACGTGACAGCCAAGATAATCTCACCCCGATACGTCACATGTCTAATTTTACAAAATAAAGGCTTTCTGATCTCTACGGGACTTGCATGCGCTTTGCTGTCCCTTTGATAAAACATGTAGCTTTTATAAATGGAGTGCAGCTACATTTGTTATTAGTGTGCACTCAGTTCAGAAATAATACGATGAATAAGTCAAAAATTCATAAAACACCAGCTTTCTTTATTCCAAACACGACATTGTTTTATTATATAAGTATTAACTTCAACTTGAATTCTCGCTCACTAAAGATACTTGAGATTATTTGAGTTAGCCGAATTGCATCAAAGTAGTTCATTCAAAAAGCAACTCTACAGTGCGAGGCAGAAGATTCCAATTCCAATGACAGTTTTATAAAAAGTCGCCCATATTAAACAGTCGCAACCAATCTGCACGGGGGAAATCATCTACGTTGACCTTCCCTAAGTTTGAATTAAGAGTACCTACGTTTGTTTAAAACAGCTTTGCCATAATCTATTATTATCTACTATTATATCTTTAAAAAAAATATTCTAATATTACGAGGAATATTTGTCTAGGTAAGCGCAGTAACTTTACTACCACAATTTTTATTTTTGGCTCACGCCGTCTTTATGACTAAGAAAAAGGAAAATAGCACTAATTTATAGTTTTAATAACATGTCTTCTCTGGGTTACTCATTTAATCCATAATTTCCTTTGTCATAAATGTAACGTTTGCCATAATCATCATTTGCCCTAATTCGTTTACCTCATAATCAGGATTTTTATAAAACAAACCTAACCTTTATATAACGTTTACTGAAAATGTTACGGTTTCAGAGAAAATCACTTTTATGGCAAATGATGATTATGGCAAACACTACGCAAATGAAACTGGATATCGAAGGTAATCGGTCTTCCCTGCATTGGATTTTTTCCTGTAAGTATATTTATAATCGAAATACTACGACACTTTCCTTACTGGACTTATAAAAGCTCACATCAAACCTAATAAGCACCCAACATTACCGCTACAAATAAACAATTTAATTCCCAATCGCAAAAAGCAATAAAAATCGACTATCAGTTTCGCGAAATCGCAATAAAATTAACTGGCGAGTTGAGCACCCCTTTGCAGTTTTTGTTTATTTGATAGTCGATGCATCGCTAGCTTAGCACGCATGATCCCAGTCGGTCGACGCGTGCGGCACGCACTTGACTGCACTCCCGATTACTGCCATCGATTAAACCAGTGTGTATCGGGCCTAACGCCGTCCCAAATTTGATTTTAAGTGTCGCGGTTTTGAAATCCGAACTCTTTCAGTGTCATTTAAGCTTGAATATCGAACGTGTGAAACCTTAGTGCAGTAGTTGGCATTATTTTTTTTTGTTTCGTGTTCGAAATTAGTTTGTTTTAAAAGTGTTTGCGTTCGTCTTGAAATTCATAAGTTGAGTGTAACTAAGATTTACGTTTGGAACGTGTTTCTGCCTTATAAGCTGCAGCCTAGCTGTTCTAATCTTGTATTTTTACGTTTGAATGACGTGATTTGAATAGACATTCATCAAACGTTGCACAATGGTTCCTATTGGAATATAAAATGTGTTATTCATTTAAAAAAGGCCTTGTAGGCACTTGCGGTGCATAATTTAGGTCTACACGGGTCTTCTTGATTCGATTTCAAACACAGCCCATTTTTCACTATCGCATTGAATTTCAAATATGTCTTTATAAGCGGAGTTTTTGTTATTTTGTGGACTATTTTGAAACAAATGCCTGTGGAGGTGGTTTAGTGCTTTGTAAAACTGTGGACGAGGGACTGGAATAATGAGGTAAGTACTTTTTTACGTACTCAAGTTTTATTTTCGATTACCATTCAACTTGTCTAGAATAGTTTTTTTTGTACTTTCTACTAATTTCGAAAAAAGATATAATAGCTGTAAGGGATTCTTAAAGATATTTATCCATATAATATTTAAAGTATGGAAATAAAATACTACTACTAAAAGTTTCTAATATTTGGTGTAGGTTCAAGTCTTAAAACCTCACAATTTTGTCGATAATGTAATAAAACTGGACAGTATGTTTTTTTACCTGTTCGTTCCTAAAGAAAGAAAAGTTTATTTTAGTGGGAATAAATAGTTTACAACTAGATATTAGTAGCGCCCATGAGGTGATTCAGGAAAATAAGTAAAAACAAAGCAGCTGACGTTGTACAACATTTATTGACAAGGAAAAGAAACATTACGCGACCGATAATAGACTAAAATAATCATAAAAAATATGCAATACAAAACCTTATAAAGGTATTAAAACAGCAACGTTACAATACCTTCATTGTGTTTTAGGGTTCCGTAGTCAACAATGTTTTTTAACTTATAGTTTCACTAAAAAGTTAAAGTTAGTTAAGTTAGATTTAGTTAAAGGAAAATATTGAAGTTGAATCTTATAGACAGTTGAAGGAAAAGGCAGAGAATAGAACAGAATAGAAATTACTCCACCGACAAGAGCCAAGCTCTTAAATACAATATGATGATGATGAGTTTCGCTATATCCGTCTTTACGTCCGTCAGCGGCTTAGCTAAGTGACCCTAGGTTACTATTAGAAAGCTGTAATTTGGCATAGGTTTATAAATTAATCACGCCAACAAAATAGTAAAATAAAAAAATTAAAGACGCGTAAAGTGGGGATGTAATATTCTTCTCGTTAAACTCATAACGTTAGATAGCGTTTTCAAAAATATTATGGGTTTTATAAAAAAAAAATATTTTTAATTTTTATAATACTTAGTGAAAAAAATCGCGACAGTAGTATTAATTATACCCATAATTCCCTTATCCCCATAGTCCCTTGTTTTGTCGACAAACTTTTTATCGAATTTCATTTCATCGAAAACGTTTCAAGTAACATTTAGTTCACGAATTATTATTTGGTGTAATTTTATTTCATGATCAGATCATTCCAATTTTTATTATTTCATAGAATAACTGTTCATGGAAAATTATTTGGCAAATGATTCATTTTGGATGAATTTTATATGGCAGAATAACTAAACAACGAATTTCATTTGTTCGAAATTTTATTACATTACAAAAACAAACAACAACTGAGTACAGGGGTTTAACTAGATTAGGGCAGCCAGAAAGAGGGGGCTCAGGGTAAAAAAAACAAACAACCGTAACAATTGTATTATAATTATAAGTATAATAAGGGACACAAGTGAACCCTAACCTAACCTAGGTTAGGGTTCACTTGTGTCCCTCAGAGAAAGGAAATAGGCACCCGGCGAATCGGGGTGACGTCGACACGCTGGCTGTTAGGTTAGGTTTAGGTTACGTTAAAATAATTGCCATAGATAACTGTGTATGCCAATTATAGTTTTAAATAATAATCCTTGTATAATATGTATGTTAATTAAAAATACTTGAAATAATAAATCATAAAACGTTTTCCATGACAAAATTAAACTATTTAAGGAATCATCCGACAAGTAAAAATACACGATTTAAAATTACTTGTTCCACGAACTGAATTGTCGACGAAATGAAAATACATGAAACGTTGACTTTGAAGTGAAATTCGACGAAGTGAGCGTCGACAATTTGATGATAAACCATTAATTATAATATAAATAATTTAAAAGAAAAACTATCACGGTTAAGTAGGCATGATTAGTTAACGAATATTAGACGACCTACCTTAAAAATGTACTTCTAAAGACCATCTTCCGTAAAAATTCAGGCGACGCAACCGCACCGTTTAGTTGGAGCGCGCGTGTCGACGTAACAAAGACAGACGGGCAACTAAGGAACCCTACACTGTGCGTGGCCCGACACGCACTTGGCTGGCTTTGATTTTTATTAAGTAATATTTTCGGTCTCGCGAGTTTATTATTTTTCTTTTTCCTCGTTAATGTGTAGGTACTTACCTACATTTGATGACATTGTTGTCTTAATATTATATCTTTACTTTTTACAATCGTGATCAAAAATTCTTATTTTTTGACATGTATGCAATTTTGTAATTTATTTTTTTATCATTAAATGAATGATTTAATCTAAATTTAATTTTAAAGTTTTATCTTCCAAGATAAGGTTGAAACTTGTGTCGTGTTTTTTTTATTTTTTTAAAGACGATCACTGTTATATCTATGTACCTTTATTCCCTTTATTAGTTTTGTTCAAATAAAAGAGTGTGCGGAAATGGTACGTTATTTTAATTATATGATCGACGGTTTCAATTTATGAGATTTCTCTAATTGATCCGTTTGGATTTCGTATGTCCTACATAATTAGGTACCTACATACACATAGAACGAAAAGTAGGCCCAATAGACTAATAATATTTATCAAATTATCACTGCTGAAAAAAAATACTCGGCGATTTATACGAAGCGCGAATTTCTCAGAAATTACACGTCGCTGTAAGTCCAATTGGACTTGATATTGATATGTGACCTCGACTATACCGTCATTGCTCTATAGAAGATTAAGTGCCGGATGATCCTGACTTCGTGACAATGGGACCGCATCGGAAGTAGGTACAGTCGTTTGAAAATAAAAAGAATTTTGAAAAGCGGTCCACAATTGATAGAGAAATAGGTGAACATACATTAATACAGGGTGAGGCGTGAATATTGCATTGCACCAAACCCAAACTTATTGTGCTTTGTCAGTTTTCAACATACGAAGTTAATGTTTATTGCAGGTTACTATATTGTTTGAGATTTTAGTTGTGTTGAGTTTTATAATAAAACCAAAAAATTTAGTGGAGTGAAGAAACGGGAATGAATCTAGCAAGTCATTGACTAGTTATAAAGCTAACAAGTTTACAATGGCCACAACAATGGCTCTCAGTCAAAAAAGATACTGCTGACTCGACACAATCACGAAAACAACAAACACCAACAGCTAGACCGTCCTCCACTGATATTAATGCCCGAAATTATTCAATATAGTTAGTAGTCGAAAGACCATATTGTGAAAATTACATGTAGATTAGGAATCTTTTCGTACCGTCAACCACATTCTAAGGTCAATGATAGACATTCTATGTGCGAAACTTAGCGACGAACATAGGTGTAAAAACATATTGAATTGGACATTGTTGCATGAGACTGTTGTCCCCCTAGATAGCCAAACTTTGCTGTTAAAGATTTATTTTCGTGAGATTATTACAAGCAAGAAGTGAAAAAATTATTTAGTTTCAATAAAAAAAAAACGCTTTTATTATCAAAACAAACGACGTTAGCGTTTACTTAGAAATTTGCCACAAAGATAACGCTATAGTCCGATGAGTGGTTCTGTTGGAAAAAATATATTTGACACCTACAATACAATACAATACATTATAATACTTTATAGTTACAAGTCAAATGGTTAATGTAAACAGTAATAACAATAATAATTCATTAGGTCATTAGTTATGTGCACGGTAGTTTAAGAGTCCGCAGTAAGCTCGGCCGAATTTCACCTTCCCATACAAACGTAGTTACGCTCTCATTTTAAAACTACGTGTTGGATTGTGACGAAACTTTGCATATACAATGACATGAGGTATATCTATCTCTGTAAGTTTATATGGTTCCAGTTTATAAAGTAAACGAAATACAGCAAAAACAAGTTTTGTATGAAAAACTTAAATTCGCTGTATTTTTTTTACTATGGTATCTGAAGCAACATAAACTAATCACAGACAAAGATATCTCATGTCATTGTATATGCAAAGTTTTGTTACAATCCAACACGTAGTTTTAAAATGAGAGCGTGAATACGTTTGTATGGAGAATTGAGCTTACTGCGGACTCTTAAGAAACTCCTCGGCACTGTACTGAGTTAAATCTAGAAGCCACTTGCGTTAGGTTCTGCTTAAATGCGGCCGTGGAAGTTGCATTTCTGACCGTTGCGGGCATATTATAGATGGATGGAGCCATTATGTAGCCCGATCTTGCAGACTTTGCCAGTTTGTGCTTAGGAGTGATAAAGCGGTAGTCATACTTATTACTACGAAGGGCATAGGTTTCATTTATACCCTGTTGTTGGAATATATGTATATTCGTGCGAGTGAATAGGGCCACCTGATACACGAGCTCGCTCGGGAGTATCAAGATTACGAAGCCTTTAAATAAACTCCTAAAATGAGATACAGTAGAACCTCGGTAACATGAATCTCAAGGGAAACGCTACAAATAACAGAGAAACACAAAGCACTGCAAAATTATTTCAAGTTACAGAGGTGTCATCATCCTCATAGCGTTGTTCCCGGTTGTGCCCCTAAAGGAGCCCGGGGTCCGCTTTGACACCTAATCCCATGGTTAGGCATAGGCACTAGTTTTACGAAAGCGACTGCTATCTGATCTTCCAACCCAGAGGGAAAAGTAGATCTTATTGGAACATGGTTTCCTCACGATGTTTTCCTTCACCGAAAAGCTAACGGTAAATAATATATTCCGTAAATAAGTTCCGAAAATTCACGCCTCACCCTGTACAAACAGTGGACCACAGAACCACCATCCTTTTTTGGAGTCGGTTAAAAACTATCTGCCCGCTACTACCCTCGCGTAATCGGAGAACACAGGCAATCGCTGGATAAAAATAATGCCTATAGCCACCCGGAAAGTCCATTCTACACACAAGTGAAATAATTTTTGAAATCGGTCCAGTGGTTCTGGAGATTACGCATTACATACAAACTTATATACTTACAACCTCAAAGATTTTGCTGTTTATGATAGTAGTTAAAAAAACACCGGGTTGCACTCCGAGAGTGCCGGCAGAAGTGAAAACTCAATGACATTGTAACAGTTTTTCGATCGTCTCGAATCTCACGGCTTACGAATCTTACGGTCACGGTCACGGACCTGTGGTGAGTTTATCAATTTTTCCCCATCACAACACAGCGCCGCTAAAGAAGTTTTCGCTTGAATAAATAAATAAATAAATAGTTATTTGCAAATAAATAATAATCGACCTTGTCCCAGACTAAGCAAAGCTGTCCTATGGGTAGGTACTAGATGGCGATGTTAAGCTTGATACAGAGTGTACCAAAAATAGGGTGTGAACCGATCAAGGGCATAACAGGTATCGTGTTCTGATAAGGAAAAAGTAGGAGAAAAAAACTTTATGGTATCTGAAGCAACATAAACTAATCACAGACATAGATATCTCATGTCATTGTATATGCAAAGTTTTGTTACAATCCAACACGTAGTTTTAAAATGAGAGCGTAAATACGTTTGTATGGAGAATTGAGCTTACTGCGGACTTAAGAAACTCCTCGGCACTGTACTGAGTTAAATCTAGAAGCCACTTGCGTAGGTTCTGCTTAAATGCGGCCGTGGAAGTTGCATTTCTGACCGTTGCGGGCATATTATAGATGGATGGAGCCATTATGTAGGCCGATCTTGCAGACTTTGCCAGTTTGTGCTTAGGAGTGATAAAACGGTAGTCATACTTTTTCCTTATCAGAACACGATACCTGTTATGCCCTTGATCGGTTCACACCCCATTTTTGTTACACCTTGTATAAGATATCTATTTAATTTGACATTTAATAATTTTTAAGTTGTATATCCTATCGTATCCTGTGTATATCCTATCCTATATCCTATACTATTGAACTAGCAATATTTGTATAATTATATAAGATATATTTGCAATTACGTTCTCGGAAACGGCTCTAAAGATTTCGATGAAATTTAGAATATGGGGGTTTACGGGGGCGTGAGATCGATCTAGCTAGGTCTCATGTCTGGGAAAGTTCGTTTTCTCCGTATTTTCACCAGAGCCGAGCTAAATAATATAATAATATTATACTATTAATTGTGATTGTGCCAACGTGAATGACATTTAATATGAATTATTATTAATAAATTAATATGAATACCAACTAGGCTAAATTGGTCGAATATTACCTTCAATATAATAGTAACGTAGCTCTACGATGAACTACTTACGATGAACTTTAACATGAAGGCGATCAAAAAGATGCCGCGCAAATTGTCCAAGTTCCTAACATATAATTAGTACCTACTCTATCGATCGTCACCTTTCGACCAGTAGGCGCTGAAAGACGAGTTGAAGGAAGCTTATTTATTTATACGACAGTTTGTGTTGTTATTATTAATCTGCATATTTTCATGAATTACAATCCTATCCTACTCCTACTATAATAGGTACGAAATGAGAAAGTTTGGATGTTTATTACTCAATCACGCCTAAACGGCTCACCCGATTTGGATATATATAGCCTGGATTAAAATATAGGATAGTTTTTTATCCCGGGTCAATGGAGACGAAGTCGCGGGCGGAAGCTAGTATTAAGATATGGTATTATTTAGCACATAAAGATGGGGGCTAAAATATATAGCTTTTGTTCATCCAAAAACTCTACTTTAGACAGGTGGACGATTTTTGAAGTGAAAACTTGTTTAGCGGCGCTGTGCACTTTTCGAAAATTCGTAAGACGGACACGTGACCTGATCGAAAAACCTGTTACAATGTTATTGAGTTTTCACTTCTGCCGGCACTCCCGGAGTGCAACCCGGTCTTTTTTTTAATCGGATACGTCGTTCTGGGGTTTACCCGCATACACAGACACAAAACTATAATCTCACAGACTTTCATCTTTATATTATTACTTTGTGATTCACACCGTGCCGAGGCCTGAAAATTTTATCCGATTAAATAATGTGTTTGTCAGAGTCACATATTACGAACATTATTTATTTCCATTCTATTTTCTACTAAATATTGACGGGTGTCCCCAATTGCCGGCTAGCGTGCGGAAGCGGTACCTCCGGCACCGGTAAATGTATGAAAAACTCGGTGACCGAGCGCTGACCAGCACACAGGCCAGACTCGAAGCGGTGTGCTATGAATCATCCTTTAGGTTGCTGCAATCAAGTCACAAACGGCAAGCAAGCAAGTAACGTTTGCGTTATTGTACATGTTGGGACTAAGCTTCATTTGAATCTTTTGACAGCTGTCCCTTCACCTTTCAAGTTCCGTTTGTAACGCAGGTTACAAGAACCAAAATTCCAAATTTATTTTCATGACTGTGACGATTCTTCGTGATCATTCACTACTCTAATAACTGCTCCCTATCAGTGGCGACGCGTGAAAATTTTCGATGGACAACCCGGAACACAAAAAGTTTTGAAAGAGTTTAGAGTATATAACCATATTAGGCTTGTCTAAAAATCAATTTTAGGAAAGCTGGTGGGAATTGGCTTGTATGGGCGCTCCGCCACTGTTACCTAATTCAATCTTAGTTCAGAGATCGAGTAATCACAGATAATCGGTAGCTTATTTATCCGTGACACTTATCAGTGATATTAACCGTATCATAGCATGGCTGTCATATCGATTGGACCCATTAATTGATAAACCAGTCGTAGTGACGACCTTATTATTACGACAAGTCTATATCACTGTCAAATTTCTATATGTATGCCAAACATCAGAATCAGAATTTTATTGGTAAATCACATTATTCTAGAATTTCCACATGTCAGGATATAAAGTAGGGTACATCATTTTCGTTACATGTCAAGATAATTTTTCATCATAATAATCAGATAGGTACACAATTATCGCACAATCTTTATGCCGTTAAACCTTCTTTACTTTTCCTCTGAAAATGGCATCAGTCGCTGAGTTTTTGAATTCAATGCGGAATGAGAGAGTTATAATTATTAAGTTTAATCCCTAATACATCAAATGGTACCTACAGGCCATAAAGACGAGCAGACTGTTTAGGACCTGACCTATAATAGGGCCTAAACAGACGCCGTTAAGCTAGCTGTTTAGGTATTACAGTAGTTAGTCCCCTTTTGCAGTAAACGTTTTGCACTTGGCCCTCGGTAACCCGATAATTGGAAGCCACACTCGGTGTAATGTAACACTTTAATGCGAGCTCTCGCGAGTTGACGCGAAACACTTACACGGAACTGAGTGTGGCAAAAACGGAATACATTTTTATGTGGTGAGTAGTTCACATAAGTGGGTTGAGAGCTATGTTATTGGACCTCTGCGGAACTGCTTTTGTTCTACATCTATTCAAAAATTGATTTTTATTTTATTTCGTTATTTCATACAAGTGAAATTAAATGTTCAACGTACGTCATCTATTAGTTTAATGATCATAATTGTTACTGACCATATACAGCCAGCGTCATATAGTTGGTAGCAGCCAGAGTAGCCAAATATTTCGTAACATACCCTTATTCTCATACAGTAATAAAGACGTGTATCGATATATTTGGCTACCTTGGCTGTGTACTATTAAGCGGAGGGTGTGTTAGGTTAGGGGTATGATTGCTCTGGTGCTCCCTGCTGGAAAACCAACGGGGCTCTGGCGATCCAGCAATGGCTGTATTATAACCATACACACCCGACGGGGCACCTGTACGGAAGAGCCGTCAGAAACCTTGGGGACCAAATACACCCTAAAACTGCTGGTGCAGAAGGAAACGGGAAACCACTGCACTCTGATGGACACGCACCCTTAGAATGCACCAAAGCGAGATGATACTCTGCTGTTCTCAGCTTCGAAGATTATCATCATCATTAATTTAAGAGTTATCCTCTTGTCTGTGGAGTATTTTCCATTTCTCTCTGTCGTACGCCAGCCCTTCGATTTGCTGATACGACACGATACCAGCTTTTTCCTTTATTTGGTCCATATAACTGCGTCGTGGTCTTCCCCTGCCTCTCCTTGCTTCTATCTTTCCTTCCATTATGGTTTTAAAGAAGTTGTCGTGCCGTATCAAATGACCAATCATTTTCCCCCTTCTTAGTGCTGATGGTGTTCAAAATCGATCTCTTCTCTTTTACCCTTCTCAGAACGTCCTCATTTGTTACTATCTTCGAAGATTGTAATGTATTAATTGCCGAAAGACGTCCACTGCTGGACATAGGCCTCCCCCAAAAAGTGCTACAATGACCGGTCCTGCACCGCCCGCATCAAGCGACTTTTACCAGGTCATCAGTCCATTGCACATTACAATGTTATGGAAAGCAAAGATACTATATAGAGTTTAAGTTGAGATAGAAGATACCATAATTCTGGTTCAGATATTGAAAACTTCTTAAGGGGCTCCTAGCTCCCAATGACTGTTACTGTCGGGTTTTTCGTGTTTTTTTTTATGGCTGAAGTTGTATGCATATAGAGTATTGAAAACAACGAGATTTACCGAAATAGTATCCCAAATTTACTTCAAACCTCACAGTTTTCGAGATATATAGCACCAAACTTTGGCAATTTCAGGCCAAAAAACCAGTTCTCTGGACGTAACATCTGTGAAAATTAGTTAAAAAATAAAATCTTTCGTGGATTGTTAGAGACGTCAATAAAGCTAATATATGTAGATTTGATGTATAAAAGTGCATAAACAACATACTAATATCGAAAACAGAGCTTTTGTGGACCATGTTTGAATAAATCACAAAAAATAAATAATTTATTCGCTTCAAAAAAACTGGCGTGCAAATGTAGATAAAGGATTGAAGAACCGATAGGTGTTATTGCCATAAATAATATCTCTATATTGACGGAGGAATATCAACTCAAAACTCGTCAAAACTAGCGAAAAAAGTGTGCGGAGCCCCTTTAATGCCAAATCTTGTTAAATACTGTATGTCTCTCGTCTCGCTCCGCCCGAAACGTGACACTTCGAAGCCCATAACGTCAATATTTCATTGCATGTTTGAGAAAAGTTTATTTTTGTTAATCCGTACACTCCTACAGTTAGCATCAGAAGTAGCTAAGCAAAATAACACGCTCAAAATGTAGGTACCCTAACACAGATCCTTATTGCCTTGACATTAGAGCATTAGGCACTAGAACTGCTTAGCAACTTCTGCTGCTGACTGTAGTATACAATGTTGCAATTTTCCAAAACAATAATACAACAACATCGTGTAAATTAACTTGATTTCCAAACTAAACAATAAAAGGTACAATTAAGATTTCTAAACAGCGTATCTCACGAATGCGCTTCATTGCAAAATGAACTTTATTATTTGTGCAGAAGGGTTGTTACGCGAAAATCGTGAGACGTTAACAATTAGCCACAGTTTGTATAGAGTCGAAACATAAACATGAAGGATTTGCGGGATTAAACGTCCTGTTTACGAAACTTTATATGTACCATTATACAGGGTGTAGCCTGTAACAGGAGCAAATAAATTAGTAGGAAGACTTCGAAGTACGCGGGAGGACGGAACAAGGATTAACGGTCAGCCACAGAATAAATAATAGTACTACGTACAGAAGGTTCTCTGTTAACAAATCGCCTGTTTAGGCAGGTTCGGCATACCGAGCGAGCCAAAACGTGGCCATCTCTTTCTCTCGCATGCAACGCGCTGCGATAGATCTCGTGCGTGCCGTAGCAGCGCTAACATACCTGGAGCCGGTAGGCCTGGCATGCTGTCGGCGCGACGAAATAACGGATTGAGCCGCCCCTGGCGCAGAAGGGCCAGCACAACTTCCTGCCAAGTCGCGCTGCGCGCGACTCAACGACTTCTTTCTCACTCGAATTGTAGAAATAAGCAAGAGGACGTTAGATTTTCTCGTCTCGTGTCGCATTGCGTCGTCAGTGGTGCTAGCCTTGCAGTACGGCTGAGACAACGCCCCGCGAGAATAAGGGCGACATATGGACATTTTAGTATGGTGTGGTGCGAGAGCCATCTCGCGTGCACACTTTTGGTAACCGTGCATACGAGAGAGAAAGAGAGAAAACAAATCATAAGAAGGACAGATAACGATGGAATATGCCTTTACCAATCGCATCAATTTTTTATTTTAATTTTGTAGCCATGATTGTGTGACGGGATTTACTGGCTCCTTCTGCACTGTTCGGTGGTTCTCCTCAGAATGCCCGTTTTACCGAAAACTTCCTTCTACCCGCCATGTCTAAATGGCGGGAAACTGTCTATTGCTGATTGGCTCGGGCGAACTGTCAAAACTCAGCACCAGTCACAACAGAGCAACCCTCCTATTGGTTAATTTAATACTAGGAAAGTGTAGTGTTGCCAGAATAATATTGATTATTGCCATCCTAACTTGGTATAAATAAAAATATATCAATAACCGGCTAATGTTGCTATTTTACTGATATTATTAACAGCTTTCCGCTGCATTCACCAAGTAATTGTAGATATATCGGCTTTAATCTCACTTAAAAACACAGAAATCATGACAATTGATCCATTTTTTTTTATTAAATTCTTAAATGGTTTCTTTCCACGAACACGGTGGCAACCTAGCGTACGGCCTACCTCATGACAAGCAGCCACCGTACCCTATGTGGTATGTACATACCACATAGGGTATGGTGGCTGCACTGACTGGTGGTGGCACTTATGATTATTCTGGAGTCACACGTGTACACATGTACACGTGTGACTCCAGAATAACAAGGGTTGTCAACGCACTTATGATTATTCTGGAGTCACACATGTGACTCCAGAATAATCATAAGTGCGTTGCCGACCCTTGTTATTTGAGGATTCTTTGTGTTAACAGCTGGATTTTATTTTTATTTAACCACTTGGAAATCATTACTGATTAGATACCTACATTTTACACTTACTGGTATAATATTGAAAAAGTTGACTTTTAGAGAATGCCTTATGGCATTAAGGTCGCCTTTCGTATTTCTAACTTGTTACTGTGCAATAAAGTTGAAATAATTAAATAAATATTTTTGTTTGTTACATGCCATAATGTTACACCCTGTATATGTTAAGTATTTTAATTGAAACAAACAAGTGAATGAATGGATATGATAGGGTTCTTTCAGGCATTCCTTACATATAAATGTTGTATGACACATTAACATATACTTATATCGCGTAAAAAAACAAGAAATTTATGTGCGAGTTCATTAATTTAATGATATCTTTTTACGTACACGTCATCGTGTTTATGTAACATGATCGTGTTAGACGTTTTGTTGTTGTTTAGGTTATGCTACGGTAGACGTGACAAATGTAAAGCCCGACCAGGAAAATAAAAAACCTGGTCTGGGGGCGCTAAATTAGCAATAATTTTGGCAACACTAATTAATTTCCACTCTGTCATGTTGACAACAAGGTCGGTGATGTTGTTTGGAGGAATAGAGTCTAATCCTTCAGAATTTCTCTCCGGCAAATACTTCGTCATATTATAATCACTTTAATCGTTTTCGGCATTTTAACGCAATACAACACGTACCAACGACAACTCACTTTGACAGCAATTGACAGATGGCAAGGATGACGTCTCCAAAGTTACTGTTGCCAGTTGAGGAGATTAGTTCCAATAGTTTTCCGCAACATGGCGAAGTTTTTATTTTCCTGGTCGGGCTTTACTTATCATCGCGTAAAAAAACAAGATGTGCGAGTTAATTAATTAAATGATATTTTTTACGTACACGTCATCGTTTATGGAACATGATCGTGTTAGACGTTTTGTTGTTGTTTAGGTTATGCTACGGTAGACGTGACAAATGTAATATCATCCTTCATCGTTGATAGAGGATTTAATAGATGGACTCCCAACGAATGCCATAAAGGGATGGAGGTAAATTAACGTGACCAAATTGAAAAGGATCTGAAGACTAACACATCCTCGACATCTAATGTACTTTTAATTTTAGTCGTATTAATTATCGGAGACGTTAGTTTCATTACAATTTCTTGAAAGGCGCCGAGACACGCTGTGAGAGGAGATAGGACGTTGTATCTCGTTCCTACTTGTGCTATTGTCTATGATTACATCCTTGTCACACATGTGCGTATGTTTGTGTAAGTCCCTCTATTCTGTCCTTTATCTATGGCCTTCATGAAGAAAACCAAGCAATAGTACATTACTGCAAAGCCTGGGAAATAGCAATTCGTGGATGAGTTTATTTTGTCGGATGAAGCGAACGAATCCACGAATTGCAATTCCCGCCGAGGCTGATATAGGTAGTGCTTTTCTCCAAAAATGCGAGGAAATCAAATAATATTTTCAATCAATAATAATGTTTTCAAACAGCGTGTATGTCAATGACCTATCAAGGTCCCGCCCAACTTATTTTTAAAGTAGGTACACGGCATGACTCATGGTGCCAGTTTCAATTGACATAAATAAAAATAAATAAAACATCAAAATCGATCACAATTTAAAATGTTTTGTGACGAAAGAATAAACGGGATCGAAATTTAATTTGTTATGAATTTTATTTCGTTAATATTTTTATTTCGTAATTTAAAAATATTTGAGACATTTTTAAAAGTAAACGTTTTGTCTATGACAATTAAAAAAAAAGAAAACGCGGGAAAACTTTATGCCCACTACAAACGGGCGCAATTGGTCACACCAACTTGCAATAGTTCAAAAGAGACAGCCATACATTACTAACCAGTCTAACTAAAGCAAGTTGTTGTGACAAATTGTTAGTCCTTTAAACGAGCATTTGCCTGTTTGTAGTTATTTGTCGTAGTTAAAACATATGGTTTAAAGGTAAAAAAGTATACAGTAATGGAATTTCATACATTTTCCTGGCCGCTAAAACTGTACAGTAATGACTTAACTTTTTAAATTTGCGCTTGTCAGTAACAAGGAACTTCACGTACTGTTTTTGCTACAGTAAGGTCCCACGTGTCCACGTCCCACGAGATATAACGGCATTTTTTAAAAGACATTATGCTTATGATAAAAACCTCTCTATTTAATCTGTCTCCGTCATACATTGATGTAAACTTTCACGATTCTGTATTCGACATCTTTATAAAACCTAAGACACTTCCGCATACAGTATGGTTATTAATCCACTTATTTCAAACAAAATATAACGCAGTTTATTCAGCAACAAGGAAACTGTTCATGTGATGTTACTATTTCCGCTGATCCATAACCTAATATGTTTGTCAATTAAACCATATCTTTTATACAAAATGTAACGCAGCGACATACCATAGAAATTCAGCACACACGAGAAAAAGTAAGGCATGGACGACATCCTACTCCTAGCATTATTCCCGGTTGTGCCCTAAAGGAGCCCGGGGCCCGTTTTGACATCTAATCCCAAGATTTGGCATATTCACTAGTTTTACGACAGCGACTGCCATGTTTCCAACTTCACTGAAAAGCTAACGGTAATAATTCCGTACACAAGTTCCGAAAAACTCATTGGTACGAGCCAGGATTCGTACCTGTCTACGACCGCCGCTTGACAGCCGCATGTCTGTACCGCTAGCCTTCCATAGCTGAAGGGATTTACGCCAGTGACAATAGTAATAATGTGTCAATGGATTCGGCCATCGGGTTTAGGCGCATCCCACACTGCCGCCGCAGGGTGCGTCCCACGAGATATAACAACAATATATATAATTTCAGATTAATAACGTTCACAAGATATAATGAACGTTAGCTATAACAACAAAACCAATACTTTTATAAGGAATAACGGTCAATTGACATAATATTCATATTATATAACGTTTTTTTCTATAATACTCAAATTGACTAATTTCATTTCGTATAACATACATAACGTATAACGATCATAAGTTCATAACACAGTATATTTTCGTATAAGGATTATAATACAGAAAATAAGGTTAGGGCAGCTCGAAAAAGGGGGGAAGTGCCAGTGTGCCAATCACAAAAGGGGCTCGGGGGGCGAAGTCCCCCGCAGTAAAAAAACAAAAAATACTCTTACAATGGTATTATTTGTAGGTTAGGTTAGGGTTATCTTATTTATTTATTTATTTTATTTTATTTGTTGGTTCAAAGGAAATTACACAGCATTACAGTAGGTACTAATGCACTGCGAAATTAAAGACAGAATGTACACATAGAAACAATCCTATTAACTAACTGAGGACGGACGGTCATCCATTGCCTCACAAAGGTTTTTGCATTTCTCACAAATTAGCCTCCAACTACTTGCAAAAACATCGCAGTCAGGAGCCGACTTGAGAAGTGCGTTGATGTAGTGCAAAGCGCGAACCCGTGGTGATTGCTTGTATGCAACAGTGCGCGCTTTAGGTGCTGCAAGTAAGTCGCAATGACGAGGTCTAAAATTAAACTTTGACTGAGACAGAGAAGGGACGCGGAGGTGCAACAGCTGCGAGTCCAGCTGAGGGCAGTCTGAATCCCCACGTAATATTCTGCACGCCCCGGTCATGACTGCATAATTACACCTCACTTCCAGGGAGTTAAAAACTTAAAACCCAGAGTTGCGAGCAAATATTTTGTCGGGTAAAGGAAGGAATAGTACTCAGATTTTTTTAAATAAAAATCTCAGGAACGTCTTTTGCATTTTCTCCAGAAGCAAGGCGTAAGTGCCCTCATGGGGATTCCACACTATAGACGCTACCTCCAGTTTACTCCTAACTAAAGCGGTAAAGATAATCTTGATGACAAAGCGTTGTCAAAATCGGGTGCGTTGCGGATAATAAATCCCAATCTCCGATAGCAGTCGGCAGCTAGGTTACTCATATGAGCATGAAAATTTAGGTGCGAATCAAATATGATACCTAGGTCTTTTATACTGTCAACGCGGTTTATTAATTCCGTCCCTAACATGTATTTACCAAATAGGGGACTACGAGATCGGCTAAAAGACACCACGGAGCACTTCTCAGGGTGCAAAAGCAGTTTGTTTGAGATACTCCATTCATATATCCTGTTAATATCTTCTTGGAGCGATTCAAAGTCAGAAAGCTGTTCTAGACCATAAACAAGCTTTAGGTCATCGGCGTAAAGAAGATATTGCGCACATCTAGGGAGAGACTCTAAGTCATTAATCATGACGCCGAACAGAAAAGGGCCCAGAATTGAACACTGGCTTACTCCGGAGCGAGTATGGTAGAAATCGGAGACGAAGCATCCGTGCTGCACGCACTGCTGCCTATCGCGTAGATAACTCCCAAAGAACCGGAGCAGATTTGGCGAGAAACCGATGTTACATAGCTTCCTTAGGAGTATGTCGTTATCTACGCGATCAAAGGCTTTTTTTAAATCAAATTATAGCACGTCTACCTGTATCCCCCTATCTAAATGCTCAGAGATAGTGTCTACCAGGGTTAAGAGGTTCATCTCGACAGATCGCCTGGGCCTAAACCCATGTTGAGCGTCACAAAGATAGGGCCGCACTTGAGGGGCCAAATGCTTGTTTATGTTACACTCAAACAACTTCGCAATGGAGGAGAGAATCGCTATGGGACGATAATTTTCAACCTTAACCTTTTATTCATTTTAGACATCATGTTCCATAGAAACATTTACTGCTTAAGACCTACACAATCGATATCTAAATACAAATGCGTGCGGAGCCGCGTACAAATTTCGCCGGACGGAGCGATGTAGTGTGAAGTACCGTCCGGAATTTATATACAAACTGAGGTACTATCTATCGCTCCGCACGCCGCAGCGGTATCCGGCGGATTATACAGGATGTATCAAAAATGGGGTGTGAACCGAGGAAGGGCATAATCGGTAGCGCATTGCGATTCCAAATTAGCATCTGTTTATGTTTTTTTTTATTTTTTGATAATTTTTGTTTACATATTTTTTTGTTTTTGTTTACATTACAGTCTTTGTTTTTGTCGACATTGCTTGTTTATAACATTATTCCCCCGCGAGGGTGAAGGGTGGGAGGGTTTATTTAATTTTCAACCGCTGCGCGCACAACACTGCGTCATACATCTAAGGAATGTCAACAAAAACAAAGACAGTAATCCAAACAAAAACATTCATTTCAATATATACAAAAACAAGTCAAAAATTTATAAAAATACACAAATGCATTTTTGGAATCTCAATACGCTACCGAACATGCCCTTAATCGGTTCGCACCCCATTCTTGATACACCCTGTAGATCGATGCGACCCCCAACAGATACCAACAACAAATATATACTCGTACCTCAGGTTACATGGTTTTTAAGAAAACATCTCCCGTGTGTTGACTTTAAAAATAAATTAATAAAACATGTCCGCCGTGAATCGAAAAGAGTTTTTAACCCGAAACCCGGGAACAAAGCTCCGTATAAATACATACGGAAGAAGATTTTGTTTTGTTTTTACTGGTTTTGTAACCATTGTTTCGATCTCCAAAATAGTAGGGCTGACGTTTTATAATATGTACGTTTTTACATTTACGGTGCAATAGTGAAAATATATTTTTGATGTCGACTATATTAATTAATAATTAATAATTGCTCTTTATTTCTGAAAGTGATGATGCTTAAGAGCACGCTCGCCTCAAGTTGGCTCTCCATACACAACAAATGTTTGGATCTCATTTTAGAAAGGCATACTGGATCGATGTAAGTTTTTTGAAGTGAAAACTTCTTTAGCGGCGCTGGGCAGTTTTTGGGACGGGGAAAAATTGTCAAACGCGCCACAGATTTTTGTGACGTCAGATGCGTAAGGTGAGATCTCACCTTAGGCATGATGCGTAGACAGGCCGACCGTAACACGGACGCCTGAGCAGCTTTATGCACTTAAAAACACAGCTTTTTCACATATCACTTTTTGTGTGGACACATTTTGATACTCGGCTATGCGAAAGTATGTTTCGTGATTTTGCGGGCATTTTTGGATAGTTTTCTTTATCCACAGTATACGATGCAACGTAGAAAATATTCGTTGATTTGTTATATTTTATCTAATAGTTAAAAAAATATTTAAAGACTAATACTAAGAAAATAACGCTGGAAGGATGATGCGAGGAGTTAAATAAAGATAAATAGTTAGTTATATTACAGACAGGTATAATTATATTTAACCTAACCGTAGTTGAACCTTTTGAAGTGGTAATTAGTAATGTATGCTTAACCATTACGAATATAACTACAACTTAGAAAAGTTGAAAAACCCCCGACATTTTCATTTCAAAGTCCAATATCTCAAAAACGGCTGAACATGAAACATGGCCAAGAACACTCGGAATCGCATCAGCTTTCGAATAAAAAAAAACGCATTTAAAGCTACGATACCACAGACAGATACACAGACACGTTAAACTTATAACACCCCTCTCTTTGCGTCGGGGGTTAAAAAATTAATTATATGAATGGATTAAAATAGTTAAGGGCTTTATTCGCCCATAGTTCATCTAAGCTCCATAATTAACCGAAAATTACTAATACCTTCGCTTTATACATTGAGACACACCATGCAACGACCGTTTCAGTTTGGACCAAAATTCTATTGTATGTCCGGCTGTCCAGATGTCTCACTGCCCGGCTTTGCTGGCTCTACAGGGCGCATTTCTCATCCAATTCTGGTGAAATTTTGTGAGCAGGTTAAATAAATATAATACTCCAGGCAAAATCGGTTTTAAATAACATTAATTTATAACAGCGTTTATTTTGTGGATTTCATTTAAAAATGTTATTCAAAGATCGGATCGGAAGTAATTATGTAGATTTAAATGAAGCGTGCATTGACTTTTTTTGTACGGTTTATCATGAATATTAAAGAGCAAATGTAAATGAACCAAAATAAAGACAAAAATATTTATTAATATTTTTTCTGACTTTTCAGAAGCTTATAATTTTTAAAAAATGATGTCTGCAATTTCGTCGGATTTTGTCGCTGGGTAACTATGTAATTCATAATATATCCATTACACATAAAAAATAAGCTATTATAAATTATTTCCAAAATTGTCATTTTTCCCATACAAGTTCTCAGTTGATTGACTGGACTATAAAGAATTTTCTAGTCTAGGTACTCAGTATTAAAAAAAAGAACTTTTTTGAAGAAAAAACAAACTCGCGTGTTTAATAGCTCGCAGAGATACTAGTTATATATAAGACCTTATCCATCGTTAATAATTTCAGGCAGCATCGCAGATCATAATGAAACAATAAATTATCGAAACGGACTAAACCTGTCATCACAAATCTTTGCGAATCGCTTTCAAACAAAAGTGATAGACGGACATAATAATCCCCGTTTCCTCTAACGGACCTTGGGTTATTAATACCCACTATACGCGAGCATAAAGTGAAACACGTCACACAAACAAAACGTCCAGACGGGCTGGCAGACTTGTTTATTATTAGATTTTTGTCTCGCCTCAGGCGAACGAATCGAAATGGGCCGAAGACGCACCAAAGACGGGGCGTGGACGGGAGAGTTTTAGAAAATATGTATCTCCAGCGGGCGTAGCATGTTACCATTTTAACTTTTACACATCTGTAAAGTGTGGTTGTCGTAACGTAACTAGTGATGTGCCGGGAAATATTCCCGGGAACGGGAATATTCCCGTATGGGAATTTCCCGGGAATATTCCCTTGTTCCCGGGAATATTCCCCAATCAGGGGAATATTGAAATACAAATTAGGAAAATAAAAGTTGTAATAAAAGTAAATAAAATGAATAGTGCCCCGACAAATAAAGTGGCATTCGCCAAAAACTGCATTATTGTACTAATTCTGACTTTTTATCTCAATTACCATTTAATATGTAAATATTTTCATATTTTGTATTCGTATAATACTTTATTGTGGTTTTTTATTAACTTTGTATCGTTTTTGTTACTTTCAGAAGTACTTTTGTAAAATTTGTTTTTTTTCTGATGGGAATTCCCAATAACTGGGAATATTCCCATTGCTCCCGGGAATATTCCCATTGTTCCGGGGAATATTCCCGGGAACATTGGGAATTTACTTTTGCGGGTAAATTACACTGGTTAATGTCTTGGTAAAAAAATCAAGGGCCCAAGTTATCATGGAATCCCTATAGCAAGATATATAAATAATTTCACTCAGTTATGAACTATGGTCTCGAATTATGGGGTACGGCTGCAGAGTGGCAACGTGTATTCATACTACAAAAGCGTGCCGTGCGTATTATCTCTTTTGTCCCTCCACGCACTCCAGCTCAAAATCTCTTTAGAGACAACAATATACTCACCCTGCCCTCGCAGTACATATATGACGTTGCCAAATACGTCGTAGAGAACATCGACACTTTTCCCCATAAAAAGATAACTCGCACAAGGCAGGGGTCCATGAATCAACTCCTCACACACACCACTCGACTGACCAAATCAACTAAAATCATCTCTCATGTGGGGCCAAAAGTATTCAACAAACTACCCGCGAACATAAAATGTGCGGATAGTATCTCATCTTTCTTAAGAAGATTAAAATCGTGGCTCCTCACCCACTCTTTTTATGACATCAAAGAATTTTACAACTTACCACAATAATAATGAATATCAATAAACGTGTACAACTTAATTTAAGAATGATGACATGTAATATTTTGAATATTATTAATAAATGACTTATGACTTATGACTTATGACTTACACAATTTCAGTATTCCCGTATGTTCCCTTGTATGGGAATATTCCCGGGAATGTTCCCGGGAATATTCCCATCTGGGGAATATTCCTGGGAACGGCACATTACTAAACGTAACCCACCCTTGTGCGTAAATATGTGTTAAAATGATGACATGTTAATGTTCTTATTTCAGTAAGGTAAACGCCCTAGTCCTAAACATTGCACCAGTTGTGTATGCCATGTGCACTCTATGTCAAAGTGTCATGGCTTAAATTCGAATGAAGAAAAATCGTCTTAGTTCGAATTTAACCCATATTGCTTTGTTTCTCCGCATGAAGCTTTTACACCTATTATATGAAAGCACTTTTGTGCAGCATCGCGTCCGCAACGCGTCCTTATCTTGTGTCTTCTGTTTGCCTTTAGCTTTATTTGTCAACGCTCTTAGATACAATACGACTTATCTTATTATGAATATCGTATGTTTAGGATTTTTCAGAGTACCGTCGAAATCAATAATATGCATACATTTTTCACCTTATTAGCAGGCAGCGGAACTTAGGTGCCGATGACATCATTATGACGCAAAATAATAGGGATATAGGATGTTCTTATGAATTATACACACCATAACTATTAAAATCAGAAAAGTTTTTATTTTGCAATTGTTTCCATGGTATGTTTGAAGCTATCAGGAAATTGGTTAAATCCATATTAAAGTCTTGTTGTGTCATTTTCAATCCTTCTCTTTCAATGTGCTTTTTAGTTTTTAAATGTTTTTCTATGTTACTAGGTTTAGCTGTTATATTTTGCTGACAGCAAGAGCAAAACATCTTTAACAACTAAGAAAGGAAATGTCTGCAAAAACGGCTGCATCGACTCCATGGCGACTGCGGTCTTGCGATATTGATAATGAGTTAATTATAAATGTTGTACCTTATCAATTCACATTTCTAAAATTCACGAACGAAAAATCATATAACGATGTAAAATATTGTTTTCGATAATTTTCTGATCACAATGACAAAGACAGTTAAGTGATTATGTTTTTATAAGTACTGGCCGTCTCAAGTGTCAATAAAACATCCGTGAACTAAAGAGGCCAATAAGTTGTTAGTGATTAGTGATTATCTATCATCTAGATAAAAAACACTGTGTACAGCCGCTACGTCATGCGTCTGTCATCGGCACCAAAGTTCCGCTGCCTGCTTTTTAGAAAGGAATAAGGTACAAAAGTGTCAATATATATTTGATGCCAATTGCACAAAATGATTCTTTTGCCACTTGCGTTATTCAGATACAGCTTCAAAGTGGTTTAATTATATGAAATGTTGGAAAATACAAAAGAAACTTTCAGTATTTAATTTATTGTCTCTACCTCTTTGTGCACTGGTCTGATGGCAAAATGCCATCTAATGATTGAGTATCAATTTAAAAGCACCAAATGATTTAGTATAGTAAAATACCTTTGGCTTTAAAACTTTTCTGACTGTACCTATATGATAAATAGAATAGATAAATATTTGGGGCACAATCTTACTAAAATCGACCTTGCCTTTTATAAGCGGTTAATGATTGTTTTCGTAACGGAGCCCGCCGAGATTTTTCCGAAGGACTACTGTATGGGATTCTTCAAGAGAGGAGTGTATAAAAAGGAGTGCATTTTAAAGGCAACGCGCATATGACTTCCCTGAGTTGCAAGCCTTCATGGGTTACGCCCGCTTACCATCAGCAAGCAGTTTCCTATACAAGAGCGCCAATAGACCTGTTTTAAAGTTTATGTTTGATTTCCACGATTATAGTATAAAACACGTGGAAATAAAAGTTCACACCGTGTCAATGTCTCGTACAAATAATACATGCCGACAGTTCTAGTTCCTAGGTCATATTATTAAAGGCACCTGTTTATCATTGACGTCAACGCTACATTTATTCCGCCCCGCTGTATATTTGAAGCTACCTGCCCATTGACTTGGTAATTGACCTGTTAAATGACTCTTCCTATCTATTCTGATTTGTAAGCACACTTCTTATTTGGGCCGCGTTCATGGACAGCCAGTCGACGGCCGCCTAAACATATAATGGCTTGGCTTAGAAGTCTACTACAAACGCCAACACAGTTAATTGACCATCCTGTATGTATACAGAACCTTATTGCAATGCATATGAAGTGCACGGATGGTCAGTTAGCTGACTGCGAATTACAGACATCTGTATACCTCATGTCATTGTATATGCAAAGTTTCGTTACAATCCAAAACGTAGTTTTAAAATTAGAACATAACTATGTTTGTATGGAGAATCGAGCTTACTGCGGACTCTTAAATTGAAGCAGCAATGTATGCAGAAATCACAACAAACAGACAAAGTAACTTTCGCGAAATGCGTTAATTTTATCATCATTGTGAATCATGGTAACTCACACTCCTCAAGAATAATCAAGTAATGTATAACGACGCAAAGTTTACGATCAAATTACTGTCACCGAATTCAGGAAACTCCGATTTCAACAGTTAACTTTTGACCTTAGGTTTATATGAGTCAATGTATCGGTATGATATTGGAATAACATTCGTAATTCGAGCTTGTTATCATAATGCGACTACCATATAACCTTGAAGCCTTGAACAATAGTGATTTTATCAGATACCTAGTCTAATCAGATTTTTTTAAGGAAACGTCTAAAACGCTGTGTTACGGTGAAGTCTGTAAGGAAACAGGAATAAGGGTAGTCAAGATTTTCTATGATCAAACAGAGTCCATTTAATCAACTTAATCATTATTGTCATCCTGGCGTCATTCCCGTTTGTGCCCTAAACGAGCCCGGGTCCTTTTGATACCTAATCGTAAGATTTGGCATAGGCACTAGTTTTACGAAAGCGACTGCCATCTGACCTTCTAACTTAGAGGAAAAAGTAGACCTTATATGGATTAGACCGGTTTCCTCACGATGTTTTCCTTCACAGAAAAGCTAACTGTAAATATTCCGTACTTAAGTTCCGAAAAACTTATTGGGACGAACCGGGATTCGAACCCACTACCCATGTTTTCCGGATATTTTCGAGTTTTGTTTATTGGTAATCAGAATCATTTAATTCACACTTTCTGAGATGTAACAGTAGGTAATAAATAACTATAACCCCGTCATGACGAGTCTGTCATAACATTGGACACACAAAATGGTTAGCAAAGTAAATTCTCACTGTTTTGACAGCACGCGTAACCTCACGCGATGCATGAACGTGTCAATGTCATGCAAATACCACATCAATACGTCAATCCAAATCGACCGACTGTCAACGTCTCCCTTTAAATTATTCAATTAGAAACTTGAATCACCGTGTGTCGTGTTACTTAAGGGTTTTGATTATTAAGGGTCGGGGTAATTAGCAGAAAACACAATGAATACACGTATGTATTCATTGTGTTTTCACTTGTTCGTTAGTAGATGCTTTATTGTTTCACAAGAAGCGGACTAGCTATTTATATTCGGGAGACGTTTATTCCGGATTATTATCTGTACCTACAGATTATTCCCATTTTGAAAGAAAGAAAGAAAGAAAAAATATATATTTAAGACACTAAGACATGGAAAATAAACATTTTTGCTTAAAACTATCGCGAAGTGTTAATCTAACAAATGCGCCAGAGAAAAAGACTCCACTCAGCTCAATGACAAGGTACCGTGTAAATACCTTGACGCTGATCTTCCGTGGATACCCTACATGAGAGCGCTCCTATCTGCGGCAAGATTGATAAAGGATAAATAGTAAATGGCATATAACGATACAAACATACTTTAGACAAAACAATACTAGGTAGGTACTACCCAAGTAGCATTTTACTCCATTTAAGAGTACACATTTAGTTCCCAGGTGTACTTGAAGCATTATTACAGTTCACTCATGATGTATAAGCTGCATTATTGCGATTAATAACACCTATACCTGTCTAAGGGACTTATAGGAGTGTAGTGTTATACTTTTATACGATTGTTGGTGTTAAATACTCTAACAACTATCCTTTAGTCAGCCGTCTGACTAAGAGCATTATAGGAGGGTAGAGATACGGCAACCGCTGTTTAACGGCCTACTTGTACAATGTTATAGAGCTAGCATTTCAATAGAACACACGTGGTCATTTATAAAGCCAAAGGCTGTTATGTTTACTTGTTTTAGACTGTTGTACAGCTAGTAGCTGTACTACAGGTTTTGTTTGTGATCATTAAAATAACCTTTTTTTACTATCTGTACAGAAGTGTTTAAATGGTTCGCATATGCACTGTAGACTGTTAAAAGGACTATATGTGTTGTCCATAAACATCAATAGCAGTTTATTTGTCCACAAGTACTACTCTTATTTGCTGTAATCTGAACATGAATGTGAAAGTGAAAATGAATAAAAAGTCTTGGAAAGAACCGGTGGAATAAGAAGAAAAATTGCAAAAGAATATTCGCAAATTAATTAAACGATGATACAAAATTGACCAAAACTACATCTTAAAGCTGTACATAAGTTCACATTAGAATAAATTTATAGACATTGGCTCTGTAGTGGTACAAATGTGGGACTTCATATAGATAACAGCATTCTAACAGAACACGTGTGAACCTATATACGCTTCACTGCATTAAATTGGAGTTATAACAGTTCACATAGCCGTATTTCATTTCCACCATTTTGTTCTCGTAACATAAAATATTTACCAAATAAATCTCCAAAATTATCATGCAGATTTATCACAAAATACGCAGATAGAGCGATTGAGTTTTGGTTTCATGTTATAATTAATTACCGTAGTATAATTATAATGCCAATATAATATCAAAAACTGAAAATTGTAGATTTTCTCTCAGCCAGTTTTAAATATTTTAAAATGAATATCGCGTTTTTACAGAGGCGCGTGAATATTTTAGCTGTAAATATGTATACATTTCACGATAAAGTTGCAATCCCATGGCATTAACACCGCGTGTTATCATGAATTTGTATATCTAATTGATATCCGCCGGAGTTAAGTCTTTCTGATAATGCACACACAAAACCATCAACTATTAATTATGAATATTAATAAATAATTTAGGACACACGTGAACTTTAGGTAGCACTGGAGTACTTTTGTCGGATTTTATAACTGTGAAGGCCAGGAATTTAGCCACTTGTTACTCTTTATTACACTCATGTACGTTGTATGGTTCACACTGCGTCCCATATAGTGCCGTAAGTCAGCCTTAAGTCCGATGTTACTACTTAAATTGCTATTATAATGCTATTATACTGCTAATGTACAGCAATAGTGAACTTAATAGGCTGTCTAATTTGTGCCCAAACTGGTTCTATAAGAGCATTATAGCAAGCTATACAGCTCTTATACAGCTGACTTACATAGCTTGTGGAGTACATGTGAACGACTAAGATATCTTATATAGAACCCCGAATGCCACTTGGGTAGTCTATAAAATAGTTTTTAAAACAGCGCACTAAAGTGGTAACCCCGAACATGCAAGCTGATTACTACTTATTTTCAGACATTAAATAAAGCGTTTGAATGGGCGAAATTGGTGCATGATACTAATACTAAACCACCCCCGAGACAAGAAGAGAGTGTTATATTTATGTTTAACATGTCTGCGTATGTGTGTCTGTCGGTGGCATCGTAGCTCCTAAAAGGATGAACCAATTTTAATGCGTTTCTATTTGTTTAAAAGATGACGTGATCGAGATGGTTCTTAGCTACGTTGCAACAAAATGCGAAATGTCATCCCGCTCGAATGTGGAGCAGCCCAACTGGGGAAGTACCTCCGCCTTGCAGAAGACCACAGCCATAATAACACCACTGCTTGCTCTGTAGTAGTGTTGTGTTCCTGGTGGTGAGTAAGGTCGCCAGAGCTCCCGAGGATGCGTTGTGTTGAGAGCGAGGGAATTTGTTCCTTCAGCTGTCAACACGGCGAATCCTCAAACATATCAAGGGTCGGCAACGCCCATGTTACTCCTTTGGAGTTGCACGCGTCTATAGGCTGCGGTGTCCGCTTACCATCAGGCGGGCCGTACGCTTGTTTGCCACCGTACTTGTATAGACCTGGCTTTGAGATATTGAACTTTAAAATGGAAACGTCGGAGGGTTTTCAACATTTCTAAGTTATTAACAAATGCTGATTACCTTCCTTTTATTATTTACTTGCTGCCTCGCGGCTCGCCCGTGTATTGCAAAGAACGCAGGCAAACCCTTGAGATAAAATATAGCCTATAACTATCCAGAGACCATTCTACAAGCAAGTGCAATTCTTTTTGAAATCGGATATCGTGTTCTGAATAAATTTACAAAAAAAAAATTTCTAATCGGAACACGATACCTTTTATGCCCTTGATCGGTTCACACCCCATTCTTGGTACACTGTATACAAGAGGTTATAACTAACATTAACTGGCTAAATCATTTTAAAACTAAGTTAAATCAAAAAAAGGCCTCGAGGGCCTTTTTTTGATTTAACTTAGTTAGGAATTGTACCGAGGATGCTGGCGGCATTTCCTCGCTGAATTGCAATGCTGATGTGTTGCGCGAGAAAGCCGCCAGACTTCGGTCACCAGTTACGTCAACCAGACATTTCGCGATTTCCGCAAATATCTTTTGCGCACTGGGACCCCACGGACCGAGAGTCTCGACGCCAATTGGTACAAAGTTTACTCTCTGCCGAGGCCTCTATGTTTAGTATAGACTTGACCACAAGGTTCCGCCAGCGTATTACGAAAAATGCAGGTAAGTCCGCGGGATAAAATATTGCCTAGGTTAGGTTGATTCAGAAAGTGGATTCGTAAGGGGCTCCTAGCTCCCAATGACCGTCGATCTGTAACTGTCGGTTTTTTCGTATTTTTTATGGCTTATGGCTCGTTGTTGTTAATACGATGATTAACAACAACGAGATTTACCGAAATAGTATGGCACCAAACTTTGGCAATTTCAGGCCAAAAAATCAGTTTTTTGGACGTTTCTTTTGTGAAAATGAGTTAAAAATAAAAGTCTCTCGTGGGTTGTTTAGAGACGTCGAAAAGTAACAGTTATATGTAGATTTTATACATAAAAATTATAAACAACATACTAATATCGAAAACAGAGCTTTTTTGGACCTTGTTTGAATAAATCATAAAAAAAATATTAATTATTTTCAAAAAAACTCTCGTGCAAATGTAGATAAATTATTGAAGAACCGATAAGTGTTTGTGGCATAAATGTATCTATTGTTTTGACTGAGGAATATCAACTCAAAACTCGTCAAGACTAGCCAAAACGCGCGTGGAGCCCCTTAAAACGTTTTCCATCGTCATAACCGTTCATGTTTTCTGCCAACAAACTGTTATGCAGTTTGGCAGATAAGGTTAAATTTATATTATGTAACCTGTTTTAGTAATAAAATAAATTAAAAAAAAAAAAACAATTTTACTTCAAGTCACTATTACAGCGCCGTCCTATTTTGCATCTCTTAGATGGGCAGAAAATCAATTTTTAGAAAATATTTTCCTTGGCTAGGTATATAGACGGAAACATTGAGGTTTTCACTCAAAAAACAATTTATTTCCGTATTTATGGTTGACGTTACTTACTGACTCCGTTGGTTGAGCGATCCAAAATTAATCTTGGCCTCCGAATGAAAATATTTTAAATATTTTTTCAGGAATAAAAGCCATACGACATAATAATAATAATGAAATTTGGTAAGAGGCATAGACTACCAAATACTTCCAGTGTAAGAAGTCATTTTTCTCAGATGATTTCGCATTTTAAAAAAGGTAGTCGAAGCCAAAGCAGCCCATACTTTGCTTGGCAACCACAGTTGCTACAATCAGTTCAGGGGTGCGCGAAATTGGCAACAGGGGTTGTCACAAGCCAGTGAGTAGGTAAATGGTAAATACCCAGACGCCAGTTATAAAATAAAGCCCCTTTATTATAAAGTATCATGACCTAAAAAATCATGCGAAGGGTACGACTCCGACTCGCACACAAACTTTATTGAGTAGAATTTGTAATGCATTTCTTCTATTACTCTGTGGGTTAAGGAAAACGGTTGCCTTGTGCAAACTCTATCAAACTTCTAAGGTTATATAGATCTCCCGAGAACTCCTGGCAATTTAAACAGTAAACTGTATGTTTAAACTGCTGCTCGATAAGGGTAAAAGGGACGTTATCTGAAAGAAAGATTTTCCTTATAAGAAGTCCCCTTAACGAGTGGAAGTATTGCGTAGTTGGAATTCAAACCATTAAGGTCCCTTGAAGCTGTTCAGAAATCAGACTTCTAAGTTAACGTATATTTCGACACTCTCAAGGCAATCAACATTTTTAGGGTATTTTCCGTTAACCTAGAACTATGAAATGTGGCTAGAAATATCGTCTATTCGTCTAATACGAGTACCACAAGTGTTGGGAAAAATCTGAAAACTATACATTTGTAATCAAGTACGTGGGCAAGTCCGACTCACACTTTTAAAAAAGGTTAAAAAAAAAGTAACAAAGATAAGTTTTAGCGAGATTTTCTCCGATTATTTTCATTAGTGTTGTTTATTAATAATGTAAGAATATGGGATTCGTTGGGTTGGCAGCAAGAAAAAAAATTCAGGTCACTCAACACAGCACATCATCAGGACTTCTGGTAACCTTATTTACCACTAGGAATACATCACCACATACATGGCTACGCTAATATAGTGGTATTATTATGGGGTGTGTTATGATTTGTATAAGGGCCCGGTTTCACATTGGAATGACTAATCCTCCTTGTCATCATAGATGTCGCTACGGGTATAACAAAACGCAGATAATATTATTTAGTCGTAGACACTATGTTGACATTTTCGTGAAATGAGGGTGGGGAGAGAAATCCGTTCGGTCAGGTGAATCTCACTGTGTCCTCGGTTAACAATTTTATGATATTTAATGTTTCTTGGAAGATCTAAGATACTATATTCGGAAATATTTGTTGTTTTTATAGAACTGTTGTGTATAAGTGTTATCGGACACGGGCCTTTGAGACACGCCCTTTTGGATAAGGATTCTGTATCCCACATATGAGTCGCTTTCGAAAACTTATTTGGCTCATTGCGTCAAAAACGACTACTGTTTTCGCATCATCCGGTATCGTCTGCTTGGTCTAGCGGTCATGCGGTACCACTCAGCCTCGTAGCGCCGCTGAGTGTCCGAGTTCGCGCCCCAGCGAGGATAAACTACATTTTTGTGTTTTATATTTTTTTATTTTTTTTGTTATTTTATAGAACCTCATTTCATTTAGGGTGTTTTTAGTTTTACGTTATTTTTGTGTTACTTTAATTTTGTTATATTTCTACGATTGTTCATTTTCTGAATTGCATGAATACACGTGTTTTATATAGTGATTGCTCAACATTTCTTTACCTCCATAATATAAGAACCAGAGCATTACATTGGCGCCCACAGGGTTCATGAATGTTGAGCACGTACTATTTGGATGTTTGTTCCTATTAGTAGTAGCCTTTGATAACGCGCTAAGGTTTTGATTTAAGTTTCTCTTATTTGTGTAAAGCTTCTAATTGTTTGTATTTAAATATGGACGTAAACTATCTTTTGAAGGATGAGCTCATTTTTGAACTCGCTTGCAGGGGCGTGTATGATGTGGAAACAGTAGCCCCGATGCGTAAAATTCTTAGAGAAATTATTAAGAGGGAATCGAGCGGTGTTTGTTCTAGTGAGTTTAAGGTGCCAAAGAGTTGCATTGACAACCCCCTGTCAGAAATAAGCACTTGCGAGTCTAAATTGAAATCACTTTCTGCCGCACTCAGTGAGATTACCGACGGGACCGATCATTCCAACTTTAGCAGGATATCTACTCGCCTCGCTCATTTGTTAGGTCGCATAAAATTGGTTATCCCCACAGAGCAAGACCACGTCGAGAAACAGTTGTCTATATTGAATAAGATCCAGGAGGCTATTGCTAGTATGCAAAAATTAGAAAATGTGGATAAAGATGATGATGAGAGTATTTCAGAACGCGAAAAGGAAATTTTGCATAAATCACTGGGTGGGGAAGCGTCGAGTATAATAGACAACATAGAGCAGGAAAAGACATCCGAGGTTAAGAGTTCATATAAACCAATGGTAGGGTTAGGTATGGCTCCGGTAGTGGAGTCTGAGCAAGGCAATAGGTGCGGCCAGGCAGAGGTTTTTCAGCCTCCGTTATTCAAGGACAGTGATTTACGACGATCACAACTTCAGCGTACTTCGACGCTGGATGTGGATGTCATGAAAAGAAAATTGGTGCCTATTAAGGACTGGGGCGTAAAGTTTAATGGTAAGGGGACTTTGAGCATCAATGCATTCCTAGAACCCGTTCTAGGAATGCATTGATGCTCAAAGTCCCCTTATAACCCGTTATGGAGTTAAAAGAAGCTCGTAACGCCACTGAAAATGACTTATTTCGTTACGCTATTGACCTATTTGAGGATGACGCTCTGATTTGGTTCCGTGCTAATCGTGACAGAGTCTCTTGCTGGGATGAGCTATTACATCTCCTAATTAGTTCATTCCAAAGTCCATTTTATGAGGAAGAGTTATTGGACGAGATAAAAAGGCGCACTCAGAGTAAACATGAAAACGTATTGATTTACGTGTCTGTGATGCAGAACATGTTCAATCGCTTACCCACCAGGTTATCAGAACAACAGAAGCTGGCTATTCTGTTGAGAAATATCCAACCTGATCTTCAAAGAGCGGTGTGTAGAGATCATTTTAACGCAGTGTCAGAATTAGTAGAGGTATTAAGGGTTATTGAACGAACAAACGTTAATTGCGAGAATTTTCAAGAGCCCAGCCATGGTCGGAGTGTAGTCGAGCCCGACCTAGCATTCCGTAGCAAGGAGATAAATGCTATGAATCGGAACCCTAATGTGCAGGGTATAAGGATGACACCCGCGATGAGATGCTGGAATTGCCGAAATACTGGGCACGTTTTTAGAGAATGTCCAGCTGAAAACCAAAGGCTATTCTGTTATAAATGCGGAAAATTTGGATCAACGGTTAAGAAATGCCCTTGTAGCAATTCGGGAAACGCCAACTCGGAAGGCAAACCTGCCGAAGCTCTTCCGAAATAAACTATATTGATAATGATTGGCAGGCCTGGCTGAAGGTAGTTCACCACTTCTTCGAGTCAGGGGAAATTAACAGAATTGATGCAAAGCCTCTGGATAAACGCTATTATGTTTCTTTCAAGATTTTGGGGCAATCATTTTCAGGGCTTTTGGACTCGGGCGCAACTATTTCGGTCATCTCGGAGGGTTTCTACAGACGGTTGTCGTCTTTTGGTATACAGGCGGAGAATATACCTCAACAGTGTCTGTCAACCGCGGATGGAACACGTCATACCGTTGACTCTGTTGTTTACCTGCCCATTGAATCCTTTGGAAAATACAAAGTTATTAAATTTCATGTTATGAATCAACTGAACCACGAAATTATTCTAGGCATGAACTTCTTCGAGCAGTTTGGGTTAGAAATCAACTGCGGTGGCAATCATACAGACATATTGAGCAGCGAAGATATTGTAGAGTTCAGTACGCCGTATCCAGTTATTTCTAGAGATGAGCTTACACCGGTGCAAAAAACGTCCTTAGACTTGATTATTCAGGATATGCGTGAGCAACTAGGGACAGGTATTGGCAGAACACACTTGATTGAACACCGTATTGAAACGGAAGATCATTTACCAGTGTGCCAAAGGCAATATCCCTTCGCTCCCCCCATAATGCAAGAATTAGAAGCTGAGATTGACGAAATGTTAGCTAACGACATCATTGAACCGTCTCACAGTTCTTGGCGTTCTCCGGTACTTCTGGTAAAAAAAGCATCGGGTCAAAACAGGCTGTGCCTAGACAGTAGGCAACTAAACAAAGTCACCAAGAAGGATTCGTATCCTCTACCCAGAGTATCTGCAATACTAGACAGTCTAAGAAATGCTCGTTACCTGTCCACCATAGATCTGCGCTCAGCATTCTGGCAAATACCGTTAGAGGAATCTAGTAAAGAAAAAACAGCTTTTGGTGTAAGTGGTAAAGGGCTATTTCAATTTAAGGTCATGCCGTTTGGGTTGAGTAATGCTTCCCAAACTCAACAACGTCTTATGGATAGGTTATTTCCGCCGGAATACGAAGGAAAGATATTCACTTACCTGGACGACATAGTTATTTGCAATAGTAGCTTTGAAGAGCATCTTTTTTCGTTAAAATGGGTTATAGACCAATTGAAGACGGCGGGTTTGACAGTTAATACGGATAAATGTGAGTTTGCACGGTCCTCGCTAAGATATCTGGGTTATCTGGTAGACAAAGAGGGATTAAGGACAGATCCAGGTAAAGTGAGTGCCATACTTAACTATCCACGGCCAGCAACATTCACGGAATTAAAAAGGTTTATTGGCATGGCGAGTTGGTAAAGGCGGTTTGTTGAGAATTTTGCCATGGTAGCCGCGCCTTTACATGAACTTACGAAAGGAGGAAAGAAGGGCAAGCGTATTGTTTGGAACCATGAGGCGGAGAATGCCTTCACAAATTTAAAGACAGCTTTGACCTCAACCCCGGTCTTGAGCGTCCCAGATTTCAGCCAGGAATTTTCTGTGCAGTGTGACGCGTCGAACAGGGGAACAGGTGCGGTGTTGTTTCAGACGATTGAGGGAGTTGAAAGGCCGATCGCCTATACCAGTTGTAAACTTACGGATAGAGAGAGCAAATTTTCAGCGTCTGAGAGGGAGTTATTGAGCGTCCTTCACGCTGTAGAACAATTCAGGCCATATATTGAGGGAAGTCACTTCAAAGTCATTTCTGATCATAGTGCTTTGCAGTGGCTTCACAAAAACAAAGATCCACACGGCCGATTAGCCAGATGGGCCATGCGACTGCAACAGTTTGACTACAAAATAGTTTTTCGCAAAGGCAAGCAGAATGTTGTTCCAGACGCGTTGTCAAGAGCCTTGAACGCAGAAGACGTAAATGTGTTGGAAATCAGGGCAGAAAATAAAGATGACTGGTATAAGGCACAGGAGGAGAAGGTACTAAGTGGATCACATTCGGAAGATTGGCAGCATAGTCAGGACCGACTTTGGAAATACTTGAAGCTGAAGCAATTTCCAGAGGAAAGACATAACTGGAAATTAGTAGTTCCAGAATCGCTTCGAGTCCGGGTTTTAATTGAATGTCATGATGACCCGACTGCGGGGCACTTGGGTGTCAAGAAAACAGTAAATAGAGTTAGGCAACACTACTTTTGGCCCTCACTCATTAGCGACGTTAAACGTTATGTCAGGAAATGTGAGGTCTGTGCTAGCCATAAACCTTCACAGTTACCTCCCAGTGGCATGATGGGGCGACAAAGAGAAGTGTCTGGGCCTTTTCAGGTTGTTTCAGTAGACTTGATGGGGCCGTTTCCACGTTCTAAGCAGGGTAATACTATGTTATTAGTGTTCTCGTGCTGGTTCAGCAAGTTTTCTCTGCTATTCCCTTTACGCACCGGTAAGGCGTCAAACATTGTTAAAATTTTAGAAGAACAAGTAATATTAGTTTATGGTTCCCCGAATGTAATTATTTGTGACAATGGAAAACAATTTGTAGCCAACCAGTTTAAGGAAATGGCAGAGAACTATGGCATAGACTTGTGGTATACACCTTGTTATCATCCACAGGCAAACCCGACAGAAAGAGTGAATAAAGTAATCGGGACAGCTATAGCTTGTTATGTGAGGGATAATCATAGGGATTGGGATAAGTACATCCATCATATTGCACATGCCATAAGAACTTCGGTTCATGAGGTAACGGGGAAGACACCATCTTATCTGTTCTTCGGGCGAGAGACCTCTGTTCTGGGAAACAAATGCGGGCATTTTCAAGAGGAGGCCACGCTGAAATGCAATAGAGAGGGTTTTGAGTCTTATTTGAAGTCAAGAAATGAAATATACACTGACATAAAAGAGAGGTTGAGAAGAGCACATGAGGAGAATTCCAAGCAATATAACAAACGACGGCGAACTTGCGAGTATCGGGAAGGAGACATGGTTTGGAAACGTACCAAATTCCTATCAAATGCTGCGAAAGGATTCATGTCTAAATTGTCACCGAAGTTCGAGAAAGCCATCGTTGCTAAGAAGTTATCGACTGACGTCTATAAATTGGTTAGTGTCAGAGGGAAAGACTTGGGCAAATGGCACTCATCGGACCTGAAGCGCATGTTATGAATCCGGGTCGAATTCCTCTGAGGAGAGGGGATATTGGAATGACTAATCCTCCTTGTCATCATAGATGTCGCTACGGGTATAACAAAACGCAGATAATATTATTTAGTCGTAGACACTATGTTGACATTTTCGTGAAATGAGGGTGGGGAGAGAAATCCGTTCGGTCAGGTGAATCTCACTGTGTCCTCGGTTAACAATTTTATGATATTTAATGTTTCTTGGAAGATCTAAGATACTATATTCGGAAATATTTGTTGTTTTTATAGAACTGTTGTGTATAAGTGTTATCGGACACGGGCCTTTGAGACACGCCCTTTTGGATAAGGATTCTGTATCCCACATATGAGTCGCTTTCGAAAACTTATTTGGCTCATTGCGTCAAAAACGACTACTGTTTTCGCATCATCCGGTATCGTCTGCTTGGTCTAGCGGTCATGCGGTACCACTCAGCCTCGTAGCGCCGCTGAGTGTCCGAGTTCGCGCCCCAGCGAGGATAAACTACATTTTTGTGTTTTATATTTTTTTATTTTTTTTGTTATTTTATAGAACCTCATTTCATTTAGGGTGTTTTTAGTTTTACGTTATTTTTGTGTTACTTTAATTTTGTTATATTTCTACGATTGTTCATTTTCTGAATTGCATGAATACACGTGTTTTATATAGTGATTGCTCAACATTTCTTTACCTCCATAATATAAGAACCAGAGCATTACAACATTGATAAGTGATTAGTGCGAGTCCATACAAAAGCTACTCGCACTCGCAGCAAATGTATGAACTCGCACTCATCACTAATCAAAGTGAAACCAGGCCCTTAGAACAATTTGTATAATTTCATTTTCCAAAAAAACGAATGTCATCATTTCAACTTGTATAAGTGATTAGTTGCTTATAACCAAACTGTATGTACACTTGACATCATTTCATAAAACATAATGATCACTTGTCATAATATTCAGATGAATAAAAACCAATATCATAATTTTGCATGAAATTATGCTATTGGTTGCATTCTGTTTAAAGTTGTTATGATATGTGAGTTTTATATTATTCGATCATTATGCTTTCAAAAATGATGATAATAGTTTTTATGGTAGTCGTTTATTTTGTGTTTCGAACGTATGTTGCATGAAATTATGCTAAAAGTTTTTATGGCGATTGAACCGCTCCCATTATTATACTTGGTATGGCGGTCTTCTGTAAGGTGCAATTATTTTACGGCCTTTAATCCCAATGAAACAAAATCCAGGCCAAAGAATTAACAAAGTTTCATCTCGCTACATTTGCATGAAAAGATCGTGTTTTTGGCGTGACAAACAAATTTCCTGTAAAATGTGGAACAAAGGGTTTTCTTTTGTCCCGCAGTTTAATTGCAAATGAGGAAGCCTTTGAGTGATGCGTGACATAAAATATGGTGAAATATTACATGTTTTTTAGGCTAATAAAGAATGTTATTTGCTACACAAAATGAACAAAGACGTTTTAAGTAAATAATAGACGTACTGAGGTACTAAGAGAGGCCATGTATTGTAAGTTTGTATGTAGAGGTAAATTCCGAAAAAGATACGATTTCTAAAATTCCTTCTTCTGTATGTTGGTATATTATATCGACGGTGGAAAGGCAAAACCACTGAAGCGACATTTTGGTCAAAATAGAGTTACATTTTATACTAGCTTCCGCCCGCGACTTCGTCCGCGTGGACCCGGGATAAAAACTATCCTATATTTTAATCCAGGCTATAAACTATCTTCATGCAAAATTTCATCGGTTCGGCCGTTTAAGCGTGATTGAGTAACAAACATCCAAACATCCAAACATCTAAACTTTCGCATTTATAATATTAGTAGGATATATCGTATTTACTTACTTATTTTATCCGACACACAATTTGAGTAAAATTTAATCTGTGTCACTTAACCATACAGTCAATCATAACCACTAGTGTTTATTCCAGGTACCATATTTCATAAGATAAGGTACTTAAGTGTTTCTTGGGAAATGTGGAAAATAACTGTTGTCGGTTAAATTAACGTTACTAAAACCTTATATTTCATTTCATGAAGCGACACTCCTTAACTTCGAATCGCAATACTTGAAGCGACAACTTGTATTTTCTAAAAACCACACTAGGTCGTTTAAGTGAAAATCGTAAGAGGCGTTATTGCTATTCAAGTGTGGTCCAACTCCGTCGAATGTCGTTTAAGTGTTTTTTTAGCGTGACACCCGCGAATGATGTTTTTATGAACACAGGCTAACGGAGGATGTCGCTTCAGTCAGGGACAAGCATTCGAGGGAGGCGGTTCTGTTGGCTGCCTTAATCCGTTAATTAAGGCAGTGAACTGTGAAATATCCGATACAATATACTGATATAATATAATTAAAATGTTAAAAATAACAAATATCTTAGTACTTACGGAGAAATGCAAGCCTTAAAAAGTTATAAAATTCGGTCGCGACCCCTGAAATGTTATCCAAAAAAAAACATACACCTCAATGAAATTGCAACTTTTCGATTTTTAAGGACCTCCAGGTAGTTGCTTCATTCGATTTTTTTTAGTCTGTCTTCATCTTGATGGTGACGCTTCAATGGTTCTTCCGGGATTTTTTTGGGGGCTTTTTCACTGAAGCGACATTTTTTTTCGAATTCGCCGTGTTTTGGGGATTACCATTATTTTTATTAAATAGCTATAAAAAAAATTATAACACGTGCATAGAGCCCAACTCTCTGAGTTAACTAGAAAAAAAAATGTTTTTTTAGTAAAAAGAAACACTTGAAAACGCTCTCCCGTAAAATTCAAAAAATGTCGCCTCAGTGGTTTTAAGATCGACAGCAATAAGTAGTTTGGATCTTCGGTAAACAGATCAAGGCTCTGTCTGCTTTATTTGTAATAAGTACATACAGGTTATTAAATAATTTACTTTAAAAACAAAGTTTTAACCGACTTCAATTTAGTACTCCGCCAAGCCACGAGAACATTTCCACATTTCTTTTCCAATTTACCACATGAACTGATTTCCGAGAGTATTTGCGTTGATTATTAGAGAAAAAAACTCAATCGCTGTATGTGGCCCGATAATATTTGAGGACTTCCGTCGATTCCACAAGGATCACCCTTGGCACTTTATTATTTCAATGGAATCTTATCAGAATCTGTGATATACATTTGAAAGAAAGAAATAAAGAAAGAAAGAAAACATTTATTCGTGGACAAAACAATGGGTATAAAAACAAAACACAGTAACGTAAAAGTAGCAGGGTCCACGAAAAGGCCCCGACTCAGCATGGTGCTAACCTAGGAGGCCAGCGCTGGTCTTCCGTCGGAACCTTTACATGAGTTACCTCCTGGAAGGCAACACAAAACAAATACCTACGCTAAACATATTTTAAAGACTACATAGGTATCTTAAGTAAAAATAAGCAGTATGTAAGTGCGATAAAGATAGAGATATCCGAACTTCGACATTCGAAGTTCGTGGTTATTGCTCAGAGTGGCATACTTGTACTTTTAAGTAAATAATTGAGGAATTCCATAAGTCATCTGTGGTCTTCACTCTTCATCATCAATTCCACTCCACCAAATTTATGATTTCCGGGTGTAAATACACGAGTAATAATAGAAAATACCAAAATCACTACACGCGTGCCTAATATAATTGAGGAGTTCCCTCAATTCCTCATGGATCCCATCATCCAATTGAATTTTTGAAAAAAATGGGACCCACCTGGAAGCTTATACTTACAAACAAAAATAAAATACGAATCGGCTCATCATTGACGGAGTTCTGAGGAAAAAGAAATGATAAAAAAAATACAACCGAATTGAGAACCTCCTCCTTTTTTTTGAAGTCGGTTAAAAACAAGGTTTTAATCTCCCGTTTTTCGCTTTAGAACTCATATAAGATACACAAACCTTTTTACATAGACCCTGAAAGCATTACACTCCTTTCCGTTGGGCAACCGTCTAATGAAATGTGAAAAGAATTTTCTTGTCAAGATATTTATGTAGTTGATTTATTTTGATTTAAGATAGAATTTCCCTGAATTGTAAATAGTAGAAGAATTCTTTTTGCGATACTAGTAAAAATACTCACATACGTTTGCATTTATCAGCACAAATATTTTCCCCTCTTATTATCTCAAAACTTTATTCAAAACAAGTTTTCTCTTTTTATATTTCAGAAGTTTGATTATTTTCAGATGCCATTGGTTCCAATCTCGACCGAATTGAGCAGCTTGTCTGCCTTATTAGCAATGCATTGAAATGTTGATGAATGAGGCATTTCAAATTAATGTCTCCCGAATTATAAAAGAGCAGGCAAAGATTGATCCTATTCAGCCAAGCTAGCTAGTCTTTTCATAGAATTCATGATGTTAGTAGGCTCATCATAATCATCATTATCAGCCTGTAATCGCGCACTGCTGAACATAAAGCCGGAATTACATTACGAAATTAGTGGCACTAATTTTACCAAAAAATCGCGCAGTGCACGAAATTGATTTGCATTCATGAAATTAATCCTTGCATTACGAAAATATTAAATTACACGTGAAACTGTTGGTAAAACTAGTGTCACGAAATTTCATTTCACGCCACTAATTTCGAAATGTAATTCCGGCTTAAGCCTCTCTTCGAGTACGCCACTTATCCCGTGCTAGTCTCATCCAAAAAATGACCTGCGCTGCGTCCTTCTTTACGTCGTCAACCCATCGAGCTGGTGGATGACCGCATCTTTTTCCTGCAAGTGGCCACCAGTCCGTAAAGATTTTGGTCCACCTACCGTCACGCTGCCAGGAAACAATATGTCCTGGTGGTAGTTAGTATGTTGCTTTCGGTAAAATATGGTATACAGCTTTCACCTCTCCAAAATTAGGAAGTGGTCTTACCGAGAGCCTTACTGATGTCATCCGGCAGGCGTACCGGTAACATGCTACGCCATTTCACTTATCGCTGTGGATAAGACATGATGTCTTACCGACAACGATAAGTGACAAAACAGCAACCATGCCTGCAGATTTCCTTTCTTGACAGCATACTGTCTGTATTGGCGCAGAAGTTACTATATTACGTGAGCGGGGCAGGATGAAAGCCAAGAGTAAAAAGTTCCTAATAACAATATATGCATTACTGGTAAGTTGATCTGATATTCCAGGTTTTTCGGTACAGGTCACGGGTAAATAAGGACACGTTCAGTTAACTTAATTCACCAGAGGTTGGACACGAGTGCATAAGGTGTACTGTTCGTATACTTAATTCACCCTTGGTTGAGCGCAAGTGCCTTAAGTATACTCTCAATTAACCTAATTCACCTCAGGGGCATTAAGTTGACTTAAAACATATTGCGGATTTGACAGGTGAATTAATTATACTTTTAGTGTTCTTAATTCCCCCAGGTGAATTAACTCGGGTGCATTAAGTATACTCCAGTTTTGTTTCTTATGGGTAAAGAGTATTATATCTGTTTCCGAATCACAGAATATTGTTTGGGCAGACGAGATATTCGTTTTTTATTAGGGTTACTTTCATGTCTGGTAAACATAAGTTTTCCTATTTGAGCAAGCGCCGCCTTCCACTCCAAGGGCGGATTGCGAATGTTGCGATTACAGATCGATCAACGTCCAATATGGCACCGGCAACTGTCATTCCATAGAAACGTTGTCAAACTGTCCCTACATTGACATTTTAACGAACACCGCTTACGATTGCAGACGGTTAGGTGCAGCACATCCTAAATGTCATAAAAAGCAGAACTTCAAATAGATATGTAAGTCTTCTCTTGACTAATTTTGCGGTGCCCAGCAGTATCCACAATTAAGTTTTATTCTCATTACTTAGCAACTAAAAGAGAGAGCTACGGTAGCCTAGTGGTTCAGGCATGCGGCTGTCAAGCGGCGGTCGTGGGTTCGAATCCCGGCTCGTACCAATGAGTTTACCGTTAGCGTTAGTTACGGAATATTTACCGTTAGCTTTTCGGTGAAGGAAAACATCGTGAGAAAACCGGTCTAATCCTAATAAGGTCTAGTTTTCCCTCTGGGTAGGAAGGTCAGATGGCAGTCGCTTTCGTAAAACTAGTGCCTATGCCAAATCTTGGGATTAGGTGTTAAAGCGGACCCCGGGCTCCTTTAGTTAGGGGCACTACCGGGAATAACGCTAGAAGGATGATGACTTAGCAACTAAAACTTAAGTTTACCTAAAATCCTGTAAATAAACTAACATTGTGGAATGCAATAAATGATTGACTATTGAGTGAATGTAACGATGAACAAGCATAAATTATTGACTAATAATAAACTGATTCCGATTCTTTATTTTATAACTTAATTTAATTTATAATCGACTCTTACGTGATTTGACGAAAAATAGGGCACATCGAAATGTCACCTGGCTCATATTTTGGATAGCTCAACTGGGAAAGTATTATTTTTAATCACTGTTTTTACCAGAAAACAGTCCCCGCGAAGGATACGGGCGACGGAATCCGCGATTACTTTATATTCAATGGTAAATGATTTCTAATGGAGTAAGTGATTCTGTGTATGAATGATGAGTATGGTTGTAATGGATGATGGGTGAAATGAATAATGAACTAAGTACATATGCTATTGAACGTTTTCAAGTTATTAACTATAGAGGTGGCGAGTTTGCAGAAAGAGGAGGCTATTGTAGTTTCTTTACGAATGATTTCTTGCAGGTTATCCTTTAGAGGTTATGACGGTAATTTCGTGGTTAAATCTCAGGTTTGTGTATTTCGGGCAGTCTTTTTAAAAGGTGGTCGATGGATTGTGAGGTGCTTACATCGCACCGGCAAAGGTCATCGGTGGTTATCTTGAACAACTTGAACAACGCAACTTGCTCTGTAGGTATGTGGTGTTGTGATTCTATGGGTAAGGTCGCCAGAGCTCCTAAGGATGTGCTGTGTTGAAAGTCAGGTACCTGCATTTGTCTCCAGCTGTCAAAACAAGGAATCCTAAAGCGAAATCAACGAATCCTAGGCTATATTGTATGTATGAGTGTACCAGAAAGGCCGAGAATGGTCGGCCTTATCACACGATAAGTGACACGATAGAGCGTCCGTCACAGGCTGTCACCATTCGACAGAACGAGACGGACGCTCTATCGTGTCACTTATCGTGTGATAAGGCCGACCATGATACGGGGTCTGCTCGCCACTCATAACGACCACGATTGTTCTAACAAGAACGTATCGATCAAGAAGAGAGACATAGGAATCTTATATGAGTTTATTTATATGAAAAATACCACCCACCGATTATGACGTCACGTGACTTAATCCTTCAAACAAGTGATACCGACACAATGAAGATATATTATACTCGTCATTCGTCACGCGTCGTATTTTGACCCTCGTCACTGAGTTAACCTACTTATATCGCTTTCAAAGTTAATACTTACTGCTTTTGGAAGAAACGACGTAAGAGCCGCTGCCAGTATAATAAGGCCCCGTCAGATCGACCGCGGAAGCCGTATGGAGCGCGAGTAAGGTGAATAAGGTCGCCAGAACTCCCATGGATGCGCTCTGTTGAGAGCGTGGGACTGCATTTGTATCTTACCGTCAAAACAACAAACGTGTAATAAATAATGGGGAAAGTCAAAGTCAAAGTCAAAGTCCGGGACTCCATGGTCCAGAGATATGGAAAAAACAAACAAATAATAATAATAATAGACGTGTTGCTCTATTGTCGCAATGTGCGTGTGACTGTTTTGTGGGGCCCCTATAAATGAGTTGGCGAGTCACCGCCAGCCTTTTCACAATTTTGAGACTAATTGTCACGGCAGATGTCCGCTAGTCTCCTCTAATAACCCTTTTGCCAGAGCACCCACCATTCAACCCAATAACCCATAAACTTAGTTTCCATCGCAGCACAGTGTTGCACTCTATCATGTTGTGTATCCCTCGCTTTAGATTATATTTGTTTTAAAGGGCATCTGCGCTGTTGGCTTCGGCCCGCGCATGCCTTCCAAAAGTCCGGGACCCCGTGGTCCCGAGATATGAAAAAAAAAACGTACAAATAATAATAAAACTTTTATTTCGAACGGACTCCAATAGGTAAACAATATATTCTAGTGTCAGTTGTTACTTCAAAATTAAAGTACGCATGATGGCCGCAAAGCCATCAACCTGAGCCTCCGCAACATTCCCGAGGCGCTGCAGTGACGAGGCAGTCCCATAAGCATCCTGAAAGGGTTATTAAATATTATACAACGTGTTTTTGTAACCGTCTTAGAGCCGAAGCCCACTTAAAGTATCCAAAACATATTAATCATTCGTGAAAAAATGAATGAATTAAAGTTTTTAGTAATAAAAAGGTAATTAAGTTTGAAAAATCCTGTATGGCGCGCGGTGCGAAGTTCATTCACCCGGTTAGAGTTCGTACCTATCTAAATAAGATGGCGGCTAGCGGTCACTGCGGTCACTCGGCTGGATGAAGAAAAAAAATTAATACAAAAAAATGATGGTTGATGTAAAACCCGCTGCGTAAAACTACTCCACAGGCTGCACGTGTAGAAGGACTGGCAGTCGGCTATAAAAAGCGTAACCTTTACTGCATTTGTACAGTGAGCAAACCTGCGGGTCAACATTGCAACGGACGGCCAGCGACCTACGCTCTCTTTCAATATCACAGATATTGCTGAGGTCTTCTGCTATATATAGGCTACCGTCGTAGTATAAAAAAGTCAGAATGCACGCAACGTTATATACCACTTGAACGCGGGCCCGCACTGAATCCGCGCAGTACCGTTAACACACATAAAAAACAATTGGTTGAATTTTCTCAAAATAGGATCAAAGACATTGTGGTCAGGTAACAGTTTTTTTAACTGTTTAAGCTTGTTGAAATATGTAGGCGTTCAAATTGGAGTCATCAATCTTATTAGGTACCTACTATTAGTACTATAACTATGGCGCGGCGCTATATAAAACTATTTTACAGTACATATGGTGCTACTTTCCCGCACTAGTGCGGAAAAGAGCACTTTTCGTGCATATGCCGAAACTTTAAAGAGCCATATGTACAGTAAAAGGTTGTACGATACACGTGCGAATAGGTAATTCGCAACTCGTGTCGATTTAAAACACTCCCTTCGGTCGAGTTTTCATTTATCACCACTCGTTGCGAATTTCCTATTATTGGCACTTGTATCGTAAATAACTATTAACCGCCTATCGCGCTGCTACCGCTCCGCGTCTCTTCTGCCCCGCACCGCTTCTGTGTAGATGTGACGGAGCCTTAGGCGTACACGTTACGGTATTGGAGAAAATCCCGGTTTTATCCTATAGGATCCTGGGGTTCGCTTTGGTACCTAATTCCAAGATTTGACGTGGCATTGGTATTACAAAAGCGACTGGCATCTGAACTTCCCAATAACCCAGAGGGAAAACTTGGCATTGTTGGGGTTAGACCGGTTTTCTTCATCGAAAATGTAAAAATTTTTTTTAGACTACTTGTGGCATGACCCAAATCAAACCCAAGGTCACCACTCATGAGCTTGAAAATTGCGTGCCTTACCGCTCGGCTAGTGGCTCCACGTAATGAAACAAATATAAAAACCGGCCAAGTGCGTGTCGGGCCACGCGCAGTGTAGGGTTCCGTAGTTGCCTCTCCATCTTAGTTACATCGACGTGCGGTGCGGTTGCGTCGGCCGAATTTGAACGAAAATTGGCCTTTTCAATTACACATTACGTTGGTCGACTATTACTCGGTAACTACTTATGCCTACTTGTTCGTGATAGTTTTCCTTTTAAATTCATTATATGTACTGTACTACTACCATGATTTTTTTCACATCCCAGTAGTAGCCATTTAGCCGGGGGGGGGGGGACACGACGACGACACATGACTCGAACTAAAATTAGGGATTTATAGCCCAATATCTCGCAAACGAATTACTGATTTGAAAAATGGTTTTAGCCCCGCTTTAGGTAGGGGAGGTACCCTAAAAAAAAATATTTTTCCAAATTGTATTGTACTGTTTTGTCGGCGTGATTGATTCATATACCCATGCCGAATCACAGTTTTCAGTAGTAATGGTTACTGAGCTAAACTGAAGAGGGACAGACAGGCGGACGGACATGGCGAAACTATAAGGGTTCCTTGTTGACTACGGAACCCTAAAAACAATTCGTTTTTGGCTTTTCTCACTTTTGTGATTTGTGCTTTTTTCACTTCACGTGCGCCATTAGTTTTGTATTGCTTAAAAGTCACCTGTATATCCGGTCGTCAGAAGCACTAATTGATTTCACTACATATACGGTCATTAAACAGTAACGAGGGAAACCACATTAAGAATCTTAATGAAAAAAACATTCGTATAAATTGCTACGCGTCTCTTCTGCTAAGAAGGTATAGGAGCTAGTAGTCAATTCTGCTTTTTTTTATAACACATCGGTGGCAAATAAGCGTATGAACTGCTTGATGGTAAGCGGTTACCGTCGCCGATGGATTCAACTCCAGGGGACTCGCATTCGCGTTGCCAACCCTTTAAAAACCTGTACACTCCTTTCTTGAAGAACTGTGTATACTAAAGTCTATCGGGAAAACGGCGGCAGGGAGTTCGTGGGAGGAAATTATTCTGGAACTGTACCGTGCAAGACTATTTAGGTGAGAGAGAGAGGGCTTTTGTGGGCGTAGTCTCGACGTCATCGTCGTAATCGCGTATTATTTAGGCTACAATTTAACAGTTCTTTAAGAGTCCGCAGTAAGCTCGATTCTCCATACAAACGAAGTTACGCTCTCATTTTAAAACTACGTGGTGGGTTGTTGCGTAACTTTGCATATACAATGACATTAGGTATATCTATGTCTGTAATTAGTTTATGTCGCTTCAGATACCATAGTAAAAAATACAGCAAATTTAAGTTTTTCATAAACATTTTATAAACTGGAACCATATAAACTAATTACAGACATAGACATACCTCATGTCATTGTATATGCAAAGTTTCGTTACAATCCAACACGTAGTTTTAAAATGAGAGCGTAACTACGTTTGTATGGGAAGGTGAAATTCGGCCGAGCTTACTGGACCTTCTGTAAAGTATTAATTCATTATTCTGTGGTGTAACATATTTATTGTATCAAGTACACGCAGATAGACTTCTAAGCAATTTTGTATTAAGCAGTAACGCTGCTAACGAAATTTTTTTTTTTAATTAAAGGAAAAATTGAAAAATTTAATGCTCCGAGCCGGATTCGAACCGGCGACTACAGGCATTCATGGCCCGTCGCTATTAACCAACTGAGCTATCGGAACAATAGCCTAGCAACCTATCACTGTGATATCTATTTATACCCACATTTATGCAAAAAGTGGCACTCTGCCTACCCCTTTTGGGAATAAAGGTGTGAATCTATGAATGATGAATGTATTTTGTAAAAGTGTTACTAAGTTCCCAGCGACCGTTTACTCTGTGTAAGTAAAACGAATAAAATCCGCAGTAATACATCGTCACACAATTCTTAAAACCAGCCGATACAATCGGCACAAGGCATTCATACTTAGTGATTTATGAACAACATTATTGCCTTTTATGTTTACTAGTATTGAATTAAATTCGACCCAGCCATGTTTGGTCTTGGGAAATATGAAATATATTCACTTAATTTTATCAACATCTGCAGACTATGTTTTTATTCTGTTTGTTTTCGATCACGAACTTCAAAAATATCTCTTTCATGTGTTTTATCATCTTTACGTGGCATACGACGGTCGAGTGAAATGTAAAAAAAAAATTGATTAATTTAAAATATCAAAACATGATATCTTAGATTATGTGAATTACCTATTTTGTTTAAAGAAGTAGGGTAAATCGCCAATAACTGGCTACCCTTCAATAACTGGCTACCCTTCAATAACTGGCCACCATATACTAAAAATGAACTCTGTACTGTACCCCTACAAACAGAATTCAATTTAGTATAACGTCTACTTATCGAAGGGTGGCCAGTAATTAACACCTCTCACTTATATTATAGGTGAACAGAGTTCATTTTAAGAATGAGGTGGCCAGTTATTGAACGGTGGCCTGTTATTGGCGCTTCACCCTAGCAATATTTTTCTCGCAAACAGTCATTAATCCTACAAAAAATTTAAAGGATGAGAGTATTCATGAAATATCATAGTTGAAAGAGCGAGCGAAGCGACCGAAGTTCTCCGATCCAGCTTGGATCAAAATTCGCGCAAATTGAGCAGTTACAATAAAAGTTGTCGATTCAGTTTTTCGAAGTTAAAAAAAAAATATTTTGAAATGTGCGAGTTCTACAGCTCACATAGCCACTATTTCATATATGTTATTTAGATTAATTTTCAGGTAATTAAAGAGCCTTAGTGCGTTGGAAACGCCTTAACCAGTTTTATCACTTACCTACTTGTATTGAAAATACATCGCGAGCTCTTGGACTATAATTTAAACCGTAAGGTGGTCTGATTAAAAGTAAACACTTGAGTAAGTAGTTCCGTTGATGGGTATTTTATGGGCTCCATAAGTTACTTGTAAAGTTAAAGGCTGTAAAAACATAATTAGTAACTTTACTATTTATTTTTAGTTAGTGTAAAACTACTCTGAGGCTCTATTATAACTTTTACCGAAACAAAACTTTACGATCGCGTTTGCGTTTTACCCTCAATATGTATGGGATTTGACAGCTAAACGCAAACGCGGTCGTAACGTTTTGTTTCGGTAAAACTTATACTAGAGCCTCTCATAAACGTGTATACATTGTTAATGGTAACCATGTAAACAAACAGTTTTGCCATAATTGCTCCATAAATACGACGAGCCCTGTGGCCTTATTGGTAGTGACCCTGCCTCCGGAGGTTCGGGGTTCGAATCCCGGTAAGGGCATTTGTTTGTGAGATGTGCACGAATATTTGTTTCAGAGTCATCCATGACATGTTTTCTATGTAGGTATTTAAGTATTTATTTATGTACATAAGTATTTATCGTCGTCTATTTATTTATTTAAATATGGACTTTTGCAAACTATATTGACGATGATGATAATGTCGGATGTGATAAAGTCGTTGTTACCAACCTAATGTTTTTTTTTTATTTGAGTATTATTCTTTTATTAACTGTGTGTGTTTATTAAGAACAAATGTTTGAGTTTGAGACTTATATCATTGTTGGTCCCAGGCGTCGATTCGAAGTGCATTGAAGGATGTTAGGAGTTCTTTACGAGTTGCCAGCGCCCGCGCATTACAGAGAACCCAGGCAGAGCCAGGAGATAAGTCAGGGTCTATTTCCATTATGGAGGCCTTTCCTTTATATGGGTTAAAGAAATCCTAGAGTAGTTTCGGAGACAGCTTCCTACACTTAAACTTCACACTTCGTCACAGACGCTCTCACTTATATTACTTTAGATTACCCTTGCCTAATTCATGTGGGTATTTATCTATGTATTATTATTTATTCGGATCAGTCATAGTGGCACTCTTTGAGGGAAGCTTTTGTCCAGCAGTGGACGCCTTTCGGCTGGTATGATGATCATTGAAAAAATGATAGCTACTTTTCTTTGCTACCCAAGTATTTTTTCACGTATAAAACTTTTTATACTGGACGTAGCATAGAATGAGCAAAAGCATTTATTTCTGCCTCATCATTTATTTACTTTTCTCTAGCACGTAACTAAATTACAGGGCACCTCGCTCTGTACTTGGCTTCTTCGGAACAGCGAATTTCATTTATACAGGGTGGGTACAGCCCCCCTGTATAAATGAAATGGACAGCAGCAAATAATGATACCGTGGATGATCAATAAGATATCAAAAGCAATGCGTCTCTCTTACATCGATTTAATTCCATACATAATTCCATAATAAAGTAGTAGTCACCAAACAAAATTATCAATAATGTGGAATTTTCCCGAAAAAGGATTTTAAAAAGTTGTCAAATGGAGAAGAGTTAAGCAGAGGATTAAATAATCACAAAGTAATAAGAGGGGGTATATTCGGTCCCTTTTCCTCAAAACGCAGCTTCATATGAAACGATTGACGTGTGACTAGTGACGTCATGATCTGCGAGCGTTTTCTCTCTCTAACAAGCAATCTTAAAACGGTTGTAGTTTCGTAATTCTTTGAGATATCTGTATGGGATTTTCGTCACTACTGTCACTAGGCATATTGTTTGCCTTCTTTCTTTTGGAGTTATAATAAACTAGCTGATGCCCGCGCCATAAATGTAACATATTGAAATTTTCCCGTGGGAATTAGATGTTTTCCCACTGGAAAAAGTAGCATATGTCACTCTCCAGCCTCTAAACTATCTCCATACAAAATCAAATTAATACGACGCTCCGTTGCGACGTGAAAGAGGGACAAACAAACACAACACACACACGTAAGAATAAGGATGTTCAGTCTATACCCATATTAGGTGCCTTCCTCATGTTACATTTTTTAATGTAGTGTGGCTATATTATCGATAGTAACCCATCAAATGATTACGATTAAAGAGTAAATTACAAAATACTTATTATTAAAAATAAAGACTAGCATTCACCCGCGACGACGATAAGTTTTACCGAAACAAAACGTTATGACCGCGTTTGCGTTTAGCTGTCAAATCCCATACAAATTGAGGGTAAAACGCAAACGCGATCGTAACGTTTTGTTTCGGTAAAACTTATACTAGAGCCTCTGAACAGCTCTCACTTGAAGTTTTGAAAGGCCCGAGCTTAAAAGTAAATCTTTTAAATTTATTATTATTGCGTCATAAAAACGGCTCAAGATTTATGGGATTACAGGCACAGTAATACGAGACGGTGTTGAGTTAAGTCTTTACTCTTAATTCACATAAAACGTCAAATTCCATACAGGGTGTAAAGCGACTTGTGCCATTCTTGACCACGCGTGTGCTGATTTACGGCCGTTTAGTCATATTGCGAGCTTATTAATCCTTCGCGAACCTTGGAACAAAGGATACTAAAAGAAAACACAAATTGGTCTGTCAATTAATCATAATTACCATAACTTCTGAGCGTGAGAGTCGGGTAACATGGTTTTTGATGGTTTCCTGGGCTTAGCGCGGTTTTGAAATGTTTTTTTGTCCTCGTTTAAAAAGATTCGATAAAAATTGGCAATCGATATACGTTTTTTGAAGTTGATGATGAAATTTATTTACAATAAAAAAACCCTTTCATCGGATACTTGACCTTATTTCTAGGCTTTTTGTCCCCCCTCATATCTGCGTAATTTTTCATAGAAAAGAAAAGTAAGATCTTTAAAAAAAACATTTTACATACACGTGTCTCAGGGTGCCTTTCCACCAGAGATGTGCTATGCTTGCTATGCTATGTTTTGATACATTTGAAGCTACGTTTCAAATGTATTGCATAGCGTGGTATAGCACTTCTCTGGTGGAAAGGCACCCTTGGGCTCGTTTACAACTATTACAGTTTTCAAATTGATAGCATAAAGTAGTTCCAGGGATATTTAACGTTGTGACAGACAGACGGACAGACAGACGGAGTCGCACCATAAGAGATTACCTTTTTGGGTACGGAACCCTAAAAAGAAGGTCAAAGGCCCCTTACTGGCGACAGCCGAAACGGCTAATACAAATTGACATAGTATTATGACGTCTCAGCATTATCTATCTATATAACTTTGTTTTTATTAAAGTGTAAAGATTCTATCGGTATCTTTTAATGTACTCTTGGCTTGGCCGATAAGAAAACTAATGATATAAATGCGAAAATATGTCTGTCTGTCTATTTGTTACCTCTTCACGCTCAAAGCGCTGAACCGATTTAGATTAAATTTGGTATAGAGATAATTTGAGTTCCGCAGAAGGACATGGTATAGTTTTTATCCCAGAAATCATCCCCTAAGGGGCTGAAATGGGAAGTCCGTTTGTATGGAGTTACGATATAATCGAGTTCCACGCGGACAGAGTCGCGGGAAGAAAGAAAGAAAAAAAGAATTCATTTAATCCAGTAGGATTCTTTGAACCACTTTTGCGTCGTCATCAGCTAGAACAATAGATAGGTACAATCAGTTTCTATAAAATATACCTTTTTAATACAGAATATACTTAAAACTTAAATTATTTAGCTAAGCTAAGCTAGCAATATTTATAAGCTAGTAATATTATAAATGCGAAAGTATGTACGATATAGCCTTCCGAATCGCTAAACTTAAGTGGCAGTGGGCGGGGCACATAGCACGTAGAACCGATGGCCGTTGGGGCGGAAAGGTTCTCGAGAGGCGACCACGTACCCGAAGGCGCGGCGTGGGTAGGCCCCCCACAAGGTGGACTGATGACCTCGGCTGCTCCAAAGTAAAAACAAGTAAGTAGGTTTTAGTAAATTTTACAGGAGAGCCAAAAAACTGATTTTAACTTTTAAGGTTATGTTCTTGGTAAGTAATTAACGTATCGAAATAAAAAATTTTTTCAGGTGTTCGTAAGTATTGACTTTGTAACATATTCTTTTTTTATTGATATAACTATACCCGTTTAGGAATGGCAATCGAGATTTTTTTTCTGCCTGGTTATTTGACAAAAACACATATCAATCACTTGGTGAAACCAAGTAACTGTACTTACTTGTTTTTAGATAAGTCTACGTTATTGTTTGTAGAATAATAAATCAAAGCAAGTACTACTGTAGATTTAGTTAAATGCATAATATTGGCACAAGAAGGTTAGTATAAAACAACTTGTATTTTAGCTAAATATGTATTTATTAATCATTATGTACAGTAATTTAATGTTAAACATCTTGCATCAATGCTTCGTCACGAATAAGATCACCAACATTGTCACTCTGTAGTAAAGCATGCCAAAATGCTTGTCGACTGATTGGCATTAACGGTACTAATTTAGAAATAATTTCTTGTTTTTTTGACGATCGAACTCCACGTGGTACCGAGTTTTGTTTTGCGAGCTGAGCTGGTCAACTTTAAACCTTTTTTGAATAAAATCCAGCGTAACATAGGTGGCCTCATCGTCAAACGATTTCTTGTAAAGTAAAGTTTTTTGATTTTTCAAAAACTTTACTTCCACGATCTTTTTTAGCAAAAAGGTTTTGAGGTCCGCCGATGTAGCTTACAGCCCATTTTAATCGATTGTCATGAGTTAAACGCCAGAAACAATCCCAAATGTTGTCTCTTTCTCCTCTGCTAAAGTTCACACATTTTTGGTTACATTTAAATTCACAAGGATCGCCCATTGGATGTTTTTGTCTGTTCTTAATAATTTGACCATCTTCCGACTGATTTTCAGTTGTAAAAGGTCTTTGATTTAACAACTCGGGCGATCCAGGATCTTCAAAATTCTGTGCATTAGTCACTGTAGATTGTTCCGAATAGTCTTTAAAAGGATGTTCTGGTGTTTCAGGTATAGTTACTGAGGGTTTATTCATTGAGTTGGATTCAATTTCAGATGGTGATGAATTTGCCAAATTTTTTATTCTTTTAGCCTGTCTTTGCCCATCAGCGTCACTTGTCTCGTCACTATTATCAACAAAACTACAATTATTTATATCCTCAACAAAATCATAATCTTGAAAAGGATCCGTTTCTAGTAACAACTTTTAAGTTTCTTTATAAATACTAAGAAATGAATCACTAGCTGGTGGTAAATCAATTCCAAGATCCTCGACGGTGATGAGTTCACTTGTGCTGAAGATGTTACCAATAGATATATCACCCGAGTTAGAACTACTGACTGACGTCAATAACGGGTTACAAAGTAGTTCTTCATTTACTGTGGGAGATCTGTAAGCAAAACAACGACCAATCAATATACTTTTGTAGTACATATGAAAAAACCGGACATACCATAAAACGGCAAAAAAATGACGTCTTTTGTATGGGAGCTTGCCTTAAATATTTGTTTTATTTTAATTTAGTTATTTATTTTTAATGTGAATTTACAACTAAATATTCTGTGAATATTTTAAGTCTACCAGTTGCCGTTATTAATATCGAGCAAAATTAAATTATCATAAACGGTACATAACTTCCATATTATTGCTATGATACTTACATTTCTTGCAAACTCATGGCGACCAGCTGTCTTCCTCGACTATTTCTTTTCATTTTGCCGCTCAGACAATTAAATTCAAACATTAAAACAACTAAAACACAATTAACACACTCACAATTAAAACTGCACTAAATTAATACGAACCGTGACGATTCTAAACAAACAATCCACCTTGAAACTAGGAATATTAATGGTTGTCCCTTTAAATATGTTTTTAATCGTACATAGTAGGGTATCTTCACATTTTCAGTTAAAAATGTAACCAAATAATGCCTTACCAACATTACGTTGGCCATGGTGAAAACACGTAAGTTGTCTATCTAACCATGTTAAATTCAAGTAAGTTCGGATAACTGAAAAACTATGCCACATAAAAGTAATACAAAAATATGGAATTATGCGGCTTAGGTCAAGGAATTAGAAGAACCAAAAAAATTTTTTTCTAAAAAAACGAGATACTTGTTTTCACTTTGGAGCAGCCGACCTGGTAAAGGTTGCTGGAGTCCGCTGGATGCGGGTGGCGCAGGACCGGCCACTGTGGCACTCTTTGGGGGAGGCCTATATCCAGCAGTGGACGTCTTTCGGCTGATATGATGATAATGATGATGAAAGTATGTCTGTCTATCTGTCTGTCCGTCTGTTACCTCTTCACGTTTAAACCGATTAAGATGAAATTTGGTATACTTAGAGATAGTTTGAGTCCCGGGGAAGGACAGTTTTTATTCCAGAAATCATTCCCTAGGGGGATGAAATGGGAGGTGAAAGTTTCTATGGAGTTTCGATATAAACGAGTTCCACGCGGACGGAGTCGCGGGCAGAAGCTAGTATACTATAATCATTTTTGTTTTCTGCGGGGTAACCTGAGATCATTAACAGGTTGCCATCTGTTGATGGCAACCTGTCGATGAGCTTTTGCTCACAAATACATGTATACATCCACGCCTTTATCCCTAAAAGGGATAGGCAGATCACATCAAACTTGTGTCCAGTACCGCTTTTAGCATATCCAGTACCGATATCGCAGTGACAGGTTGCCAGCCCACAGCACACTTCAACCCTGTTCCCTTAGGCATCAAGCGGTCGACTCATTCACTGGAAAACTGTCAATAATGATCAAATAGTATTTTGAAAGAGCGATAGAACATTGAAAAAACCAGTGGTTTTGAGCACTCGTATTCAATTCCATCAGTGGAAAATAAGTGCCTACAATTTTGACACTGCAATCGTATTTACTTTTATTTAATTTTCGAGCGCTCGAAAGTCAAATATGGCCGATGTTTGACTTTCGAGGCCCTGTAGAGGAGAACAGCCGAACAGACGTCGGGCGGCATACGAAATACTTTTTTCCCAAGCAAAGAACTTCTAGCTTCGCTCGCTCGTTTGATAAAACTCATGTGAAATCAATTTGATTGACAGGTGAAAATGTAGAATGATAGAAACGCCAGTTTCAACAGTGGAAAGTATGTCGGAAAGTTTTTAAAGTCGTCGAGACTTCCATAGGCGTAACGTCAGTAGCTTACAACATTTTATGGCCATAATTTTCTAGAAATTACAAGTTTGCAGACTAATTGCTTGTAGCTTTGAATTCTATTGCTATTGATGACGGGTCAATTTGAACGCAAGAAAATAAGAAATTCGCGTTTCAAGATGACAGTTATCATTTTCGACCCATTGATTTAAGAGTCGCCACGGGCGACTCAAACCGACTCTCCATACAATAGTATATTATTATAGACGCCGGGAAGTAAGAGGTTGCCGGCCGAGTACATATAGACGGCCGAGCGCAGCGAGATCGGATAGTTATGAGGCCGGCAACCCCTTTTCGCGCTGAGGTATGTATAGTGCTTTTCTCAAACATGCAATGAAAAAGATACATTTTCTTTTTATTAAACAACTAAGGTCAAGTAAACTCAAGTACCATAAAAAAAATATTTATAACGGAATATAACTAAACTAAACCTATATTATAAACTAAACCTATAAAAAGTAAATGCCCCCAGGTCCCCGTCATTGGTTATGGTGCCCAGAAGGCTGGCAGCGTTGCCTCTTTGGATTGCTAGGCCAATCCTTTGGCCAAAATAGCTGCCAGCCGGATCGCCGGATGTTTGAATGAGCCGCTCCGAAAGTTCCTTATATAGGGCTTTCGCGCCCGGACCCCACGGCCCCAGAGTTTCCACTCCAAACGGCGCAAACATGTAGCTCTCACCGAGTACAGCATATTTCCGCCGCTTGTGTTGCTCTGCCGTGGTGGCCGCAGCTCCGGCTTTAGAGGAGGTCGCTTGGAGATGGGACGGGGCTAGCGTATCAACGCAGGTAGCGTCCCACACAAGAGTCCTCCCCTGCTTCCACGGAATGAGCGTCATGCCGTCAGGGCGCTTACCATCGTCACGTGCGATACCGTTCGGCTCTAAAATGGCCGGCACGCTAACGGAGGCAAGAGCCCTACGGATGACGTCATTCAAAGAGGCGTGGCGGGAGATGCGGCCAGCACTCTTCTGGCAGGGCAAGCCGTGGTGACCTAGGGAATAAGGAATGGAATGGAGATTAAAAAAGACCATCTTGCCGGCCTAGGCCTCCAATTTTGTATGAAATGCCATTACGGGTCTCTCGTCTCGCTGCGCCCGAAACGTGACACTTCGAAGCCCATTATGAAGAACACAACGTCATTATTTCATTGCATGTTTGAGAAAAGGTAGTTAAGTTCTCATTTCAAAACGGCGTACTGAAATAACATGAAACATTTTATACACAATGGAATTTAGCATATCTAAGTTGGAAGCTAGTTAACAAGTATTCGTCGCTATAAATTAAAAAATAAAAATAATAAAATCAGGACGATACGCCTCATTTATTACTATTTCTTTAAAATTGATAGCATAAGTAGTTCGCGAAATATTTAACCTTGTGACAGACAGACAGAGTCGCACCCATACGGGTTCCTTTTTTCCTTTTTTAGTACGGCACCTTAAAAAATTAAGCAATCAGAAACTAAGTATGAAAAACGCTTTACTCGTTCTATTTTAATTTCTGGCAACAGAATCAAGTTTTCTACCTAGATATTTATGGTGCGGATCCCATTGTGTATTCAAAGTTTCATGTATTATATATATATATATAGATTGGAGAGTGCAGCGTTCTGACGACTCTTAAGAAGTTTTTGTTTAATTTGCACTGTTTGTATACTACTCAAAAGAAAATAGGGGCCACAAGTATGGTGATCGTTACGTGAAAATTATATTAAACAGTAATATATATTTTTTCTAGCTTTATACTTAAACTCCAGCATGAAAGAGGTTAGATTCTGCCTTCAGAATACATTCGTATCCTTATACGGGAGTTCATTAATTAGCCACTTATCAATTAGTTTATGTCCAATAATTACAATGGCCCTTATTTTCTTTTGAGCAGTATATATAGGCTAGTATGTAACGGTCGGTTGTTACAAATTAAAATTTGTGGACAGTTTGAGAGTTGTGTATGGGATGACAGCTGCCAGCGTCGTATTAAACGTTAACGTGCGTGCTCTGCTATAACAGAACGGCCCGCGAGTTGTGTCACGGCGCGATAGACTATCTCTTTCTAATGAGAACGCTTTGAAGCTAAAAATATGGTTGATGGTAAGTTGTCCTTCAACATGCATGTATAAGGGATTGTAATAAATTGAATTTTTAATTTAAGGTCAAGGCACTATTGTATTAGGGTTACCTGTAAGGATAGTTTGCTGTATTTAATAAAATAAAAGTAAATAAAAAAACATTTGCAAACCATTTTAAAGCTTCTTGCTGGAATCAGATTGAGCTGAAAGCTATGCAAATTCGGTGACAATGCAATATTATGGCACCGCCGTGCTTTCTTCCTCTTGCTTGCTTTCTTCTTTTGTTGCATCTTGGTGGTTGCCACAGAACGGACACGGCGAGGCAGGCCCATGCGGAGACGGGAAGGCAAGTTATTGGGCAAGGATTGCGGGGAAAGAGACGAGTGGAAATCCAGGGGAGAGGCCTTTGCCCAGCAGTGGGACATTAACGAAAAAAAAGCTAATCTGATGGTGGAGAGTTTGGGCTCATTTTAACCTTCTCATTCAGTAGTTGATGGTTGATCTCGGGAGAACAGTATTATTTTACATTTGTATTCGATACTAGCTTATTCCGCTCGTGACGCCATCCACTTGGGACTCATTTATATCGTAGCTCCATACAAACTTACTCCCTCCATTTCATGTGTTATATGTGATGATTTCCGGGATGAAAACTATCCCCGGTACTCAAACTTTCTCTATACCAAATTTCATCTAAATCGGTTTCTGCGGTTTAAGCGTGAAGAGGTAACCGACAGACAGACAGTATTAGTATAGAAGCGCAGTTTCCCATTAGTCCAAGGTTGCACGTCCTCCTAAACAATGGTATAAAAATCTAAAACACAAAACTATTTTGTTTCAGAAACATTAGTATATTCGCAGCACGGTTGGCAACCCTGCTGATAATACACGCCGGAGGAGCGGGGCCGGCATCACCGGCGGTCGTCACTCGGCCCTACAGAGCGCAGTGGCTGCCCTCTGACAACCAGACTGTGTACACATTACCGCAAGGAGAAATTCGAAGGTAAATTAGTTAGAAAGATATCAAACGGTGTAGAGAGGAAAGTAATAGCGGTTTGTCATCTAGTTCATATTTGGAGCGGCCATAATAAACCCATTGATTCCTTAACCTCGTAGGTATGTTGTCCTGTTCGATTCGCCAGACGTCTCGCAGAATACGCGGTAATGATGGACTTGCATTACTCTCTATCAACACAACTTAAATCAATACACAAGCGACCGTAGGCTACGGTCACTGTTTACCATTGGAGCAAGATTGGTTCTATGAATTCTTAGTCGAAAAACACATACTTATTATTTTCCTAGTGCGTAGAAAGTATTAACATTGAAAGGAGAAATGAATTTTGGGCCATCCAGAACAGCTTTAATGTAGAAAAGTACATATATTTGGAACGGCACCCAGAATATTCAACAAGTTACCATCATCAATTTTAAAGTTAGATGACTTAATGGAGTTTAAGAAAACATTATATTATACGTTTTTAGCATTCAAGGCTTATTACACAACTCAAGAATATTTAAACGACATTTTTTCTTAGTATCTAGGGATTGAACTTAGTATTGTAACAACTTGTGCATGCGATACACATGACCATGTTATATTTGCATGTCTGTATGACGAAACATGTAGATCTGTATATTTTAATTAAGTTACCTACTTTATACCATGTTTTGAGCAAATAAAGTTCTGATTTTGATTCTGAAACTAAGCAACACACGCAATATTTATCATAATAAATACGAAAGCAATTTTCTAGCTATTAAAGGAACTCAACCATCGGAATTTCATAAGCCTTTAGTGAGTAATGTTTTTTATAAAATATGCAAAATTTAAAGCTTTAATACCCTAGCGGAGAGCTTAAAGGACAATATTAATATACGCTATAAATTCAAGACTTGCAACTTGCTGGATGTTGGATGTATTGTTTTGTCCAGACCGAAACTGATTCGTCTTGCTCATGTTGCTCCTACAGCCAAATTTTTATAGTGTTGATATTGCCAGCACTCGTGAAAATTTGGCAACTTTGCGTAAATCAACTGTCAACTAGTTAGCTGAAATAATTAGGACGCTTATTTAGTCACCTTTCATATTTCATGATAAAAAGATAAAGCTATATAGACAATAACATTAACTTAGGGGCCAGATACCTATGCAGAATTTCACCGCCTTAGATAAGCATTCCTCCTACACTTGACGCCGTATATAGATTCCAAAAAAATTACCTTAAAATTGCCATTAAAATGAAAAAAAAACCGACACGGGCAAACTTACACTCTTCCAAATGATGGACGTAGCTAGTTTTTAGCTACGTCCATCAAACCAGTAGCTCGATAGCGTAAGGCATTGTACGCGCGTCGGGTAGATTTAATTGACAATTTTTATATGGAAAAATGATAGTTGGACTGTCCTAACGTTCAAAACGTTATGTGATTACCTATGGACCTATGATACTATAGTATAGAGTATCGTAGGTCCATGTGATTACCCCTTAGTTGTAAAATTTTAGCAGTGCCAGTCCATCGACCTGCTGATTTAAGAGGCTCCCATACGCCAATGACCTTCGATCTGAATCCCTTAGTTTTCTAATGTTTTTTGTAGCTTAATGGACCCGATTCTACAGTGGCCTCTAAACTTCCTAATTTTATTTAGGTGTCGCTAAAACACTTTGCTATTCTATGAGCAGCTGTCATAATCAAATGACAGCGCTAATTTGAATCTGACGTTCCTTATTTTAGGCGGTCTATACAACTAACTTAGCTGCCTAAATGCTATTCTAAATATGTCGTTTTTAATCTGCCGCCTAAATTATGTCTAAAAATTAGACAATTTCGTTTTAGGCTAGTTAAGCCATGTGCACGTAGAATCGGGTCCAATATATTAACAACAACGGCTTTAAGCAATATAGTATCCCATATTTACTTCAAAGTTCATTGTTTTCGAGATATTTGGCAGCGAAGTTGAACAATTTTAGGTCAAAACTAGTTTTCTGGCCGTAACATTTGTGTTAATTAGTTTAAAATGAAAACCCTAGACACGTTTTTAGAGTCGTCACAGACGAACCCAAATATGTAGATTTTGTATATGTTAGATCTTTCACGTCAATAGAGATACAAAATAAGTGTTTTTTTTGGACAATGTTTTAAAAAATCACACAAAATTAAGCATTCATTTGTTTCAAAATCCGGTAGATGAAAATGGAGATAAAAGATTGAAGAACCGATAGCCGTTTGACTAATAATTGTATCTGTAGTGTAAAAGTAGGAGATACGATTCAAAACTTGTCAAAAATCGATGAAAACCTCGGGTAGCCCATTAAGAAAATGATAAAAAATATGACTGGCCGAATAGGCATTTGTTTAGTTGGTATTACAACTTGGAAGTATGAATTGATGGCATTGTCTTGTCCAACGGATTACTAGTATGACATTGACAATAAGCCCTGTACATATGAAATTGACAATAGAGCCCTGTACAGATATTTATTCAATGTCATAAAGGCGTGTACATTATGATATGTCTATGTCCTTATTTATGTCATCATCATCATTTTCATCCTTTAATCGCCCACTGCTAAGCATAAGCCTCTCTTCGAGTACGCCACTTATCCTGGTCCCGTGCTAGTCTCATTCAGAGATGACCCGCGCTCTTGTTTACGTCGTCAACCCATCGTGCCGGTGGACGACCGACGCTTCTTTGTCCTGTTAGTGGCCACCAATCCGTTAACGTTTTCGTCCACCTTCCGTCACGCTGCCTGGCAATATGTCCTGCCCAACTCCATTTGAGTTTGGTTATGACTTCTCCGACGTCTTATTTATGTGAGTATATTAATATCCCTGACTGTATAAGTGTAGCTTTTCTTATGTTTTTTTCCCATACTGCAACTGACATACGAAGTGTGCTCCACTGAACGGTTGGTCAACAAAATTCCAAAGAAGTACCTCCAATTCCGAGTTCCTTCTGAACTGTTTATGGCGTTTCTACGACCTTTTTAGGCAACATAAAGTCGGGCTTTTTGCTCTATTTTGACAAAGGATGACACTCGAACCTTCAGACAAATTTGTCAAGGAAAACCTTTTTATTTTCGTTGGCAAGTGGACTGGAAAGTTTACTTAACTGGCTTGGAGATAGTTTCCATAATGCGACGTTCTAGAACCGGCAAACCTTTCGTCACCGGTTTAGCCGAACGGGAAATAGCAATAGAATTCGCAGGCAAATAGTTGCTCACAAGGCTAAACTGATAAGCTTTTATGAAGGTATTGGATAACTGGGGTTCTCGCCGAGGAATGTACTTTCCTTGATATGATATGGCCCCCAGAAAACGCCGACTTATCGTGTTAAACCAATATCTTTATCTGTAAGTTATTCTGTAAATATATTATTGGCCAAATAAATAAAACGGTCGTTATTAAACGACTTCAAAAAAGGAGGTTCTTTTTAATGCAAAGACGGCAGCGGATTTATTGGCATCTTGACAATGGAAACACAGTGTCCAGTTCTGTATTTCAACATCTGAATTATAAACACAATTTCGAAAAGTAAATACCTATTACTAACCTTTTTGAAATAACGCTACAGAGGTCTGCTGTGCTGACTAATAAAATACTATATAATAAAAAACAATTCAGTCTCGGACAGCCAAACATTTTAAAATAACAAATTGACAATTACATGGGAAAAACAATGTAAAAAATCAGCATTTTTAGGGTTCCGTAGTCAACAAGGAACCCTTATAGTTTCGCCATGTCCGTCCGTCTGTCTGACCGTCTTCGGCTTAGCTCAGTAACCATTACTACTAAAAAACTGTGACTCGGCATGGATGAATCAATCACGCCGACAAAACAGTACAATACAATTTGGAAAAATATTTTTTTTATGGTACCCTACACCTAAAGCGGGGATGTAATTATTTTTTCTCGTAAAACCCATGGCGTGGAGTATCGTTGGATAGCTCGTTCAAAAATATAATTCGTTTGCGAGATATTGGGCTTAAAAGTCCTAATTTTAGTTCGAGTCATGTGTCCCCCCCCTGCCGGCTAAATGGCTACTACTGGGAATGTGAAAAAATTCGTGGTAATAGTACATATAATGCATTTAAAAGGAAAACTATCACGGACAAGTAGGCATAAGTAATTACCGAGTAATAGTCGACCAACTGAATGTGTACTTGGAGAGGCCAATTTTCGTACAAATTCGGCCGACGCAACCGCATCGCACGTCGATGTAACTAGACAGACAGGCAACTACAGAACCCTACACTGCGCGTGGCCCGACACGCACTTGGCCGGTTTTTTTAAACATAATGTTAGCAAATAGTTGGTAGCTTTGTACTCGTCCGTGATTCCCGTGCTGTTATTCTCTACGCGCTCATGCGCCTCACCTCTACCTACGCCTAATGAAACTATAACTTCGATTACGTTTAGTTACTACGAATCGCGGCGTCAAGATATATTTGTAGGTGAACAGTGAGGTGAGCTTATATCAAGTTATAGGATGGCGGGGCTGCCGACAATAAACATGGTATGGAAACGATCCATAGCTATATAATAACACTGATAATAATAGTGCTACTTTTATTTATTTCGACACTAGAAAATTGTTAGTGCACTCGGGTAATTCCGAATATCTACTAAACGCGGCTACATTATTTGCCCTGGCAACACTCTCCTATTTAACCTATTTCCACACGTTCAAATTGAACGTCATAGGGTGTTGCCAGAGCAAAAATATAGCCGCGTTTAGTAGATAGCAGAAATTTTCGGAATTACCCGATTTTCGGAATTACCCGAGTCCACCTGTCAAAGCGGACCCCGGGCTCCTTTAGGGGCACAACCGGGAACAACGCTAGGAGGATGATGATGATCATTTACAATTTTTAAGCCTGTATTTATATTTTTTTTATTCTTTAACAACCTGCATGATATGTGTTCCACCGTGAAATTCGTTTTTTTTTACTAAACGCGACAGTTTTATTTGCATTCGAACGAATTGCACGAATGCGGGTTCATATTTTTTACTAAATGCTTCTTTTAAAAATATACTCCGTCTAACTTAAAAAATACATGAATGCCTTTCAGCTTAAATGTTTATGAGGTAAGCAAATTGATGTTTATAGTAACAATATAAATCTGCCGGTCTGTCTGTTCTACTTTACCTAAAGGACATATAACGTGAGAATAGTTTCTCCCTGTTAAAGTTTTCACGTACTTGAAATAAGAAGGTTAAAGGTTAAGAAGATGTTAAAAGTCCGCAGCAAGCTCGGCCGAATTTCACCTTCCCATACAAACGTAGTTACGATCTCATTTTAAAACTACGTGTTCGATTGTGGCGAAACTTTGCATATACATTGAGATGAGGTATATCTATGTCTGTAATTAGTTTATATGGTTCCAGTGTATAAAACAAACGAATTACAGAAAAAACAATTTTTTTTTATGAAAAACTTAAATTCCCTGTATTTTTTTTACTATGGTATCTGAAGCTACATAAACTAATTACAGACATAGATATACCTCATGCCATTGTATGTGCAAAGTTTCGTTACAACCCAACACGTATTTTTAAAATGAGAGCGTAACTACGTTTGTATGGAGAATCGAGCTTACTGCGGTTGAACAACTTTAGCTACTTTTATTGCGACAAAAATGTACTTCAATGATCTATTTATGTCATTCATCATCATTTTAGTACTTTGTAGCACTTAACGTAACAATTCTGCAACAGTTGAAATGCATCAAATAGTGAAAGTGACAAGGTACTAAAATGATGATCTACTTTTGCTGTTGACTATACCAAACTATAGGTACTAACATAATTTACTTTAAAAACAAAGTTTTAACCGACTTCAATTTAGTACTCCGCCAAGCCACGAGAACATTTCTTTTCCAATTTACCTCATGAACTGATTTCCGAGAGCAAATGCGTTGATTATTATAGAAAAAAACCCAATCGCTGTATGTGGCCCGATAATATTTGAGGACTTCCGTCAATTCCACAAGGATCACCCTTGGCACTTCATTAGTTGCTATTTCAACGGAATCTTATCAGAATCTGTGACGTACATTTGTACTTCTAAGTACATAATTGAGGAATTCCATAAGTCATCTGTGGTCTTCATCATCAATTCCACTCCACCAATTTATGATTTCCGGATGTAAATACACGAGTTATAATAGAAAATACCAAAATCACTACACGCGTGCCTAATATAATTGAGGAGTTCCCTCAATTCCTCATGGATCCCATCATCCAATTGAATTTTCAAAAAAATGGGACCCACCTGGAAGCATATACTTACAAACAAAAAAAAAAATATGAATCGGCTCATCAATGACGGAGTTCTGAGGTAACAAACATTGAAAAAAAAAAAAAAATACAACCGAATTGAGAACCTCCTCCTTTTTTTTGAAGTCGGTTAAAAATGCCATATCTCTGTCAGTCTGCAAAGTTTCTCTTAAGTATTTTGTTAAAATAATGCATAGGAAAAAAAATTTTACTATAATTTTGAAGGCAATAATGTGCATGGTTTTGCATCATAATATTATAAAGATACATACATACATACATACATACACGCCTTTATCCCTAAAAGAGGTAGGCAGAGCACATGAAACTCGTGTCCAGTGGCACTATTAGCATAAATGTGGGTATAAAAGATCGACAAAATGTGATATCGCAGTGATAGGTTGCTAGCCCATCGCCCACAACACGCTTGAACCCTGTTCCCTTAGTCGACTCTTACGACACTCGTCGTCGATATTCTAACCCGACACCACACGGGGCTTATTATTATGAAGATTAATTTGTTTATTTCCTCTTTCAGCTTGGAGCTGAACACTTCGGCGATATCAGCCCCCATCTACGTCATAGTAAGCCCGTGCACGAGGGACGTGCGTTGGGCCCTTTTTAGGGGCAACATCGGAAATATTGATGGTATGTTCTCCTCGAGTTTGTGGCAAATGCAACCTAATAAAAAACTTTGGAGTTCTAACACAGATAACCTCCAATAGACAGAGCCTATAAGCGATTTAGTTCAATGCAAAGGTCACCACAGTTGGTGGTAGGTGCGGGTTGCGGGGAAGTCGGTAACGGCGCTGCGATTGGCTGTTTTGAAAGTAGCGCGCTTTGGCACATCATGGCGCCAGAAGCGTAGTGATGGGACGCGTTGGTCGTTAACGGTTTTTAGCGGTGCCGCAATTAATTGTTAGTAGACTATCTTACATGGCGTAGGTACCTGTTAACATGGTTTAAATTTTTGAACGGCTGTCACTGTTATATTATTATCATGTTTCGTTTATTGACCATTGTGATCACCACGTAACATAAAAAAGTATGTTAATCACATTGAGTACCTTAGTGGCAGAGTTACGCCGCGTGGAGTAGGAAGCTTGGCGATAATGGCTTAAGTGTTAAAAAGATATCAGATCATAATGATATCTTTTTAACACTTAAGCAGTCGCACCCTAGTTTGTAACACTTACAGTCGCTACTGGGTCCAGCGGACCCAGTTAATTATGTAAAGATAGGGTAAATACTACTGAAAATAATATTAGGACCTTTATATATTTCTGTAATAAAGAAATAAAACAACCATTTTACATAATTAACAATTAAATTTGATGGTTTAACGTAAAAAAAACGCTAGGTAGCAAAACTATCAAAAATATTCATAGCTTTTTTGGTACTTTCATTTGTTAAGCTAATATCTTTTTTTTAATACAAAGTTTCTTATCTTTACTATATTTTCTTAACAACTATTTATATGCTTACTTAAAATCACAAAAAAAGATCAACATTTATTATAGGAAAAAATATATATGAGCTCCTAAAATCAACTAACCCGCAAACTCAAACAGAACTGAAAAAAACTCAAAATATTTGGTTATCTTACTCTAACATACGGAACAGTCTTCATTCTCGAACTTGTCTGAACTTTGTCTGACAAACTCCGCAAAGTAGTCATTTTCTATGCTAAAAATTATTACACATGAATTATAATCACTTAAGAAATGAAATATACAAATTACAAAACTAGTCGCTACTGGGTGCAGCGGACCCATCATCATCATCATATCAGCCGAAAGACGTCCACTGCTGGACATAGACCTCCCCCAAAGAGTGCCACAAGGTAGACTGATGACCTGGTAAAGGTTGCGGGAGTCCGCTGGATGCGGGTGTTGCAGGACCAGCGGACCAATACACAAAATATTAAGGTTTCTTAAATGGTCGCTACTGGGTCTAGCCGACCCATACGCACTTTATACGTCCGTAACACGCGAGCGCGGCGCGCCGACTGATTGGTGGTACTCCAGGCAAAATACGGTTTTGAAAAACATTAATTTATAATAGCGTTTTTTTTGTTGATTTCGTTTTAAAATGTTGTTCTAAGATGATATATTCAAGAATCCGGCAAACTATCCACCCGGAAGTAATTATGTAGATTTAAATGAAGCATGCATTGTCTTTTTTTGTACGATTTATCTTGAATATTATAGAGCAAATATAAATGAACCAAAATAAAGACAAAAATATCTATTAATATTTTTTCTGACTTTTCAGTAGCTAGTTAATTTATAATTTTTTTGATGTCTGAAATTTTGTCGGATTTTGTCGCTGGGTAACTATTTAATTGACAATATATCAGTTACACATAAAACATTAGCTATTATAAATTATTTCCAAAATTGTCATTTTTTTCATACAAGTTGTCAGTTCATTGACTGGACTATGGGGCGACGATTCGACGCGCGGAATATTCGTTGGAAGGTACTAAGAACGGCAACGTCGCGTGATGCAAAATGACGAAGTTATTGCTTATAATGAATACTACTGGGTCCCGTGGACCCATTAGCGACTACTTAAGTGTTAAGGCTGAAAGCTATATGAGCTAGGGAGTCTTGGCAATCACTTTACATGTAATAGGGGTGGGATCAAAGTTACCTACTCAAAAGGAACTAGTAGAACAGTAAAAATAACATTTAATTACTTGAAATACCACAGTAGGAAAGTAACCATCTTTCTTTTTCAGATCAACTAACATTCGTAAGAGAGTATGTCGGCCGCCAGATGACCATACTGTCAATTATGGTTACTCAGAACGAGCGATATGTATTGCAGGTGAGATACTAATACTTTAACAAAAGGTTTTAACTGACTTCAAACTAGTACCCAAACCCCTCTAGTGTGCCTTTTGAAGAGTCCCCTCAGGCCCCATCAGGCCTTTATATGCTCTATATCTGAACACGTCTCTAATGCCTTGGCACTTTGGCCGCTCGATACGTCTGATGGCGACTGCACCTATAAGGAACGTAACGATAATATTTCATTGCATGTTTGAGAAAATATGTTTGTTTTTAGGGTTCCGTTCCCACGGGATAAAAATGGGGTCCGTCTGTCACCAGGCTGTATCTCATGAACCGTGATAGTTACAGTTGAAATTTTCACAAATGATGTATTTTTTTTGCCGCTATAACAATGAATACTACCTTTTTTCCTTTGTCTTGTGTACAATAAAGTAATAACATACATACATACATAATACTAAAAACAGAATAAATTAAATATTTAAGGGGGCGCCCATACAACAATCGTGTTTTTTTTGCCGTTTTTTATAGATAACTAGCTGCCGCCCGCGACTTTTTCTGCGTGAATCCGGAATAAAAACTATTTTATATTTTAATCCAGGCTATAAACTATCTTCGTGCAAAATTTCATTCAAATCGGTTGAGCCGTTCAAGAGTGATTGAGTAACAAACATCTACAATCCTTCGTGCGCGAGTCCGACTCGCACTTGGCCGAGCCAGGCTTTTTACTTATACATAGGTACACGTATGTACTCAATATATTTCCAATAAACTTAATCCAGTGACTTATCCCACGTTTTAAAAGCAAAAACGTTACGCAATATTCCCTTTTTGTCAAAAACGTCGATATGGCCTCGACTAAGCCCGAATAAACCTTTGGAACGTGAACAAAGAAGATCCTACTAGATTTACATGATATTGTGAGTGTCGTTCCATGTTTGAATACCTTGAATGGAATCAACGGAATAACGATCACAACGTGGAGAGAAACGTTATTTTACATTGCATGTTAAATAAAAGCTTTTAAAATCAGTACTATTCACGGTACAGTACAATCAACCAATCAATCAATTATTTATTCTGCAAATAGGCCACAAGGGCACTTTTACATGTCAAACGGTAGTTTACAATAAAATAATAATAATCTTACACAATAATAATTTAAAATTATAAACGGTTAACAAACTAAATGTCACTAAGTTAATGTAAACAAAACAAAATTGCAAAATATGACCATTACATTCGATATCTGTATCAGCATTAACAAGAAGTTAATGATATTAATTCAGTATTCCAGAGATGGTCTGAGCGTCCAAATACAATTAATAATTATTCTAATATTCTAAGAGATGTATACGGTATCTAAGCGTCAAAACAAAAAAGGAACATTAATGTAATATTGTCAGAGATGTACAGGGTCAATAACAATAAAACGTGTCAAGATCAGAATGATGTCTCTCGTTAATACGATAATAATAATAATAACACTAGTAAGTAAGTAGTTAACTATGTACTATGCCCTTGAAAGCATGAACAGTCCGGACTCCACAAACAACACCCGATCACGAGTATGACGCATATCTCAGCCATCAGTCATCAGGTATTAGGTATACCCCTGATTAGGTTATAGGTACGTACGTATAAATATATGTACGACACATGACTCAACCTCTCATGACTATTTATATACCCATGCCGAATTACAGTTTTCTAGTAGTAATGGTTACTGAGCTAAGTTGGAGACGGACGGACGGACGGACGGCCTGATGGACATGGCGAAACTATAAGGGTTCCTTGTTGACTACGGAACCCTAAAAAAAGGTGCCAAAGTGTTCCATTGCCAAGCCAAATTTCTATTCAAATCGTAATACGTTTTCTGCCAAAAATGGCATATTTTGCTGCCAGGTTTTATTGCTGACAGTTATATTTTAGTCGTTTTGTAGCTCACACATGACGGGTTTGTTGTTGAGGAGTTCCTATGGGCACCTTCCTCTTCCGTGATCATATTATCTTTATTTGACTATAATATTGCATTGTCATCCGACTTACGTACGTGTACCTCTACGGGGTGTCCAAAATTTAAACTCGATTAGACTTCGGCCAGTTGGTCAAAAAATAAAGTACCAGATTGTGAAATACGTTAAAAACATGATGTTTTCCAGCTGTCTTCTGAAGGTGGCGGGGTAGCGGCAGTAAGCGTGCGCGGCGAGGCGCCGCGCTCCGTGCGTCTGAGGCTGCGCGTGCGATCTAGACGGAGGCTGGCAGCCAACTGGGATCCCAGGTATGTAACTAGCAACTGTCTTGTGACGAATAGGCGGTGATGAGACATGCTCCCTACGACTGACGCGGTAGGACCGTGGCAGTGCTTGCAGCTGTGTTCAGAAGGAGGGGCGGTTTTGAGGCACGCTCCATACGCCCGAAGCATGGGATCCAGGCTGAGGTCTCGCAGCCAACTGGGACCCATAGCAGGGTTTGAGAGTGAGATCAATCTACCCTGAAATCGCATTTAAAAGATGATTCCCAGCACACCGTGCCCGGCCTAGGCCGGAACATATACCCCGACAAAACCAAATGTCCGTCATTGTCACACATTTTGCCGCTTTATTAATGACAAGCTATTACGCTATTTGCTGGCTGGTGCACGGGCGGACGTATGGGAATTCACCTAACCGAATCCCCCTATTAAATACGGTTGTAAATACCAACAGATCTTAAACATCGCAAAATTAGTTCCCTTGCACACGTACGATATCAATAAAAAGCCACACCGTTACCCATAACTATAAAACTGGTGTGTGTCCTATTGCCACGTACAAATCTAGAAACCAAATAGACGTATCTCACTCAAGAGCTAAACCGACTAACAAACAACCAATGGGACGATAAAATAACCAATATTGTGCCGTTGCAATAAGGTTGACGAGCAGATCAGTTACGTCTGGCACCCCCAGTCGAATGCTGTCATTCTATGATTGATTTTCCAATTGATTTTCTTTGAGGCTTTCATTGCGAACATACTAGCTCCATTTGAAAATCATTTGAAAATGAACCTTAGCTCTTTAGAATTAGATTTTATGGTCAATAGCAGTGTTCGGGCGATGTATTAGATGAATTTATCATCCTTGCCTTTTAAGGGACTGGGTATGACCAGGTTAACTAGAAAAAGAAAAACCGTTACATTGCAGTATATTTTTTAATCTTTATTGAGGTTTCCTGAGACATAACTGTAATTCAAGGACAGTTTTATACAAGATCTAGCTTATGCCGGCGACTCCGTCCCGTGGAACTCGTTTATCGTATTTCTATACAAACTTTCACCCGCTATTTCACCCCCTTAGAGGGTGATTTCCGTAATATATACTCCTTCCCGGGACTCACAATATGCATCTTATCTAACAAACACCATACCCGGTTGGGTTGGTTGGTTGGTTACCATCCATCCAACCAACCAAACATCATATACCAAATTTAATTTAAATCGGTTCAGTGGTTTAAGAGGTAACAGACAGATCGACCGACACACTGTATTCGCATTTATAATATTGGTATGGATAAAATGGATGAATAGAAATCGATGCGGAACTAAGAAAAATGCAATGATAACTACATAAATTAAACATTAACAACACTCCTGACACCACAAATATAGCAACGAGCCATCATGGCAGAAAATACTTTCGATAAAAAAACCGCAGTCTAATCGGCTTATCGGTTTGGGAGCTACGATGCCACAGACACATGTTAAACTTATAACATCCCTCGTTTTGTCGTGGGCTATAAAAATAATAATATTATAGACTTAACTTAAAATATAATTTGTAGACGGAGGCTTTCTCCCAACACATCATAGTTCATAAAATCTTAAATGTAAAAGATTGTAACTATAGATGTAACATAGAAATAAGTCTTTATTGCAATTAACAGTTTAAACTAAAAAGAATTATTGGCTACGAGTAAGTTATTGTCAGTCACTTACCCCCGGGCGATAACTTGTGAGAAGCTTAAGAAAGTTTTATTTATTTATTTATTTATTTATTGATACATGGAAAACCAACAGCGCAACATATTTATAGACAAAATAATAAAACCATATAGCTTCATTTATCATGAAGTCCCGTGGGTGTCAGCTGCGGGTCCGTATTTATCTTCCCCCGATTGGTTTTATCATCAAGTTAAATCCAATATCTTGACGATATAAAATCGTCAGCTGTCACACACACGCTCACAAGTTGTCGCACGGGGGTAGATTGGTCTCGCAAAACAGTAGCTCTACCGCGAGTCACTATCGAAAACACACATTACTATTCTCCAGAGCACGTAAACGCGCTTCGAATAGATTCGAGCCGTCGCGTCAGTATCTCATGGTACCGCTGTTCTCCGAAAACAACTTCAAAACGCCACTCGCTAGACTAGTTTTCGATGCGTAATTTAAACATTCGGGCTACTATACTCAAGTTGTGAAAACAATGATATAGAGTTCAAAAACCTGTAAACTGACTTCGGAAAACTAACTGAAATCGTTATTTTTTTGTTACATTAGGTAGCTATTGTCACTCGGAGCATAATCTAAATTTGAAGATAGATAAATTGCAAGTGGTGATTTGTTCGGGTACGTGTGTATTTGCTCACGTGTTACTTCTTTGTCAATTAGTTGCTATATAGTTTTATGTATTTTTTTCTTTTTTTTATGGTGCTCTATTCTGTATTAGCAGTGTACAGTGTGCCTAGTGCGATATTGTGTGCTAAGTGTGTCAAACATTTTTCTTTTTTTATGCCATTTCTATCTGTGAGTTCCTTTAATTGGCTTTGTATTACTATGTAAGACTTATATCATGTTTTTGCAGCTGTTGGTACTCCTTAAGTATAAATAAATAAGCTAAAATAAAATAAATAAATAAATAGGAATCGATTGACACCTCACTTATCAAAACCGGTTCAGTATCTAAAACGCTACGGTGGAATACGTAACTAAAAGCATAGAGTGCTAAAACCATATCCCTCCCTTTCGGATCTGACGTAGTCGGGTAATAAAAGAACGGTACACAAATAAAAACATTTCTTTACACGGCCTTTTCAAGGCTTTTTATATGTAAACACTTTCACCATTGTTCAACGGCTTTGACCCTATTTTTCTTCCGGACAAGGAGTAGGGACAGTTATTATTCCAACCCTTTCGCGACCCTCCGAATTTCAATAAGTTGGAAGATAATATTTTTCACCGTTACATCGCGAAGTGATTATCCGGGCATGTTAGGGCTGTCAAGTATTCCCTAAAGATTTATGAATGACTGGCAGTTTGGTTTTCAAGATGATCAATTCTTGACAATCGGTTTAGGGGTCGATTCGGTCACCCTGCAAAGCCGTTGAGCGTCGCTGCGTCTTCGTACTATGACTTGGTCAATTTGCGAGTTTCAACTAGTGTGGTTATAACCTTGTCATATTGACTAGACACTTTATACTTAAGGTGGTGCCTTTTGACATTCGCATAGTTTTCCTAAAGTATCAGTGTCCCAAACTAATTTATCTGATTATTCTAGTATACATGTTTATTCTAGAAAAGGGGGAATTTCGCGCAAATGGAAAACATATTTATAAAAGTTTGTTACATAAGTTTTTAAAATATCACGCCGTTAGCCTGTGAATGTCAAAAGACGTTTTGTAAGCATTTCTCAAAAAAAATGCCACTATTATTAATTGTACTTCTAGGATTTTTTTGTTAACTATTTCCACTTAGAATCAGGAGCTGTTTCGACCCAGGTAGGATAAAAATTTGTCCCAAAGATATTTTTCCTATTGTGTTACCATTTACCTTATACTTTGTATGGTGGTAACACAATAGGAAAGTTCAAAAATGTATGGACATTTTGGGACACTTTTTTTCTCCTATTGGGATGGAAAGACATCGTGATTTTGAGTAGAAATAACAAAAAAGTTGCAGAAAATCTCCGAAAAAATGTAGTGGCATTTTTTTAAAGAAACGCTCTTGTATGGAAATCGAACCACCTGTACAAAACTTAAAAATGGCCCCTCTTGCGTCTAAATGTTCGAATAGACATTCTATTTAAAATGTAACTTAGGTAACGTATTTTTGTGCAAACTCATTAGTTACATAATGTTCATTAGGTATATAGAATAGCAATGTCGGATTTAACTGGGAAATATTTTAGAAACTTATTTCTTCATATTTTACAAATGAATGATTTGGCACATACACCCACATCTTAATTTGTCCAGGAATGGATGCAATAAAATATATTAACTGAAAAACAAAATAATTTACATTAACATACATTCATACATACATTCACGCCTTTATTCCCAAAAGGGGTACCTAGGCAGAGCACATGAAACTTATGTTCCAGCGCCACTTTTAGCATAAATGTGGGTATAAAAAAGATCGACAAACTGTGTTATTGCAGTGATAGATTGCTAGCCCATCGCCCACAACACAATTCAACCCAATTCAATTTACATTAACATCACATAAAATATGGATAAAACGCACACGAACCACTCCTTTTATACAGGGTGTACCAAAAATGGGGTGTGAACCGATCAAGGGCTCGACAGGTATCGTGTTCTGATAAGAAAAACCGAAAAAAAAATTTTTTTGACGCGATTTTTTTTACCTTTGTGTGAGGTTTTTTTTTTGTTTGTGTGAGGTGTGCAATAAAGAGTATTTGTATTGTATTGTATTGTACCTTATTGTGGATCGTTGGCCGACTGGGGCGACAAGCTCCATAGAAATGTAAACATGATGTTTCTTATCAGAACACGATACCTGTTAAGCCCTTGATCGGTTCATACCCCATTTTTGTTGCACCTTGTATTAAACACACATTATCAATCATCTGTTGAATATATAATTGGTTATGATGTTGTAAAATAATAGTGCATAATAAAGTCACCAACAGTACCGTCTAGCATGCCATCGATGATAAACAAGAAAGCATTACACACGTTTACTATCGCATAAAAGGATTCTTTATACATCGTTGTAAGGAAAAAACACGATTCCTTTCGACATCAAGAATGGCAGGATAGGCCGAGAGACAATCGCAGGAAGTCATTAGGGGTAGTTTATTCCTTTAATTATTTATTTTTGGTTAGTAATTATCGTAGGTGTATGTAAAGTGAAGGAATTATGACTCTTTAGCTATACATGTATATTCCTGGTCTATATTCGTATACTCCCAACTTCGTATTATCCCAAAGATTTACATCTTACAATAAACCATAAACATTTTACCATAAATCATCTAAATTGATGTAGCTACTTTTGAATATTGTTTCAATTCATCAATGTGTATACTAATAATAAATGAGTACCTAATATCTGTGAATTTTAGGTTTGGATGTAAAGGATAAACTAAAATATTTATGGGATAAAATAAAATAAAAACACTGGTATATGGAATGGGAAAAAATATATATTACGGGTTATTCTTCAGAAACGGGTTTTGGCATCGCTTTAACTGTCGCCCATTTACTTCTGCAATAATAATAATAATAATAAATAGATCACGTTCCACGGCTGCGCACAGGCCAGGAGGCCTGATGAGAGGACTCATGGATGAGAGGGAACGGGCAGTAGTCCCCACGCTGGCCCAGTGCAGGTTGGCGACCTCACATACACCTGTGAATTTCTTCGCAGATGTATGCTGGTTTCCTCTAAAAGCGATTGATAAATATCAAATGACCTTCCGTACATAAGTTCAGAAAAACTCATTGGTGCGAGCCGGGATTCAACCCACTACCGCCGTTTGACAGCCGCATGCTTGTACCACTAGGCTACCGTAGCTTGTGCAATATAGTGTGACGTTTAAGTTTGAATAAAGGAGGATAGATTCTGAATTTGTAAAATTTGTCCTAAGCCTGTGTCACATAGCGCCATGATACAAGGGTTTGCAAGGAAAGCGAGTGAACTATAAAATACTCGATTAGATAATAATATAAAACAATAAATCGCAAAAAAAACGGTTTCACAAAAAGCTTGAAAAATATTGTGTGATTGAGACATTTTAGAAAAAAAACCGTAGTAAGTACTAGGTTTATTTAAGTGCTGAAACAGTCATTACTACTTACTAGTGGACCGACCGTAGAATAATTCGTTCAACCAATCAGCGCGCAGCCTTAGGTTGCGTCCCATGGCGTACTTAATTGATCTCAGTTCATAATTTGAAGATTTGACATTGATAGATTATCAACTAACGAAAAATAATGCGTTAAATTGTGAACTGTCAAAACCGGATGAACGCATTATTTTTGACAGTTATATCGCGAGTAAGATTATAAACTGACAGTGTATCTGGTATAATCCAAACCCAAGTTACGAGGGTTCAAAAAAACGACTAACCGCTTCTAGAAAAAGTAGGTAGTGCCCTTGCGTTGTGCTTCGCTTGGCTCGTCTTGTCTATGTACAATCTGATGGTAACATAAATCCATTAGCAATGACGCTTATCGTACGACGTAAATATTCAGTTTCCACAGGACAATGGGGATGGTATTAGGTTATAAATGATTTCATGCACCCGACTCTCGGCCTATAACAAAAAGTGGCTAGAACAACCTTGCCTTTAATTGTTGGCTGTACAAACATGTGTTGGTCGAAAGGTAATTGATCCAAAGGTTTTTACCATCACCTCTGTTATGGACAAACTCGCACGAGAGCCAGTTAGAAAAAAAAGTATATGTTTGTATGTCCATTGTACTACTCCTGATCTTGGGGAACTCAGGAGCTGATCGGCTAAATAATTACCAAAGATGAATGTGGAAAAAAAACAAATTGCATGAACAGTACAATCGGTTTGACTCAAGAGTTAGAAGTGATAATTTTCGAATTTTCAGGTTATTCGCTGAATTTAATCTTTAGTGAGATATGTTTAAAATCCATACCAACTATATAAATGTGAAAGTCTGTCTGTCTATCTGTATGTTACCTTTTCACGCTTAAACCGCTGAACCGGTTTAGATGGGCATAAAGATAATATGAGTACCAGAGAGATACAGATAAAGATCTTAATATTATATAACTTATAATTATAACTTAAACGTAACAGAACTTCATAAATGAGAAGGAGAGGTCAATGGTCAATCAAGTGTTTACAAATCAGGTCTAAGGTAAGTATGATGAAAGGATGAGGTCATTTACAAATATTGAAATTAAGTAAGTGCTTTGTGGATTGTCCGCTTCTGCATTCGATATTTGTAGGTTGATATGATACATTTTAATATTGTTTTTAAACGATGCAATGGATATACAGTTTTTGATAGGTGGTGGAAGATCATTCCAACACTTCTTTTTAACCCCCGACGCAAAAAGAGGGGTGTTATAAGTTTAACGTGTCTGTGTGTCTGTGTATCTGTGTATCTGTCTGCGGTATCGTAGCTCCCAAACGGATAGACCGATTTGAATGCGGTTTTTTTATTCGAAAGCTAATGTTTTATGAAAATGTGTTCAGCCGTTTTTGAGATACTTTGAAATGAAAATGTCGGGGGTTTTTAACTTTTCTAAGCTGTAATATTAGGTAGTATCAATCATAAGCACTTTCCTACTCGCTTATCTTGTTTGATTGTTATTATTTCACCGATAAGTTTTGACAGATACGAGTAGATACTTTAGTCTTCGGTAACTTCGTGGCAGCATACCGTAAACTGCCACGAAAAGCGGACGTGTTGTGTTGGTTACTGATCAGTCTTTACGCTCCTCGCTTTTCACGTGTGGAGAAATTTAATTTGCTATACGAGCATGATCGCTGTTTGGTATGAATGATTCCAAATATGAATGAAGCAAAGTGTGAAGTTCGTCTGGCGGCCATGTTTTATAATTTGCTGCTATTTAAAAATGGGGTGATGTGGGATCGGCGTGGGACATTTAAGCAAAAACGCGCACATGCATTTTGGATACGTTGCATCAAGGTACGAGTACGCGCAAGCAAACACCCGCCGAAAACCGCATCAGCATTAACTCAACTTGGACAGAATAAGAGTGTCACAAAGATTAATGCGTAAGTCCACACTAATGAAGTCACGGACGCGATAAAGCACTTTAAGTCTGTAAAAGCAGTTACGCATCAATTCTAAGACGTGCTCTTCAAAACGTAGTCTACAATCCATGACAAAGCCAAATTACGAGCTACGTAAACGCGCTCTAAGCGATCGCCCAAAACGGATACCTTGGGTTCGTAAGACGCAAGATCAGGTAAGCGTTTGTCTGTACCAAACATCATTAATTTGGTTTTACTCGCGTTTAAGACAAGATTTTAGTCTAGTGCTAGGCGGTACACCCCGTAATTCAGTAACATGCGGCAAATGGTGTTAAAGTTTTGAAAATCGGTACGATTGATCTTTAGGCCAAACGAATCAATTTGACCCGTAGCGTAGTCCGAAAAAAAAAACGAAAAAGGAGAGCAGTTACGTCAACATATTTTTTTTGTATGGAAAAAAGAAATATTTTGTTCTGAAACCTATCGTGTGTGGTACCTTATGAAAGGGCTTACTAAGCCGATTCTAAAAATGTATCACATCATTATATTTCAGCCATTTTTGTTAAATTAAAACAAAAACAATTTTCGAAACATACCAAGTTTGGGCTCCACCAGACACGATGTGGTTTTGTTTTTTTTTAATTACAATATACCACAAATGATACGTAATATCCTCATATATAACATCAAAAAAGCAATTTTGAAAATAATTTCATTTAGTATTTTTTTATAACTTTTAAAAATTACAAACTGTTATAATATCACAATTAGTTGAAACATGTATAAAAAGTTAAATTTATACACTCAGGATGATAAATACTAATGCGATAGGAGTTTCAAAAAGTTCAAAAAGTTAACTTAACTTTTTAATTCTAACGACACCTCATACATCTAAATCAGTTAAGGCGTTGAGTAGTTCTAGTGGAATAAGGATTAACAGTCGTGTAAAAATAATAGCCATTCGTTTTATGACCAATTGTGTCCGATTTGAATTTTATTCCCTCTTGCCACGCCAGTGGGAAAGTTCCATTAGGGCCTGGTTTCACATTGATTAGTGATTAGTGTTATTCCATACAAAAGCTACTCGCACTCGCAGCAAATGTATGAACTCGCACTAATCACTACTCAAAGTGTGAATCGGCCCTTAAGGCGCTGTCAACACCAAAATGCCCTTGTTGAGGATTGGGATAGCGCGCACACTCTCTATTTGTATCGGAGTAAACGAGAGCGAGTGTTACTGGGCGGCCCGGTTTTTGAAGATAATAGTAAATATATATTGAAATAAAAAAAGTATGGATTATTTGAGAAATATGACTCGTTAGCGGTTTAGGTACGAATATGTTGACTTCATGTTTTTAATTGCAGACCCATAATCAAAAAAAATAACACATAGAACCGTTCAAGGATGATTTTAAGACCAATCTTTGCAATTATTTTCTATCGAGCCGATTTCATCCAATTATGTATCGAGCCCGTCCACGGTCTTTGAAATATGGTGAATATTAACTTTTTTTTTGATCAGCTAGAAAAAAAAGCTTTTCTTAAAAAACTGCTTATATAACATCAATTTCAACAATAGTAGGTCTTGTCAGCTTCTTAAGCATCGACTTGTCGGGGTAAGATCCGACAAAAGTCCAGTCCGATCGTGTCGCATTAATGTCGACAGCCTCATATTAAATATATTGCCATCCGAGCACCCGATTTATGTCGAATATGGCACTTGACAAATGGGATTCAGCGTGAACGCGATATTATTTCCGACGTTTAATTTGGGATATTTCCCTGCCGCGCAAGTAAAACCGCGGTAAAAAAATATTTATGTCTAGTTAAAGCTAAAAACAAAAGGAAATTAAATCAGTCACGTAGCGTTTTCTAGATATACATAGCATATGGTCAAATAAAAAAAAGTTTATAATTCGGGTCTAATTTTAAGACGCATCTTTGTTTTTGTAAGAAGTGGTCAAGGCGGCGACAATAAAATACACAACAAGCCCGCGCGGTTCAGTCCGCGTACTTATTACAAAGAACGCAAGGTTTGCCTTGCGTTCTTTGTAATAGAAGTAAGTCCATTCAAAACACAAGTGAAATAAATTTTGATATCGTATAGATTATCTAATGTTTACCTAACTTAATCAAGAAAGAAAAAAAAGCAATACAATTACTAACTTGCTCGCACATGAGAATCGTTTGAGAAATGCGACCCTTGAATTTTGACCCAAGAGAAATTCGTTCGTTTCGCTCGGTCGTTCGAATAGTAATTATAGTAAATAATCATTTCGTTATTTCAATAATATGTCGGTACCTATACCTAAATAGGGATCGTACATTCAAACGTGCTTTTGTTTTTGTAACAGTAATTACAGAAGTCTTGTCGGAATGACAGAGGTTATTTATCTAGGTGATAATTTGATCTCGTCAAGTAAGACTCAAGGCTCATCGTTTCGGCCCGGCCACAACAATGCGCGGCGGCGCCAGCGGCAGCGGTTTTGGAATGACAGAGGTTATTTATCTAGGTGATAATGTGATCTCGTCAAGTAAGACTCAAGGCTCATCGTTTCGGCCCGGCCACAACAATGCGCGGCGGCGCCAGCGGCAGCGGTTTTGGAATGACAGAGGTTATTTATCTAGGTGATAATTTGGGGAACACACAAAAATTCCGAGGATTTATTTGTCCGATAGCATCATTATTCCGAAATATCAAAATTCCGAACGCCATTTACTGCTTAACGAAAAATTGGACGCAGATTATTAAATAAAATACATAAATAGGTTAGTTTAGGTTAGTATTATATCCTGAAAGATAAAAAAAAAATCAGCGGAACATGGTTTTCGGAATTATGAAATTCTGGAAAAATATGCTTTCGGACAAATTCAACAACTCTTCGCGGTTATGTAGTGTACCCTTTATCTAGGAGATAATTTGATCTCGTCAAGTAAGACCCAAGGCTCATCGTTTCGGCGCGGCCACAACAATGCGCGGCGGCGCCAGCGGCAGCGGTTTTTCTAAATGTGATCCTAACTAACCACAGTGCTTTGCGAGTCTCGACCAGGGATGCCGCGGATGCGATTTTCTTGACATCCGCGGATGCGGAGGCGATGCGGATACTTGGGGGCCCACATCCGCGGATGCGGATGCGGATGTGGATTTTGTGGTCAAACACTCAAAAACGTACCTAAATAAACAACGTCCGTTTTATGATATCACGCAATCATCAAACACGTTGATACTAAATTACAATCGTGGCGAACAAATCAAAAACGTCTTGTCTTGGTCACAGAAACCATAAGAAGCTTTTTTTACTAATGGCGAAAGCAGTAAGCACCGTTGGGGCTTTTTTCTTATCGTGAATTACTCCGCATCGATTTTGGCGGATGCTGATGTTGAAATTTGTGCGGAACTTCCGCGGTTGCGGATGCGGATGCGAATATCTGCCACATCCCTGGTCTCGACCGCGCAATGAACAGATAAAACGCTTGCCGCGCCGCAATTCGCGGAATGTCGTGACCGGGACGTTGGGCTACGACTTCGAATAGCGACGGCAGCGGGGCACATAATATGTTGGAGTAAAAGGCCGCGCTCCAATCTCTCGCTCACACGTATGGTGAGTCGCTGCCGCTGCCGCTTGAGGTCGTGGCCGATCCATGTGGCATACCAAAACGTCGGCATCCATTTTTTGTGCAGTTTCAAGTATTAACGTGACTGTTAGCGGCTATAAAAGCATTTTGTTGATAGTTTATTCATACTTTCACGATTTGAGAGTAGTATGGAATCAGCTGACTACAGAAAGGCTTCCGAAGCTTTTTTCATTTGAATTCTTTAAACAACAACAATTATAGCTATCTACTTATCACGTCACATAACCTTTCAATTATGTATAGTACCTTTCTATCGCCACTAGGTATTATATGTCCTTAGGAATTCTAGGTTCTCAAACAATATCCATGCTAGATTTTATCTTAATCGATTTTGTAGTTTAAGCGTGAGGTGGTAACGTACTGACAGACTACTGTTACTTTATATTATACATATAATATTGACAACCAGGCGATACATCTCTGACCCACATTTAATACCTCTTTTTACCCGACTGCGCGACGCAACGGATGGTAATGTGTTTACCAGTGTATACGTATGTATGTTTATTCCTTTGTGGCGCTCTAGATATTAATCGCGTGGGTCGATTTTTATTAAGTGGTAGAACAATGTTTATCCGCATATCTGTCATCATCATCATATCAGCCGAAAGACGTCCACTGCTGGACATAGGCCTCCCCCAAAGAGTGCCATAATGACCGGTCCTGCGCCACCCGCATCCAGGTCGCGGGAGTCCGCTGGATGCGCATATCTGTGTTTACCAAATTATATTTATTTAGGTACTTTCCTTAATTTCAACAACAACCCAGTAAATTCTTAATATGCCTGACAAGCTCATATTGTTAATTTTAATGCCGAAAGGAATGTTAGGAACTCAATTAATATTGTAAATAGCGCCGCCTAGCAAAAAGCCGTCCTTTCGGGGAACATCATTATTATGCGGCCAGTGTCCACGTGAACAACTTTTTCACGTATCACAGGAACTATGGCTGGGCTGTTACTCGCTAAGCGCTTATGCAGCTCACCCCGCCGGTCACCCGTCGCGAAACTAGACCTCTACCTACGGTTAGTTACTACGCATCGCGGTGTCAAGATATATTTGTGGGTGAACGTTGAGGTGAGCTTAAAACGAGTTACAGAATAGGGGGGCTGATACCATGCTCCTATTCAATTGGTTCTAGGGTTCCTTACTCTCATGCCTTCATTAATATTACCCTTTTCACGTAGGTACACTCTTTACGTTTACCTACAAGAAAGAAAAAAATGTGGGGACATTCTTATACAAATCGACCTAGTCCCAAACTAAGCCAAGCTTGTACTATGGGTTACTAGGCGACGATATACATACTTAAATAGATAAAATAAATACATATTCATGGAAAACATCCATGACTCAGGAACGAATATAAGTGCTCATCACACAAATAAATGCCCTTACCGGGATTCGAACCCAGGACCTCCAGCTTCGTAGGCAGGGTCACTACCAACTAGGCTTTGAAAAAAATCTGAAAAGCATCTTAGCTTACTGATAGATCGCATCTGTGCTAGAAACGCATCCGAATGGACTTCCAATAGGGTATTTGACAACAGTGAAAATTAATTGTTTTATCATTAGCAACATATATACGAAAATACTCGGAAAGTATCAACCGTTCATTTAAACTTGCTATTTAAGGTTTTTTAACTTATAAAAACTAACAATAAGGACATTGTTTGATTGTGACGTCACAAGCAAGTAATCCCTACAAATTCCATACTAAACGGAGCGTTTTTAACGTTCACAAAAAGAAGCTGATTTGACTTTTGTCAAATAACGTATTCCAAACGCTCTTCTGAAAGACCGCTTACAGGGGAAGGGATGGTAAGTATTTCTGGTATGGTAAAATACCGTTATTGTAACTTGAGCAATATTATATTGTTTTAATTGGCTGAGAAAAATTGAACATAAACTCAACCACCCAACTTTGGAACTTTATTCTATAAATATTTTTTTAAAGTGTTTTGGCTTCAGATAAACTACAAAATACCTAAGATGTTTTTCTGGTTTTTACACATTTGTTACTCAATTAAAATTTTATAATTCGCTAAGATACATAAATCCGAAAATTTATTCATTTATTGGCATAAGTAGTGTTTATTCAACAATGTGACATTATGATTTAGTTTTAGAACCTATAATACATAACAGTATTCTTTCTCACGGCTATTGTAAAATAAACAAATACCTAGGTACCTACATAAATAAATAAATATTTGGGGACAATCTTACACAAATCGACCTTGTTCCAAACTAAGCAAAGCTAAATATAAGCAAAAATGCATCCCTATTGGATATTCATTAATGTGCACAATAAAATAGACGTAATCAGAGTTGTGACTTATTTGAAATAACTGTATTTAAAATGCCAATACAAAATACGTATTTTATATTATGTACTTAAATACTTTTTTTTTAAGTATTTTGTATTTTATTTGAAATACTTTTCGAAATGTATTTTATATTTGTCAAATATAAAATACTATTTCACTGCTAAGTTTCGAAAGTATTACCTTTACCACTCAAATTTTCAAGTGAATGGGTTAGCGATTCGGCAAATGGCCACTAGAGGCGCTGCAATTTTGAAAGTCCATGTGCAAAATGACAGTTAAAACAAAATGAACGTTATTATCTGTGAAACATGACGTTACGCTTCGCTTTTAAGAGTCCGCAGTAAGCTCGGCCGAATTTCACCTTCACATACAAACGTAGTTACGCTCTCATTTTAAAACTACGTGTTGGATTGTGGCGAAATGTTGCATATACATTGACATGAGGAATATCTATTTCTTTAATTAGTTTATATGCTTCCAGTGTATAAAACAAACGAAATACAGCAAAAACAAGTTTTGTATGAAAAACTTAAATTCGCTGTATTTTTTTTACTATGGTATCTGAAGCTACATAAACTAGTTACAGACATAGATATTCCTCATGTCATTGTATATGCAAAGTTTCGTTATCATCCAACAAGTAGTTTTAAAATGAGAGCGTAACTACGTTTGTATGGAGAATCGAGCTTACTGCGGACTCTTAAACGAGATTGACTTCGATCTTGTTTCGATTAATTTTTAAAAGTATTTTATTTGAATAAAGTATTTTGAAAATACCAATTTTGCATTTAGTATTTAAATACAAAAAGCAAAAGTATTTTGGATTTTGAAATTAGAAAAGTATTTGCATTTTGTATTTAAATACTTTTTTTTAAGTATTTTGTACATCTCTGGACGTAATCCCATGCAAAAATGTTCAACCCATTCAGCGATAACGCAACACACATGCGGCAGTCAATAATTCATTGCATGTTTGAGGAAAATAATTTACTTTAGAAGAAAACAGGTGATACGTAAATTAATAAAGTGACATTACATTTCTGTATAATTTTAATTTGTATTTTTGTGTTTTTGTACCTCTGTGACGCTTGAAATAAATGTTTTTTTTTTATAAATTATCAGAACCCAAACTACAGTAAAATTGGTATTCGTCTCCTAAGGTCGGATTCAACCAAACAGCAGGCGTAGCACGGTTGCAATTTTATCACTTATCGTTGTGGACTCGCGGACTCGCAATACGCATATAATTATCTTAGAAGAATACTTCCGATGTGAAACATTCTTAGTTTTACCGCCCTAGGTCAGTAATGTATAAAGTGGTACTCACAAACGCCACGACATTGAAAGAACCCTTCATAAAGCGACTAAGTATATCAAAACATCCTGCGCCAGTTCATTCCCTTAGTGATTGATGCCATATAGGTGTCGGCCATTGCTATTAACGTGGCTGGACGTAGCGCTAAACAGCTTGCCAGGCTTTGGCGGTAGAACCGGCTTCGGAAAAACTAGTGCCTACCTCAACACTTGAAATTTTATGATGCAACCAGTTGCATCATAAAACTTCGAGTATTAACGTAGGCACAGGATAACACTTAGATGAAGAAGACATAGGCGTCGGTAGCTATTACATCACACCTGGCCATAAAGCAGCCATTACCGCTGGGGAATCCTACTTCCTGACCAGGAGGGGAAGTACAATTGGTAGTTAAGAAAGTCTCATGCATATGTATCGCCTTTGCTTTCGGATAAGGCGTTAAATACCTCAGTAATATTCTATTGCGGTAGTCATGAACGCCACGATAGTGAAAGAACCCTTCATAAAGCGACCATTTAAGTATATCAAAACGTCCTTCGCCAATTCATTCCCTTAGTGATTGATGCCATATAGGTGTCGGCCATTGCTATTAACGTGGCTGGACGTAGCGCTATACACAGCCTGCCAGGCTTTGGCGGTAGAACCGGCTTCGTTTTGTTGTTAATCTATTCTATATTGTTCATGTCAATAGAAGAAAGTAGAAAAATCTTCTCAAAAATGCAATGAAATAACTACTTACGTTTTGTCAAAGGCAGGAACTCGGTATAAGTTCCTACCTTTACTTTGGCTGCGAAGTATCACGTTTCGGGTGCGGCGAGATGAGGGGTCCACAATGGAGTTTCAAACAAAATTCAAGGTCTGCAAAGTTACAGTCTTTGTTTTTAATATCAATTTGTGGCAAACATCATGGCGTTCCGCCATTAAAAAAATAGCATAAAGAACCGCTTCTTTGAAAAGGTAATCACCAGCCTTGAATTTTGTTATTTCCTACTAATATTATAAATGCGAAAGTTTGAATGTATGTTTGAAACCGATTTGGATTAACTTTCCATTATATAGTGTGGAAAAATAAGTCGGGCCCTGGAGGGTAGTTGTACCTTAAATCCTTAAGTTGGCTCATTTTACTTAAACGAGATATTCCTTTATTTTTAAAACTGCATTCAAAGATTTTCGAAAACTCGCTTGCCTCACCCGGGACTCGAACCAACTAAAATTAAAAAAACAAACACTCGCTATTTTATTACACTAATCGATAAGATACTATTCAGGATACAATACAATAAAGTGCTTACATACATACATGAAATTAAACCGTTTGCGGCTCGACGTGGATTTGTGGAACATCCTGTATATTTTTATATCTAACGAAAAATCTTTGTTCCAGCCCAATAGACCCCCAAATCACGAGCTACTGCATCGTCGCATCGCATCGCATGAACTACACATCACTCTGCGCCGCCCAGTACGATTCCAAAGCCAACAACGTTTGCAGAAACGGCCTGGCCAAGAATAGAACCGAGGACAATAAAGTGGAGGACGCGGCGTATAATATTTACGAAGGCGATTTTAAAAGCGTTTATAGTAGGCGAAAGTTCGGTGAGTATTATGGAATTATATTACACCGTGGCGAGCACGGCACAGGCGCTGAACGGCGCTCGGTACACCGAATTCTATATTCGCGTGCCAATTTCGTGGGCCGGATGGGTTTTAATGAGTACATTATTCCAAAGGGTAATAAGTCAGAAAGTGATTTTTTAAATTTTATAATTCAAAGGTGTATGTGAAGTCCCCAACCCGCACTGGGCCAGCGTGGGGACTACTGTCCGTTCCCTCTCGTTCATGAGAGGTGGCCTGTGTCCAGCAGTGGATACGTCCCATAGTCTGATTTATTTATTTTAATTTCTTAATTCCGAACACCATGTAGGAATGTATGATATTTTAGGATGTAAATCTTACATATCCTAAAACAATACAATACAATAGCATTACTCTTTGTTGCTTACCAGAAATAGCACATAATAGAAAAACAGAGGTAAATTGAACATTAACAATGGTAGACAACAGCTGGTGTTATCGCTAGAAAGCATATATATATATATTTCCTCAGAGCATATTAAAAAGTTGTAAAAAAACTTAAAACTGATATATCTCGGCTCCGATTTATTTTAGAGTATTACATTTTATAACAATATATGTTTCTTTTGAAAGATCTATAATCGACCACTTTTATGAGTGGCCGCTCACCTAAAAAGATATCAACCCAATGCCCTTTACGCTTAGCGGAAAATACAGATTTTTCTCTTTCGGAATAATGATGCCTTTGAAGTAATTTGCATTAGTGAAGTAATTTGAACCCTTTGGATTATTGTGTTCCCGTTTTAATTGACAGAAAACATTTCTGGGCCTTTGATTTTCATTCTTGTCTCTATCGTTCTGATATTAAAAGAAATAAAAAGGGGATCCAGGTAATATGCCAGGAAGGTGACACATTTTGAATTCCGAATTCGAACCATATAAGGGTTAGTTCATAAATAAACATAAAGATAAAGATAAGATAAAAATCATTTATTCAAGTAGGAATTCATAATCACTTTTGCATCGTCATAGATTATACATTGTATCTATATATCCGTTTTATCACCAATATTACCATTCTGTTACACAAACACGTACACATTTCCTAATTAAAATAATTAATATGTCACCTAATTCTAAGTAATATAATGTGATAATGTGATTGTGCCGATCACTTAACCTAACCGTGTTATATGACCCGGCGTCGGCCCAGACTCGGCTCGGTGTAATACACGTCCTCCATAGTTGAAATAAAATGACGTACCTATACAGTTTACTGCATTTTTATTGCTAAGAAGTCTTAATTGAACCATGTGTTATCGATGTGAGCTTATAGACGGATCACCTGTAGTCCAATTGTGAAATGATTTTGACGTCAGTCTGTTTCGTCAATAACCTACAGCAGCCGTGAAAAAATACACTAAGCAATTTATTTATTTATTTATCGTGTGGCAAATTAGAGTATTAAGAACCGTGAGATCTTGGAAAATACAGTACCTACAGTTGCCAGGTGCAATAATGCAACAGTCGGTCACATGGTCAAATTGTTCGTCAGAGATTAACGGATTTCAGGATTAACATGATATTTTAAAAAGGTACCTGTAACAGTAAGCTTATTATATGAGCTAGAAATTAGCAAAGAAAAATGTATACTGCTCAAAACAAAATAAGGGCCACTTACATTTTTCTATTTTATTGTTAATTATTGGAAATAAACGAATTAATAAGTGGCATATAGGCATATAGCTTATCCTTCAGAATCTAACACATTTCATGTTGTTAAAGTCTAGTAGCTGGAAAATATATATAATTACTGTTTAATATAATTTTCACGTAACGATCACCATACTTATGGCCCCTATTTTCTTTTGAGTAGTATATATCCCAATAAAAGTCAGTCGACCGTCATAGATTTTTTTTCTTGTCAGGCGTGAGGAAACTGGGTATTAATTCATTATTCTTTATTTCTCTAGGTCGCAGTACAAAAGTGTCAAACGAAGACCCAGTAATTGCTTGTGTGGGAGAGAGAACGCATCACCTCATCGAGAACTTGGATCCCAGTACGGTACGTAGCTGTAGAACAGTCAGCTGCAGAAAAACGTGATCCGTTTGCATAGAAGCAGGGATCGGAACCGGTTTTTTGCAAAAACCTCGATATTACCACATATCTCGAACTATTGTATACTTCATATGTAGGACTCAGTTGTATTTTGAGGTAACGACTGCATATTATTAGATTGCTCATTTAGAAATGACTTAATTAACAAAGAACGAAAAAATAACGTTTTCGTTCCCATACAAAAAATACCGGTTTCCGATCCCTGCATATAAGTTTGCATTGTCTCACAATAACTGAAGAGAAAGTTGTTGTGTCGTCAGTCACTGTTTCGCAAATTGAGACCTGACGTCGTTTATGGACAACCACGCTATTCTTTGATTTAACGTCACCTCACCATTCAACAACAAATATATCTTGGCACCGCGATTCGAAGTAACTCAGGGTAATCAGAGGTCTCGTTTCGTTAGGCTTGACAAGTGCGGTTTTTTTTAATCATTATTGTGCTAACATTATCTTTCTCATCTTATCTTTTATACCCACATTATATGCTAGATCCTACCACTATCCATACTAATATTATAAATGCGAAAGTGTGTCTGTCTGTCTGTCTGTCTGTCTGTCTGTCTGTCTGTTACCTCTTCACGCTTAAACCGCTGAACCGATTTGGATGAAAATTGGTATAGAGATAGTTTGAGTCCTGGGGAAGGACATATGATAGTTTTTATCCCGGAAATCATCCCCCAAGGAGATGAAGCGGGGGGTGAACGTTTGTATGGAGCTACGATATAAACGAGTTCCACGCGGACGGAGTCGCGGGCAGAAGCTAGTTGTGAATAAAGGTGTAAATGTATGTATGTATAGATTATCTGCCTCAACACAGCGCTTCCTCTGGAGTTCTAATTACGTTTATTTTTTACTAGCTTCTGAATTTCGAAAAATCCTTTCTTAGTACACGTCCACGTACTGTAAAAAATATATGTTCCAAATTTCATGCTTATATCTTTAGTGGTTTAGGATGTGCGCTGTCTGTCAATAGATTAGTAACGGAAGAGTTTTATAATATGTATAGATTAGGCATCACGTCAAAACATTGGCTCAGATAAATGTTCTTACTTTGATTTGTATTCGAACATTCAAAACATTAGCCCATTATAGCCTTATCGATCTACGAGAAGCGGAAATAATTAATTTAAAGCACGCCTTTCATAATTTCCCGCTCCTTCCTGCCGCATTTTAAGACCAATAATTGATTTCAATTTTCAGAATTACTTCGTAAGTGTTTTCGCCGTCGCGCGGGACCGCAGAGCCGGATCCTTGCTCGCTACAGGCACCGTACGACCGAGGACGTCAACAGCGAAGAGGTTACGTGAAAATACACCTTACAGAGCTGACATTAGGGGAAAAAGTGTCTTTTATTTTAAGGTAAGTAACAACGCCTGGGGATTGTCAGTTGCTACGGTGAGTGATGTTGCTATGTTTATTGAGCAGGCGTCAGAATTTATTTTAACCCATTAGCGGCTGAATTTTTTTCATGTCGCCGATTTTGATGATTTTCAGATATATTACTATATTAGTCCTTAGAAACAGAAATATGAAATTAAAATGAAAATCCGACCGGTAGTTTAGAAAAAAATACCGATGCCGCATGGCATCTCTAGCCCTCTACCGTGTCAATAAAAAATATGTTATTATTTGTTAGCATTTATTGAACATGAAAGTTATAATTACATTCGGCACAAAGTCCTACGTTGCATTTGCAACATTGCAATCTGGATTGGCTTTTACATTGTTCCAAAGCACATCTGCGACGTACACCCTCGTCAGATGGTACCAAATAATGACCTATACCATCGTAGCGAATATCATCAGCAATTCGGTGTCCAGTCTGAGATTCTCGCGACGCTTGAGGACGGCCAGGACCTCGGGGTAGGTTACGGAAACGCAGCAAATATGTCTGGACAATGTGCCTCCGAAAGTCAAGTTGGGTCATTGTATTTCCTGATTTCCTAAATAAAGTCCAGGCATTGCAAATTACGGCATCAATAAGGTAGGTAAAGATGGGCCACTACCATTTTTTTCCTCTCACTCCGATCCGATAAGTACTAGTATTCTGGTCCATCAAGTCTGTACCACCCATATAATGGTTGTAGTGAGTAAATACGGCAGAACGAGGTACTTGTATCTTTTTTTTCTCTACCGCAGAATACCGGCCAATGTTTGATAATGGTTCTACACCATACAAAGTAGACATCGCCGTGACCACAGAGTTGTCTTTCCAACGTAACACGACGATGTTTTCATCCTGGCTTTTTGTATACTCATATGATCCCCGCGCAGTATTTTTCAACATAGTTTTCTTATTAGGTAAAGGAATATCTTTGGGAAGGCGGTTGTATAATCAGAGTAAGTACTCTTCTAAAACTGCTAAATCCTCATGTAACGTGCAGTTCCTAATAACAAAAGCAAACCATTTTTAGATAAACAGACACAAAAATAAATAAATATCTTAAGCAAACACGAATCAAAACGTAAAACATCACAGATATAATAAGTAACGGTATTGGGCTACCGGTGCCGCACGGCATCAGCAATAAAGATTCAGTTGTAAAATCAACAAAAATAGTGTCTACTTCAATGTTCTGTCATAATATGGTTCTATGATGTTTATTGATTACATCAAACACGAAAACAATAGCATTTAATCACAAATAACTTTTAAAAAAATCACACTTACTTGAAAACGGCGTCCATTTTTGCCACTAATTTGCGGAATAATGTTTACCGCGATCGTACTCGCCATCCGTGCCCTGTGATTGGCTATTTACCCAGCTAATCAAAAGACGCCTTCCTTCTAAACCGATTTGACGTATAACAATTCAACTAATCACAATTAACGCGAAATTTGGAGCGCAAGTTTAAAATTCTGATAGGTGATGCTAAATGGCATCGCTAGCCGTTAATGGGTTAATTTCGTTTTATAAATTGTTCGTGACCAAGGTAATACGTGCGTCCGATTTTCCTTTGATACTAGACTAAACTTTTATTACTGTATACATTTTTGAAGCCTATTTAATGGACTAAAAGAATGTCAAAGTGCTGGCTTCAATTTAATAACGATTATTCGTAATCAAATATAGTTTTCTCAAAATTCTGATTCTTGTCCTAAAATTTGGTAATAAGATTTAAGGCGCCTGATTGCGATATCATTACGGTCTTTTGAAATTAATGTCTGATATTTTATCTTTGAAGGTAAATTAAGATCACGTTTAAGTCAAATACGTAACTACGTGTATTTATTTTTATTATGTGTACATAATTAATAAATCTAATGTTTTTTTTAATTCAATACCTATATTTATATTAATAAAATCTATCTTATCTTATTAGTAATCATAACTTACTTATAAAAAAATTCTTTATAGGTAATACTAAATAAAAAATAATAAAACCAAAAAAATAAAATTCATTACAAAAAAAATTGTCCGTCCAAAAATATCAATAATAGAATGAATTTGGTATGGCTTCACGTTGCAAGTTTTGATTAGTTTTGCTTTTCATTCATCTTGCTAACGATAGTTTTTACTTAAGTTGGTATAGAAATATCTTTCGTTTAGCTATGTAAAAAAAATACTTCTGGCATAACTTAAAGTTTTTAATCTTGCACTGCAATCGTTCCTGGCCTCGTAACAAACCTAAAAAAGAATTGAATTTAAAATGTCATGATTCCTAATAAATACGATTAAGCTCACGTATTGTGGCATCATCCTGAAGACACAATCCCAAAAAATTCGTATATTATCACCCGTAGTAACAGATAATTGATATAGCCTGCGGCGGCGGTCAATAGTAAATTTGACAGCTAATGACATATTTACTATAATAATTGTCCGCCGCAATCAGGCCGCGGCGCGGCCGCCACGCGCCAAGTATGATAAGGGCTTAAATGTAATTTTAAGACTAGAAAGGAAAACAATCCTACATGGAAGTTTCCCATCAGCGATAGTCGCTTGTTTTGTCGCCACGCTGGTGTAAAGCATTTTGAAGCTCTAGCTTAAACTCACGATAACTTCTATAAAGAAGTGACACAGCAATTCGTTATGTTCTATCTCGGTCGCGTTATCGACGGCCATTTATCAGGTTTACTGTATCGGACGCGTCGCTAGCGACAATGCAGCTCACGTGTGACGTTATTTATACATATTTTGGGGCCGCTATTACACGTATCACATATACATTAACCACATATCACACGTCTGGCTGTGCTTGAGGGAGTGTTAGGCCCCACACTTATGTATGGTACTGAAAGTTGGGTGTGGCAGAAGAAACATCAGAGTCAAGTGAATGCAGTGGAAATGAGAGCGTTGCGAAGTATGTGTGGGGTGAGTTTGTGGGATAGAATAAGAAATAGTGTGATAAAAGAGAGATGCAGAGTGACTCTTCAGTCTTCAGTATGTTGTGACGAAAATTGAGAAGGGCATGCTAAGATGATATGAGTATGTAGAGACGATGGATGAAAGAAGATTAACAAAGAGATTGTATGAGGGAAAAGTTGATGGTACATTTGGATGGGAAAGACCTCGTCGAACTGTTTCCGACCAAATCGGAAAAATCCTGAAAAAAGGTCAGGTCAAGAGTACCCTAAACCGACGAGCATGTATGCTGAATGTAATTAATGTGAATGAAGCAAGAAAGGTTTGTCAAGATCGTAGCAAGTGGAATCCGTGATCTCTGCCTACCCCTCCGGGAAATAGGCGTGACTATATGTATGCATGTATGTATGTATTCCACTTATGTGCGGATACCGGGACGCAATTGGACTATCCTCAATATTTGGAATGAATCAGATTATGGTGCCACGCCACTCATCCTTGGGCATTGCGAGAACAATCGTTGTTGGGACACTTCGTGGATAATAGAGCTTACAGCCCGTCTATCATGGGACGGCCGCAACATACTCTCGATTTTTCTCCTTCTTGTTCTAAGTGTTCAAATAAGAGAGAGACGGATAATGCGAGAAAAATCGAGAGAGCTCGCGCGTCGCCGCGTGATACGTGCTGGGCGTATTTTTGAGACAGCAAACAACTGTAAGTGTCATTTTTTTCTAGACTTCAACGTTTTTCGCGACTACGGCAGATGATATGATATTAGCAGTCTATGTTTGTATTATCTATTAAGTACGTGTGTTCCTCCGTGACGTGATACTGAAGTGATTTTGGTAGATCAGTCGATTCAAAATTATGCTCTGGACGACATGGGCAACTTTTTGCATGAGAATAAAAATGAGTTAGTTTTCCGTATAGTCGGGTTTTTTTTATACAACGACGGTGTCAAACAAGCGTACGGCCCGCCTGATGGTAAGCGGACAACGCAGGCTATAAACGCATGCAACTCCCAAGGAGTAACATGGGCGTTGCGGACCCTTGATATGTTTGAGGATTCGCCGTGTTGACAGCTGAAGGAACAAATCATCTTATTGCTTATTGTTATTTCTACTATTTTATTATTACACGTTTTAATTTAACTTGGACTCTTCGTATGTTAAAACTGTCTTGTTATTCAAAATTCGCAAACCATTTTTCAGCGACATATAGTTATCCCATTGAGTTTAAGTTTGGCATACTTATTTAAATTCGGTGAAATATCAATATTATGAGATCACCTAGCTATTCTGATGATGAAGACATTCTGTCTGAGCATACTCAAAACTACACGAGATATAAACCCGTCGTCTCATTGGAACCCTCTCAACGAGTAGTTGATGTTGATGACCAGACATAGGAATCCGCGGGGCAAAATTGTTTGACAAGTAGGGAGTTCCTATATCGACAAATTAAATTATCGGTGCTCGTTCTATACCTACTAGTGATCGCCCCCAACATTGTGTGTTTTTTGTTCCATTGTTCAACATAGCATATTTTAAATAATCGCTAGGTTATATAATGGTCGGGGCGTAATACCTATTGCACTACAATTTAGTTAATATTATCTCAACGTCTACATAATTAAATAGAAGTAAAATAGCTACTTTAGACACACTATAAAACAACAGGTACTTGTCACTTGGGACGAGTTAGATTATAAAATTGTTTTTAAAAACGAAGAAGAGTATTGAGTTATTGTTTAATTATTTTTATACTCTTAATAAAAGCATATTTTTACAAGCAAACCCTTGTGTGATCACTAGTATATAGAACTAGTAGATAGTTGAGTTTATCGATATAGGAACTCCCTACTTGTCAACATATTTTGCCCCGCGGATTCCTATGTCTGGTGATGACTGTCCCAAAAACCGGCCAAGTGCGAGTCGGACTCGCGCACAAAGGGTTCCGTACCATTATCTGTTGAATGAAAGGTAAATTGCGGTTTACGATTTAAGACGTATCTATTAAAAAAAAACTACTTACTAGATCTCGTTCAAACCAATTCTCGGTGGAAGTTTGCATGGTTTGCATGGGTTTATTATTCTCTTATTATAGAAGTTACAGGGGGGGGGGGGACACATTTTACCACTTCGGAAGTGTCTCTCACGCAAACTATTCAGTTTAGAAAAAAATGATATTAGAAACCTCAATATCATTTTTGAATACCTATCCATAGCATGCCACACGTGTATGGGTTCGATGTTTTTTTTTTTCAGTTCTAAGTATGGGACAGCCCCGATTTTTTTTGTTTTTTTTCTAATTTTGTGTGAAAAGCTTAATGCGGTTCACAGAATACATCTACTTACCAAGTTTCAACAGTATAGTTTTTATAGTTTCGGAAAAAAGTGGCTGACGAATCCATAAGGGTTCCGTTTTTTGCCATTTGGCTACGGAACCCTAAAAAGTGCAAATTAAACTTCATCACCATCATCATATCAACCGAAAGACGTCCACTGCTGGACATAGGCCTCCCCCAAAGAGTGCAAGTTTAAACTTATTAACATTCAATTCACAGGCGTCCGTCGGGTCACCTCTTTGGCTCTCCGTGGCGACTTGTGGTGGTGCGGTGGATGTCGAGGTGCTGGTGAGAGGAAAGCAGTTGTACATCGCGAGGAACATAGGTTAGTTACATGACGGCAAGGTATTGTCGACGACAGGTGAGGCTACTTCCTAATAACATCCGATTTTGTTGGTGCGAAGGCGGTATGGTTTGAGTAAGCTGTAAATATAAGCAGATTCATTCCAGCGCGTTTAAGGTGCCGTAGGTTCATGGTCTTCTCTCCCTCTCACTGAGCATAAGCGTGACCGAGATGGAAGTGCGTGCTCGGAAGCGTGGGTATCATGTTTTTTTAATTTAATTTTTTGGCCGTTTAAATAAATAAAAAAGTAATCTCTGAATTCTCTCAAACATGGTATTACTTACTGATTTTTAGAAGCCATGTTAATATTTTTAGATTATGTGCATAATTTGTTACGAATATTTTAAGTCTATTTTAGACCCTTTTAGACCTATGTTCGTGTTTTTTTTCTATCGATTATCTATAGACTATTTAAAATTGCTTCATCATGTTTCGAATCACTGATCTCGCTGCAGAACAGCCTCAAGATTACTATTCGTATTTTTGAAACCATATTATTATAAAGAGACGCATTATATTGTTTCAAAAACTCTGTTCCCTTAACTTCGCTGAACCTACGGCACCTTAACCTTAAAGTTTTCCGCTCAAATAGCAAAACCTGAAATTGTTTAGTTCTGCAACCCACAAGGGTTGATCTATTTCGAGGAATATATTTTGATACAAACAAAAAATATTTTTCTCAAAGCGGTTTAAAGTAGAAAGAAACCGACCTGTATTTGAAGATTGAGAGGTAATGTTTTTAAAACTCCACTTACCAAAGTTGATTCTTAAATTCATATCTGCTTACTAACGAAATGACCATAAGTCTAACAATCAAGCATTAGAATTGTTACTCATCAGAAATGCTTGATATTTTAAAGTAAGGCGGTTTAAGGTTAGGCGAACGCGTGCGTGCGTGATGATGATGATGATGATGAAAGCGTGCGGCGACGCGACCGAGCATCGAAAGTCACGTAAACACAAACACATAACTTCACTCATAATATGGTGATTTTACACATGTAGCAATTGGTCACGATAACTTGATATAGGTAGACTGAGACGTCTCAGTTCAAATAGCAAGTAAAGTGCCAACCCAAGTAACAGAAGCGCTGTATATTATCTGAATAACTGTCCACTATAGAATCCTAAGCTACAAGCCTGCTGAATAAGAGCGTTAGAGGCGCCTCTAAAGCTGATATAACTCTGATTTGGGCACAAATTAAACAGCTATTAGCTGAATAACTGTAACTAATGGCGTCATATCAGCATTATTTGAGCATTATTTAAGGTAACAGTCACCCCAAGAGCTAAAAATTGACTGATTATGAGGACGTATGCTACCTGATATGCAGGGCAAACGACACATGGCCGCCCTGTATACGCTTTTATAACGGTAAAAGTTAGTAAGTAATGAATGTTTATAACGTCACCGTCTCCTTTTATATTCACACACGTAGAAAATTAATCGCAGTACAGGTCGACACACGTAAAAAGAGCTCTGGCGGCCATATATTTAAAATTGCGCGCAGAGCTCTTTTTACGTGTGTCAACCATTACATTTTTTGGAGTGCTTATTAAACGACAAAGCTAAAATAAAAGAGTGGTGGCTATTTCAAGCAAATCTTCGATAAGTAAAAATTAGATTCTTCGTTGCTTACCTATTTCTTTGAACTCTTTTGGGAAATTTAATGTTACTGTCAAATTCTATGTGTATTAAGTGAGAATTATCAAGCGCCATTATAAAAAAAATAGTTCCGTGTGTGTACGTATGTTTTTCAAGTGAATTAGTGTATTTTGGACATATTATATAATTTGGTTAAAAACATTTTACGATCTAGTATGTAATCTTAGCTTCTTTTAATATTATTCCTTAATCTTAATTAAACAAGTTATTTATCTATAATGTAAATACGGCCATGTAAACTCAAAAAATTAGAACAATTGCTGATTCATTATCAGCAATGTGAGCCGCATGATGACAAATAAATGGTGCGAGCTGTACAACTGTTCACTCGTGGTTCTTTATTCAGCATGGAGCTCAATAGAGGGTATGAATTAGGCGATAGTTCGGTTTTAAGAGGAATCAAGAGGAACGTGTGAATCAATTTGCAGCAGTTTGCTGTTATTCGCGTCCATTGAGGTTCACCTATGGGGTTCGAGTGGACTAAATTAAGAGTGTAATGATAACAGCTGACTAACAGCGCGGTGCGAGCGTTCAAATAAGCATTACTAGAGATCACTTATTAACTCCTGATATTATATTAGTTCACATGTTCACCCTTAAAAAGCTAGTCATTGAGTGGTACACGCGTGACCTGTTATTCAGCAATTAGCATAAATTGTCACCATTAAAATGCTCTTAGAGCTTAAGCTAAATAATAGTAACTTTATCCACAATACTAGTATAGCTTCGTTGTGTTGCTTAATAAAGTCATTATACAGATTTTAGCACCTGATGTTCTACTAAGCAGCTGTTGTATTTACGTTGAACTCTAATATGTCTTCATAAATGCTAAAACTTCCCATGTGAAGTTGAAGTGATAAGATATAATGTACTTTAATTGTGATACTTGGGAAATTGCTAAGTGTGTAATGGCTTTTATAAGTATAGCACGTTGATTAGCTTAACACCCATTATAATTCCTATTTCCTTGAAATAAGATTGAACGTTTTTTATAGAGTGCCAATATAGGCAGGATCTCTCATTAGGCAGTGGTGTACAATTGTGAATTAAAGTTAATTCACAATTGTACACACAGGGTATAGTGAGGTGGCTCAAGCGTGTCTCATGACAGCTTCAGTTTGTCTTTGTAGCCCTCTGCGAAACAAGCCCGCACTTAAACAATTTGCAGTAGTAATTAAAAAGGTCCTTCAGAAGGCACCATGGTCAGGACTGTAAACTGACCATTCATGATCCTTATTGTAACGGTATAAGGTCTATTATGTATGTATACAGTCTTACGCTAAGAAAGTGTTCTATCACTTTTTGAATTTATTATTTGAAGATGAACGTTATTTTACTTTAGCACACTATCTTGGCTTGGCTGGAACAAAATTATCTTTTCCAGATCGTTACCTCAAATTTTCCGTGGACGCTTCCTCCTCGATCCAGGAAACCAGTGACGAGGGCTCCGTCCAGTTCGACTCCAGCTCAGAGGAAACCAAGATGCGCTACGTGGTACGAGTGCTTCCAAGTCGGTGGGATCAGGATACAGTTGGAGTCGAGGTGAGCCATTCACAAAGCTCGCCGAACACTTAGATAAGATAAGAACGGATAAGTTGGGTTCGACGATGAAATGTTGTTAGATAGGGACCCAGAGAGCAACATGTCCAATCGGATTTTTTTTTATGAAAGGAAGTATATGTAAAAACAAAAAAAGTCTTAATGACTGACACCTTTCCTTGGACTGTCTGTCTCTTCTTGAATAGGTTAGAAATAAAAACGACAATGTCAGCAAATAATTACTCGCCTCACTGAAGAGAACATTCAAAATTTTCGACTACTCAACCAGCATAATCTACACCTGTTGTTGTAAATGCCCTACTTGCCAAGCTCTCCTCAGTATTTCATGTGCACTTAATAAAAAATTTTTTAGTTGACAGCATCAACGTCTCGCTGGGGCATCAATGCGCCAGAGTTCTCCGACGAAAGTGCGACTGTACGTGAATTAAGACCGAAGCGAACATGCCAGTCCATCGACATCGCCTTCCTGCCCGCCGCGCACAATACCAACGATGTCATCAGGTAGAAATGCATTCACCAAATAATTCGTGGCTCCATGTGCCTTAGTGTGTAAAAATGTTAACAATATTTGCGTAACTATTACGATACTCAATAGTCAATAGTGTTTATTTCGTAAACTTAGGCACACCAATTAGAGGTGTATAGTAAGAAATATTGTTCCACTATGTTTTGCCTTTCAGCATACATAAACATGATACATACTAACTGAATATTTGTGTACAATAAAATAATAAATAAAAGAGTCTACATTCTACAATAATTTAAATTAATTAATTATTCAATATCAACACAATAAATTATTATAACATTTTCAATTATTCCATGTAAATCCCAATTTAATTAAATGAATATTATGAAATCTTATAACTATAAACTATCGCATGTTAAGAAATCTGATAAGGAATAAAAACATTTACGAAACGAACCTTGTATGTGTGATGTGGCCTGCGTTATCAGCCTAATAAGTTAAAAGTATGAGATATAATATTGCTCATGAATCCGAATTTACTCTTAAACATAATTTGTTTACTGACCGGAAAAGTTTTAAGGCCAAATTGTAACTTACTACAGCCTCCTGAGACTGAGACCCGGAGTAAGCTTTTATGTTTTTGAATTAGGAACTTTTGAACTTTTTAACATTCCGTCAATGTTCAAAATTATGTTTAAAATTAAATATGTACACCATTTTGTACGCGGGGTCTAAGGAGAATAGAATAACTAAGAAACCGCATATTAAGCAGGCTTTTTCTCACAGGTACTGCATAATTGCTCGAGAGACGAGCAATGGGGATCTGTATTCCTGCGCCTCAAGGCGGGCTTCAAAGATGTGCATCAACCACGTGCAACGGCCCCCGTAAGTTTCCTACAGTCTAAGAAAGATAATACTTAACAAAATTGGTTTTAGAAAGTGCGCTGGGCTTAGTTTTACAAGTCTCCGCTGATGGAAACTGACGACAAAACAAGTATCTCACTGCTTTAGAATAACCTACTCACTCTTGCTTTTCAGAAGCAGCATAATACGTATGCATACTACTCAAACGAAAATAGGGACCACAAGTATGGTGATCGTTACGTGAAATTTTATTAAACATTAATTTATATTTTTCCAGCTATTAGACTTAAATACCAGTATGAAAGTGGTTGTATTCTGTAAAGGATGCGGGACATCATTCATTAGCCACTTATCAATTCGTTTATGTCCAACTAGCTTTCGCCCGCGACTTCGTCCGCGTAGACCCGGGATAAAAACAATCCTATATTTTAATCTAGGCTATAAACTATCTTCGTGCAAAATTTCATTCAAATCGGTTCAGCCGTTTAAGCGTGATTGAGTAACAAACATCCAAACATCTAAACTTTCGCATTTATAATATTATATAGTAGGATAATTAACAATAAAATAGAAAAATGTAAGTGGCCCTTATTTTGTTTTGAGCAGTATATTATATTCGTTTCAATATGTTCAGTTTCAATTTGCACAATGAGACTAATCGAACAACAAATCTCGGTGGACAATGCAATTTCTACTATTCTCCAATCGATTTATCTACTTATTCGAGATACTAATGTTTTCTTAAAGTGAACACTCTTTCTTTTTACTTTCTTACTACTTTTGAAAGTCATCAATTTTCATGCCTCATTTCAGCTCAAGAGTAATCATGCAGAGAGTGAACGGTCTGAAAACCGGAAGAAAATACGCCATCCAAGTGACTGCGTCCAGCAAGGGAACTTCTGTACCATACAAAACGTTGTACATCGACTATTCTTGCAAAGGGGAATAGGGTTCACTCGAGAGCAAAGGGTAAATTTTATATTGGGATTTGTGCGATTTCCGGCCGTATTGCTCTTACTCGTAGCCGTAGGTAATCAAAAGTGTACAGTACAATGACACCATAAGTACAATTTACGTCACCGCCTTTGTTTGTAGTTTGATAGTTAGATGTACTTTGCGAGGCCTGTTTGCCAGGGGTGGCCCGGCTCGCGGAGGCAGGTTTTCTTAAATGCCCGGCATGGAATTTTGAGTCAGTGACCAGCATCCTGGGGGACCAGACCCTGCTGGGGAGGGCACGGCCCACGTATACCCCTCTATATGCCCATGCCCGGCAAATGAGTATACCTACACAAGTCACCTTACCACAGGCACCAAGGCACAGTGCTTCTGTTTTTGTTTATCAATACAACTTAGTTATTCGACTAGCTGTCTCCTACGACGCTAAACCACATAGCAAGTAACGCGTGACGGCAAGATTGTTTAACTTAAAACGACAAAAATGCAATTGACGATGGATTTTATAGTTTTGTTGTTTGTATGAAATGAAAGGTAAAGATAACAAAGAGACGTAATAAAACTGACCGAACTGTGCCATGAATAAAAGAAAGAAAAAGAAAGAAAGAAGACACTTATTCGCTACACAAAAGACACATAGAGACAAAGAAGAAGGGAGTAGACCTACAATACATTTGACAAACATTGTGTGTCTTCGCGGCAGTGAATCGGTCGCTGTCTCAGCCGAGGTGTGAGACAGACACCTACAACGTTGATTTTCAGACAGCACCGTACGTGACCCACAGAACGCAATAATACTAAATAGAATAATACTGAATAGCTACTGTTTTTTTTTTTATGCGTAATTGTTTTACAACCCTTATTGATCATAACAATTAAACAAAAGATGTCGGTAATGGTTCGTTTTAAGTACTTGTCGTCGTCTTAAATAAAACAAACTATACCTGTGCCTACCCGTTCATAGGAGTATGTAACCCAAGTAAAATAATGGTTTGTCACAGTGATATGTCATTGTTTACTTATTGTCATTATGATCACATGGAATTTTGACGGCTGTCACCGTTTGCCGGCCGGCGCGGCGCACTGATGAATGTACATAGGGGACAGTGACAAAGTGCCTGGTCGGACCCGACACGGTACTGTAAATCATCCATCCATCATAAAAGTAGACCTTCAGAATTGTTACCACCTTTTAAGGTACAGACAGACGTGCTCATTACTAGCACGAAAGCATGCCACTATTGAGCAATTGCTGATGTGTAACATTACCCGAGGCGCGAGTCGAAGGGGGCGTGCTCCGAGCGCGTCTGAACAGTCCGTACGTTTGCTTTGAGCATGCTTATGAGAATTCTTAAAACAAGCATGCTTATTGCTGGCAAATGTGAACAGTTGCAGAGCATGCTAATTTTAAGCAAGTTCATAAGCTTGCTTTTTTTTTGAGCACGTCTGTCTGTAGCTTGACACATACACTGCCAAGAATCGCTACGCATTACGCACGTAGACTTACACGCCGATCCCGTAGTTTTCCTCGTATGTAGCGGACAGCGGCTACGGCGTAGGCGCCTGCTAAGCGGGTTCCTGGCAATGAAAGTGTTAAAGGTGGTAACAAGCCTGAAGGTCTACTTTTGTGCACGGCTTCGGAATCAATCATGTTCGTACACTCGCTTCTAAGGAGCGCGGAAAACATATCAACATGCAATCAAGATGTAAAACTGATGAACTGAATTCTAGCCTCGGAAGTGTCCGCTTTAAGTCCTTAAATTTCTGTAGAGATACCTGTACAACCTCTTTAAGTACCGGTATTTTGATTCGCAGGGTGACTGGTCAAAACGGTTTACTTATAAAATTTGTTATTATATTCGCGTGTCTTGTGTCTCTTGTTTCAAATTGTACTGATTTAAGACTACATTGTAAATGATCAAACGGGGATAGTTTAAGGACCTCAAAAGTACCGTCTCCGTACCACTATCAAGGGAATCAAAATTTATAGAGTACTTTCCATTGACATCCCTAGCAGCATTTTCGTTGGCATTTCGTTGGGCCAACTCAGTGATCAATGGCCCAACGTGGGGCCAACTTAAAATGCTACTAGGGCTAGGACTACGAAATTATATTAAGTAATATCGTCTTGTACTACAAGGACAGGGAAAAATGGAACGTCCGAGTCTGACTGGCACTTGTCCGGTTTTTCCAAAGTAACCCTAGTTAACGGTTCCTTGTGTAACCTAGCGTGTACTAAAATATAACAGTGTAATTCTTGACTTTATTTTGTTCAGTGCAAATGTAGAATTAATTTGCAAGCAAACACATTGAAGATACATTCTTCAGATTATTTGTACAAACTTAATTAAAACCGATAATTCAAGAATGTATTAAAAAGAAGGTAATTTTGTAGCTGGATATATTTTTATTAATATTTTTTGGTTTATGTACTTAGGCTATTGTGATTTAATCATTATCATTATTGTAAATAATTATCTCTCTATATTTATTCTTTTACCTAACCATATACCATATTGAACAAATACAAAAATTCCTATTTTTTTAGTAATACTGTGGCATTTATTTTGGTAGGTAATTAATTAAGTTTAAGTTAGTTAAATAAATAAGTTCCTAATTATTTTTATGTACATAGTGTGTAAAAGACAGTTCAAAGTATATCCGTTTTTAATTAGACTGACTATAATTTAACCATACTAACCTACTCATAATCATCATCATCATATCAGTCAAAAGACGTCCACTGCTAGACATGGGCCTCCCCCAAAGAGTGCCACAATGACCGGTCCCCTGCCACCCGCATCCAGCGGCCTCCCGCGACCTTTACCAGGTGATCAGTCCACCTTACCATCGGTCTACCCACGCTGCACCTGCCTGTAGGTGGTCGCCACTCGAGAACCTTTCCGGCCAAACGGCCTTAGGTTCTACGTGCAATGTGCCCCGCCCACTGCGACTTAATTTTAGCGATTCTGAGAGTTATATCGGTTACCTTAGTTCTGCTGCGGACAGCCTCATTTCTGATTAAACCAAAATCATACGGTCTGCACAGGCAGACTATATTGAGAGTGAGGGACAGCCCTCACTCTCAATACAGCACATCCTCGGTAGCTCTGGCGACTACTCACCACCAGGAACACACCACCACATACGTACAGAGCAAGTAGTGGCGTAATTATTGCTGCGGTCTGTAGGTACCTACCTCCACCATACACTTCCCCGGTCAAGCTGCTCTATATATGAGCGAGATAACATTTCGATGTGCCCTACCTCTCCATAGTCTGTGTACCTATACATACATAGACTATGGAGAGGTAGGAAGACTATGGAGAGGTAGATAGACTATGGAGAGGTAGGTAGACTATGGAGAGGTAGGTAGACTATGGAGAGGTAGGTAGGCCATGGAGAGGTAGGTAGACTATGGAGAGGTAGGTAGACTATGGAGAGGTAGGGCACAGCGGGAGGTGATGGACGCAGGTGACCGGTGGTGATGTGGTGCAACCCGTGTCGAAACGTCAGAAATAAAGGTAAATAAATAGGGTTAGTATCAGCTCGTCTAAAACGCAACGGGCCAAAGGGGTTACTGGTCTAAAACGCTGCCGGTCTAAGCAGTAAGTGGTGTAAAACCCAGCTGGTCTAAATATCGCGTTAGACCCGTGTAAAACAACAATTTAAATAATATTCTCTAGTATCTAACTTTAGTCACTGTTTTTCATTTCATTTCCATTTCATTTATTGTATAGCCATGAACACATTTACATAATAAGGTCTTATAACTAAGGATGGTAAGCTCATGACACCCTGTTAGGGCACACAATATTTGCTAAATCTAGTTTAGTTTAATACCTAAAATTGTTTTACATCAGAAATAACGTATCATAGCTGGCGTGCAAAAGACTCTATACATATTATCTAGTCAGTTATATTAAGTTAACTTAAATTTAGGTATTTTACATGCAGATAACAATTTACAATTTTCGGTTTTACTACCTCGTCAGCTTTTCATCATTAAAAAACTCCTGAATTGAGTAATAGCAGTGATTAATTAACATGTCTTTTAATTTATTTTTAAATATGTTATCATTTGGTTCTAATTTAATAATGTCCGGAATTTTATTATAAATTGAAATAAGATTATATTGGGGCCCATTTTTGAAGATGGCTAAGTAAGATCTAGGTAAAAGTAATTTGTTCTTATATTGACTTCTTGTTTTTGACGTTTCCGGTTTTGTCGGGAACAGGTCTGGGTGTTTACGAACAAAGAGGGCTGCTTCCATAATATATACAGCGGGTAGTGTTAACAACCTAAGTCTAGTAAAATGAGGGCGGCAGCTGCTTGGAATATGGATGTTAGCTAATATGCGAATACATTTCTTTTGCATTGTGAATAGTTGGTGAGAGTCAACGCTGGCTCCCCACAAGATCACACCATACCGGAGACTCGAGTAAATATATGCAAAATACACAGACAACGCAGATTCAAGATCAGTGTTCGATTTCAATATACTTAGTGCATAGATATATTTTGCTATTTTTGTTTTCGTGTTTTGAATGTGGCTTTTCCAGTTTAAACTGGAGTCAATAGTAGTTCCTAGTAGTTTGAAATCGGTAACCTCTTCAATTTCATTATTATCTATTTTCAGTTTTAACTCTAAGGATTTCTTTTGGGTGGGTTTGAATTGCATAATTTTGGTTTTTTTGAGGTTGATCTCGAGATTGTGGTTCTCAAGCCACTTTTGAACTGTAAGGAAATTGTGGTTGAGGTTCTTGTTACATTCATTACTATCTATACCATTGACCAGTAGGGAGATATCGTCGGCGAACATAACACACTTGACATTTGCATCCAACATTTTGGGTAAATCATTTATGTAACATAGAAATAAGGTGCAACCTAGCACACTTCCCTGGGGAATGGAACTGGTTATAGAAGTCCATTTTGAAGGTATTGTCTCGATCTCCCGGGTCTCGAAATCATAGTTTTCTATTTGAACATATTGTTTTCGATTTTTCAGGTATGATTCAAACCATTTATGCGCTTTACCCCGTATCCCCAGGTCGTACAGTTTTGTAAGCAAAATTCCATGGGACACTTTATCGTAGGCCTTCGTCATATCTAATAGCAGCCCTATTCCGTATTGTTTTAAGTTTATTTTTGCTAAAATTTCTTTTACATAGTTATAGACTGCTAAGGTTGTTGAGTAGTGTTTTCTAAACCCATATTGGTTTTTATCATAAATGCTATATTTTTCAAAAAAGTTGTTCAGACGGTTTGACATGGCCATTTCAAACATTTTTGAAACTGCCGGTAAAAGCGCGATAGGACGATATTGGCTTGGGTTGTTTGCGGCGCCCCCTGGTTTAAGGATTGGTTTTATCTTTGATATTTTTAATAGGTCTGGAACTATACCTTCATCAAAGGATTGATTAATTAGCCACGTTAAAGGTGTTACCAATTCCGTTGCGCATGTTTTTATCAAACTTGATGGGATTTCGTCGCAGCCGTAACTACTTTTATTTTTTAATTGTTTCATTAGCTTAATTACCTCTTCTTCATTGACGGGGCTAATGTAAATAGAATTATTGACGGGAGAGATAACGGGACGTTCAAGCGCTGGCAGCCGCGCCGCCGCTGCGTGCGGCGCGGGCGCCGATGACTCACCTACTGACGCGAAGTACTCGTTCAATATGTTAGCGATTTGTTGTTTTTTTAATTATTAACAAAGTACTAAAATATGGAAACTAACAAATGTTTTAAAATTACCACGCAACTGTTCCTTTAGATCAGTCTCAGTTTTAATCTTAAACTTCGGTGTGATACTTTGAGCTCTGTTTTTTTCAGGTGCTTGATGTCTTCCATCAGGGATCCTGTTGTTTTACCAAATTTATTTTGGTCAAATTTCATCTCCGAAACAAAGTTTAGCAACTATTTTGTTTGCCAATGCAAACTTTCCCACATTTTTAATTACAATTACATTATGACATTTGGTCTTTTAGCAAATGCTTATATAACGCAAAAAAACATTAGACAATAAACATTTTGTCAAGTTAATGATATGGTAAACTATAAATAGACAAAAATTCACATTTAAATTTTATCAAAATTATATTAATAAAACGGCATGGTTTCTTAAATAAAAAATGCACGGTTAGGTAGGTCGGAAGGCAAGGGCGTTAAATTAGGTTAGGGCAGCCAAAGAAGGGGGGGGGGGGGGGGAAGAGCCCCCCACGGAGGCTCGGGGGGCGAAGCCCCTGCACTAAAAAAGCATACGATCGTAACAATTATATCATTTGGTAGGTTAGGTTAGGGTTAGCTTGTGTCCCTTAGAGCGGAAATAGGCACCCCGCTAAGCGGGGTGACGTCTACACGCTGGCGGTTAGGTTAGAATTGCGACCTCTACACAAATTAATTTATACTCCCTACCCACATAACAAAAACAGTTGTTATATTATTGTGTATCTTATACATCATTGAAATAAAGATGCAAATTATTTGCCATTGAAGAGTTCCTCTTCTGATTAACCGACGGAATAGAAATGGTAAATTAAATATTGACGATACATTGGTTAAAACATATTATGCCAACTAACATATTTGACTGAATGAAATTTGATCAAAGTACTAGTTGGTAAACGAGATATTGCTTAAACATGAACATGCCAAACATTAGGTTTGCCAAAGAATGATTTGTCAAATGTTAATTTGGCAAATAAAATTCAACGTAATTTTTTTTGGGAAATGATAATTTGTAATTTTTGGTAAAACAAAGGTAACCCCTTCCATCAAATTGTAACCGGCAGTTAGATGTTCCATCACGTCACTTAGACCATCAATTTCGTCTGGTAATACCACCCAACCATGCTTGCATTACCACCCTCAAAGAACATCTGTAGTATCTGCAATCAAAGTATATTTTCACTTCTCATGCTCAAAAAGTACATCTTTATGCTGTGCGTAGGCGACATAAAGTTGCTTTTTATGCTCTAGTCCCTAAAGTAAAGTCTTCGCCGAAGATCAAGGTAATCGGTCTAACAGCCACACGAGCAACTTTAACTGCATAGAATGAACTCTTTATTTTTACTTTTTTATTATGTTTCGTTAGTATTCTAAGACCAAGGCAAGGATACTAACAGCCAAAGTACACAATAAAACTTCATGAAAAAGGATTTTCATTTCATTTCCTCGCAATCGAAGTGAAAAGTAGAGAATTTACTAAGCGACTTATTTCTTACTTACTTTTGCTTTTAATTCCGGACAGTGCTTGTAATTAAAGTCTCGACCTTCCAAACTCATCATTTCGAGACTGTGCTTTGTGGTATTATTAACGTGAAAGTATCTGCAGCGTGTATTATACATTATACACACTGAACGCGGAGTCCATTAACCCTAGAAATACGCCGTCAGTAATGCATTTGATAATACAATTTTAAAGGTCCATTGTTAATAAGAAAGGAATAATATAATGGACAATCATATGTAATGGACAATAATTATTCCTTAATATGTAAGAGGTCACCCTCTTCTTTATGACAGGAGGCCCAACTATGAGTTGTAAATATAAGATGTGGGTTTTCTTGTACCTGCATCTGCCTTATTTATGAGAGCTAGGATAAGGTGTGCTGTGAAATAAACAGTATTTTTATGATATTGTATGTCCATAAAGTTGATGGGTAGAGTGGAGAGATAATGTTTGAATGTTTAGATGTTTGTATGTTTAGATGTTTAGATGTTTGTTACTCAATCACGCTTAAACATCTCAACTGATTTGGATGAAATTTTGTACGAATATAGTTTATAGCCTGGTTTAAAATATATTATTGTTTTTATCCCGGGTCCACGCCGACGAAGTCGCGGGCGGATGCTATAGTTGATTAATAAATTAACACATTTTCAATTTTGTATGAAGCAGTACCGTCATCACCATCACCCCCTAGCGTTATTCCCGGTTGTGGCCCTAACTAAAGGAGCCCGCGGTCCGCTTTGACACCTAATCCCCAGATTTGGCAGGCACTAGTTTTACGAAAGCGACTGCCATCTGACCTTCCAACCCAGTGGGAAAACTAGACCTTATTGGGATTAGACCGGTTTCCTCGCGATATTTTCCTTCACCGAAAAGCTAACGACAAAAATTCAGTACATAAGTTCGTGAAAACTCATTGGTACGAGCCGGGATTCGAACCCACGACCGCCGCTTGACAGCCGCATGCCTGAACCACTAGGCTACCGTAGCTTTTACTCGTCTTTTTAACCGACTTCAAAAAAGGAGGAGGTTCTCAATTCGGTTGTATTATTTTATATTTTTTTTTTCAATGTTTGTTACCTCAGAACTCCGTCATTGATGAGCCGATTCGTAATATTTTTTTTGTTTGTAAGTATATGCTTCCAGGTGGGTCCCATTTTCTTCAAAAATTCAATTGGATGATGGGATCCATGGGTAATTGAGGGAACTCCTCAATTATATTAGGGACGCGTGTAGTAATTTCGGTATTTCCTATTATAACTCGTGTATCTACACCCGGAAATCGTAAATTTGGTGGAGTGGAATTGATGATGAAGACCACAGATTACTTATGGAATTCCTCAATTATGTACTTAAAAGTACAAAAGTATATCACAGATTCTGTTAAGATTCTGTTTAAATAGCAGGTAATGAAGTGCCAAAGGTGATCCTTGTAGAATTGACGGAAGTCCTCAAATATTATCGGGTCACATACGATTGGGTTTTTTTCTCTAATAATCAACGCATTTGCTCTCGGAAATCAGTTCATGTGGTAAATTGGAAAAGAAATGTGGAAATGTTCTCGTGGCTTGGCGGAGTACTCAATTGAAGTCGGTTAAAACTTTGTTTTTAAAGTAAATTATTCTTATAACCAATGACAATAATAAAACAAATTATGACGGGTACTTACTAGCTAGCTTGTGCCCTCGACTTCGTCCGCGTATACTCGTTAATCGTCTATAGCAGGGGTCAGCAAAATTTTTGAACAAAGAGCCAGATTCCGGAAAAATTACGATTTTTCGGAAGCTCAAAGAGCCACAGTACCAAATTTTAGGGCAAATAATAATTTCGGTTGAGTCTGCAAAGTAGATATTATGTTGTGTTTGAGTTCGATAAAAATAATTATATTTGCCTCGCGCTATTTACGATTTTTTTTGTCTGATTTTCATAAAAAAAACGATTTTTTTCGAAGAGCCGCAACAAACCTTTCAAAGAGCCGCATGCGGGTCGCGAGCCGCGGTTTGCCGACCCCGGTCTATAGGTATTGTACTACGCTTCCACATATATGCTTAATAGTAGACTTTCACTTCTTTTTAACCACTTTAAGGGGTTATCTTCAGGATAAGAACTATCCCATGAAAAACATAAATGTGAAAATGGGAACCCTTTTCAATATTAAGAATATGCGTGGTTATCAACTTAGCCGACAAAAGAAATTGAGATCTAAATGGCTGCCAAATCCAGTAGATAATGCTAAAATAAAATGTCTTCTTAAGAACATACAATTTCTTATTTTTTCTACTACTTACAACAATATGCTATATGAAACTATAACTTCTTAAATTTGAATAGTCGAATTATTTTCATAGAGCATAATAACTTAGGATGAACTGATGCTCAAGACTTGGCTTGGCTAGTTTACTTCGTTCGCTTCACTGCCTCGTTCGATTTTTTTTATTTCATTATCTCTAAGCAATATGGTCCTAGAACCACCTAGAATGTAAAGTTGTTCCATCCATGTCAAAGCTATGGATCAGTTTTTCAACTTCATACTAAGAAATAAGATGCTGAAGTGTAAACGTCAGAGTAAGGACTCAATTGACTACCTCATTATTCTAAAAACCTGCCAATCATCATTACCTAATGTATATCCAAGTGGCCGTAGTGTTTGGACATCTGCAACTCCGAAAGAATTACAAGCGCTTTGCGAACCTTTATTTTTATTCTGCTGGCTGGAGCGGAATGCAAGTATCTCGCTCACAGCGTTTCCTCGGGAGCCTCTTCGCCAGCTCTCGCTTCTCGCCAGCGACCTAAAAGATTCCATTTCTATGAGTAATACAAACGCGATTCCAAATCCAAATCAAGTCAAATAGACCACAGAGAAGATCCAGTGTTAGTTGCAGTGCTCCGCAAACTTGGCCTATGTAATGTACAGAACGTACTCTGTAGAGTTCCCCAACTTCTAGCGGAGCTGTCTTGGGGTTTAGATCTGTGTCTAGCCTGTACCCTCGGGCATTCTTGGAAAGGAGATTCTTGAAGTTGAACAGACTGAACTTAATGCACTTAAAAGGCATTTCATAAACTGTGCATATACAGCTTGAGTTTGAAGTAGTTTAGAGGTTATTAAGAAAATGTGCCTGAGATTGATAGACAACTATTTGAAACATAATGCCTTACTGGCTATATCTATCGGATTTTCTAACCAGACCACTATTTTAGAAAATAACTTTAATATTATTTTTTTAGCAAAAAATACACAAATGTACAAATGGCGAGCTTAAGGCCTCTCACAGACTGGCGCGGCCTGTCCGCGGCGGTCAAGTAGTAAACTTGTCAGCTATTGACCGCCGCGCCAGTCGGTTGCAGGCTTAGTGCCAAATGTCTTTTTTTAATGCGTTTTCGTCAAAGAGCGCACTGGCCGGTGATAAAAAAGTACAAATTTTCACGGCCGAGTTTTGTTTCTTCGGGGAGATTTTTTTCTCAGGCTTGAGCATTCGATTTCAAAATTTCTTTCACCTGCGCAAAGACTGCGATCCTTATATATTTAAGCTCAAAAAAGCAATTTTAAAAATAATTTCATTTAGTAGTTTTCATAATTTATAAAAATTACAAAATGTGATAAAATCACAATCAGTTGAAACACGTATAAAATTTTCAATTTTTCTATAAGTATATAATGTATAGTATAAATAAGCCATATCGTGTCTGGAGGAGTCCAAACTTGGTATGTTTCGAAAATTGTTTTTGTTTTAATGTAACAAACATGGCTGAAATATGATGATGTGATATATTTTAAGAATCTGCTTCGTAAGCCCTTTTATTAGGTACCACACACGATAGGTTTCAGAACAAAATATATTTTTTTCTATACATAAAAAAGATGTCTGAACTCCTCTCCTTTTTCGTTCTTTTTCGGGCTACGGATCAAATTGATTCGTTTGGCCTAAAGATCAATCGTACCGATTTTCAAAACTTTAACACCATTTGCCGCATGTTACTGAATTACGGGGTGTACCGCTAGCACTATGAGTTGTAGGACAGAATGCTTTTTTTATATACAACGACGGTGGCAAACAAGCGTCGGTACGGCCCGCCTGATGGTAAGCGGACACCGCAGCCTATAGACGCACCCAACTCCAAAGGAAAATTAGAATTGGAGCTAAACGCGTCTCGTCAATGACTCTCACTCTGATATTGACGTATTTATAATAGTATTATAAATACGTCAATATCAGAGTCAAATATTATACTGGTTGGTTATAAATACGTATTTTTAGTCCAAAGAAAGTAAACGATTTTGTGAGAACATGCGAAAATTTAATTTGGTAACCCACAAATCACATTCGCACAAAAGTTTCGATATAGTCCAGTTGAAAAATAAAGGGTTTTTTCAGAGTTACATCACCTATGCATGGTCTGATATGGTCATAGTTTTTTATTTATCTAGCATATGAACGGACAACTATTCCAATCAAAACCAAGACATTATAGCTTGTCTGTATACTAGCTGCCAGTGTCCAACAAAGAACCCAGGCTGACACGGAATAAACTATAGACCTGTATTTTTCCTGAAGATCCATTGTATTCAGCGTGGAACACAACGATGGACTTTCCCGCGAGAGGAGGATAGTTTACCGTTAGTGCTTACAATTTTCCAAATAAACCATGTTAATATTTCTAACCGTTTCCAAGTTAGAGTTCTTTAAACTTTAGTGCAAAAATCTGCATATTACCACTTTAACGGGGAATAAGGTTAATACCATCACTGGTAAACAATCTTTTAAGGGATGACAGGAATAACTGTCACGGGAAAGTCATCAGAATTTTGCTTGAACCCTGAATAAAAAACAGTAAAATTGACAAATTATCGAGAAGCATGTCTGTCATATATTTCTGGAGTCCGCTGGATGCGGGTGGCGCAGGACCGGTCACTTTGGCACTCTTTGGGGGAGGCCTATGTCCAGCAGTGGACGTCTTTCGGCTGATACGATGATGTGATGATGTCTGTCATGGATGGTAATCATTTAACAGTTATAAAGATCAATTATGGTTGGCGCCATCATTAAAATAAAGGTCATTTAAGTATCATTATTGAAAAAAATACTTCGCAGTCTTGTGTAATCATTACTAAGTATTTGACTCTACTGCCCTTTTATGACAATATATTTTCTTTAAGGTTCATGAAAAACATCCACCCAGTATACCTACTGGTAAAAAAAATCGGATGAGTCATTTCGTAGGTTACACTTACAAAGCCCCAAACTGACATTTCACACTAGCCTTAGAAAGCTCGTTTTCAATCAGTAATAAATTGCCATTTTAATATAATCTTATCAGGTAGGTAGCTACCTGAAGAGTAACGGCCGCCATACACGGACTGCTCGAGCAGTAACCCAGTGATCAACATACACGGACCTCTCTTGCAGTCAGACCGCATGATGAAATTTCACCGCGCAGCCAACCACCCGAAGCAGTTGCAGCTGCTTGAGCGGTTCGTGTATTGCGAACGACGATTTTGTATTGAAACTGCAGATTACCCAACGGCGACCGCTCGAAGCTGTTCGCACTGACTGCATAAAGCAGTCCGTGTATGGCGGCTCTAAGGTATTTTCGTTTCATTAATTTAGCCAAAAAACTGAGATTCTTATTGTGGCTACCTGGTAGGCCTTTACTTTGTACACGCCGTATAAAAATTACATTGGTAATATCAATACAAAAAAATACTGCAAAATGTATATTTCTGTCCCGATAAATATAATATCACTCTGCAACATCTGAGGTATAATCCTTCATAATCATTTATCTTTCGATCCATCGTTCTAGTCAGTTCATTTTCTCATTACAAAATTTGCACGGAAGTCATGATATTATGTCAGAAAAACGAATGGGTATTATTTTTTAACAGGCCCTTTCTTACTTGCCATTTGAATGTACGCACGCTTATTTAGGTCAAATATTTCGACTGAATTTGTGTGATATTTTTAAGCTTCTTATGACTTCCGTGTCCCCTTACGTATATTAATCATATATTTTTATTTCTGGTGCTTTCCAGGTGCTCCCGGCCTCAATGATTTTGCATATATTTGAAGTGTTTCATCATTTAGTCGATTAATTATTCAATTGACGTCGATAAATGGTAAATATATTGCTGTGTCAGTCAATCAATATAACGCACGAAATATTTTCATCTCACCTTTGCCAATTATTTATAAAAAAATATAGCAGAAGTAAAAAAACGCAATAAAAATACCAGTAAATGCGCATTCGAAAAACATGATAACTGAGGCCCTACCGCGAAACGAAAACGAATTTCGTTCGTGTATCTCCCTCTCTGTGGTACTTGCTTGTTCGAGCGACAGAGAGGCAGATACTCGAACGAAGTTCGTTTTCACTTCGCGGTAGCCCCTCTGAACTATACTTAATAGGTAGGTTGATACATTTCACGAAGGTAAGTGGGCGCGTTCCTATAATAATGACGTTAGTCTAATTTCTTAAAATCCACTCGCCTTCGTAAAATGTAACAGGTGTCGAATGAAACAAACAATTGCATATTCAAAACCGTTTTATTGACGTAATTATAACTTACTAACTTATACGAGCTTTGTTGTGAACTTATAATATAAATTCTAGTTGCCATGGTAAATTCCATAAAAGATAGGGATCTTGAGAGCCGTGAGTAGGTCTGTAGGTGAGTAGGGGCCGGTCCACCATGAAACTCTCACCCGACCACGGAAACCGGCGACACATTTGTTCGACGCATAATCGTGCTGAAAAAAATGTATTTATAAGTTGCTAGGTAGTTCAAAAAGAGCCGCAGAAAGAGAAACTTCATGACTTCATTCTTTTTTTTGAATGAATATGCAACTTATCTAGATCGATATTTAGATTTTTCATTCGTTTTGACGTTTTCGAGACCGTAATAACAAATATATATAAGAAATATCCTATAAGTACTATAAAACATAGTTATATACAAATAATTATGTTTTATAGTAAGTAGGTACTTATAGGATATTTCTTAAAACTATAGGTACCTATGCTTACGATTGTTACAAAACTATTCTATTTAAAAACGCCACGCGTCGATACAAATCACTCATCAAAACAAAACAGCGACGCCACAAAAGAAAACGCGATGTGCGACTCCCGACAAAACAACACGACTTATCGAGCGACCTTGTTGCACTAACCGGCAACGTCGCGTCGCAGTCGCCATGCCGCATCAACGTGCAACGTCGCGTCTGTCGCTAGTCGCGTATGGCGTGTCGCTCGTGTCAGTCATGGAAAATAAAAGTGTTGTTGATTCACTCATATTGGAAGTCAGGAACCGGCCTTGCCTTTGGGATAAGAAGCATGACCTCCACAAGAATCGCGGGTATCTTGACAGGGAGTGGGAGCAGATCGCTGAAGCGTTGAATAAAAACAGTAAGTGAGGTTATACGTGTTGCTTCTGTAGCCTTAAGCCCACGTGATAAAAGGTCTATTTTAGAATATCTTCAAGTCATGTTAGCATTCTGAAATTGTAAATGTTCACTTATCTTTCGAGTCTTACAATAAATAAGATTTCTCGAATAATTATTTGCAGCCTTAAGTCCAAGTGATAAGGTCTATTTTAGAATGTTTTCAAGTCATGTTGGCATTCTGGAATTGTAATGTCTTTTAATAAATAAGATTTCTCGAATAATTATTTGTTTTGTTGACTTTATAAAAACGATACCTAATTCTTGATATGTTTTGTTACCATAAGTTATAATATTACTCAGTATTAATACGTCATCAATGTCATCATCATGACAAAACGATTACTCAGCACTCTCAGCAGTGACCAGCGCCTACATTAACCGAGATCATTTTGGTATCCTCACACTGTGCTAATGTTTGTTGTCAGGCGTTGTCATGCGCGCCTTGTCAAGTTTCAATTGTTTTTAAACGGTTTTAATGTTGTTGGTGAAGTATTTTACGTGTGGTACAGTCAGCATCAAAAGTAGCTGCGCAATCGAAGACGTCAAAAGCTCTTATTCCCTTTTAATAAAGACTTTTGAAATCTTCGTTTGCGCAGTTACTTTTGATGCTGACTGTACCTATTTGTTTTTGAACGATCTTGCTGATAAGTTTATTACATTAATAATAATGTTTCTAAGTCACGCTTAGGTACTTTCAGTTGCACAAATATCCACTTAAGACTATTTTGCGTGTGATTCTGTCCCATTAGTCCCATTACGTTCGCGTTCGCCATAATAGGGTATTTGACAACAGTGAAAATAATTAGTTTTTTCATTAGCAACAGATAAAAATGACGAAAATAGTGGGAAACTATCGACCTTTCATTTCAGTTAAGATTTTTAAATTCATAAAAACTAGTAACAATAAGGACGTTGTTTGATTGTGACGTCAGAAGTCTGCGGCGCTATCGCTACCACGAACTTCGAAAATCGAAGTTCGGGTATCTCCATCTCTATCGCACTTACATTACTCGAGTGATAGGGATGCATGTATACGAATTTCGTGTTTCGATTTTCGTGGTAGCGCCGCTGTAATCCCTACAAATTCCATACTAACGGAGCGTTTTTGACGTTTCATAAAGAGAAGCTGATTTGACTTTAGTCAAATAGCGTATTACTTATGTAAATATTTGATTTTTACGAGTACGCATTGATGTCCATCTACTCATACCGATTTTGGACGCTGAGTCTGTTTACTCAGTGATATCTTTACGAGTTTTTTCAATTGTACCTACTTAATGGATACCAATTGTTACTAAGACTTAATGTGTACTGCACACGCTAAGTCGCATAATGGGGCTATCAATTCGAGACAGCCTTATTACCACATTTAGTTTTCCGAGTTACTTTAATGTGTTGCTTCATATAGGTACGGTCAACAGCAAATAAGTATAAACTTAGATGATAATTTTTGTACTTTGTCGCACTTAACGCACCTAACTGTCAAATAGTGAAAGTGATCAGTACTAAAATGATCATCTACTTTTACTGTTTACTATAACCTCGAAACTAGCGGGTAGGTAAGTGACTATTTTGCAGCCTTCCTATACCTACTTAGTATTTGTAGGCAAATGCGTTTTGGGTATGTCCCATATTGTCAAATATCGTGCAGCACGATTTCAATCCATCATGGAATACAATCTCGCGAGATTTATAACCTAGGCGAGATCTCACGAGAACAGAAAGCCAGTCTCGTAACATACGAAAATTGTACGAGACTTCGTAAAATATGGAAGACATCTCGCGAGATTGAGATTGCATTCCCTACAATCCAGCATGCAGAACCGCTGTGTGCGTCTAAAGCTCTGGTTTCCTAGGATAGCGGTGCCGTCATATGCGGGCGAGAAAGACTGTCTGTCTCTTTCTAAGTGTTGTAATTAGAAAGAGACGAATAGTCTATCTCACCGGCATATGACGGCACCGCTATCCTAGGAAACCAGAGCTTTAGCGAGGGTTGCACTAATTTACGCCACCTTACATACAGACTTCCATTACAGACCGATCAACCTTAAATATGGCCCTGGCAGTTGTCATTCCATAGAAACTAACTTTCCATAGGTACAGGTCTTAAGAGTCCGCAGTAAGCTCGGCCAAATTTCACCTTCCCATACAAACATAGTTACGCACTCATTTTAAAACTGCGTGCTAGATTGTGACGAAACTTTGCATATACAATGACATGAGGTATATCTATGTAATCAGTTCTGTAATTCAGTTCTGTAGTTCTGTAATTAGTTTATATTGTTCCAGTTTATAAAACAAACGAAAGACAGCAAAAACAAGTTTTGTATGAAAAACTTAAATACGTTGTATTTTTTGTAGGTACTATGGTATACCTGATGTTATTGTATATGCAAAGTTTGGTTACAATCAAACACGTAGTTTTAAAATGACAGCGTAACTACGTTTGTATGGAGAATCGAGCTTACTGCGGACTCTTTAAGTAGTTTTAACGAACACCGCGTATACGATTACAGACGGGTTGGCCCCAATGCCCCCCTTCGAACATTGGTTCGAAGGGGGAAATCTGTTATAATTATTATCGCTATGATGCTACCATTACTTTGATCCATTAGCTGACGTAATTACTTATTAGTCTAAATCTACATGAAACAAATCATGGCGGATCTATTTCGCTCAACAAATATTGTGTCAAGGCTATAAATAATTGTTTCTCGAGCGAATTGGACGTATCATGTTTACCTATGTACCATCATAGGTTTTGGCAAGAAAATTGAGCATTGTATACATTTAATAAACAGTCATACTCACGTTACGAGAACAATATTACTTTGCTGATCTGATTGCTGATGATGAGATGCACCTATTTGCGTAGGTACCTATTTTTGCACGCGGTTAGTGCGCCCACCCTCCCTCCGCACGCGCAAACATGCAAATAATTACGACCGACACGACACGTTTTGTGCTTGTCTGTTACCTAAAATTAAAGTTGCTTTTCCACCGGCGAGCCGAACATACACTACCAAAATTAAATTACTATTACAGCAAACCACCACCAATAATGACAAAACCTCGACACGTGTTTCTCCTCTCTCGTTCACTTCGCTCGCTCGGTCAAAAACAAAAGAGAAGATCGGGGAACTTCGTTCAAAGGCTCGCTCTCGGTCAAATACAAAAGAGAAGATCAAGGAACTTCGTTCACTTCGCTCGCTCGGTCAAAAACAAAAGAGAAGATTTTTGCATACATCGTGATCTCAAAGTCGATTTAATTTCGTTTCATTTCATTTATTCAATGCAATTGTGTGTACAGACAGGTCTTAAGATTATAATGTTTCAACACAAACCCCGTGAGGGCACTGCAATCATCTCGATCTGAACAATGCATGCAAAAATCTCTCCACACGAAACCCGCCACAATGTAATAACTTTTGATTAACGCTAACCAACTTAACAAATCAAGTAAACTCCTCCAAGTTCGTGTACTACTTAAATAGATTGCGGCAATATACGCCTAGATCTTTCGAGAAGTTTGTTAGTAAACTACGCATAATAAACTTCCGAGGGTTGTAGCCATTAGTTACTACCATTGTTCAATTGTTTTGAAGGAACTCTGTAATATTAAGTCGTGTCGTGATTGTGAGTAAGCGGGGCGAACGACGTCAAAGATATGTATAAATTTTTCTCCTTATTACAAAGCACTAAGGTGCAAACTACTACAAGTAGCCAATTACTCGAAAAAAAATTTACGGTGCCAATCGCACCAATTCAGTTAAATTCAATTTATTTTTCATATAGGTGTACAAGATACCCTTATGTCCGTCAGTAGATACATTGTTTTATATCACTAAAAATTACGACTATTATAATGCTAATTAGTTAGTTACTTATACAATAATTCCAAACATCCTTTTCTGTTAAATAATCCTTTACTCTATAATAGGATTTCGTAGTCAATATATCTTTCAAATTTTTTTAAAAATTAAAGTCAGGTAGGTCTGTAATGTGATTGGGAATTTTGTTGTAAATATGTATGGGCTGTCCAATAAATGATTTTCTAGCTTTTGATAATCGCCACGTTTCAATCGCACCAGTTTTTTTAACAAATGTTTGTATGGGAGTAACTACAATCAGAGCACGTTAATAGGCTCATACAAATTGAGATAGTATAATGACGTCACAGCATTATCTTCGTATTAGCCGTTGCATGGAAAATCACGTAAATCGCTGTTTTGGTCGTAAAATACTGCGTACGGGTCGTCAGACGCCAGTTGCAACTATGTGATTACCTACTTATTCTCTTGCGTTACGTTTTCTCCACTTTACCATGTCATTTGATATTAGTGTAAAGATGCCTTTGGACAAATTAGTAATTTTTTTACCCATAAAACAAAGCAAGGTCGTTTTTTTATAAAAACTATAATCTAGTTTGATTTATTGTTTCAGAAGATCAAATCAAGACAAAGTGGCGAAACTTGCGAGACCAATTCTCTAGAGAATTAAAAAAGAATCCCATCGCAGAAGACGGCAGTCCCATAGTAGAGAAATACTATGGCAAATGGGCATATTACGAATCGCTTACATTCCTCAAAGACAATGTTTATCTAAATCCCTCAGATGACACCAGATACGATGACAGTCAAATTGATGATTTTGCGAGGAGTGAACCTGAAGTCAAAGTGATTATCAAACAAGATCCAGATATAGATGAAATTGAAGCTGATGGTTTCTTAGACTCACTAGATGCCCAAGATACATCTGATTCGACACTAGTAACGCCAATGGAATCCAATGAAATTCCCCGAAAGAGGTTGTGCCAGAGAAAGTCAAAGTCATCTTACTTCCAAAGACAAATGGGTATGCAGAATGAGAGATTGCAAACTTCGAGGTTATCAGACAGAGAAGTAGATGATGACTTGCATTTTGCGTTGTCGCTGGTACCATATTTGAGAAGGTTGGAGCCGCTTAGAAAGTTAGTTGTTAGAAATGAAATGCAGAACTTGTTATTAGGAGAATTACTTGCTGAATCTAGTTCTGGGCCAGGCACTCCAAAAAAGTAGGCCCAAAATAAGATGTTAGGACCATAAATTTGATATTAATGAATGAAGACATGTTGTAAAGAATTTGGAAATCTTTATTTTATGACATTAGAATTTAGAAGAACTAGTTTCTGGGCACGAATTGACGCCGAAGAGCCTAAAATGAAGCTCACTGATTCAGTAATAGCCTATTCACTCTTGTTTTGAAGGCACGTAAATCGTAGATCTCAGCAAATACAGAAGAAGGGAGCGAATTCCATTCCTTAGCAGTTCGCATTAAGAAAGACGAGGCAAATCGCCTTAAATGAGACTGTAATATACTGAGACAAATCGCTTCGTGCTAATAAATGTTAAGTTGACAACATAAGGATGCATTCGCTCCCCACGCCTGGACGCCATATGGACATTTCTACAGTTCCTTCCCACTTTACCACATTAACTGCTTTCCATGGGCAAATACGTTGTTTATTACAGAAAACTAGCTTCAAGTGGGCCTATATGAAGAATTCCCTTGATTTCTCCTGGATTCCATTATCAGATCCTGACCTGACAAATTGTGTAAAAATCTGTAAAATTCATACTGGCCTACATAACAAGGGCACCCGCGTATTCCCAAAAGGGGTAAAGCAAAACACACAAAACTTATGTTCCAGTGCCCCATATAACATAAATGTCGGTTTAAAAGATCGACAAAATGTTATATCGCAGTGATAGGTTGCTAGCCCATCGCCCACAACCCACTTCAACCCTGCTCCCTTAGTCGGCTTTTACGACAACCACAAAAACATACTGAATGAAAAAAAAAGAAGTAAAATAATATTCCTAAATAATGAATATTTGCACAATTATGACTAGGTATTTGTAAAAAAACCAAATCTTTTCAATAGCTTAATCAGGCAAAAGTATACAACTTAACCTAATGTCAACGTTACGAGGCAACTGTGAGTTTTAACCCTCGCTTATGGGCCATGCATAAAGCGGCGCGTGAAGGTGCCATGAAAACGTCTATGTACCAAAACGCTCCTAAACGTTGTCTTATGAAAGGCTTCTTGTCGGACGTTCCCGCCCGCTTATGCATTAACTAGGCCTTGAGGTTGGTGCTACTTTTAAATACAAAAGTTAGACTTAATAAGTTTTATTTTTCCCCATTTTATTTAAGAAATAGCCTTTCCCACCTACTCCATCCAGTGTTAACTAAATTGGGTCCATTATTACCCTTTAAATTGCAGGCATTCCTAAGGGCAAGATTCAACGTGGCGTTTCGAACGCTGCGTCATTTTATTTCTATCTGTTAACTTTGGAAAATTTTAGTAAAAAACTGCAGTTGAATAACAAATCATTTTCAACTTTACCCTTTTCCATATAAGATAAGATAAACGGTGCTTTAATCGTGATGCGATTTTAATGAAACCCAATTTCAACGTAAAAAAATATTAAATCTATTGTTACGTTGGAAAAGTTGATCAAAATAAGGAAAACTAGTACAATAATTTTCTTTGAAATCCTAGGTAAATGAAGAAAAGTAGACGATATTTGTCCGAAAAAAATCTAATGTTATCTGGAATGAGGTATAGTTCTATCTTTCCTTTGATTTTAAATAGATACAAGGTCGGCCGTAGATTATGCTCTAGAAGTACCCGCTATAATCTACATGGTGCAATCCGCCAACGAAATATAGTTTGTTTTAGTTTAGTTAACAAAAAGTACTTAAAACCCACCATTACCAACTTCTATTGGTTTATTGTTATCTTCAAGTAGGGTTGTAAAACAATTAAGCATAAACAATAGAACAAACAGTAGCATTCCAGTACACGTGCCACGCTTCGGACTAGTGATGTGCCGGGGAATATTCCCCAAACAGGGGAATACCTATTGAAATACAAATTAGGAAAATTAAAGTTGTAATAAAAGTAAATAAAATGAATAGTGCCCCGACAAATAAAGTGCCATTCGCCAAAAACTGCATTATTGTACTAATTCTGACTTTTTATCTCAATTACCATTTAATATGTAAATATTTTCATATTTTGTATTCGTATAATATTTTATTGTGGTTTTTTAATTAACTATGTATCGTTTTTGTTACTTTCAGAAGTACTTTTGTAAAATTTGTTATTTTTCTGATGGGGGAATATTCCCAATAACTTGGAATATTCCCATTGTTCCCGGGAATATTCCCATTGTTCCGGGGAATATTCCCGGGAACATTGGGAATTCACTTTTGCGGGTAAATTACACTGGTTAATGTCTTGGTAAAAAAATTAAGGGCCCTAGTTATCATGGGATCCCTAATAGCAAGATATATAAACATACACAATTTCAATATTCCCGTATGTTACCTTGTATGGGAATATTCCCGGGAATGTTCCCGGGAATATTCCCACCTGGGGAATATTCTTGGGAACGGCACATCACTACTTCGGACAGTTTTATGTCATCTCTTTGTTATGTATGTATGTATGTAAGCACTTTATTGTACACAATAACAGGTTAAAGAATATACATGTCACACAATAGATCAAAGTACAAAGGCGAACTTATCCCTATAAGGGATCTCTTCCAGCTAACCTTATAGCCTAGCCTAGCTTCCTAGCTTGTTATCTTTTCCTTTCATATTTAGCTACAAAACAAGTTATAAATCCCCTATTTAAGAGTCCGCAGTAAGCTCGGCCGAATTTCACCTTCCCATACAAACGTTGTTACGCTCTCATGTTAGAACTACGTGTTGGATTGCGACGAAACTTTGCATATACAATGACATGAGGTATATCTATGTCTGTAATTAGTTTAAACGGCTTCAGTTTATAAAACAAACGAAATACAGCAAAAACAAGTTTTGTATGAAAAACTTAAATTTTTACTATGGTATCTGAAGCTACAAAAATTAATTAAAGACATAGATATACCTCATGTCATTGTATATGCAAAGTGTCGGTACAATCCAACACGTAGTTTTAAAATGAGAGCGTAACTACGTTTGTATGGCGAATCGAGCTTACTGTGGACTCTTAAGTGTCTTCGTCATTTCAACTAAAACAAACTATACCTAACAAACGAAGTATAAAACTGAAACTTCTTTTTATATTTTATAAAGATGAATTGTAGAATTTTAGTGCAACTTAATATTGTTAATAATCTTTGTATTAATCTTAATTGCACACCTCAAAACATAAATCAAATAGACATAACTTAAAAAGTACTACAGAAATAAAGTTACAATTAAAAAAAACATTTCTTTGTATTTGTATTAGATATTAAGAAAACATAGGACCTGATTATTTAAAAAAAAACATTGGAAAAATCGTATATTTTCGTGTTCATTTTGCACTATAGCATCTAAGAAAAAACAACACAAGTACTCACAAATTGTTCTAGGAACTTGGAAAAGCACAAATGGGTAAATGTGGTTTATTTGATTGGTCAGTTTTAATAGTGATAAAAATCACGAACTAACAAGATATAGCATATGTTTCATCTTAAGTATGTTTAATTTAGTAATTTGAAATAAAATGAAAATATGGTATTTCTTCTTATAACAAAATCTTTAGGCACACATCGAAGACAAAGATTAAAAAACATAAGTGGTTGGTTACTTAGTACTTTTTGCCTAATATGAACATGAAGTTATGACTTTTCTACTTCGAACAGGAAGTAAACTTAACAATATGACATGAACTTATGCTTATCTAAAAAAAAAAACCCTGAGTCCGAGACTGTTAAAAACTAATTTGACAAAAATTGTCACTTATGGTTTTACTTCTCAAGGCGACAGTATAACGCTAGTGTTTGCCGTAATCATCATTTGCCACAAAAGTATTTTTTTCTGAAACCGTCAGAGGACAAATTATATAAATATTTTACTCTGCTGGTTACGTTTGTTTTAGAAAAATCCTGTAAATTGTACAGTTTCTGAGAAAAACTATAGGGCAAGTAATGATTATGGCGAGACAGCGCGCGAGCCGTGTCACGGCGAGATAGACTATCCTTCTCTATCTAATTAGAACACTTACAAAGACACGGATAGTCTAACTCGCTTCGAGACAGCTCACGCGCCGTCTTGAGTAAACTGTGGAGGATGTCAATTATGAAAATGAAAATGTCAAACACTGGGACGATTACCTTGTACAATATCTATGAGTCGATCTCGAATCAATGGACCTCCTAAGCCTTCATCTAATATTAACCAGTTACTTTGAAATAAAACCAGTTGAACGGAAGTGTAGTTTTTTGGATTTATCTCCAAACTTACTTTTGACTCTTATAGTTTTCTCCTTGAGCCGGCAATAGGTATAGCAAATGAAATCATGGGTAAGTATCCGCTTATTTAGTTGTTGGTAAGTATCCGCTTATTTAGTTGTTGGTAAACGCGCGTTTTTCGGCACTGTAAGCGAGTCAAGTTCCTAAGTTATTTCAAGCATGTCTCGTTTCCATCTCCATTAATTTGGAGTCTTGATGTTTGTCCAAACAGTTATTAAGGCTCCTTGTTAAAAATTACGAATCGCTCTTTAGTTTGATTAGCTGGTAAATTAGCTTGCACTACCAAGCTAACGTCCATAAAACGACTAATATGTACTAGCGGCTCTGTCGCACTGTCTTCACGAGATTTGGTTGAGAAATGTGACCTGAAGAGGAGAACAGCGGGATACCCGGACATACGATAGAAACTTGGCCCAAGCTGAAAGGGAGAAATTCGTTCCCTTCGCTCGCTCGTTCAATAAAGAGTGTAACCCTATATCTCCATCCCAATAGGTACCTACATTAAATACAGAGTGTACCAAAACAGTGTGAACCGTATCGTGTTCTGATAAGAAAGAAAAAAACCGGTAAGTGCGAATCTGACTCGCGCACCGAGGCTTCCGTACAAACTATCAATTAACTCAAGGTTGAGAAAATGTCCCTATATTTGACACCTTCATTCTGTAGCTAGCATGATGAGCAAGAATTGCATGAAATTTATCCACGCAGTCATCTTCGATGTAATTATTTTCAATTACGTAAGAAAAACTATCAACATCCATATAAAATTTTCTCTTTAAGCTTTTATAAACCCGTAAAATATAAATTACCCTCGTATGAAACAGAAGAGAAAACAACGAATTCTAATACCTCAATGTATCAATGAGTATATTTTATTTAGTTTTTTCCTAGCCGATCCGCTTCAGTTTTTCCCATTACGAAGCCCAATGAATACGACGACAAATAGACCGAAGTAAATTTCGCCTGTTAAATTACTTATTTTAACCCAACACAACAGAATTCAATTTCAAACAACGAATAACTTTTACACCAAGACCATCGAAGTACCAAGACAATTGTATCACGAATTCTTTTTGACCTGTTATTGAAGGTAACCTATCGAAGTTTCGAAAAACACTTGCCCGATTTTCACTTGTCCGAAAACGGTTAACCGAATTCTTATAATCCATATACTTTGTTTACCATACTTTTGAAATGTCGCTGGTTTGTTTTCCCACATTGTCGTTTTCCCGAAACTCAATAACCCGAAGAACGATTGCCAACTTTATTATTTGACAACCGAATTGTTTACCACCTTTTCATAATTCCGATGCTACGTAAAATCGAAATCTCATTTTACACGATTAAAAAAACATTCAGATATGCTAAAAACCCTAAAGAAGTGCATTTTAAAATTGCAATGCGAAAATAAACTTTAGGGTTAGGTTACATTTAAAACTGTGACCTTAAAAAATAAACAATTGATAGAAAAGGCGCTTAGGTCCAAACATTTAAGTAACAAGAGTGCTGCACGAGTTCTCAAAACGCGCAAAGGGATGGGGGGGGGGGGGGGGCTCGGAGGGGCCCGCAGTAAAAAAACAACAAATGATCCTAAAAATGGTATTATTTGTAAGTTAGGTTAGGGTTAGCTTCTGCCCCTTAGAGCGGAAATAGGCATAGGGTGACGTCGACACGCTGGCGGTTAGGTTAGGTTAAAGTGTCTGTATTCACTTACACACACTAAGGGTCAAGCAATTAATATTGACGCCTAAGCTAATAAAATAGCAAACTAATGTATCGAGGATTTGCATCGACATGCTACAATTTCGATCTTTTAATATAATAGCGGGATAATAATATTTCGGACTTAATACGTTTCGGCACTTAAAACTAGTTGGCAAATGATCCTTCGGAATTTTAATAAGTGTCTATTCGAAACATAAGCGAAATAAAATTACAACGAACTGAGAATTGGGAAAATAATAATATGGGAAAAGAAATTTCGGGCAAACAAAAATTCAGCCAACTGATAAAAAGGGAAACGTTTTCGGGATTTTAATATTCTGTAATACGATTTTCGAGTTTATGATAGGTAACCGTTATTGAAAGATACCCGTCCCAACCCCATTCATTCTAGAAAAATCTTAACAGCGCGATATAGGAATGGGGTCAGCGCCATTTATCGGCCCAATTTGGTACTAACGTGCAAGGGCAATCAGCTTAGTATGTATGTTGGTGTTTTAGCGATTATTGTTTATCACGTGAACCAATCTCGATTATTATTATTTTATTTGAAAGAGAGTACTTCTATTATAATCATATAGGAATTTCAAAAGAAAAATATACTTTTCCAGTAATATTTATGTTTATCTTAATCACAATTATATGAAATTTTTCGCTTGGATAACTGGAGATAAGGGGGGGGGGGGTGGTATTATTTTTACATTTTCCTTCATAAATCAAAATTTTACCAATGTAGAAAAAAAAAGAAAAACTGTTTCAAAAAGTACAACTCAAGCCCTTTCATATGATACCCCCTTGATCTAATAGTTGAATATTTTTTTTTGCCTCCCCCTCATATTCGTAATTTTTCATAGAAAATTAAAATGTTTATTTAAATTTCTCATTTTCCATGCACGTGGATAACTCTCATTTAAAACCATTCCAAATTTAAAATTGATAGCTTAAGTAGTTCGTGATATATTTCACTTTGTGACAGACAGACAGACAGACAGACGGACGGAGTCGCACCATAAGGGTTCCTGTTTTACCTTTTTTGGTACGGAACCCTAAAAATAAGAGAAAAATCGCGTCAATAAAAATCTTTTAATATTTTCTTATCAGAACACGATATGCTCTTGATCGGTTCACACCCCATTTTTGGTACACTCCGTATAAGTATTATCCCGTGGCTCCGTCTGCGTTGTTTGTTATTACGGGGGCTCCTACTTACCTTACCTTAAGTATATAATATATTATACCTTATAGTATCCGCAAAATCAAGTGGCGAGCAAGCCATAAAAGTCAATACTATTGTTGCACGGCCGGCTCCATAAGGCAGTGCAGGTGCGAAAGAAATAGCATGATCCTGACTCGCCACTTATATTATAAAGAGGAAAATTCTCTGAGATTGTAGCTTTGTTATATTATGTGGCCGACTTTTTTAAAAGCTGTCATCGGAATTGAAATCTTTTACCTAGGACGGTAGAGTTGCTTTTTGAATGGACTACTTTAAAGCAATCTGGCCAACTCAAATATTCTCAAGTATAACTACTACGCTAGTAATGGAAGCATAGAAATGCTAGCTGCCCAGCATTTCTATAAAGAATATGACATCTTTGTAGTGTTCGCTGAACAAGCGGGCATTTACGCTTACCACCATGGAATAAAAACATCGTATAACAATAAAAAAGCAATATTTTGTGTGAATCGTGATTTATTATTGTAGCAAAAGGAGACAAAAATACAATGGCATTATCAATGAGTGCTCTTCACAAAAGGCTGTATTGTCCCGTTTCGGGGTCATTTTTCACCAACACCATGACGTTAATTCATATGGCTTTTTGGGGATCTATTCCATTTTTGCATTGGATTGGATTTGCACGTTAATAAGCTGCAGTAGCCAAGTGGTACAAGATGTGGCTGACAAGCGGCGGTCGTGGGTTCGACCAATGATTTTCGGAACTTACGTAGGTACGGAATATTAACCGTTAGGTTTTCGGTGAAGGAAAACATCGTGAGGAATCCGGTCTAATCCCAATGAGGTCTAGGTTTCCCTCTGGGTTGGAATGTCAGATGGCAGTCGCTTTCGTGAAACTAGTGCCATTAAATAAAGTACCTAAGTTGAAGCCCGTGTAGTAGAAGTCTTTAAATTTAACTTACTCGTACCTACTGGTCAGTAGATGGCGAAAGTTATGTTATTTTTGTAGCCAACGTAACCGTTTGAATATAAGACGCATTAAAATAAATAATAAATAAGCGGATTCATATAGAAAATTGAACACTTATAGAATACTAGCTTCCGCCCGCGACTTTTTCTGTGTGGACCCACGATAAAGCTATCCTATATTTTAATCCAGGCTATAAACTATCTTCGTGTATTCCATTCAAATCGGCTGAGCCGTTTAAGCGTCATATAATATTAGTAGAATTATTACTTTATCCTACTAATATTGTAAATGCGAAAGTTTAGATGTTTGGATGTTTGTTACTCAATCACGCTTAAACGGCTGAACCGATTTGAATGAAATTTTGCATGAAGATAGTTTATAGCCTGGATTAAAATATAGGATGGTTTTTATCCCGGGTCCACGCGGACGAATTCGTGGGCGGAAGCTAGTATTTTATAAATTAAATGTTCACTTGTTTGGTAAACTTCAGCACAATTCAATCACCGTCTACCAACTATTTAATCGTATGGCATACATTATTTTTGGCCTTTAAAATTTGTCACTCTTTAGTACCACCCAGAGGACACGTGCAGGGTTGTGGCAGGTAGCTCCTGCGGACGCGAGTAACAGTTGTCCCTCCTTTGTCAAGTGAGTGGGCAACTCGACTGTTAGAAGTTCTTAAGGCGCCGCGCCGTAGGTTCAGAGAAGTTAAGCGAACAGAGTTTTTGAAACAATATAAGTAATGCGTCTATTTATAATAATATGGTTTCAAAAAATACTAATAGTAATCTTGAGGTTTTTCTGCAGCGAGATCAGTGATTCAAAATATGATTAAGCAATTTTCGCTCGATAGAGAAATATCACGAGCATAGGTCTAAAATACACGTATAAAATTCGTAACATTATGCACAAAAGCTATAAATATTAAAATTGCTTTTAAAAATCGGCAATATCATGTTTGAGAGAACTCAGTGATTACTTTTTTATTTATATAAACAGCCAAAAACTTAAAATTAAAAAACATGATATCCGCGCTTCCGAGCACGCACTTCCATCTCGCTCACGCTTATGCACAGTGAGAGGGAGAGAAGACCATGACCCTACGGCGCCTTAATCCGCCCGAAGGCCTCTAATTGGGGTTAACGACTACACTGTCATAAACAGCAACCGGGATCAACTGCTTAGCGTGCCTTCTAAAGCACGGAAGCGCTCATTTATATTAACCACTCAAACATCAGACGGTCACCCATCCAAAGACTGACCGCTGCCATCTTTGCTTAACCTGCGTTATCGTTTCCGACTCGCAGGCGCCGGCTATGAGCGCTTCAAAATTAAATAAATTCAATAAACATAAAATGCCTGTTAGTCTGTCAAGCAAGTCGTCTCTGGAAATTTTGCAAATCCTACGAGTACTAATATTATATTATTATTATGTATGTCTTTCCCGCTCACGGGACAATGACGTCCCGGACCTTTGGGAGGCGTGCGTGGAGCTAGGTACCTACAAAGTACCAACTGAGCCAACACGTAGAGGCCCTTTTGACAATTTAATAAAATGCAAGGAGTACACCGAGCGGATGCTGTCCCTGCCCGTGTCATGGGACGCACACAGGGACAGCACCCGCTGAGGAGTATAGGGCCTATTGATGGTTGATGGAATCTAAATGAAACGGGTTATTGGGTGAAAATGATGGACTAGTGGCTGGGCTATTGGGTGAAACATCGGACGCCTGCCTAATAAAACTGTCTCACTTTTTATCTCTGGCAGACGGTGACTCGCCAACTGCTAGATGGGCCCCTATTAATAGCGACATTAAAAAATGGCCTAAGGGCAACACCGGTCAGAAAGCTGGGGGAAAGAGAGGTGGCACTGGACTTTAAACATATAGCCAACTCGCCACTTAGGTGTCCACATCAACCCTCGAGCAACAGCTCTTGCGACTCCACTCTGAACGGCCAGTAAAGGCAAGCCAGAGACAGGGGGCCTGTCCAACCATCCACCCGGTCGGCTCAACCTGACCACAGGACACCCCCAGGAGTACTCAGGTACGTAGGGTCGCTACGCCCTAACAGCCCGCCACAAGCTGCCTTACGTTGACTGATTGCACCAGAAATCTGGTGGGCGATGGGGCCGTCACATCCCTACGCCTTCTTATTATTATTACTATTATTCTAGTTTTATCTCTTTCTCCGATACCCAAAGGTTGTCTGGAAGAGATCGCTCTTCAGCGATAAGACCGCCTGTTGTCTACCTCTACCTACATGTTATTGTATTGTTTCTCTTTTTAACTGCTTTGTTTGTGTGAGGTGTGCAATAAAGAGTATTTGTATTGTATTGTATTGTATAAGTAAATGCTAAAATTTGCACCTAATTCTCGCAATAACGGCTTAAAGGATTAAAATGAATTTTGGTATACATATATATAATATAATGTATAACCTGATTATAATTATAATACTTTTTATTCCGGGAATCATCGTCTAAGGGGGGAAAGTTTGTAAGGAGCTACGATATAAAAGAGTTCCACGCGGACGAAGTTGCGGGCAGAAGCTAGTTTAATTATATGCCTCTCGTAATGTCCACACTGCTCTGTGCAGTTTTAATCGAATCAGTTTCACCCACTTGCTGGGGTGTAAAATAAATGGAAAGCGGTAAATTTCCCATTATGGGGTGAAACTCGGGCCTATAGGACATAATTGAAAAGGAAAAAGGAACGTTTTTACGCTGGCGACGCACTTGTTCAGTTCACGTCAAATGTGTATACATTTTTCGCCTTATTACAAAGGGATAGGGTGCAAGCGTAAATATATTATTGACGTCGACCGTTCATATGAGTGCCTTTATTTGGGCCTAGGTCGAAGTAGAATAGGGTATATTCATGCATTTTTTTTTAAACTATTCTATAAGTAATTATATAACCGGAAAAAAATATAACACTCACAATATTATTGAATGAGCTAAAAAAAAAAAAAAAACGACTATCATTTTCGGACGATTAAAACGCCACCATTTTGTCGCGCTCATTTTGTGACGTCACCGTGCAGTTAGAATAAATAAACGACGAAGTGTTTGATTCACAGTTTTAGTAAAAGTGAGTTATTAAAGCTTGTAAGATCAACTTATTGTAACGGAAGAGCACACAAAAGCTTATTATAAATATTGTATTGCCCCTATTTGTGAAAATAACACTAAATCTGCACCTGACATGATATATTTTCATATGCCCAAAGATGCAAAATATAGGAAAAAGGGGTGTAAGGCGATGAGAAGATATAATGTATCGTGTTTGAGTAGTTTATATTGTTATGAACATCATTTCGAAGTGATTATTAAATATGTTTGTACCTAAAATCTTTTTTATTAGGACTCCCGAACAATATAAACAATAACTTAACCTAAAAATGTATATACTTGTTCATAAAACTATTCTGATTCCCATTTTTTTTGTTATTAATGTTACAAAATATTATGATTTTTGTTGATCAACAGCTGACTACGAGTGTTGATTTTGATCACGAAACGTTTTAGCTAAGTTTCGATGTTTGCACTGTTGATCGAAGTTGAAAGAATTTAATCCTTTCTACTGAGTGTCCTACACAAAGTTTTATTTATAAGCCTTGACGAAAACAACATAATTTGTTATGTTTATAAGGATGTTCTCAACATGTAACATTCCTAATACCAAGATATCTTTGATTAGGTATATAATGAACATATGTACTAGTTTTTTATTCCACTTATTTAAGAAAGACACCTACGAGGTACGTACTTAGTCATCATGAACACATCAATTTCAGGCAGATTATCCGACTTTGCCTTGACAAAACCGCTTCCAGTCATTGTGGCGGGTCTTTTTTCACAAGGAATTATTGCTTTCAGTTAATAATTCCCAAAAAATAGTAATTGTTTATCATAAACAGCGGCAAAACAATGCGAATAACTTTCAATAATCATACAAACGACCTGTTTGCAGTACCAAGTGCACGGTGACGTCACGATTCGCTCGGCCAATAGCGTTGCGTTTTGAAAATTTACGAGGGAATTTGAAAAATACTACTTTTAAATAATTAAGTTTGTTAATAGAAACATGATCATTTGTAAAAATAATCATGTGATTATATTTATTAAGCAATAAAGATTACTCATGATTTTTTGGCCATTTCTGAATCACATGCATATTCCCTATTGTTAAGTTTAGTTCTATGCGAATGACGGTGGAAAATAAGCGTAGGTATACGATCCACCTGATACTAAGCATTGTAGCCAGGATGATTTGCAAATCCAGGTATGTCATTCGCTATGCTCTCTTTATACCCCGTTTACAGCCAGCTCAAGAGCAGGCAAGTAGGCAGGGAAGTGGGCAGGACGAGCATGTAAACACGATACTGGTTATGCCACTGCAACTCTCGCTGCCCAAATGAGCGGTTTTTTGTGCGGAATTCAAAGGACGCGCCGCGCGAGCGTGTTTATATTCGGTCGTGTTCGTGTTGTACCTACTACCCAAGTAGGCTGGCGACGACAACCCAAAATAAATCTTGGCCTCCAATACAGGGACACCGCATTTTGCTCGATCCTGCGCAATGTCTACTCCGGCGTAATGTCCTACTCGCCAGCTTGTTTATTCACGATCTGGCAAGCCAAAAAACCCTTTGAACGAAGTAATGAAAACATAATAAAACTAAAACTTCTGGAAACCGAAACGGCAATATGGGATCTTTTAATATGTGTAGCGTTAGAAGACAGCGCTGACGTTGCAATAATAGGGAAGATGTAATATTTTCATTTTGGCTTTCATTTGAAAAAATCGCATGAAGAATAGACCACGAAAGTATAAAAAAACACACTGTTACAAACTGACAATTCAAACTTTCCCACCTAAACGGATCTACAGTTCCTGTGACGTCACTCATGTGTGTCACTCGCCATATTTGTTTGTCCGTGGTTGGTCCCTAGATCTCAGAGTTGCCTAAGTTTTGACTTTTGACAGGAGTGACGTCCCCGGACGCTGACTGTTGGATTAAAACACGTTCCGTTTCACATTACTTCAAATCGTAATTATTGTTTGAAATTAGTATAAACTAAAGTGAAACGTTTCAGTAGCTGTTATATCATATTTTTTCAACATTGCGGTCACAAAATAATGGTACATATTATAGCTGCATCTTCCCTATTATGTGGACAACTGCCATTGTTGAAAGTCGAGTGATCTGCGCAGCTATCACGCGACGGCGCGCGAGCTCTCTTGATTTTTCTCGCACTATCCGTCTCTCTCTTATTAGAACACTTAGAACAAGAGATATAGTGCGAGAAAAATCGAGCGTATGTCGCGGCCGTCCCATGATAGACGTTCTGAGTGGTAGGGCAGTATGCATATGGACACTTCTCTCGCAGTTCTTGGAGTATTGGTCGGCAGCGCGAGGAGCCGCTGTGGCTGAATGTAAACGGGATAAGTATTAAAGGTATTTGAAAACATACTTCTTATCTTAAGGCCACTCTTGCATAATGGAGATGCGAAGGGGCGGTATCTGTAACCTGTCAGGCAAATCAGCACAGAATCTTGACTGCACGCCACTTGGGCTCGCACCTGTTATAGGTGGGTGCGTCCCACGAGATATAACAACAATTGATCGTTAATAACGTTCACAAGATATAATGAACGTTAGCTATAACAACAAACCAATACTTTTATAAGGAATAACGGTCAATTGACATAATATTCATATTATATAACTTTTTTTTCTATAATACTCAAATTGACTAATTTCATTTCGTATAACATACATAACGTATAACGATCATAAGTTCATAACACATAGTATATTTTCGTATAAGGATTATAATACAGAAAATTAGGTTAGGACAGCTAGAAAAAAGCTTCCCCCCGGAAGGGAGGGCGGTGCCAAACACAAAAGGGACTCGGGAGGCGAAGTCCCCCGCAGTAAAAAAACAAAAAATACTCTTAACAATGGTATTATTTGTAGGTTAGGTTAGTGTTATATTGTGTCCCTTAGAGCGGAAATAGACACCCCGCGAAGCGGGGTGACGTCGACTCGCTGGCGGTTAGGTTAGGCTAAAATAATTGGCGTGTTTGATTTCAAAAAATATTTAATTCCAATCTTTCAATTCCTTAGGTTATAACACCTAAACACGAAATAGTATACGCTTTAATCGATATATCAATTGATATTATATCTAAAGTACGTTATACTTTACGAAAATATATATTTTGACATTATACCTTCCGTTCATTATGTGCAATGAACGTTATACTAAACAAGCTTAGACACAGTGAGCGTATATATTATGACCGTTATATGATATGTTGTTATACCTCGTATTACTTACCCGTTATAGGTACTTGCTAGTACTAATGACCATGCTAGGATCGATTTTACTCGTATGTCGGAAATACAACAGCTAGGTTGGTCATCATCCTGTCTTAACTTATTAAAACTCCTACGACGTACGAAACTCATCGTAATCAGCCTGAAAATAGATAAATTGCCTACACAAACATGGATTATCATATCAACTCGCTAAGAGGCAAAATTGTATGAATAAATAACATGCAAGAATTAGCATTGAAATTGGTTTTTAAGGGCTTCATTTCGTATTTTTGCTTACATTTCATACAGTCTCTAAGGGTTTTTATCAAATCATCTTGTGTTTTTACAGTTTCAAGGTAAGCAAAAAGTTTTTATATATATTTGTGACCGTTTGTAAAATCGCCTACAAAGAAATAGGTATAAAAACATTTTCTTCGTATTGCCAGCATGTAATAAGGTGAACAATAGATATTACGTGCGTGGTGCGTTCGATAGCACCTCACCACGGCGGTATACTTCGTAAATATAAATACTCACATACATAGAAAACCTTCAAAACACAAAAACGAACATTCATATCTACGTTTTTATCACACAAATATTTTCCCTTACCTTATTTGAACCCATGACCGTAGGCAGAATGGCATGAGTAAGTACCTAAACTACTAAACATCGTCAAAAAAGTTTTGTTGAACATTATTTCCCGTCATTCCTCAACTATATTTATAAGTACTATTACGTTACATATTTCAAACCGTCAAAAAATCGAATTATAAGTATGGGAAGATGGACAGTTTTCAACGGGGTGACAGTTGACTATTCAAATAACGAAAGCGGAAGTTACGTCAGCAAGGGTGCATAGCTTGAAGCAAAAAAAAGTTTGACTCGACTGTAACCATCGTGGGGGCTCAAACTTTTTTAATTTTTTCATAATCTCAGGCTAAGGTGAAATGACACTCAAGGTAAAGCGTCGTCTACATCTGCGACATAAATTACTCCGATGCGGTTCTATTAAATTAGCATATTTTGAGGTTTCTTTTGGTTAAATTGGGTTTCTTGGCGCGTACATTTCTTCGTTGGAAGTTAATTTGTTAGTTGCTTCGCAGCCATTTTGTGGACGTGATGTGAATTCGTCGATAACGTAACAGTTTTAAATAGGCATTAATCAAACCGCAATTCGGTTTATAGCTTTCGCATTCCAATTGTATCGACGTTCTGACGCGTTCTGATATTGTTAGCTTAGCGAACGTGAAAGAGAGCGCGCGAACCATTTCGAAATTAGAAACATGATGCGAAGCGACGAATAATATAATAGGCCCCGGCTTTTGTTTTCGGGAAAGAGGAGCCCGTATTCGGCGTTTGTGAAGCATAGTTGGGGTGAATTGACGTGTAGGGGTGAATAGATTGCTTTTGTTGTTCAGATAAAATCGTTAATTGATTACGCTTTCGTTTAGCATCGTCATCATCATCGTTAAAGACCTTCCCCCTTATTCATAAAACTTAAAATGCCTCTGCGCTAAATTAAATGTCAAAATGACAGCCAAAACCAAATGAATTTTAACGCCATTTTAGTTACAAAAAGGCTTGTAGAACGTTTCTGAATACGGCCGCTTGTCTGTAGTAGGTAGACGCCAGTTCATACATGTTATACACAGGATGGTACAGTGATAGATACAGTTTGTTAATTTGTCTCAATACAATTTTACCAATTTGGTGTAGCAATAATACTAAGAATAATTACATTAATTAAACAAAATATTTCCATATTATTGATTTTTCCTTATATAGTACTCACTTAAGCTATATGGACACAGTTCAAGGTATTTTTTTAATACAATTACAAATTTTGTAGACGATAGGGCCTTCAATTCAACTGGCAAGGCATCCTTTGCTGCAACATGGTTGTGGCATCTAGAAAACATTGCTGTTCTGCCAGCTGGGACCTTGACGTCATTCACAAATATATGGTTGTCTGTCACTTTTAAAATCATTCTTCAATGGAAACTCGTCTGGAAATCGGCGCACGAGTTTGCAGAGCTCCATAATATAGAGAGCTGTCAGAGTAGGCAGACCTAGTAGTTTGAAGGATTGCCTACACGACTCTCGACTTGACTTAATATAAATGTCCTCTTCTTCTCCGTCGGACATGACAGGGATAGATACCATAACCATGTACTACTACTATATACTAATTTATTAAAATTTTAATTTAATTATTATTATAAATGCGAAAGTTATGATGTTTAGATGATTGTTACTACTCGTAAACGCAAAAACGGCTGAACGGATTAAGATAATTATTAGTATAAAAATACAGTACAGCCTGGATAACATATATAATACTTATCCCAGTCCAACAAACGAAAGTCCAGGCGAACGAAGTCGCAGGCAAAACTAACTAGTACCATTATATTGTTCCGTGCCATAACTTACATAAAAGCTCATTCAATTTTTCGTTAATAATGAAAAATGCGTTCTTTTCCGTTCAATTACCATTACATTGAAACGACGATCAATTTAAGAGCGAAAAAAATATTTTAGTTCATCTCTGATGTCAGTTCGTCTGTGCGTTCTACCAATAAGAATAACGGTAAATAGTCACTGCAAACGTTTCGTTTTATTCTGGATTCAGCTGATTTGGCATTCGGAAATAAACGACACATTCTTGAATGGTGAACGAAACTGCCATTCACTGAAAGGGTCGGATTTGTGAGATGGACTGGATAAATGTGGTTTTGTGTGAACACTGTGACATGCAAACAAATTCCAAAATTGTGGGACCTAAAAATGATTAAAGGCACAACATTTTTTTTGTTATCAATCATCTTATTGTCGCATGTAGGTAAACATCAACAAAGACGAGTTGTCTTGTAAATACAATACGATTACGACTAAAGGGTACCTACTCATTACCGGTTTAGGGTTATGTGCCTGTTATAAGCCAGATACCTAATTTTTCGTGGCACTTTTGAGCTGTCATACATTTTGTAATTTATATCCGTGTATTTTATTAATTTGTAGTTAACTAAAAAAAATATTATTTTGATGGAGTTTACAAAACGTCAGTATCTCCGTAACTAGAAACTGCCACAGGACCCTTTTGTGATAGAACGCCACATTTAATCACTTCTAGTTTATAAGGAACAATCAAATATTATTATTATAAATCCTATTTAAGCATTCCAATATGTTGGTATCCAAAGGTTACGGCATAGAAATCGCTCCTCGGCGATTAGATAAGTTTGTCTTCGTCTTGTACTTGAGAAAATCTATTTATCAAATCATATGTTAATAAGTATTTTTTTTATTACGTTTTTTAGTAATCAAAACTATTTTATCATATGTTAAGACTGTGTTGGTAATATTAATTAAATATTTTATTTTATATAAAAAGAAAACTTGTCTTATCACTAATCTTCTAAGTGCTACCCAAATGCCGAGAGTTACCGATGTGTTATAACCATCTATATGGCGCCTAGATAAAAAAAAACTTTTAACTTACCGTATTCATACGAGTGCGAGGCTTATTTCTATCAAGAAGAAACGTCATATCGCCTAGTGACTGCAATACAGCCACATCTCAAGAATAAAATACATTTGAGATGTGGCTCTATTGCACAGTGCAATACGGTCACATCTCGAAAGTAAAATACATTTGAGATGTGGCTCTATTGCACAGTGCAATACGGTCACATCTCGAAAGTAAAATACATTTGAGATGTGGCTCTATTGCACAGTGCAATACGGTCACATCTTGAAAGTAAAATACATTTGAGATGTGGCTCTATTGCACAGTGCAATACGGTCACATCTCGAAAGTAAAATACATTTGAGATGTGGCTCTATTGCACAGTGCAATGCGGTCACATCTCGAAAGTAAAATACATTTGAGATGTGGCCGTATTGCAGACACTAGGCGATATGTTCGTATGCGTACCAAGATGACTTGTACACTTCATCTGCACTTGAAATTCCAGAATATATTACTATTAGTTATTACATGTTTTAAGCTATACCTACTCAACCACTATTGAATATATCATTATTAAGTACTGTCTATTCATGAAACAGGTTAAAACATCCATGGCATATTAGTTGTGCTAAAATATAATCTAATAAAAAAATACCTTGTCCAGTTGTAGTTATTTTTGTTTTTCCCTTCTCTCTTCTCAATTGACCAAGTAGACTTTCCATTTTTTTCTTTAAGTCTTGAACGGATGCACCACAATTCATCTGTTCTGACATTTCGGCCCAAGCATAATTTTTTAGAATTTTGTCAAAGTATTGTTTATGCTTAGGATCCCACAGTAGTTCCTTATTGCGATAAAGTTCTATACATTTCAAAACATTTTCCTGATTCCACTGCATATTTTATGAATCGAATCGTTTCAATGCCGCGTTTTAATACTTAAATTAAATACTTATCAACACAAATTGCCACACATCTACCTTCAATATATTGTTGCAATGATTTCTCGGATACGTGCGAGGGGCGTGGGAGCGGGTGTTGTCTTCTCAAGACGTGCATTCGCCCGATCCATCAATCCCGTGTGATGACCAGCGTGATGACACGCGTGCTTGTACGCGTGCCAAAAATCGCAGTGTGGACCTCTCCCGCACACCGAGACAGTACCGAACATCCTTTGAAAAAGACCGACATTGGATGGATCGGCCCGTGCCCCGTGTCATTTGACCGTAACAAAACCAAAACATCGTCCACATTTATCACAACTACATTGTGGCAGTACGTACAATGTTTGGGTGTACGGATATTTTGTTCGGAGAATTGAACGGACAACTGATCGTAACATTTGTACGTGTAACAAATTCCGTCCACACTATCGGTACAAACTCCCGGCTCTGTCACGACCACGGTGTTCGGTTCGGCGGTTTGTCACAAATGTGGACGCACCTCTAGTCAGAACGGCGTTTCAAAGCACGCGATAATTTCCAATGCACAGCTTTAAGGCTGTGTAAGCCAATGCGCCCTATTTTTAATCCCCGACACGCAAAGAGAGGGGTGTTATAAGTTTAACGTGTCTGTGTGTATCTGTGTGTCTGTGTATCTGTGTGTCTGTGTATCTGTGTAGATACACACACAGACAGATGTCTGTGGTATCGTAGCTCCCAAACGGATGGACCGATTTGAATGCGGTTTTTTTAGTGTCATAGATAGTTAATTTTATCCCGAGTGTTCTAGCCATGTTTCATGAAAATCTGTTCAGCTATTTTTGAGATATTGGACTTTGAAATGAAAGTGTCGGGGATTTTTCAACTTTTCTTAGTTGCAGTTATTTTACCTTTATTTCCGATGCTTTGAAGCGGGTTGCGACCGAGTTTTGCCACTGTCACGGGAATAGGAATAATACATGTGGAATCGGAACTTTTTGTTCTGGTTTTGGCTGTCAGATTAGGCGAATAATGGTCCCGACCCACTATCAGTCCGCCAGACGATATCAGCCTGTCAGTTAGAACAAAAATTTGACAGTTCCGAACAACTGACAGGCCAGGGACTGCAGGCGGATTGATAGTGGGTGGGCCCCTTAAGAAACGATCGAATGTGGCTTGAATTGTCATGAGTTGAGTTGACGGATGTGAAAGTAGAGCTTAACAACAATTCCCTGAAATGATAATAATACATTGTTGCCAAAGTTGACAGTGTTGGAATTTATATGATGTGGAAAACTTTTGATGTAGGTACAGTTTGTTATTATTTTGACTTTAAAACAAACATGACATGCGTCTTATACATGTAGTGTTATCCTAAATAAAACCACTTTCTTCGTATAGTTTTACTTTATTTCAAACCCGCAACCAAGTTTTAATATTTTAACAATTAAATTAGTAAGCGATACTCTCAAAAATACAGTTTTGTCGTTAATCGTCCTCTCTCAATCTCAAAAGAACGTGAACAGAAAATTCGTCTTGAATAGCAAAAATATCTGCAAGGCCTCGTGGAAAATTATAAAAACTGAGGCAGAATACATTGAGAAACACTAGTATATTGAGTGTATTCATTATAAGAATGAATGTGTTATTTTGTTTATCTTAAAAAACGACTGTATCAATAAAATAATTACCTTTACACATTACAAAACCATACCATATACCCATCATCCCACACACCTGTACGGTATCATTTCATAGGTAACGCGCGAGGCGTGGCGCTCACGATTGCGCTCCTATGAAACAAGATTCAGTACATTGCCTAATACGAAATCCAATAAGAGTGAAAGAGAAATTTCGCCACAGTCCTGCGCGTGAAACAGAAGATTTTCTATGAAAAAATAGCCAAATTCGGAGCGCCGCTCACTCGACGTTGCCGGTTAATTTTACCGACCGAACGCGCGACAGCGATTGCGTGCGACGTTGCCACTCCTACCTATATAAACAAACCCTAGTCAACTTAAATGCATGGGCGCGAATGCAAATTCGGGTATTTTCTAATTAATAATCATTTAATGCGTGTTGAAATAGCCTGTACTTATCAGTTGTGAGTGTTAAAATGGACAATTATAATGTGGTGTTCTAAAAAAAATGTGAAAAAACGTTACAAATTCGGCTTGAATTGAAGGCAAAGGGATTCGCGACGGCCTGAACTTGACCTTACACAAACATGTACGACGAAAACCAAAACATATACGCGTGTGTTTAAATCCGAATAATATGTGAAAAGTGTGAAAACACCGTAGTTCTGTGGTGGTGATGAGAGTAACAAACTATTTTGTTTTCCGTGTCTTTCTGCTTGGGCTAAAACGGGCGTTAACGACCTAGCTCATCTTTCAATCAAGATGAAAATAACATTCACAATCTCGGTAGGTACAGTTTATTTGTTACATGAACTGCAGTTGTTATAGTGTCTATCGGACGACAACATATTCGCAAGGCACTAGATTCCACGTAAGTACCGAAAGTCTATACGCGAGTTCAATGACCGTGTTGACGAAAACAGGCATATTTTACGAAGGTTAATAGATTGTGCACGATGAGTCTTCGGAATCCCTGAATCCCTGAATCTGCTAACGCTATGTATTTTCATTGTTTTATTTCAAGTGAACATCTATACAATTTAATCTGAGTAGACTGCGTGCAATAACAGATCAAAACACAGTGTTGGCGGCCTATCACGGTTATGTCGAGTCGGTGCTTAGATATGGATTAATCGTGTGGGGAAATGGAATCGATATTCAAAAAGCTTTTATTTGCCAAAAAAGTGCATCCGCGCTATATGTGGAGTATACCCACTAACTTCTTGTAAGCCGCTTTTTCTTAAATTAAAGATCCTTCCACTACCTAGCATCTACATATTTGAAGTGTGCAAGTTTGTAAAATTAAATATAGACCGATTCACGATAGCCGAAGAAGTATTCCCGAGAAATACTAGAAACCCTAGCAGACTTGTCATTAACAAAAAGCTAAGAACTACCACATTTAAAAAAAAGTTGTGTTGGTATTATACAAAAATCCAAGTCTATCTTTCCTTCGTTTATCATGTAAATACAATCTGTCATTCGTTCACTCAATCATTCCATTCAATCGTTCACGTTGAACCTCAGTGTACTGGCTTCACTTTAATACAGACCGTTGAACTGTTAGCACGTCTTTTACTCTACCGACCCTACCTATACCTATAGGTTATGGGCCCAGGGCACGTGGCATTTAAAAGTTTTCCGTTAGAATAAAAATGGAACAGCGATCTAAAAGAAATATACAGCCTTTTAATGGCGACCGTTACAGTACGTGGAAGTTTCGTATAAAATCACTTTTAGCGGAACTTCAAGTATATTCCGTTATAGAAGATTCTATCCCGGAAAACCCTGACGCCGTGTGGACCAGAAAAAACCTCATCGCTAAAGGTACCATTATTGAATATTTGGGCGACGCATTTTTGAATTTCGCTCAAGACACAGACACCGCGAAAGCCGTTATAGAAAACCTCGACAAAATATACGAGAGACGAAGCTTGGCTACACAATTAGCGTTACGTAAGCAATTGTTGACCTTAAAATTACAACCTGATGTCAATCTTATCCAACACTTCACGACTTTCGACATTTTAATCACGGAATTGATTTCCGCTGGCGCTAAAATCGACGAGATGGATAAGATCTCTCATTTGTTACTTACGCTGCCCGCTACCTATGATGGCGTCATTACCGCTTTGGAGACACTTGGCGAAGATCACTTGAACCTAGCATTCGTTAAAACACGCCTTATGGACCACGAAGTTAAAATCAAGAACGAGACTGTTACCGGATTGAAAGTTCTTCATACAGCGAAGGACAAATTTTCAACCTATGGATCTAATTACAAAAGGAAGAGAACAATGGATCGAACATCAACCTACCTTCCTGATTATAAAAGGAAGACGCCTAACAACTACCATCATCAACACAATCAGCAACCTAGGAGTTCACCGTATACAATGTCCAAAATATATTGCGATTTTTGTGGGAGGCGAAATCACTTCAAGCAAGATTGCCGTTATTTCAAGAAGTCACAAGCAAACGGCGGCGCCAGCAGCAGCACACAGCACAACACCGCACACGTCGCCGTGCCTGAGCACAAAATCGCACACGTCTCCGTACCTGAGCACAACAACGAGGACGGTTTCGCTTTTATGTTTTCACAATGTAAGTTATCCGAACCTAATCAGAATAATAATGAAATTGTTTTTATTTTAGATTCCGGCGCCACGGATCACATTGTAAATACACGGGAGGTATATTCCACGTATGCTCCACTTACTTCACCACTGAAAATAAACGTAGCTAAAAACGAAGCATCCATCCAGGCGTTAGGACGAGGTCGAATTAATGTAACAACAAACTTGGGAGTACATGGTACAATCGATGATGTCTTGTACTCGCCGGAGGTTCCGTATAATTTACTATCAGTAAATCGAATGCAACAGGCAGGTATGGTGATTGTTTTTAATAATGAAGGTGTTCATATTTACAAAAATGATAAATGCATCATGTCAGGTTACATTTGCAGTAACCTGTTTAAAATTAAATTTACAGTTAACTTGAATAAGGCTTTGCATTTGAATAAAAGTTCAGATTTGTATGACTTATGGCACAAACGACTCGGACATTTGAACAAACAAAAGTTTGTTAGTCTCAAAAATATGATAGATGATTACTCAGTGATCGATAAAATTATTCCACCTACTGACGAGTTGTGTGAGCCATGCATCCTTGGTAAACAGTCAAGACTTCCTTTTGCAAAGTCAAAGCCTGAACGTACTAAAAACAGACCCCTATTCATAGTTCACAGTGATGTATGTGGTCCTATAACTCCCACTACTGTTGACGAGAAAAACTATTTTGTGAACTTTATTGACGATTACACACATTACACCGTTACCTACTTGATGCATTCGAAATCTGAAGTGTTAAAATGCTTTAAAGATTATGTTGCTAAAAGTGAAAACCTATTTGATTGCAAGGTAGTTAATTTATATTGCGACAATGGCCGAGAGTATCTGTCAAACGATTTCAAAGACTATTGTGTAAACAAGGGAATAACGTATCATTTAACTGTGCCTTACACGCCCCAACAAAATCCGGTTGCCGAACGGATGAATCGTACGATAACCGAAATGGCTCGAACCATGGTTACAAGTGCGAAGTTGGGCAAACAGTTTTGGGGTGAAGCCGTTTTAACATCCACTTATATAGTAAACAGGCTACCCACTAAAGCGCTTATTGAGAAAACCCCATACGAAATGTGGCACGGTACAAAACCTAAAATAAGTCACATGAGGGTATTTGGTTCCACTGCATATGTTCATAATAAAACTAGAAAGACCAAATTTGACGAGAAATCTCTAAAGTCCATTTTAATGGGTTATGAATCAACTGGTTATAAATTATTTAATCCAGAAACGAGTCAATACTTTATTGCTCGTGATGTATTATTTGACGAGTCAAATTTTGGTGAATCTAGGCCTATATGCAGCAGTGATGAAATTCCTAATAAAATCAGCAAACCGAACGCGTCGGTGGAGTTGATAAAACCAATAAGCAGCAATGATAAAATTCCCAATAAAATCAACAAACCGACCGAGTCGGCGGAGTTGATAGGTGACATTCAAAGTGACGTAATAAACGAGTCACTAGACACTGAACCCGGTAGTTTGAGACGTAGCGATAGAATTCGTAATCTACCCCCGAAAAATTATGAATTAATGAATGACCCTGATTTATCAATACTATCACTTTGTTCGAAACAACAGTTACCTTTACCGGTACATTTTAATGATATTTTTAATCGGTCTGATACAAATGAGTGGTTAGCAGCAGTTAAAAGTGAAATTGATTCCTTACGCAAAAATCAAACATGGTGTCTCGTTGAAAAACCTAATGATGTAAATATTGTAAGTAGCAAATGGGTTTTTACTATTAAAAATAATGAATTGGGTCAACCAATACGATACAAGGCTCGATTAGTTGCACGAGGGTTTAGCCAACAGTATTTGCAGGACTATGACGAAACGTTTGCCCCAGTAGCGCGAATAACTACATTTAGATTAATTTTGGCATTCGCGAATCAAAATGATTTACTTGTGCATCATTTGGACGTGAAGACTGCCTTCTTAAATGGTATTTTAAAGGAGGATATTTACATGCAAGTGCCAGAAGGTATTTTAGCAAAATCAAATCAAATTTGTAAATTAAATAAAACACTTTATGGTTTAAAACAGTCTTCACGGTGCTGGTACGAACGTTTCGATCAGACAATCAAAGGCATGGGTTTTGAAAGCTCCAAAGTTGACCCATGTTTGTACATATTGAACAGAAATAATATTAATGAGAACGTGTACATTATTTTATACGTTGATGACTTATTAATAATTACCAAGTGTGTGCAGACCATGCAACATTTTAAAACATGTTTGATGCGAAAATTTGATATGACCGATTTATGTGACATTAAATTATTCCTAGGCATACGAATTGAAAGAACCATAGATAAGATAACTTTGGACCAAACAACATATTTACAAAATGTTTTAAACAAATATTCCATGAATGATTGTAATCCTTCAAAATCACCTTTTCCGAATAAATTAAACTATGACGAGTTGAGTAGTGATGTGCAGTATAATGCACCAAGTAGACAAGTCATAGGCTGCCTTATGTATGCAATGCTTTGTACACGACCTGACTTGTGTGCAGCTATCAGTATTCTTAGCAGATTTCAAAGTAAAGGTAATGAAGAATTATGGAAATGTTTAAAACATCTTTTAAGATATGTGAAAGGAACTTTAAATCTGAAATTAACTTATACTAAATGTGATTATAAACAGCTGATCACCGGGTTTGCGGATTCTGATTGGGGAGGCGATGAAACTGATAGAAAAAGTACAACAGGATATGTATTTAAAATGTTCGATAATTGTACAATTTCGTGGTGTACACGGAAGCAAAATACAGTTGCCGTCTCTTCAACGGAAGCCGAGTACATGGGTTTATTTGAGGCTGTAAAAGAGGCTATTTGGATTAAATCACTATTAAATAGCATAGAAATTAAAGTGATTCAGCCCATACTTATATTTGAAGACAACAATAGTTGCATTAGCATTGCTAATAATCCAACAAATCACAAAAAGTCAAAACATATAGATATCAAATATCACTTCACTCGTGAACAAATTAATAATAAAGTAATAATGCTAGAACATATTTCCACAGGAAACCAACTAGCAGACATGTTCACGAAGGCGATACCAATGACAAAGTTTCATGATTTAAGAATGAGGTTAAATTTAATATAAATAATATGATGATAATAATGTCATATGATTGAAATAATGTAAATTAATTACGATACATGGCTAATTGTATAACATGCACTTGAAGTATAAAATGTACATAATATGTAAATAAGTACTTGAATTTTTGAGGGGGACTGTTGGTATTATACAAAAATCCAAGTCTATCTTTCCTTCGTTTATCATGTAAATACAATCTGTCATTCGTTCACTCAATCATTCCATTCAATCGTTCACGTTGAACCTCAGTGTACTGGCTTCACTTTAATACAGACCGTTGAACTGTTAGCACGTCTTTTACTCTACCGACCCTACCTATACCTATAAGTTGCTACTCGATGTGTGTCACTATATTTAATAAATTACCAAATTATATAAAGTAAAATAATACTTTTATTTTTTCTGATTGTTCTTTTAACATGCCATTTGCTGTGTAGGTATATGTATGTTAGTTTGCTTAGGACAGTGGACAGTTTCAATTGTTAACATCAACGACATTTTATTCGGTTAATGAATTCCTTAACCCTTAAACAGGCCTGACGATTTTTTTACTTTTGAATCCTGATTTTGGTAGATAATAGCGTCAATAAGAAACTGTTTCTTGTTTTTTTTGTATCATGATTTCCTAAGAAAAAACCCTGTGGTCATTATACGCCCTGTGCCCGTTACCAATAGTCCCACGTGGTCCGTATGTGGCGACTGCCCTGCTGGCTATACTTTGAAGTTTTAAGGGTTAGTCATAATGTTTACATGTAATTATCGGCAAAATAAGACCACAATAAAAGTAAGAATAAAGAATATTTATTATTATATTTAAGCACCATTTAGCAAAAAGAGCTTCAAAAATAAAAACCTTGTATCAAAATTAAGGTTTGGGTTGGTCCCATAGAGTAAAGTTGCTCAGTATACCTTATATATACTTACAGTGTATCTGAGATTTTTAGTGGGTGGACCTACACGGTGTGTATGTATATGCATGTATATACACACACATATATACTGAAAATTATGAACATTGCCGCACCGGTCGGTATGAAAATCGTTAATATTTTTTCGCGATTCTCGTATTTGTTCCGTGGGAAACCGAACTTGTTGAGTAAGATCATTTTTTATATAGACATATATATATATTGGGCCAGCGTGGAGACTATAGCCCAATCCCTGTCCTACATGAGAGGAGGCCTGTGCCCGGCGGTATATAGGCTGCAGATGATGATGATATTAGGGCATGCAATACCGGACGATTCTCAATACCGGTATTGAAACTCGGTATTGGGCCTCAATACCGGAATTCCGGTATTAATACCAGTATTGCGGTATTTTATAAATTAATCCATACTAATATTATAAATGTGAAAGTGTGTGTCTGTCTGTCTGTCTGTCTGTTACCTCTTCACACTTAAACCGCGGAACCGATTGAGATGAAATTTGGTATGAAGATAGTTTGGATCACGGGGAAGGATATAGGGTAGTTTTATCCCGGAAACCATCCCCGGAAGGGGTGAAATTGGGGATGAAAGTTTGTTTGGTGCTACGATATAAACGAGTTCCACGCGGACGGAGTCGCGGGCAGAAGCTAGTTAAAAATAAAACAAACTGGTAAAATATTTTTAATTATTAATTAAAAAAAATCATTTCTTCAATTAAATTAACATAAAATAACAATATGGCATTTATGCATATATTAAAGAACAATTAGACCAAAATAAGTAATAACCACCTTTTATATATAAAACATGTGATCGTCACCATCATCATCATCATCATATCAGCCGAAAGACGTCCACTGCTGGACATAGGCCCAAAGAGTGCCAAAGTGACCGGTCCTGCGCCACCCGCATCCAGCGGACTCCAGCAACCTTTACCAGGTCATCAGTCCACCTTGCGGGGCGCCTACCCACGCCGCGCCTTCCGGTTCGTGGTCGCCACTCGAGAAACTTCCCGCCCCAACGGCCATCGGTTCTGCGTGCTATGTTCCCCGCCCACTGCCACTTAAGTTTAGCGATTCGGAGGGCTATATCGGTTACCTTGGTTCTGCTGCGGATAGCCTCATTTCTGATGCGATCACGCAGAGACACCCCCAACATAGCCCTCTCCATAGCCCTTTGGGTGACTTTGAGCCTTCTTATGAGGCCCATAGTAAGCGACCACGTTTCGTCACCAACAATGCAGTAAATGATTAATTTAGCAATATAGACTAAAATCAACAACTTTAAATTTAAAGATTAGTAGCAATTGCAAACAGAATATTCAGTCTACTGTGGACTGAAAAAATAAGATATTACTAAAGCAATTGAATGGCATACCCGATTTTTTTTTCTAGGCAGTACGTTCGCTTTGCGTACACTTTTTATTTCTTGGATCCCCTTACGGGTTTTTTATTAACTCGCTAGGTAAATTTTATCTGATATCCGATTAATTTAAAAGTTTGGATACCTGTCTCACGGTTTTTTACAGAAAAACCATCTAGGTATGTATACTTAATGATTACACATGTATAATCTATTATTTATTAACTCAATACATATTTAATGTAGGCTATCCAAACCTTTATTGATTGTACTTAATAGTAATGATTCTCTGATCTCAACTAAGTGTGCTATTTCGAGCGTATATATTTTTCTTATGTTATATGATATTTGTGTGAGGCTTACAAATTTAGACACAAGGTGGGTCTAGGTTTGAATTTAAAGAATAAAAGATAATAATTAAAGATATAGATTTAAAAAATAAGCTTAATCATATAAATAACAAATATATTACTTACATGTTTCTTGATGTTTTCCCACTTTCACGAAAAATCACCCCACATTCACCAAAAATCGCAATCACTTATCACAACACAACAGTTAAAATACTCGAAACGGAAAGTACCCATAAGAACCGGCCAATACGAGACAGCTTAGATAGCTTTTGACATCTGTGGTTATTTTGGGACTAAATTGATATTTGTCATATGGTGTTTTTACTTCCCACCCTGAATGCCAAAGTAAGTGAGATAACGACAAACCCCTTCCATAGACCCTATATCTGGTATTGACCTTGATCGACCCGATAACTTGGTGCTTGCCGTTCTAAACATATATTAACGCGTTCGCCGTTCGTTGACAGTCGACAGGCGGGCCATATGTAGGCTTAACAACGCTTAATTGAAGGTACTGTCAACGAACGTGTTGTCATAATCACCCTACATTACTATATATCATTATATACACATTATAATGGCAATAATAAAATATTTCCAAGGTATGGTTATGAGTTTACTAGCTTAAACAACCTATATTACAAAAATAATCAAGAATTGTAACTCAAAAATGAATACCGAAATTCCGGTATTTCGGTATTAGTCCCTTGCAATACCGTTATTGAAATATCGGAATAATCAAGGCGAAATTCCGGTATTTCGAGATTCCGGCATTCCGGTATTCATGCCCTAGATGATATATACGAGTATATTCACTCATGTCACGGAATGCACAAATTGCCGGCACCTGCTCGGCTCGCATGTCACTTCCCATGCTAAATAATCCGTTTAATATATATTTTTAAACCAAGCGTATTACTTTTACGGTAATTTTTAGATTTTTCACTATTTTTTTGAAATAGTTCGACTACTTACCCTTAAATTTCTCTTATATACCCAGCCGGGCAGTGGTCACATACAAACCACTTGTACTGAACCGAAACGGGCAGAGGTCATATAGAGACCACAAACTTTAGGAGCAAAAATTTTACATAAAAAGCTATTACTGTATTAACGGCATACTACACATACATTATCTTATGTACTACCAAAATAAAGCATCAAATAGCACTTACCGTATTTTTTTTCGGCACAATACTAATATTTACTTGGAGCAACACACAAAACCGGCCGCTTTTTCTTAATTTGAATTTGACAAGTAAAACGTCAAAAAAAATTGTTTGTTTGAACATCTATTTTGGGTGCGTTCCGAAATCTGTCAGTTTATAGACTATACGTCAATGACATTTAGTGCCTATAATCTTTCTGCTCGTCAGAAAAAATCATTTGCTAAGTGGTCACTATGAGATCACTACCTGGTTAACGGTTAATAATAATAATCTGATGAATTAATAATTCATTATTCTATTTCGCCTTTATTCATTGTATTTTATTGTTGTGCACGACGCACCTCTTTGGAATCATTTTACCTTTTTATAAACTCTTGTTACTTTTGTATTTTGTTTTATGAATCTGTCAGTTATGGTCTTGTAGTAGTCTGTTCTTTAGCTTCCTGGAGTAAAGTCATCTGTACCATGAACCAGTGCCTATTCTTTCCTTAGTTCCACCAGTAACATTTGGTCCGTCGTGGATTATAAATATTAATTAATAGAATGGTACAGACCCGGTCGACAACCAAAGCGATGAATATGGGTAATGAAAATAGTGAAGGTAAGACCGTTGCGTGTAGAAAATCGGAGCAGCCAGCCGCGCCCGATGTCTCACATGCCGCTTCGGCAAGCGCACCCACGGCGCCTTCCTGCCCCGTAAGTACGGCATCGTCTCACTCGTCCGCCACGGTGGTGGCTAAAAGGTTGGCAGCTGAGGCGCAGCACGCGCGTCGCCTCGCCGACTTGGAGGCGCAAGAGATGCGCCGCCTCGCCGACATGCAGGCTCAGGAAATGCGCCGCCGCCTCGCAGACCTGGAGGCTCAACAAGCCAGTCGCCTCGTTGCGCTGGAGCGTGAGACCGCAGAGCTAGAGCATCGTGCAGAACTCGCCGCCATCGAGGCAGACGCGAGTCAGCACAGCTCTAGGAGCAGCCGTACCAACGTCGAAAATTGGTTCAAAAAGTCCGAGAATAGTAACCCCGCATTAAATAAACCTAATGTTTTCAGGTTACCAGACCCTAAAGTGAGCGCTGTGCCCCTTACGGAGGCAACGAAAGCGCCCCAGACCCGACGTGCCGCCCCGGCTGTGGCCGCGACACGCAGCGACGGCGCGGAGGTCCCGCACCTTATTAAAAGTCTCGAGCGTTTGATTGATAACGTTAATAAAGGCAATAGCCCCGCAATAAATATCTTACCTCGCTTTGACGGCAAATCACCTTTAGACTGGCTCAGTTTAAAAAGGTCGTTCGAAAATACGCAAGCCTCATACAGTCCTGTGAACAACCTGGCAAGACTGAACGTGGCGCTGACGGGCGCGGCGCGCGAGGCGGTCGCCGCGCTGCTGGTGTCGGCGCGCGAGCCCGGCGTCGTGTTGCGCGCGCTCGACACACGCTACGGCCGCCCCGAGCTGGTGGTGGCGCACGAGGTAGCCGCGGTGCGCGCGTTGCCGCGTGTGAACGGTGAAGGTAAGGATTTTGCTGTATTTGCTAGTCGTGTTCGCAATTGCGTAGAAATCATTCGGTTGTTGGATTATTCGGAGTATCTGACATCGCCCGAACTCTTTCAGGCAGTTATTTCAAAGATTTCCCCTTTATTGCGAGCCAAATGGCTAGACTATGCCGCTCGTTACGAGGCTGGTGGTCTATCAAAGCTAGAAAATCTAGCCGATTTCCTAGCACACGAGATCGACCTCCAGTCTCGCTTTGGCATATTACCTGAGCCGACTACTGCGTCGCACGCGGTTGATAGTAGGCGGGCAAGGGACAATGTGCATGTTGTCGCTGAAAATCGCTTCAATTGCAATTCAATTTCGCATAACAAATTGAATTCATCGGCGACTGCACCTAAAGTTAAATCATGCATTGTATGCCAGCAACCGCATAATTTAATTCAATGTGACAAATTTGCGTCACTGTCAATCGATGACAGATGGAAGTTGATTAAAAAGAAAAGAGTCTGTCATCGATGCCTCAAAGTAGGTTGGCATAAATTAAGTCTGTGCAAGGCTAAGAAAACTTGTCACATTGACGGTTGCGCTTTCCGTCATCATTCGTTGTTGCACAACCCGAATTATGAGCGCACCGCCGCCGCGCACGTGGAAGTGGAGGATGACGAGGCCGCCGCGGGCACGACCAGCGCCGCGCCGCTGGCCGCTGCGCCCGCCGCAGCCCCCGCCGCCCGGCTCGCACCCGCTTCATACTACGATGAACCCAAGGAGATCCTGTCTCATACATCGACTTCAATTGCAACGGAATACTCAGTGCAGCCGTCTTTTCTCCGTCCTTTATTAAAGGTCGTGGCTGTGACCGTTACCGGCCCGTCAGGTACCGTAGACACCTATGCGTTGTTGGATGATGGCGCATCAGCATCTTTCTTAGATTTGGAGATTGCTGCCAAATTAGGCGTCTGCGGGCCCGAGAGGCAAATACGTCTCGACTGCGTAGGCGGGTTAAGCAAAGACACGACTGTTCAGTATGTTGATTTTCATATAAAGGGACGCTACGCAAAAGAGACGTATATGATTCGTAGGGCCCGGGCAATTAACGGTTTAGGTTGCGCAGCGCGACCGACTATTGACAAATCTGACGTGTCAAAATTTAGTTACCTTTCTGACATAAAGGAAGAATTTTGCTATGACAACGTAAAACCGACAATTATTATTGGCATTGACAACTGGCATCTTACTATGTCCAGGGCCACACGTAAGGGTTCTAGGACACAACCGGTTGCGATTCATACCGCCTTAGGGTGGGTTTTATTCGGTTTTGGCTGTAGCAAGACGGCGCCAGTTGACACTGTCAACCATTCCACGGTTAGTGAGCCTGCGGTCGTAGATGTTAGTGATCGCGCGGTGTTAGAACAGTTAATTCGTGAGCAATACAGTATAGATTCGATTGGCATTTCTAAACGCGAAGCGCGCAGCACCGACGACGAACGAGCTGTCCAAATTCTTGAACGCACGGCACGACGCCTACCGAGCGGTCGTTATGAAGTTGGGCTTCTTTGGAAAACTGACAATTTATTCGTGCCTGACAGTTCTAAGCTTGCCTTGTCTAGGTTTCTTAGTCTAGAAAAAAAGATGTGCAGGGACTCTAACTATGCAACGCGATACCGTCAAAACATACACGACATGATTCGGAAGGGTTACGCCGAATTGTGCACGGAAGTGCATACCGCCAAGTCGCCTGTCTGGATTCTGCCACATTTCGGAGTAACCAATCCGAATAAGCCGAATAAATTAAGAGTAGTCCATGATGCTGCTGCGAAAAGTCAAGGTGTTTCACTGAATTCGCTTCTACTAACCGGTCCTGACCTTTTGCAGCCCCTGCTCGGAATTCTTACGCGTTTTAGGGAAGGCAAAGTCGCCCTGACGGGAGACATACGCGAGATGTTTCCTCAAGTGAAAATTCGCGTGGAGGATCGTGATGCGCAAAGATTTTTGTGGCGCGACGACCCTAAAGACCCGATTAAGACATACCGCATGTCATCAATGATTTTCGGGGCCGCGTCTAGTCCCTTCACTGCCATTTACATTAAAAATAAAAACGCAGTGAAGTGGCAAGATCGCTATCCAGCCGCGGCTCGAGCCATCATTGTCGATCACTATATGGATGATTGTATAGTGAGCCTAGACTCAATCGATGAAGCTGCTAAACTTGCCGTAGAAATTCACCGTATCCATCGACATGCTGGCTTCGAAATGCGTGCATGGGCCTCAAACGAACCCTCTGCTCTAGCACTTTTGCCAAAGGAGAGCTTGGTTGAGGTCCCTTTAGCTAGTCACGATGTAGATGTTGACCTTGGCCGTCTCGCCACGCCCGTGCGCACTCTTGGGCTTATTTGGCAACCCGTCGCCGATACAATTGGTTTTAACACAGGAATAAGCAAAAATGGTGCGTTGCCAAATAAGTTTACTAAGCGCGAAGTGTTGGCTCACGTCATGCGGGTATTCGACCCACTCGGAATTCTAGCGCCAGTAGTAGTGACAGGCCGAATTATGTTCCAGAATGCATGGCGTAAGGGTCTCGACTGGGACGAGGAGCTCTCGCAGAGTGACAGTGCGGCGTGGAGACATTGGTTTGAAGATTTATTTGCCGCTTCCCGATTGCAGATCCCACGCTGCTACTGTCCTGGCGAGTTAAAAGTAGATAAGTGCGAGCTTCACGTTTTCTGTGACGCAAGCGAGTCTGCCTTTTCTGCAGTCGCATATTGGCGTTTTATCATGGAAAATGGTGACGTGAAGCTGGCGCTTATATGTAGTAAGGTTCGCGTAGCTCCTCTAAAGCCAATTTCCATAAATCGTTTAGAGCTTCAAGGAGCTTTGGTTGCAGCTCGCCTCGCCGCCACCATCTGTGAAGCTCACAGACTCAAACCTGTCAAACGCATATTCTGGTGCGACTCTATGACGGTTTTGGGTTGGCTCCGAAGCGAGGCGCGTCTTTTCAAGTCGTTTGTGTCACACAGAGTAGGCGAGATTGTAGAGATAACTGACGTGAAGGAATGGCGCTGGGTGCCAAGTCATTTAAACGTTGCGGACGATGCAACTCGCATCAAGCGCGTCACGTTGTCTTCTGAATCACGCTGGATATCGGGCCCTGAATTTTTGTTCTCTTTGGAGTGGCCCAGTGAGCCCTGCGCACCTGAGTATTCAGGCTTAGAGGAGAGCAAACACGCAGTGCGTCCCGACTTAGTTCACCTCATTAATGAAGTTGCCCAGCACGAGCCAGTTTCAGCCGATCCCGGGCGTTTCAGCTCTTGGCTCAGACTGGTGCGTGCAACTGCTACTGCGCATAAGTATCTAACATTACTGCGAATGCGTAGTCTAACTCGAAGGGGCTTATGTGTAGATAATTTAGTTCGATTAGAGGGAGGGCTTTGTACCTTTATGTTTCAGCCTTCGAGTCAATGGCAACAGTTTACCACTCCAAGGTTTTCACATGGGTCAGCTAGAAATTAAATTAGGTAGCCGCGGTGCGCGCGTTGCCGCGTGTGAACGGTGAAGGTAAGGATTTTGCTGTATTTGCTAGTCGTGTTCGCAATTGCGTAGAAATCATTCGGTTGTTGGATCATTCGGAGTATCTGACATCGCCCGAACTCTTTCAGGCAGTTATTTCAAAGATTTCCCCTTTATTGCGAGCCAAATGGCTAGACTATGCCGCTCGTTACGAGGCTGGTGGTCTATCAAAGCTAGAAAATCTAGCCGATTTCCTAGCACACGAGATCGACCTCCAGTCTCGCTTTGGCATATTGCCTGAGCCGACTACTGCGTCGCACGCGGTTGATAGTAGGCGGGCAAGGGACCATGTGCATGTTGTCGCTGAAAATCGCTTCAATTGCAATTCAATTTCGCATAACAAATTGAATTCATCGGCGACTGCACCTAAAGTTAAATCATGCATTGTATGCCAGCAATCGCATGATTTAATTCAATGTGACAAATTTGCGTCACTGTCAATCGATGACAGATGGAAGTTGATTAAAAAGAAAAGAGTCTGTCATCGATGCCTCAAAGTAGGTTGGCATAAATTAAGTCTGTGCAAGGCTAAGAAAACTTGTCACATTGACGGTTGCGCTTTCCGTCATCATTCGTTGTTGCACAACCCGAATTATGAGCGCACCGCCGCCGCGCACGTGGAAGTGGAGGATGACGAGGCCGCCGCGGGCACGACCAGCGCCGCGCCGCTGGCCGCTGCGCCCGCCGCAGCCCCCGCCGCCCGGCTCGCACCCGCTTCATACTACGATGAACCCAAGGAGATCCTGTCTCATACATCGACTTCAATTGCAACGGAATACTCAGTGCAGCCGTCTTTTCTCCGTCCTTTATTAAAGGTCGTGGCTGTGACCGTTACCGGCCCGTCAGGTACCGTAGACACCTATGCGTTGTTGGATGATGGCGCATCAGCATCTTTCTTAGATTTGGAGATTGCTGCCAAATTAGGCGTCTGCGGGCCCGAGAGGCAAATACGTCTCGACTGCGTAGGCGGGTTAAGCAAAGACACGACTGTTCAGTATGTTGATTTTCATATAAAGGGACGCTACGCTAAAGAGACGTATATGATTCGTAGGGCCCGGGCAATTAACGGTTTAGGTTGCGCAGCGCGACCGACTATTGACAAATCTGACGTGTCAAAATTTAGTTACCTTTCTGACATAAAGGAAGAATTTTGCTATGACAACGTGAAACCGACAATTATTATTGGCATTGACAACTGGCATCTTACTATGTCTAGGGCCACACGTAAGGGTTCTAGGACACAACCGGTTGCGATTCATACCGCCTTAGGGTGGGTTTTATTCGGTTTTGGCTGTAGCAAGACGGCGCCAGTTGACACTGTCAACCATTCCACGGTTAGTGAGCCTGCGGTCGTAGATGTTAGTGATCGCGCGGTGTTAGAACAGTTAATTCGTGAGCAATACAGTATAGATTCGATTGGCATTTCTAAACGCGAAGCGCGCAGCACCGACGACGAACGAGCTGTCCAAATTCTTGAACGCACGGCACGACGCCTACCGAGCGGTCGTTATGAAGTTGGGCTTCTTTGGAAAACTGACAATTTATTCGTGCCTGACAGTTCTAAGCTTGCCTTGTCTAGGTTTCTTAGTCTAGAAAAAAAGATGTGCAGGGACTCTAACTATGCAACGCGATACCGTCAAAACATACACGACATGATTCGGAAGGGTTACGCCGAATTGTGCACGGAAGTGCATACCGCCAAGTCGCCTGTCTGGATTCTGCCACATTTCGGAGTAACCAATCCGAATAAGCCGAATAAATTAAGAGTAGTCCATGATGCTGCTGCGAAAAGTCAAGGTGTTTCACTGAATTCGCTTCTACTAACCGGTCCTGACCTTTTGCAGCCCCTGCTCGGAATTCTTACGCGTTTTAGGGAAGGCAAAGTCGCCCTGACGGGAGACATACGCGAGATGTTTCCTCAAGTGAAAATTCGCGTGGAGGATCGTGATGCGCAAAGATTTTTGTGGCGCGACGACCCTAAAGACCCGATTAAGACATACCGCATGTCATCAATGATTTTCGGGGCCGCGTCTAGTCCCTTCACTGCCATTTACATTAAAAATAAAAACGCAGTGAAGTGGCAAGATCGCTATCCAGCCGCGGCTCGAGCCATCATTGTCGATCACTATATGGATGATTGTATAGTGAGCCTAGACTCAATCGATGAAGCTGCTAAACTTGCCGTAGAAATTCACCGTATCCATCGACATGCTGGCTTCGAAATGCGTGCATGGGCCTCAAACGAACCCTCTGCTCTAGCACTTTTGCCAAAGGAGAGCTTGGTTGAGGTCCCTTTAGCTAGTCACGATGTAGATGTTGACCTTGGCCGTCTCGCCACGCCCGTGCGCACTCTTGGGCTTATTTGGCAACCCGTCGCCGATACAATTGGTTTTAACACAGGAATAAGCAAAAATGGTGCATTGCCAAATAAGTTTACTAAGCGCGAAGTGTTGGCTCACGTCATGCGGGTATTCGACCCACTCGGAATTCTAGCGCCAGTAGTAGTGACAGGCCGAATTATGTTCCAGAATGCATGGCGTAAGGGTCTCGACTGGGACGAGGAGCTCTCGCAGAGTGACAGTGCGGCGTGGAGACATTGGTTTGAAGATTTATTTGCCGCTTCCCGATTGCAGATCCCACGCTGCTACTGTCCTGGCGAGTTAAAAGTAGATAAGTGCGAGCTTCACGTTTTCTGTGACGCAAGCGAGTCTGCCTTTTCTGCAGTCGCATATTGGCGTTTTATCATGGAAAATGGTGACGTGAAGCTGGCGCTTATATGTAGTAAGGTTCGCGTAGCTCCTCTAAAGCCAATTTCCATAAATCGTTTAGAGCTTCAAGGAGCTTTGGTTGCAGCTCGCCTCGCCGCCACCATCTGTGAAGCTCACAGACTCAAACCTGTCAAACGCATATTCTGGTGCGACTCTATGACGGTTTTGGGTTGGCTCCGAAGCGAGGCGCGTCTTTTCAAGTCGTTTGTGTCACACAGAGTAGGCGAGATTGTAGAGATAACTGACGTGAAGGAATGGCGCTGGGTGCCAAGTCATTTAAACGTTGCGGACGATGCAACTCGTATCAAGCGCGTCACGTTGTCTTCTGAATCACGCTGGATATCGGGCCCTGAATTTTTGTTCTCTTTGGAGTGGCCCAGTGAGCCCTGCGCACCTGAGTATTCAGGCTTAGAGGAGAGCAAACACGCAGTGCGTCCCGACTTAGTTCACCTCATTAATGAAGTTGCCCAGCACGAGCCAGTTTCAGCCGATCCTGGGCGCTTCAGCTCTTGGCTCAGACTGGTGCGTGCAACTGCTACTGCGCATAAGTATCTAACATTACTGCGAATGCGTAGTCTAACTCGAAGGGGCTTATGTGTAGATAATTTAGTTCGATTAGAGGGAGGGCTTTGTACCTTTATGTTTCAGCCTTCGAGTCAATGGCAACAGTTTACCACTCCAAGGTCTTCACATGGGTCAGCTAGAAATTTGACCGCCACTGACATTCGTCTAGCAGAGACGCACAACCTGCTCAAGTCTCAGTTGGGCGCATTTTCCAGCGAGATGACGCACCTCAATAGTCGTCCTGCTCAGCTCTTGCCACGCTACAGTCGCCTGTCCAAACTGACGGTTCTCATCGGAGAAGATAGATTGATGCGATTGTCCGGCCGCATTAAGGCAGCGTCACACATACGTCACGAAACTAAAAGTCCGATTGTACTGGACGGAAGACACCCAGCAGTGCGCTTGCTTGTGGAGCACCATCATAGAAAAGCCGCCCACGCCAATACAGAGACGGTGGTGAATGAGCTCCGACAAGATTACCACTTATTGAGCCTGAGAAGTACCGTCCGCGCAGTCGCCTTTAACTGCCAGTTTTGCCGCATTCGCCGAGCCGTGAACTTCCAGCCACCTACAGGAGACTTACCCGAGGCACGTTTGGGACACCACAAACGCCCGTTTACGTTCACGGGACTCGATTACTTCGGACCAGTTCAAGTCTCTATCGGCCGAAGACGAGAGAAAAGATATGTCGCCCTCTACACTTGCCTCGTCGTCCGTGCCGTCCATCTGGAAGTGGTTGACAGTTTGTCGACTGACTCGGCGATGATGAGCCTCCGCCGCTTCATAGCCCGGCGAGGCACGCCAGCAGAGATCTGGTCAGACAATGGGACTGCGTTTGTAGGCACCAACCGAGAACTCCGACGCCTCTACGCCGAAGCAGTAGGTCAGTACGCTGCTTCAGAGAAAATTTATTGGCGTTTTATACCACCAGCCGCTCCTTTTATGGGCGGATCTTGGGAAAGACTGGTGAAGAGCGTAAAAGTGGCTCTCAAGGTGACACTCATAGAACGCGCCCCAACGGACGAGGTGCTTCGCACGCTTCTGGCAGAGGCTGAGGCGCTTGTCAACTCGCGCCCACTCACTCATGTCACCGTGGATCACAACAGCGAAGAAGCGCTCACTCCCACGCACTTTCTTCTTGCTGCGTCTTCAGGACGCCCGATACCAGCCACGTTATCTGACTCAGATTTTGCCTCGAGAAGCAGCTGGCGCAAGGCCGTTCGATTGGCAGACCATTTTTGGCAGCGATGGGTCAAAGAATACCTGCCAACACTCATCCCAAGACGCGGGCGTGGAGTAGCTCCTGAGGTGGCCGTTGGCGACGTGGTGTTGATCGCAGATCCAAACTCGCCTAGAGGCACCTGGCCACGGGGACGAGTAACAGCAGTCTTTCCGGGCCCCGACGGCGTAATCCGGGTGGCTGATGTTCGCACCCTGATGGGCATCATGCGGCGGCCCCTCCGTAAGCTGGTGAAGCTGCCCTTTTAGAAAAAGGGAGGAATGTGCACGACGCACCTCTTTGGAATCATTTTACCTTTTTATAAACTCTTGTTACTTTTGTATTTTGTTTTATGAATCTGTCAGTTATGGTCTTGTAGTAGTCTGTTCTTTAGCTTCCTGGAGTAAAGTCATCTGTACCATGAACCAGTGCCTATTCTTTCCTTAGTTCCACCAGTAACAATTGTTATTGAAATAGTTTAATGTAATGTTAATGCTGCTCTGACTCATCCTGAGCAAAATTAAATTTAAGTAGATTAGGTTAGTTATAAAAAAATTGCATGCTGCATGGACAGCTAAGAAAGGTGGAACCAAGAACATTGTATATTTTACACCAACAATTATGTTATAACCCTTTTACGCAAATAAATGATTATGATTATGCGTTTTGCGAAAAAGGGACAGAATATACCCCCTCTTAAAACTGGAGACATCTTTATTATTTAATCCTCTGCTTTACTTTTTTCTCCATTTGGTCATATCTTTAATCCTTTTTCGGGAATTTTCAACATTATTGGTAATTTTATTGGTGTCTACACCCCTATTAGCGCTTCGCTTCGGTTCTACCTCTACAGCTGGTGAGAAGTGTGACTAATATGTATAAAGTTTCTTTGATCTGTGATACAGTCAAGTCAACCTCTCAAAAATACCCAGTATATATTGTTACTACTGACATAAGACGCATGTGTAGATTTTTAAAAGGTTATTGTAGAGATATTAAAGAACTCGACTCTACGAGGCGCGTTTACCTTAGAGCATGTTCACACCAATATATAACTGTCGGTGTGAGATTCAGTAACGATATCGGAGGGCAAGTAATTTTATAGGCGGGATTCCACCGGTGTGCGGCTCTGTGCGGCACAAGCATATTTAGGAAAATGCTTGTGCCGCACAGTGCCGCACATCGGTGGAATCCCGCCTTTAGAATTACTGTTCACACCGCCCAGTCCGATATCGGAGCATGCTTCAAACAAAAAGTGTCGTTGTCGGATACGACAAAATTGCAGCTTTTCTCTTGTAGCTCGAACAAGGAGATTTAGAATCAAATGATACGGATTGTGGAAGGTCAATTTTATATTGAGGAGACATATGGCTGAGATACGCGTCATACTCGTGAACGGGTGGCTGTTTGTGGAGTCCGGTCGATTCATGTTTGCAAGGTCGACAAGTTTCATTAAATTTTTCTGCGGAATTGACATGAGAGATTTCACTCTGTATGCACTTGATAGTATTATTTTATTACTTAGTTTTTGACATTCAGAGACCTTATACATCTCTGTGGATACCTGTGAGATTTCATTAAATGTAATTATTTTAATTTAGACACTTGGAGATCTGCCCTGTGCCCGTTACCAATAGTCCCACGTGGTCCGTATGTGGCGACTGCCCTGCTGGCTATACTTTGAAGTTTTAAGGGTTAGTCATAATGTTTACATGTAATTATCGGCAAAATAAGACCACAATAAAAGTAAGAATAAAGAATATTTATTATTATATTTAAGCACCATTTAGCAAAAAGAGCTTCAAAAATAAAAACCTTGTATCAAAATTAAGGTTTGGGTTGGTCCCATAGAGTAAAGTTGCTCAGTATACCTTATATATACTTACAGTGTATCTGAGATTTTTAGTGGGTGGACCTACACGGTGTGTATGTATATGCATGTATATACACACACATATATACTGAAAATTATGAACATTGCCGCACCGGTCGGTATGAAAATCGTTAATATTTTTTCGCGATTCTCGTATTTGTTCCGTGGGAAACCGAACTTGTTGAGTAAGATCATTTTTATATAGACATATATATATATTGGGCCAGCGTGGAGACTATAGCCCAATCCCTGTCCTACATGAGAGGAGGCCTGTGCCCGGCGGTATATAGGCTGCAGATGATGATGATATTAGGGCATGCAATACCGGACGATTCTCAATACCGGTATTGAAACTCGGTATTGGGCCTCAATACCGGAATTCCGGTATTAATACCAGTATTGCGGTATTTTATAAATTAATCCATACTAATATTATAAATGTGAGTGTGTGTCTGTCTGTCTGTCTGTCTGTTACCTCTTCACACTTAAACCGCGGAACCGATTGAGATGAAATTTGGTATGAAGATAGTTTGGATCACGGGGAAGGATATAGGGTAGTTTTATCCCGGAAACCATCCCCGGAAGGGGTGAAATTGGGGATGAAAGTTTGTTTGGTGCTACGATATAAACGAGTTCCACGCGGACGGAGTCGCGGGCAGAAGCTAGTTAAAAATAAAACAAACTGGTAAAATATTTTTAATTATTAATTAAAAAAAATCATTTCTTCAATTAAATTAACATAAAATAACAATATGGCATTTATGCATATATTAAAGAACAATTAGACCAAAATAAGTAATAACTACCTTTTATATATAAAACATGTGATCGTCACCATCATCATCATCATCATATCAGCCGAAAGACGTCCACTGCTGGACATAGGCCCAAAGAGTGCCAAAGTGACCGGTCCTGCGCCACCGGCATCCAGCGGACTCCAGCAACCTTTACCAGGTCATCAGTCCACCTTGCGGGGGGCCTACCCACGCCGCGCCTTCCGGTTCGTGGTCGCCACTCGAGAAACTTCCCGCCCCAACGGCCATCGGTTCTGCGTGCTATGTTCCCCGCCCACTGCCACTTAAGTTTAGCGATTCGGAGGGCTATATCGGTTACCTTGGTTCTGCTGCGGATAGCCTCATTTCTGATGCGATCACGCAGAGACACCCCCAACATAGCCCTCTCCATAGCCCTTTGGGTGACTGAGCCTTCTTATGAGGCCCATAGTAAGCGACCACGTTTCGTCACCAACAATGCAGTAAATGATTAATTTAGCAATATAGACTAAAATCAACAACTTTAAATTTAAAGATTAGTAGCAATTGCAAACAGAATATTCAGTCTACTGTGGACTGAACAAATAAGATATTACTAAAGCAATTGAATGGCATACCCGATTTTTTTTTTCTAGGCAGTACGTTCGCTTTGCGTACAATTTTTATTTCTTGGATCCCCTTACGGGTTTTTTATTAACTCGCTAGGTAAATTTTATCTGATATCCGATTAATTTAAAAGTTTGGATACCTGTCTCACGGTTTTTTACAGAAAAACCATCTAGGTATGTATACTTAATGATTACACATGTATAATCTATTATTTATTAACTCAATACATATTTAATGTAGGCTATCCAAACCTTTATTGATTGTACTTAATAGTAATGATTCTCTGATCTCAACTAAGTGTGCTATTTCGAGCGTATATATTTTTCTTATGTTATATGATATTTGTGTGAGGCTTACAAATTTAGACACAAGGTGGGTCTAGGTTTGAATTTAAAGAATAAAAGATAATAATTAAAGATATAGATTTAAAAAATAAGCTTAATCATATAAATAACAAATATATTACTTACATGTTTCTTGATGTTTTCCCACTTTCACGAAAAATCACCCCACATTCACCAAAAATCGCAATCACTTATCACAACACAACAGTTAAAATACTCGAAGCGGAAAGTACCCATAAGAACCGGCCAATACGAGACAGCTTAGATAGCTTTTGACATCTGTGGTTATTTTGGGACTAAATTGATATTTGTCATATGGTGTTTTTACTTCCCACCCTGAATGCCAAAGTAAGTGAGATAACGACAAACCACTTCCATAGACCCTATATCTGGTATTGACCTTGATCGACCCGATAACTTGGTGCTTGCCGTTCTAAACATATATTAACGCGTTCGCCGTTCGTTGACAGTCGACAGGCGGGCCATATGTAGGCTTAACAACGCTTAATTGAAGGTACTGTCAACGAACGTGTTGTCATAATCACCCTACATTACTATATATCATTATATACACATTATAATGGCAATAATAAAATATTTCCAAGGTATGGTTATGAGTTTACTAGCTTAAACAACCTATATTACAAAATAATCAAGAATTGTAACTCAAAAATGAATACCGGAATTCCGGTATTTCGGTATTAGTCCCTTGTAATACCGTTATTGAAATATCGGAATAATCAAGGCGAAATTCCGGTATTTCGAGATTCCGGAATTCCGGTATTCATGTACTAGATGATATATACGAGTATATTCACTCATGTCACGGAATGCACAAATTGCCGGCACCTGCTCGGCTCGCATGTCACTTCCCATGCTAAATAATCCGTTTAATATATATTTTTAAACCAAGCGTATTACTTTTACGGTAATTTTTAGCTTTTTCACTATTTTTTTGAAATAGTTCGACTACAGTAAGTAATGAACTTACCCTTAAATTTCTCTTATATACCCAGCCGGGCAGTGGTCACATACAAACCACTTGTACTGAACCGAAACGGGCAGAGGTCATATAGAGACCACAAACTTTAGGAGCAAAAATTTTACATAAAAAGCTATTACTGTATTAACGGCATACTACACATACATTATCTTATGTACTACCAAAATAAAGCATCAAATAGCACTTACCGTATTTTTTTTCGGCACAATACTAATATTTACTTGGAGCAACACACAAAACCGGCCGCTTTTTCTTAATTTGAATTTGACAAGAAAAACGTCAAAAAAAATTGTTTGTTTGAACATCTATTTTGGGTGCGTTCCGAAATCTGTCAGTTTATAGACTATACGTCAATGACATTTAGTGCCTTCTATAATCTTTCTGCTCGTCAGAAAAAATCATTTGCTAAGTGGTCACTATGAGATCACTACCTGGTTAACGGTTAATAATAATAATCTGATGAATTAATAATTCATTATTCTATTTCGTCTTTATTAATTGTATTATATTGTTATTGAAATAGTTTAATGTAATGTTAATGCTGCTCTGACTCATCCTGAGCAAAATTAAATTTAAGTAGTTTTTTTTTTATGATATAGGAGGCAAACGAGCAGTCGAATCACCTGATGGCGATAGTTATAAAAAATTTGCATGCTGCATGGACAGCTAAGAAAGGTGGAACCAAGAACATTGTATATTTTACACCAATAATTATGTTATAAACCTTTTTACGCAAATAAATGATTATGATTATGCGTTTTGCGAAAAAGGGACAGAATATACCCCCTCTTAAAACTTTGGAGACATAACTTTATTATTTAATCCTCTGCTTTACTTTTTTCTCCATTTGGCAATATCTTTAATCCTTTTTCGGGAATTTGCAACATTATTGGTAATTTTATTGGTGTCTACACCCCTATTAGCGCTTCGCTTCGGTTCTACCTCTACAGCTGGTGAGAAGTGTGACCAATATGTATAAAGTTTCTTTGATCTGTGATACAGTCAAGTCAACCTCTCAAAAATACCCAGTATATATTGTTACTACTGACATAAGACGCATGTGTAGATTTTTAAAAGGTTATTGTAGAGATATTAAAGAACTCGACTCTACGAGGCGCGTTTACCTTAGGGCATGTTCACACCAATATATAACTGTCGGTGTGAGATTCAGTAACGATATCGGAGGGCAAGTAATTTTATAGGCGGGATTCCACCGGTGTGCGGCTCTGTGCGGCACAAGCATATTCAGAAAAATGCTTGTGCCGCACAGTGCCGCACATCGGTGGAATCCCGCCTTTAGAATTACTGTTCACACCGCCTAGTCCGATATCGAAGCATGCTTCAAACAAAAAGTGTCGTTGTCGGATACGACAAAATTGCAGCTTTTCTCTTGTTTTGTAGCTCGAACAAGGAGATTTAGAATCAAATGACACGGATTGTGGAAGGTCAATTTTATATTGAGGAGACATATGGCTGAGATACGCGTCATACTCGTGAACGGGTGGCTGTTTGTGGAGTCCGTTCGATTCATGTTTGCAAGGTCGACAAGTTTCATTAAATTTTTCTGCGGAATTGACATGAGAGATTTCACTCTGATTTTATTACTTAGTTTTTGACATTCAGAGACCTTATACATCTCTGTGGATACCTGTGAGATTTCATTAAATATAATTATTTTAATTTAGACACTTGGAGATCTTATACATTTCTAAGAAATAAGATTTCTGTTGTTAATTTTTTTCTCTTAAGTATTGTTTTTGACATGCATAAACTTTGATGTTGTTAATTCGATTATGAATGATGCATTCATACCATTTAGAGTCTACAGATAAACATTTTGTGGTGGCCTGTTTGCTGAACAATAATACTTTGGTTTGATAAGAAACACTACACGGATACTTGGCGATATTACAAATAGTAATTGCAACTGGTGGAATATTTCCCCGATAATTATGGCGTATTGGTATTGATTGGTTTAATGATTAGTTACCATGTTATGTCAGGGTTTCCGTTCAATTGGAAATGTCTCGTTGCTGAGCAATGTTTCGCCTGAGTGCATCTGATAATTTGAGATTGCCTCGCTAAGGCTAGTCACACACGGCATATAGCCCGCGGTCCCGATGACGTAATTATACGTGTCCCGTCTGCACTACTTGACGAAAACCTAACAGATAGTCGACTACTTCCTTTTAAAGACCAACATCACCCCGATGGTCGAGTGCCAACTGATAAACTATCGACCTTTATGAAGGAGGAGTTCTGGCCGAAGGGTGTACTTTTCCAGCAATTTCGAGGCCGTTTATTCGATACATGCACCGCGCGTCGACGACTTAGAGTGTTACTGTGTTACTTATAATTTTTGAATAGTGATATGTATGTTAGGTAAAAAAAACACACGCATTTTGCTATTTGTGTCATACAGCAAATTAAGGGTTGGCGTCTCTCCTGTTGGACACTGGGAAAGTTAAGGGCTATTAAATCTAATTTTTGGTTGGACTTTTTATCCGCATAAACGGCGTCTTCACTTCTATAATTCTGTGTGATATGAACATAATACTTATGTACGTAATCCCTTAACTAATAATTACAGGAAATAATACTTTTATTTTCCTGATTGTTCTTTTAACATGCCATTTGTACAAGCATTTATTTAACTTGCTGTGTAGGTATGTATGTTAGTTTGCTTAGGACAGATCCTACGAATCATATTTGATCAAATTCCTTAAGTCAAATAGAGTTGAAATGTTGTATACAGTAAGTACAATGAAGATTACTGATGATGCAATATTACTGATGATGCAATATTACTGATGATGCAATATTCGGGCGTACCTTAGTGTTGACGTTAGGATCAAGTTATGCGATACATTAATCCTGTCCAAATTAAACTACGTCGACACGGTAATTAACGGATGCCTTCTAGCTCGCTCAAGAACGCTTATTCAACGGATCCAGAATGCCTGTGCCCGTTTCTGTTTCCCTATCCCACCACGCACTCACGTCACACCCTATCTTAACCAAGGCGGGATGTTAAAAATGGAGGCCCGTCGTTCTCTTCATTTTGCCACTCTGCTTTTCGGTGTAGTGTACGATCGTCAGCCTCAGTATCTATACGAGAAGCTGACCTTCACTGCCCGGCCGACCAGAGGTGCGATCCGTCTTGTATGCCCAAGACACGGTAAATCGGCAGCATTTCGTGGCAGTTTTCGCTACTCAGCCACGAAATGCTGGAACAACATCCCTCCGCCTATTCGTAATTCGTTAACTGTAGGCACTTTTAAGCTCCACTTCAAAAAATATCTATTTACCCTACAACTCTCCTAGCCCGTGTCGTTAACTATTTCATATATATATATATATATTTTTTTTTTTTTTGTTAGTCGTATATAGCTGTATAGCGTCACGTTAGTCTCGAAAATCCTCATAATTTATCCCATATAATTATTATCCAATATTCTGTTATATAGTCAGTTTCCTAAATACGCGTAGTACTTAATATGCATGCAACTTGCCACGTACAAACCTACTAACTCTTCTTATAAGTAATTCAATATTATATTCTTAAATAAAATTAATGTAGGTATACACTCGAGAGCAAAAGTTTCGGGTCACTAGCATTTACTTCAATATCTTGAAAACGAATAAAGCTATCGTATTGAAATAAATTGAACCTTATAGACAATTTAATAATCCTTCATTACACGTATAAAAACTTATTGGTTGGCGTGAAGTAATGGCATTAAAAAAGTTATAAACATAATGATCCCTTTTTTTCAAATCAGAACTTCTAATTTTCGCAACTATTTTTGCTTTTGTTTTTGTTCTGTCATAAAATGTATTTATAAGAAGTCTTCTAGGTATCCAATAGTCATTATTAAAGTAGTAATTATGTCACTCACACCTGAGGAATGTACGAGAATCCTCACGATCCTGGAAAATGGAAGCAGTCAGCGAGAAACAGCAAGAATAGTCGGTGTATCGTTGTCTACAGTTCAGCGTATTCGCCAGCGGTTTCTAGAAACTGGTTCAAACCTACGCAGACCAATAACAGGCAGACCCAGGTGTACGACGGCACGGGAAGATCGATATCTAGTCAACTCTATGCTGCGAAATCGGTTTCTTACGGGAACATCACTGACTCATAATTTTTTAGGGCTTGGTAGAAGCAACCCTTCTGCTTGGACTGTAAGACGGCGACTTGCTGAAGGTAATTTGAAACCATTTAGACCCGCAAATGGTCCGAAACTCGAGAGGCACCATCGTATAGCAAGACGAATTTATGGACGCGAACACTCGCATTGGACGATTGAAAATTGGTCAAATGTCGGGTTCTCGGACGAATCAAAATTTATGCTGTATACACACGACGGAAGGGCAAAGGTGTACAGAAGACCAGGAGAAAGATTTATGCAAGCCTGTATTGAAGAAAAGGTGGCATACGGTGGTGGTTCGGTACTCGTGTGGGCTGGAATTTCTGCGGAAAGCCGAACAGAGCTTGTACTGATCGAAAACGGTACTCTTAATGGCGTAAGATACGTGGATGAAATCCTCAACGAGCACGTCGGTCCATTTATGGCAAGACTAGGTGAGAATGCCATCTTTATGCACGATAACGCCCCTCCCCACACTGCTCGTGTAGTGCAAGACTACCTTGATGAGGTGAATATTCGTCCCATGGTGTGGCCAGCACGTAGCCCCGACCTCAACCCGATCGAGCACGCCTGGGACGAGCTCGGACGACGTTTAAGACAACGAGATCCTCCTTTAATTACGCTTCGTGACTTGAAACATGCATTGGTAGAGGAATGGGAGAACATTCCCCAACAGTGTTTCAGAAACTTGGTGTACAGCATGCCGAATCGCATTGCAGCAGTCCAGACAGCACGTGGGGGTAATACCAAGTACTAAACTGTGTTAAAACTACTTGTAAATATAAAAAGTTCAATATTTTCAGTTTTGGTTTTGGAAGCAAAATGACGCCATTTTTAATTTGTCGTTTTAAACATAATAAAATAAATGGTCAGTAGTAAATGTAATGCATTTTATTTTAGTAACATTAAATTGTCTATAAGGTTCAATTTATTTCAATACGATAGCTTTATTCGTTTTCAAGATATTGAAGTAAATGCTAGTGACCCGAAACTTTTGCTCTCGAGTGTATACTGGATATGTAAACGTTGATTCATCATTTTAATCCCTAAATGTAGGTTTTAGTACCACGTTTTCCACTTTTTGCTGTTCAGAACTACCTTACAGCCCTGGGCTCCACGGAAGACCAGCGCTGTGGCATTGTTTAATGTCAGAGCATATGCTGAGTGGTGTCCACTTGCGGCCACTATAGCAGCACCACCAGACTTCTTTACGTACACGTTATTTTTAGTTTAAGCTGGTATTTATTAAGTTTCTTTTTATATATTGTGTTTTCTAATTAAGAACGAAATTATGATGTGGTGTTATTTTGGGTGGCAATAAATTCATTTCATTTCATTTCATTTCATATTACTGATAATGCAATATTTTGGTGCCAAAAAGCTAGTTTGAGAATGGAAACAGACAGTGGCCATGGCATCACCTAAATGACTCGAGACAAACCCGTCGTGTTAGGGTTTCATTCGAATCCTATTAATGACTGTGATAAAGATAGAGTCAGACCATAAATTATATATTTTCACAAACCTGAAATTATTTTAGACATGCAATAATCTCTTCTGCGAAGATCAAATCTACGTTATGTAACAAAAGCATTTATATAGCACTACAAAAGTAAAAATAGAATCAAAGTCGGAAAAATTTCCTCTACGAAATTGTCAGAAACATATGTTTGTTTGCCACCGTCATAGTATAAAAAATGTAAAAGAAACTGTGTGGTTATCCTTGAGTTAAATGAGTTTTGAAATAATTGATGGTTTAGTTACGGTTCCCAAAACTAAATATGAGGCAGTCACGTAATTCTAATCAAGAATGTTAATTGATTCAATCTAATCGAACACGTTAATACTTTTTAAATTCATGCAATAAACCTAAAAGCGTCTCTTGACTTAAGTTCTCCGCCGATAACATGCAGTTCTGGAAATTAAATATCGTGGTATGTAGTAGCATTAAATTATTACAGTCCTATAAGGGAACAATATAATTAATATTTCTACAACTTGGATTCGAATTTAACCTGGCATTCGCGGCTAGTCGCCCTCGATCGCTAGTGGAATCGTGTCTGCGGCACCGTTATTTTTAACCAGTACATCTTACAACAAAATAGACAATCTAGAAAAAACTTATAGTGATGGCAGAGGTCGAGGGCAAAAGATCTAGAGAGCAAAGCCCAAAGGGATGGTCGAATCAGATCTCCGAACAGCCGGAACTTCCTGTCAGCACCGCCCTTCATCAGGCAACGGATTGGATCAGTTCGAGGCAGACCTTGAATCGAATCAGGAGTCACAATCCTCAGCAAAGGGGGAACGATTAAGAAATCAGAGATCCTCCTATAACGACTATACTGCTGTAAAATTAGGGAGGCGTGTAGCGTTATTTATTACAGTCTTACTCCTCCTAGCTATACATGCCTCATGGTGCGGATAGCTTTCCATATATATTCCTTCTCCACTTTGCCCTGCCTTCGACATCGACTTCGGATACATCACGCTCAATCATGTTTAACACTACATATTTCATTTTCACACCGATGTCTACCCTTGAATCTTTGACCAGCGACTGAAAGTTGTGGTGCTAAGTTATCAACGTAGTTTGGTGGCCTACTCTTGACGTGGTCTTACATGAGCATTCAAAACTATCTTCAAACCTGTAGGTACCACAGTCTCACTTGCTCTTTAACAATTTTATGCCATAACATACGATTTGATTCGACCTCGAAGACTATTCTATGAGCTCTGATACTGTACTTACTTACTTAACTTTTTTAATCTTGCGGTGATGGTTCCGTCAAGCCGTTGACACAGTTGTATATGTCCCGTCCATATTATTTTTCTAAGGCTGAAGAGATAGTTAAGTATGTAAGGGTGAAAACCAGATTCGTCTTTAAGGTCATGTGGTTGCAGTCTCGCCAAAATATCTTGTGACACAAACGGAACATCGTGAAACCTTCAAGACGTTTCGGATGTGCCACAACATTCGGAACGTCTACCACTAACCGTAACCGTCTACGACCAAGGGGTCACGATGGCTGCCTTAAACGGGTTTCAAAATTTTCTTGATACGTGGGGCTTCCTAACTACCCGCACTTAGTCTTTATTAATCACTTGTACAATAGGGTTGACACCCGGCCGACACAACACTATAATTTCCACTCCCAGATACAATGAATCGACGAAAGTCAATCAGTTGATAACATTTGATTCCAGTTGGTGGTGTTGGTCTTCTCTTTTGACCATATCAGGAGTTCTCCTAGTATATTTTACCCAATAGCAGATGCCGACGAAGGGGTTAATGATACTGATCAAGGAGTGGGTGATGCAGATGAAGGAGTTAATGATGCCGATCAAGGAGTAGGTGATGCAGATGAAGGAGTTAATGATGCCGATCAAGGAGTGGGTGATGCAGATGAAGGAGTTAATGATGCCGATCAAGTAGTCCATGATGCCGATGAGGGCGTCAATGATGCCGATAAGAGCGTCGGCGACACTTCCGTTGAAGGTAAAGACTGACGCACCACATGACTTTAATACGCGCTCACTTTAACAGCGCAGTGCCATCATAAGAGTACGCGCAGGTGTTTTGAAAAGGCGGCAAACATTAAGGGGATCATTTTAAACACTTTTACTACCGGTTGAACTTGTGAAAACAAACGCATGTTGCCTCCGTAGTCCAAGGTCTGTGTACATTCAAGGTTGTCAAACCTAGAACCTCTGTTTTCGTCTCCCTTAAGTCAGGACATTACGAAGACAGAACGAAGTACAGAACGGCCGCCATCTTGGAAAATGTACTCCATTCGTACGAAATTAAGGTTTGTTTGATAACTAGAGCAATATTTAAGAATAATAAATTCTGCACAAGCCTGTAGTACACAACCTTAAAGATAAAACGTTTGTTTATGGAGAAAAATGCATCCATAATATGAGATTTACCCTAAATGTCCTTCCAGGGAACATTCTCCGAATTTAAAGCTCGGGAGACTTTCAAATCCATTATGATTTACACAATAGGATCCCGTAAAGAAAGTTCTATGTGAAAAATTGGCCAAGCCTCAAAACTCTTCCACCGTAAGAAAAAGAGATATTTCGTAGAACCAAGTCAGGCATCATTATTAAGCAAGCCAATAAAAATTAAGAAATAAGAATGCCTTGAACTTGGCTCTTCGAAATATCTCACAACTTTTATGGTAGAAGAGTTCGCCTATTTTATACATGGAATGTTTTATTATGAGATCTCACTTCTTTTTGGATGTTATTGAGTTATCATACATACAAATTATGAATGCAGCTGGGAATAATATATTTGTATAGACGTTGTAAGAAAAGTTATTTTACCAACCACAAATAACATTTGCATGCAAATACATAGTAATAACTACTTATGCAGTTAGTATATCTCTGAAACGTGACTGAAATTGCAATATTTTTAGGTTTTTGATGATGTGATAGGCTAAAAGAATATTATAGAAATGTGTTCGCGCAATAGCAATTGCTAGAATAGGCAGCAGTTGTAAACCCCTATTCAAACAACTTAACATATATTACCCTTAGGTTGCATGTACATATTGAAAATTTGCTGTCAATACCTACCAAAAATATTTCATAAAGCGTTCCGATATGTATTATAATAATCCAAGGACGCAATGATCTGTTGTTCCACCCACGCTGTACGACTGACATGTATAAAAGAAATGCCTATAACTTCAGCATCATGATTTGCAATAAGTTGCCGGTTGAAAAAGGAACTTAAGAGCAATAAGTTTAAAGAAACTTTTAGAACTTGGCTCCTTAATCAGTGCTTTTACAACGTCAGTGAATATCTTAACCACTAAGCGTAATATGATGTTTACGTTTTTAGAAATTTTATTTTATATTTGTCATGATAATAATAAGTTAGATAATAGAAGCTACGGTAGCCTAGTGGTTCAGGCATGTCAAGCGGCGGTCGTGGGTTCGAATCCCGGCTCGTACCAATGAGTTTCTCGGAATTTACGTACGGAATATTTACCGTTGAAAGTTCGGTGAAAGGAACATTGTGAGGAAATAATAATAATTATTATTAATTAACAATATATTTACACGGCATTACAGACAAACCAATACACCGAGAAATTAAACATTAAAAAATAACAGTTTGTATAGGTAAATAAACACATTCAATATGGACAACATCTATGTGACATCAAACAAAAGTACTGGACAGCCTATCATCCATCGACTCACAAAACCTTAGACATTCACGACACACAGTCGTCCATCTCCACGCAAACGAGTCACATTCAGGTACCGATGCCAAGAGCGCATTGAGCAGAGTGAGCGCGCGAGGGAACGGCGAGTGTCTGTGTGATACCGTGCGCGCCGCCGGCACTGCCAGCAGTGGGCGCGCTCGCGGTCTCAAACTGACTGGGCACATCCGCAACATAGAGGTACAGCCGCAAGACTCGAGCCACAAGCTCCGGGCAGTCGGACTCGCCACGCAGTATGCGACAAGCTGTGGTCAGCCATTTGTTGTTGCTCTAGAGAATTGTATCCGAGGCATCCGAGTAAATATTTCGTTGGATAGAGAAATGGATAATATCCAAATCTTTTTTAAAGATGAATCTCAGGAATGCGTTTTGGATCTTCTCTAGAAGTAAGGCGTAGGTGGACTCGTACGGGTGCCAGATGATTGACGAGGCCTCAAGCTTACTTCTGACCAAAGAGTCAGAGAAGAAGCTGTAGACCATCCCTATGGCCCCAATGTCCCAGAAGTCCTTGACACTGCGGATCACAAAGCCTAGTCTCCTAAAAGAACTATCGGCAAGCGTAGAATTAGAATTAGAATTAGAATTAGAATTAGAATTAGAATGATTTTATTTGCCAGAATACTTATAAACATAGTACAGGGTGTTCAGGTACAGCAGTACAGTATTCAGCCGGTGAACGGCATGCAAAAATGATACAGAACTTTTTAGTTCTGTATAATTTCTGTTTAATTTTTTAATTATCACTTAGCGTACAATGTCTTAACCAATATCATTTGTTAATTTAAAAAATAATGAACTATTAATGTCAATATATTTCAAAAGCACAAAAAATAACAACTATCATAACTTATTTAATTGGTCAACTATTAAATTCTAAAAATTCCTTAATACTATAAAAACAATTTTCCTTTAGCCAACTACTGATTTCTTTTACAAATTTATTACATTCCATTTGTCTCATATCTGCTGGAAGGTTATTGTATACTACAATACACATATTATAAGCATTCTTACGATAGATCGCAGTGCGGCAAGGAGGCTGGTACAATAGATCCCTGTATTGAGATCTCTGCTTAGCTACGAAGACATCGGCCCTGCTTCTAAAAAGTTCAGGATGGTTTTTGACAAACAAACATGCTTTTTTAATGTACATACAGGGTAGCGGTAGAATATTCAGTTTCTTAAAGAATGGCCTGCAGCTGTCTGTGGCTAAAATGTTAGCTATTGCACGAATGCACTTTTTTTGTCTAATAAACGCCCTAATTACATCAACTGAATTCCCCCAGAGCAAGAGCCCATAGTTTAACAATGATGATGCATAGCCATGGTACGCTGTGCTGGCAGCTTCGACGGAAACAGTCATTCTGTTTTCTTATTGCAAATATAAAACTGTCTAACTTGGAGCAAACAAAGTCAACATGTAGTTTCCAATTCAGATGTTGGTCGATACGTAAACCTAAGAATGTTGTATCATTACACTTAGTCAAGTCCGTATTATTAAAATGAACACATATTGGTCTAGTCTGAGCATTGTATGATTGAAACTGAATAAATAGAGTTTTACTTAGGTTAATATTAAGGTTATTGCTACTGGTCCATAGGTTTATATCAGCTAATGCTTTATTTATGCTTTCCTCGTAAGAAGATACATCATTGCCTTTTACCATCACAGTCGTATCATCTGCAAATAATACGCATTTTTCCCTGGTTGCTTGAGGATTATCATTGACGTAAATTATAAACAGCAACGGGCCAAGGTTACTCCCTTGAGGCACTCCCTACTGGTTTTCACGACAGTTAGAAAGAAAATTCTGTCTAACAAGATTTTTCCCAACCTTCACTATTTTAGAGATTTCCGTGCGTTGCTTTCTACCTCCCAGATAAGTTCTGAACCATTCAAGTGCTGAACCCCTGACGCCATAGTTTTCCAATTTCCTTAATAGTGTAATGTAATCAACACTATCAAATGCCTTACTTAAATCTAGAAATATTGACGTAACGGGTAAACACACGTACGCATGTGTTCGTGGAAGGTGAGGTGCTCGTCAAAGACCACACCGAGATCTTTTACAGAAAAGACCCTGGCAATAACCTCAGTTCCAAGGGTGTACTGCTCAAGTCGAGGGGCAGCGGAACGACTAAACGTGAACACAGAACACTTCGATGTATTAAAAAGCAGCTTATTGGCTATGCTCCAGTTAGTTACTGCGGTAATATCCTCTTGAAGAGAAATACAATCCGCTTTACTCTTTACTCCAAAGATAAGCTTCAAATCGTCAGCGTACAACAAACATTGTGCATGCTTAACCACAGTTTCCAGGTCATTGATCATAAGCCCAAATAAGAGCGGACCAAGTATCGAACCCTGACTGACCCCAGATCTGGTGTGATACGGAGGCGACACGAAACACCCATGACGAACGTACTGCTGACGATCACGCAAATAACTAGCAATAATAATACTATGGAAGTCACATTCAATAACGTCTTACGTTAAAGAGTAAAAAACCTCGGTGTTTATTGCTTGGCTATTATTGTTTAAATTAATCGTGCATAGTTATTTCTTTCGTATACTTTTATTTGTAATGTTGGTACGCTAAGTATTTTTTTCATGTTTGTTTAGTCAAACTCGCGAAATTTCAACTTTCCGTTTGAGTTCACACTCAAATAATAGAATAATGAGGAAAGTACCCTATTTAAGCGGCACGAATTATATATATTTTTTGGTTTCAGCTAAATACCCTCTATCAGAGCAATGTAAACCTGGAAAGTATTTTTATATGAAGGACTGCAACATTTGCTATTGCTACGCCGAAGGCACCCAAGGGTGCACCAGTACCAGGTGTCCGAAGGATACGAAGATGACGCTGCTTGGCAAACCAAAACAGACACTAGCTTACAAAAAGCTACGCGGTAAGGATTTCATTGTTTTCGGTGTCGCTGGCAAACAAGAGCACGGGCCGCGGTCAACGTCACTCATGGATGGTTGCAACTGCAAGTACACACTGAAGATCCCCATACAGTAGACTCTCGGAAAATTTCCGCAAAGGGAGCATTCGAGGAAGGAAATTCAACAAGGAAGGTCACCCGAGGACACGGTGACTCTTTTGACAGATATTGTTGCCTCCCACCTGGATCAGGGGCGATGCAGTGAAGGCGTTTTCCTTGATCTATCAAAAGCGTTTGACACGATTACGAGTCCAATCCTTCTTAGAAAGCTGGAAATTCTGGGCATACGTGGAACTGCTCTAAACCGGTTTACTAGCTACCTGTCTGATAGGATGCAGCGGGTAAGAATTAACAAGTCCTTGAGTAATTCGGAACCGGTTTCCTTCGGCGTCCCCTAGGGCATTATTTTGGGCCCCACACTTTTCATAACTTATATTAATGATATCACATCTCTTGCTCTTAAAAATGGCCAAGTCATCTGTTATGCCGACGATACTGCCACGATATTCCACGGGGACTCGTGGCAGAGGGCCCAATGTGCAGCAGTGGAAGGCGTTCGACAGGTATCTGAGTAGCTTGAGCGTAATCTCCTCACCCTTAGTGCAGCCAAAAGACACATTCACTGTTTTCATAAAAAGGCCTCATTACGCCCTGATGATTTAAGGTAATTGAACATTCACAATCAATACTGTATCATCCCTAGAAATAATTTCGTCACATTAGATGAAAGACTTTATTTTTAAGAGCATATAACACTGACAACTGCAAGGGTACGTAAAATTATTTACACTATGAATGCTTGCTTGCGGTGGCATTTCTGTCCTGATCGTCCTGGAGCGCGCCCAGAGAGCGGTGCTAAAGGTATCCTTTCGTAAGGTTTTAAATCCTTCCTTTTCCCCCATATTTATAATATGTTAATTAGGACGTGTGATATTCGGCACTGGTTTGTGTTTGAGCCCAAAAAGCATATTCGGAACCTGTTGCCTACATGAGACTACAATAAGTCGGAAAGTATACTTTCTATTTTAAGCTAAATTTCACCTACCCGTGTATTTCTAATTTATGTAGGACGAACATCAAATCTAACGCAACATTTTATATTTTACATTTTTACATTTTACACACATTAACTCAAGCATACGCACGCACACCCCTTCACTGCCACACCTAAGCATACATGCAGTTACGCACACACACATACACACACACACACACACACACACACACACACACACACACACACACACACACACATTTTTAGGCTTTCCTATTAATTATAGGTTTCCTAAAACCATTATACAAATCAGTGATTAGTTTGCGAGATATTGGGCTTTAAAGCCCTCATTTTTGTTCGAATCTGTGTAACTGTCTGTGGTATCGTAGCTTCCAAACGGATGAACCGATTTTCGTATAAGTTTTTTTTGGGTCATAGATAATTTTATCCCGGGTGTTATTTAGCCATGTTTCATGAAAATTTTTTTTTTTTTATGGGATCTCACTTCTTTTTGTGGGTTATTGTGGTATCAATACATACAAATTATGAGTGCAGTCCCATTCTTATTTTTTTATTTTTTGTCCCAGTCACTGCAAATGTAACTTTGTAATCCTGTTTATTTATATGGAATTACAAATTATTTATGCAGTTGGTGTACGCATAAAACTGGTCAGAAATTGCCAAATATTTTAGTTTTTCCTTGATTTATACACTAAACACTGATTGTATTCTAAATTTGAAGCTTCTAGTCAAACTTCTGTCAGCTAGAAGTGCCTAAGAGTTTTGATGATCGATCGTCGTTCAAATCGAGTGAAATTATTACAAAAAATTCAGGCTTCTTGTTTTATGCACAATGAAGTTACAAGGGGGTCGAAAATGACCTGAACTGCCTCGAGAAAAGGATGGTACGACCGTGCCGCTGTTTTGCTGGACTTGTCGGGGGCACTACCGTGCCCCTAGATTAACTATAATGCGCATTGTATTAGACTGCTATTAAACAATTGGACTTATCTACAAGATATTCGGCTATTTATGCTAGAATATTACATAATTGAATGCTAAAATTTATCAGACCTTTACTAAATGTGTTGTTTTCTTGCAGACACCGCTACTGCATGTGTTCCGGGGGAGAAATTTACAAGTAACGGTTGTAATTGCAATTGCGTGATACCAAGTGTTATGACATGTGACAAAAGTTGTGTTAATCAATGAGCTCCTACACCTGAATTGGTATATTTAAAGATATTATATGAAAGTGAATGACATTTTATTTTATAAAATACATCATACACCTATCTGTTACATATAATTCGTGTGAAAAGGCTTACCTACCTACTACAAAAGAAAATACTACTATGAAATAAGTTTCTGTCCAAAATTTAATTTTTGGTACAAGTTTTTATTGCCGACTGTACTTTTCTGTATACCGTCATCGACTACTCATTGAGACGATTCTAACGAGCCCAAACTCGATGGGGTTATGTGGTTTTATTACGGACTTCCTATGGCCACCTTCAATCTCCATCATCAGGTCAGCTCCACGTCATCATAATGCATTGTCACGCGATTTATACATGCATGCGAAATTTCAGCTCAATCGGAAACCGGGAAGTGGATCAAATTTAACTTGCAAAATTTTATTACAGACAGACAGACAACGGGACAGGTGAAAGTAAATAAAAGCTTGTAAAAATAAATTGTCGCCAGCGGGCGTAGCACGGTTGCCATTTTATCACTTGTCGTTGTGGATAAGGCATCCGTCACTCTCGCACTCGCATACTTGTCAGAGCGTGATGGGCGTCTTTACCACAACGATAAGTGATAAAATGGCAACCGTGCTACGCCCGCAGGTATTCGATTGAAACAGCATTGTATTATATAAACAATTCATTAATTTTTTCTATGTCCGCCACAGTCCAAGTTGGCTCAGTTCGGGTTGCACAGGGCGGTTCCACACTTCGGCAGCTCAAATACCGCGACCCATCCGGTTGCCTCTTGGACAAAAAAAAAAATTTAAATTTAAAAATTTAAAATATTAACTGATTATTTCAATTAAAAAGAAGTTATTATATTCATCACAAACTTAACTGCTAATCTTAATTATAAAAGATTTTTGAGTTAAGGAGGCTGCCTTATAACTAGTTAATCCTAATTAAGTGTAATAATTTAACTAACTGAATTAATTACCTTAATTTGACTTTCTTGTGCTTGCCTAACATGTGTCGTTTAATTACATTTTTAATTTGTGCTGCAGTTTGACCCTCAATTGAGCTTGATAAATCATCAGGGAATCTATTTAAAGTACTTGGGAGAAGGCACTTTCACACTCTTTGTCCATATTCGTTGTTGCTTTTTGCAACCTCAAATTTCTGCATGTTTTGTAAGTTACGTAAGTGTTTGGACTGCAACTACGCGTCATTTTTTTTTATTGCTCTGAATAACAGGAAGCAAATACCTGAGCACAAGCCACGCTTTTGGCGGATTTTCCTCGCTCACCGCCTCGCACAGCTCTGTTGGATACCCACCCTAGCGGCCCGTGCCCCCAAGGCTCCGGTGAGGCGTTGATGGATGGCCCTACCCTCATCAAATATAAGAACCGGGAAAAACAGTAATGCGTATTCTAACAACTGCTAATGGTTATGGGGAACTTTTTCCGGGAAGCCGAGCCTTGGCCACAGGGATTAGTGGAAAGTGTAGAAAAATATATCTTTGCCAGGACATGACGAAAAAAAACATAAATAACTAGCGGCTCTGTGAGCTGTCCAACTCGCGAGTTCGACATTACCCAAGTTTTTTTTTTTAGTTTCTAGAGATTGAATCGACAACATTTCTATTTAATTATTGAATCTTTCACAAAATTTCACGAGAATCGGTTGAGAAATGCAACCTGTAGAGGAGAACAGTTGGACAGCGGGGCATCTGGATATCCGGACATACGAAACAATTTTGGTGCACGCTGAGGCAGAGAACTTCGCTCGCTTCGCTCGATCGTTACGAATTATACCATGCGCATACAAACGGTTTCCGGTAGAACTTATGACCGAATTAACAAGTCTAATGGACGGGTCGAACTGGCTACTATAACCCTATGTGGAAGGGGAAGCCACCAGCCTTTATTTTTTTAAAGTGGGACATTTTATGATCAAATTCACTAGAAAATGTTTATTAAGCTTTAACTGACGACGTGGGCACAGAATAAGTAATAGTACAAATAACACTAACGACGTGGTGAATGAAGTCTGACAGTCGCCATATTGCAAATCGATGTTAAAAAATCCTATTGACAGACATGGGGGTGTTATCAAAGCTTTTAAGGTATTTGGGTAATTATAAATGGAATAAATATAAATGGAACTAGAAACATTGAGACCTTCATACCTATGTTTGACAAATAAATATTTTGGAATTTTTGTATTCTAATAAAGTTTTTTTTAATTATGATGTCACATTTTTTCTCATACACTCACAAAATTTTTGGACTAAAATTATGAAAATATTACTAATAAATATATTTTGAATATAAGATGTTTCATACTATTCAGTAAAATAAAAAAAAACTAACGGGTAATAATAATAATTAGGTAATATGTAGCGAGCAGAACCTTGTACATTATTTATAGTAAACGGGACTTAATCGCGTATAATTAAATTATACAAGTGGTTAATAAAGACCAAATGCGGGTAGTTCGGAAAACCCGCGCAGCAAGAAGATGTTGATACCCGCTCAAGCCAGTTGTCCCGTGACCATGGATGTTGCAACACATCCGAAACGTCGGGAGACCTCAGTGAGGTAAATAAATAATTTAATTATACGCGATTAAATCCCGTTTAGTTATAAATAATGTGTGAGAATCGTGAAAGTTTAAATCAGAACCTTGTACTAAAGAAAGCTTTTAAAAAAAGGTTGTTTTGTAGAAAAGAAAATGTTTAAACTTAAACGACGACGTCACGTCTGGAAAAAACCGTAGTTACTACTTATCTATAAGTTTTATTCTATAGAGTCAAATATACTATAACCGACGTGACGTCTAGACGTGCATAGTTATTATACATAAATGTCGTGGTGACCTCTGTGAGACGTCGATCGCTCCGTAACCGACTCATGCGCACGGCGCGGTTGCGGTCTTGGCTGCGGCTAGATGACCCCAAAGAAGAGCAGCTAGCGGAAAGGATGGCGTCATACGCCACGCTCACACAAAAATATTTTCGAAATAAATACGTGACATCTGAGAGACGTGTACCACGCCAGTTAAAGGTTAAGGAACACGTGTCTTTTTATTTTTCCCTAAATACTAATTTTCAATCAGAAATACCAAATTGAAAAGTAGTGAATTCCAGATGGTCGTAAGTAAATGATGACGTCAATACTCCTGTTCTATGTGGCCGCTTGCAGATTTTTCTTATGACAGACGTAGTAACGCACGGTTTAAGCCAAGTTTATACACTTTCGCGATTTTATTACAAACTAGTGTCAAAAATAATCTAAAATCCAGTTTATTACGTTCAGGCCCCGTAAAATGGACGGCCTTATCACACGATAAGTGATAAGATAGATAGAGCGTCCGTCACTGGCTGACACCATTCAATAGAACGAGACGGACGCTCTATCTTGTCACTTATTGCGTAATAAGACCGATCATGACACGGGGTCAGGCAACATAATTAGCGAAATATTTTATTCATATTTTTGAAATGTTGTCAGTTGCTTTTGGCAGCTAGAGTTGCCAAATTCGATTGTGGCGAGTAAAGTTGCCATCATCATCATCATAAAAAAAAATTAAGCAGTTAAGGCCACTTTTCTTAAAACCCATCAAATCAGCGGATAGTTCCAGTAGGTAATGGAGCAATGAGTATATTTTCGTGCGTGCGAAGAAATCCAAAGGCGTGAAACCCTAACCAGCAGTCGTCAAGGTAAAAGATTGAAGTGAGGCATTATTTTTTTGAAATCATATATTTAGGCTCTTACTTGTGTTGATTGCGTTGGGAAGATATGCGTATTATAATTATATTGGCTTGAAAATAATAATTTAATTATCAATGTTCCGAAAACAAAAATTATACAATTCCATCAACCACAGACAAAACCTCCTGACATAGAAATTAAATTTAAAAATGAACGCATCGAATTTGTCGATGAAATGAAATTCTTGGGAATATTCCTCGATAGACATTGTAACTGGAAACACAATATAGAGCAACTCTGCAACAAAATAAATAGGTTTGTCTATCCTCTCCGGCAATTGGTCAAATTAGTTAATAGAGAAACCGCAATTACTGCCTACTATGGTCATGTTCAGTCGCTAATAACATATAGTATTATATTTTGGGGAAGCTCAACCAACTGACGCCATGTATTTGGAATGCAAAAAAGATGTATTCGTACTATTGTTGGTATACGTACATGGGAAAGCTGCAAACCCTTTTTCAGGGATTTAGGAATATTAACGGTTCCCTCTTTATTCATATTAGAAAGCACAATGTTCATCAAGAAATATGACAACCGTTTTCAGAAGAATCAACCCAACTTAGTACGCAATCTTCGCCAAAGAAACACTCTCTCAAATCCACGTGCATACTGCGCGCTATTCAAGAAAAGCATTTTTTGCATGGCTATAAAATTATTCAATAAGCTGCCAATGTCTATACAGATGTTACCTACCAATACATTCCGGAACACGATACGAAAACTACTAATAAATAAATGCTATTATGACATCCATGAATATTTAAATGTCAATAAACTAATATAATGTATTGTGAACAGTTATTTGTATTCATCAACTTTGACATTATATAAAAATACTTTGACATTATACTCATTGTAATTTTAGAAAATATAAATTACGAATTAAGTACCTATAAATATTGTATTTATTGATATCTACAATCTCTGTTTCTACTTCTGACTGCTTAATTTAAGAAGCTGAAATATAAATATTTGTGTCTTGTATGGCAAAAAGTGGAGTACTTTAAGTAAGGCAATGCCTGTAACACCTGTTTATCATCACCTGCTTTTCGACAAATAAAGTTATGATTACGATTATAAATTTTATGAATATATAATAGTTTAGGACTAGGTCGATTTGTGTAAGATTGCCCGCCAAATCTTACACAAATCGACCTAGTCCTAAACTAAGCAAAACTTGTACCATGGATACTAGACGACGATAAAGATACTTATATATATAAATAGATACTTAAATAAATAGAAAACATCCATGACTCAGGAAAAAATATGTGTGCTCATCAAGTCATCACACAAATAAATGCCCTTACCGGGATTCGAACCCAGGACCTCTAGCTTCGTAGACAGGGTCACTACCAACTAATCTCGGATTTTTAATTAGGCGAACTAACTTGACAGTGCATTGCACACGAATGTTGCCACAGTTTCGCTAGTGGTGTTAATATCGATATTTAAAAAATCCAGTTCATACAAGAGGTTTAGTAAAGCCGTTTGTATAGTTTTTATCATTCTTGTTACTTGTGTAAAAGTTATGTAAATAATAGCTTAATAGAATTTGGTTTCTAAGAAGTTCTTTGAGCTATTAGTGTATTATTTGTCGAATAATATGTATAAAGTCTGATCCACCATCCGTGTCACTGGAAGGCAGCTAAGATGCTAATTATGTTTCTTTCTTATGTTAGTTTTAGTATAGACATAGACGATTTTGTATTTTCGTCTTTGCTACTACTGACACGGTTGGTGGACGTGGACATTCCTACATTATGAATTCAAATTCCTATTTAAACTGTTAAAATAAATGGAGATTCTGGTAAAGTTATTAAAATAAAATAGATTTATTATATTCAACCAATCCTCGATATTAAAAAAAAGGTGAAATGAACAAGTTAAACTCAACAGATTTTAGAGAAAAATTGTATGCAAGTCGTTAAGAGATCTTAATTAAAACCTTTAATATTATTTGTTTCTGTTAATCTTGCTACGTTACATCGTTTTGGAAGGCCACAGACCTAAAAACTCCATCGGAGAAAGGACGGAGATTAATTATATCGCACATATTGGCAGCGGAGAAGGATTTGTAGAAGGAGGTTTACTGATGTTTACATCTAAGTCAGGGAAGCCCGATTATCATCAAGACATTAATGGTGATTGCTTATGGTTTAGGGGCATACTCCCGAAATTAAACCCAGGTTCGGTTATAGTAATAGACAATGCCCCGTACCATTCCGGAAAAATTGACACATGTCTTGGAACAAATCAAAAATTGTGGAGTGGATGAATGCAAGAAATTTACATATACCAAGAATCGCAACTGAGAGCGATATGATAGACATAGCGCTGCCCACAAAACCTCAATGTGATCAACATGTCATACATTACAATACAATACAATACTTTATTGATAACCCCATAGTTACAAGTCAAATGGTCATAGACCAAATAGCCTGAGAACAGGGCTTCAAAATTTTGCGGCTGCCTCCAAACTATTGTGAGCTTAACCCCATTGAGCTGATAAATATGGGCACAGTCGCAAGAAATAATAAAACATTTGAACTAGAGGATGTGAAAAATGTATTCCTGCAAGGCCTGGGCTATTGAGCCCAGGCCTAAGCCCAGGCCATTAATGCTAGGCTTTCCACCTTTCTTCAGTTATTAAACTGCAGAAAGGTGGAAAGATTGTGAGAACCACAACACAAAAACAGAAGTGATGAAGATGAAGACGACGAAATAACAGATTGAATAAATAATTTTGGTAATATAAATTCTTTTTATTATTTACTTTATACGTGTTCCTTAGAGGTAAATGAACCAGGAGCCACCTAAAGGGGAGTGGCCACAATCGCTTGTAATGTAATAACAGCATTCATTTTGCATTGTATACCAAATTCGAGGAGTAAGTTGTAAATGTCCGATTTAAACCGATTATCCCTAATATTAGGCAAGTAAGTGTGAGTTATCACGACTTACGATTAGATACTTGATAAAATACAATTTAAATCAGATTGATATCCATACGTTATATCGACATATTGGGATCGACATAAACCTATAATTTCTTTTTTCCTTTGTCTGGCAACATTTTTAGCTGTCAAGTTAGTTCGCCTAATTGAAGAGAAGAGATCTAAGAAAAGAGATTAGGCTAAACCGGTCGCGTCTGTTGTGTGTCCACAGAGCAAAAAATTAAATATAGCTATTGCTAATCGATGCGTGTAATAAACACTGTTTGTATTCCATTGCAATTTAAAAAAAGGTTTTACCTAAAATTTACATAGCGTCATTAGATTATATTTTACGATTTCAACCTTTGAAAACTACTTTGAATAGGTGCAAATAGTTGATTAACGGGCTATCATAATGATAAATACCTACTTTTGTGATATTGCAATAAATGATTGAGTATTGAGTATTAAATAAATCCTGTATAACACTATTTATTATTTATTTACCATTATTTCTAACGTTGCGACACGGGTTGCACGGGTCGAAGCGTTCAGCAGGTCGATCACGTAACGCTTTGTACGTACGTTAAGTAGGTCTAAATGTTTTTTAAGTATTTATATTAAAAAATGACAATTAAATTGTCCTTACGTCATTACCCCCCAGGAGAAGGTGACACTACCATCTTAGTAGTAAAAGAAACTGTGGTTATCCTTAGGTTAATTGATTTAAGGAATAATTGATGGTTTAGTTACGGTTCCTATAAGTAAATATGAGGCGGTCACATAATTCTAATCAATAATGGTAATGGATTCGATCTAATCAAACACGTTAATAGTGTTAATACTTTTAAATTTGATGCAATAAACCTAACAACAGATTTTCAGTGAAGTTCTCCGATAACATGCAGTTCTGGAAATTAAATATCGTGGTATGTAGCAGTATTAAATTACTTTAGTCCTATGAATTGTTAATTAACAATATAATTAATATTACTACAACTTGGATTCGAATTCGACCTGGCATTCGTGGCTTAATTGTCGCTTTCGACCAATCGCCATAGAAACCGAGCCCGCTTCACCGATTTTTGGATCAGTTGGAGGCAGAACTTAAATCGAATCAGGAGTCACAATCCTCAGAAACGGGGGAACGATTAAGAAGGCAGAGAAAGGACTGTAATAACGCTACACGCATCCCTAATTTTACATGGGTATAGTCGTTATAGGAGGATTCCTATAACGACTATACCCATGTAAAGTTAGGTATGCGTGTAGCGTTATTACAGTCCTTTCTCCTCCTAGCTATACATGCCTTGGTGCGGATAGCTTTCCTAATATTCCTTCTCCACTTTGCCCTGCCTTCGAAATCGACTTCGGATACATCACACTCCATCATGTTTACTCGTAACACTAAATTTCCAACTTGTTCGGAGTCTACCCCCTACCCCTGAACCTTCGACCAGAGACTGAAAGTTGTAGTGGTAAGTTATCAACGTAGTTTGGTGGCCTCGTCTTCACGTGGTCTTACGTGAGCATTTAAAACTATCTTAACCTGTACTACTGTTACTGTCTCACTTGCTCTTTAACATTTTTATGCCATAACATTCGATTTGATTTGAACCTTAAGACTGTTCTATGAGCTCAGATACTGTACCTACTTAACTTTTTTTAATCTTGGGGTGATGGTTCCGTCGAGGCGTTGACACAGTTATATATGTCCATATTATTCTTCAAAGTAGGTAAGTGTGAAGGTAAGGTCATGTGGTTGCAGTCTCGCCAAAATGTCTTGTGACACAACCGACACATCGTGAAACCTTCAAGACGTTTCGGTTGTGTTACAACATGTGTTTCGGATGTGTTGGAACGTCTACCACCAACCGTAACCGTCTACGACCAAGGAGTCGCGAGATGGCTGGCTTAAACGGGTTTCAACATTTTCTTGATACGTGGGGTTTCCTTACTACGCGCACTTATTCTTTATTAAACACTTGTACAATAGGGTTGACACCCGGCCGACACAACAGGTCCCAGATACAGAAGTAAATCAGTTGATAACATTTGATTCCAGTTGGTGGTGTTGGTCTTCTCTTTAAACCATATTAGGAGTTCTCCTCTTATATTTTACCCGATAGCAGATGCCGATGACGGGGTTAATGATAAGGATCATGGAGTGGATGATTCTGATGAAGGAGTTAATGATGCCGATGAGAGGGTGAATGATGCCGATCAAGGAGTGGGTGATGCTGATGAAGGAGTTAATGATGCCGATAAGAGCGTCGGCGACACCTCTTTTGAAGGTAAAGACACATGACTTTAATACGCGCTCACTTTAACAGAGCAGTGTCATCATAAGGGTACGCGCAGGTATTTTGAAAAGGCGGCAAACATAAAGGGGATCATTTTAAACATTTATACTACCCGTTGAACTTGTGAAAACAAACGCATGTTACCTCAGTACGTTCAAGGTATAAATACAGTCAAAATATCGAACCTCGAAATCCCGGTGAGTTTGATAAAATACCTGTTTTCGTCTCTAAAGTCAGGATCTTGTAGAACGGCCGCCATCTTGTAAAATGTAGTCCATTCGATATTCGAATTACGAAATTCAGTTCGATAACTAGAGCAACATTAAAGCTGAATAAATTCTGCACAAGCCTGTTATCACACAACCTTGACGACCACTTTTACATGACTGTATGTATATCAAAAGTATACAAAAAGCAGAATTAACTTGCGGTTAACGGACATATTCATTTTCGTGTGTTCCCTCCTGGCCCCATGCCTGGCCACATGCTCGTACGAGGCTGTGATTACAGTGATCAAATGTACCCATTATGTACTATTATGTACCAAGTCGGAAATTAATTGTACCTCCACAGTTTGCCAGTTACAGGTCATCCAATGTGGCCGGGCTGAGAAGTGTACTACCCAGCCCGGCACACACAGATCTGCTAATATACGCAACTTCGAGATATAATTTGAATAGCAGATAAATATACCTCACACAGATATACCTCATGTTATTGTATATGCAAAGTTTCGTTACAATCCAACACGTAGTTTTAAAATGAGAGCGTAACTACGTTTGTATGGAGAATCGAGCTTACTGCGGTATTTTATCTCATCTAAAATCTGATTAATCCTACTAATATTATAAATGCGAAAGTTTAGATGTTTGGATATTTGGATGTTTGGATGTTTAGATGTTTGTTACTCAATCACGCTTAAACGGCTGAACCGATTTGAATGAAATTTTGGACGAAGATAGTTTTTAGCCTGGATTAAAATATAGGATAGTTTTTATCCCGGGTCCACGCGGACGAAGTCGCGAGCGGAAGCTAGTGAAATATAAATAAAACTTCACTAAGTTAGGTATTTATCGAAATTTGTCTAGTAAAGCCATTTCCGAAGAGTGTTGTTGCATCTCTTTTTCTCGAGCGCGGAAGGCATAAGCGTTTCTCTATCAAGGAGGCGTGGTCGACTTGTATTTATCCTATTTCTGTTTTCCTTAAATGCCATACGATTAAATAAATTTCTTTCGATTATTTAAAAATTGGTACGCTATTATTTTTTTCCTCTTAGTCTAGTCAAACTCGCGAAGTTTCAACTTTCCGGTTGAGTTTCTCACCTTCAAATAATAAAATAATGAGCAAACTACCCTATTCAAGAGACACGAGTTAGATATATTTTTGTTTCAGCTAAAACCCCACTGAAGAAGAGCAAAATAGCTCCTATATCAGACCAATGTAAACCAGGACAGTATTTTTACACGAAGGGTTGCAACATTTGCTATTGCTACGCCGAAGGCACCCAAGGGTGCACCGATGTCGTGTGTCCGAAGGATACGAAGATGACGCTGCTTGGCAATCCTAAACAAACACTAGCTTACAAAAAGTTACGCGGTAAGGATTTTATTGTTTTCGGTGTCGCTGGCAAACAAGCGCACGGGCCGCGGTCAACGTAACTCATGGACGAATCATACAGTATAGTCTCTCGGAAAACCTCGGCATGGAGCTAATTCCACGACGCGAGCATTCGAGGAAGGAAATTCCTCTAAAACCGTCCCATACGCGAATTTAGGTTTTAGTAAAGATGAATCGCATAAAAAACATTTCAAGTAAAAAAGAGGCCAAGTCTCGAAACTCTTCCACCGAAAAAAGTTGAGATATTTCGTAGAGCCAAATCTTTTTTTGCTAGCTTAATAAAATCATTAACTTGGGAACCACACAACATTACTGCATTTATGGATTTTTCATACCTAAAACTATGTAGTGTTGTGTGCTAGCCAAGTCACAAAATTTTATTCAGCCAGCAAATAAATATTTACAAGAATGTCTAAGACTTGGCTCTACGAAATATCTCACAACTTTTTACGGTGGAAGAGAGTTTCGAGACTTGGCCTATTTTTTACATGCAATATTTTTTATGGGAGCTGACTTCTTTTTATAGGTTATCTTATCAATATTGTGTAATCTATTATTACATAGAAATTATCAATGCAGTCCTATTCTTGCTTTTTTAAATTTTTGTCCCAGTCACTGCAAATGTAAGTTTGTAATCCTGTATATTTATATGGAATTACAAATTATTTATGCAGTTGGTGTATCTAGAAAACTGCCCCGAAATTCCAAAATATTTGAGTTTTTCCTTGATTTATACAATAAACACTAATTGCATTCTAAATTTGAAGCTTCTATGTCAGCTAGAAGTGCCTTAGAGTTTTGATGATCGGTCACTCAGTGAGTGACAAAATTAAGAAACTTTGACTAGTTATAATTCTGATTCAAATTGAATGAAATTTGAAATATACCATCTTTATATGATACCTGCTTGGTTACTAAAAATTAAGGCTTCTAGTTTTATCGAAGCTATAGGGGGGGTCGAAAATGGCCTGAACCGCTTCGGGAAATGGTACGGCCGTGCCGCTGTTTTGCTTGACTTGGCCGGGGCACTATCGTGCCCCCAGATTAACTTTAATGCCCTGCCGACAGCAAACGGTGCGGTGGTTGAAAGTATCCGTGATTTGTCAGAACCTTTTTTTCTAAAAGGGCCTTAAGACATTTTAGCTAAGGAGTCCCGGGTCACAATGCACAGTCAGTATCAAAAGTAACTGCGCAATCGAAGAAGTCAAAAGCTCTTATTCCCCTTTAATAAAGACTTTTGACATCTTCGTTTGCGCAGTTACTTTTGATGCTGACTACATTGGTTTTTATACTAGGATGGCAGGCCACTCGCAAACGCTCGGCGGTAGGTTCGTTGGGTATATGTAGTTAATTGCCATTAAACAATTGGACTTATCTACAGGATATTCGGCAATTTATATTAGCTAGAATGTTACATAATTGAATGCTCAAATTTATCAGACGTTTACTAAATGTGTTGTTTTCTTGCAGACACCGCTACTGCATGTGTTCCGGGGGAGAAATTTACAAGTAACGGTTGTAATTGCAATTGCGTGATACCAAGTGTTATGACATGTGACAAAAGTTGTGTTAATCAATGACATCTGAATTGGTATATATAAAGATATTATATGAACGTGAATGACATTTTATTTTATTAAATACAACATCATAGACATCGGTTACGCGCTAATTCTGGCGTCAGTGACGACGAGAGAATTACCGTGTAACACTCGGACTGATGGACTGATGATCTGGACTGATGAAAATTTATTATTTTAGATCATATTCGTCAGTTCATTTGGAATGACAGGAAACTGATAGGAGACTGATCGTGTAACTTGTTTTTGTCATTCTCGCGTCAGTCACCGTCCACGTCACAATGGAGCAAGACGCGTTGCAAGATTCGCCGCCCGCACTACCCCGCCCCGCCGCCAATGGAAATAGAAAAAGACTTTATTACGTCTTAAATTATAACATCAAACACATCGGGATGTGGCGGTGACCCGGTCCAAAAAGTTGGTCATTTGAGTATTTAAAATTGTTGTACTGATCTCTTCTTTGTAGCCAGCGTTTCATCCACCGTTTTCTGTTTATAGGTTTTTTTAACAGTAAAGCGATAATAAGGATACCCAAAAATTTGAGACAAAGATTGACCTCGCTGGCGGCAGCGCAAAACGCTTCATACTGATAGACAGACAGGTATGACGTCACAACCGACATTTGTTAGTACAAAGTACAGGTATCGTTGTATGGAAAATCAGGTAAATTGTTGTTTCGATCGTGAAATGCTGCCTTTATGTACATAGTTGTCATGCAATTTTGTTTCTATAAAAGCGTAAGGATTCTTTTGGTAACTTTAAATTTGGACAATAAAAAAATGCATATTTTTTCTAAACTTTCAAGGTTCACATCTTTTTAAGATTTTAATTATATTTTATAACTTATACTTTATCACGATAATGTCACGACGATGTGTATTTGATGGTTTACCATCCATTTAGCATCACTACGTTATCAATTTGAACATGAGGCACCATGTCAATTAAAAGATTAATTACAGTCACACTGCCTCTGGCCATATGTATGGTGACGAGTTGTTAGTTTAACTAGTTAGTTATTAAAAAAAAAACAGTATTAAAAACAAGGTAGTTTATAAGCACCGTTGTACTGCTGTCCCGCAAGTGGCTCAGTCATCTTATTTGCACTGAATGGAAAATAACATGTTATGAGTTATGAATGGGCTACGTCGGGCTGGTAGTACAGTGCAATTTCTATGTATACCTACTTTTGTCATAAAACGAGCGAGCTCATCGCCAACAAACTGCTCCGCAGTTTGGCGAAATGATGTATTTACGGTACACATATTTTATATTTTCATGTAAAAAAAAAAAAAAATATCATAGCACAGGTATTTTTTTCTTTATACTACTTACTCTTAATACTATGTCGTAATTTTATCAGTCTGTTGTCAGTCTAGACTGATCGTGTAACCGTGTCCATTTTCCATCATATTGGCATCAGTCAAAACTCGAATAAGACTTATGACTGAACTGACGCCAGTATTAGCGTGTAACCGATGTCATACACCTTAAATCCGAGGATGAGGATTCCGCTGGATGCGGGTGGCGCAGGACCGATCATTGTGGCACTCTTTGGGGGAGGCCTATGTCCAGCAGTGGACGTCTTTCGGCTGATATGATGATGATGATATACTTAATTCGTGTGAAAAAGCGTACCTACCTACTAAAAAAGAAAATAGTAAAAAAGTAAAAAACTTTAAAGTTAATTATTTAATATATAATCGTTTTTTTTTATATGGCTAAACTTGTAAACCAACATACTGTGTCTTAAAAGATTTGAATGGCGTCTTTGTCTACGTTGTAGGACAGAATGCTACCGGAAAATTAGAATTGGAGCTGAGCGCGTCTCGTCACTGACTCTCACTCTGAAATTGACGTATTATCTACCTTTTATTATATTATATTATATAAATACGTATTTTTAGTCTAAAGAAAACAAACGACTCCGTTTGAACACGCGAAAATTAAATTTGGTAACCCACCCATGAACCATCAACATCTTTTGAAACCTTATTCGTTGCTTAAGAGTCCTCAGTAAGCTCGGCCGAATTTCACCTTCCCATACAAACGTAGTTACGCTCTCATTTTAAAGCTACGTGTTGGATTGTGACGAAACTTTGTATATACAATGACATGAGGTATATCTATGTCTGTAATTAGTTTATATGGTTCCAGATTATAAATGCAAAGCATGTTATTCTCGCTTCTTCTTTGTCAATAATATGTACACCAGAGTGGTAGGCTATAGCATTTGTAACCTTATAAATTGTAACACCTTATTTTTGTACCTATAGTCACAATAAACGTATTTCATTTCATTTCAAAACAAACGAAATACAGCAAAAATAAGTTTTGTATGAAAAACTTAAAATCGCTGTATTTTTTTACTATGGTATCTGAAGCTACATAAACTAATTACAGAGATAGATATACTTTATGTCATTGTGTATGCAAAGTTTCGTTACAATCCAACACGTAGTTTTAAAATGAGAGCGTAACTACGTTTGTATGGAGAATTGAGCTTACTGCGGACTCTTAACGGAGTACTTAAGCTAGACACCGGTTGTGCTATTCAAAATTAGTTTCACCTCACTTCAGCGGTCACCCCTAGTATTCAAGGTGTACGGTGCAATCCAAAAAAAAAAAAAGCGTTTTCGTGAGGTCGTTAAACTCAAACCTACCAAAATATGCCTTAGGACGAAGTAGAAACGTTAGTTATTGGTGTAATTTCTTCCTAAAAGAGACAATATTAATATCGGGTACGAATCCAGCTTACACATGAAAAGATTGTGAAATAATTCTTGAAATCGGAAGAGCGCAGCGGTACCGAAGATTACCCAAAACATAGAAACTAAGAAATATTTACAAAGCTATGATGACATTTATAATCTGCCTGTGTGGGTGATGCTGTGGAACAGAACATTACACATAGTCCAAGAGTGCCCGTTAACTCGGTAAACCGGAGGACCCCCAGAAGATCTGATCAATTTGAACGACGAAGCCCTTAAGATGATTAATGCTCTTGAGATTATTTTTTTGATTTTGTATCTGGCTTTGGACTTGCCATATGAATAAATAAACAAAATAGGCTGTTTGAATTCCATTGTAATAAAAAAAGGTTTTACCTAAAATGTACATCGGTCATGGTGTCATTATATCCACGATTATATTTTACGATTGTAACCTTTGGAAACTGCGTTGAATACAAACTTAATTAACGGGCTATGCTAATGATGAGCCCGGAATTTTTACGGCAAAACAAAAGATCTTACTAGTGTTAGAAACATTTTTGTATCGATATCGAGTATTATTATCGAATATTTTAAAATACTTCGCGACGGTTAATTTAAAATAATATACGAGAAATATCTAAAAAACTTACTCAACCTGAACAACATGCCAATGAATTTTCTAAATTCCTCGACGTCGAGTGAAGTTGAACGATCATTTACTATATATAATTTGCGAATATAAATAAATCAATAAACACTTCCCCTGCTAAACAATCCCTCATTCATATTTCAGTAAAATTATGATCTGTAATTCAAATATTTTAAATGGAATTGATCATATTGATTGATTGATTGTTGGAGGTTGCGGTCTCCTTCCGATGCGACATACAAGATCTCAAAAAATATGTGCCCTCAACCAAACTCAACCTAACGATTGCTTCACAAAATAGCAGGAGCGTCTATGGAAATTTTGATGATTTTATACTTACCTTAACGGATCTTGAAATCGATCCTGATATACTAGTTCTTTCAGAATGTCGCATCTGTGCACACAAGCCTATCCCGCAGCTCGACAGCTACTTCTCTCAATATACTATCAACACATCAAACCAGAACGATGGAGTGGTAACCTATCTCAAAACTCACTTAAATGCAAAAGCCAAGGAAATAATAATTGAGCACGCAACTTGTATCCAAATACAAATACAAAACACAGTAATTCTTGGCATATACCGCTCACCATCAAATGAAGTGCTCAAAACTTCATTAATTCTCTAAATAATCACCTTGAAACACTAAAATCTTTTAAACCCATCATTATTACAAGTGATATCAATATAAACCTCATTTCTAGAGACCAGGAACCTACTCATGAAAACTTAAATAGACAATACTACCTCAATATGCTCTCTTCACATGGTATCTTACCTGGGCACACTATACCTACCAGAGTAACAAGCTGTTTAGACCACTTTATGCTAAAAATAGAAACTGAAAAAACTACTGCTCACATTCTCAACACCTCGGTAACTGACCACCTTACTATATTCCTAGCCTTAGCCAACTATGCTCGTAGGAATACTGTAACTATCAATTAAAATAACGCTATTAAAAATATCTTAAGTAAAAACATCGACATTCTACTTCTTTGTGACGATCCTTATTACGTTGTACAGCAGCTGATTAGTGAATTAGAAATGAAACAATCTCTTCAAGAGAGCAAAACCATCCAACTAATACCAAGAAGCAAGCGCGTTATTAAGCCGTGGATTACCCCTGGTATTCTGCGCTGCATTAAAACCCGCAATAGATTACAACTGAAAGCTCGCTCAGAACCACATAATGAGGTCTTGAAGGTCACGTTTAAGAGATACTGTAACTTCTGCAATAACCTGATCAAAATATTAAAACGCAAATATGAAAGAGATCAATTGACTAACTCAGCAAAAAACTAAAACGCCCTGGAAAACGATTAAAAAGATAACACACTACAAATCTACAAAAATTAAAAATACTGAACTACTTCACAATAATACATCACCAATAATAATGTCAACAATTTTTTTTCGGAGATCGGCAAAACACTTGCGGAGAATATTAACAATTCAATTTATTCAGATGATAATTCAAATATCAATGACCTGCCCTGGACGACTTCCTCCCTTGTTCTCCTGGACACCGACCCTCAGGAAGTGGGTGCTATTGTCATGAGCCTAAGAACGGAAAGTGCCCCTGGATGGGACAACATACCAACCAAATTTCTCAAACTGTTAAAAAATCACGTTGCGCCTGTTATTAGTCACTTAGCTAATCTGCTTCAGTACAGGAATGTTCCCCGGCCCACTTAAACAATCTTTTGTCACTCCTGTGTACAAGAGTGGAGAGAGAGACGACGTCAACAACTACAGACCAATATCAGTACTGCCTGCTATTTCGAAAATAATTGAAAAACTAATAAATAATAGACTAATAGTGTATTTAGATAAATTTAACATCATCTCTGACTACCAGTTTGGCTTTCGGCGATCCAGATCCACTGAGGACGCGATTCTATCACTCACATACTTAATTGTTGATAAAATAGAAAGTGGAAAGAAATGCCTGGCTGTGTTTCTCGATCTAAAAAAGGCCTTTGACACAGTCTCTCTCCCCACACTTGTACTCAAGATGGAGCGCGTTGGTATTAGGGGACTTCCACTGCGATTGCTAAGGTCACTTAGCAGTCCATTAGTTTTTTGAGTGCGACCATGTAAGTAGTCATACTTACATGGTCGCACTCAAAAAACTAAGTTGGGAGACCACATAAGTGACGAAGTTGACATCACTTTTGGCGTTCCCCAGGGAAGTATCTTGGGCCCCACGTTGTTTCTAATCTATACCAATGACTTGATTAACCTAAACATAAATCATGGAAACATCCAGTCTTATGCTGATGACACGGTTATCGTCTTTGAGGGTGATTCCTGGGAGTTGGTGTTCGTGAATGCAAATGTGGATCTTTGTAGGGTATCCTCGTGGTTAAAATCTAACCTCCTCACTTTAAATGTCAATCACAAACAACAAATCAACCACATATTAACCAACACCTCAAAACACACGCCTGTTCACCTACTGATAATCTCTTATGTAACTGTAAGGACATTGAGAGGGTTAGTTCAACTAATTACCTTGGTGTCATCTTAGACCAGCACCTATCTTGGCATCAACACATTGAATTTGTAAGCGGTAGAATTAGAAAACTGGTATGGATCTTTAAAATTCTTCGCCATATTGCAAACAAGACACTTCTTAACCAACTAAATGTAACTTTAGCGGAATCCGATTCGATGACCTACTGCATCACCGTCTGGGGTGGAGCAACTAAATCCAAATTCTTGGAAGTTGAAAGAGGGCAACGGTGTCTGCTAAAGGTAATGTACTTGAAGCCATACAGGTTTCCCACAATTGAACTGTATAAGATGAGTGACCAATAATCAATGCGAAAACTGTATATCCTCCGTACAGTATTAAAATTACATAAAACCCTAAAATTTAATCCTACGCTTCTAACAAGAAGACGTAAAAACACTGTTGCCCCACTAACTGCATATAAATCTTTGTTTGTTAAAAGACAGTATAAGACCCGCTCAGCATACTTTTATAATAAAATAAATGTTAAAATGAATACATACCAACAAAAAAAATATAATGGTAAGAGGTCTCTAAAGGAATGGCTGAAGATGCTTAGCTATGAAGATACTGAACTGTTACTTAACCTTGTATTAATATAAATTTAATTTAATTATATAGTAAGTAAAACAAAAGAGAATGGGAAATGCTATAATATATACCTACTTTATTGCACAACACTCACACATGCTCACTTACTTACACCAAAACACGCACGCTTGCACGCACACACACAGTTTTAGGTTCACGACACTGTTCGTCTCTGTTTATGTTATAAATAAGTACATACATTAAATAAACAACAACTTTTTTTTATGGAGGAGCGGGTCTTCCTGACACAGGTATTTTTTACCTACTAGGAAGGCCCAACCCTGTTGTCATTTAAACTCGCAATTTATGAAATAAACTATTTTAATTTTAATTTTTTAATTTTTCATATAAATGGTTTTATATTGATAAACGAAACTGTCTGTCTACTCCCAGAGAATGTTGAGAAATTAATGATTATATATTATTATATATTACGAGTATTACTATCAGAAATAAAATGTAATGTGCTGCTGTGTGTACTGACGTGGATTTCGAAGAAGAAATTGCATCTGTTTCTATGTATTTTTATACAAACCTCACGTAATTTTGTGGACCGTTTTTTTCTTTTATTACACAACTATCAATATCGATAAAAAAAATCTAACACTAGTAAGATGACGCAATCTTTTGTTTTGCCGTGAAAAATCCGGGCTCTGAATTTGATAAATAAATCCTATGTTGAATCGTCGCTCTGACTGACGGTTTAATCCGTCGTTTTGCTGAAGCGGTTGCACCAATATATCCGTCGTCGATATTCATATAATATAACATACAATATAATTAAATAATAATGATGTAGAGAATAGCAGGACCGTGGAGCAACAGAGAATCTTGTACATTCTGGATAAATAAATAATTAAATAATAGGGGACAATCTTACACAAATTGACCTAGTCCCATAGTAGATAAGCTCAGTAAGGCTTGTGTTATTGGCTACTAGAAGACGAATATTTAATATATTATATAAATATTTAAATACATGGAAAGAAACCATGACTCAAAAAAATGTTCATATGCTCGTCACACAAATATTTGCCCTTACCGGGTTTCGAACCCGGGGCCTTTATCTTCGTAGGCAGCGTTCCTTACCCACTAGGCTTTCCGGTCGTCACATAGTATTTTACGGTGAACACTTTCGCGCGATTTCAAATACAGGATGCGCCATCTATTGGGTAACTGGGCGAGCTGGCCTTTATAGATGGTTTCCTTATGATACTTATATAAGTCATAATGAAACCACTGCTGCTGCTGAAAATATTTGCAAAATTGTCGTTTTTTTCCATACAAGTTGTCAATTCATTGACTGGACTACCATGCAAATGTTGCTCGTTTAATTGTATTGGATACATAACAAAACATGAAGACGACTGTCTGTTTGTAAAGAGTCTAAAGAGTAATCCGAATGCCTTCAAAATGGGCGCTCTTCTTTTGAAGTCATGCTCGTACATCAAAAAAAGGTGAAACCTGTTTAGCTTAAAACGCATGTTAATAATATAAACTCCTGGAATATCATACCCGCTTGCTCTAGAAATAATTGACGACTATACTTAGTTATTATTTATATTGAACCTATATCTTGTTCGACGAACACTTATGCCTTGGACCTTTGGATGCCGTGGGAACCTATCACAACCTCGACAAATTGTTTCTCTGAATTAGTAATTCGCCAAAGTTTCATTTGTCCGAAGGTATTTTCCTCGAAACATTGACAATTCCAAGCTTTTAAAAATAGTAACGTAGGTAATAGAACCAATTATTTATTGTCTCTGAAATAAAACGATTCAATAAAACTTTGGCAAATAACTCATTCGGAGAAATAATATTTCGAGTTTGCGATAGGTACCGATAGGTATGCGTGTGTGAAGCCAAACTACTTACAGTCCGTGAACGCTTCAAGTGAAATCGTTTTATTTTAGCATAAGAAAAACCTGGCAACCGTACTGTCTTTTCGAAGATCTCACGATTTTAAATACACTGTTTACCATACGAGAAATAAATAAATAAGAAAAAATTGCCTATGAGCTTGCGAGAGAGTAATATAGCCCCAAATGATGTTCTAAATGCTCGGGGGCTGTAGCCAATAGTGGCACATAAATTACGATAATTTAATTAAAAGTTGCAATATAACATTTACTTTATCTTCGCTCCAAAAATAGGATTGTGACCTAAGATTTATTTATGATGCCATCCAGACCAGTTTTTTGGAACAAATGTTTGTATGGAATCAACCACAATCAAAGAACATAAATACCCAAAGGTTTGAGTTAGAAAGAAAGAAATACAGAAAATATGTTTATTTAGCATATGAGAAATAAAAGACATAATCAAAACAGTTAAAGAGGGACCTCCCTGCAGGCAGTCGAAACACTTCAAGAATACTAATTGACGTTATAGTATGACGTCACACTTTGCAATTTGTATTCATCGTTGAATAGAAAATCAAGTAAATTGCTGTTTCGGTCGCCAAATACTGCTTTTCTTTTAGGGGGTTGATATCAAAACAACTGGATCTCATAATTTACTTTAAAAACAAAGTTTTAACCGACTTCAATTTAGTACTCCGCCAAGCCACGAGAACATTTCCATATTTTTTTTCCAATTTACCACATGAACTGATTTTCGAGAGCAAATGCGTTGATTATTAGAGAAAAAAACCTAATCGCTGTATGTGACCCGATAATATTTGAGGACTTCCGTCGATTCCACAAGGATCACCTTTGGCACTTCATTAGTTGCTATTTCAACGGAATCTTATCAGAATCTGTGATATACTTTTGTACTTTTATGTACATAATTGAGGAATTCCATAAGTCATCTGTGGTCTTCATCATCAATTCCACTCCACCAAATTTATGATTTCCGGGTGTAAATACACAAGTTATAATAGAAAATACCAAAATCACTACACGCGTGCCTAATATAATTGAGGAGTTCCCTCAATTCCTCGTGGATCCCATCATCTATTTGAATTTTTGAAAAAAATGGGACCCACCTGGAAGCATATACGTACAAACGAAAAAAATTTTTACGAATCGGCTCATCAATGACGGAGTTCTGAGGTAACAGACATAGAAAAAAAAAACAACCGAATTGAGAACCTCCTCCTTTTTTTTGAAGTCGGTTAAAAATGACCACAATTGCAGAAAGCCCATATCTAGGAATGACTTTATAGTAAAACGACCACCGAGCCAATGTTATATTGCTTAAAGCTGTTCTTACTTCTTAAGACTTTACTAATTATATAGACTAATTAGGACTTTACCACTTTATATACCTTAGACTCATTTCCATTAAGACTACCTCAAATTATATAGACTCTTGGATCCCACAGTCAAACTGTGCAAACAGTTTTGTGGGACGTTGTATTTAGTTTTAAGTCATTGTACAGTGCTTTACTGAAATAATAAATAATAAATAATAATATTTTCTTCAGTAAAATCTTGTGATTCAGTGCTAAATTCAGTGCTCTTTTTAGTTTACATAAACAATTTACATGAAGCTGGACTACATGGCCACCTAATCTTATATGCGGATGGCACGTGTCTGTTTTACTTCGGATCCTCGCTTTCCAGTATAATCCGGCAGGCACAACAAGACCTAGACTACTTTTCAACTGGTTTCAAAATAATTTGCTTACTATTAATACTGCTAAAACGTGCTATGTTATCTTTTCAGCTAAAAACAAAAAAATTGAACAAAATGAAGACTTATATATAGATGGCGAAGCGCTAGAAAAGAAAGACCATGAAAAATACCTAGGACTTATCCTTGATAGTAAGCTTACGTGGAAAGCCCATCTAGCTAAAATACGAACTAAAATAACGCCATTAACAGCCGCTATGCGCAAAATTTCAAACTGTCTCCCAGAACAAGTTCGTATTAATATCTACAATGCCCTAATAAACCCTCGCTTAGAATATCTAGCAGTAATATGGGGTAATGCAGCAATGTCTAACCTCAAAAGGTCTCCAAATTGCGCAAAATAACCGAATGAATTCTGAAAAAATATGGAAAGAATAAAATATATACATTAAAGGGAACAAAATAAAAAGCTTGCATATACGGAGACTACAAGTATAACCACGACAACAACAAGATAACAAAAACGGAACTTCCTTATGGAGATGCAATATACGACAGGAGTGCAGTGCGTCTATAACTGTTAAACGAGAAAACGACGCAGTTCTTCGAGAGTCGCAACATATTTGCGAAGCAGATCCTGACAAAAATATTAGGTATATAATTGTTGGCAAGGCAAAGAATAATGTCTGTGAAAATATGAAATCCGTCAAATAGAACTAGGAAAGACTGTCGAGAGCCGCGTGCCCGATCGAGTACAATTTCCGTGTTTTAAGTCGGTTAAAGATATTTTGCATAGAGCAAGACGTCATTTTCTAGATGTTGAAACTACTGAGTTCAAAAAGTCGAGCAGTGTCAAAATATCGAAGATTTATAGGACATGAATTTTAAGCGGCAGAGTATGAATTCCATCCACCACCAATATCTTCATGTTTTGCCGTACGAAAAACTAAAAGGTGATAAGATATTATGCTGGCCACAACAAACACTTTTTCGGTGACGGCACTTTCGAACGTGTCCCTCAACCATGCCAGATTTTGACTATACATGTAGATTCAGGGAGCTCGGAAATTGCAACATTTTTTTTTATTGTTTATTTTATTATTCTCGTTATTCATATTTCTCGTTATCATAGGTTTGTACATATTATAAAAAGTAAAATATAAAACTATACATACAAAACATAAGATCATTATAAAAACCTAACCTACCCCTTATTTTACTATTATTATTATTTTATTTATTAAGAAACAAACACTTATTATTTTTTTAGAAACTGAAAAAAGAAGTCGAGTATCAAAGCCTGAAGTTAGACAGAATCTATCTTCAATTCAACAAACCACAAAAAAAGATATCACGTTTGACCGAAAATATAAATTGGAGCTAAAATCACTCAATAGTGGCCACATTAGCTCTTTTGAGTTTCTCAACAACATATCACTACATTGTATAAAACAAAGTAGCTTCCCGCTGTCTGTCCCTATGTATGCTTAGATCTTTAGGTAAAACTATGGATTTTGATGCGGTTTTTTTTAATAGATAGTGATTCAAGAGGATGGTTTATTATGTATAATATAGTACCCGTGCGATGCCGGGGCAGGTCGCTAGTCTGAGATAAAATACAGTTTAAAGCTATGTATTTTTTTTTAAATATTTGTTACAATGTTTTATTTCACAAAAAACAATTCCTGTTTTAGTTTGTACTGTAAGTACTTAAATGTGCCTGTTATGTTTTGTGAATTTGCTCCTTCGTCGAGCTATTATTGGTAGTAGTGCTGTGATAATAACCGTTCAAAAATGTGATTACAATTTTAAAATAGATTTCCTTATTATTAAGTAAGTGCAATTTCAGTTTTAGTGGTATGTACCCGAGTCTATTAGCATAACTTATACTTATATTCTTTTGTTTTATTTTTTATAGTTTGAAGTTATCCTTTTACATATGTATGGCATAAGTTTTGCCAACGCTTTTGTCAGAAATGTTCGTTTATGGTGCTCCCACACTAAAGTTATAAAATGTTACATAACATCAACTATTTCCATTCCACATCTTAGTGTTACATAGCGTTATCCTTGTTACACTATGTTATATAATATTTATAACAGCCAGTGTAGGAGCACCATTATATCTTGTTTTTTAATTACCTTACCTCACTGAAGCTTATTGAGATAACAAAATAAAAACTGGGCAAGAGAATGACGGCCATGTGGAGTATAGGGTTCTATTTTAGCAGGTGTGGCCTATTATATAGGGGACACCTGCTAAAAGTCCTTGAATGTGACAATTCGTTGTTTTAAGCCACGTTCAGACTCTAGGGACGTTCTAGGGACTCACTGAGTACCGTGCCTATTACTCGCCAAATCGCCAAGCAACGATAGTCAAGTGCTCCAGTGTTTTAATCAGACATTGTATTTTTTCTCCATTAGTAACAGGAATTGTTATGTTTTGACAAGACTCGCTTCGACTGTTAATCACGTTGTTTTAGTCTTCTATTAAAACTGTCTAAGGCATCTATGTGGTTTTCAAATTAAAGGATAAATTTAAAAATGTAATGCTCCGAGCCGGATTCGAACCGGCGACCACAGGCATTTATGGCCCGTCGCTACTAACCAACTGAGCTATCGGAACAATCCGGTTCGGCCACCAAATCTTTTAATCAGTTCCTTCCTACAAAAGCCTTAGGGAAATCAAACTTTCAATTTTTCCTTTAATTTAAAAATGTATAAGTTCATTAGCAGCGTTACTGCTTAATACAAAAAATATTTCTTTTAATTAATATTAAAGCTATATTGATAACCAGTCGTTTTGATACCAAGAAACATTGACGTTCCACCATTTGGTGTTTTTGCGATCTAGTCGTTTAACTACTAAGGCATTTAAAGATATAGACGTTCCACGAGGTGACCGTTTCCCGAACTAGTCGTTTTGATACTAAGCCATCATGAGATCATGAGACTTTATGTTACGTTTTACTACAAAGTCATTCCAAGATATAGGTTTTCTGTAATTGTGGTCATTTTGTCATCCCGTCCTCATGCAGAACTGGTCATTTTGAGATCCAGTTGTTTTGATATCGGCCCCCATATTAGTATGGAATTATTTTCCAAAGCATTTGTGTGAAAGCCTGCCTACCGTTTCTCAAATAGCGTATTAAAAGACACCTGGGCCTTTTATAAGACCCATCTCATATTCACGTACATTAAGTGCCTACTTAAGTCTTCAGTTTAGGAAAAGGCAGTCTCAAATTTGCATGATTTTACCGAGTGTTTCTGTCATTTTATTAGAGGATGTCAGATGGAATAAGATTATGTTAAGATCGCTTGTTTAGATGTCATTTTTAATAGTTCAAACATGTAAAACTTAAATAATAAAGGCACGCAACATTGAAATTTTTTGTCGGTTGTCACGCATTAAGTAATCAATTAAAATGCAATTCGAAATAACATCTTAGGTTTAAATTGCTATTTGGCCTCACTTGAAAGTATTTCTTTTATCTTTAACCTATTTCTAGTAATTGTTGAATACTGAATTATGGCTGTTATTTGAAGATAGGTAGACATTGTTTTTTTTTTATAAATTATGTAGGTATAGACGTTCAAGAGATACCTTCCTTTAATACTAATCGGTCTGTCTGAAATTTTGCTAAACTCTAGTCTTCTGCGATCCCTGAAGTTTACTTAATTATTATGTTTGGTTTTATTTGGATGTATCGATAATTATAAATACAACCATCGGTCATTTATATACCGAATTATTGAAGGTTAAATTGGCAAATACCGCAGAATGTTGGAGTTAAAGTTAAATCGTAAAGCAAATTTGTAATGTACAAATGGTTAATGGCGAGGCAGTTGGAATGCTCTGCTATTTCACGCAATGAATTATTCTCTTTTTTAAATTCTTTTAACTTAAGTTAAGCCCTTGGTAGTGACTATGTCTACGAAGCTCCTATGGTCCTATGTTGGACTCAAGTAAGAGCATTTTTTGTGTTTTGAGCACGAATATTTGAGTCACTGGTCTTTCAGTCGGCTGGGCAGCATTCGGGAGGCTACGGCACATCTTTTCGTCCAATATTCCGCAGTGTCTCAAGACGAGAGTCTTTGACCAGTGTGTGTTGCCAGTGATGACGTATGGCACGGAAACGTGGTCGCTTACTATGGGCCTCATAAGAAGGCTCAAAGTCACCCAAAGGGCAATGGAGAGGGCTATGTTGGGAGTTTCTCAGCGCGATCGCATCAGAAATGAAGCTATCCGCAGCAGAACCAGGGTAACCGATATAGCCCTCCGAATCGCTAAACTTAAGTGGCAGTGGGCGGGGCACATTGCACGTAGAACCGATGGCCGTTGGGGCGGAAAGGTTCTCGAGTGGCGTCGGACGTGACGTCTTTCGGCTGATATGATGATGATGATGATGATGATTTGAGTCACAGATATTTTCTTTGTAGATCTATAAGTATTTAACTATCTCTTTGAGTGTGAACCGAGCAAGGGCATATTCGGTAGTGCTTTGGTTTTCCAAAGATACATGTTTATGTTTTTTATTATTTTGTTTACATTGATATTTTTGTTTTGATTGAAATCAGTCTTCGTTTTTGTTGACATTGCTTGTGTATGACAACATTCCCATGCGAGGGTGAAGGGTAGAAGGGTTTATTTCATTTATAACCGGTGCGCGCACAGCTGTGTTATAAAAATAAATGTTATGTGTAAGTATGTGTTTTTGACACGCAGGTGATACCTTTTACGTTTTTGATGTCATACGCAAGCAATGTCAACAAAAACAAAGACTGTAATGTAAACAAAAATAAAAATTTCAATGTCAACGTAAACAAATGCATTTTTGGAATCGCAATATGCTACCAAACATGCCCATGATCAGTTCTCACCCCATTTTCGATTCATCCTGTATATCGTCGCCAAGTACCTACTCATAGTAAAAGCTTTGCTTAGCTTGGGTCGATTTGTGTAAGAATGTCCCGAAATATTTATTACCTATTCATTATTTTTATTTATATTGTCACTACTGTTCTAGCTTTTTTCCTGCGACTCCTTGTCCCCAATTTTGTACTTATTCGGTTGATTTATTGGAAAAAGTATCGTAATTATGTTGTAAGTAAGTGGAGTTATAACTATCTAGATGCCAAATTTTAACTAAACGACGTGGCACATAAGTACATTCGCATTGAAATATTTTTATTTTTTCTTGTCTTTCTACTTAGTATTGTTATCTTCCTATGTTTTTAAATGCTTTATAAATTTTTCGTATTGGAGAAATGCTCACTTAATTTGATAGTGTGGCAATTGAAACATTATTAGTCACCTCACGTCATGTCAGATGGATTTTAGTAGACACCTTTCATGTTAATTTTCTCAATACAAAAAATTGTGACATTGTTTTAGCAACCCTAAATGGATACAGAACATTTACAAAAAAGTGCGATATTTTTTATTTTTTTTTGCAAATAGAACTTTTATTTACTTGCGATAAGGTTGAACGTCGAGTAGAAAAATAAAGATATGAGTTTCGGATCTTTAAATAATGTAACGCACAATTATTATGTTAATTTGCCTTAAAACGTTCCGTTACTCAGCGAAATTAAGCTGCTAATTGACATGGAACGTCGCTTGACATTTCGTTTACCTTATTTTGTCGTCAGGGTGTGTTTAGGACGGACAAAAGAGACTTTAAAAAGGTTTTCTAAGCTCTCGATTGGACCATAATAACTAGACGCGTAATTTTGTTTGGATACCAAAGTTCGATGGCATTGCTTCAAGACTAGGATAGTTGTTTAGGGTAAAAAAAGAAATAATTCTTATATTGCCACTAAAAAAAGTCACGGAAACACTCGGAAATATCACACTTATACTTCAGGGGAAATGAGGGTTGGCGCGCGCCCCACACAAGAACTTGCATTCCGATTTTCTGCATAAAATTTAGACGTATGTGAAAAAAACTCATACAGATTAACGAAGAGTTGTATTATGTTTGTATGTAACATTTGACTTCTGTAGGCGATGGTAAACTTAGTGCATTTTATTTTTTTACAAGTGGCTCTCTCAATAACAAAATCAGTTATCTAATAGATCAGAACATAGAAACATAGCCAAATTTTTAGTTAATCTATAATTATAAAACGATATTTAGATTAAGATTTGGTGGAGGAAATAAGGGACTACATACCTAGTAATTCAAGTTTTTGTAGGGGCCGGGCAGAAATTATTAGAAATTATCTTTCAACATTCCTGGACTACCCACCAAGGCCCCAAATATTACGAACAATTTAACGCTCAATCAGAGAAATTTAAGAGTAAGCTATATATTTTATTAATTTCAGAGGGCAGGCCGTACGGCATTCGAGGAAATTAAAAACGTCCAGTTGACGGGACTAAGTGAAAAGGTCGTCGCAACAAATGATTTTGAACCAGTACGAATAAAACCTCTTACAGCTTGCACAATTTCAGACGGGGATACTTTGCGAGCTTCAATTGGCGAGGTTAATTAGCTAGACGAATTGACAAACACGTTATGACACGGATTTGTCACTGTTAATTCTCCGAAAGTGTTCCAAACCCATGATCGATCACCAATTGTACAAATTATACCGGTCACATTAAATATATAATAGATACTCGTAATTTCTTAGTATAGGGCTCAGAGAACGAACCCGCGCAAGTTGTAAAACAATGAAACTACACTTCCAACACACATCGTACGCGGTCTGAACTCGGGTCCGCGGCGCTAAGTTAACATTATTTGTATCCTCTTCGCCGTCCCTTTGGGAGCAACGCGTGTGGACACGCGTTGCTACAGCGGCGGGGCCGCGGCGGGCCCGCGTTACTACGCGCCGCCCGCCTGCGGTGTGAATATACCGCTTCAACCGCGCCCGACCCGCGCCTCGCCCGCCCCACGCCGCTCACGGCCCGCATTTGATTGTGTGGAGGCCTTGAATGTTGACAAATTAACTTTCCTATTTTGTTTTATGATCTCAAATATGTTTCTAAAGAGTTTTAAAGCGCAAAGTCGCAAATCTTTGCGCCATAAAACGAATTATATTCGGCGATAGGATTAGCCTTTCAGCTAAGTTTTTTCTAATGTAGATACATTTATAATAAAGATTATTACCTATATGTATTTATACAATTTAGCCATAAAAATACAAGATAAAAAAACCAGCCAGTTTGTAGAAAATCTATTATATTTGGCAGGCAAAGTTTGGGTTCATGGGCAATGTTGCACCATATTGCTTAAGAGTCCGCAGTAAGCTCGATTCTCCATACAAACGTAGTTACGCTCTCATTTTTAAACTACGCGTTGGAGTGTAACGAAACTTTGCATTTACAATAACATGAGGTATATCTATGTCTGTAATTAGTTTATGTAGCTTCAGATACCGTAGTAAAAAAAATACAGCGAATTTTAGTTTTTTATACAAAACTGGTTTTTGCTGTATTTCGTTTGTTTTATAAACTGATTACATAAACTAATTACAGACATGGATATACCTCATGTCATTGTATACGCAAAGTTTCGTCACTATCCAACACGTAGTTTTCAAATGAGAGCGTAACTACGTTTGTATGGGAAGGTGAAATTCGGCCGAGCTTCCTGCGGACTCTTAAGATGTCTTGTACTTGATTGTCACGATTATAATGTTAGTATTTTAATTTAAATGAAAGCTTTATAGCTTTTTTATGAAAGTCATTCAATCACTTTTTGCTTTCACGTATTCTTCCTATACTTATAAGAAAACTATACAATTTGATCCATACTTTTACTAGGTACAGTTTCTAATTAAATAAAACACTACTGTTATAAATATGTTCACTGCGCTGTCCAGTATGTTGTATCTTGACAGCGATGTTGTTTTAAAATATCGCAAAAACATTGTGATTGCATCCTTGATTAATGCCCGGCCATACAGCCCAATGTTGTCGCTTCGAAGCTTTATTTTTATTAAAAATGGGTCAGTGTGCCATACAATTAATTCTAAACAATATATTGTTCAGATAAAGTCGTCGAAAACACGCACAGAGATTGATGGTCTATTTTTTGTTTTAGAATAGAGTATTGAATAAGGTAAACGCAGCTATTAACGACCCATCGAAAATCGGAAGGTATTACCGACCTATTATAGTTATTCGTTATTTTTACGTTTCCAGAACTATTCTAGCCATAAGTAGGGAAAGCTATACACGCGCTTGTTCCTTGAGCATCGTATACTTTTACTTTAGTGTTTGTAGTAGTGGGCAAAAGAGATAAAACACGTCAGTTCCTACGGGGCAAGCGCGGACGCAGGTCGCGCCATACTGGCTCTTGTTCCTCCAAGTAAGTACATGACTTCTTTACGCTTTTCTGCTTAAGACATTTATACGAATTTTTGAATCCTATACTTTATAGTGTATTATTAATTATATCCGTTTAAGTGTCAGCTTTTGATTTCTTACCACATTTTATTGAAAAGAAAGCGTTGTCAATTTTACCAAAATTATGATAATTTAGGTAGATCGATATTTTATAGTAATCTTCGTAAATGATTGTTTCTCGTTTAAAGCCGTATAATTTTGTTCATATTGTTTGTGATATTAATCACTAACAATCGATTTTGTAGTCAGAAGGTCAATTGAATAAAAAAAAACTACGTTTTATGAGTCGGTAATTAATTTTACGTTTGTCGTTACATATTTTATTAACGACCCAAACCCGAGCAAAAGAGTCGGTAATAGCAACTATGAGAAACTACTACCGACCCATATGAGTTGGTAATAGCAACCATAAGAAACTATTACCGACCCATATGAGTCGTAATAGCAACCATAAGAAACTATTAGTAATAGCTTCTTATGGTAGCTATTACCGACTTCTATGGGTCGGTAATGGTGTCTTATGGTTGCCATTACGGACTCCTATGGGTCGATAATAAAATATGTAAGGACAATGTATTACCGACTCATAAAATGTGGGCAATTTAGCCGTAGTTTTAGGACATACCCTAGTAACGATCGGTAATAGCTGCATAGAAATCGTTAATAGATTCATAGCCGTTATTTTAGGACGGTAATAGCAACAATCGACTTCGTCACTTCTTATATTTTTTTAATACGATAATACTTTATTTATAAAAATTTGGTTTATTTGTACACGGGGGTAGCTATATGCTAATAAATAAAATAGAAAAATTCAATTAAAACTCGTGGCTGGCAGGCAAACGGTTTAAAAAGTCACATCTTGGATTGCCAGTTATTTTAGTTTTAGACATATTTCATGGGTGTGGGCGTGTTTACTATAAATTAAACTATTTCCTATCTCATTTATCTGTGGACTTGGCAACAGCTGAAGCGCATTTAAGTAGTTTGGCTGATGCCACTGAGGGCCTTGTTTTAGTGCAAGAGGTCTCTTTTATTTCGTCGCTTCAGATATCAATCATATTCCAATGTGTATCGCGCACTCGCTTCCACGTGCGCTGAGTTAACGTGTCAAAACGAGTTCGTTGAACATATTAAAATGTGTTTTAAATGTGAAAGGGATGAACTGAATTGAGGCCCAGGCAAAACTTGTGCATGCATGATGTAACTCAGATTACATGATCTGCATATTTCTGGTTTCCTTATACAGCGTGTATATCCAATACGAGCAAAGAATTAAACCAGAGGCAGAGTTTAGTAGCGTAATCATTAATTAAATGAACTTTTTAAGTTAAACTTAATTGAAAGCCTGTAATTTTTTTTTGAAAAATTACCGAGCAGCAATGTAACGTAAACATGTAATTCACGTAGCTGTCCAAAAATAAATCTTGGTGTGTAGTGATATTAATTATTTAGATACTGTTAGCTAACTGCTTTGTTGATAAAGACTGATATGCACCAGTGTGGGGGTGGTGGGAGACTGGTCAAGACCGGGATACATTGAAACGTAAGGAGACCTTTGCCCAGCAGTGGTGTCCCACTGACCCTTAAATAAGAAAATCAATACTTAACTGCACAAAAAAATATGGTTCATAACGTTGTGTGGTTATTTTTAGTAGACTACACCACTAGATATGTAAGTTATTGAATTATTAAATACTTAAGTATTTGTTTATCAACAACCAATTGACATTATCTTGTGCCATTTTAATCAGTCACGATCAGTCACGATAAAAATTAGTTGACAGCGTCGTTGATATTAAAATAAAATTACCACGACGCGCAATGACACCTTTTTTAGAAAATCATTCTATTTAATTTAAATAGGTAACTAAGTAATCTTCTTTGTAAATTATTTACCAACAAGATTGCACTCATAATAGTTACTTAATTTGATAACTGAATTTAAATTCGATTTACAATTATTAACTGAACTCTACAAAGTTTGATAGTTACCTACATACAAGGTTGTAAATTGTACCGAACTGTTTGGTAAGTTTTCGCGTATTTTATTTCAACTATGATTTGACAATGTCAGTCACAATTCAGTCATTAAATTAAAATGCCCCGTCAAACCAATTTTAGTGCTCCGGAATTAATGGACATGATTTTAATGTATGGTGAAGCACATCAAAATGGCAGAAGAGCATTAGAAATATACAGATAGCGATTTCCAAATCGTAGAGTGCCAAGTAGCGCTCGAGTGATCGTCAACGCGTTACAGCGAGCTCGTGAAGGTTTGCCAGTGACAGGGAGGGTGGAGGGAGCAGCTGTTAACTATGAGCTTCCAGTCTCATTAGAAGGCCGGATCCTTCGCCATTTTTCAGCTGACCCAGAGAGTAAGTAGTACGAGAATAGCTGGAAGACGGTTTAATATGAGTCATATGACGGTACACAAAATACTCAAACGTGACAAGCAACATCCTTATAAATTTTTAAAGGTACATGCTTTGCTGCCGAGAGACTTAATACCACGTTTAATGTTTTCGGAGTGGTTACTCAGTCGTCATCAAGAAAACGGTGATTTCATGTCTAAAATTATCTGGACAGATGAAAGCACATTCACCAGGAATGGGGTTTGGAATCAACGTAATTGCCATTACTGGTCACGCGTAAATCACCATGACATGAGAGAGACCGGACACCAGTATCGTTAGGCCGTAAACGTGTGGGCCGCAATACACGGCAACCGGATCATAGGACCCATTTTCATCGACGGTAACCTGAATGCGGACAAATTCATCCAGCTTATCAAAGGGCCATTAGCAGAATACGTGAACATGCTGCCTGAAGAAGATCGCCGGGAAACATGGTTGCAGTTGGATGGTGCCCCGGCTCACGCGGCGGTTCGTGTCCGAAACGTGCTAAACGACATGTTCGAGAACAGATGGATCGGGCGATTTGGTCCACGTCGTTGGCCTGCTCGCTCTCCTGATTTAACACCGCTCGATTTTTTTCTGTGGGGGGCAGTAAAAAACGAGGTGTACTCACAACCTAGGACATCCGTGGAACAACTGAAAAACAAGATAACCGAAGTTTTTCAAAAACTCAGGGACAATACTGATCTTTACCACGTTAGGGAGTCCATTAAACGACGCTGCGAAACTTGCGTTCGATTGCACGGGAGCCACGTGGAGAATCGATACCTGAGGCGGAGACACAGGCGTGATTAAAACTTTTAACTGTGTTTCTGACCGGTATGTAAATAAATAGTTACTTGTAGCCTATTTTTTGTTTTACTTGATGAACATCTACAGTTCTACACCATAAGGTAGTTTGAAAAAACACTCATCTCATAACAACTTTGGCTATAAGTTTATACCTAACTCAATTGCCAAGGACATTACCGAGATACGACATAGCTTTATTAACTTTTGGTTTTAGACATTTCGGAAGTGGATACTTAGACAGCTGACAACTGTCAAACGAGCCTTAACTTGAACATGTTGCGGTACTAACCACCATTTAAAGATTTGCTCGTATTGGATATACACGCTGTATATGTAGGCGAGGCATTAACTATACTGAATAGCTGGCGGCTTTCTCACGCAACGCATCAGCATTGCAATTCAGCGAGGAAATGCCGCCAGCATCCTTGGTACAATGCCTCGAGGGCTTTTTTAAGGTTTAAGTTAAGCCTCTGTTACTCCCACAATTATGAGAAATTCAAAGACACCTGTAATATCAAAATCCACTAAGCCGTTTGAACTGTCCCCTGTGAAATACGATTTTCTTGTCCACATACATACGCACATTGTGACCATGGGGCACATTGCACGTAGAAACGATGGCCGCTGGGGCGGAAAGGTTCTTGAGTGGCGACCACGTACCGGAAGGCGCAGCGTGGGTAGGCCCCCCACAAGGTAAAGGTCGCGGGAGTCCGCTGGATGCGGGTGGCGCAGGACCGGTCATTGTGGGACTCTTTGGGGGAGGCCTATGTCCAGCAGTGGACGACTTTCGGCTGATATGATGATACATATGCTCGAAAAACATAAGACTCCTTATGAGGCAGTCGGGTAAAAAAGCAAGATATAATATTCTGTGCGTGACACAGATTTAGCGTCTGGTCAGGACGCCTACTTTACCCATAAGCGTTGAAACAAGACGCAGTAATGTTGGGACCTAACATTTTGTAGCGCCCTTCATTTTTATAAGTTGGGCCTTCGTTTCGGTAAACAATAATAAGCTTGTGTCCTTAGATTTTTTTACGGTGCCATCCGAATCAGTTTTGGAGAGGAACAAATGTTTGTATGGGAGCAACTACAATTAAAGAACATAAATACCCAAAAAAATGATTCAAACTGAGCCAAAACGCTTCCTACTAATTGATATAAAATCGTCACAGTTTGCTATTTGTACTAATCGTGGTATGGAAAATCAAGTACCTAAATTGAAAGAAAGAAAGGAGACATTTATTCAATACACAAAAGACACAGGGAGTAGAAATACAATACAATTGACACAAAATGTGAATGTAATATATCTAGCTTATATATTATTATTATTTTGAATTGTTAGCTGTTGGTTCTCCGAATAATAAATAAATAAATAAATAAAATGTGTGTGTCTTCGCGGCAGTGAATCGGTCGCTGTCTCAGCATTATGCCGAGGTGTCAGACAGACACCTACAGCGCTGATTTTCTATATTTGATAAATTGCTGTTTCGGTTGCGAAATACTGCGTTTAGGATCATAGTTGTAGTACAATTTTGTTTCTATAAAAGCGTGAGGATTACCTATATTAGTAACTTTAGATACTGTTGGACAATAAATGAAATGCATATTTATTTAAACTTTGAAGGCCATATCTTTTTTTTATTTTAATTATATTGTGTAATTTATACTTTATTAGTTTCCGCCCGCGACTTCCTCTGCGTAGACTCGGGATAAGAACTATCCTATATTTTAATCCAGGCTATAAACTATCTTCGTGCAAAATTTCATTCAAATCGGTTCAGCCGTTTAAGCGTGATCGAGTAACAAACATCCAAACATCTAAACTTTCACATTTATAATATTAGTAGGATTACAATAATTTGATGGATTACTATCCATTTAGCATCACTTCCTTATCAATGACATGACAATGCATGACGCAACTACCCAATTGTCAGCTTGTAGAGCACCCTCTTCCTGGCCGCCTGAACCTATCATGTTCAGAAAGTGTTGTATTATCAGATTATCACCTAATTAACTAAGAGCAGATGCAGGCAACGTTACACCATCCATTAGGCAGCATCCTATATTACTCTCGCTTCACTTGCACACAAAATCCCGACTCCGGGATATGTTTATAGGGTATGGACATTATGTGAATCATCTTGGTTTTGTTTATGATCAAAGATTTTAGTATAACGGGGCATCAAACTACTGAATTAACGCGGTATGAGCATTTACAGAACCGTAGCAATTAAGTGACTTTCTGCCTCACGAGAGCAGCTCGTTGAAGCCATGCTATTGCGTTGTCACCGAATACGTATTTAGTACTAGTTTCTGCTCGCGATTTCGTCTGCGTTGACCCGGAATGACTCTCCTATATTTTAATCCAGGCTTTAAACTATCATTGTGCATTTTTTTTTACAAATCGGTTGAGACGTTTAAGCTTGATTGAGTAACAAACATTCAAACATCTAAACATCCAAACATCCAAACTTTCGAAGTTACAATATTAATTTATATTATATTATTATAGTAGGATTATTAGGATACCTTAGTTTCCGTTGTATAGGATCGCAAAAGAGGTTTTTGAGGGCATATTTTGAGGAGAACTGATATTTTTACTTACTGGTCTATACTAATACCTATTTGAAAAGGGAAAAGTCTTTGAGATCGTAACTAGCTTCGTAAGTTTAAGTATAAGTTGATCAGCGCAACTGGGGAAGTACCTCCGCCTTGCAAAAGACCACAGCCATAATAACACTACTACTTGCTCTGTAGTAGTGTTGTGTTCCTGGAGGTGAGCAGTTTAGTGTTGTGTTCCTGTACTTCAGATAAAACCCTTATTCGTATCTATGGGGATCAAGGATTCTTGTTTGATCGTATCCGGTGGTGCCCGAATTTGAACCGTTTTGGCAAACAAAGGAATTAGGCAATTCCTTACAGTTCACCTATTTATGCGTGTTTCTATAATTCAGTATAAAGTTAGTTCAATATAGCAGGAACACATTACGAGGAAGTAAATGGCCCATAAAGTTGAGTTAAAACTAACTGCCAACATCACACACATCGGCGGTAATTACCTCTTATTACTTTAGAACACGGATCTAGAAGTTCCTGCACGGCTAATAAAATAATAAGTTTCTGTCAAAAAATTCATTTTTGGTACAAGCTTTTATTGCCGACTGTACTTTTCTGTACACCATCATCAACTACTCATTGAGACGATTCTAACGAGCCCTAACTCGATGGGGTTATGTGGTTTTATTACGGAGTTCCTATGGCCACCTTCTGTCTCCATCATCATATCAGCTCGATGGTAACATAATATTGAATAGTCATCCAAATTATACTTTTACCCAAAATTTCAGCTCAATCGGTCACCGGGAAGTGGGTCAAATTTAACTTGCAAGATTTGACGGACAACTTACTTACATACTTACATACTTTTATACTTACATACGAACAAGTCAAGTTAATATAAAGCTTGTAAAAACAACTAATAACTATTTGTGCATCATGAAGTATTTTTTGTTTCCCATTGGCAGTTGTATAATGAAGGTCATTAAGTCCTATCAAAAAGTCCCCTTTTAAAGCAAAATACGAAACTCCTAGTTTTTCATTAAACCACAAAAAACTCCGAAATTTATTTGGACAGCATGTATTTACTTTGCAAGCCTTACTTATAAGTGTCACTGGAAACCATTTCCTTTCCCGTCTGTTTATTTTGACAGACGCTTTACAATGGTAGATCAGACATTCATAAATCGCATTCCCATTTAATATCAATGTGGTTTGAGCGCTCGTTGCCACCTGAATTCGTATTAATAGACTTCCTGAACCCTCAGATATCGATTAACTAGTTTTGTTGCTCGTTGCCATGGTCACGTCTCCTGGGTCACTCTTTAAAACTATAATTTTATAGGGTTTCAACCCAATAAACACGTTTTGTTGCATATTGGTAATAATGCCATTCCATGATGGGCCCCCTCCTTAGCATGATAGGACTTCAATTTGTTAATTTATTTTAATAAACTCAGCCACTGTTGTCTTTAGCATACTGGGACAGCATAACTACAATAAAAAGTGACCCTTACATTTTTTTTATATGAATTTAATTATTGATTTATATCAAAAGAGATTCCAGCGATTACCTAAATATAGTTGACGCAGACGTATATCCCAACGGAAGGAAGGCGCCAGCGCGCCTTCCAAATGGAACGGTTGTCAAAATCGAGATTCAATGTTGGAACTATATGACGTCCATTAATTTGGGTGTATCCATTCGTATGAGAAACAAATGATACGTCAAATAATTTTGAAACACACGACCAGGTGCCAACGTGGCGCACCGTGAATGCTGTCATAATATTACATCCATCCATATAGATGCTACCATTTTATGGACGACAAACGGCGACAAACGGCAACTATGCCACGCCCGCAGCTTTGGCGAGTCAAAATGAGCGCACTACGCTCATTTTTACCAAATTGCAACGCGATACGCAAGTGTCTGGTAGACTCTCCACATTGTTTATTTTAAGACCGTCCTCGATCGCTATGACTTTCTGAAACAATAAGCCTCATGCAATTTTATATGTTGCCATTGTATTTTTATCGTCTGACAATATTTTGTATAAAATTTATTGGTATTTTGAGATTTAAATGTAACAAAAACAACTGGCGGACTATAGGTTTCTGACAGAACAAAAATTTGAGTTTAGTGCGATTTAGTTTCTATATGTGTGCGTGAGCGTGTGCTATACTTCTTTGGCTTGGAATCCGGCTTCACTAGGTTGTTCGTCGTGCTCCGTCTATCTTTTTTTCTTGGTCTTAGATACAAACTTATAAAAATAAAATAAAAATAGAACAAAATAGCCTTAATTCTAACGCCTGAATTATCAACATCATAATATCTTATTTTATAATAACTATTGATATGTATACCTAAGTCGCCTCTGCTTATATTAAATATATCTTATTGCCCCCCCCCCCGTGTGGTGTCGGGATAGAATAGCACCACCCCTTTTCTTCCTGTGGGTGTCGTAAGAGTCGATTAAGGGAACAGGATTGAAGTGTGTTGTGGGCGATGCGCTAGCAACCTGTCACAGCGATATCACATTTTGTTGATCTTTTATACCCACATTTATGTTAAAAGTGGTACTGGAACACAAGTTTCATGTGCTTTGCCTACCCCTTTTAGGGATAAAGGCGTGAATGTATGTATATGTTATTATATATCTTATTATATATATTATCGCATATTTTCCTTGGTCTATTTTGTTTCTCTGTCAATCTCTACGTAACTCTATGGTATTCTACATGCATGTCCTGCCCATTTCCATTTTAAATTTCTTATCTTTTCGAGATATATATATCCCTGGAGATACTTACAAAGCTACAAAATTACATTTCACAAATATTTCCTCTTTATTACTACTACAGACTACTTAGCCCTTCCACAACACTACATCAACGTTCTCACTAAGGAGATTTCACGTCGTGCCCATAAAACTTGGCCTGTAAACTACCGTGTCCGTAATATCGTGTTCGTGTTTATTTTTAATTTCCCTCGCACCAAGCCCTGGCTTAACGCGTTATTAAAACTGAAAGTGCACCGATGCTATTAATATTTTTATTGCAATCTACAGGAAGCCGGTGAATAGAATGCGGTTTTTGTGCAAGAGCGGAGGAAGATTGTTTTTGCGGGAATTAAAGAAAAAAACGGGGATTAAAGGACGGGATATGATATTAGCAGTCGGGGAATGAAAACGTTTATTTCAGAACCAGCTCCATATTGGTTAGTAAATATTATCTTACAGTATAATGTTAATTATTTAACAAAAACCAGTTTACATCATTAATATATTAAAATTCAAGTCAAAAACAATACAATTCATTAAAAAGTTATAAACATGTCAGAAAGATAAATAAAATGAAATTGGAATAAATATTAAAATGCAAATAATTTAATTTAAACATGTCAAAAATAGAATGAAATCTTACTCATTACAAAAATACGTGAATTTTAAAATTTAAAGATGTCTAATTATTTCATTTCTTTTTTTTGGCTTGGGTCTCAAATGGAGTTTAATCAGCAATTTTGAAAGTGGACGACGTTTGGTATTTAAGCGTTTAATACAAATACTCTTTATTGCACACCTCACCCAAACATAGCAGTTAAAAAGAAGCGAACGAAGAAGCGTACGTTTAAGATATTGAACCAGTTTTGATGGATGAGTTTATATTCGAAATTACGCTCCGAGTGGCATAGGCTACCTTTTTTATGAAACGATTTATAGGATTTTTAGTTAGTTTTCCGTAAGTCGGGATTCAGTTCATGAACGTTTAATGCCTGTTGGTCTTGCACTCATTCTCCACGGTTGCTAGTTTTGACTTTAGAGGTAGAATACCATAGGGAAGCTATACGCGTACCCGTAAGGGTTGGAGAAGCTCCTATGCAGTCAAATTGAGAACTTGTTTTAAAATGGCTGTCAACTTACTTACCATAAATAACCTTCCTAATTTGGTTAATGATTGTATCTTCGTGAGTTACTTTCATTTTCGGTTCTTTCTCATATGTTTTTGGAGGCTAGCTCCATTATATATGTATGAACCGGCGCGTCCCGAACTACAATCGACAACACAGCTGACTGACCATCCGTGCACTTTATGTGCATTGTAATAAGGTTCTATATGAATACAGTATGGTCAGTTAACTGTGTTGGCGTTTGCACGTCATCATCATCAGAAGTCTTTTTATAAGTGACTTTTTAATTGTTATACAATGTTACATAAAAATCTTAAAAGTAGGGGTATGAAGTCTTTTTATATAATATTCTAGTACGTCCATTTTATAATTATTATTGTATGTATGTTAGTCTTTAATGTATTCGTAACTATGGGCCTTAGATGACAGAAATAAATGGTTTCTTATTATTATTAAAGGGACGTCCCGGGGATTGTCAGAACTTAAAATAGTCTAGGTCTTATACACAAAATCGTTTCTTCGTATTCTAAATTGTACAGAAACGCAATTGTTCACAACATTAGTGTTAAATTTTGGTTTTTTTTTTTATCACCATAGATAATTCATTATATTTAAGACATGAAGTCGTCATGTCTAAGTTTTGATTACATTAAATTAAAATAAATAATTACATTAAAACAATCAAAAGAGGAAAAGACATTGGCTCACAACTGGGTTTTTGTTAACTTAAAAACAAACTTTGCAGGATCTACAAATTACAATAATGAAATATCACCGTCTTGGACTTGTTCACTGAAGTTTTGTTGTTAAGGAGACCTTGAAAATTATCAGCACAATATTAATTTGGAGGCAGGAAATATAATTCGCTCGAGTTGGTTCGCGTATTTATTTGATTACAACAGCATTATTATTTATTAATGAAGCAGTATGGAATATGTCAATCTGTTGCTATTTATTTAGTACCGTACTCGAAGTTACAGGAAGAATAGCATGTCACCGTAAAGACGGTCGAGGGATGCACATACTCCAATGCATCTAAATTGAGAGCGTGTTTTTTAACCGCCGCTCACTTGATTTTGGATTTTAAAAAAGGTAGCCTAAATTGCTTTAAAGTTCTCTTCATCAAAGAAGCTCATACTTCGCTTGGCATCCACAGTTTTTGGTGAGGTAGGGCACAGCGAAATGTCATCCCGCTCGAAATGGAGCAGCCCAACTGGGGAAGTACCTCCGCCTTGCAGAAGACCACAGCCATAATAACACTACTACTTGCTCTGTAGTAGTGTTGTGTTCCTGGAGGTGAGCAAGGTCGCCAGAGCTCCCGAGGATGCGTTGTGTTGAGAGCGAGGGAATTTGTTCCTTTAGCTGTCAACACGGCGAATCCTCAAACATGTCAAGGGTCGGCAACGCCCATGTGACTCCTTTGGCGTTGCATGCGTCTATAGGCTGCGGTGTCCGCCTACCATCAGGCGGGCCGTAAGCTTGTTTGCCACAGTCATTTTATAAAAAAAAAAAATTGCCACCATCAGTTTAGGGGTGCGCGAAATTGGCAACTGTGGTTGCTACAAGCAAATGAGTGGATAGTGCTTTCCGCTCCAGGCCAAGTTAGTCCAGTTCGGGTTGCACAGGGCGGTTCTACAACACTTCGGGAGCTTTAATACCGCCATCCGGTTGCCTTTTGGACACTGCAACTCCGCGTCATTGCTCTGAATGTACAGGGTGAAACTCGTAAACATATTTTTCATTGCATTAACTTTAGAAGCAAACAATTGAACTTTTTTAAACAGCAAAGTCACCCTATTCGACAAGACTTGGTCTGTAGCTTAAAGTGACAATTTAACGTAGCAATTAGGGTGACCATGGGCCTCAGTAAATTTTAAACTTTTTTTAATTACCGAACAAACAACGTTCACGTATTTTTGCCTGTTGCCACGTCCACATGTTTAAACTACAACAGTAAGAAACATATATTTCTGTTCACGACTTAGGATTCATCCTGTATAAACAACCTACTTAATTCGGGCGGATAATCGTGTTTGCTGCATACTTATATCAAATAGTGTGTGGCAAAAGAATGTGAAACTATGATGAAGACAAGCAAAGATACACCCCTCTTTGTCACATTTATTGAGATTCGTATACGACTATCTCGCTCGTTAGTGGTGTTATTTTTATTGTGGCAAGTCTGGTTAGTCTAAGTACTCGAAGCTTTGTAAGTTTTAACTGTAACTGCTTTCCAGAGTAACATTTATCCGCAGTGACACATTAAAAGAAAGCGATGGTATTGTATCCCTCTATTTTCACACACTAATATATTGCACTAAAGCAGAAAACCATAATTTTGGTTCCCCTATTTGCTTACTTTCATGCAATTCTTATCCTTATTGCGAGTTCTACTTAACAGATTGGATGAAATGCGGGGCAGAAATGTTGCTGAAATAAAATACTATTGGCTCCGTGAGCTGAAGCGCGAGCCTATCTTTAAAAACATTTTTTTTGTAATTTGGCGAATCTGCTCACAAAATTTCACGAGAATCAGTTGAAAAACGCGACCAGTAGAAGAGAACAGCGTGACAGCGGGACTCCGGACAAATTATTTTCGGCCTAAGCTAGGTACTGCGTAGGCGCCCGCTAGGCGGGTTAGCAGTGTTTTTTTTTTTCAAAATTAGTTAGTGATCCGATAGGCGATCCCGTAGTTTCTCGTATGTGCTCGTGGGTTCCTGGCAGTGTAAGTGCTAATGGACGCTGAGGTTGGTGCGGTGGTGGGTTGCAAATACCTACTAAAAATATATTTCTCAACATCACTAAAATAGTTCGCATGACAAAGCCACGCGTGTCAGGTCAGAAAGGTAAGGCCAGTCAATAAAACACGGCACTTCCGCTCTTTTGACAAAACACAAACCCCAGGGTTCTGTGAAGAAATAATGGAGAAATAGGAAGTGCCTTCTATTTATTACCCTACTTCTTAACAATACATTTCCTTACCTGCTGTATGTGGAATGAATTCCCATACAATATAACGTAAACGGAGGTGTACTCACGTAACGTTTTGAACGCGCGTTAGGTAGATCCAACTGACTTTTTTCCGTATAAATATTGACATTTAGATCTACCTAATGTACGTACAATGAGTTACGTGATCGACCGGTCATTGGCAAGTCATTAAAAAAAACGTATTTTCAGTGGGTTTATGTTTATAAATAATATGTTTTTATCGCATAGAATTATAAAAAGGCGACGCCGTTTATACGCATGCACAGTTAAACCAAAAATTAGGCTTTATAGCCCTTAACTTTTTCAATGTTCACAGAAGGGACGTGAACCTAAATCTGACAATGTCCCACTCATGCATTCATAGGTGCCTCTGATATGCTTAAATTGAAGAATAAATAATTTTGACTTTTAAACTTTGACTTTTGACATGGCTCGAAATGCGCATGCGGCTCATTTCGATTTCCAAGCCATTACGGAATGATTCCATGAAAGATGATACAGGTGACCAACCTGTTAAAACTTCCACGCACGTAAAAATCAAAACCGATTTCAATTTAATACGTTAGCACTCTCGCGAGAATCCGTTTTAACACAATTATGACCCAGAATCGCTACGCGCTACGCTCGTAGCCGATCCCGTGGTTTTCCTTGTATGTAGCGGAAAGCGACTACGGTCTGACGCATATGTGTCGTCATGAGTCCTGAATGGGTTAAGCCAATTTTTGCGATATGTTGACTACAGGGACGGTTAAGCATGTGCTACACGGTTTACAACCGCGGTTTCTACCACGTGACCTTGGTAGAAAAACAGCCGTTGTAAACCATGTAGCCAGTGCTTGCAAACCAAATTTCGTATGACCTTGGTTGGCAGGCGCGCTCGGCAAACCATTTGGCAGAAACGGTGATTTACAACCATGTAGCCGCTGGTTTTAAACACGCGAACGACAGTCGCACGCCGCACGCACCTAGTGTAGACGTGTCGCGCAGGTTTAGGTTCAAAATGGCGTCGGCGAATGAACGAGAGGTAGTTATCGAACTAATTGAACTGTATAGAGACCTTCCGTGTCTGTGGGACTTAACTAGTGAGGAATATAAGGAACCTAGCCAAAAAAAATTGTTTTTGTTCATCAGTTGCACACAAAAGTGCAAAACAAACTCCGACCTTCTGAAATTTCGACAAGGAAGGGGCCATGGCGTCTCAGTAGGTGTTCCGCGCACGTTTGCCCCGCACAAGCGTTTGAAACACAATGAAGTTTGGGGCCGTTGTAAACCGTGTAGACAGCAGAGCTTCTACCTCGCTTCTACCAAGGTCACGTGGTAGAAACCGCGGTTGTAAACCGTGTAGCACATGCTTTACTCATGAACGTGTTCATTCATCGCCAATCACGACACGCATGCGTCATAGCGCTACGAGCTAATGTCGCTAACTAAATATGAAGAATAGGGTACTTAGTTGTGTCATGATGAAAATAATTACGTAGTGATGCTAAATGGATAATAAACCATCAAATTATTTTAATAAGGTACAAAATATAATTAATATCATCAATAGACCTTGAAAGTTTAGAAAATATATTATTTTTTATTGTCCAAGAGTCAATTAAAAGCTACTAATGGAATTCTTACGGGAAACACATTTGTATAAAAACTGGACCTAAAGACAGTATTTGGCGACCAAACCAGCAATTTACTTGATTTTGCATGTATACGATTAGTACAAATTGGAAAGTGTGACGTCATACTTTTACGTCAATTATTATGAAGCGTTTCGGTTGCCGCCAGCGAGGTCTATCTATAACGCATTTTTTTGGATAGTTATGTTATTAATTGTAGTTGCTCCAATAAAAACATTTGATCCTCTGCTAAAACTGGTTTAAATGGCATCGTAAATATATCTTAGGGCCCAAGCCTATTATATCTTCTGTGCCAGGAACCCGCTTGGTGAGCGCTTTGTGCTCGCAGGCGCTGTCCTCTACAAAGGGCGTTAGCCTGCCAGTTTGTATCGCGGGTTATCGGCTACGAGCGTAGCGCTTAAAATCGGCAGTAAAAGTGTTACGCTGCTACGAACCACAGCGTAGCACTGAAAGCCTGGCGTCTTTTGAGATTTGATAGATATTTTTTAGTTTCTTAGTTTAGTCTTAAGGTTTTGTAAATATACATTTAAGTACTTTTTAAAATTTGTATTTGTTTTCATATTCAGTTTTGATATAAACAATACATACATACATACATACATTCACGCCTTTATTCCCAAAAGGGGTAGGCAGAGCACATGAAACGTATATTCCGGCGCCACTTTTAGCATAAATGTGGATATAAAAGATCGACAAAATGTTATATTGCAGTGATAGGTTGCTAGCCCATCGCCCACAACACACTTCAACCCTGGTCCCTTAGTCGACTTTTACGACACCCATGGGAAGAAAGGGGGTGGCGAAATTCTAACCCGACACCACACGGGGTATATAAATAATAGTTTATATTATATCTTAAAACAAAACAAATCATGCCTTTTATATTTCGTTATCAAGGAAATTTATGACCATATTAAAATGAATTGGAACATAATGATATTTGCAGGAAAATGACTGATCGCTGAACTTTAAAATAAATAAGTAAATATTAGGGGATAATCTTACACAAATCGACCTAGTCCCAAACTAAGCAAAGCTTGTACTATGGGTACTAGACAATGATAAACATAATGATATAGATAAATAAATACTTAAATACATAGAAAACATCCATGACTCAGGAACAAATATTCGTGCTTATCACACAAATAAATGCCCTTACTGGGATTCGAACCCAGACCTCTTGCTTCGTAGGCAGGGTCACTACCAACTATGCTCAAACGATTGTCCTTAGCGAAATAAATTAAGATATAAATAGTACATTACTGCAGAGGCCGTGAAGTAAGGGATTGCTGGACGAGTTTGGAGTAGACGGCCGAGTCGTAGACGAGGCCGGATACAACGAGTCCAGCAATCCCTGTTCCGGCCGAGGATTGTATAATGCTTTTCTCAAACGATGTGAGGAAATATTTAAATTAAAATAAATAGAAGGTAAGCAATTACATAATAGGTAATTTGCCGCCTTGTTTATTTTTTAAACATGCCATTTGAACAAGCCGTTCGAGCACCATGTTTAGCCGCACATAAGTATAGTACCACCGATTTTTTTTATTTATTACGCAAGTATGCTTACAGACTCTAGTGGTGGTTGGCAGTATGTAATTTTTCCTTTGTCAGTTTAATATTAGTGAGCAAATTTAAAAGTTAGAGTAGCGGACAATAATGGTTTTACTTAGGGCCAAGAAGAAATGTAGGGAACCTCAAACAAGAAACTTCATGTCTTCAGTTCGTGATATTAACGCATACATTTCCGAGCATGTTTGAGAAAAATATATTTATGTCTTCTCATGAATGTACGTTTGACTTATAGGGAGCTTTTCATTAACTAAACATCATCGACATCTATCCAACCGTTTTCTCAACAAAAAACAAAACAAATCGAGCATAAGAAAGAAAATAGGACCGCTTACTTTCTTTCACAGCGTCTTACATGAAACTATTGTGTTATTCTAAAACGGACTTTATTATTTGAACAATAACATTGCGTTTTTCATTAGATTGTATTACGAGATAAGTTTTCGGAAAAGTAAATGTTGGCATTGCTCGCTTGACCGACGTAAAAACTTTGGACAGTGATTTAATACAACTCCCTTGTTTGCTGGCATTCAATCAGTGAGAAAAAGCGGACAAACAGACATTTGTACTGTGACACTTATTGTTTCTAACACTTAAGGGTAACATAAATAATTTTTGTAGATACTTAGGTACTTTGGGTACCACTTTTCAACACATAGCTAACTTACGTTGAAACCTGCTTGATATCTGTTTTTAATACAGTTAGATTTTTATGGGATATACTTAAATGTACATCAGTATAATTTTTCAGCACACTAGGTAACTCCACTAATTAACTAATGCATACCAGAAAAATGAATGCTGTGCAAAAAAACAGTTAATTAACTTAACATGTCCTACAAAAAAACACACAAAACGAGATGACCTTTTTTATCGAATTCACACCAAAAATGTGGTTCGTACATCGGATACAATATGATCTATAAAACAAAAATACGAATTGTTTATCAAAAATACTAACTTGCACAATCTTACCACGGAATTTCTAAAACTGATATCTATCACGTAGGCAGTAGGGAACAGGGGCAAAGCTCCCGCTTTCGTCTTCTAACCTATCCGCGATCCGAGTCGGTTTTGCCACTGCCCTGTTTCCCTCAGTTGTGTCCCTTGTGTAAGCAAATTAATGAACGATTGCACGCAGCAGAGGCTGGTGAAACTATTAATCAAACTAGCTTTAAACCAAGATTAAATGCAGCCGTTAACACCGGGCGATCGTTCATAGGGTCCATGTAGCTAAATGTATCAGTTTGAGATCAGATTTACAATTATCACGTGCCGCTTTCAACGCGTAAAAGAAAGTGCCAATGTAAATTTGATTTTAATCTTACCGTGTCCTGGGTGATACTAAAGAGTGACAAACTTTAAAAAGGCCAAATAATGTATCCCATACGATTAAATAAATAATCTAATTAAGGTCACTTCTGCATTTGTTGAGTGGTTGCTATGTCAGAGAGCTGACGAAAACAGTCGCAAGCCGAACCTCGAGTGTACCCTTGTCGTATGGACGGAGAGACATTTTTAGCATCCTCTTAAAAGCCATTATTCAACATTATTATGCAGCGCGTATAAATCAACCAACGCCTTACATTCTTTTATCGTTTTATGTGGAAAGTAAGGCGCGTGAAATTCTCGCTAACTAACCATCAATGCAGCATTATTAAATGATATACAACTTCTTTACTAAATCTGTTCTGGGAGCACTGCCTAAAAAAATATATGACTGGCCTGTTCTATTCACTATTTTCTGTATCACTACTGTTTTTACAAGCTTTTATTTAGTTTCACCTGTCCCGTCTGTCTGTAATCAAATCTTGCAAGTTAAATTTGACCCACTTCCCGTTGACCGATTGAGCTGAAATTTTGGGTAAAGGTATAGTTTGGATGACAATTCAATATTATGGTACTAAACTTTATGGTTTTGCTAAATACACACACATTACAATGAGAGAAAAAAAAACAGAAAACACAAAACTTAAAAGAACATTAAAATAACATAAAACAATCAGTTTTTATGCACAGAAATAAACTGTGTGCATTGCAGCAAGACAAAAAGGCTCCAACTCAAAGCGTAGCTTTGCTCGCAATTGAACAAAAACACTGGCAAACAAACAAGCAAACAATTTTTCCATATAAAAGTCACTTTTATGCGTAGCTTTGCTCGCAATTGAACAAAAACACTAGCAAACAAACAAGCAAACAATTTTTCCATATAAAAGTGACTTTTATATGGAAAAGTTACAGTTGGATTGTCCTAACGTGTGTACGGAAAGTTACGTGATTATTCCTCAGAGGCTCTAGTATAAGTTTTACCGAAACAAAACTTTACGATCGCGTTTGCGTTTTACTCTCAATTTGAATGGGATTTGACAGCTAAACGCGAACGCGGTCGTAGCGTTTTGTTTCGGTAAAACTTATACTAGAGCCTCAGGTTACACTTGGGTATCCCCAAAATAAAGTTAAACGAGTTACAAATCATGCGAGTCGGCAACCCTCGCTCTTACGCGAGTCCGACTCGCACTTGTTTCGTTCCGAATGAGAAAAAACTCGTCAATTTTTCTCATATAGTTCATTACATGTGCTTTACTCAATTCCAGCCAACATTTACTTTAATGTTATCTTCATCTGACTTTTCTCGTGGACATGTCTTCGAAAAATAATTACAAATACTTGTAGAGAAGTGACACGGAGCTCATACTCGTAAGCTTGGATTAAACTTTAATGCGACGCTAGTGCGCTTTGGAGACGGTTAATCTTGTTGAAGTTCTTTAAAGCTTTGACATCTCGGGTGACTCACAAACCAATTAAGGAGTACTTGGTTAGCGAAAAGCGAATTCAATTTGAATCCTTCTTGAGAAAATGAAATAGTTTGCTTCAGCGCTGATTTAAACTCATAAATTCCTTTGATAATCTTGAACGTGAATTCAAAATCCAAATATGTATCCTGCGAGAAGGCCTCAAGACCTCGGCATGTTAGAATATTTAAATAGGTACATTAAGTTATACCCCCGCCAAAATGTTAATTGTCTTGCTCATTCGTCAATGTTGTTTTCATAAGCTGTGCCATTCACACGCGGGCGGTAATTTGCGAAAATTGGCGTAAAATAAGGTTTTTGTATAAATTGATCACATCAGTTTTGGTAGATAATGTGTTTTTTGTGCCTAAGTACTATAATTTTTATTTTATGATCAACTCTCCAAAACCGATCACTGATTATAAAATGACCAAGGTATAAATATTAGTGAAGATCTTCAGAGTTAATATCCGTATGACCTATTTAAACTTTCGATGCCATAATATCACTGCTCTCGAGATAAGGTCTCCATTTCGAAAGTTACAATTTCATCACTTCAATTCAATTCCCTATCTGACATGCGCCCAGCTCAACACTCTTGGCTATCTGACGCAAACATATTAACTAACATTTCGAACTAAGTACATTGCTTACTTACCTGTTATGTTATTATTCTCTCGTTAATATTTAACCTATTTAAGTATGATACACAGTTAACACTTTCACTGCCAAAAATCCACCAAGCAAATCACCTACTCAGTAGTCACACGCTACATACGAGGAAAATCATGGGTTCGGCTACGAGCGTAGCGCGTAGCGATTCTTGGCAGTGTGTGTATGAATGTGTTGATATATCGGCGGTAAGAAATATAAGTAATGGTTTATATCAAGTAAAATTTACTCATCTATGACAATAACCGGCCCTCTTCCCAGGAACCGGTCTGAAAACCAGCGCTGGGTATTAACTTAACCCCGGATATGCTGAGATTGGGGCCCATTACCCAACTTAAACAATTTCAAATGTATAATAAGTATTCTTTCTTTTTGTTCATACAATTTAATTAGTTTTAAGCTCTATGTAATGTCTAGGTTAAGTTAGTGGCAATAAAGATATTCATTATTATTTTTATGTTTTTTCCATATCTCAGGACCATGGTCCCAGACTTTTGGAAGGCATGCGTGGGGCCGAAGCCAACAGCGCAGAGGCCCTTTAAAACAAATCCTACTAATATTATAAATGCGAAAGTTTGGATGTTTAGATGTTTGGATGTTTGATACTCAATCACGCTTCAAAGGCTCAACCGATTTAGATGAAATTTTGCACGAAGATAGTTTATAACCTGGATTCAAATATAGGATAGTTTTTATCCCGGCTCGGCGCAGACGAAGTCGCGGGCGGAACCTAGTATAATATAAAGCGAGGGGTCCCTACATGGCGGATACCATCTCCGAGCGCACAACATGATACACCCGGTGATGGTCCCCGCCAGGTCCAAAGACTATTGCAGTGCAACACTGTGCTGCGATGGAGACTAAGGTCATGGGTTATTGGGTTGAATAGTGGGAAGTCTGTAAAATGGGTTATGGGAGGAGACTAGCGGACACCTGCTGTGACAATTAGTCTCAAAATTGTGAAAAGGCAGGCGGTGACTCGCCAACTCGCTAAGTGGGCCCCACAAAGAGTCGCACGCACAGTGCGACAATGGAGCAACACGTCTGAGCGGCTGTGAGGTTGTCGAGAGGCGAGTCTGCGGTGCGCCAGATCCCGGTAGTCCGTTCAAGGGCCGCCGGCGTTATGACATTTTACACTTCGAATCTGGAGCATAGGTCCCGGTCTTGCGACTCCAATCTGGCCGGCCGGTTATTTTTATTATTATTATTTATTACAATACAAATAAATGCCACAAAAAACCCTGGCACGTTTATTTCTTATGCAACACGAAATAAGGCTTAATTTCGCCTGGCATGCGTTAAGGATTTCCGTACATTTCCTTAAGCCATGCAGGATCTGGCGCAGAGTAGTTTACTATTAATTGTACCTACCTGGGTCAGCGGACCCCCGAGGGTGAAAACGCACACACTCTAAATTTGCAACACACACTACAGTAGCAATATATATATATATACTTATACTAGCTTCTGCCCGCGACTCCGTCCGCGTGGAACTCGTTTATATCGTAGCTCGATACAAACTTTCATCCCCCATTTCACCCCCTCAGGGGATGATTGCCGGGATAAAAACTATCCTATGTCCTTCCCCTGGATTCAAACTATCACCATACCAAATTTCATTTCAATCGGTCCAGCGATTTAAGCGTGAAGAGGTAACAAACCGACAGACAGACAGACAGACACACTTTCGCATTTATAATATTAGTATGGATAAATATACTACTCAAAAGAAAATAGGGACCACAAGTATAGAGATCGTTCCGGGAAAATGATATATAATAGTAAGTACCTATTTTTTTTTGCTATTATACTTAAACACGAGCATGAAAGAGGTTGATTTCTGAAGGATGCATCATTAATTAGCTACTTATCAATTAGTTTCTGTCCAATAATCAAGAATACAATAGAAAAATGTAAGCGGCCCTTATTTTGTTGTGAGCACATTATAGGCACAAGTACAAACGACAACACTGTTAACTGACCATCCTGTGTTTATATAGAACCTTATTACAATGCACTTAAGGTGTACCGTTGGTCAGTTAGCTGTGTTGTCGATAGTACACTATAACACGGAAAAAGCACAAAATATTAACAAGGTTCACTACCAAACACCGGATTGACGGGGGCAAAAATTTACCAGTGCTAGTGATTAATTAAAAATCGACTAAGTTTATCGACATCGATAAAAATCATTTTTTAACCATCATTATCATAACTAATGGCTAAGTTTGAATACTTTTAATTATGTGGAAACCTCTTTCATTTATACTTATCGCAACTATAAACAACCGATATCTGATCTGTTTCAAGTCACTTTTGACAAACTTTGAAATTATATTGAATTATTCATCCAGTACAACAATATTATTGAGCATTCCTACCAATTAAGCCTACCTTTAGGTTTTTGTAAAGTCGGTTAAAATGCCTCGCAAGAAAAAAGATCGTTCATCTTCATGAAAAGCTGACCTGAAGTTGATTCCCAAAAAAGTTTATTTTTGTGTACATCCGTAGTTTCGTTCTTAATTCAAATTCTTAAAATTACACAACGGTTGTACGCCATTTTTATCGATATCAACTTAGGTAATGTGTCCTCGCACTATTAAACGTCAGTACAGATTTGCCCCCGTCAATCCGGTGTTTGTTCACTACTACACTAAATAAACATTAAAGGCGTATAAGGAATGCAAGTCATCAACAATAGAACAAGCTTCTCAGGAAAAATCAATAGAATAAACAAAAGACGCACGCTGGTAGCGACGGCCGTGCCAGCCAGCGTGCTAGCGAACGTGCACCGCAGAGGTTGGTGAGCACCTCGTCTACCCTGGGAGATCGAACTATGCTCGGGAACATTCCCATTTTTTTTCAGATGTCCTCGATTAGTATACGCTAACATAGGAGAAAATTAATAAACCAAACTCACAAATTCCAGCGTCAAAAGCACCCTTCGGAATTGGAGTAATCACGTAACGTTTTGAACGCGCGTTCAGACAAGACAGTCCAACTGTCATTTCTCCATATAAAAATTTACATTTTAAGCCGGCCCTAAACGATCAATTGAATTGCACAAAATTACGAATTGTGCAATGTTTTTGACCGTTTAGGGTTAGTGTTGAAGATTGCGCAATGATTGAACAAAAGTTTGAGCAAGTTTAGTTTTTATTGTAAATATTATCTTTTTTATTGTTGCATAATATTATAAAGGCAGCGGCAGACGCATCAAATCTATTACGCAATTAAAATGCGTGAAAAGATCGTTTGATCGCAAGGGGTAGTCCAATTATATTGCACCATAAAAATATTCTTTACATTATGTAATGGCATACCATCTAGTCCCGTGTCATGGTCGGCCTTATCACGCGATAAGTGACAAGATAAGAGCGCGTCGTCTCGTTCCATCGAACGGTGTCAGCCAGTGACGGACGCTCTATCTTGTCACTTATCGTGTGATAAGGCCGACCTTGACCGTATCAAGGTCGGCCTTATCACACGATAAGTGACAAGATCTGGACATTGAATGTAAACTGGCTTTAATTTGTTAATTAATTAATTTTCTCGCATCTTTACCCTGGAAATTTATTATTTTCCTTTTTCTTGACATAACTCTGGTACTCATCATATGGTAATGATTTAGGTTGTGGCACTTTCTGTACTTTAAGTTAATCTGTATCACCTTCGTTAGTTAAGATACGTCACTGCGAAAGAGCGGTGTCTCTTATCACAAGTATCTCTGAATACTTAAAAAGAGGCATCTACCCTGTTATTGCTAAAAGTTTGAATGCTAATGAATAAATGCATTTTGCTTTTTTTATTTATTTAAACTAACTAACCAGACTAACAACAATGATGACCTGCAGAAATCGGAACTCCAATTTATATTTTTTAATTTTATGTCCTAATGCCCGTTCCCTCTCATCCATGAGAGGAGGCCTGTGCCCAACAGTGGGACGTATATAGGCTGATTTATTATTATTATTATTGATAATTTAAGACTTATGACAATATGACAAAAAAATGTGATGGAAAACGTTATGGACTGAAAAAATCGGAACTTAAATTTTATGAGAAACAATAGAGTCCTAGTTAATATTAGTCTCTTTCATTTATTATGAGTAAGTAGGTAACGTGAATTATGTTTGTAGTGAGTTTATTGGAAGTTGGAAGTTTTTCACAGCTTCAACGAATTGCATACCTTTGTATTTAAAATTAATTTCAACTTAATAACTTGCTCATGACAAAAAGGTAACAAACAGACGGCAAATACAGTGACGACTTATAACAGGGTTTTACTAATAATAAAATGAAAGAGACTAAAACTAGAGACCAAAATTAACTACCAAAAGTACTTTCCTGCCTTCTCGCGGTATTACGCAATTTATAGTTTATATTAGGTACCCTTAATATAACACTTGCAGCAAACTCGTAGGAATAAATGCTGTGAAAGGTAAACCGGCTTAGAGCGAACAGAATATTTGAAAATGGCGAGAACGTAAAGTGCAGTGGTTCTTTTATCGCTGTTAAATATCTGAGTTGTACGTGTACCAAAACAGACTAAGTCCACAGTCAATATTATCAGCAGTACTCTAACTTACTACGCTGGCTCGAACACCCATAGGATAAAATTAACCGCCAATTTACCCTGTTGCGTGCCCCATCATGAATCATCATCATCATCATTATCAGCCTGTAATCGCCCACCGCCGAGCATAAGCCGAAATAAATGTTTTATTATTATTATCTCTTTATTCATATTTCATCTTAATTTAGGTTTGTACAATAATTATATAAAAAGTAAAATATAAAACTATACATACAAAACATAAAATCATTATAAAAACCTAACCTAGGGTGCAGCCGGCAGCGAGGCGGGGCCTAAGCTACCGGCGGTCAGGGCGACAGAGACAGGAACCTCCTGACTATCCGCGCAGTATCCAGGAGTACCGCCTTCTGTATCTGACCCTTGATCCAGCCATCTACCGAGAGTCTCTTTAGGTGATGGTCGAGCCTCTTTGCTATTAAACCGTTCGCCGAAACGACTATCGGGACGATGATCGTTGAATCAACATCCCACATGGCGGTTACCTCGTGAGCCAGATCTAGGTACTTGCTGGCTTTATTATTATTATTATAAGCCTCTCTACGAGTGCGCCACTTATCCCGGTCCCGTGCTAGTCTCATCCAGAAATGACCTGCGGTCTTTTTTACGTCATCAACTCATCGAGCTGGTAGATTACCAATCCGCTAACGTTTTGGTTCTCCTACGCTACCTGCCTGGCAATATGGCCTGCCCAACTCCATTTGTAATGTTAGGTAACGACTTCTAGGTAATGACTTCTTACGTCACACTAAGGTGCGTGACGCGGATCTCAAATTATTCACTTAGTCTTGCAGCTTAATGCCGAGTTTGACGCGCTCCATGGCTCTATGAGTTACCCGTACTTTATACACAGCCTCATTAGTGAGCGTCCATGTCTCAGCACCATACGTACTTGTGGGTAGGATGCGCTGATTATAGAGGCGAGGAGGATTTGCGTGCCCCGAGGGTGGTTAAATCACGAGGGCTTGGCTCTGGAAACTGTCCACTTGGCCAAGCCGGATACCGCCGGAGTCCCTCAGGACCCACCCACGACTACGATCACGGTAATAGCAGCGATGTGTCATACGTATGAGAAAGAGAACTTCGTTCGTGTGTCTCCCTCTCAGTTGCATTTGCTAGTTCGAGCGACAAAGAGGGAGATACAATAACGAAGTTCGATTTTGTTTTGCGGTAGCCCCTCTGAACGCAGCTCGGCACTGACGGCCAGTATGTAAACATAGGAATTTCGATATCGTCGGGGTTAGTGCAATACCGCGTAACTAGCACTGGTAAATAGTGCGTATCTACACAACACCCATACTGCAAAACTGCGTAACTAGCACTTGTAAATACTGCGTATCTACAAACACCTAACTTTACAGGAGAAGCTTAAAACGTGATGAAAAGATACTTTTTCTTTTTAAGATAATATTATATCACGAGTTCTACAAGATAGTGACTTTAGTTTTATGGCGTTATACTTTCGTTGGCGGGAAATCTTAATTTGGCTACATTAGATACGCGGTATTAACTAGTGCCAGTTACGCGGATTTACCCTATGGCTGTTGTGTAGATACGCAGTATTTACCAGTGCTAGTTACGCAGTATTGCACTATCCCCGACGATATAAATATAAACTATATTTTGTGTCGCGACTCAATCTGGGCTCTCTGTAATTCGCAAACGGAGCCGCGCATGCAGCTGGTAACAAATAAAAGAAATACATTAAATATTCGACGCCTTCTAATGAACTCTACTGTGGACGCCACCATATTGTTCCCATTACACAAAAGGGCGTAAATGGGAGCAAATTCTCGTTAGGTACTATTTGCACGTTTCAAAGCTTGAAAAGAAGATTACGAAGCATATTGAGGATTAGATCTAATTCATAATTCACTTCTAGATTCATACTACTATTTAGAAAAAAAACACTGTCCCTACATTAAATGCCCTTGAAACTTATTAAAGTTTAAATTCTTAAGGTTTTATCTGTTACAGTAATAGATCAACAATTGTATCTATAGGAAAAGGCCGAAACATAATTACAATACTTTCCGTCATCCCTTAACTATAAAGGGGAAATTCATTTCCGCGCACTTCCTGACCAGATCGCATATTTATATTCCTCACTTTGGGCTCGGACGACAAATACCTGCCTTCTGAGACATTATAATACATCTTACCACCCTAAGGGAGTATTGAGTAATGAGATACAGGTAAGGAATATATTATTGCTGTAGAGGTCGGGAAACTAGATAAAAAATAGAATAGATATACGACGAGAGTAGCGAGGCCGGATAGGGACGCGAGGCTGGCATTCCCTAGTTCCGGCCGAGGTATGTATATAGTGCTTTTCATGCTACGAAATTACAACAAAATCGGCCAAGTGCGTGGGGGCACACGCAGTGTAGGGGTCCGTAGTTGCCTGTCTTAGTTACATCGACACGCGCGCGCCAACTAAATGGTGCGTACGAAAGTTAGCCTTTCTAAGTAAATCTTAAGTTGGTCGACTATTACTCGGGGCTAACTAATAGAAAGTATACAAATTAATGATACATAACTCATAATATATAATTACAATTTGTATAATGTTATATGATACTAGCTTTTGCCCGTGACTTCGTACGCGTATAAATTATGATTTATATGATATTCTTATGTCTGACCATACGCATACTACTGACAAAGATGTCATTTCCATAGACTGTGCGTTCAAATTCTCTTCGAATCTAAATAAACACCCTCTTATACTATCAATGCTCGCCCCTACGGACACTCATTATCTTTGGTAGTGTCTTGCACGCGAGACCTAAGGCCCGAATTCCCGAAGGTAAAAGAGAAGGCAAGCGAAGCCGAAGGCTATAGGCCTTTCATTCGTAGGAATGAAAGGCCTATAGCATGCTTTTAGAGACCGCTCCCTAGGCCAGCTTGAGGACCGAAGACCCGAAGGAAAGCCCCCACGGACACTTACAATGCCTAGTTGTCTTGCAAGCGGAACCTGCGGCCATAGTACCGAAGATGAGCGGCGAGGCAAGCGAGGCGAGCCCTCACGGACACTTACAATCCCGTAGGTGAGTGGCGAGGCAAGCGAGACCAAAGGACTACGTAAATAGTTATGCCTAATTAGCCAGCCGTGATTGTTTTCCTTTTAAATTCATTGCCACGATTTTTTTCACATTCCCAGTAGTAAAACCATTTAGCCGGCAGAGGGTTGGGGGGGAGACACATGACTCGAACAAAAATTAGGGCTTTAAAGCCCAATATGTCGTACACAAATCACTGAGTTGAAAACTAACGAGATAAAAAATGACATCCCCACGTAAGGTAAATTATTTCAAGATTTTATTCTACTGTTTTGTCGGCGTGATTGGTTTATATACCCATGTCAAATTACAGTTTTCTAGTAGTAATAGTTACTGTGCTATGCCGCAGATGGACAGACGGACATGGCGAAACTATTTAAAGTACAGCATAAATAAGGTTTTTTCAATGGCTGAATGTTATGTCACCAATTGAAGATGAAACAAAAGATTGCAGGCCTCCAATTTTATATGTAATTTCATCATGGGCCTCTCGTCTCACCACACCTGAAACGAGATACGTGACGTCAAATATTTCATTGCAAGTTTGAGAAAAAAAGCATTTTGCATTTTATAGCTTGACTGTAAAGTGTTAGGTTATTGTATAATCAATTTGACTCGCTGCCTGTGATAAAATTAACATAATGTTTTCAAATGCCCGAAAAGTCAACAGGAGGTAAATTTTACAACTCAGATAATCTATTTTCGACGGAGGAGAAAATTTACTACTTTTTAACCTCGCCTATAAACCCAAGTAAATCACTCAATCAATATTTTTTCACGTGTCAATTCACCTCGTCATAAAAGTTCGGAGGAAAATAATATTATTTCGCGATAAAACGGTTCGAGATTGGATTTTAAAGCTAATAAAGTGTGATTTGTGAGATCGTAAAATTTGTATTTATATTTTTTTTTGCGACCATCTTACAATTGCGGGCGGGAAATTCAGAAACTTCGAAGTTTTATATAAAAATAAGAGTAAGTAGTATATTTATGACTGCCAATTTTAGGCGTAAACATAATTTTGTAGATCTATTTTGATAGATGTTTTCGACTACATCTGGGTCGTTAGAAGAAGGCGATTGAATAACAGATCTGATCAAAGGAGCTCAGTTTGCTAATAGAGCTATATTTAGGTTTGCTATATTTCTCGCCTTTTGTTTAGAGAACTGTTGTTAGTAGTCTTTGTTCTCTTTAAAAGTGAAACATGAGACAGAAGCAAAGGGAATCCAAATTTAAATCGAGGTTAGTCAGACCCTAAAAGAGCAATCTAAACTAAAGGGAGGAAAGAGGAATTCATAAAATGTGCATTTCAATTAGATCCTCATTGTTCTTATTTTAACCACTGCCAACTATAAAAAACACGAGTTCAAAACTCATCAAATAAAGAGAAAGTAATCGAAGGTATAATCCAAGTTTTTTTTGTAAATGGTCAATGATTATCTTTCTATTATTCTTTTTTTTTCAGGTAAGTTTTCTGCTCTCTGCGAGTAATCAAACCATTCAGTGGTATTTTGACTACAAATACCAAAACAAGCGTATCTGGTGGAAAACAGACGTTAAACTTAACTTAAGTTTTATAATTTCTCTTACTCGTTATGAAATTAATATTCGCATTTTCGAGTAGGTTCGGAAAATAGGCAGATATTACCAGAAATTTCAATTAAAAAAAAATATATATTTATTGTACATAAGAATGATTTTTCGATGATATACATATTATATCGCTACTTTTTAATGCCCAAGCTAATTTGTCTGACTGATATACCTCGTCTACTGATTTCCTTATGATTATATGAAAACCTTAACTACAACGCCGGCTTTGTCAATTTCAAATGATGCGAATCAAAATGTGCGTGTCATTCTGCCCGCTTTACGGTAAGTAGATCATATTGTTGTGCGACATGTATAACGGGCGACTATACTCACTAGAGTACAGAGGCGTAGTAAATGAAATAAATGAAATGACATAAATTAATTTTATTCTGCAAGTAGGCCGTAATGGCACTTTTAGAAGGCAAAATTCTACCAGAGTTTCTGAAAAATATTTTTTTTGTAAAAAAAGCTCATTACAATGATAGTCTTAACCTACACATATTCAGGGCCCATGACGACACATATGCGTCAGACCGCCGTAATCGCTTTCCGCTACATACGAGTAGCGTAGTGATTCTTGGCCCTGAAATGGGTTAAAATAAGTAAAACTGAATATGAATATACATAGAAAAAATATATCATAATGCGTTGTTCTAAAAGAAAACATATCCGAAACTGTGTCACATAATATAAGGCAGTGATTAAAAAAAATGCTTTCTTGTAGAAATTGTGTCATCTAGCTCCCTAGGCGTGATACAATGACTATTAAATTATGAATGATTAATTTATATACTCTATACTAATATTGTATAATAATAATAATAATAATAACAGAGGGGCCCTTTCGACTGCCTGGATTGACTACAAGAAGGCCTATGATTCGGTGCCTCATTCATGACTGAGGAGGATCTTAGAGTTGTATAAAGTTGATGCAGTTCTGAGATCCTTCTTAGGCGCTTGCATGGGGCAGTGGACCACAGTCCTTCGTCAACCGGGGGGAGGAGATTGCCCTTCTGGTCCGCATGACTCTATAAGGATTGAACGTGGGATCTTCCAGGGCGACAGTCTGAGTCCCTTGTGGTTCTGCCTAGCGCTGAATCCGCTTAGCACCATGCTGAAGGATTCAGGACTAGGTTGCCGACTTCGGAGAGAGGGTGAGGTCATTTCTCATCTGCTCTATATGGACGACCTTAAGCTATTTGCATCGAATGGACATGACCTGATGGAACTACTGAAAACAACAGAAGTCTTCAGTAGCGCCATCAAAATGGAATTTGGTGTCGATAAGTGTGCGGTCATGCATGTACAGCGGGGGAAAGTTGTAAATTCAGCAAATTTGCTACTTTCTGATACAATGTCCCTCAAATCTATCTCCGAAGCAGAAACCTATAAGTATCTTGGTATGTCACAGTCATTGGGTATTGAGGGTGAGGGCGTAAAGCGGGCGGTGAAGGAGCGCTTCTTTTGTCGCCTGACCAAAGTACTTAATAGTCTTTTGTCGGGCGGCAACAAGGTGCGCGCCTTCAACGCCTGGGTAATGCCCTTGCTTACTTACTCCTTTGGCGTACTAAGGTGGACTCAGACTGAGCTGGATGCCCTGGACCGAAGAGTCCGAGTACTGCTTACTGCGCATCGCATGCTACACCCACGCTCGTCTGTTATGAGACTGTACATCTCGCGGAAGTGTGGAGGTCGCGGCTTTTTAAATGCCAAGGACCTTCACAACCGTGAGGTGTGCAGTCTCAGGGATTATTTCCTAAACAACGAGTGTGGGATGCATCGCGACGTAGTGGCAGTAGACGGAAACTTCACCCCGCTCTCCTTGGCAAACGAGAACTGGCGCAGACTTAAAGTAATGAGCGTCGAGGACCGCAGGGCGGTGTGGAGGAGCAAGGAGCTACACGGGCGGTTCTACAAGGCCCTCACAGGACCCGATGTAGATCTGCTCGCGTCGGTGAACTGGCTACGTTTCGGGGATCTCTTCGGGGAAACCGAAGGTTTTGTCTGTGCAATTGCGGACGAAGTTATCATGACGAACAATTACCGGAGGTATATCCTGAAGGACGGTACGGTCGACATTTGTGGGCATGCCACCGTCCCGGGGAGTCACTCAGGCATATTATCTCCAGTTGTGGTCATCTTGCTAACGGCGAGTACTTGCATAGACATAACCTTGTAGCCAGAATTATTCACCAGCAACTTGCTCTGCTATACGGTCTTGTGGCCTCCGAAGTGCCTTACTATAAGTACACACCTGCGCCAGTTCTCGAAAATGGTCGTGCCACGCTCTATTGGGATCGAACTGTCATCACGGACAGGACTATTCTTGCCAATAGGCCTGATATCGTGCTGACAGATCGATCGAAACGCCAGGCAGTGCTCGTCGACATCACCATCCCCCATGACGAGAACCTCGTGAAGGCCGAGAAGGACAAAGCCAGCAAGTACCTAGACCTGGCTCACAAGGTAACCGCCATGTGGGATGTTGATTCGACGATCATCGTCCCGATAGTCGTTTCAGCGAACGGTTTAATAGCGAAGAGTCTCGACCATCACCTCAAGAGACTCTCGCTAGATGGCAGGATCAAGGGTCAGATACAGAAGGCGGTACTCCTGGATACTGCGCGGATAGTCAGGAGGTTCCTGTCTCTGGCGCCCTGACCACCGGCAGCTTAGGCCCCGCCTCGCTGCCGGCGGTACCCTAGGTTAGGTTTTTATAATGATTTTATGTTTTGTATGTATAGTTTTATATTTTACTTTTTATATAGTTATTGTAAAAACCTAGCCTAAGACGGAAAATGAATAAAGGAATAATAATAATAAATATAAGGGGACAATCTTACACAAATCGCACTAGCCCCATAGTAAGCTCCATAAGCATCAATGGCATCATAGGCATTAATGGAAAAGCATGTGAGCTTGCAAGTACAGTTAAACTCCGGAATTGTTATTAATGGATTTCTTGGATGAATTTAAGCAATGTTTTATTGCCTGCGTTCTTCGCAATACGGAGGAGAAGCCACGCGGGCAATAGTCGACTGTATACTAAATAAGTATTTTTAAGCAATAATATTGTTGACAAATATTGTTACAGCAATGGCGTCAAAGCAATGTTTACCTTAAAAACGTTGATTAAAGTACTCTTTCGGTTACCCTACCGGCTACCCTTTAACTGGCAAAAAACTGACTGATTTAAAATAACGATACGAGAATCTAATATTACTACGCCTAAAAATGTAATTATCATTTTTGAAATTATATCGTCTGAACTCGCTTCTCACAGCGGCGGACAGCACGTATGCTGCACCGTAGTGCATATGATAAAAGTTGTTATTGGTGGACTTAATACGTTGAAGTGTTTTGATTGGTCAAATTAAAATGTTTTAAAATCATAAATATGTTTACATATTTTCCCTAGGGGCTAAATCTGCTACTTTAGCCCCGCTATCTAAGCCTAATATGACACACTTTTCGAGAATGAGAAGTGAAAAATATAATAAGGGCAAACGAATTATGAATGATTGACGATATTGCCAGAAATGTATATCCCTCCCAATGCGATGCGAAACGTAAAACAAACTATGTTTATCTCTAACTACTGTGGATATAATCAAACCTATATTAAACGCATTAAAACGAGGGCAACACTCACCCTACAATTAAGGGCAGCAAAACATGGCTATAATATTCAGGGAAGGACGGGTTATCGACGTTACGAGTCGATCTTTTCCTACCCGGATATTGAGTTGTAGCCGCTACGATTGGAGTAATAATATAATACTATGCACAAACTAATGTAATACTCGTAATTATGACAAAAGACAAGTAAACAAATCAGGGCGACCACTGCCTCAATTCTTCTCTCTTCTTCAGTACATTTGCGTCCACTGCTGGACATGCCTCTTCCATGACTTTCCTAAATGATCTGGATGCAGCGACTTTGGTCTCTTTTTAATATCGTCAGTGTGAGTCGGTCGTGGCGGTCTCCCCACCCTACCGTTCCCTGTCCTAGGTCTCCAAATCTACAATCGCTGGCTCCATCTGTCATCGTCACTGCGACAGATATGGCCGACCCATTAAATATTACATTTATATTCTTTATTCATATTTTATCTTAAGTTAGGTTTGTACAATAATATTATAAAAAGTAAAATATAAAACTATACATACAAAACATAAAATCATTATAAAAACCTAACCTAGGGTGCAGCCGGCAGCGAGGCGGGGCCTAAGCTACCGGCGGTCAGGGCGACAGAGACAGGAACCTTCTGACTATCCGCGCAGTATCCAGGAGTACCGCCTCCTGTATCTGACCCTTGATCCAGCCATCTAGCGAGAGTCTCTTGAGGTGATGGTCGAGACTCTTCGCTATTAATTATTACATTTATTATTATTATGCTTCCCTTTTGCCGATGACAGTGAGTTGAGTAACTTTGGTGCGTTGGGGAATGTTTGAACTTCCGAAAACAATACTGCTGGTACAAAATATTGCATACCAATTCCGCTCTACCAGATGCCGTAATCCAGTGAAATTTTGAATCGATATCGTACATGAATTGTTTTGTTGCGTCCCATTATTCTAATGTAGAAAATTATTCTGGCCCTTCCATGTTGTTAAGTCTATGTACAGTAACACCGTAATGAAGATAAAACCGCCACTGTTTTATCGCTCCCATATTAAGTCCCAGAACAGCTATTAGCTTGTAAATATCGCAATAATAATGTCTATTATTATTATCAGGGCTCGGACAAGTCATCGCAAAACAATCGCAAGACGGCAATTGAACAAGATCAATAGAATCGCATTATGTACAATATTATTTAATTATATTTTTCCTTGTCATTTTCCTGATAACAGAGCTCGAGGTAGTCCTTAATCCACTTATTAATTGTATTTATTTGCACCATATTTAAAATATTTAGAAATAACCATAATTAAGCAAATAATTGTATTTGTGTAAATTGTCACCACAAAACTGTTTCAAGCATACCACTTTGACAAATCCATGACAGATATGCGACTAAAAAGGTCAAATGTTAAATTATAAATTACGATAATAATATATCAGCTTTAGATAATAATAATCTTAAGTCGCGACTCTATAATAGTCTTGTACCATGTCCATATCAGTTTCTGCGATGACTTGTCCGAGCCCTGTACATTACAGTCATTGTTATTCGAGACTACATAAAGTAGATACAAAAGTCTCAATATCATTTCTTGAGGCTTATTCTCCATTTGTTCGAAGTATGTCTTTACGTGATGACCTTGATCAACATAATATTTATTGAAAAATTTGTCCAGACATTTCGAATGACGATCTCAATATCGAATATTTCCACTTAATTAAATATGTATTATATCGAAGACTAAAATGCAGTTGCATTATTGTCGTTATATAATATTAAGAGTGTTTGATCGTTTATGAAATCATATGAAAATGGCGCAAAAAAACTAGTTTTAACTTGACAGTTTTGAGCCAAAGATAAAGCCAGTCACAGACCGCCACCACAGGTTTAAGCTGTCAATATTTTCTGCCCCGGACTGATCTGTGCGACTGTTTAGTAAAAAAAAAAAAAAAGTCAAAACAATCTGTGATAAATTCGTTTTCATCGCTACGAATGTCTGTAGGAATTGCTTGAGGGTGAATTTTGATTAACGAACCAAGCTACGTATCTACCCAAAAAACTTTTCTCTCTTTTATTTGTATGCAATAATGATAACTACAGAGACCATCCCGGTAATCTTGTTACGATTCTGTATGCACTTTGAATACATAATGAAATATGCTCCACGAAGCTGAAGCTTGCATTATGTATCTCAAGACTAAAACCGTACTTGGTCAAACAATGTCTCCATCGACAGTGGGTTCCGTTGTCCGTGTTTAAACTAGCTTACGTGTGTTTAACAAGTAGAATAAGGGTTCTGCAAACCGATGTTGGTGTATTTGGATTAGTTTGGAATTATTTGCTGTGGAGCTCCATTCCTGCGGACCATGCCGGATTCATGTGTGAACGTTATCGGTTCAGAGAGTATCACGTCAGATAGGTATGAAACCGGCTTAATGTGTAAAGGAAGCTCGCCCTTAAGCAAATTAGTAGAGTCATAAATATTAAAACCGCGATTTCATGTTATCATGCTTATGTGGAATCGACTTTACGTTATGGGCTTATACTATGGGGCAATAGCACTGATAGTAATCGAGCATTTGTCGCACAGAAAAAGTGTATACGAGCAATATATAAAATGCGACCTGACGAATCATGTAGGCCTTTGTTTAAAAAGCTCAGTTTGTTACCGCTTCCCGCGCTTTACATCTACGAAGTGTGTGTGTTTGTCCAAAAGCATAAATTATTGTTTAGAAAAGCATGTGATACTCACCCTCGCTCTTGTCGAGACCCAGATAGACTGTTACCTGATGACTATTCACGTTTAGCGAAATATAAAAAAGCTGTTTGATTATATGTATACAAGTTTATAATAAAATGCCTAGTGAATTGCGGTCTATGAATATAGTGTTATTTAAAAAAAAAATACACCAATGGCTTAATAACAAAAACTTCTACAGCTTAAACGATTTTTTCGACATGTAATATTTTAGATATTTACTTAGAGAAGTTGAGCTAGTAAATAATGTTAATACGTGTGTGTGTACCTAATTGTTTAATAAGTTTCAAAATAGAACATGTACTCACTGTTATTTTTTCTATATACATAGATTTATGGAATTATTTTGCGTACCAATTATGGTTAAACATGTAAACCTACCAATTATTCTGTAACACCTGTAACCGGTAATGTTTAATGCAAATAAAGATATTATGATTATGATTATGAAGTATCTACACAGGGTGGCACATCTTGCAGCCAGAGAAAATGCAAATTATTACGCCTCAATAAACATCTACCTATCTATCATTTCAGCCCGTACTGCAGAGTATAGGCCTCTTCTGCTGGTCGATCACGTAACGCATTGGACGTACGTCAGGTAGATTTAAATGTTACTTTTTGTATGGGAAAATGACAATTGAGTTGTCCTAACGTGCGTTCGAAACGTTACGTGGTTATCCCTCTGTATTACGCTACTCTCTTCGGCCCTGTGCTCATTTTATCCACTGCTTGCTTGCTTAAGAGTCCGCAGTAAGCTCGATTCTCCATACAAACGTAGTTACGCTCTCATTTTAAAACTGCGTGTTGTATTGTAACGAAACTTTGCATGTACAATAACATGAGGTATATCCAGGTCTGTAATTAGTTTAATAGCTTCAGATACCAAAGTAAATCAAATACAGCGAATTTAAGTTTTTCATATAAAACTTGTTTTTGCTTTATTTCGTTTGTTTTATAAACTGGAACCATGTAAACTAATTACAGACATAGATATACCTCATCTCATTGTATATGCAGTTTCGTCACAATCCAACACGTAGTTTTAAAATGAGAACGAAAGTCACTAATTATAAGTATGGGAAGGTGAAATTCGGCAGAGCTTACAGCGGACTCTTAAGAAACATGCGCTTTAGAAATAAGTTTTTGACAAAAATATATTTTTGGTATACGAGCTTTTATTGCTGTTTCTTTGCACAGTTATCAACTACTCGTTGAAAGGATTTCAACATGACGAGTTTAACTTTTGTAGGTTAGGAATTGCTATGGCCAACTTCTGTCTCCATCGTCGAAAATTAAAACAATATTTTTTTAACCTTACTATTCAGTCAAAGAGTTTTACGCTAATTCATTAGATTAATTAACGATTTACAACTTTATTATTTAAATTTTACAGACTTTTCCCTACATGAACCTTTGAACCTAGAAGAAACATTCGAAGACAACATATTTTATTATTTTTGTGATTATGACGTCATTACTTCTGTTTTTCTCTATGACATTTTATAATTATTGTTTCAACTCTTGCTTCCTATGTCCAGTGTATTATTATTATTAATATATTTGATTTAATTTAATTTAATTGACTTTATTGTATTTGCATGTATTTTAACTATATTTTATACCAAATAAATGAGTGGATTGATTGATTGATCGGATCAGCTCTGTGGTGCCATTATATTGTAATGCCATCGACCATACATAAGTAACTATGCTTTTTGCTCCATCGGATGGGCAAAAAGCTGAAAAATGTAAGCAAATTTTGAAAGTACTACTTACATACCTACATATGAAAAGTTTGATAGTCATGTAAAAAAAAATGTACATACCTTCGCAAATAGACAGATGTTCTAGTTAATTATTTGAATCGAAAAGGGAGGCACGGGAAATAAATCATTTCTTTCCCGTGCCTCCTTCGCTTGTTCCATAGCTGGATAATATTGTTCACCTACTGATTCATTGCCATTTTGCGTAATCAACGAACTGGTCTGAAACGACGCAGCTGGATGGAAACAATGAGATTAAAGATTAATGAGTTAAGCCCCTGTCGAGACCCCTATATTATCGAAAACTTAATAAGTTGTTCCAAGACAAGTGAAATTATAAGATTATTCGATGAACCTAACCGATTTTTTAACAAAAGCCTATGTCACTCGAACGATTAAGAGGAATCCAACGACACCTCATATGTCAAAAGCCATCGAGCCGTTTGGACTGTAGCTCGTTTAATCGAAATATACACTAGTATATATACATATATACAGTGAGTGGCCTGTGACAGGAGAAAATATTTAAAATAGAGCATCTGCAGTAACCCTTTGTGTCTAATTTCTTAGATATATTTTTTTATTTGAAGAAAATATGTTGATCTAAAGTTATGACCTCCAAGTAATGTATTTTGGCACCACGAGAGCAGCAGTCAATGCAGATTTTGAGGTAACCTCATGTAATCAGTCATAATAGGACGTATTTATGCACAAGGGAACCAACCCACACAATGATAGTTTTCAGAAAAAGAGGTTTTTGTTAAAAAAGTGTATACAATTTTTTTCTCATGTTTTTGGGCAAAGTTGGATTGCCAAGCGTTACAACATGGTATTGTTGATATTTTTTTACTTAAACATGCTAAGAAAATGTAGTTTTAAGTGTAGTTTTCTCTTGAAAAGACGATGGTTCCTTTTAGCAAAAATATTGAAGTGAGACCTTTTTGATTTAATAGGGACTATAAATAGGTATTCAAAAAAATTATACACACTAGTTTGAATGTACTTTATCAGCAAAATGTTTTCAATACAAAAGTTATAAAAATTCAGAAATATTATTCTCTAATCTAATCCTTCCCAAACATCAAACGCTTTAATTAGAAAAATAAGAGATTTTTTTTATCACAAAGCTTTCTTAGTTCTCGCTAGTTTCATCTTCCACTTCAAAGTCAGTTCTCTCATCTAACTTCATTGAAGGGAAGGGCCTCATCAAGTATACCAAGCAGTTAATGGAACCACTTTGGTCATCAGGCAAGCCTGTTGCCGACGCAAAGTTAAAGACCTGAAGAGCCTTCTTCATCCACAGGTTCATCACGATTTTTACGTTCGGTTAATTCCCGATGAAAGCATCGAGGATGATCTGGAAGGGTTTTCGGGTGAACCTGACTTTGAAGTGGAAGATGAAACTAGCGAGTACTAAGAAAGCTTTGTGATAAAATCTTACTCTTAATTTTTTAATTAAAGCTTTTGATGTTTGGGGAGGATTAGATTAGAGAGTAATATTTCAAAATTTTGCTAAACTTTTGTATTGTAAACATTTTTTCTAATAAAGTAGTACATTCAAAGTAGTGTGTATATATTTTAATTAAATCAACAAGGTACCTTTACTAAAAGGAACCATTGCCTTTTTCAGAGAAAACTACACTTAAAACTAAACATTCTTGACATGTTTACTTAAAAAAATATCAATAATACCATGTAATGCTTGGCAATCCAACTTTGCTAAAAAATATGGGGAAAAAAATGTACACACTTTTTAACATAATCCTCTTTTTCCTAAAATTATCATTGTGTGGGTTGGTTTCCTTGTGCATAAATACGTCTAATTATGTCAGATCGTACGACTTTGATCTTTAAAGCCTTTTGCATGTAACTTAAATTTGGGTAATGTGTAGGTTGGTTCCATTTGGTACAAATACGTCAAATTTCGATTACGCAAACCAGATTCAATGAACTTGGTTCCTTACGTTATATAAACTAGATTATTTTAACCAGGAACCATGTGATTTTGGATCTTTGTGAAAGTGTTAACTTTTGCAGTTTTTATTATGCAAACAAGAACCAACCCGCATGGACTCTTATAAAGTAAATGAAACGATACTGTAACGGTGAACCACGTGACATGGATCTTTTCAAATACATATAATGTAAAATTAGCAAGTTACCATAAAACATGGATCTTTTTAAAGTTTTATGAAACAATGATAATGTGGTTTGATAACTTTGTCAACGGAATCTTTTCATATGTCGAATGATCTTACGACTTTGATCTTTCTGTAGGGGGTATAAGGCACATTTTTAAAGCCTTCTGCATACTTAACTCAATTTTGGGTGATGTGTGGGTTGGTTCCCTTCTGCATAAATACGTCCAATAGTCTTTGCACTTTTGTTTTTAAAAGATATATTTGTGATTTAAAATTTCTTTGATATTTTTTTGTTTTTAAAATGAAAAAACTACCTGTGTCACCCCAGAATAGTAAAAAATACACGTCAACGTACTTTAAACCAATATATAAAAAAAACTTTTTTTTTCAATTAATACCACCTGGAAATAATTGCTCACAAGCTCAAAAATCCACCGTTTCATTTTTGTATACATATACACGCTTGAAAAACATAACCCTTCTTCTGAGGTAGTAGGGTAAAAATTATAATAGTAGTAAAAAGGCCTGAAAAAATTGCACAGTGTTCAACATTGGATCATATAATTTCTGCGCCTAAATTATACATACGTTGGATTTATTGTGCACGAGTCTGGCCTATATCGTCATTGTTAACGATATTTTAGTTTTAGCACCTTTATGTTTCCATAAGCGTGATTTAGACGCTATATCCGTTTGTGGCTTGCTACGATAAGACGTAAAGAATTGGCAGTAACTCGTAGCAGTTTTAATATTGGAAGATGAAGGTTCTGTACATAAAGAATACCCGATTCGTGCAATTGTTGTTGTTTTATGTCGACCGAGTGACAATTAACCCTAGTGTAATAAGTGATTAATAAAGTAAAGACCAAGTGCGGTTAGTTCAAAAAACACGTGCGGTTAGAATATGTTGATACCCACTTAGATTGCTTGCTCTCGCCAAGGATAATGAGACGCATACGAGACGTCGAGTGCTCTCAGAGGGCTCGAAAAGGAAAGTAAATACATTTAATTATACGCGGTAAAGTCCCGACTAGAAAATATAATTTACACGAGGATTTTAATCTGGGTTTAAACAAAATGAAATTGGCGAATCTTGGATAATCGTGATCACCCTGCAAAGGTTGAGAAGATTATTCTTATAATTTACTAGCTTTTTCCTCCACGTGAAACTTGTCAATATCGTAGCTCCATACAAACTTTCTTTTAGGGGATAATAATTGTATATTAAAATTCATTTTAACGTATGTAGCCATTTTTGCGTGATTGCGTAACAAACACCCAGTTTAAACTTTCGCATTTATAATACTAGTAGGGTAGTGGGATTACCATTAAATCCGCACCCCAGGCTCCTTTACGGCATAAGCGGAAATAACGCTAGGAGGATGCATGATGACTTAAGTAGCATGTAGTTATAATCAGTGATCGAAACTTTTGTAGCATTTTTGGTGCAGCGTAGTGTTGTTAACGGAATCGGTAAAAAGAATCCCATAAAAAACATTCCATGTAAAAAAGAGACCAAGTCTCGAAACTCTTCCACCGTAAAAAGTTGTGAGATATATCGTAGAGCCAAGTCTCAGGCATTCTTATTAATCTTTATTTGCTTGCTAAATAAAATTCTGTAACCTGCCAATCACACTACTTTCCTGCATTTATGGATTTCTGTATACCTAAACATATGTAGTATTGTGTGATTGCCTAGTTACAAAATTTATTTAGCAAGCAAATAAAGATTAATAAGAATGCCTGAGACTTTACTCTACGAAATATCTCACAACTTTTTACGGTGGAAGAGTTTCGACTTGGTCTCTTTTTTACATGGAATGTTTTTTATGGGATCTCACTTCTTTTTGTACGTTATTGTGTTATCAATACATACGAATTATGGATGCAGTTCCATTCTTGCTTTTTCATGTTTTGACTCATTCACTGCAAATATAACGTTGTAATCCTATATGTTTATATGGGATTACAATTATTTGTGCAGTTGGTGTATCTAGAAAACTGGAGTGAGATTGCAATTTTTTTGTCTTGATTTATTTATACACTAAACACTAATTGTATTCTAAATTTGAAGCTTCTATATCTGCTAGAAGTGCCTTAGACTTTTGATGATCGGTGCGTCAGTTTCATTGCTAATGCTTAATTAATAATTAGCGTTAATAACGTTAAAATTAACCTTATTTAACAAATTTGATTGATATTGTCTATACCAATTCCGTTAACAACACTACGTTGCACCAAAATTATTATTAATAATAATGAATTTGATTCATAAACCTTATTGCTAATGTTATCAATGTTCTTGCGTATTAAGACATAGTAAGTACATACAATATTATGTGCGTCTGAACTAGGATGATCCTGTATCTCAGACAAAGATAATAATTACAAACTAATTAGTGCAATTTGTGCACAAGGAAGGTATATAATAGTATCGTACATTTAGAAACAATTGGAATATAGAAAATGCTACAAAAGTTACGATCACTGGTTATAATAGAGGTATTGATTAATTTATTGATCAAAGTGTTATTAAGTGACTAAGAACAACGTTCATCCAAAACATCCACGTGCCTTAATGCCCAAAATGCTACTAAAATTGTATACTTATGCTAAAACGTATCGTTCTAGAAATTCCCAAATTCGTGCGAGAATCCTTGAAGAAATAAGCCTGAATCCCAATATCCGCTCCGTATTTAACTTATACTTATAGGGATGAAAACGAATTTCTTTCGATTTTCTATGTTTACTTCCGCCAAACTCCAATTGATTGACTGGATTTGCTATTTTTGTGCATTATATTAAATTCAATATCGGTTTTTTGCCCGACTGCGGCAGAGCCGAAAGATGATATGTTTTAAACAGTCTATATTTGTATTCTCGTGTGTTACACGATTTTGATAAACGAGGGAATTGATTCGAAAATATACTGCGGATGATTTTTTTTTTGTTTTTCGTAATTGGGTTGCAGTTTTTTAACTGTTTATCATCTTCATCATTTTCAGCCCGTAATCGCTCACTACTGAGCATAGGCCTCTCTTGGAGAACGCCACCCGTCCCGATCAACATTTTCAGCCCGTAATCGCCCACTACTGAGCATAGGCCTCTCTTGGAGAACGCCACCCGTCCCGATCAACATTTTCAGCCCGTAATCGCCCACGGCTGAGCATTGGCCTCTCTTGGATTACGCCACCCGTCCCGATCATCATTTTCAGCCTGTAATCACTCACTGTTGAGCATAGGCCTCTCTTCGAGAACGCCACCCGTCTCGATCAACATTTTCAGCCCGTAATCGCCCACGGCTAAGCATTGGCCTCTCTTCGAGAACCCCACCCGTCCAGATGATCATTTTCAGCCTGTAATAGCCTACTGCTGAGCATTGGCCTCTCTTCGAGAACGCCACCCGTCCAGGTGATCATTTTCAGCCTGTAATCGCCCACTGCTGAGCATAGGCCTCTCTACGAGAAGGCCACCCGTCCCGATCATCATTTTCAGCCCGTAATCGCCCACTGCTGAGCATAGGCCTCTCTTCGATTACGCCACCCGTCCCCTATCCTCTGAGCGAATCTTATCCAGAAGTAACCCAAAATTTAACTGTTTATGCTTGTAAGATATTATTTTCGTGCCTGCTGCCACTTGTCATAACTGATATAAGGTTTTTTTGTCTCCATTTTAGAAACTATTATTTCGAGAACTGGTACAAAAAATGTATGTGCTCTGCCTACCCCTTTTAGTAATGCGGGCGTAATATAAGTGATTATGTTTTTTTGCGTGTTTGATTAAGTTCAAAAAGTTAATTTAACCTAGTACTTTTGTCAAAACCAACTATATTAATAGTTTTCGTTCAGTTCTATTTGACGTCCGGCGGTATCCTAAAGGGCGCGTACAAAAATGAATTATGGACAACAATAAATTAGTACGGTGTTTTATTGGCCCGTATCAAACGCCGTAATTAATCCGCTTGTGGAACAAACCACAAACTAGAAAGTTTCGTTGACCACGATCATTAGCGAAGTTTCTTTTTAAATTTATTTTTGGTAAATATTAAATTGAAGTGACCTTTATTATGTGACGGTCGCAGTAGCAGCTGCAGGAGACCATCTCGTGTGCTGATACCTGGCCGAAGGACAGGGCAGGAATCAGTTCCGTCCGGGGCAACCTTCTACATCGGACTTGACGACGCGACGGAGCCACTCGGTTTCGTCGCCTAAATAATAATTCGTTTTCTAATGGTATTGTATTTATGTTCGGATTTAAGGTATTTGTAATTATGGCACTTAGTTTCCTGAAATAAATGATGATTATTATTATTATAAGTAATAATACAAACTATTCTGTAGCTACTAATTACTTATGAAGAAATGAGCCGCTGACTCTGCTTCATTAACTGAGGTAACGAAGATAATGGCAAAGCCAGCAAGCGAGCAAAGAACTAGGAAACCAACGGGAAAAAAGGCAGGAAAATTTATTGCTTTTCCTGCCACTTCCTTGCTAGGAGTAAACCAGCTTTTTATTGAACCTTGCCGTGGTTTGTATGACCATTATCGTCTCCTGTTTTTTTAATAGTAACATACATTTATTAAAAAGACCCTTTAGAGTTTGAAGCCTTGCAGGCTTATATATAATACTAGGGAGACCGAGGTAAGTTGACACGACGTCAAAATCTCAAAAATTATAGGCATTAGAAATCTGGCAACGCAGTTCTAACCGTGCCTTCCCGTTGACCAACTCGTCAGTACACGCCAAGGCCACCAGGCGAATGGTTGTGGAGCTACTACAGCATCAGTGCTCAAAATTTCACGTTTTTTTTTTTTTTTCTACGCTGTTTATTTACATGTTATATAATTTGTGGCGCGCATAGATCATTTTTAAAGCATAGGTAGTTAATTACGTTTTATGCAGTCACTTTATTTTTTTAAATAAAATAATGGCCTGCAGCTAAAAATCACGATGATATATAAAAGACTGTTCATTTAGAGGCAGAGGTAAGTTGAAACACCTTGTTTCAACCCACCTTCCTTGTTGCAACTTGCCTCGGTTTCAATGTCATAGTAATAATTTGTATATAGTTTTTTCTGACTGCTGACTTAGATGAAGGAATGAAGTTGAATTGAGGCGAAATTAGTGTTCAGATATACGAATAGGCCACCAAAGACGTTACCTTATGACTAGTTATGACGACAAAATCTTAGGGCTTTAGCAAAGTGTTGTGTGTAGTGTCAACTCAAATTATTCCTTGCTATGCATGTCTATTAAAAAGGCATGAAACACCTACTTAGTGTTAAATAATGAAAGCACCAAGAAAAAACTATTTTAGGTAGGTAGGTAAGTTACAAAAGTAATTGATTAGTTGATCTTAAAGAACTTGTATTCAAGTTTACATACCTAATTATAGTTACTTAGTTAGACTACAGTCTAAAAGTCACTTTAGTACAACGGATAATATTATATGTATGTAACGTATGTCCTTAATTCGAAAAATGGCATTTTAGTATTTAATAATAAGGGTATCATGTAGATATCCTTATTATTAAATATTTCATTATATGTGTTATAGTAGATACTTATCATGCGTGTAACTTACTAAAAATGTGCCTTACTAATTGCACTAATCACATAAATGACTGTTTATTGTTCTCATAATCATAGTCTCTCATTGTATGTCAACCTACCTTGGTAGCTGTTTCACCTTACCTCGGTACTAGGAGGGTTAGAACAGCGTGACTTAATTTAGAAAAACGAGTTTTTTATATAGTTATAATTTTGAATTGCCATTTTGATTGATAGCCTTCAATAACACATGCAATTTGCTTTCTTATGATATATTTTACAAAGTTCTAGCTATTATAATGAAGCAGAAATATCTAGAAATGTAAATTTTGTGTCAACTCCACGGTCTCCCCTATAATGTGAATGTAAATTAAGTAGCATTTTCGGTGCAGCATGGTTGTATTAAAAAAAGACCTATGTCCAGCGGTGGACGTCTTTCGGCTGATAATGATGATCGTTGTATTAACGGAGTTGGTGTCGACAGTACCAAAATTGTTAATGAAGGTTAATACTAATGTTATTAACGCATATTTAGCATTGTGATTGAATTTGTCTATATCAATTCCGTTAACAACACTACGCTGCACCGAAAATGCTAGAAAATTTACGTTGCCTGTCCCTTTGATCATGTGATGTGGAGCGCATTTCCATTTGTCTTAATTAAAAGAATAACATCGCCATAGGATATCTAATTTCATATGTCATTCTGATTTTAAAAGACAAACATAAAAAAGATGATCTTTTATAAGATGCTTATTCATAGATGTAATTCTTCGCAGATATGACATTTCATTTCAGTATTAACGCCTCACAACAAAAAGAAATGTTTGATAACATTTCAGCAGTAAAAAACGAAACGAAATGTTCGCAGGCTTAAGCTGGGTATCAAAGGTCAATCTAAAGACTGAAATAAAACAAAAGCAATTTAATTGCTCCATTGACCCGGATCGAGGAGGCTAAGGTTCACGGATTTATTTTACTTGTTAGAGATCCTTATGGTCAGATTAGGGCCAGGTGAATTTTGTGATTTTCGGTTCCATTTTCTATAGGGTGGCCTTTAGTTATCATCGCGTATCACCCCCGTGTGGATATTAAGTTTATGTAAACAAATGTATGTGTTTATGTAAACAATGGAACATAAGTTTCATGTAAACTACCCAACCTTCTTGGGAATAAAGGCGTGAATCTATGTACATACATAGATTCACGAAACTTGTTACCCTATAACTAGTGAAACTACCCAATAGTTACAGGCTAACAAAAAGTTTAAATTTAAATGGGCAGTCGAATGCAAATAATGAGGTAAAATAACTGTTTGCATAATTTTAGTTGATTTTCGGTTGGCTTTATACTAATGGTGAAAGATAATTTCTTTCTCTCAAACGTGCAATGAAATATTTTCGTTACGTACCTTATTAGACTGCGAATTATCACGTTTCAGGTGCGATGGACCCATAATGAAATTTCATATAAAATTGCGGACTAGGCCTGCAAAGTGATCTTCTTTTCTTTCATCTTTAATTGGGACAACGTCACGGCTTTCGGTAATTTAAAAAAGGAAAAAGGTTTTTTTTTTATTTCATTTTATGTTTGAGAAAAGCACTAAACATATCTCGGCTGGAACTAGGGATTTCCAGCCTCGTATCCATATCAGGCATCGCTACTTGGCCTAAAATCCGTTCTGTGGCTTATGGAGGTGCATTGGAAGTTATCGCGTCCTTTGAAACGCCTGTTTAACTAGATTAGGAAACAATAAGGCCTGATTTTCAGATATATGATATCTTGACTATATGATTGTTTATCTAAAAAAAGACCGGGTTGCACTCCGTGAGTGCCGGCGGAAGGGAAAACTCAATGACATTGTAACAGTTTTTCGATCAGGTCACGTGTCCGTCTTACGGCCTCGTGACCTGTCTCGAATCTCACGTCTTACGAATCATACGGTCACGTGACCTGTGGCGAGTTTAACAATTTTTCCCCATCACAAAAAGTGCACAGCGCCACTAAAGAAGTTTTCACAAAAAAAACAATAAACGAGTGCATACAATTTCCTCGATAGCAAAAAAATCCCAAGTTTGTTCTTTATTTTCCTTTTATTCCTCAGCCTATTCAAACAATACACTTTATGCTATAGTATTTTAGTTCATCTGAAATCCCATCCCATCCCATATTTATCGAAATTAGTGCAAAAAAGGCATTCCCGAAAAGTCTAATTTGGGCCAAATTTATTGCCGGTGAGTATATAAATAAATAAATAATAAATTATTATGGACAATAAATCGAACTCGAAGCTCAATATGGCTTGTGTTATGGGTACGGTCAGCATCAAAAGTAACTAATCGAAGACGTCAAATATTTATCGAAATTAGTGCAAAAAAGGCATTCCCGAAAAGTGTTGCATTTCTTTTTCTCGTGCTAAAGCTAAGCGTGTCTCTGTCATGGGGGCATGGTTGCAATTCAGCTCGAATCAAGTCATCGCCTAAAGCGTGGAAAAGTCAGAAATTAGAAATCAGAATACTTATTTGCTTTAGATACAGTCAGAGGGTTCTTCCAAAAATGGTGCGCACAGAGTATCTGAACCTGCGAGCAGGCGTGCAAATGATTTTGCAAATATTTAATGTCTCAACTATTTTTTTACTACAATAACTTTATAAAAAAATAAATGTCAAAATTTATTAATAATTTGGAATAAAGTACTTTCGGGTATTAGGGTATTAAGGCATAGAGCTCTTACAAACTTACATATTTCTCTGATATAAAGACAGGGCGAGGAAGAATTTTTTGCCTTTTGAAAAGTGGGAAGCACCTACAGTCCCACCAGAACAGCACGTCCATCATGAGACGGCCGCGACATACTCTCGATTTTTCTCGCACTATGCCTCTTGCTCTAAGTAATCTAATAAGAGAGAGACGGATAGTGCGAGAATAATCGAGAGAGCTCGCGCGCCGTCTTGTGATAGCCATGCTGATAGATAGAGCTACTTTCGCATTTATAATATTAGTATAACAATACGAAATAGTGCGGCATCAAGACGCGCGTAGCTCATCGTGCCTTATCCCGTCTACGCGTAGCGAGTCTACCAGATTGCTACGAAATTATCATACAAAGTGCTAGATGCTACGCCGTAGAGCGTAGAGCGTATGCAGCTTTATTTTGGTACTAATAACAATTTCGTATTTTTGTTGAAATAAGTGTGTCACTGAGACCAAAGTAAGATGAGTTTGCGAACTAAGAATACGAGTTATCTGGAAGTGGGTTAATTGTGTTTTGCTGAAAAAATGAGAAGAAGGAAATGTCGTGAAATTGTTATGAAATAAATGTTTTATCTGCTAGGCACAGACGTCATCCTGGGTAGCTGGGATCTCCAACTCTCCATACAAACATAGTTGGATCCCATTTTAAAACGATACGCTATATGAAACATTGTATACACAATAGAATGCGCCATATGTAGGTCGGAGACTAGTTACTTACTGTAGTAGAAATTAAACTAGAATATATTATTATTATTATTTTTAATAGGCCAAGTGCGTGTCGGGCCACGCGCAGTGTAGGGTTCCGCAGTTGCCTTAGTTACATGGACACGCGCGCGCCAACTAAATGGTTGCGTCGGCCGAATTTGTTCGAATGTTGGCCTTTCTAAGTAAGTAGTAACACTTTAAGTTAGTCGACTATTACTCAATAACTAGTTATGCCTATTTAGCCGTGATAGTTTTACTTTTAAATTCATTATAATATGTTACTACTGCCACGATTTTTTCACATTCCAAGTAGGAGCCATTTAGCCGGCAGGAGGGGGGGGGGGGGGGGTACATGACTCGAACAAAAGTTTGGGCTCTAAAGCCCAATATCTCGCAAATGGATCTTTTTTTTTTTTTTTTGAGAAACCCATAATATTTTTGACAAGACAAGCTATCCAACGATACCTCACACTATGGGTTCACAGAACCGCTTGTTTTGTCATTCCAAAAGGATTCAAATCGGAGATTTGAGCATTCGGCTGATTTATTTTAATATCTGTGTGTGTTTGTCACGAATAAATGTTTGAGTTTGAAATGCGACTATTCTACGCGACATGAATATGTCTGCGAAGAGTATAGTACTGGGGGCTTAGACAAGGTTACAATCGACAAGCGCTAACGCTAACAATAGAAAACTAAAAAATTACAGATGTTAACGAAAAGTGTTTCGTCGGCATCTGTCACTCCCCTACATTTTATTCGTTTTCTATTGGCGTTAGCGCTTGTCGATTGTAACCTTGTCTACGGCCCCCGAAGTATTCGGTCGCTAGAACTTTTGAGTACTTTAACTGTAATTTTTCCATATTAAATTTGATATTTAGATCTACCTAATGTACGTACCATGCATTACGTGATCGACCTGCAGGAAAAGTTTACGGGAAATAGCCAAAAGGGCGAGTCCAACTAGGTGGTCTGAGGCTCTAGTATAAGTTTTACCGAAACAAAACTTTACTTTCGCGTTTGCGTTTTACCCTCAGTTTGTATGGGATTTGACAGCTAAACGCGAACGCGGTCGTAACGTTTTGTTTCGGTAAAACTTATACTAGAGCCTCTGGACACCAAACTAGACGTTACTTTCTATTTTGCCAAAGACAGAATACGTGGTAGGACACCGTTCAGCGGAATAGAATGGAATAGAATACAATTATTTTATTTGCCAGAATACTTCTAAATGTAGTACAGGGTGTTGAGTGAGTCTATTATATTCTATTCGGCAGAGAATTTACTTCTAACGTTCATCATCATCATCATATCAGCCGAAAGACGTCCACTGCTGGACACAGCGCTCCCTAAAGGAGTGCCAAAATGACCGGTCCTGCGCCAGTCGCCGCCTTCACGCCGCGCCTTCCAGTACGTGTTCGCCACTCGAGAACCTTTCCGCCCAACGGCCATAAGTACGGTACGGGTACGGGTACCTATGTAAATTAGAAATTTACATTTTGCATGACATGATGCGCGGTGTTTGTAACATTCTTTTAACTTCTAATATCTTGTAGCAATTCTAATATTCAAACGGCGTAAACTTTTGTCATTACAACTTGACAAAAAGTTTATCGACAATTTGTGGGACACGATGCGACTTTAGTCACGTATAATATAATTTATGACAGTTCAATGAACTGCCGTAGCTAGGGCAGCTTGAACCTACTACTTACTCGTTTTAGTGACGCAGTTTCACGTGATAATATGGACACGCTGGACAAAAGTACCAAATTTTGTTCATATACTAGTTAGGTACATAGATTTAAGTTTTTGATAGGAAACAAGTACTCCGGCGGCCATCTTCAATTTTGTGGCGGCCATTTTGAATTATAGGACAAATTTATTTATGAAATAAAGTAATCTAATCTACTTAAATTAAATTGAAATGCAATTAATATTGGTATATATTGCCGTTATTATGGGTATATTATTAATATCTCGAGTTCTAAATCACTTCTGTCTGTGTGTCAGTAATGACAGGACAGACGGACGACGGTGGAGGCTTAGTAACAGGGTTCCGTTTGGTATCCTTTGGGGACTTGACCCTTAAAAATTTATAATAGAATTTCCCGAGCCAAAATATGTATATTATATACCAAGTTTGTGATTCTAAGTGATTAAGAACTCGGGATATTAATAATATAAGTACGTATAATTGGTTTTTGTTCCAATACCTACCATGGCGTGAGTGATGAGAGTGTATTGTATCCGTCAGTTTCGCTCTTCAGGTAATCTTTCCTTCGCTATTCCATTTCATCGAACTGCTTTCATGGCCTTCTCGTTTAGTGGTGATTCTTCGATGAAGCAATTTTTGTCTTATTCCTCTGTCATATTTTTGTTTTTACTTATGTAATAAAACCATACTCCCAAGAACGACCATTTCTTTTTAGGCATAAATTTGGTTTTGGCACCGATTTTTATAAACTCGTTCATAAAATATTACCTTTTAAAGTTTTGACTCCAGGGGAATAATAAATTAAGGCCCAGATGAATGAGGAACGAATGTGCAGAGGAATAAGAGGAGACCAAAAGGGTTTCAAAAATAAAAATACAAAATTATATCTAACATAATATTTTTTGAAATATATGACACATACATATATAACACATAAAAAATCAAATTATTTATTTTTAAAGCGATTTCAAATCTAACGGTTTAGCAAACAGTTAAAATTCAATGTCTAAAACAACAAAACGAAATAAATCTTTCTAATTAGTTTAATTTTCATGAAATCTGATACAATTATAATTATAAACGCTTAAGTTTCACAGCATAATTGCAATCATAATAATTCAATTCTTATTCCTAGGTCCAAAATTCCATAGGAATAAGGGACAGAGGAATAAGAAAAAATTGGAAAAAACCCAATGGTTCTTATCGTGAACATACAACAAAACTGTCGTTAATACTATAGAGAGATAGTACGTAAAGCAGCTAAACATTACATTTTTACATGTTACACAAAACTCAGAACAACTAACAGAGTAGTAATAATGCTACCCGAACCAAGGACAGAGGAATACGTATATTTACCTTCGTACTCTGGAGCGATGTACACCAGCCAACACGTCTACCACTCGATGCGTTCTGAGTGCGACTGACTACCGCCCGCGAGTGGAATATCTTATAGATCCTTGTATATGTTTACGATACAGGTGTTTGAAACTTGCTCCAGAGAAATAAGAATTTTGCGGCGGACACATATTATTTCCTCAGTTGCACATATAATTTTAAAGGTAAAATAAATCTACTTTTTTAAAATAATATAAAGTCTAATAATTTATCGACGTAGTTACTCAACCTACTTGTAATTTGTACTGAATTTGAGATATTACTACATGTTTCAATGAAATTGGAGAACGGACACGACAGAGTAATAAGGATTGACGCGTTTATTTATTTTTTACTTATAAATAAAATCAGTTAAACAAAAACCGATTGATATCCCAGTTGACTACAAATATAAGCTACCTCTAAAAAAAAACAAGTTTGAAAACTAAGGAGTTAAATTAAATAAGCCCCCGGACATCGAAAATTAGGGCCTCGGAGAATCACCCTTACCATTCAAGTTCAGGCCTCTGGAACAATCTAAAATCAGACAGTCTCCGACCAGATTCGCGTTTAAAAAGTGGTTACCTACGCAAGTTGTTTGCTAGCAAAGCAGTGATTCATAGTGTTTCCGTTCCGTATGTTCGTCTGTATATATGTATACTAGCTTCCTCCCGCGACTTCGTCTGCGTGGGGCCTAGATAAAAACTGTCCTTTATCCAGGCTACAAACTATCTTCCTGCAAAATATCATCCAAATCGATTGGGCCGTTTGCGTGATTCTCTAACAAACATCTAAACATCCAAATATCCAATCTTTCGCATTTTTAAGATTAGTAGGATATGTATATTTGTGTAATTCTATTAATATGTATATTTTTAATATTTACTATGTATACATGTATACCCACTGTGTGTTTATTGCCCACAATTTGTCTGCTTTGCCCAAAGGTTGACTGGTAGAACATACTTACGGCACCAAATCCGCCTTTTGTACTTTTTATGTCTGTGCCATAGTTTAACTTTTTTTTTCATTACCACAATAGGGGGGTGTAGACACTAAATAAAATAATCAATAATGTCGTATTTTCTAGAAAAAGTATTAAAAATGTAGTCAAATAAAATGCAACGCAGGAGGTTAAATAATCGCAAAGTTATAAATGTCCAAATTTTTAAGAAGGGTTATGTTCTGTCCCTTTTCCGCAAAACGCAACTTCATATGAAATGATTGTAATTTCCTATGAAGTTCGCAGATTGTGACGTCACACTAACAAGCAATATTAAAACGGTTATAGCAAGAAGAATGTTCGTCACTAGGCATAGTTTTTTGCCTTCTTACTTTTGGAGTAATAATAATTTTCAGGTCTACACCCGTATTCGCGGAGAAGAGATAAAAATACGAATTTCGTTCATTTCCACTTTTAACAATACTCTGCTTTTAAAAATAAATTACTAATTTAGCTTGCCCTCGTAAGGCATATTTTTACTACAAAGTTTTACAGTATCAAAAATACATTAATGCACATCATCGATTTAAGTACTTAACATTATTATTTCTTCCTTACGACCCTCTGGTATAAGTTATAAGTGGTATAAGTTTTACCGAAACAAAACGTTACTACCGCGTTCGCGTTTATCTATTAAATCCCATACAAATTGAGGGTAAAACGCAAACGCGATCCTCAGACCAAGAAAAAAATACAGACGGAGCGTTACGAACAGTCTAGTGAAGCCAACCGGTTTTCAACCAAGCCCAAGTTTAGCACACGCTAAACAAATTAAATCGCACAAAACTCGAAATAGATGATCTTGACAGCATTGCGACACGTGCTGAAGTGTTTTGTGCAATTTTGTTTGTATATGTGTGCGCGTGTTAAACTTGGTGTAGCTTGGTTTTGTTTGGCTGTGATTTGGCTTCACTGGACTGTTCGTAACGCTCCGTCTGTACCTATTTTTTTTCTTGGTCTGAGACGCGATCGTAAAGTTTTGTTTCGGTAAAAATTAAACTAGAGCCTCAGTTGAATACGCTTGTCACATAATTTGGTTCTCGAGCACCTAAGCGTGTGGGTACTCGTATGCTATTTAGTAGTAAATACTGTGTTCATTTACAAACACGTTCAACGTTTTAATGAAACCTTGCGGTCACTTCATTAGCGCACACTAGTTTATTATACTGTCCAACCCTATCCAATTCACCGATGCTATTACACTCTAAAATCAACTTTACTCTCATTCCATTAGGGTTGAGAGTGAAACGAGAATACGGTGCGGAAGGCGGCGAAATGGGAATGCGATTACGAAACGCGTGGAATGGTCCCGGTTGTGCGCTAAACGAGCCCAGGGTTCGCTTTGACACCAAATCCCAAAATTTGGCATAAGTAGGCACTAACTTTACGAAAGCGACTGCCATCTGACCTTGTAACCCAGAGCGAAAGCTGGCCTAGCTTATTGGGATTAGATCGGTTTACTCGCGACGTTTTCCTTCACCGAAAAGCTAACGGTAAATATTCCGTACAGTACCGAAAAACTCATTGGTTCGAGCCGGGATTCGAACCCACGACTGCCGCTTGAAAGCCGCATGCCTGAGCCACTAGGCTACCGTAGCTTCAAAAATCCTGCATGGAATAAATATAAGAGTGAGAAAGAAGACAACCTGCAGGGCAATCGTTTCACTTAAATCTGTCTGTCAGTATTTGCAATGTTTGTTCGGGTGGAATCTTGAAACTCAATTTTGAAGCACATATCTTCAACCGATTGGGCTGAAATTTCGGGTTTAAGTATTGTTTGGATGAAAATTCAATATTATGGCACCGTCGAGCTGATCTGATGATGGAGACAGAGAGTGGCCATGAGAATTTAGGACTTAACAGACGTAACCCCGTTGAGTTTGAGCTCGTTAAAATCGGCTCAATAATGAGTAGTTGATGACGGTATACAGAAAAGTATAGGTGGCAATTAAAGCTTGTACTAAAAATGTTATATTTGACAGAAACTTCTTTTAAGAATGAGCGTGTCATGTCAACTATTTAGTTTAGGGGAAAATTACAGTTTATATCTTAACGCTTGTTTAGCAACACTGAAAATTTAATGTTATTTTGGCAATACAAGCTTGAGTTTATGTATAACGACTTAAGTTTATACCAATCTAAATAAAATGTTTGAAAAATGCACGAAAATCCATGTCCCTTGCATTTAAACATAGCAAATATAATCAATAAACAATCTTCTAACCAGCACATAGGATTGAAAATCAATTGAGCGGAAGAAGCACCAATTTCAGGTGTCGCAATTTGTAGTACACGTATATGAATGGGATTCGATTTATTTTCTAATACTTCCCAACGGGGCGTGTATCTTACAAAGAATTGTGAACCTTAGTCAGTGTTATTAAGGTTTCAATTTATTTGTCGTCGTTTGACATATGGTTAGTGTCCGACACCTCAGGTCGTTTCCCTTAATGAGACGAAGGCTTAATGCTGATGAGGCGGCTGACTTTTGACATAGAATCTGTCAATTAAGTTGTATGGCCTTCAAGTTACAACATTTGAGACTTCTCAAAGCTTCGCAACGGTTAGTTTTAAAAAGTCTCTCCATTAAAATTGATAGATGATAATTTATAAATAGGAAAGGTTCTTGAGTGGTGACAAGCAGCGAGGTGGACTGATGACCTGGTTAGGTCGCGGGAGCTGGATGCTGGTGCCATAGGATCGGTCATTGTGGCACTCTTTGGGGGAGGCCTATGTCCAGCAGTATACCTCTTTCGACTGATATGATTATGGTGATGATAATTTATAGTGAGTATTTTGATTTGAAAATTGCCTACTCCTACAAAACGTAACTTATTTTGTAGCAATAGACGTAAATCGGTACCTAGCGACTTTTCGTAAAGCTTTGTCACACCTGGCAGTAACCGCTCGCTACTCGTGCGGAAAAATCCCACTTTCTGGTCAAAGGAGACGTAACATTTTGTATTCACCACACGGGCGGTGATAAAGAGTGCTTCCAAATCGTATACAGAGTGTACCAAAAATGGGGTGTGAATCGATCAAGGGCATAGCAGGTATCATCTGATAAGAAAAATCTAAAAGAATTTTTATTACGCGATTTTTTTTACATTTGGCTGGAGCAGGTCGCTCCAGTCGGCCAACACTCCATACAAATTTAAAAAAAAGGCTTAAAGAAAATTTTCTCTTAGTTTTTTCTTATCAGAACACGATGCCTGTTATGACCTTGATCGGTTCATACCCCATTTTTGGTACACTCTGTATTTATCGCCCTTGCCCTTGGCTCAGTCATCAAATATCTGTGATCGGACACCTTCGTTCTTATACCACCCTAGGTGAGTAATGTTTTTATTTTAATCAAAACATGGTGTTCTAGCGAAACACTCATATATTAAACATTATGAATGAATATAAACTAACAAAACACAATCAAACAAAAGTTTGCTTGTTTGTTATGTACCGACTCTAAATCACGCAAAAACGGCAGAAGAAAGTTTAGATTGCATTTCGGATAGGAATAAATAGGGTATTAATTACACTTACAGTCACACTTTAAAGGGACGACATTTGATATGGGAGTTCACGCGGACGAAACAAGCATGATGCATAAAGCATGTATAAAATAAGAATACAATTCATTAGAAAAAAAACGGCCAAGTGCGAGTCGGACTCGCGCACCGAGAGTTCCGTAAAAATTTACGGTTTCCGCAATTTTTCCTTTATCTGTGCTATAAGACGTTGCTTCGTACCAAATTTCAAGATTCTGAGTTCACGGGAAGTACCCTGTAGGTTTTGATTCCCTTGCGAGTTTCGAAAATTTGCGGCATAAACGGCTGTATCTTTTGATTGCGTTGGCTTAGAAGTTTGATTTTTTCACAGCTCCAAGGGACAGTACCTAGACTTGAGTATTTGGTATAAATTTTAGCTTGAGGTATCCACGCGTTCCTGAGAAAAAGGGTCTTGACAGACACATACATACATACATACATAGTCAAGTGTAAAAATATGGGTGCATACAACTTACTCATAAATATGTCCCATAACTCTTACGTCAGTGGATTAAGGTTTTCGTACTTATTTATGAGAGGATGTTATCGATACGTATTTTTGCACTTGACTGTACATTCATAATTTTTTTTTATATACCTTTAAAATCTTTATAATTAAGAATAAAGAATCGTTCCGCCCTTATTCTTTAAGAAGGTAGTCATTTACCTAGCTACCTTGGGTATATAACATATGTAGGTATCGAGTAGGTGCAGGTCCCAACCGTAGATTACTTACCCCCTTATTCATAAAACTTAAAATGCCTCTGCTAAATAAAATGTGCTTTGTCCCTTTCTTACGAACACAAATGTCAAAGTGACAGAAAAGGACAAACGAATTTTAACGGCATTTTAGTTAAAACAGACTTGTAGAACGTTTATGAATACGGCCGTATATCACGCATTTCCTTACATTTCGGTATCCTTCTCCGACCGTCCCGACGGCGGCTAGAAACGAATGTTACGATTTACTGTCCTTATTCTTACAACCCGCTGCGATACAGTATGCTTTAGCTTTTTTTGGTTGAGGCATATTTACGAGTCGAATGACGACGCAAAGCGCGAACGCGTACGTTCAATTCAATAGCAGCGCACGGCAACCACTAATAGACACACCGTCTCAGACGGCCGGCCGGCATTTACTTGGGCGACGAAATTACAGAGTGAACCGCCCCTAGCAAGGCCTTTAAAATAATAGTTTTTTTTTTAATCTTTTTTTAAAGACCTTTATCGCTTAGCGATTATGACGCTCCATATGATCAACAATGGTTCCACCTTAACTGCGATTATTGAGAGCTATCCTCGCTAACTTAAATAGTGCCCTGGCCTCGTCCGACAGTGGAAAAGTCGGTGCGCTATTGCACCCACCAACATCTAACAAGGCGCTACAGGATATCTTTAGTTGGCTTCTAAACGCGTCATTCCGCACACATTCCATCAATATATGGTATACGCCTTCAACGGTATCACACTCTGTACAGTTCGGTGACGGGGTTTTACGCATCATAAAACCAAATTTATTAAGTGGAATGTGGCCGAAGTATTATATTTTGTTAAATAAGTACCTGAATACCAACTTACATAAATTACATAATATATTGATTAAATCTAGCAGACACGAATTTTTACTAATGGTACTATTGTTAGGTATTTAAATGAGCAACGAAAACACTTGCAGATAAGGCGGATCTTCTACCTGTCACTAAAATAATTATTGGTATTACCTACCTACTCTGAACCGACAGAACACCGACTGGTGCGATAATGACAACTCATATAATGATTATAAAAGCATGTTATATTTTAAATTTTCAGGTTTTTTGTTAATTGACTTGTTGATTTTATGCATTACACACCTTTAAATACGCTAATTTTGTTTTATTTTATAATATATTATCTGAATATTAGAAAACTGGGCGGATATTGCAAACCCTAGTCCGGACCGAAGTCTAAGTGCTATTACAATGTCTCTTGACGACTAAGAGAGCAATCAATCCATGGTGTATTTATTAGTTCTGGTTGAATCGTTTTGTACCAAATGCCTTTTATAGTTATTTGTGCAATAAGAGTTTGTTTTTGCTGCGAGTGCTGATTTTGAGTCCTGAGGAAGCGAAAGATTCTAAAATTAAATCTTAAATTTTCAGTTTTTTTGTTACTTGACTTGTTGATTTTATGCATTACACACCTTTAAATACGCTAATTTTGTTTTATTTTATAAAATGCCAAAATTATCCGAAATTATTCAAGTATCCGAATATTCGGATATTTTCTGATAATAAATATTGAAATATTCAATTATCTGAATATTAGAAAACTGGGCAGATATTGCAAACCCTAGTCCGGACCGAAGTCTAAGTGCTATTACAATGTCTCTTGACGACTAAGAGAGCAATCAATCCATGGTGTATTTATTAGTTCTGGTTGAATAGTTTTGTACCAAATGCCTTTTATTTGTATTTGTGCAATAAGAGTTTGTTTTTGCTGCGAGTGCTGATTTTGAGTCCTGAGGAAGCGAAAGATTCTTTTTTTGTTTGAATCTTGAGCTCAGTGAGGGACTCAAAAGCACGAGATTCAAATACTTTGCTCTCGAGTAACACATACAACTTTTCACCTCAGCAGTGAGAACATATTTACATTAAAAATATATCATAGTATAATAGTGCTTGTTGCTAAAAACACACCATACATGTTTAAAAAACAAACAGAGAAAATAAGAAAACTAAAAGTGGAAAGAAAATAGAATATAAATATATTTTTTATTTGTGCCACAAATACTGGCTGCACTGCCACCGATATTTTTTGGACCAACTAAGAGCCAGAGAGAGAGAGCTCAGTTAGTTAGTTAGTTAGTTGTGCTGGGCTCTTTTCCGCAAGTCGACATCCAGTGTGCCTATTTTGCGTGAAATGGTGAGGTAGCGCTACTCTAACCACCCCAGCTCCTCTAGAAAGTTGGTGAGTGCCTTTGTGTTCCTGACTGCGTTCCGTAGTGTGTCTGGAGACCCTAGGTGCTTTTTCCTGTATACTTCTACCTGCTTGCAGTCCAGTAGAATATGTTTGGTCGTTTCCTCCGCCTCCATGCAGGCTCTGCACATGGGCTGTCTGTGATAGAGCTCATATAATTTACATAATTTTTATGAATTACGGCGTCCGAATGAAAATCTTCCCAAAAAGAGAGCTATTGCTACAGAATTTTCGCTGTTCCTTAGCTCTGATTCGAACCTAGGTAGCATGATCACGATTTTGTCCGACGTAAAACATCCCTCCTTCGCTAGCAACTATGAAAGTGGGAGTGGTACGAACTCTTTATGGCGAACGTAAACGGGAAAAGTCACTACTAGTGGACGACCACTTTGGCCTGGTTGGTAGTGACCCTGCCGAAGGTCCCAGGTTCGAATCCCGGTAATGGCATTTATTTGTTTGATAAGCACGAATATTTGTTCCTGAGGCTGTTTTCTATGTATCTAAGTATTTAGGTATTTATTTTTATAAGTATGACTGTATATCGTCGCCTAGCACCCATAATTTTGGGACTTTGCTAAGTTTGGGGCTGGAGCGATTTGAGTGAGATTATCCCTTAATATTTATTTATGTGTTTATAGTGTGTATATTTGTTTTCTTCAAAATAATCTTCAAAATCGAACTCGAGACGATGTTTCACACTTTCAATGGAAATTACGCCCGATACGTGAAGAAAGCATGGTTATATTAATTGAAAAGCTAGCAGAGAATCAGAATTACGACATAAAACTAAATAAATTGCTCGTTCACTGTTCCACTACTCCGCAAACCACAGGCGGCTAAAAATTAAAAATCTCCAGCACTTCAATTTAACAGTAAATCCATTGCAAAGCACACTTATATCGGTTTTGGCCCGCATGCACTTACCAGAAGTTCTCGTCTAAGTATAGACGGCTCGGAGCGCAGTCGAAAGCCGGCATCAGAACAGAGCGGCCGAACCGAAGCCGCGCGTTCGTCGCGCGTTCGAATTTCGAATTTCTAATTTCGAATTGTGTTGTTTTTGCCGAATAGTGTATGGAACTTGGTGTAAGTGAAATTGTGTGGTAGTTTTTTCGTGAGTAATAATATTAACTTTCGTGAAGTGATTAAAAGTTTATCGAAGGAGAGTTTGGCGTAAGTTTTTGCAGTAAAACTTTTTGTTATGGGTCAAGGTGGATGTTTTAATTGAATTAACTAGGTTGTTAAAGTGGATTTATTATCCACTTTGTCAACCTAGTAAATTCTGGTTGATTGTCTTAACTGATGAAATTAATTTTAAAATAACTTTTTTTATGTATAGATTTAACGTAAGTACTGGTTGGAAGGTAATGAAAAAAAAATTGAACCATATGAGACAGCGAGCAAATATAATTCGAGTGCTCGGTTTCAGACGATAACTGTTTATTTTCCATCATATTTGTTCACTGTACTATCATATCGTTTAAAATTTGATCGTGGAATATTCCACGTTAAATTAACACGAAACAAAATATTTAATAAAATAGGTAGTTTTTTTGTTAAGCAGAAAAAAAATTGTTAGAATTATGCAAAAACCTACGCCATTGGTTTTGCATAATTGTACCGCATTTTTGATGCAAAAAATTACTACCGAATGCAACTGAATGAAGATTAAGGTAAGAGAAGGTAATGATTAGAAAAAACACTTAATTTTTTTATTTCTCCGGGCACAATGCCTATCCGACAAAGGATTCAAAGAACCCTACATTTCTATTTTTTGTAATTAAAAGTTGATGTTGTTATCATTTGATTTCATTGCTCTTTATTTAATAAAGATTCAACAATAATAAGCCCTTACAAAATAATACCTCAAAGACTAATCCTAAAGAAGGAACTTCGTCTTTTATCCTTTGAACTTCAGTACGTTTTGTTACAAAGGGCCTAATTATTTTCACTGACAACACGACACAATTATTTATTAACACAAGTAAATACATTTAACTTGATAGCTTTCAAATTATAAATGTTTCTGTAAAGGGACCTTTGGAATAGGTAACGCGAATTGTAAATAAAAAAAAGGAATATAGGTCTTTATATTTCTAATCTAATATTATATCAGCGCTATTTATAAGAGATAGTTTGTAAACAAAAAGTACAACCCAGTTTTTTGTAATAACTTGTATGTTTCTTAATTCATTCGTTAATTACCTATTACTAATAAACTGTAAGGTATTCATGGAATGATAAAATACAAGTAATTAATATCCAATAATCGGAATAGATTGATGCGGTGTCCCTTGATAAATATTGGAGTTATTAATTTATTACCTGTACCTATTATTTAAATTACACCGAGTGTCATTGCAGTCGCTTATCCAAACCAAGTTATAGCTATAAAACGGACGGTTCTGGGTTCGAATTCCGGTAAGGGCAATTTTTTGTGTGATGACACGTTTCGGAGTCTTGGCTTTTTTCTATGTATTTATGTCCATTAAAATATATCGCGGTCCAGTACTTCATAACACAAACCTTGGTGAGTACTTATGGGGTGTATTTTCCATAAATACTTTACTATTATTTCGTTAAAAATATATTAATTTAACCGAATTTTCAAGTAACAGTGAAACGGCAATTGAAAATTTGGCGAAACAATGCATTAAGTGAAACATTTGTCGGTAAAATAAGGGACCTAATTTTAAATCATCTCGGACAATTTCCTAAAGTCTGGTTAAATCCTTAGACGGAGGTGCTTACCGTAAATTCATCGAATGTTTCCAACTGGCAATGCACTAATGAAATGTGGAAAGTTTCCGTAATTTAAACCCGTTTTCCTTATTAAATTAAATGTTCCTAAATTCCAACTTGCCTTAAATGCGTGCACTGGAAAATTTAGAGATTATTCAAAGGTTTTACTGCTTAAACAATGTAACAAAATGATGAAACTTTCGGTTGCAATAATTTTCGCTACTAGCACATTCACTGCCAAAAATCGCTACACGCTAGGCTCATAGCCGATCCCGTGGTTTTCCTCTTATGTACAGTACGATTACTGTTAGTTAACCACTGACAGATGGATTGCCTTCATTTAATTTGCAACTTTAATCTTATACAAATAAAATAGTTATTACTAAATCAGTAGATGTGGGTAACAGTATTCTGAAAAATGCTTTATCTGTATGAAATTAAAGTTGAAAATTAAATGAAGGCAATCCACCTGTCAGTGGTTAACTGTAATAGTACTGTAGCGGAAAGCGGCTACGGCGTAGGCACCCGCTAGGCGAGTTCCTGGCAATGAAAGTGCTAGGGGCGAAACACTGCTACACGCTCCGGCGTAGCACAGGTTGCGTAGCTCGTCTTCGATTTGGTTGAGGCTCAGATATTCACTGCTAAGAATCGCTCCCGTGGTTTTCTTTGTATGTAGCGGAAAGCGACTATGGCGTAGGCACCCGCATGTTGGGTTCCAACTGTCAAAGTATTAAGGCTGTTCCGGCTTGTACTTTTGTTTAAACACATAAAAAGATAACGAGGGCTTGGGAGTTTTAGTCACTTTTCTGTCAAAAATATCATTTTGAGTTAGCGTTTTTTTAACTGTACCATTTTGCACAGTCATCAACTAACTAACTTTTAATTAGAAGGATTTCAATGGGCAGTAACACGACGGGTTTATCTTGTGTAGTTGAGAATTTTCTATTCCCAACGTCCGTTTCCATAATTAGACCAGCTTTATGGTACACTAGCTTCCGCCCTCGACTACGTCTACGGAGACCCGGGATAAAAACTATCTTTTATTTTAATCCAGGCTATAAACTATCTTCATGCAAAATTTCATCCAAATTGGTTGAGCCGTTTAACCGTGATTGAGTAACAAACATCCAAACTTTCGCATTTATAATATTAGTAGGATGATACTGCATTGTCAGGCAACTAACATAAGTGTACAACACTTCAACTCGTTACTTGGAAGATTGGACCCAAACAAACATATTGCAACTTAAATAAAATCTTGTAGTAATTAAAAAGGGTAAACATTCGTGCCTGCTCAACTTTGGAGGTATTATTTGATTTACACACCTCTAAAATAGTAATTGGTCGTCAAAATTGTGTTTTGATGTGCAATTTTTAAATTTTGATGTGCAAATCAATGTTTTTTGGTGAGCAGGTTCAAGCAATGGCATATTCCAAAATCGAATGAAAATAGACTCAGTTTATATGTAATATCTATGTTAACACTGAAACGAACACCACCGTAGTTAATCCTACTTCTTACTATGTGTATAGCCAATACCGTGATTTTTCTGCCTTGAAGCGAAAACTGGCTAAGACCTTTGTCTTCTAGGGTCTTAACCCTGCCGAACGGGTTCTTGGCAGCAACTTTTAAATGTTTGCGTTTTCATTGGTCTTGCTTGAGTGTACTGTCGAGCTTACTATTATTGTATCAACTAGCGTCTTTTATAATATTATTTAATACAATTTAAATGTGTGTATGGATGAAAATCTGAAATAAATGACTATTTAATTATTATTTTTTTAACATCGTATGCGTGGACCTAGGATGAAAATGATCATTATATTTTAATTCAGGCTATAGTAGGATGACATTTTGTATATAATCACATTTTCTGAGAGAAACCATTGAGAGTTGGGTACTTAGAAGCCTAGGCCACAAATATTAAAGTATTTCTAACCCGAAACGATTTCGGCGAAACCCTCAAATTTTTTAACTTCAGTGATCAGTGATTGTTGGTTTGTTCTAGACAAACACAAGGTATGTTGGTGAAAGCCTTAATTACTTGAACGATATCATCCGTCGGGCTCTTGTCAGTGCGAGAGTGCCGGCAGTCCTCGAGCCCAGCGGGCTGGCCAGGGACGACGGCAAGAGACCTGACGGAATGACGCTGGTGCCTTGGAGCATGGGTCAGCCGCTAGTTTGGGATTCTACTTGCGTTGATACCCTGGCACCGTCCCATGTTCCAAGCACCAGTGCCGCCGCTGGCGCTGCGGCATCCTCGGCCGAAAGCTTCAAGCGCCGCAAATATGCCGTCCTAGGAAACAGCTACATGTTTGCGGCGTTTGGAGTTGAAACCTTGGGGCCTTGGGGTCCAAGTGCGCGTCGGCTTTATAAAGATTTGGCGACGCGCTTAATAGAAGCCTCGGGCGACCAGAGGGCTGGCCAGTATTTCGCACAGCGTGTTAGTATCGCTATACAGCGAGGAAATACGGCCAGCCTTCTGGGCACCATGCCCGTTGACGGCGATTTATGCCAAATTTTTTACCTATAGTTTAAGTTTTATGTTTGTTTTTTTTTAATTATGGTTGCTTGAACATGAATACGAAAAAGGTTTAGTAATAAGTGGTTTGTGAATTACCTCGTGCATACCAAAGTAGATGCTAAGATTGCTCAAAGACCAAGACGTTATACTCGTCTAATTGAATTTAAAGTTTGCAACTATTGGAAATCTTGTAACTGAAGATTCTGTTACTGCACTAGGCTAGAAAAGAATGGAGCTTCAGCTGATGATAATGGAGCTTTAACTTTTATTTGTTATCACAGGATAGCAGTTTCGCTGTTAGACGGTTTTAATGATTCGCTTTTATTGGGAGCTTTTCTCAATGGTTCCACGCTTGGTCTGTGATGTTTGAAGTCAGTTCTGTATTTGCAAAAAGGTTATAAATCAAAAAGTGTCAGGGTTAAAAGTACTTACTTTAAAAATATACATATCAAGTGGTTTATGCCAACAGCATAAATATAATAAATAAATAAATATAATGCGGACAATCTTACACAAATCGACTAGGCCCAAACTATGGGTCTGACGGAGACGACGATAAACTTAAATGAATGCCCTTACCGGGATTCGAATCCGGGGCCTCTTGCTTCGTAGGCAGGGTCACTTCCAAGTAGGCTAAAGGGGTCGTCAGAGTAGAGCGCGAGCGGTCGCAAAAGAGGAAACAAGTGAGAATCCTTACCAAACGATTAAAATAATCCAAACTGAAAAACTTTGTTAGATTTCATCTCAGCTAAACTTGTTACAATTTTGTGTCTTTCGCGTTTACGGGACAATGCTGTTCCAGACATTTAGAAATTTAGAATGCGTGTGTGGAGGCAGGTACCTACACAGTACCAACTGAGACAACACGTAGAGCCCCTTTTGACAATTTAATGAATTGCAAGGAGTACACATCATTAAGGTTTATTAAGATCGTAGGAAGTGGAATATGTGTTGCGTATACATACTCGTAATTAAATTATACTTTTCTGCTGTGCCGCATCGGGGCATCATGTAATAGTTGTACATATTCGATCATCCCAATTAAAAGAGTCGGATCTGCAAAACACTTACAGGAGAAGACGTCAAAGTTTTTGAAAAAACAATTGTATGGGAGAATTTGTTAATTAATGGAATATCGTTATCAAACTTGGAACGTTTACTTATTATTAGGTTGTTTATTACTAGCCGTTGAGCATACATGTACTTTTTAAAACGGAATAGCTTAAGTAACCTTAATTTGTCAAAAGTGCCACATACGATATTTTTGTCCGGAAATTGTCTAAATGAATATATCGGATGTACCACATCCGACAAAAAAGGTACTCCATAAATGACGTAACTGGCAGAACTGACATTGTTGCACGGAAACTCTTATGTAACAATTTAATACAGAGAAAATTTACTTGATAACTTAAGAGTCCGCAGTAAGCTCAATTCTCCATACAAAAGTAGTTACGCTCTCATTTTAAAACTACGTGTCGGATTGTAACGAAACTTCGTATGTACAATAAGTAAAGGTAATTAAATAAGGTAAATATGTCTGTAATTAGTTTATGTAGCTTCAGATACCATAGTAAAAAAAATACAGCGAATTTATGATTTTCATACAAAATTTGTTTTTGCTGTATTTCGTTTGTTTTATAAACTGGAACCATATAAACTAATTACAGACATAGATATACCTCATGTCATTGTATATGCAAAGTTTCGTTACAATCCAACACGTGGTTAAAAATGAGAGCGTAACTACGTTTGTATGGGAAGGTGAAATTCGGCCGAGCTTACTGCAGACTCTTATCAGGCTGTAAATTACATAAAATACACAACAAAACACGCTATACTTTTCCGTGCAAAATAGTAAAATGTGTCATATCCTCCTTCCTCCTTCCTTCCTTTATACTCCCTGTGTGTCCCGTAAAAATGTTGGAACGGTCACAACCGACGTTTTGTCATCTGTTCTTAGATCCGACAATTTTATCTTGGGTTTTACGAAAAGTGTTGAGAAAAACAAAAATCAGTGAATGTGGTTTTAAAATTTAGAGGTTTTTACGACCTAAGGCGCTGGAAAGTAAAAATCTAAATTATGCAGATCCGACTTTTAATTGGGACCGTCGAATATGTGATGGGTGAAGGCGTGACTAAATGAATATGAATTTATTATTTCAGTACTTATTCTGTAGTTAAGGCACCTTTACCAATCGGACTTTTTCAAGTTGAGCGAGGTTCCTTTCTCTATATTCCAGATTATTTTTCAAGTTAAGGTATTCTCTAAGTAAAATTTCACGACCTTTCACCCAGACTTCAACTGTAAGTAATATCCTTCTAGACAGAAACTTGGAAACCCTTTTTACACAAAGAAAGACTCCGAAAGGGTTCCTAACTAAATCGAAAAAGTTGGAAGTAGTTCCCTCCAAATATTAGATTAGGTACCTATTGCTGTACAGTAAATATTCTAATGTTTTGTTCAGGGTTGTCACAGATAATTAAATTGCTTGTCAAATAAACTCGTCCCTAATTCTCGAAACAGAAATGCTTAACTTAATATTCGAACTACGAACTAATTTAATAAAAGTAAATTAAAAACAAAAATCATTTTTGATACACGCCTGTTTTGCCGACTGTACTTTTTTGCATTATTGCAATGAGCCCAAACACGACGGAATAATTGTATGTGGTTTAAAAGTTGAGATGGTCACCTTCTGTCTCCATCAGTGGGTCGGCTCGGTGGTTCCATGATACTTCCCCTGCCAGGAACCCGTCTAGCGGGTACCCGCTACTTAGCAGAAACACCACGGGATCGGCTACAGGCGTAGAGCGTAGCTATTCTTGGCAGTTTGATGTGATAATATTGCGCAGTCTCCGAACTTTATTACTAATAAAACCACGGTTAAAAAATCACGTATTCAATGTCACGACAGGCAACATGACGCTTGAAGCGAACACAGAGGCTGGTTCTTAAAAACCGAAAATTTGAAATTTCAATCAGGCACGATTTGATATTGTTCTAATACGTGAAAAAATAACATATGTTTTTAGTTTTTATGTTTGGATAAGATTTAGGGGTCACGACTCAATTTTTTTACTTTTTAAGGTTTCCATTTCTCCGTAGTAAGATTTATTTTTATTTTTAACTTTTTGCTGCTTTTTTGAGCTACATATGATAATAGGAAATGAATAATGTTGAATACATAAAAACAAATCACTAATTTTCAGTAATTAATTCAAAAAACAATTTTATCGTGCTAATATGCTGAAAACGGACTCTGGCGCTGATTTGGCGACTTTAAATTGGATTAAAAATAAGAGTCAAACATTAAGTGAACGAATTTCGTATTTTCTGGATTGTTTATTCCTTGTTATCAAATGTAGCTCAAAAGAGTAGAAAAATTTTAAAATAAAAAAAACTTAGTATGAAGAAATGCAAGCCTCAAAAAGTTTAAAAATTCGGTCGCGACCCCTGAATCTTATCAAAAAAAAAATGCGTTATTTTTTCACGTATCAGAACAATATAAGGTGCCTCAATGAAATTTCAATTTTGTTTTAAACACAAAAACATATTCTGAAGAAGAACTGACAAAAAGTTCGAAACGTCGCCTATCTTGACATTCAATAGGTGAGTTTAACCGTGGTTTTATTATTAGATTAATGGCCGGTTCCAGTAATCAATCCACTGATATTTTTCCTTATGCCTATTTAAATTTTGACACATTACCCGTAGAAAATGTGTCAAAATATAACTGTTGGTAAGGAAAACTATCGATGGATTGATTATTGGAACCGGCCATTAACACTTTCGCAACCAAGAATCGCTACGCGCTACGCTCGTAGCCGATCCTGTGGTTTTCCTCGTATGTAGCGGAAAGCGACTACGGCGTAGGTGCCCGCTAGGCGGGTTCCTGGTAGCGGAAGTGTTAAAGAAATGTCTCACGAAAATTAAAATTCGTTCATATTCTATGCCAAAATTCAGCGCTATCGGCTACCGGCAAGTGCCCTAAAACGGTTTGTACATTTTGAAGGTAAACTTAGTTACATATTTACTTCATCATATCAGCCGAAACACGTCCACTGCTGGACATAGGCCTCCCCCAAAGAGTGCCAAAGTGACCGGTCCTGCGCCACCCGCATCCAGCGGACTCCAGCAACCTTTACCAGGTCATCAGTCCACCTTGGGGGGCCTACCCACGCCGCGCCTTCCGGTTCGTGGTCGCCAGTCGAGAACCTTTCCGCCCCAACGGCCATCGGTTCTACGCGCTATGTGCCCCGCCCACTGCCACTTAAGTTTAGCGATTCGGAGGGCTATATCGGTTACCTTGGTTCTGCTGCGGATAGCCTCATTTCTGATGCGATCACGCAGAGAAACTCCCAACATAGCCCTCTCCATAGCCCTTTGGGTGACTTTGAGCCTTCTTGTGAGGCCCATAGTAAGCGACCACGTTTCAGTGCCATATGTCATCACTGGCAACACACACTGGTCAAAGACTCTCGTCTTGAGACTCTGCGGAATATTGGACGAAAAGATGTGCCGTAGCTTCCCGAACGCTGCCCAGCCGAGTCGGATTCGACGATTGACCTCTTTCTCGAAGTTGGACCTACCTCTTCTGTATAACCTGACGGAGCGTGTGGATGTGGTCTACGGTACTAAAGCCTCTTCGGAAACCGGCTTGTTCGGGAGGCTGGAAGTCATCTAACCTGCGTACGAGACGATTTGTAATGACCCTCGAAAACAGCTTATAGACATGGCTCAGAAGTGAGATGGGTCTGTAGTTCTTCAGGAGGGAGTTGTCACCCTTTTTGAAGAACAGCACCACCACCCCTCCTAGGCCTTTGGAGTTCTCCCTTCCAGTAAGACGGAATCGAACAACTTCTGAAGGGCCGTAAGGACTGGTTTTCCACCCGCCTTCAGGAGATCGGCTGTTATTCCGTCTTCACCGGGTGCCTTGTTGTTCTTGAGCTGTTTAAGAGCCATTACAATCTCGTACAGGCTGATGTCCGGGATGTCGTCGGTATAGTGCCGGGTTAGTCTAGCTCTAGGGTCTTCCGCCCGACCAACTTCGGGTTTGCGTGTTGACGTGTATAGCTGTCCGTAAAAGCGCTCTATCTCACCCAGAATCTCGGTTTTAGAAGAAACGATTCTACCATCTTCAGTTTTTAACTTCGCGAGCTGGCTCTGCCCTATAGACAGATCTCTTGAGAACACTTTAGAGCCCTTATTACGCTTGATGGCCTCTTCAATACAATTTGTATTGAATTGGCGCAGATCGCGGGTAAGGGACTTGGAGATCTGTTTATTGAGCTGCCGGTATAAGGTCGCATCGGCTGAAGACTGTAGAATCATTTCACTCCTTTCCTTCATGAGCTTCTGAGTGGAGCTAGAGAGCCTTTTAGTTTTGTTGGTCCCTTGGGCCTTGAAGAACTTAGACCCAGTGGAACGGACAGCTTCCACAAACCCGTCGTTCAGTTCGTCCACATCGCCGCCTAGGCAATCAAAACGGTTTTGGAGTTCCAGCTGGAAGCTCTCGGGGTTTCGAATTTGGATTGATGCTGGACGGAGCGTAGACTTCATCAATCGAGAGCGTTCTTCCTTGACGCATATATTCAATGTGCCTCTTACCAGACGGTGATCGCTCCCGGTTTTGACCGTATTGATCACAGAGACATCATTGAATATATGCTTCCTCGTCGACACGATGAAGTCAATCTCGTTTTTAGTTGCACCGTCGGGACTCATCCAGGTCCACTTTCTGTGCTCGTGTTTCTTGAAGAAGGAATTCGTCATGTAGAGTCCCTCCTCCTCCAAGAAACCAGCCAGTAGTTGGCACCGGTTGTTCCGACTTCCAACTCCAAATTGCCCCACTTTCAGCTCTTTACCATCTCTCTTGCCCAGTTTTGCGTTGAAGTCCCCCATGACAACGGTGAAGTAGATTTTGGAACTATGCATGGCCCTCAATATATCTTCATACATAGCTTCTACCTCTTCGTCGGAGTGTGCCGAGGTCGGCGCGTAAACCGGTATGACCTTCAATTAGTACCTGTTGGATACTCTGAGTATTAGTTACGCCACCCTAGTCGACACACTCTCGATCTTCACAACGTAATTCACGAGGGACTTGTGGACAAGGAACCCGACACCTCCCTGGGACTGTTGGTCGCCCTCCCGGAAATAGAGCAAGTTGCCGGATTTGAGGGTTATCGTGTCCTCCCCCTCTCTTCGGACTTCAGATTACCCTATGACATCCCAACGCAAATTGCTCAACCCTTCCTCCAGTTCCGCAATCCTTTCGTCGGTCCGCAGTGTGCGCGTGTTATACGTTGCCATGGCCAGGGGTCGTCGGTGGTGGTGGCCGGATCTTCGCCGGAGATTCTTCGCACCCCTGACCCCGCTGGTACCCTGGCCGCTACCACAACCAGGGTACCGGGGGTCGCCGGAACCTCGGGGCCGTGGTTTTTTTGTACCTTTCATTTGGGGGGTAAATGCCATAATCGCCACGCTTGGCATGCGGGTTGGCGATCTCAGTGTTTCCATCGCACTTTAGGGACGCTACTGCCCATCCCCCGGTGGTCAACATATTTACTTACATACTTATAAATATACAAACAGTAAAAGTACCCCGTGTGGTGTCGGGTTAGAATTTCACCACCCCCTTTCTTCCCGTGTGTGTCGTAAAAGTCGACTCAGGAAGCAGGGTTGTGAGCGAAGCGCTAGCAACCTATCACTGCGATTATATGCACGTTTATGCTAAAAGTGGCACTCGAACATAAGTTTCATATGCCTTGCCTACTCCTTTTGGGAATAAAAGCGTGAATCTATGTATGTATGTAAACCGTGCAAGTGAAATAAAAGCTTGTAAAAATAAGAGGCTCAATTCTTCAAGTACATCAAGCATAAACGATTCTTAATGGGGTAATCGTGGGGTAATCTTTTGTAACAACAAATTTAATCTGAGCGAAAACTATACTTCACGACACGACTTTTCTTATTTATTGATTTATTTCATTTGTATTGCACAAAAGAACAACTTACCGTACAAAAGGCGGACTTAATGCCGTAAGCATTCTCTACCATTCAACCTTTGGGCAAAGCAGATAAATTATTTTTAGATTAGGACAGCCTCCGTCACGTACCAAAGCCATAAGGTTGTATTGTTAACTTGGATTCTTTTACAATAGTTAGATACCAAGTTACTATTGTTATAATTGATAGTTTAAAACCCCATGATGAGGATAAATAACCTATTCTATCCGTACATGTTCATAAATCAAACCTCACTCAGATGAATATTTTTAATCTGTTATAATAAAAATAAATAATGCACCTAATCAAAATTAAACCAAAAACCCAAACACTTAATAACTATTGGCCCTATGAGCTGTAAAACTCACGAGCTTGCTATATTTTTTTTTTCTTCGATAAATTGAATTGAACATAAAAATCTATGTTCCTAATTAACGAACCTGCTCACGAAATTTCACAAGAATCGGTTGAGAAATGCGACCTGTAGAGGAGAACAGCCGGAGAGCGGGACATCCGGATATACGAAAGCGTTTTGGGTCAAGTTCAAGCCGAAACAGAGGATGTCGTTCGTTTCACTCACTCGTTCGACTATTTGACACGGTCCCTGCCCCGGGAAGGGCGCCCAAGGATGTCCTCGTTGGATAGCAATCCCTATCAGCTGTCCACCAAATCCGAATCAGATTCAGCATCGGTCTCCCTCCCAATAAAGATGGGTGGACGATATCAGGCGGTGATGTGCCGTTCCCAGAAATATTCCCCAGGTGGAAATATAAAAAGTAAATTCCCAATTTTCCCTGGAATATTCCCCAGAACAATGGGAATATTCCCGGGAACAATGGGGATATTCTCATTCATTGGGAATATTCCCACTTATTGGGAATATTCCACCAGCCGAAAAAAACAAATTTTACAACAGTACCTGCAAGTAACAAAAACGATACAAAATTAATGAAAAAATCACAATAAAATATTGCACGAATACAAACATGAAAATATTCACATATTAAATGGTTATTGAGATAAAAATTCTGAATTAGTACAATAATGCAGTTTTGGCGAATCGCACTTTATTTGTCGGGGCACTAGTTATTTTAATTACTTTTATTATAACTTTAATTTTCCCAATTTGTATTTCACTATTCCCCTGTTTGGCGAATATTCCCGGGATCAAAGGAATATTCCCGGGAAATTCCCGTTCCCGGGAATATTCCCCGGCACATCACTAGGCGCGACACAGGACGAGACTGGATGCTGAAGGCACAAGATCGCCATACATGGACAACGGACAGCAAGTGGCTGAAGATGATGATGATGACCCTCACGACTATACGACTATTTATAGCAATAAAGCATAGGCAGGAAAAACAGGCTCTGGGAGCTGTATAGAATGATTAGTTGATTCAGGTTTTCAAAACTACAAAAAAAAACAAGCCTGTGAGTGCTACAGCCCACAGAGCCACGATTTGTTATCTCTATAAATATATTTCTATTATTTTCTAACATAATGGCCAAAGAACCTTAACATGTTCGCAACCAAGAACCCGCCTAGCAGGCACTCGCAATGTTTGCTCAGATGCCGGCTGAGCCCGCTAGGCGGGCAGTAGTATGAACTAACACGCCTAGCGAATTCTGTCGGTTTCTGGTGAATTGTTCCATTTTTACTCCGTTTGCAAAAGTGTTAAAAGTAATGTTGGAAATGTTCACACAATAAACAACGAATAAATTATGCTGTACCGCCATTCCAGACGCCATTATCGCATGTGGGCAAAAATTGCTAATATTTTATAAGAGACGTGTCCCTTATTTTATTATTTTACCTACCATTAAACAGCCATGAAGCGAAAAATCAGCACAGATAAAAAACCTTTTCTCTGCTTATAACGGTTTCATGCGGGCTGTTTTTTGGAAATAACCAGCATTTGACGATGCAATTAAACCGAATATCAAAAAAGCTAGCCTAGGTTCAAGCACGGCTGTCGAACGTCGATCGTGGGTTCGAATCCTGACTCTTATCTGATCTATTCGGAACTTATGTACCGTAAAATGGGGTGAGTAGGGTGAAAACTGACATTCAAACCTCGATAACATTTTATTTTTACTTATACAAACGAATGGTGTATATAATAAGTGTTCCGGACGTTTGTATTTTAGTTTTTATTTTATTTTGGGTAGTTCCATTTCATAACTTTGACGATAAACAGGAAAACCCACCTCACCCCGTAGCCCCTCGTAATTGGGGTTAGATGGGTTTTCATACAAAGATGATTTTGGAAGATTGGATCGATTTTTTTTATTACGAGTACTATAGCTCCATTTTAAATTGGAATACATTATTTTTGTAGCAGTAGCCTTAAAAAACCATTTCATCCCCCTTTCATACTTTCTCTCCCCATTCATAACCCAACTCTCCCCGCGAACCCTACTCACACCATTTTACGGTACGAAATATCATTTTATATTTTACCATTCGCTTTTTGTTGAAGGAAAATATCGTGAGGAGACGTGCATAAATCTGAAAAGAAATGTGTATGTTTAGTCTCCACCTACTTATTCCATCTTACCGATTAGAGATGGAGCGTGTACAGCAGTGAGACGTGATAGGCTCATGCTGGTCATGATTAGGGTTTGCAATATCCGCTCAGTTTTTTAATATTCGGATAATTGAATACTTCAATATTTACTATCCGAATATTCGGATATTTGAATAATTTCGGATAATTTTGGCATTTTATAAAATAAAACAAAATTTTTATAAAATAAAAAAAGCGTATTTAAAGGTGTGTAATGCATAAAATCAACAAGTCAAGTAACAAAAAGCCTGAAAATTAAAAATACAACATGCTTTTATAATCATTATATGAGTTGTCATTATCGCACCAGTCGATGTTCGGTCGATTCAGAGTAGGTAATACCAATAATTATTTTAGTGACAGGTAGAAAATCCGCCTTATCTGCAAGTGTTTTCGTTGCTCATTTAAATACCTAATAATAGTAACATTAGTAACAAATCGTGTCTGCTAGATTTAATCAATATATTATTTAATTTATGTAAGTTGGTATTCAGGTACTTATTTAATAAAATATAATACTTAATATGGAACATTTTTCTAAACACTTTATTTGGGCAATACAGATGGACATAAAACGTCATTTTTTTTGATTTTTCCTGCTTATAAATGATTTTATTAGTGTTTTCAAAATATCCGTTTATTGGGATAATTCGCGGCTTAGTATTCGGATAATTTTGAATATTATTTTCGGCGGATATTCGGATAATTGAATATTCGGATTGCAAACCCTAGTCATGATCGATCAAATATGCTACGTTATCGATCTTCATAATAGTAAATCTGCATCAATTCCCACTACGTTTTGATAACCACTACGTTTTAAGAGGCGGAACTTCATACATTGTTTTAGGATTCTCTTATTGTCTACTACCAACGTAAAGAAAAATGAGTGCACTTTATTGCCTTGTGATAAGGTGCAAAAGTTCTGTGTTTTGTTAGGTTGGCTAAGATGCGTTAACTATCCCGTACATTTTCTCATTCTATGAGAGTTTCCAATGGCTGGTTAGCTAAGGCTTATGTTATGGGTACTAGACGATGACATATCTAACTAGCTTCCGCTCGCGACTGTGTCTGCGTAGACTCGAGATAAAAACTCTTATATCCAGGCTATAAACTATCTTCGTGCAAAATTTCATCTAAATCGGTTGAGCCGTTTAAGCGTGATGGAGTCACAAACATCTAAACATCCAAACTTTCGCATCTACAATATTAGTAGGATACATAGAAAACATCCAATACCCGGAAGCAAATATCGGTACAGACTTATTACTCAAATGCCCTTAGCGGGATTTGAACTCAGGACCTCTAGCTTCGTAGGCAGGGTCACAACCAACTAGGCTAAACCGGTCGTACAAAGGATACACATTATATAATCCAGATAATATCAATAATACGTTCGCTCGTTGTCGCTTGAACATGTACCTCAAGCGACATAAACCTTTACAGCCCCGAAGTCAAGCAAATGCACACCTGTCACAACTTCCCACTTAAGTCCTGTCTAAATACAATTTTCCTAAGGAGCTTGGGGCTCGGCAACGTAGTTGGAACAACCGGTTCAGTAGCATTTTCTGTCTTTTTGCACGACTATGGCAAAGCCAAATAAAAGATAAAGCTGATGTCGCGTCGTATGAAGAAGCCAAGGCTGGCAATGGACAGAGAAAAGTGGCGGTTACTCCACCGACAAGAGCAAGGCTCTTAAGTAATGATGACGATGATGGCAGTGCCGAAAGGAAGGGATATGTTTTGGCAGTCTATATTTGTAATTATGTCCGTTCCACCGCTGCGTTTAAGATACTGATTCGATTTAGATAATTGAAATGTCAATCAATTCTGAATTATGAGCGTGCAAACAAAAAGTTCGTATTTTAGCTAACGTAAGGCTTTTTCAAAGGCCATAGTTTCGTTCAAATGATTACATTATTAAAGTAAACTACTGTTTTGTATAGATAAACTCTTATTCTAGACCATACCATTGCTATAATTATATTTGTATAAACGGTTATTTAAAACAACCAGGTTTTCGACGGAGTGTTTTGCAAAAATACGCGTCAGAGCTATCTTTCAGGTAGAATATTTCCATTTTAAACTTTCAAAAATGTATCGATGTTTTCCTTTTACAATGGAATATATACTCTTTTAGTACATAACAATCGCACTAGTTCTAAAATATTGGTTTTTCCTATTAAAAAATAGAACTACATAATGTCTAATTCGGTTAGTTTAAACCTTTTTTTATTCACGTATTTGGTGATGTTTTGGAAATCAAACATTCTATTATAAAACTACAGGACTTGTTTAATATTACGTGTTTTTTTTTAAGCTTATGGGTGACCCAGTTAATTTAGCCCATTTTTTAAAAACCACTATATAGCCGCGAGCGAAAACGTTGTTCAATTCATTACGCGCCGGCCCTTCCCAAAGAACGGACGTATCGCTCTCGTCGCTGCCCAAAGGTCGGTGACCGAGCGTACCCGACACGCGCCTGACCAGCTGTAGTGCGTCCGCTACTGATTGATACTTGGTAAGTAATTTTACATGTTAAGTAAGTTTATTTATTTTATTGTTTCACAAAGCACTAAAGTGATATAACTTTTTATACAAATGGGTAATAAACTAAAATTATTTGCGATGAAAAAATCCAATAATACTACGTACGGCCAGACAAGTTAAAAGTTAAGTCTCCAATATTATTCATATTATTTATGTTTACCAGGTCATCAGTCCACCTTGTGGGGGGCCTACCTACGCTGCGCCTTCCGGTACGTGGTCGCCACTCGAGAACCTTTCCGCCCCAACGGCCATCGGTTCTACGTGCAATGTGCCCCGCCCACTGCCACTTAAGTTTAGCGATTCGGAGGGCTATATCGGTTACCTTGGTTCTGCTGCGGATAGCCTCATTTCTGATGCGATCGCTCAGAGAGACTCCCAACATAGCCCTCTCCATTGCCCTTTGGATGACTTTGAGCCTTCTTATGAGGCCCATAGTAAGCGACCACGTTTCCGTGCCATACGTCATCACTGGCAACATACACTGGATGCGGGTGGCGCAGGACCGGTCATTGTGGCACTCTTTGGGGGAGGCCTATGTCCAGCAGTGGACGTTTTTCGGCTGATACGATGATGATGATTTATGTTTATACCGCATTGGCCTAGGGGTTATGTAACGATTGTATGACATATTTTCGAGTTAGTAATCGTTTTATAAAATTCGTCATCATCATCATCTTAGCCTGCGGCGCGCGCCGCGCCCAAACCTTTACACATAGAAAGCTGAAATTTGGCATAGAGGTTTCTTTTATGATTTGTACTAGGGGTAAGGCTAAATTTATAGGGGATGAGAAGGGGGGTGGAATTCTGAATTAAAAAAACTTTGTTTTTTAAACTTACGATCATATAACTGGGAATATACTCTTCAAAAGATATAAAAGAACATAATCATGTTTCACTGTTTTAGAAAATTCCACTCATAGAATGCTGAAAAAGGGGTTGGAATTTTGAGTGGGAAAACGTTATATTTAAACCTACGGTTATGAAACTTAGAAAATGTACTTTTCAAGGGAAATCAATGTTTTTGGTAATTACTTTTTGTAGTAAAGATGAACTTTATTTTCAGACCGGAAAAAAATGATTAAAACCGTCGAATATGGGTGAGGACCAAATTCTTCGCCAGGAGTGGACGTCTTTCGGCTGATATATGATGATGATGATGATGATATGTGATACTGCAAAAACAAAGGATATTGCACAAGACAATCAAGGAACTCCAAAAAGAGCTCTTGGAATATATGTTGCCATATGTAATGCCAGTTCGGTGTGGACAGGAGAAGAGTTCCAGCTGTAAGACTGCAAAAATGAATAAAGATTTTGGAAGGAGAAGATGGAGCCAAAATTAATATTGAAAGAAATGAAATGGTTGATGGGAGAAAAGTAGGTCAATGTCAATTAGGGATATACTTACCTAGCAGAAACTTAAAATATAGATTTATTTTCGAAAACAACATGATTATTTTATTTTACATCAAAAATAAAATGGATTCACTAAAAGATCGTATATAGGTATAATAATTTGAACATTTTAAACTACACGAGTGGCTTGTATTTACTCGGACCAATATTCGTACGGCTTGTGTTTGTAATTTAAACACTGTTAGAGTCGGTCGAGTCTCCATACAAAACTATACCGTATGACATAAGAAAATAAGTGCGTCATCATCATCCCCTAGCGTTATTCCCGGTTGTGCCCTAAAGGAGCTCAGGCTCCGCTTTGACACCTAATCCTAAGATTTGGCATAGGCACTAGTTTTATGGTAAGTAAATAAGTGTGTAAGTTTAATAAAATAAAAACATTTAAAACTCTACAACTAAAACTGAGTTTTATTTCCTGCCTCACTATAAAGTGAAAGTATAACAATGATCAAGAAGGGTCGGTCCAACAGCACGGCAGCACTCGAACCGCACGCACACAGTAAACATCGTAGTGTGGGTTGCTAATCCTATGATTAGACAGATTTCGACAAAGTCGCGATCGCCTGCGAGAGGCTATCCTCTCGCAGGCGATCGCGACTTTGTCGAGTTGTAACAAAATGTTTGCACGCTCTTATGCTCCGGACATAGGCTACCTTTTCTATACAAAAAAAGGTAATTTTTTAAGTTAGTTTTCCGTAGTCGGGTAACAGTTATATAAACTTTTTGAAAGTTAACTTAGATGAGAAAGCGTTGTGTTGGAAGTGAGGGACCTTCTTTTGCCTCCAGCTGTCAGCACGACGGATCCTCCAGTGTCTAAAGGGTCGGCAACGCTTTTGAGATTCTTCTGGAGTCGCAACACACCGTAGCTAGCGTAGGCCGTATGTTTGTTTGCCACCGTCATGTTGTTAAAAAATCCTACGTTTGGTGTGAATATTCATCTGAGATGAGTCAAGATGTGTTTTCATAATAATAAAACCTCTCACAGACTGGCGCGGACTGAGGTAGCGGTCAATAGTGACAAATGCTATCAAGTTTACTATTGACCGCCACCGCAGGCCGCTCCAGTATGTGAGAGGCCTTATACTTGACACCTCACATGCTTGACAGTTGAATGCTAGGTGTCAAATATATAAAAATACAGATTTGCATATCTGTGGTGGATATTTCACCTACTTAGAAAACTTGTAAACAATTAATATTTATTTTATTTTCATCGTAAAATATCGATTCTGTAAACTGGTGGAAAGAACATGATTTATATATACTTAATAGTTATTTATATATATTAAAATTTTGTTGCACAAAATAAATAAGCACAAAAGGCGGACTTGGTGCCTCACGGTATTCTCTACCAGTCAAAGATAGGCCAAACAGACTTTCAAAAGGTGGGTGCCAGAAACAGACTAACAGAACAAAACTCGTCAGATACACTTATGTAATCGGCTGGCAACCCCCGACCAATATAGACCGGATAGATTGATTTCTTGGAGATTTTTATTATTTATTTCATTGCATGCTTGAGAAAAGTACACTAAAGCACCTGCTTTAGTGTACTTTTCTCAAGCATGCAATGAAATAAATAATAAAAATCTCCAACAAATCAATCTTAAATTTTCATGTCTGAAATGCCGTGATGCGTTTGAGAAATATACATTAATTGCTTTACCATTAAACTCTTAAAACCATTACAAAACATAACGCATCTTACCGAAAATATTTCAATAAGTTTATTAAATTAAAATATCGAAAAGTGAAATGTGAGATCAGCTGATATCCCTTAAGCTATTAAAAGCGAAAAATTAAATGATGTACCGTCGACGACAAACATTATGGACGGTCGACGTCAAATATATGACATGTGTACTCTTTTGCACGTTATTCCTTTGACATTAAGGCGAAATATGTATAGGGACACATCTTTGACGTCTGTACCAACTTTAGTTAAATTATGTAGGAGAAACCGGACGGATGAAGCTCGAAATGTAGCGTATACCGAGTGCTGTTGGATTCAGGAATGCGGAGATTCTACATTTTTAACTTATTACTGAGAAGCTCCAGAATTTCAGCGACATTGCAAAATATGCGCCTAAACTCAAAGGTAAACTTGCACAAAACCATATTCCAAATGAAACAATTTAAACGGATTTTATCACGTACGTGTATTATTCAAAAGGGGCATTGAGGGAAAATCCGAAACTACAAGAGTCACGGAAATTTGGTCTTAGGAAACAAGCCCGATTTTAGAAAACAAAAATACCTCGCCGAATTTTTGATGCCGGTTTTTCTCGAGGCAGAGGTTGTCTTTCCGAACCGGTGCTGGTTTATAGAACGTCATAGTATTTCATAGGTGCAAGTAATATGCCACAAATGAAAAAGAAATAACTTTGACTTTGACTGTAACGCTAACGAAATAATTTATAAACACCAACAGAATATAATATATATCTTTTTGCCAATGAGTGTGAACTACGTAGGTATAGTTTATAGAAAAATCTTAACTTTGCTTACAAGTGAGATACCTATATATATAGGCTAGGAAACATTTAAAATTAATCTAGCGGCATGCTGTCACAATACCTCATGTTGACTATTTACTGTCGATAAATAAAGCCGTTAATTAAACCGCCACCTCACCCGCAAATTTTAAAAGTTTATTACCTTATTACGAAGTGTAATGTAACGTAAATAACGCGCCAAACTTGTAGACCGGGAGGTCTGTTAATTTAGGTAAAAAAATAATCAAAATTGTTTATATGCTATACCGTTAATTGACAAATAATGACATTAGTAAAAGTGACTCTCACTTTCATATTTTAACAATTTTTTTGTGTTTTTTACCATGTATGTTGTGGAAAACAATAAAGGATAAAAAAAAAGATTTAATAAATATGAGGCTTGAGATTTTGACTCAAAATCCAAAAAAAATCTTAAATTCTTGCATTTTAATTTTAATTATGATAACTCATTACATAATTCGGATCGGATGCCGTGCTGAATGCACTGTTTGCACGTAAAGCTGTTTTTATTATTTATTGGCCATATGTTGCTGCCGTACACTATTAAACGGAGTAAATTTGAGAACGCAGAACTCAATTTAAATACTATTCTAATTTAAATGTTGCGCGCTGCACACGCGTTGCTGATGCGTCGCTGACGTGGCGGGCCTGCGTTGCTACACGCCGCCCGCTTGCGGTGTGAATATACCGCTTAAACCGCGCCCGACACGCGCCGCGCACGACACGCGTTCGATGGGTGGAGGCCTTTAAGCAGGTTAAAAAGGGTTGGAAGTATGTATGAGGAACAAGTAAGTTCTGAAGTAAGAGAATTCTTAGGTCATACATAGGTATATACTATATGGTAAACCATTTATTAGTCAAAAGACATAATACGACTGCTAGCAGAAAAGTAGGTTAGGTTCGAACTGCAATGCTCTTAGAACCGAAAAGAAGGTAATTTTTCATTTAACTTGCGGATTATTTTGTTAATTGAGAACTAACGTATGTAAAACTACTGGATGGATTTAGGCAAAAATTTCCAGTAATGTAGCTTTCTTTAATATATTATGAAAAAATATATAATTTAAGCAGAAACGTCTGTTCATGACTTAAGATATTATTATGTGTAAAAACGGAGTTTTCAATTGAAATTTTGCAATTTGAACTAATGAACTCATGGCACTGTTACCTTTTACGCTTAATCCCTGAAGAATTAATTTTAATCCCTTAATTCCTTGGAAGAATATAGGATAGTATTTATCTCGGTAATTATCCCTTAAGATTTATAGAACTTTGTTTGGGTCGGCGATAATTAAGGTTCCGCCTACAACTTTTGGACGGACTAATTTTTGTAATTAGTTTTATATTTTTCGTTTTATTATTTTTTATTTAGTATCAAAAAGAAATGTATTATCACTTAATTAAATCCCTTGTATGTAATAAACAATAATGATTTTATAAACTAACAATATTCCGCCTACAATAATTTAATAGCAATCATTTTTCAAAGACAATAATTGTACGCGGACGATAGTCGCGGGCAACAGCTAGTCTTTTATACAATGTATCTTAATAACGTAGGTACTTTAAAAATGTAGGTACCTACTAAATAGTTATTATATAGCTAAAAATACAGAAAAAAGCTAAAGATTGTTTTCTCTTATGTATGGAGGGTTGATTTTTGGTGAATAAGATTGCTAGCTTACTTATCTAATTAGTTGTTCAAACTGTATAACAAAATAGCTGCCATGGAGAAGATGATGAAAATCAAAAGCAAATTACGAAACTTATTACCTACTTATGTAAACATTATAATATTGCCAAATATTTACACAGAAACCAGATTATTTTAAAACTAATCAAAAAATAATCGACATATTCCGATGTGCTCTAAGAATTAATTTTTATAGCGACGCAGACAAAACATTGCCCCGATTAGCTCACATTTTGAGCACGTATGAAATATGTGTTTGTTGTGTTCTGAGATACGTCACTTTAACGAGTCACGTAAGATGCCAGCTACCCTTTTCCAGAAGCACCGACAGGCAGTATGTAACCGTCTCCAGTGGATCCTTCCACCTTTTATTTGTCAAAAAATATTTCGCCTTTTCGTTGTTTAGAAATCCCATGGGACTGTGGGACTATACTTAAGCTACGCCTATTGGCGCCTTTACTTTGTCCGTCTGTATGACCTTTTTTTAAAAAAGGAAGACCTTTTTAGAAAGCTTTATCAGCACTCTGACGCAGGGTTTATTAACGTTATCAAATTCCCATAATAAGTAACGTTAGGTAACGGTAATATCATAAAAATACCTTAGTACCGGTAGTAAAAACTAAATTTACTTGCTAACATATAATTATTATAACGTAACCCAATTAACATTACTTTTGTCGGTAATTTTACTTTTCATTGCAGGGCTTGTTAACATTACCCAATTCACATTATAAGTATCGTTACGAAGTAACACTATTTTAATCGGTAATGCTACGTTGCCACACCGCGCTACCAATAAACGCACTATTAAAAAGTTATAGCTATAGTGGGGACAGCCGGATGCCGGACAGCCGGACATTGCTAAATATCGAATTCGCTCACAAAATTTCACTAGAATATCATGAGAAATGCGACCTATAGAGGGGACAGCCGGACAGCCGGAGATACATACGAAAGCATTTTTGCCCTATAGTTAATATCGAACTCGCTCACAAAATTTCACGAGAATCTGTTGAGGGATGCGACTGCTACTGACGTTACCTACTCTAACGTTAAAAACATTTAACGATACCTTTGACTTAACGTTAGCTCAATGGACAGCGGGTATCGTTACCATATTTTTACCAGTAAAAAGTAGTATAGGTAACGGTACATGGTTTAATTACAACTTAACGTTAAATCTGTCTCACAGTGGTAACGATACCAACTTTTTAACGTTATTTCAAGCCCTGCCTGATATTTGTGTTGCAAGTGAAACAAATGTATTACACAGCTCTTGCAAATTTTGATTTAACACGGAATATATAATAATAATTATTATTTATTTATCGTATGGCAAATCAGTATTTAGAACCGTGAGATCTTGGAAAATAATAATTATTATTATTATTCACTTACTTGTGTTATATTGTACGCTCGAAAATTATTCGCTAATAAAGGGTTTTATAACATTCAAGCAAACTGAACTACAACAGTAGGCTATTAACGCATACATAAAATATTAAGTAACACATCACGCATATTCTAGTACTTAACTAAAGTAACTAAATTATATTTATGAATAAGGTGTCTGAGTAAACGGTTTTTAAATCGTCGCTGAATTACGGCGGCTCTTATAAGGAAACAAATTACGATTAATATTTATTCTGGTTGAAATGTATTTTGTTACCTTGCACATGTGAATGAAAATATTGTGTAGACCAGTGTACAATTTTTTTTAACAGTAATGTTCCTAAAATCATTTGTTACCAACCTTAATATATGTACATACAATGCACCTAGTATTTTCGCATTCCAATAACTTGATTTCCAGATACAAATATATAATATAATATATGAGTTGTCTATCATTGAAGAAAAACACAAAATATGACATTAAATAAAATAGTATCTCCAAAAAAACACATGTAATCTGGATATCATGTTTTTATTTTTATTAAACGGCACTTAATCGCTTATAATTAACTTATTTATTTACCTCACTGAGGTCTCCCGACGTTTCGGATATGTCGAACCTTCCATGTTCATGGGACAGCTGGCTTCAGCAGGTATACCCTTGTAAATCCTGTGTAGTAAAAATATTGTGTGAGAATCGTGAAAGTTTAAAGCAATATAATGATGCTTTTCCCTCCACATCGCATGGCTGCACCAACTTTCAAGATCGATAAGTACACTGTAATGTACACGCCGTTCTAAGGACCTTAATTGTTACGCAAAAGTTCCTGGAAACGTGCATTGCTAGAGAAATCGGAGCAAACTTCGTTAATACTTCGATAGATATTACAGGGGCCGTAGACAAGGTTACAATCGACAAGCGCTAACGCCAATGTAATGTAGGGGAATGACAGATGCCGACGACACACTTCGTTAACATCTGTCATTCCCATACATTTTAGTTAGGTTTATTTATCGATGTTTGCTTTTATCTAAATCAAATATTTCGCCTGACCTGGTGCTGATGATATTATTTATGAAATCAGCTAGACCAACTGTATCGTGACCATCACACCTTTAATTCTACATCGCTTTCTCTTAAAGTCGTTAATCATGGAGCAGTCCAATGTCCTCGGAACCTATTCACTTTTAATTGTAGAACTTTGAAGGAGGATATCCAACTAGATAAAGAGGAACTGATGAGACCTTTAGTATGTCGCAATAGGGTCTAAATTTAAAGGATAATTAAAATAAATACACTAGCTTGCGAAGCCAATCAGTGGTAATGTTGTAGTGTGAAGATTGATTGCAGTGCCTCCTATCGTCTTGGAGGAAAAACTAAATGGTTGCCGATAAAGAGCACATTGGTTCTATATATGCTACTAGTCGGCTATATTTAGTACGCTAGCTATTTTTAATTTAACGATAAGTACCTATATTTTAGGTTCAAGGTCATGTAATTCAGTAAGCAGGGATATTTCAGAACTTCAAATTATTTAAAGGCAATATTGATGAGTGAGAGAGGGTGATGAGCATAAATATTGGTTTCTGAGTCGTAGATGTTTTCTGTGTTTGTTAACCGACTTCAAAAAAGGAGGAGGCTCTATGTTCCACTGAATGTATTTTTAATTATTTATATCAAGTAAATATATCGCCGTCTAGTACCCATAATACAAGCCTTATTAAGCTTACTGTGGGGTTAGTTCGAATTTTGTAAGATTGAGCCCTTATATTTACATATTTAAAACCGTGTACTAGTCGTTCTCTGCAAAAACATCAAAATAGTACCTAATTTACTTCACGGCATTAAGTATGGCTTGTGACTATGTGACAAATATCATTTTTATTTGTGGCTATATCTATGTATAACATAGGTAGGTAGTTACAGTGCTTCTATTTTCGAAATGTCATTCGGCTTTCTATCCCACTTTATACCGGTCGTGAAAAACAAATGACTGTTCTATCTTATTTACTTATTTTAAAACATTAGTTCAGTTCAGGAAATCATAAAGGCATTAAAAGAAATAAATGTAAGATAAGTTTTTCGGTTTGCCTTTAAATCTAAATATCCACTTGATTGCTCAAAGCTTAGCTGTTACAAATCCCTTATAGGGAATAGTTCGCCTCTGTACAAAAGGTGTAAGTACCTACCTGCTGTATAAAAAAAATACAAAAAACAAACTACAAATTTGACGACCGCTTTAGCCTAGTTGGTAGTGACCCTGCCTACGAAGCAAGAGGTCCTGGGTTCGAATCCCGGTAAGGGCATTTATTTGTGTGATGAGCATGAATATTTGTTCCTGAGTCATGGATGTTTTCCATGTATTTAAGTATTTATTTATCTATATAAGTATGTATATCGTCGTCTAGTACCCATAGTACAAGCTTTGCTTAGTTTGGGACTAGGTCGATTTGTGTAAGATTGTCCCCTAATATTTATATATTTTTATTTTATTTAAATAGGCCACAAGGGCACCTTTACAAGTCAAAAAGTACATCTATAAAATTTTAATCGTACATCATTCTCAAAGTTTTACATGTTAATAAAGCAATAAGTACTTTTCGAAATAAATTAACAATCCAGATTTCTTAAGATGTAAAACACAAATTAAGTATTCAGTTTGTATAAAAATTAATATTTTATTTCAATTTATATTCAATTTAAAAATTATATGCATTAACACGTTATTTAAATGTGAAACAAGTTAATTTTCACACTAATTTGTATGCTTAATTTTCGTCACAAAGCTGACCCTGAGTTAATTTTTGTTGCACATTAAAAAAAAATGTAGCAAATGTGAACTCTTTATAGTCTTTATTCAAAAAACTTCTTACGGTTTGGATGATTTAAAATTCAAATTCAACTCAGTATATAGTTGTACTCACTCTTTGGTCTCAGGTCGGTGCTGCGGCTGATCAGGCCCAATTACTTAAGCGCCGCAAATACTCTTCTCTAGTTCAGAACTACGAGTTTGTGACGCTTGCAGTTGAAACGATGGGACCCTGGTCAGCCGACATGAAGGCCTTCCTGAGGACCCTGTCGTCGCGGCTGGTCCACGCCTCAGGGGACCCCAGAGCTGGCGCGTACCTTTCACAAAGGATCGCCCTTGCGGTCCAAAGGGGAAATGCCGCCAGCGTCATGGGGTCCATACCGCAGACAGAACTTTTCGATGGACAATTTTTTTGTAATTAGTTTTAATTTTTCGTTTTATTATTTTTTATTTAGTTTTGGATTCAATTATATTTCTTATTTGACTGTAGTTACACGGAGTAAAAAAAAAACAATATTCAAATAGTAGACAGAAAGTCACTTTGCCTCCTGGGTTCTCCCTCTCCCATCTTTGAAGAATCTTTTCCCGGCTACTATTTCTAAATTCCAAATTCACGAAAATTGTTTACTCGAAATCAGTTCTCATTATGCTCTTGTCATTCTAAAGTTTTGCCTTTTAGCCCCAAAATTTAATTATGTGCTCCGCTGTTGCCGTTTTTGGAAACATCAAAGTTTGCTTTCACCAACAGACGATTTAGTCAAAATTTGTTTAGAAATAGTTTCAAATATTCAGCTCAACGAACCATCTTGGTTACAAGCATCGCTCCCTATTCAGTTTGACGGCTTAGGTATCCGCAAAATTTCGAGTGTTGCTTCTCCAAACTTTTTGTCGTCCACTCATAGCACGTCACATCTCATAGGTAATATCCTAAGGGCCCACAAACTATGAGACTGCGAGCTTGGAGGATGCCAAGAATGCTTTTGCTTGCACTCAACCTAAAATCTCAAAGGAGCTGGGATAATATTTTTTGCGATTTAACTTACAAATCGATTCTCAGTCGGAGCCATAGAGGCTGGTCACTTGCTGCATGCCTATTGCCCATCCTTCTCTAAATACCGGTATACCTGCCTGGATCCGACCTCTCTTCGCCTGGCGACTGGTCTGCGGCTTAGGGTCACGGTACGCTCTCCTCACATATGCCCTTGTGGCACGGACGTGGACCGACTGCGTCACCACGGACTATGTCGTTAAAAAAGTCCAGGCCGCTTTTAAAGACATGCGACACTTGACATAATCCGATTATCTTTTGCCACCATCAATGTGCCTGAAAATGGGACCCACCTGGAAGCATATACTTACAAACAAAAAAACATAACGAATCGGCTCATCAATGACGGAGTTCTGAGGTAACAAACATTGAAAAAAAAAAAACAACCGAATTGAGAACCTCCTCCTTTTTTTGAAGTCGGTTAAAAATATCCTCGTAACGATTCGAATCGTAATCCGTAGGTAACCAAAATATAATCACATTACATTACTCCCCTAGGGCGATAAAGTAGAGAATATTATCTCAGGTCGCAGCAACAATGTAATCTAAGGCTATTTGTATTACTGCCCTTGGTGAGTACAAAATAAGGCGTTTTCCGTACGTTAAGCGGGCGATAATTTTCGACTTACTGTCTTGATGTGACGTAATATTGTAATTTGATCTTTCACTATCTTCATTAACAAATACTTCGCAACAATGCAAAGATTTTCTATTAAAATTCAACACAACACCCCTCTTCAAAGAGTGTTCAGAATTTAAACAACACCCGATTTAGGTACCATCTGAGTTTCATAATCCAGCAAAACGTCGTAGCATATGCTTTCACACTTGAACTTGCAAAGTTATAAATGCAGCCGCCAGTATCGCTATCAGTATACTGTAAACCTCAACTTTTTATAAGAAAACATAAGTTCTAGTTTCAGCCACCGCCTTTTATAACTTTGTTTTGTTACTTCGGGAGACTTTGTGGCGAGGCAATAACAAAAGTGCATCTACATTTTTATAGCTAGCTCAGCGGATGTTATCTAAAGTAGATATGAGGTAGAAGAGTGAAATTTCTTAACCGTGCATTATTATTGAAATCTTTTTTCTTGTTAAGTTATTTTTATTTATTATGTTTTTTTGCCGTCTTTAAACCAAAAACAAAATTTCAAACGTAAATTTAACGTGTACTCCCTTTACAGAGGTCACTACGAATTCTGATTGCTACATTTTGGTATAAACTTTGGTACTCAACTGTTATGCATCAAATATTTGACCGGTGTCAAAATCTGGTAAGATTTATGTTGATTCAACAGTTTCGTCATGATACGTTTCTATTAGCAGTGAACACAAAATGTTCCATCTTGTTTACACATCGCTCAGGTGTTAAAATGTTTACATCCAAACCAGATGTTGAATGTCCTAAGTTTCTTGTTCCCTTCAGAGTCCGACTAGCTTGACAAAGGTTCGTAAGAGATACTTAAATCTAACCAACATTTGTGTTTTCAATTAGGTAGTTTGATGTGTTGTTTGTAACTACTTTCATGATTGATATTTCGTTAGACATTTCTTTATTGATTTTTGCAAAGAGCCTCATTTAGTTTGTTGTTGTAGACCGTTTAAAGCTGGTTTTCCACCGGAGGGGCGAGATGAGACGAGACGATGCGAAAATTGAAATCGTATGGGACTTACTACCTATTTCCACGGAGCGCGCGGCGGTGCAAATAGGTAGTAAGTCCCATACGAATTTCAATTCTCGTCTCGCCTCGTCTCGTCTCGCCCCTCCAGTGGAAAACCAGCTTAACTCAGTCCTCGCCTGCGTGGCTCGCGGATGTAGTGGTTTGACGATAACGGGGGGGCGCGCGTCGTGCGTGCGGGCGCCAGGCTTCGCCTCCCACACGTTGCCCGCGTAGGCAAGGAATGAGTTAAGCTGTCGAACTGTAATGGTAACAGTACCGATGGTTAATAAGTGATCCATTAGACCAATTTTAATGTGAAACACTAAAAATGACCACAAGTTTATCGTAAATATCTATAGTACGACGGAAAAACTTGAACTACAACCGCAGGGATGACGCAGGTTTGCTTTTGGTAGTTTCCATTGGTATGTACAAAACTTCTACAAATCTTAAGACCTATCGTATTTTAAGATAAATTAGAATAAATCCAAAGCCAGTTCAAACAAAAATCAACTGAAAACAGTGGCACACAGAGTTGAATTTACGCTGGAAGGAATGTAGGTACTGCAAAATTAATTGTGTAATTACTTTTTAGCTCGATTATTGGGGAGCGGCACAGGACTGCCTTTTCAAGTTAGTATTTCCTTGGGCTTAATTATATTGTTAAAGCACAAAAGAGAATCGTTAAAAATCTGTGTAGATTGAGCAAAAAGTTATATATAATAACGTTTATGGAAACTGCCATTTATAACTTTGAAACGAGTAGGAACTTTTTTTTGTAACAATGTAGAAATTATTCCCTTTTCAGTATTATAAGAGCCGGCGTTAAAAATAACGTAAAATCCTACTATAATATTATAAATGCGAAAGTTTAGATGTTTGGATGTTTGTTACTCAATCACGCTTAAACGGCTGAACCGATTTGAATGAAATTTTGCACGAAGATAGTTTATAGCCTGGATTAAAATATAGGATAGTTTTTATCCCGGGTTCACTCGGACGAAGTCGCGGGCGGAAGCTAGTAAACTAATATGAGGATCGTATAATCACAATAGAAGAAAGACTCAAAAGTAAATTAGGATAACATTGAAAAAAAAAACAATAGATACAATATCACAGAGTGAAAACACTGAAACTGAATGCGGGGTTTAAGTCAATTTAAAGAGAATTTGATGTTGTTATAATTACTTTAAATCATTATGTATATCATCATTATACTTGGGTAAATGAAACTAATAATCATAGTTACTTAATATATAAATACGATGTAAATGGAGGCGCGTTTAGTTTAAGATTGTATTGACTGTAACTTAATAATGAATATCTCTAACAATAACAACGAAGGTCTTGTCAATTCCATGAAGTAAACGAAATATGAAATTTCTAGTCATATTTAACAAGTAAAAGACAAAGACCCGGAAATGTTATTTAACTTACCAATGGAAATAATTAATGAAAGTATTACGATGTGCCAAAAATCTTTCAAAGTTTTAATTAACGGTACATTTTGCCTGCTGCCAGAATTGGTGCCAAAACAACTCATTTTCACGAAGTTTCAATGGTCAGTTTTGCAAATGTACCCAAATGCCAGTGTTCCAGTTGATGGCATAGGCTTTGCCGAGCAATTGGTTTCATATATTTTTTCTTTATCATGTATTCTGTTATTCATGGGCACGCACTTCTAAAATTTACGCTTATTGTTATTTTATTTGTATGAGTTACTTTAAAATGTAAAAGAATAAAGTTTTTAACGAACTTTAATAAAAATATTACATTGTTTGAACTGCAGTAGATTTAAATTGAACATTTTATGTATAAAACCCAATAGCGATTAGTTTTTATTTTTATAAATCGTCTTTCATTTTTATGTGTTTCCTTTTTGATTGGATGCATATTGTAGCATCACTATGCTATGTAGGTACTCGTGGAAGTTGCAAAAGCTATACGGTTTTCTATATTTTTCAATATTCAAATTTAAGTGCATGGAGGCGAGGTCAAAATCAATTGAATCTGCATATCCAATGCAATCTACATTTTTCTTGTATATTGGAACAATACTGTCGACAAAAATCATTAGCAAAAAAGTACATTGGTATAAAATTCCTGAAGACAAAATAAAAAAAAAGCTGACAGATGTATTAGATGTATGATCTTCCTTACGAATGTTTTTCTATGTTTAGTTTTCCTAACTTCAGAAGAACAAAACAGTTGATTTAAGAATTTCTTATAATGTCTTTGTTGCGATTAGAAGAAAAGTTAAACTATGCAATGCAGGGTAGTTTTATGTTTATTTTTCAGTTAACTTTTTTATCAATTAGAAACACGTTTTAGACGTATTAAATTTTACATAATTTTAGGCATGTTGTACGTAGAAATTTAATTTATCGATTATTTGACTGAAAAAACGTCCATTATAAGGTCACTCGTATATACAAGTTTCGAATGACTTTCTTGCTTTAGGAATTTTGGACGTAAAAATGTTGATATTACGTTAGCCCTTTTATTTTAGTCCTCATTATCTGTAATTGTACCTTTTATGATACATGAAAGATCAACGATGTGGAAGAGTTTGATTAGAAGTAGGTAGAAACTTGCTTTGTGTTTTAGGATTTTTGGTTTCTTTGGAGAGTACATAATTGCCCTTTTCTCATTGTTTGTGAATAGAATATGATTATTATACTACTATCTGCTTTATACGTTTTGAGATTAATCAAAATTTTATTTAACTATATGTAGACATGTTTTTTAAGTATTTAGAAACATTTCTGTTCTGGATTATTTGACTGGGCCAAAATTAAATACAACTTCAGATACAATGCAGTTTGAAATTAAGTGGTGATTCACTTCACCGGAATGATTATAGCGTGGATGAAGAATAATATGCTTAAAATAACAGTTTCGTAAAGTTTTTTCTTCCATTATCATTCCCAAGAATACATTAATATAACGCCTCTTGGGTACAAACTGTCAATGTAGTTAGCAATAGGTTAGTATATCTCACTAACTAAACTTTTTACTGTAATGTCTCAATATACGGGTAATTTGATTAAGTATCGGTATTTTGTTTTATAATCAACTGCTATATCTGTGTTAAACTTATAATGTGCTTTATTTTCGATGCTAGGTAATTTCCATTCCCCTTATGACTTGAAAGCTGTTCGATTTCGTTACGCATTGTACGTACATCAGGTAGATCTAAATGCCACTATTTGTATTAGTAGGGCAGTTTTAGGTGATAATGTGGACACGCTGGACAAAAGCTAGGTTCATAGCTTTAAGTTTTTGATAGGAATCAACTCCTCCGTCAGCTATCTTTAATTTTATGTCGGTAATTTTTAATTATAATATATCATTCATATCTCGAGTTCTAAATAACGTAGAATCACTTACTTGGTGGACATGACCTAACTAGTGCCTGAAAAAAAAATGGTGCTTTTGTCCAGCGTGTCCACATTTATGTCACTTTGTTCGAGCACTCTGCCCCACTATATGGGGAAATATCAGTTTAATTGCCCATACGTACGTTCGAAAAGTTACGTAAACGTCCCTCTGAGGTACAAATAGAGATTATTTTTGATTACAACTGACGTTTTGAAACATTATCATGGTTGCTATAAGCAGAGATTAGATTTTAGGCGTGTTTTTCCTAAAGTTTGGGTCTTACCGTCACCAGTTCACGAGCTGTATGTGCAAAAATCAATGGCAATACTCTTATCATTACGTACGAAACCAGAAAATGTCTATTTATTATCCAATGTTGAGACCTTTTCTACAAATCTAACACGACAAACGTCCTCTGCATAAGTAATTTCGAATTCAAAAGGTCAATTGAAGACGTACAATTGATTGCACAATGACTGAATGAGTTTATTGCGATGCAGTTTCTTGCTCTGATTGATAAAGTGTCGGACTTTGTCGTTGAGTTTAAATCGAATTGATCGAATCAATGTATTCAGAGATTGATGAGCTGTTAGCTTAGTTAGGGACTTAATTTAGAACGATGGGCAGAGTTGCCGATTCCATTTATGGGGGTAAGGATTACTAATAATGGTAGATGGTGATGTATGCAGTGACTTGAAAGTCTTTTGGATCATTTTGCATTCTAATTGGATTTTTCAGTGTATTTTGCACGTTCGTTCTAATATGCAATACAATACAATACAAATATTCTTTATTGCTCACTAGACATAGTAGATAATAGAAAAAAAGAGGTAATTTAAATATAAACAATGTGCATATGTTGATAGATCTTCAGCTAAACTCGGCTCCTACACACCTCCAAGGTGCAAGTTTAGCCGAACGCGGCCGTGGCCGGACAGTAACATTGTCGTTCGCACATACTCGAGCGGCCATCAGTGTCACCACAGAGCAAGGACTAATATCCTTCCTCTGTGGTTATCGCGTTCATCTGGCTGTGGTCAGCGTTGCCACACATACACACATGTGTGACAACGATGTAAGCATAGGCAATACAACAAGTGGGCACGAGATACAATGTCAAATCTCTTGTCCCTTAGCGTGTATAGGCTTTTTTGTTTATCACCAGCTTGGTTGTCTACACCTGTCAATATATTGTACTGGGATATAGTAAAACTAAAGTATATAGACATCAGATGTTGAGGATGTATTAGTCTTCTGATCCTTCTCAATATAATCAGATTACCTCTTTCATCTTATAATCCTCTATCTACGACGATAACCTTAACTATAAGAAAGAGTACGTGCTATTCGGTAGAGCAGTATAGTATTTTTCGCTGTTGTAGCTGTCAAAATTCGGCTATGTTAGACAGGATCTTCTATATTTCTTCCGATTCGTAAGCTTTGTACGCGAGTAAGCGAGCATATGAAACACTGTCAAGAGTACAGACATAAGTTTCACATTCTATTGACACCAAAATGTGAATTTTATGTCTCGGAATGACTCTCCTACTGCTTGCTGTACAAAAATTATTTGATTTGATAATAGAACATTAAAAACTAAAATGAGTGTACATTTTAAATTTTTTCTTTAAAAGATTTATTTTACTGATTGAATGTGATCTATTGTTGGCTATTTGAAAATTCAGTTATATTTTATATTTCATACTAGCTTCCGCCCGCGACTTCGTTTCCCTTATTTTTTACGTTACCCTTACCGAAGATTCTAGTCCTTAATTTCGTTGTTCATTTCATTAGTCATTTGTTCTGAGTAGCATGGGCTTTTCCAGTTTATTTATTTATTTATATAATCATACAAAATTTATACAGTTTGACAGTAAGAAACCAAAGCACTGTACAATTTATAATTATTAACAATTTAAAAACCGAAAAAAAACAATATTTAAACATCCATCGTTTCGCAGTATCTCAGACAAATGTGACATACCTTCGCCCATCGACTAGCAAATACATCACATTCAGGTGCTTGTGACAGAAGCGAGTTCAACAGTTTTAGTGCCCGAATAGCAGGGGAGTTTCTGTGTGCTAGTACGAGTTGATGGGACTGCCAGGGGATTGTGACGTCTCAGTCGCAGGACTGCTTTGGGCACAAAAGGTATAGTGAGTTTTACGGCTCGTGCTACTAGATCCGGGCAGTCGGTGCGCCACGTAAGATACTGCACGTGGTCACCAGAAGAGTGTGGTTACGCCTTACTTCAAGAGAATTAAAGCCCAGAGAACCTAGCAGGAACTTGGTAGGGTACAAGAAAGGGTAGAGGGAGTACAGTTTCTTATACATAAATCTCAGGAAGGTTTTCTGTACTTTCTCCAATAACAAGGCGTAAGTACTTTCAGCTGGGTTCCATATGATGCTTGCCACCTCAAGCTTACTCCGGACAAGGGCCGTGTAGAGCAACGTAATTCCGCTGGGATCATTAAAATCACACGCATTTCTAATAACAAAATCCCAGTCGCTTGTAACAATCAGTAGCTAGCCGCTTGATATCGTGCTACGTCGACGTTTCTTGAATATTCCAAAGCCCATACACTTGTCTGTAAATTTCCGTAAGCATCGAATGTTCTATTCGCTTACCGTTTCTAGAACATTCCATGCTACTTACTTACTCGGCGTTTTGAAAATGTACTCACCATTAATTTAAAACATACAAAAAGTGCATGGCGGTCGCTGGACTCGAACCCGGGCACATCGGCTCTTCAACCGCCGTTTGTACCGCTGGGCTATCAGTAGCAGTAGACATCAGTGTCTTACGCGACACCGCGAATCTCGAAATCCCTTGACGGCCTGACAACCAAATTGTTATTAACCCCGCCGTCGTAACAATAAGTATTTATATCTATTAAATATATCATCATCTACTACCCTTAAGACAGGCTTGTAAGATTGACGAAGAGTCCGGCATTCCCCCTTTGGACCGCAAGAGCACTCCGTTGTAATAGGTACGTGCCAGTGCAGGGATCCCCTGATAAGGACCAGCCGCGACGACAGTCAACGGGCGTTCACAAAAGAGTTCATATCGGCTGACGGTCCAACGATTTCTACTACAAGCGCCGCAAACTAGTTTCTGGTATTATGACAGGCGTATAGTTTGATGATTTTTCATTACCCTCCCAATTCACAATGATTTTAGATTTGCTGTGAACGAGAACATTTCAAGAAAGCCAATATAAATTGGGCAACCAGAAAAGTTTTCTCATTTATTTCTGATTTTGGTGTCAACCTTTTGTCTTTGTTGGTATTCATGTGACCGGAGACAATTGCATTTGTATTCATGAGAAAAAGGACGTCTCTGGGATATCGCTTTTCTCATACATGAGTATGTCTCTTCCATTAGGTGTTTACCCTTGCATTGTTAATTCCGAAGGGTAATTTGTCCAAAAGGTTTTTTTCGAATTTCCTCATCCAAATCATGTTCCGCTGAAGGAATTTGAATATTACTCTCTCTCTCTGAAACTCTGTATAACCTGTATATGGATTTGTGTTTTTGGTGATGAGTAAGCACGTCAGAGCTCTCGAAGAAGCACTATATTACTTGTTAGCGGTATATAAGAAGTTTAGGTATTACACTGGCGGCACTTGAATATTTTCGATGGGCAACCCGGAACAAAAAAAAACTGCAGAGTTAAGAGTATATAACTAGTGGCAAGCTGGTGGGACAAGCTGGTGGGAAGGCTTGTATGGGCGCTCCATCACTCTGCTATCTATATTTCTATACTAATATTACTCTGTCATCTGTAGTCCTGTAATACTCGCGTGCCTGTTTATTTTTCACATTATTATTTTTTTATTTCAATGAAATGAATCGATAATAAAGCCTGTATATTTATTCAACCTGCTCACAAAATTTCATGAAACTCGGTTGAGAAATGTGACCTGTAGAGGAGAACTTCCAGATGCCGGACATACGAAGGAATTTCAGCCCAAGCTCAAACGGAGAACTCCCTTCGCTTTGCTCGCTCGTCCAATAAAGAGGAAAAGCCTGTGAAACTATAGCTTTGTAAGTTTGTACGTAACGGAAACACTTATCCGATTTCAAATATGCAAACTTACAAAGCTACACTCACAGGCGCTTCCTTTTTAGGGTTCCGTAGTCAACAAGGAACCCTTATAGTTTCGCCATGTCCGTCTGTCTGTCTGTCCGTCAGTAACCATTACTACTAGAAAACTGTAATTCGGCATGGGTATAACAATCAATCACGCCGACAAAACAGTACAATAAAAAGTTGAAAAAAAATTTTTTTTTAGGGTAGGTACTTCCCCTACACCTAAAGCGGGGATGTCATTTTTTGTCGTTAAACCCATGGTGTGGGGTATCGCTGGATAGCTCATTTAAAAATATTATGGGTTTCCTTTCCAAAACCATTTTTTAAATCGGTGATTAATTTGCGAGATATTGGGCTTTGAAGCCCTAATTTTTGTTCGAGTCATGTGTCCCCCCCCCTCTGCCAGCTAAATGGCTACTACTGGGGATGTGAAATTTTTTGTGGTAGTAGTACATATAATTAATTTAAAAGGAAAACTATCACGGTCAAGTAGGAATAAATATTTACCGACTAATAGTCGACCAACTTAATGTGTACTTGGAAAGGCCCATTTTCGTACAAATTCGGCCGACGCAACCGCACAACTAAGACAGACAGGCAATACGCAACCCTACACTGCGCGTGGCCGGACACGCACTTGGCCACTTTTTTAACATTACTATTACACAAGTTTCAAACTAACGACTGACCTCGCCTGAACCACTTTGCAGCTTAGATCCCAAGGGGTGAAAGGCCTTTTATCTTAGAAAAGATATAAAAGGGTGACATTCGGAAAACCTACAACCTGTCGACAAAAGAAATCGCACAATGGGAGCACAAGTAAATAAAATGCGTGAATGATCTATGTGCAAATCAAATCACGAGTAACCTGACTCTTTTGCTGCTGAATAGCGACTTTGTTTGATATCCGTGGAGGATTTTTATAAGGCATATATACATATAAGCGGCTGGAGAACACGGTTTTGGGATACTGATAACAGACGATGTGAGGAAGTTATGTGACTGCCATCAGACCTTCCAACCCAGAGGGAAAACTAGACCTTACTGGGATTAGACCGGTTTCCTGATGATGTTTTCCTTCACCGAACAGTTAACGATACAATTTTCGCTGAATAATGCACATCTTTAAACTTATAAGTAAAGGGTCAACATTTAAATTAAAGGAATTCGTTTGATGTGTGGTCGTCTGAAACAAACGACATTATTTTTAGTAAACGGGACGAAATCGCGTATTTGTATCTCTTTATATATGTCATTTATCTCTTTGAGATCACACGCGTTTCGGATGGTGTTACAACACATGTCGGTCGCTTGCTCGCTCGTGACCAAGGATGTTGTGACAAATGACATTGTTAGGAGATACTTAGATTCTTGTCAACAACTTGTATTGCTTTAGGCCCCGAAGATATATCAAAACAGATACTCGTACCAACCCTGTCCATAAATCTTGAATGGTGAGTTTCATAAATTCATCGGTTAGATTTTATTTTTCTCTCTAGGAGGATAAACGACTGTCTCTATTCGGTGTGTTGGATTAGGCTTAGGTTGAATCACTAATTAAAAAATTGTTGTAAGAAACCGATAATATTTTTGAACAAGCTATCTAATGATACCCCACACTATGGGTTTAACGAGAAAAAATAATTACATCCCCACTTTAGGTGTAGGGGATGTACCCCAAATAAATTTTCTAGTAGTAATGGTTACTGAGCTAAGCCGAAGACGAACGGACAGACGGACGGACGGTTTAGACGGACATGGCTTAACTATAAGGGTTCCTTGTTGGCTACGGAACCCTCAAAACTCGTGTAGAAAACGCTTCGTTATTTTGTTATTGACTGATAAAGAAAGATCTCTTGATAACCCTAGTTCCAGCGGAATTTGGATAACAAATTATTTCCTATAAATCGGAAAACTGCTTTACCGATAATAGTTTTTCCTGCTATCGTCATTTGTTACCGTACCCAAAATTCCACTTAAGTGAAGTGGCCGAAAGATTTATTATCCATCCAAGAGAATAAATTAGATTATATGCAGATTGAATTTTCGGTAGGTTTCTTTTTTTGTCTGATAATGGATCGTTTATTGGAGTTCAGTAGATCACTCAAACGCACGTACATCTTGACTTGACATATGGCATACCAATATGATACTTATCATTGTAATTTGAGCGCTCTCATCCATACGAGCAACGAGAAGAACGAGTAGATATCATGTGTATATGCTATTTATGAATCCCGATTTACCTCCTGCGGGCCTAAGATGGTTGCCATTATATCACTTATCGTTGTGGATAAAACATCCGTCATTCTCACACTCACATACTTGTCAGAACGTGACGAATATCTTATTGGCAGCGATAAGCTAAACCCGGTGTACTATAAAAACCTCGATTTATCAGAATGTACTCCCGATTTCCTACTGAATGTACTATATTCCAATTCAGGCAATGAAGGAAATATAGCCAATATCTCAAAATGTTTCCGAAGTGGAATTTTCTCATTTTTCTCGCCTTCAGCTGAAAGGGGTGAAACGATGATTGCTAGTTGCAAATCAAAACGATGCCATTTTGCCTTTTGTGATAATTGAAAACGCGTTGAATCCAAACCTTTACGGGATTATTTTTCCAGCATTATTTTTACCTACCAACTGAAATCGAGGTAACGAAAACAGGTACATAATGATTGTAGACAACATTTTATAGGCTTATATTTTCTATATTATGTGTTTAATGTTATATTAATTAATTGACTTATTATACTTTTTGTTAACGTCTGTCTGTATGATATTGAAGGAAGATGAAGTATGGTAATTTATTTACTATCTTATGTCCCGGTTCAAATCCTGGGTCGGAAAATATTTGTGTGATAAGCATGAGTATGGATTTTTAACTATTGGACGTTTTTTTATGTATTTAACTACTCACTTCCTTGTGGCAACCACAGTTGCCAATTTCGCGCACCCCTAAACCTTTTAATTGAATTCTTTTATTGTATCGGTATGTTTAATTTGGTTGTTATTTTTTAATAATAATTACGAATTTAATGTATATCCGGGACATATTGTTATTGTAATTTAAGCATTTAAGCTTATTCAACGTATATTTGCAAGCATTGTGAATTTTAATGTCATATTAAAATTTAATTTGTATGCCTACCGGCGAAACATAGCGCCACACTGCACCTTTTACACAACCACTCTATAATATATGTTTACAAATAAAACACTTACTTACTACCATCATCGTCTCGTACACATATGTAAGCCTTATTGAGCTTACTATAGGGCTTATTCGATTTGTGTAAGAATAGTTCCTAATATTTATTTGCTTAATATAGTTTATTCCCGACCGAAGAATTCCAACAATTTCAATGACGTTAGATTATAGGGTGTCCCTGAAGAAGATTTTCCATAGATTATGTATGGAAAATCCTGCGTTCCTTTTGGGACATCCTTTATAATGGAAGAACCAGTACATAGTAGTTTCCGATTCTACCAGATAGTTGTTCTGTTTCAAACTTTATACTTTCTTACTGCTTAGGAATTGTTTCCTTTGAGTCACTTTGGTCCGTCTTTCTATTCTATTCTAAGGATTGTACTAATACACAGGTGAAAACGTCTTCGTATCCAATTGTTGATAAGAAACTAGAAAGTTCATTAATTTTGGTAAAACTAGCCGCATTGTGACCATTTGATTTCCCTCAAGATTAAGTAGGGTTGAGGCAACGTCTGGCTGTTTACGATTGTTAAAAAACAAATTTTTATTTTTTCACGTACAGGGAATGCGTTTATTAAGGGAATACCGTATAGAGGAGCTCATCGTGTAGAGGAGCACCATGGGATCGCTTGCATTCCACCAAGATGACGCCTCGTTATAAAGAAACATAATCCCTCAGCGGCGTTAGCCCTCGCCATCGTGTAGAGGAGCACCATGGGATCGCTTGCATTCTACCAAGATGACCCCTCGTTATAAACAAACACAACCCCTCAGCGGCGTTAGCTCTCGCCATCGTGTAGGGCAGCACCATGGGATCGCTTGCATTCTACCAAGATGACCCCTCGTTATAAACAAACATAACCCCCAGCGGCGTTAGCTCTCGCCATCGTGTAGGGTAGCACCATGGAATCGCTTGCTTTCTACCAATATGACCCCTCGTTATAAAAAAACTTTTTTTTTTCGTTGGGGGAATTCGTTGATGCACCGTCCGCCCGGTCAGTCATAAACAAACCTAACCTAACCTAAGCCTACTCTATGCCTCAGAAACAATATAAAAACTAGTAGCAAGTATATAGTTACAGCATAAATTATATTATATTTAACGCTACATTGCGTACAACTAACTACTGTACGTTTATATTACACTAGCTAACCGCGCGGATTCGCTCGCGAATCGCAAAGACTGACGATTTCTCAATATAATTTGAGACGTTGGTGCCGTTAAGAAGCCTAAGTCTTCTGGTAGATGTCGCTACATGTCTCCCTAAGGCGTTGTAGGAAGGAACTGATTGAAAGATTTGGTGACCGAACCGGATTGTTACGATAGCTCAGTTGGTTAGTAGCGACGGGCCATGAATGCCTGTGGTCGCCGGTTCGAATCCGGCTAGGAGCATTAAAGTTTTCCTATCATTTAAAAAAAAATCATTCCTGTAGCAGCGTTACTGCTTAATTCAAAATTAACTTATACTTTAACTTACTATATTAGGTATGTACCTAGACAATCGTATTTCTTACTTGTCTATTCCTAATGAACGAAATTTAAGAAAATGGATCATTATTAAATAACGTTGAAATATTTTCTTCTCGGGCCTTGCATAATAAGTTGTAATTTGTAATACAAAACCACTTTTCTACTTCTTTTATACGCAATTAAGAGACTTTTATTTCACGTTAAATTACATGTCATAATGCAATAGGTCTCTAGTTCAGATAGAAAGTTTCTTGTCATTTTATGATCCTAACTTATCACAGTGATTCATCTGATAATTCCGAACTAGCGGATAGTTATTGATTAAATAGATCAAACAACAGACTACCAAATTGAACATGGTGACCATAAATCTACTAACTAATGAAAATGTCTAATCGAATATATTTATGTAGTTAAATAAATAAATAAACATTTGCGGACATTCTTACACAAATCGACCTAGGCCCAAAATAAGTAAAGCGTGTACTATGGGCACTAGACGATGATAAACATACTTATATTGATAAATAAATACTGTATTTAAGTATTTATTTATCAATATAAGTATGAAAAACAAAACCATGTCTCAGGAACTAATAAAATGCCCTTACTGGGATTCAAACCCGGAACCTCTAGCTTCGTAGGCAGGGTCACTATTAACTAGGCTAAACCAGTAAACCCTATGGTTAGCCGTGGTTTATTAGAATTATTACATGTTTTAATTGCTTACTAAATAATTAATCTCAGTTTAATTGTATTACCCCATTACACAAAAGTGAACAGGCAAACCTGTCGAAGGGGTTTTCTATGAAGTAATGGGTAAATAATAACAAGCATCGTAAAAACCTGCTCTAAAATTTTATAGGACCAATAAAAAATCAGCCGTTTGCGGATATTGTGTTCTGCAAAATGTTAACCCATCTGCCATAATTGTGGTGATGTTTCCAAATTATCTGTATTATTAAATATTAGTCTTACGCTAGGTTTGTACAATAATAATATAAAAAGTAAAATATAAACTATACGTAGAAAACATATAAAACCAACGAACCGAACGAAACGACTATCGGGACAGTGATCGTCGAATCAAAAACCCACATGGCGGTTACCTCGTGAGCCAGTTCTAGCTTGGCTTTATCCTTCTTGGCTCCAGGTTCTCGGGATGATGATGTCCACGAGCACTGCCTGACCTATTGACGTGATGACAGATCGATGCCAATAGATTCCAAATTATTATTAGGTGCTTCTATGCAATGATATTTTTGCTTATATGTTTAAGAAAAAGCTTTTACTTCAAATCAATTTCAGGAATGGTCGTTCAATCTTTTATTAAGTTTTTTTAGTAATAGGATCAAGAATTTAGGTTTTATTCGACCCCGCCGGAGGGAGATACTTATCTATACTAAAATCTCCCAACCTAAGAAATAATTCAGTTTTTATTAAGAGGAAAAGTTACGGTTAAATTATTCCCTGCTAAGGTATATTAATAGTGCTTCGCCGTACTCCGTAGCAGCTTAACTAAATATGTAGCGAATATTGCCCGTAGGCCTTAGAGTAATGTGTGATTAGCGGTGAATAATTATTGAAATGGTCCCGCTGGAATAAAAATAATTCTAGCAAGTACTTAAATGAAAGTTTTCTCAGATAAGATGACAGGTTTAAAAAATGTTTTGATCTATAATTTTTCAACATAAGATAAAACATACAACATAATATAAACCTAGAGGCCGATCGATGATCAATATTTCCACGTCGTTAAATTACGATAGAATACTGTAACACTGTTCACAAGAACTTGAATATAAACATATTCTATTCTATTATTCTATCATACGAACACAAATGTCGATGCGACAGATAAAGACAAATGATTTTTAATGGCATTTTAGCTAAAATAGGTTCGTTGAATGTTTATACGGCCATTAGGCCTGCAAATTGGGAAATTCCGGCAACACCCAGATTACCTACGTCTTAAGCAGAGGTCTAAATGAGCGTTTCTCAAAAAAAATGCCACTATTATTAATTGTACTTCTAGGAATTTTATGTTAACTATTTCCACTCAGAATCAGGAGCTCTTTCGAACCTGGTAGGACAAAAAACTGTCCCAAAGATATTTTTCCTATTGTGTTACCATTTACCATACACTTTGTATGGTGGTAACACAATAGGAAAGTTCAAAAATGTATGAACATTTTGGGACACTTTTTTTCTCCTATTGGGATAGAAAGACATCGTGATTTTGAGGAGAAATAACATAAAAGTTGCAGAAAATCTCCGAAAATATGTAGTGGCATTTTTTTTGAGAAACGCTCAAATGTCAAACAGAATCAATAATACGGAATTCGCCATACGGACATCATCACTAAGTACTGTAGGATTTTTATTTTGAAGAATCGCGACTGCAAAGAAAATCATGGCCATGTTGGTTTATTTGCTTATGTTTTATTTAAAATATGATAATCATAATACTAACAATAAAGCTGATAAACAAAACACAGACAGTGTTAATGTTAATTATCAGAATTCGCTTTGTTTTAGCGCAAAAAATATTAACACTTCCTTGTTAATTTATGCTATGATGATGCGGATAAACCCCACAACAGTTGACAAATAGATGACGTTATCGATTGTTCGATTGATCGTCCCATAGTCAGGTTGAGAGTAACGGATATTGAACCAGACACAATAGAATAATACATAGAACAACGGATAGGGGTAAATTATTATCGATTTGAGAACCTTTCCAGTTTAGTAGACATAATCGTGTTATTTACTTAGCTATTGAATATTTAAAAAAAAACAATATTTTTGTAGTATGGCGCGCTATATTCGACTCGTCTTGATACTTATATAAGATCAACGATTAAAGGTCTGCACGAGGGATCTATCGCAAAATAAATACACCGTACCAATGCTATTTTATAATACTGGGATACTGAAATATTGTATACTGTTATGAAAAAAAAAAATTACGCCGATTCTTCTTGAGGCAGCGGTTTCTTTCCGAAACGGTGCTAGGTTATCAACATTCATAGGTAATGTGCCAAAAATAAATGTTAAAATAACTTTGACTTCATATATTGAGTATTAAATAGGTATATGCCGATGTTTCGAACCCCGTTTTTAGTACTCGAAGTCAAACGGGTAGAACATAATTGGAATAAAATCCGTTCAAATCGTTTTTAACCCAAAGGGTAAAACGGGACCCTATTACTAAGACTCCGCTGTCCGTCCGTCTGTCTGTCCGTCTGACACCAGGCTGTATCTCATGAAACGTGATAGTTAGACAGTTGAAATTTTCACAGATGATGTATTTTCTCTTGCCGCTATAACAAATACAAATACAAAATACAACAAAAGCGATTTTTTGCCGTTTTTATAGATAATGGTACGGAACCCTTCGTGCGCGAGTCCGACTCGCACCTGGCCGGTTTTTTTTAATGTGTAATAAACGGACGAAACGGAGTTATTTAACTGATATTGTACACTCAGTAGCAAACGTACCTACGCGGATCAAGTGCTCAAAATTACCTACACACCGCTTTAATGTCGAGAGGATAAGGACTGTCTGTCTAGATAATTTCGAGCGTGTTATTTTGCGTAGCTAATTTTGAGAGAATTCAGAGTGCATCATCATCATATAAACGTCCCACTGTTGGGCAAAGGCCTCCACTTATGTATGAGAGGGATCGGTCCCAATGCTGGCCAAGTGTAGACTTGGGAATTCACATGGTATATGTATTAAATATACGCAAAATTTCCAACCCACTTGACCTCTCAAGTACATCTCTAACAACACATAATCCTAAGCCGCGTGTTGCCCCGAACACGCCCTCTAATGTCCATTGAATACCAAGTGGCTATTATTAGAGTTAATTGCACAGTAAGCTGATTAGATTAACATGCTCCGAGACTGTGATTAACCCGCAATTTGAAATGAAAGAATTAACTATTTGGCGAGTACTAGAGATACCTGGGATTGACACTTGGGGACCTTATACATCTGTAAGAAATAATATTGTATTTTTTTCTCTTATTGTATTTGCCATGTAAACTCTGATGTAGTTAATTCTATTATGAATAATGTACTCATATTATTTCGAGTGTATAGATAGACATTTTGACTTTGAAAAGTGCCCTCGTTGCCTAGCCTATTTGCTGAATAAATATTTTGAACATTTGAAATTTTGAAAAACCACGAATATTCGTCTACTCGTACTATTCGGTATTCGGCCTTTTCTGCAACTTTTACCATTCGCAATTCCAGGTTCCATTTCTATAGTTTCACTTGTATTTGCGTAATAGTCCGTAAGCCCACTCCCAATACACCTACGTCTCATAACAACACGGTAAAACGAATTGCGGCAGGTCGAGAAACTTGTGCTGACCAAGAATCAGAAGATAATCGGACCTAAAATTGGCCGAAAGTTTGATTTGGTGCCCAAGTTGGCCACCTCTGGCACCGTCTACCAAGTCCAGACAGACTTAGGTTTACTCTCTCTACAATTAAAGGGCTAAATGATGCCACATGTCTCGAACTGTAGTCACATGACGTAAATAATAAATAACCCTTTAAATTTTGATCGGAAGTGAGGGATTTTCAAACTTTCGGCCAATTTTAGGTGCGATAATCTTACAGTAGACCGCAGCCATATTAACACCGCCACTTGCTTTCTAGGTATTTGGTGTGTTGAGAATGCATTCGTCTCTAGCTGTCAACACAACGAATCCTCAGATCAATAAAGGTTCGGCAACGCGCTTGTGGTTCTTCTGGTATCGCAAGCCTCCATTAGCGACGGCGTCTGCTTACTACCAGGCAGGCGGTATGCTTGTTTGCCACCGGTGTAGGTAGTATTTAAACAAAGGCATATTTTAGACAATTATTTCTTGTTTATCAACGAAATTACATTAACAAATCCTAGGGCCGTAGACAAGGTTATAATCGACAAGCGCTAACGCCACAAATAACAATAGAAAATAATAAAATGTAGGGGAATGACAGACGCCGACGAAACACTTTTCGTTAACATCTGTCATTCCCATACATTTTATTAGTTTTCTATTGGCGTTAGCGTTTGTCGATTGTAACCTTGTCCAGGCCCCCTGTAGTGCCATTAGTAATTATATCACATGGCAAGATTAAAGCAATAAACTTACGTTTATTCTACCAATTGACACTTCTACGCTATTTTTTTATATGATGTAATCTCACTAAACTATCAATTTAACCAACTCAGTTGACATAATAAATGGCAATCGATATAAGTTCTTACGTCACACGAGATAATGTGCTGATGTGAATTGGATATGGAAATTGTGCGTCCTATCCATCAAAATATCAAGTAGATGTACTTGATATCGAGTATACATTGCTTGCTACGTGTGTAAATACATTTCAATATTGATAATATTTTGCAATTTAGTTTTGTTTTCATTTAGTGACATTTAATTTGTTAACCGTTTATATTGGCCCTTAATCAACAACTTGTAAACGATTATTGTGTCAAGATTATTAATATTTCATTGTAAATTACCGTTTGACATGTAAAATTGCCCTTGGGGTCTTTTTGCAGAATAAATAATTGATTTTGATAAAGTATTATTCAGAAAAACTTATTCGTAAACGTAGGATGAGTTCGAATGCTCATGACTAAATTAAAGCATGAGAATGAGAGATGCGAGGGGGCCTAGCAATGCTATCTAGCATTGCTAGGCCCCCTCGTATCTCCTCCTATTGATATTTGTTTTCCTCGCATACCGATTCGCTACCTCACACAGCTCTGGAGTTTCGAACTCATCATGGTTTAATTTAGGTAGAATTGTCTGAATCTACGGTAGCCTAGTGGTTCAGACATGCGACTGTCATGCGGCGGTCGTGGGTTCGATTCCCAGCTCGTACCAATGAGTTTTTAGGAACATTGTACGGAATATTTACCGTTAGCTTTTGGTAAAGGATCCTGAGGAAACCGGTCTAATCCCAATAAGATCTAGTTTTCCCTCTAAGTTGGCTTTGCCACCTAATCCCAAGATTTGGCGTAGGCACTAGTTTTACGAAAGCGACTGCCATCTGATATTCCAACCCAGAGGGAAAAACAACTTAGAAAAGTTGAAAACCCCCGACATTTTCATTTCAAAGTCCAATAAGTATCTCAAAAACGGCTGAACAGATTTTCACAAATCATGGCTAAGAACAATCGTGCTCACATCAGCTTTTGAATAAAAAAACCGCATTTAAATCGGTCCATCCGTTTGGGAGCTACGATACCACAGACAGATACACAGATACACAGACACGTTAAACTTATAACACCCCTCTCTTTGCGTCGGGGGTTAAAAACTAGACCTTATTGGGATTAAACATGGACGGATTTGGGACAAAAAAATTCTTCTCGGCACTCTTTGGAAGTGAGGTGCAATTTCAGCCTACTTATTTTGTTTGTAGTGTTTTGTTTTTGGTGTCAACACCCGAGTGTGATTTGCTTGCGTGGCGATAGACAGCTGTGTGTAGGGAGTGTCTGAAGTTTTTTGGAATGTAGGATGATAGGCTTTCTAGTGTACGTAGTAGATTATTGTGTATACGATTGAAATTCACGGGGCGAACCCCGGTCATTTGGAAGGCGTACGTGGGGATATAGATCCACGTAGAGGCCCTTTGGAGACAAAGTTTAATGTGGTGTAACACACCAACTAGAACCCATTCACGGGTACATCGGTAGATACCCGTGAACTGGTTCCAACAGGCGTTTGGGCGTTAAGTAAAATGGATAGAGAACTGAGTCTACGGTGATGAGATATGGGTGGATTAAGAAACTGGGCTATTGCAAAGAGGTCCGAAAACCTGCCATAACATTGTCGCGCACAAAGTTATCGAGGCAGGCGGGGACTAGTGGTTATTATTATTATTGCTTTGTTACTTTAAATTGATGTTTCGCTTTACAGTGTATTGGACTTAAGTAATCTGTAATGCTGTGTAAATATATTTAAATAAATAAATAAATTAGACCGGATTCCTCACGATGTTTTCCTCACTGGTAAATATCAAATGATATTTCGTACTTAAGTTTTTGAAAAGGGCCGGGGTTCGAACCCTCGACCTCCAGACTGAAAGTAGCGTGCCTTAACGCTCGGCTACAGTTGCTCCTTTAACCCTTCTATTATTTATTAATAAAAATAATGTTTAGTTTAAAGCTGCTTAACAGACAGATCTCTTCAAGCGTTATTCATTCTAGTCATTACAGTATAAAGTGTACCGTTTCAGACGCGTGCTAAATGAGTTGGAAGAAGTGCGTGGATGGAAGCAGGAAAATGGTTGAATTGCATGAAGGCTTGCAAATCACATCATGCTTGTGTAAGCACACTTTACTTTCAATCCATGAGAAAGAACAACCGATCGATCTGCCTTTTATATTCCCATTACCAGAGGAGTAAACATAATGACGTAACGTCTTGAACGCGCGTTAGGACAGTCCAACTATAGTAAAGTTTTTCTGTACAAAAATTTACATTTAGATCGCGTCAGGTAGTAAATGCCACTTTTAGTATGGAAAAATTACAGTGGAGTTGTCCCAACGTACGTTTGAAACGTTACGTGGTTACCCCTCAGGAATACTGCCACGGAGAATATATTGCCTGTGTTGACATTGATTTTTCTGGTATAAAAAAAATGATTATATGATTTATAAGATATAGCTTCTACCCGAAACTCCGTCCGCGTGGAACTTGTTTATATCGTAGCTCCATACAAACTTTCACCCCCTTAGGAGATGCTTTCCGGGATAAAAACTATTATTTGTCTTTCCCCGGGCCTCAAACTATGTCTTTATCAAATTTCATCTAAATCGGTCCAGCGGTTTAAGCGTGAAGAGGTAACAGACAGACAGACAGACACACGGTCGCATTTATAGTATGAGTATGAATAGTATAGTACGGATATTCGTATAGATTTTCTAGATTTTAATCACAATGTAATATTAAGGAAAGTTTGTGCGGCACATTTATTGCAAAAAAATTCTCAGGCCGTATAATCGGCACTTTTTCCAAAATTATGCGCTGACAGGCGACTGTTGTTCGTTTCAATAATGCCAGCAACATTGCCATTGTTGCCGGCAACTTAGACGGCCTGTGCTAGAAAAAAAAGTCCGTTTCTCCCCGTCACCACGTAAACCGTGCTTCTTCATAATTCAGGGTCAAACCATGTATAATTATATTATCAAGTGGAAAAATCCGTACGACAGTAGCTTTATAAATTTGTTTCCGGGATCTTTTATCCGATTTCGAATACTTTCTGGATAAACCTAAGCTATATTTTATCTCAATACTATGCTAACGTTCTATGTAGTTAATACTCGTACGGAGGTGGAGCCGCGTGGGTAGGTAGTTGTATCTAAATTCGCATTGAGGATCACTTGCGTTTCGGAGAGGGAAATTGGCTACTTTTTATCCAGGAAATCTGTTAGGTTTTGAGGTTAGGGAACGGAGATTAACACACGGGCATGGTCTGTTGCTAACTGACTTTATTCGTTCTCGCTAAACTATACATACATAGACAGCTAGGTAGGTACTTATAGATACTATGCATGCCTGCGTAAACAAACAACCTATACGCTACAAGAATAGCTGCGTACTCATATTAATTCTAACATATCTAACACTCCCTCACACCAAGTCAAAAGTACTCCTGAAAGATAAAGGGCCGTCGTGGCTTAGTATTAACTTTGGATATCGCTTGGGTTGCGTCATCATCAGAACCAGGGCTCACTTCTTCTGGAGATGGCACTTCTGCTGTGTTTGAGTGACTTGAGTCAGACGCAGGCATCGGCGGGGGAGAGTCTAGTGATTCAACGGCGAGCGGGGCGCTCGGGCCGGCATCACAGTCATGGCCAGATTGGGCAACCACAGCCTGGGGACATGCTGGGGGTGGCGAGGAACCCGCTTGCGAAAAGCCCGTCTGACCAGCTAGACTGTCTGTCGCCTGCTGAGGACACGGCGCAGATGGCCAGATGGCCACTTGTAAAGTGTCAGGCTCACTTACTTGAGCTTCAGCAGAAGGGCTGAGAAGTGGCGTCTGCTCCGACGTAGGGTGTTCTTCATCACTTATCTCCTCCCCCTTATACTTTTGCAGTTGGTCCAAGTGTTTTTTGAAGGTTTTATCATTATTCAATTTGACAATGTATATAGTTTTACCTATTTGTTTAACAATCACACCCACAGTCCAAAACGATTTTTGGTTCTTATAAACATTGACTAGTACTGTCTCTCCATTATGAAAATGTACCTTCCTTTTCCCGTCATAAAACTTAGTCTGCAAGGCCTGTTGGCGCGAGACGTTATCAGCTACTGCTGAGTCAGACAGTGGTGACACTGGCGTAGGTTGCGTTAGGTACAACAGGTCTAAACGACTTCGTATTTTATGACCGAACAAAACCTCTGCGGGAGACATGTTTGTCGAACTATGTTTGGAGTTCCTATACATAAACAAATACTCTTGTATTTTTAGATTTACATCACGTAATTGTGTCCCCGAGGAAATAATTTTATTTAACGCTAGTTTAATTTGCTTAACATATATTTCTGTTTGGCCGTTGCTAGACGGGTTGTAAGTAGGTGTGGTAATATGTTCTATACCGTTAATATTACAGAAGTGCTCGAAATCTTTTGATACAAATGAAGTACCATTATCTGTGCAAATCTTGCGAAAAACACCGAACCTAGACATTGTTTCACACAGTTTATTTATCACTGCGCGACTACTGTAACTGGCCACATCGAAACATTCTTTGAGTAAGCATCGGCCATTACCAAAAAGTATTTACCATGTGCCGGCCCCAATATATCAAGATGAACGCGGTAAAAGGCCTCTGGAGGGAACGGCCAGGGAGCCAGCGGCGCGCGCGGCGGTGCGGGCCGCACGCGCACGCACTCCGCGCAGCCAGCTGCGCGCCGCTCAATGTCGGCTGCCATGCCAGTCCACCAAAAACGCAAACGTGCGTCCGCTTTCATTTTATTCATACCTAAATGTCCCCTGTGTAACTCTTCAAGGATTTTATTTTTAAGAGCACGTGGAATAATCAATTTCGCACCCCTGACCAAACAACCCCTTTCTATGGACAACTTCAGTCGACATTTGTAATACGGCTGTAAATTGGAATCCCTAATTTTATTAGGCCAACCATTCATTACATAACCGGACACCCGTGTGAGTATGTTATCAGCGCGCGTTGCAGCGCAAACATCGTCTATAGAAATAGATACATCCCCATCTACAATAAAATGTAGATAAGCCGCACGGTCAATTCCTTCGTCTCGCCCAGTAGCCGCTGCATCGGTATCACTCGTCTCGTTCACGGAGCGGCTAAGGAAATCAGCTGTGTTATGCGCGCTGCTAACATACTCAATTTTGTAGTTGTAGGCAGATAAAAACAACGCATACCGCTGGAGGCGGTCAGCGGATACTTCTGGTACTCCTTTATCCGGTCGGAAAATACAAAGAAGGGGTTTATGATCGGTTCTAAGAATAAACGGCTCATCTCGCCCATACAAGTAATGGTTAAATTTTCTAACTCCAAATACTATAGCGGTAGCCTCTTTATGTATTTGGCTGTATTTTTCTTCGGCAAAATTTAACGATCTAGACATAAACGAGATGGGTTGCTCAATACCATCTTCGTTTATCTGACTTAAAATGGCTCCAAGACCTGAGAGGGAAGCGTCCACGGTTAAGATCAACTTCGCGTTGGGGTCAAAATGTGCCAGTGTCAAGTCTGAGGCTAGTTGGTGTTTTATATTAGACACAGCAGCCTCATGTTCACTCGTCCAAACCCATTTGGTATTTTTTTTAACAAGTTATGAAGCGGGTTCAAAATAGATGATGTGTTTTTAACAAACTGTCTATAATAATTTACTAGTCCAAGGAACGACTTTAGCTCTGTTACATTTTGTGGCGTTTTGGCTTCAAGCATCGCTTTAACTTTGTTAGGCGACTTATGTAAGCCAGACTTGTCTATGTCAAATCCTAGGTATGATACCGAGTCTTGGAAGAATGAACACTTGTCTTTTTGTAAAACTAGGCCAGCATCCTGCAGTCGTTTGAATACTTCGTATAATCGCTGCAAGTGCTCAGATCTTGTACGCCCAGTAATCAAAATATCGTCCTGAAATATACATATGTCAAGGCCAGCTAGAATGGTTTCCAATGCTCGCTGAAAACATGCTGGAGCTGAAGCAAGTCCAAAACAGAGCCTCGTATACTTAAATATGCCCTTGTGCGTATTTATGCAAGTGTACTGCTGTGAATCTTCACTTAAAAGCAACTGATTATAAGCACTAGAAAGATCAAGCTTTGAAAATTGTTGTCCGCCATGTAGTTTTGAGAATAACTCCTCTATGCGAGGTAAGGGATATTTATCTACTAAGAGTTGCTTATTAAGTGCCACTGAAAAGTCTGCACAAATACGCACTTTGCCGCTTTGCTTAAGTACTGGCACAATTGGACTGGCATACTCAGAATAACTGACAGATTGTAAAATACCTCATTGAATCAGACGATCCAACTCTGCTTCTACCTTACCACGAATGGCAAAGGGAAGGGGGCGCGGCCTGAAATAAACCGGTTTGCTATCCGGTTTCAGGTTTAGATGTACCACTACATCCTTACAACAGCCCAGCTTATCTGAGAACAAATGCGGATATTGGTTGCTAAACATACCTGCTAAATCGGTAGCGGTAGCTACCTGGTTGATAGTATGTAAATCATTTTTTGAGATCGAGCACATCTGTAATTTAAAGGTAGATATAAAGTCTCTCCCTAGGATAGGAGGACCCCCATTCTTTACGACATACACCTTGAGGGTACTAGTTTGGGTTTTGTAGGAAAAGGTCAACTTAATTACTCCTAATGTGTCAATGACCTCTCCACTATATCCCTTTAATACTGTTGATACCTTACTCAATGGCACAGAAGCAAAATGATCACGGTACAGCTTATCGCAAATAGCTGTCACAGCTGAACCAGTGTCCACCTCAAAATTAATAGGCAGTTCATTAACCAAAACACGCTCCCGCAAAGGTTCGCCTTTGTAAGTACGTATACTAAAGAGCAATCGCTTACCTTCCTCATCACCACTGTCTAAGCAGCATTCTACAAAGTTGAGTTTATTATTTGAGTACTTATTACGGTACACGCGCTTAATGTGACCTTTTGAACCGTACTTGTCACACACGGAGTTAGCAGATCTGCAATTAGTTTCTGAATGTCCACGGTAACCGCAGGCAGAGCACGAGACGCCAGTAGAAACGACGGGCTGCACGCCTGTTGAAGCGGGCGCCCTGCTGGCCGCCATCTTGTGCACACCGAGCTCCTTGTCCGCTACCGCTGCACCGGGACCCGCTGCCCCGGCTGCGACGGCGCGCGCGCCACGTCGGGCGCTGCGCACACTCTCCGCCGTTTGCAAAGCGTTGGAAAATGTGAGGCAAGGCACCTCGGTGAAAAGCCTGTCGCGTTCCGGTCCCTGAACCATGCCTAAAACAAATCGATCACGTAGGGTCTCGTCGAGCGTCGCTGCTGAGAAACCACAATGCAGTGCCAGGCCACGTACTCTGGCTGACCAATCCGATAAGGTTTCATTATCGAACTGCATAGCACTGTAGAAGTTATTCCGCTCAGCGAATCCACATACTTTTGGTTTGAAGTGGCCGTCCAAAAGCAATACAACATCAGCGTAACTCAGTGTTCCCAGTTGCTGTGGCAACGCTAGATCACGCAAAAATTTGTATGTACATTCGGCTAAGGTGCTCAGCAGTATGGCACGACGTTTAGCCCCTGTCGACTTGTCATCCGCCTGTTCCACTATGTCGTTCGCCAGAAACCACTGTTCCAAACGATCTTTAAAAATCACCCAATCCTGGTTTTCATGGTTAAATGTGCTTAACACGCCGACCGAAATTTTAGCCATCGTCGTCACTGTTAGGTTTTGAGGTTAGGGAACGGAGATTAACACACGGGCATGGTCTGTTGCTAACTGACTTTATTCGTTCTCGCTAAACTATACATACATAGACAGCTAGGTAGGTACTTATAGATACTATGTATGCCTGCGTAAACAACCTATACGCTACAAGTATAGCTGCGTACTCATATTAATTCTAACATACCTAACAAAATTAAATTATTAAATTAAATTAAATTATTTAAGAAGAAAGACATGGAGAAGGGAAATTTGTTGGGGAATGCGATTAATGAGTACGCGGGCGAAGTCACGAAAAGTATATACAACTTCCGCTTGAATAAGAAATGTTGACTGATTGTTAAATCTGCAACTTTTTAACAAACACACTGCAACTTTTTAACAAACACACTGGTAATACGTAGTCGCAGGGAAATAGGATTACACAACTTCCTTGTTTCTACAACGTCCATTTTTTAGAAAGAATGAAAGAAAGAAAATAAACTTATTTAACGTGACAATTTACACAATTAAAAAATAAAATAAAAGGCCCAATTAGAGGGTGTTAAACAGAATCCCAACATAGTACGACTTTTTTGATCTTTATGTATTTGCAGATTTTAAAAATAGGTAGCAAAATTATGTTGGTGCGTGATATTTTTGATGTTCGGTGATGATTTCGGTAATATAAGATTAATTATTCTTTTACTATAGTAAACTACCGTATTTAATTATGTAACTACCATAATACTAGTACTTCACCAGAGGCACTAGTATAAGTTTTACCGAAACAAAACGTTACGACCACGTTTGCGTTTAGCTGTCAAATCCCTTACAAATTGAGGGTAAAACGCAAACGCGATCGTAACGTTTTGTTTCGGTAAAACTTATACTAGAGCCTCTGGTAAGGTATTCAAACACGCTATTTATATTCGTGTAAACATGCTGGAACGAAGATATATGACCAAGGAACGAAACCACGAGAAGGGTTAAAACACATACAAATGCAAATCTAATGTTAATTTAAACGGGTAATATACGAGTGATTAACTGTTAACCGCCATGAATAATTAACGGAATTTAGATATTACAACAGATACTGTTACTTTGAAAATTACGATTCCTTTCTTCAAATCTTCAATGCGGATATAGAACAGGTAAAGTAAGACCAAATATGTCAGTTTGGCGGCAAATTATGTATATCAATTAATCTTTGTTTATAACTTTACCTTGGCACTAGAAATGAGGATCTGCCGAGCTCTACAAAAATTTAAGGTTCCTACCCACATGTCATATTCACGTGAAGAAAATATGTTTCTTTTAACTCGACCAAAATTGGTTTAAGCAACAATATAGGTGTCTCAGAATTACTGAGAGAAATCAGGATAACCATGACATCTACATCTTTAGAAACAACTCACTCTCTTTTTTCAACAAAAACCCTTTATATCTCGCCAAATAGTGATCCTATAACTATGGATATAGTCTCTCGATTCAAGGCAGAAAATACATTGATACATTTACATACATTTACTCGCCTAGTTTGTAAAATGTGCATTTTTAAATTTCCCTCCTGCCCATACCCCGGGGGCAGGACCCCTTAAATTTGGTAGGACTCCTGGATCCTGGTTTCTAGTGCCAGTCAATATACTCCCGTCACCATAAATATACAAATTTGCTCCCTTGCAACACAATCTAATACTTTAAAAAAACATAATAATTGTCTTTATTTCTCTGGCCGTTTGGCTATCATTGTGATGAAATCAAATGTATTACTAAATCTCATCTCAACTTATGACGACTACTTATTGCGGCTTCTACCGCTAAGTTTATTTCGCAAGACTATCTTATTCTATAGGTATTATTAAAAAGGAATACCCACATAATAAGCATTTCATTTCAAAACATGCCCTAGATGTTTGCTTAGGTTAGAAGTTTTGAAATTCCTCTTTATATGTTCACAAAGAGGAATATCAAAACTTTTACATATCGCACGCAAGTGAATCAACAACGCACCAACATTTACGCATCGCACCAACACCAATAAATACCAACGGTACTGTAATATAAAACACCAAATAAAAAAATTGAGCTGTACTTTTTATTTCTAGCATATTCTTATTCTGTATTTGTCACTGTTTGTATATGTCTGTACTTGTTTTTGGCAATAAATTATTATTCTATTCTATTCTATTCTATTCAAATACCTATCTTAAAAGGCATTTGTCAACACTGCGTAATTTGTGGATTAGACGACGGCCCGAATTCCGACCTTACACGGGACGCAGTCCTGAATATCGTCTTCGGGATTTGCATATGGGATCTACGGGGAATCAAAGCGTAAAGGCGTTGGAAGCCAGGATCCTACTAATATTATAAATGCTCAACCGTTTCTAATAAAATTTCTTTAATAGCTTGGATTAAAATATGGGATAGTTTTTATCCCCGGCCCATGCAGACGAAGTCGCGGGCGGAAGCTAGTATAAATTAGAATAAAATTATTTTTGCCTTACCATGAAGGTCGTGTATAGATATTATTGTAACTTTGACCGCATATACGTATATAAATAAAATAAATAAATATTATGGGACAATCTTACACAAATCGACCTAGTCCCAAACTAAGCAAAGCTTGTACTATGGGTACTAGACGACGATAAATATACTTAAATAGATAAATAAATACTTAAATATACACAAAACATCCATGACTCAAAAATTCGTGCTCATCACACAAATAAATGCCCTTACCGGGATTCGAACCCGGGACCTCTTGCTTCGTATGCAGGGTCACTACCAACCTAGGCTAAAGCGGTCGTCTATATCTTTGTAGTAGACTGTACAAGAGTAGAATACTCTACAATACAAAAATTCTTTTTACTCGTGCTATTCAGAAAAGCGTCATTGCTGCTGTCAAATGAGGTATCAAAGTTGTACTTTTCTTCCTTGATCCTGCTATTCAGAAAAAGAGCCAGCCCTTAATGCCCTCAAATAATGAGGGGTTCCTATTTTTGTAAAAGGTGTGTACAGCAGTATGTGCCACTCGGTAGCAAAATTATTTCCGTCTTGGGCGTAAACACTTGTATCCCTCATTACGCTCAAGATTCTACTTTAGAATCCCTCGCTGAATCTTCCGCTTCACTCAGGACTCAATATACCGCCCTCGCCGTAAATATTTAGTTTTGGTGCCTTGAAACACAATTAACTATTATTGCTCACTAAAAAAGTATAAGTAGGTACTAAAAAAAAAACGGTGACTGGGGTAGATCATTCCGTGTTATCGGCGCTAAAAAGCAATCTCTTCCAGACAACATTTGGCCAGTCTCCGCTTTTTTATTCAAACCTGTTTTTCATATACTGTACCAAATAAGTATACAGCCTGCCTGGATGGTAAGTAGACACCGCAACCTATGGATCGCGGCTCCGGAAGAATAAGGAGCGCGTTTCCGACTTCGTTTTGATTTGAGGGTTCATTGTGTTCACAGATAGAGATTAACAAGTCCCTCACTTTCAACCCAGCATCCCCGGGACACGACATTACTAACCACCACACACATACTTACAGAGAAAGTAGTGGTGCTATAATATTTATGGCTGCGGTCTTCAGTTCATCATCATCATTATCATCATATCAGCCGAAAGACGTCCACTGCTGGACATAGGCCTCGCCCAAAGAGTGCCAAAGTGATCGGTTCTGCGCCACCCGCATCCAGCGGACTCCTGCGACCTTTACCAGGTCATCAGTCCACCTTGTGGGGGGCCTACCCACGCTGCGCCTTCCGGCACGTGATCGCCACTCGAGAACCTTTCCGCCCCAACGGCCATCGCTTCTACGTGCTATTGCTATAGGTTCTGCTGCGGATTGTCTGATTTCTGATGCGATGACGCAGAGAAACTCCGAACATAGCCCTCTCGAACACTAGTTTGTTATGAAATGTTCTGTTCATTCCAAAATTTTAGTATAATTTTTATTCACGAGTCTAGTTCACAAGGTTCTTCAGAAACTAGGTCTTTATCATCACCCGTAATGAGCCTACCGATCAAGCAGCTAATTATACCGCTTCACTATCGTGCACGCAATCTAGCTCGGATAGACTTCGTACTTACTAGTAGTTACGGGTTTGCTGCGCTGTTTACGTATTTAATGGTTTTTTTTTATGACGGCCACCAAAACTAGATATTTTTTTCAATAGCTATGTGCTTTTGTGTTGCGTTTGGTATCGTGTTTGATACCTTAGTAAAAAAAAAACATTTATGCATGGCACAAAAAACAGGAAAATTTATAAAAACACAAAAACATATCATCATCATCATGTTGTGGGCGATGGGCTAGCAACCTGTCACTACGATATCACATTTTGTCGATCTTTTATACCCACGTTGATGCTAAAAGTGGCACTGGAACACAAGTTTAATGTGCTCCGCCTACCCCTTTTAGGAATAAAGGCGTGAATGTATGTATGTATATACATGTACAAAAACATAATTAACGCTATGAAATGGTCCCGACTCAGCATTCACAGCTAATAGGCCAGCGCTGGTCTTCCGTCGGGCCCAACTGGTGACGTCACGTTTGTTAGGGTTCCGTGCCTCAAAAGGAAAAAACGGAACCTCTATAGGATCACTTTGTTGTCCGAGATAAAGGGTCTCTACAGACAGACAGTCTGTAGAGACCCTTTATCTCGGGAACGCGTAAAGTTTACGAGTTGAAATTAATACCATGTACTCAAGTCTACAGTCCCTTGAAGCTTTAAAAAATCAAACTTCTAAGTTGACGTTTATGTAGCAAAAAACGTTTATTTCTACTCAAGGGAATCAAAATTTACAGGGTAATTTTCGTTGACCTAGAAATATGAAACGTGGCATGTAATATCGTCTTATACAAGAAGTACAGGAAAAAATCTGAAAACTATACATTCGTTATTAAGTACGGAACCCTCGGTGGGCGAGTTCGACTCGCACTTGTCCGGTTTTTATACTTTTTTATTATCTATAAATATATTAATTTTGACGGCTTCAGCCAACAACGTTATTTCTTATTCATTAACGTCCATCAAACATATTATAGTTAAAATGCCGTTAAAGATCGTTTGTCTTTATTAGTCAATTTGATATTTGTGTATGTGGAAATGGGACGTAGCACATTTTGTTTAGCAGAGGTTTGTTAAATTACATGGAACGAGCGAGCGATGCGAAGTTATATGCATCAGTTTGGCCCGAAAATTGTTCGTATGTCCGGCTGTCCGTCTCCTCCTTTACTCGTGAAGCATTGTGAGCAGGTCCATTAATTATAGATTCTTAGTGTCGATTCAATTTCTCAAAATACACATTTTTAGGGTTCCGTATCAGTGGCAAAAAACGGAACCCTTATGGATTCGTCATGTCTGTCTGTCTGTCTGTCCGTCCGTATGTCACGGCCACTTTTTTCCGAAACTATAAGAACTATACTGTTGAAACTTGAACGTAGATGTATTCTGTGAACCGCATGAAGACTTTTACACAAAAATATAAAAAAAAAAAAATTGGGGTTTCCCCATACTTAGAACTGAAACTCATTTTTTTTTTTCATCAAACCCATACGTACCTACGTGTGGGGCATCTATGGATAGGTGATGAAAATGATATTGAGATGTCTAATTTTTTTTTTCTAAACTGAATAGTTTGCGCGAGAGACACTTCCAAAGTCGTAAAATGTGTCCCCCCCTGTAACTTCTAAAATAAGAGACTGATAAAACTAAAAAAAATATATGATGTAGGTACATTACCATGCAAACTTCCACCGAAAAATGGTTTGGACGAGATCTAGTAAGTAGTTTTTTATACACGGAACCTTTCATGGGCGAGTCCGACTCGCACTTGGCCGCTATTTTTTTATTAAAACAGGTTTGCGATTTCTGCCTTGCATAGAGCCAATAGTTTATTGTTTTGTCTGGCCACTTTTTGATGTGTTTCAATTCATATTTACATGATATTAACATTCCAAGGACCTGACAATGCGCTCTCTCTGGACTTAATGAGCACAAAGGTAGGTAGGTATTGGAAAATAAGGAAGCCACGTTGGCATCCCACAAATGAGGTTTAATTTAATTATTTACCACTAGCCGCCCACGTATTGCAAAGAACGCAGGCATGTCAGTACAATACAATAAAAATACTCTGTATTGCACACCTCAACAGTAACACAAAACAGTACTACAGAAAACAGCGAATGTAAGAGCAGACGGGAATTCTTATCACTAAGGAGCGATCTCTTTCATACAACCTTAAATGGTAATGCTGGTGTAGGTACTAGCTATTTTTGGTATAGTGCATCACCTGAACAAGTTTAACGAATTTAGCATCGATTTAAGACTATCTAGATCCGTCTAGACGAGTAATAGGGATGTAGACTCGAAAATTATTATTACTTCAAATGAAAGAACGTAAAAAATATGCCTAGTGACGAAAATCCCATTCAGATATTTCAAAGAATTACGAAGCTACAACCGTTTTAATATTGCTTATTAGAGAGAGAGAAAACGCAAACAGTTTGTGACGTCACTAACGGAGAGGCTGCCGCAGACCGTGTCGCGCGCGCGGTAGGCCGCGTCGATGGCGGCGCCGAACAGGATGGGGCACGGCATGTTGCCACAGTATTACAATATATTCCCTACAGTAGTGAAACGCCTTTGATGTCGGCCGACGCCGCCACTCGTGTAAGTACTTACGCTGTCACGCGCGGATGTGCTAGGGTTGTCACAAAATGGAAAAAAATAAACGTTTTTATTATGCAATGATTTATTTACATGTGTTGCACAGCCAGATATTTACATGAGTTTTTTTATAAAGATTTACATTCACGCTAAATATAATTTTACTGTTAATACTTAATTATTAATTAATACTTAAATATCGCGCGATAGGTTTAATGCCTACCTACAGCTCACGCGACGTTGTAACACTTGAAACGTTACGAAGTATAGACGTAGAATCAAAGAAGTACCCCAATTGTTTGTGATAATTTTATATTGTTGAAGTCCTTTTAAAATAACGATAGCAACAAGGGTTAGAACTTAGGCCCGTATGAACAAACCACACTAAATTCCATAGCCACTGATTAATAAATCAATTTTTGTGAACAGATACGTAACTCGCTATAATATTAATAACTAAAAATAACTAATAACTAAAACAGGCTGTAGGTACCTATATTAAAAAAACAAAAACAAAAAGCGCCCTACCCGGAGCGCGATCCAAACTATTAAAAAAATACATTTTCCACGGCAATTCAACGCTATGCCATCGCAATAGCATTATCGAACCCAGGTAGGTACTAGACTATATTATTTCCAACATAGGTTGCGGTTAGGTAACTACGTAATTAACGAAATTAAGTATACAAACTTACTTGTCATCACGGGGAAATCTATGAAATCTTAAATTCTTATTTAATGTTGTTGTTGAGGTACATCCGTACACGGAACGGGTGCGCACCATTGTACTTAATAAAATCATTCGCCGCCACTGCTCACTCAACTCAAAAACATGTACGCACCTGCCTTGAAAGTTGGAGAGCACAAACTGTGTGCGTTCGCGGCGGCGGCCCGCGCCGCCCGCTACCCAGCGACAGCCCCCACCGTTGCTTTGCGCAGGTACATTCGTTGCCCAACTGTATGTAGTTAAACTGTGACGTTGCCGTCTATTACTGACGTCACTAACTACGAAAATGAAGTTGCGTTTTGCGAAGAAGGAAATGAAATGATTTATTTTGCAAAACATACACAGGTGTTATAAATGTTCATGTCAGTAGAATTTACATGAGGGCATGTTCCGCCATAGTTTGGCATGCAAAATATAAATTCTAATTTAACATTTAAAACGTTATAATGCTAGGTAATCTATTTACACCAATAATCTATTTGTACAATTTATCAAAATATTCTGTCAAGTTATAAAATGGTCGAGTAATCAAATAGGATTTTAATTTTCTAGAGAATTTACTAATATTATTGCATTGCTTTATGTCGTCATTTAATATATTATAAACTTTTATATACAGTTATATTCAATACTTTTTTTAATTGTACATAATTATTAGATTTTGGTAGCTGAATGTCAAAATTGTCTGCATAATCTACATGGTGTTACTGTTAGATACAAAACTGGACTTATTTTTGTAAACATAAATGCATATTTAATAAATGTAAAGCGATATCACAGTCAGTATTCTATGTTTTACAAATAGTGGACGGCAGTGTTGTAGAGGCTTTGCTTTTTCGATATGCCTAAGAGCTTTTTTTGTAGTATAAGAACACGGTTCACATGAACACTATTGCCCCAAACCTCAAGGCCGTACCTTACTAAGCTTTCAAAAAATGCAAAATAAACTGTCTTAAGTACCGAAGAGTTCAACATTTTAGACAGATTTTTTTAAGGCGTAACAGGCACCATTGGCCAGTCTTTTCCTTAGTAAACTTATATGGTTTGACCAGCGCAACTGTGTATCTAGTTCTACGCCTGGAAACTTGACATTAGTGACTTTTACTATGGGTAAAGGCAAGTCGTACGTCATGCTGTTTGTATGTCTTAAAAAAGGGAAATACAATGTTTTATCCATGTAAATCCTAAGACCATTACATTCAAACCAGTATGTCAGGTCCGCCCATGTCTGACCAATTTAAGCCTTAAATACTACAACATTTTCATTTTCAAATATAATGCTTGTGTCGTCTGCATAGAGGTAAACTGTTCCATAAGTTATATTACACTGTAGATCATTGATAAAAATAATAAATAGCAAGGGGCCGAGGACAGATCCTTGGGTAACCCCGCAGTCAACCGCTTTCTTAGCAGAATTGATATATTCAATGCACCCCAACCTATTTACGTCAGATATTTGAACAAATTGAACTCTATCCGTCAGGTAAGACGTAAGAAGTTTTAATATAGACCCCCGTATTCCATAATAATGTAATTTGTCTAGTAATATTTTATGATTCACACTACGTCAGTGCGAATCAAAAAATCGCTATGGATTTTTACCCTACTTTACAGGAGACGAAAAAAACTGTTTATCTCGGAACTGCGCAGACACAAGGATTTGACATGATATGGTATCTGAAAAAGTAATGTTTCGTTTGTAATATTTTACAATATTTAGGAAAAACTAAAATCCAGCCACATAGCGACTTTATTTTGCCTTACTTTAAATCGCCATGTGCCTAATATACACATAGCGTAGTTTTACAACGTGGAAGGCGACACATGGCGGATTTTGAAATGAATAAAATTTGGTCATATAAGTCAACTTTTATTATTATAAATATTGAAAATTTTAATGACATTATGTTTTATTGTTATCCGCTCACAAGTTAGTTTGTTAGCTAAACGATTAGGTAAATAAATAAATCAAGCAAGTGTAATAAAAAAAAACGTTTGTATCTTCATTTTCGATTACACTAATTGATTTGCATATACCTACTTTGCGAAAAAATGCCGTTTAAGTTATACTAGTAAGTACGTACTGATTATTTACAATTTTTAACATACTTATTTATATTATATATTTTTAACATTTTTACAGTCTAGTATAGTTTAGTTTATACGTTAAGATTATCGTAGAAATGATGATAATCTTTGTGCATGTAGACCTTTAAGGATTGCAGGCTATTATATTTCGCTGTATTTATTTTTGGACGGCTATTATGTAATGGTAGTGCTTCATTATATTCACGCTGTTCAGTTCGCCTTTGTGGTAAAACAGTGAATGTCAGTGTGACGCAGTTTATATTTGACATCGCCATCTTTGTACCACAGGCTTCTGATGTCGGTCACTGTAGGGTCACCACCTGAATCCTTTTCGACAGAACAACTATCCTGTTCGACATGGCCCATGGGGTTCAACATTGTTTCAGCTATTGATATTTCCGACACATTGTCTACGTTTATATCCCTATTGTCATTATTAAGAAGCATTGAAGTGAGTGTAGGATTATTTAGAGAGTTTTGCTCAAGCCAAGCAGCGGGTATACTCAAATTTATTTCGTTAGTAACGTTTTGCAATGAACAATAAGATATATTAGTCAGATTATCGCCATTAGAATTGCTAATTAAATCCTCTGAAGCATTTCTCGGTGATGTTGCATGGACTTGAACGGGCCGCAGAGGACTTGACAAAATATCCATACTGTAGTCATCAGAAAATAGCATACTTAGGTCACAAACGTATTCTTCCCTTTTCGATTGATATTGAGCGTTCAGAAATATTTAATATCGGTTTTTCTTTACGAGATGCGTTCACCTCACATAACGCGACTAGCTTTTTTCCTCTTGAATATTTGTTTGACGCCATGTCTAAAAGATAAAATAAACAAATAAATAACATAACAATATTTGTCTGAATTTTCGTATATCTAGGCACTTATGCCATGTATTTTGTTGAATGATTATATATTATGTTATGCAAAAGACTAAAATACGAAGTTGATATTTTTAATTTATTGATTTATGTATGTTTTAGTTGGTACCTAAACTAAAAGTAGGTACTTATAATATCATTAAGCATTTATAATGCCCGTTTTTACAACACACAATTTAAAGTATATAACAAAATATCAAAATCGTATTTAACTATTGATTGGTATTCACGCCTACCCACTTTTAACCAAACGCAATGTTTACATCGTTTAATGCGTACTTAGTGATAGCTTACGACAAAATATTAAATTATACGTGCTATTATACTAAGTAGAATTAAATGAAATAGGTACCAGTAACAAGTACCTATAATCTGATAAAACTTGGTTAACTTGGCCCTTACCTGATAAAATGAGAAATTATAGCACTTTTTAACATTAATTTCTTCAAATTAGTCTCACTTTCGCGTAATTCACTCAAGAAATAATCGCCATATGCACCATAATACTGTCATAAACCATTGACTTCACGCATAATTTCGTTATGTGCTAAAAATCACATAGCGATTTATTTCAGTCCAAACTTTGTTCTTGTTATTTTCAAAACCAATAATTATATCATAAAACGGCTTTGTGGGTCAACGTGGGATATTAAAAGGAATCAAATTATCAAATAATCACAAAATCGAAAAAAACAGCTATTTTTTAATTCGCACCCACGACTATCAAACGCCTTACTTAAGGTCGCAGAATATTCCAGCACATTTGAGGTTTTGGTTAAGATTGGTCATAACTTGTCTGACTAATTCAGTAATAGCTGTTACAGCATTCCGATTTTTCCTGAAACCAAATTGCCGAGAACAAAAATAATTATTCGTTTCAAAATGATCAATGATTCTAGTCGCAATTGCCTTTTCAAATAGTTTTGATAAAACTGATAGCAGCGAAATAGGGCGGTAGTTATTTATGTCCGTCTTAGAGTGCTTTTTATGTAAGGGGACTACTTTTGCTGTTTTCAAGTGGGCGGGGAAAATTCCATCACATATGCATGCATTGAATATATCACACAGCGGTACACATAAAACTTCAATGCTATACTTGATTAAAGTGGTACTTATATCATCCGGGCCACAGGAACTTGTATTTTTTAAAGATTTGACAATATTTATTATTTCTATCTCATCAATACATGAACATAGATTTTGCGTTATTAATGTGATTATTCTGTATTTTTTTTCAAGAACCTGGCCCGCTTTAATAAAGTACTCATTAAAAATATTGCTTATCCTCACAGGATCATCAATCATTACATTATCATCTGCTAGTTTGATCGTATCTTAACCCAACATTTTCTTTCTGCCTGTATTCTCATTCACGATATTCCATATGACTTTACTTTTCGATTTTGCTTTTTGTATTGTATTTTTAACATGTGTGTTTTTAGCCGTAAATATAAGCTTTTTTAGTGTACTGGTATAGGTTTTATAGTAATTTTTAAGACTTCTATCATGTCTGAGTTTACGAGTTTCTAATAAAATAGCCTTTTTGTCCTACACGCTACTCTAATTCCACGTGTTATCCATGTCTTATTATTGCTTCGTAATCTAATTTTTTTGAAAGGGAAACGCTTGTCAATAATATTACGTATTATGCTGTAAAATAATCTTAATTTATCCTCGCATGATTTTTCTTCAAATATGTCATTCCAGCAAACTGTTTTTAGGTCATCCTTAAAATTCTTTAAAGCTACTTGAGAATAAATCCTTTTGACTTGTAATGATATAAAGGGACAGAACATACCCCTTCTTAAAACTTTGGACACTTATTATAACTTCGTGATTTAAACCTCTTGCGTTCGTATAGTATAAAAAATGTAGTCAAATGGAAAACACATTTGACTACATTTTTTATACTTTTTCGAGAAAATACGACATTATTGATTATTTTATTTAGTATCTTACACCCCTATTCTAACCATTCTGAAATACTATTTTCGCACGCACAAATAGGACATTGGAATGACATATAAGGCTTTACCAACCCCTACGGAATTGAATTACTTGTCACTTCTGCTACGAGACGAGACGTCCAATCATCCGGATCGCGTGGTACGCAAAACAAATTGAGTAGGTAGTAAAATACCACGATATAATCTATGTAAAGCCGGATTTGTATTTGTCTGCGTCTACGTAACGTATTGTGACGCGACGGAACGATATCGGTCTCTTTAATGTTTTGAAAAACATTGACTTATTATGGCGTTTTTTTCTTTATTTAATTTTAAATAGTTATTCTAAGCTAAGATTCCATTAAAGAATCCTAGAAACTTTCCACCCGGAAGTGATTACTTATATTGATTTAAATTGAGCATCCATTGGAGTTTTTTGTATAATTTAACGTGAAGATTATAGAGCAAATGTAAATTAACTAAAATAAGATGAAACATTTATTAATATTTTTTCCGAATTTTATTCCCGATTGTTATAATTTATTTGATATCTGATAATTTGTTGAATATGATTTCTAGGGTTGGGTTTAAACTATAAAATATCAGTTACACAAGAAACATTCCGACATTTTTTGCGGTTATATTCACACCCATCAGAAGCGCTCGAATGTAACGGCATCTGGGGCCGTAGACAAGGTTACAATCGACAAGCGCTAACGCCAATAGAAAATAATAAAATGTCCCTACATTCTACTTCATCAGCATCTGTCATTCCCCTCAATGACAGATGCTGATGAAACACTTTTCGTTAACATCTGTCATTCCAATACATTTTATTAGTTTTCTATTGGCGTAAGCGCTTGTCGATTGTAGCCTTGTCTAGGCCCCCTGATGTGTCAGGCTTCAGAGCGCCTCGGAGAGCATCACAACAGATAAGTATAAATGCGGCTTAATATACACACGATACGGCACACTGTTTCCCTTCTTCCCTGATCTTTATTGGCTCCCATTATTTGCCAAGAAATAAACTAGGGGCTTTGTGAGCTGAGGTCCAACCGCGAAACGAAAACGAATTTCGTTCGTGTATCTCCCTCTCTGTCGCACTTGCTAGTTCGAGCGGTACCCCCTCTGTCGGACTCAGAGCCTCTTTTTTTATTGTTTTCTTTTTTTCAAAAAACTGGATCAACAAATAATATGTATACATACGAGTATACCGCCGTATTCATAAACGTTTTACAAGCGTATTTTAACTAAAATGCTGTTAAAATTCGTTTGTCTTTATCTGTCACTTTTACATTTGTGTTCGTATGAAAGGGACAAAGCACATTTTATTTAGCAGAGGCATGTTAAGTTATAATAATTATTGAACCTGCTTAAAAAAATTCAACGTGTAGGGGAGAACATCCAGACAGACATCTGGACATACGAAAGAAGTTTGGGCTTCGGTCGGTTCGCTCGCTCGTTCCAATATTTTGCAACAAAAAAATCCGTTTCTATTTGTTTTTTTTATCCACGTCGCCTTTATTGAAAAGCATCGATTATCGTGTAGCGATTCTCGTCACTAACACGTAGCTCTTCAGTTTCAGTAGTTTACATACGAAGTCTAAAATAGATATATTGAGATTGACACAGCTTTGCAATGCAGCCCAATGGAAAATTGCCTTAATTAAGTCATTGTGAATCACATGGGACCTTTGTACTCGCCACAGCTGCCTGCGAGCTAATCAAACTATCGGAATCGATTTGCAAATAAGTAAATCAACTATTTCATCTAATATGTAATCGTTACACCATTTTACGCTTTAATTCTTTTTTACAGTATGACTAGAACAGTTGGTGCGTTCTAAATATTTTATTACTGCGACATTTTAAACATTTTATTATTATGATATGATTTAATTTTATACCCATTATTGATTATTTTATTATAAGATTTTTGTAATTTTTTTTAAATATATAATATAATATATTATATTTGCATGCCTTAATGTGGCAGATGCATTAATTTAACTAATGTGTCACTGACATGCTCATTTTGTATTAACTGTGTATATTCTAGCAAACAAATTGAATAGAATTGAAAGAGTTCTTGTTGTTAACGCTGTCCCGTTAGCCAAAAGAAAATAGGTAGGTACCTTAGAAAAAAAAAACAACATAGAGTTCTAACGTGCCTAGAATGGCCCATGTAAAAAGGAGTTTGTAATTTCAACAAAATCATATATTTGGTGGATTTAAACCCATACAATCATAGTTTTATATAGTGACCCATGTGACATAGCCGCGGCACCTAGGGACAGAAAAATATTGATTCAATCCGCGATATTTGACGTCAATGTGCGGATATCACTCTTTCTGACAAAAAATAGAATACCGGCTCAGGGTTGACTGTCCATGTAAAGTCGCGAAATGAAAAAGTTCATAATTTTTGAATAAAGGTAAGGACCTTTATTAGAATAACGTCGAATAGTGACAAACCTTTCCATTCAGCCAATAAACTAACGCTATATGTAGTGTATATGAATTGTCAGCTATCCCTTTCCCAAAACTGAACAAAAGGGAATGAACTACTTCAACAAAATTGTAGCGAAGTTTAGGGTTGTACAATACAAACTACTTATATTATACAAGACGAAGGTAGAAAGTAAGCAAAAGTATATCTTAGAAAATTCTAAATATATTCCGTGAATTTGTTTTGAACCGTACGATAAACCTATATTATAAAATATGAGTTATTCAATTACCTTCTGCTCAACAACATATTTAAAATAAACATGGTTAACATGTGTCCATATCTAATTGGTGTCGGGCGTTAAAAAGCAAAATTTACGCACTCGATAAAGTAAACATACACGGAAATAATCTCAATGGAAGACTGTGCTGGGGCTCGATTAGTTACCAACGCGGATGTATCCCACATTCCACACACTCTCTGTCTGGTTGGCCCGACGCGTGTAGATCGGAAAACTCAGGTCACCCGCCTGGCGAGGCCGAATCAGTACCTATGTTGTCTTGGACGTTGATGTCGCCCAGCGGGCGTAGCATTGGTTGCCATTTTTATCATTTATCGCTGTAGATAAGACATTCGTCACGTTCTGACAAGTATTCGAGTGTGAGACGGATGTCTATTATCCAAAACGAAAGGTTAGCTGGAAGAGAACTGATTATAGGGATAAGTTCGCCTTTGTACCCTAGACTTATATATCATGTTTATGTTTTAACCTGTTTTGTGAACAATAAATACATTAGTGATAAAATAGCAACCATGCTACGCCCGCTGATTTCCTTACTTGTCGGTATGCCGCCAGTAGGTATTATATTACTTGGAAACGGAGAGGTACGCATGCAATACTGCATTCGCCACCACCTATCCCGCTCCAATCAGGGAGCCCTCATTATAATGTGTATGCGCAGTCTTTGAAATGTGTGACGGTAGGTGTGTGACTTGTCAGATGACAGCTTACTAGAATTCGGACTCCTTGCCGCCAAGTTCGGAAGTGGACTTTGAAAGCATAATGTTTACCTGATCGACCTCTTGAATGGTTTATAGGTACATTAAAAATCATGACACTACTGTTATTCTTGTGACGTTTTCCTTGAAATACTTATTTGTCCATTTCTCTTTTACTCATCATTTTAAATAAAAAGGAACAACACTTTGTCAGAATACAGCCTTAGTTATCTGCCTAGCATATTTGGGCAAGTACCGCACAGCGAGTTTGAAAACACTCTCTTCCCATAATCGCTCGATTTTTGTACATCGCTGACTTTTTAGGGTTCCGTAGTCAACAAGGAACCCTTATAGTTTCACCATGTCCGTCCGTCCGTCCGTCCTCGGCTTAGCTCAGTAACCATTACTACTAGAAAACTGTAATTCGGCATGGGTATATAAATCAATCACGCCGACAACAAAACAATAAAATCTTGAAAAAAAATTTTTTTGGGTACCTCCCCTACACCTAAAGCGGTTGTGTATTTTTTTTCGTTAACCCATGGTGTGGTGTATCGCTGGAAAGCTCGTTCAAAAATATTATGAGTTTCCTAAAACCATTTTTCAAATCAGTGATTTGTTTGCGAGATATTGGGCTTTAAAGCCCTAACTTTTGTTGGAGTTGTATGTGTGTGTCGTCATCCCCCCCCCCCCCCCCCCCAGCCGGCTAAATGGTCACTACTGGGGATGTGAAAAAAATTGTGGTAGTAGTACATATAATTAATTTAAAAGGAAAACTATCACAGACAAGTAGCCATAAGTAGTTACCGAGTAATAGTCGACCAACTTAATGTGTAACTGGAAAGGCCAATTTTCGTATAAATTCCGCCGACGCAACCGCACCGCACGTCGATGTAACTAAGACAGATAGTCAGATAGGCAACTACGGCCGGTTTTATTGTATACGATTTGCACCTAAATAAGTTCTAAGTCACTGATCTTTAAAAAGTTTAGATTAGACTAATGCCTGGCAATCGACAAGCGTTTCACTGAATAACCACAATTTTATCTCCAAGCATCTTTTAGCGCGTCGTTTTAGTGGATGGCTCTAATTACGTCGTTAGTAAAATTGGGCTGTTTGGGATGAGATTTTGAAATGCGTGATTATAGAATATTTTTCACTTTTAGAGGCAACGGAAATTACCAACGGTGGAAAAGTGAATTGCAAATGTAATGACGGGTAACCAGGATAATTTATCTACTAGAATCAGCTGGGGGATCTTGCAAAGCGTAGATTCACTTGGAAGATTTTAGATTAGATGGCACATTAGGTAGTATACCTACTTTATGAGGATTTTGAGGATTTTCGAAGGGCAGGTTTAACTTATTTACGTATTAGCTGCCCGCGCATCAGCTCCGCCAGCGTACTACACAGAACGCAAGTGACACCGTGGGATAAAGTATAGCATACATCGATTCTGAGAGTCCATTCTATATAATATATCAGTAGGTAGTTTATAGATTACAATTATATGACGTTTCCGTGAGTCACCAACGGTACTGGCTGAAAATGAGCGCTGTAGTCTGTCTGCTGACAGCACTATGCTGAGCCCGCTAAGACTGAGTTCGGTTCACTGCACACACAGAGACACACTTGTTTTATGTGTTTTTTGTGTATGTTACTGTTTAATATGTGTTTCCTGTGTGTTATTGAATAAATGTATCTTTCTTTTCTTTTCTTTCTTCAGATGAAATAATTTTTTATATCGGTTAAAATGTTTCGGATTTAACTCCGTACATACAAACTTTCCAAGCAAACTTTTCCTCTTCGAACGAGCGAGGGAAGCGAAAGAAGTTCTATGGTTCAGCTTGGGCCGAAAATCGTTTGTCTATCCGGCTGTTCTCCTCTACTAGGTCGCATTTCTTAACCGATTCTCGTGAAGTTGTGTGAGTAGGTTCTTTAATTATATAGATATTTCTTCGGGTAACTTTTTCGAATATTAATATAAATTAAAAATAAATAAGACAGGCTCGCGAATTCTACCCCTGAATTCCCTGGCAATTCATTGGGATATATCCCCACTTTAAAGACCTCTGTAGTTGGTAGTGACCCCGCCTACAAAGCCGGAGGTTCCGGGTTCGAATCCCAGTATGGGCATTTATTTGTATTATGAGCACGAATATTTGTTCCGGATTCATGGATGTTTTCTATGTATTTAAATATATAATTATATAAGTATGTGTATCGTCGTCTAGTACCCATGGTACAAGCTTTGTTCAGTTTAGTACTGGGTCGATTTGTGTAATATTGTCCCCAAATATTTATAGTACTTACTTATTTGTTTATCTCGGTTTTTTCCAATTCAGAATGACAAATAAGAAACAAAAGCTATGTTAAAGGGATGCCCCCTTCTAAGATACGGGTTCTTTGGATTTAACATCAGGTTTATTTTTAGCAGGTACAAGGCTCTTTAGTTACATAATGTAAACCACTAAATCTATGGACCGGAGGTTAGCAAAAATAAATGAACCCACAAGCAAAAATAGTATCCGTATTTTTATGATGAAAACGTGTTTGAATATACTAGTTTTGAGACTTACAACTCCAAAAATATGCATAAGGAAATAATAGCATTTTAATCATTTGGTCAATGGAAAAGGTTTTTTCATTAAGTAACAAAAATAAATATGGATTGCAAGCGTATGCCAAATAACTTATATAGAAGTAGTAAATTATAAAATAAAGAAAGTGTATACTATTTTCCCCTTATTTTTACGGAATTTATATAAATTACTTTTTATATTTTCTTACTGCCGCGGTATTAAATTTATGTGGATTATTGAATAATATTTAGTCGAACATTTAATGCGAAAAACCATTTATCGGTGTGGGCTCGGTGCGGTATCGGTAAGCTGTCAGTCAAGTACAGATTCTTTACTGCGCGCCTAAATTTAAATGAGTGTTTCTTGATTGCTGCGGGATGGGCGAAAGTGGGTCGGAATAGTAATAACAAAAAAAACTTGAAAATGGAAAATATACCTGAATCGACGCACTTCATTTCTACAATCTATTTAGCTCAATGTCCAATTATGAAGCAATAATGTTATACCAGTATTCATTGGCCAATCCGAATTTGATGAATAATTAGCACTTAGTCAATTACACCACGCGATGAACTAATAATAAGCTATGATAACATTAGGCCGGCCTATTAAAATGATTTAATTATTCATACCCATCAACGAGGGATAATCGAAACATACGTGCATTCTAAATCGAATTTAAACTTTCGTGAGACATGTTGAAATAATACTAATAATTACACGGTTCAACTAACGTATTCAATGTCACTACGGGCGACATGTTTCGAACTCTTCGGGAGTTCTTCTTCAGGATGAGTGTTAAACATTAGAGTGAAGTGAAGAACCGTGTAATTATTAGTTTCATTCCGTCGATTTCAAATTGGTCCGCTCCATCACTCGGACACCTTTTGGCCAGCACACTTTAAGGGGATGCCTTGATTAGAGTCGACCACGCCCCCTTGATAGAGACACGCTTGTGCCTTCCGCGCACGAGAAAAAGAAATGCAACACTCTTCGGGAATGGCTTTTTTGGTCAAATTTCGATAAAAACCTAGCTTAGTGAAGTTTTATTTATATTTCATTAATTGAGATTTATGAGATAGATGAGATAAATACTATAGTATTAACTTGTTTGTGTCGTAAAATAATGTATTGTTTGAGCAGGCTGATTAAAAAAAGAAAAATAAACAGCCAACTTTGGAATTTTTTCTATCGGAGAAACTAGGCAATCATGTATGGATTAAATCAGATTAACAATCATATAGTCAAGAATCATATATCTGAAAATCAGACCTTATTGTTTCTTAATCTAGTCAGAAAACGGCGTTTCAAAGCACTCGATAATTTCCAATGCACCCCCAATGCGCCAGCGAATGTTGAAATAAAATTGAATGCGAAACGATTGTCTCGGATCAACTTTCCATAATAAATTCAAGTGTTAATGGAATATGACATTGTTTTGTGACTAAGCAAGTAGAAATAGAAAAACATTTATTCGTGACCCACACAAGACGACAAACAGTAAATAAAAATAGTAAGTAAAGAAAAACACATCACGAAATGTTCTCAACTCCGCATGCTGCTGGAGAAAACCACGGCCACCATACGGCAAGAAATAGAAGACAATAATAGTAACAACAATAATACTGTAAAACAATTATAAAAAAGACAACAGAAAAAAATAAAGAGATGAGATATGACAGGCCTGATAAGTAAGTATTCAAATGTGAGTAACAGTGAGTAAAGAACGAAGCAGGCAAAAAACTATATGCAATTAGTGTCCATACAGTTGTCTTCATGGAGCTGGTCATATCATCATCATCATCATATCAGCCGAAAGACGTCAACTGCTGGACATCGGCCTCCCCCAAAGAGTGCTATAATGACCGGTCTTGCGCCACCCGCATCCAGCGGACTCCCGCGACCTTTACCAGGTCATCAGTCCACCTTGAGGGGCCTACCCACGCTGCGCCTTCCGGTACGTGGTCGCCACTCGAGAACCTTTCCGCTCCAACGGCCATCGGTTCTACGTGCAATGTGCCCCGCCCACTGCCACTTAAGTTTAGCGATTCCCAGCGCTAGCGTTTAGCGTTTGCCAGTGATGACGTATGGCACGGAAACGTGGTCGCTTACTATGGGCCTCATAAGAAGGCTCAAAGTTACCCAAAGGGCAATGGAGAGGGCTATGTTGGGAGTTTCTCTGTGCGATCGCATCAGAAATGAGGCTATCCGCAGCAGAACCAAGGTAACCGATATAGCCCTCCGAATCGGTGTTCATATTCTTATGTTTTTTGAGTTAAATTCTAGACTATGTACTTTTGGCAGGTTCCTTTTCGGGGTGCATGGAATATTGTTCCAGCATTTAGATGCTGCATAACGGAAACAGCCTTAAAAAGCAGCCGAAGCATATCGAGGTGTCAACAGCTGCATTACACACCACCGACTAACACGAGACGAATTAACTGTCAACTTCTCACAGAGATATTTGGGAGTCATGTGCTTGAGTACTCCGAACAGCAAACAAGCCCACAAGTTTCCTAAAAACGCAATAAAAAGGGCACTGTGAAGTTTACCCTTAGCAATTCCTTCATAAGGAACGGTGCAAAAACGGAAACATCAGTCTTATCCCTATCAAGAAGAGTTAAACCTCACTTTACATAATTAATAGGATTTGCAGTTCGTTGTCACCTGACCTTCTAATTTATGACTAAAATCCTTTAAGAGTCAAGCACTTGTCCCTAATTTCCTCAATGACTCCTCACTTTTAGTCTAATAAACGAGTTATTTTCGGTTCTGCCCGCATATTACAAGGGACGCAAGTAGAGCCGTGGAATAATACATAGGTAACCTATATCTTTATATAATTTATTTATGCAATTTATTTCTTTATCTGTAAGTAGCCACCAATGGCCAAGATGGACCAAAACGTTAACGGATTGGTGGCCACTTACAGATAAAGAAATAAATTGCATAAATAAATTTTATCCTGCAAGTGGGCCGCAATGGCACTTTTACAAGTCAACATTCTACCAGCATTTCTAAAAACGAAGACCACTGTTAAGAAGAAACGCCGAAACAAACTCAACAGTCAGTAATTTTTTTTCAAACAGAGCTTATTACAATTATAGTGGTTAATTAAAATAAGTAAACCAGATTATGAATACAAAGGAAAAAAGACCGGCAGAAGTGAAAACTCAATGACATTGTAACAGTTTTTCGATCAGGTCACGTGTCCGTCTTACGAATTTTCAATCTCGCATCTTACGGTCACGTGATATCTTACGGTCAAGTGACCTGTGGCGAGTTTAACAATTTTTCCCCATCACAATAAGTGCACAGCGCCGCTAAAGAAGTTTTCACTTCAAAACATAATGCGTTGTATTACAAAAAAACATGTCCAAAACTGTGTTACAAGAGTGTCGGTAGTCCACTAGCTCGATGGGTTGACGTAAAAAGACCGCGGATGAGCTTAGCACGGACCGGGATAAGTGGCGTACTCAAAGAGAGGTGCTCAGGGCTGATTACAGGGTGATAATGATGATGATGATTTGTCAGTGAACGAATATTTGAAATCGTAACACAAACTAAGTCACAAAGTCAAACTTTTTATCTTTAGACTTATACAGTTAACCCTGTGTCCAATATTTTATTGTAGGTTTTTTTCGGAGAAATTTTGATTTATAGTTATGACCTCCAGTAATGTATCTTGGCACCACGAGATCATAGCACACTGTTGACTGTTCAATGCAGATTTTGAGGTAGAATCATGTAATGAGTCATAATAGTAGTACCTACTTTTTTGTTGTTTTTTGTTTTTGAAAATAAAAAATCTATTTATGTCACCCCAAAAGAGAAAAAAATAGACAAACTTGCTTTAAAAAAAGTTTTTTTTTTTCGATTAAATCCGCTTGGAAAAAATTGCTCACAAGCTCAATAATCTACCATTTAATTTGTTGCTCCTGTTTTTCCCTGTATATTTGTCGCCACTTTCCAGCAACACCATTAACCCATTCATGGCCAAGAATCGCTACGCGCTACGCTCGTAGCCGATCTCGTGGTTTTCCTCGTATGTAGCGGAAAGCGACTACGGCGGTCTGACGCATATGTGTCGTCATTGGCCCTGAATGTATTAATAGGCTAGCATAACCATCTTCATCATATCAGCCGAAAGACGTCCACTGCTGGACAAACGCCTCCCCCAAAGTGCCCATGTGATCGCACTATAGTGGATCCATACTTCACGTATACACGGTTGTTGTTTAAGAAATCGTGTGGCATACATTACTTCGCCTTTAAAGTTTGTCACTCATCAGCATCACCCAGGGGACACATGCAAGGTTTGAGTAGGTATCCTGCGGGAGCGAGTGACAGATGTCTTTATATAAGTCCATATAAAAACACACGGCAGTTTATAGTATATAAATAACTAGCTTCTGCCAGAGACTCCGTCCGCGTGGAACTCGTTTATATCGTAGCTCCATACAAACTTTCACTCCCCACTTCATCCCCTTGGGGGTTGATTTCCGGGATAAAAACTATTCTATGTCCTTCCCGGGACTCAAACTATCTCTATACCAAAATTCATCTAAATCGGTTCAGCGGTTTAAGCTTGAAAAGGTAACAGACAGGTAGACAGACAGACATACGTTCGCATTTATTATATTATTATGAATGTAACTCGGAATCCTCATTCACTAGACTACATCTTTAAACCCCCCGGGTCGCGACGATATTAATCCGGATTAAGCCATTTTTAATAAAAACCCCTTTGCTTAACCGACCTAACTTCCTTCCTGGCGATATTAAAAATATAAGACTAGCTACTGTTCCAAGCTCGTTTTATGTGTAGCCGTTTAAAGGAAATTGGATTTTAAGATGTTTGGTGTAAAGTTTGTTATGTAACATCGTTATTGTGTAAAACACAAGTTTACATTGTCTACTCGCGTTGTATTGCTTGCTGTACCATACTCAACTTGTGGAGAAGCGTAATAATTTGTATTTTATAATCGTTCATCATCAGCGTATGTAATACGTCCCACTGCTGGGCGTAGGGTTCTGACTGGCTCGTCACTGGTATTTCATACGGATATATCTGAGTTGGACTAAAGCAAAGGGGGTGCAGGACTTAGAAAAAAAATCCTCCCAGTGATGTTATTATGACGCATATTTTTTATATCTTAGAGAAAGCGCTAATATAAGCGTGTTTTGTAGGAAAAACTTTAAAATGAAAAAATGCCCGAGATATTTGACCTCAAAGTGCGCGTGCGGCGTCGGTCTAAAATGAAATAAACCCTCCCACCACCCCCCTGGTGGAGGAATGTTGTCATACACAAGCAATGTCAACAAAAACAAAGTCTGTAAAGTAAATAAAAGAAAAACATTAATATAAACAAAAAATAGAAAACATAAACAAATGCATACCTATTTGGAATTGCAATGCGGTACCGAATATGCCCTTGACCGGTTCACACCCTGTTTTTGGTATGTGTATATATATATATATATATATATCGCAAATATACAATTAATATTTAATATTTTTTTTCTTTCGCCGGATTCACAGCACTTCAGGGGCTGCATCCCTGACTTACTCCGAACGATGACGATGTAAAACAAGTAATATGTGGTGAACGGTGTTGGTCACACATATTTTATTTATTTATAAGGCTAGTAATACTAAGACTCCGTTGTAGTGGCCGTTTGTTTATCTAAATAAAATAAAAAAAAGTATTCAACCTACTCACAAGTCGTTGCAAAGCCACAACTTCTTCAAATTACGCTTGAGTGATGCAATGCAACAGACTGGCACTGTCTTTGTGACAATTTAAATTATTTAGGACGCTGGCGTTTTTATGTCGCTCAACATTGCTTTCAAAGGACAATAAATATCGAACTACTTACCTTAATGCTGTCAAACAAATATCGATTAACTTTGCTACATAGTTTTGCGTGCTTATCGAATACAGAAAGAAGAGACGCGCACGATTGTACGAAATTGATATAAAATAACGATAAAATGGCAGCCGTAAAATAAACCGGGCTTTCTCGGGAACCGTAAAACGTAACAGGATCGTATAGCATTACTTTGTTTTGCTAACTTTAATTCTTAATTAAAATGGTTAGGTTTGATTGGTTAATACAGCGAATCAATTAGGGGGAAGAAAAATCCCGGTGACAAAAAATACAAGTTAACGTCTTCACCATACATTAACTAAAATAAAAAATCATTAAGCCTTAGTGATTTTTTTCGGTCTCTAATAAATGTTTATATTTAAGTTTGAATTATTTGCAGGGAAAGTGTATCGGAGATACGAATTTATATTATTTCTAGCCTCTTTATAATAAGTATTGTTTTGTTCTATAGGTGTTGTAACAGTAAACGGGGTGGTTGAGTCAAACACACGTGTGCACTATGTGACAGCTATTTATTGACTCATCGGCGCGGGAGCAGCCGCGCGTTATAACTACGTTTACTACATCCCTCCACCATAATCTAAAAGTATTTCTTAAAATCTACATGTTTCATATTTCGCTTCGAATACCTCCCGCGGGGACGAACACCCTCTGATGGTGCGCCCTCACCGTCGTGGCTAACAACTGCGCGAGCGGGTGGTTGAGTCAAACACACGTATGCACTATGTGAAAGCTTTTTATTGACTGATATCGGCGCGGGCGCAGCCGCACGTTATAACTACGTTTACTACAGGTTTCAAAACTTATCACTTATTAAATAGTGGTCAAGTAATTAAATACCTAGTGAACAACATAACTATCTTACTATCGGTTTATCCGTATCACATTTAGCCGATATTTTATACCCACGTTCATCCTAAAAGTGGCACTGTAACATAAGTTTAATGTGCTCTGCCGACCCCTATTGGGAATGAAGGCGTGAAGCTATGTATGTTTGTATGTTATCCGTATACGGATTCCAACAATAATGTTGTTCTCTCTTTTGTATTTGTGATCTATGTGTATGTATGTGTTGTTGTCATGAATAAATGATATTCTATTCTATTCTATTCTATTATATTCTATTCAATACTTAGCTACTGCTCACAACATTTTTTATTTGCTGTGCGTTCAGCATTACCAGATACAATTTATCTCATCGAGTGTAAAGTATAATTTGAAAATGTACCTACTAATTATTCATATTCATATTCATATTCATTTATTGCGATCATGTTCATTGTCCATACAGTAGATCTTAAGATAGGTTTTACAGTAGGCACATGATACCCTGCTAGGGCATTGAATGACCTTACACACTAACATGCTAACAACGTAAGTTATACTTCTATATACTGCGTGGAACGGAACGATGGACTTTCCTGCAAGAGGGGGATTATTGAGCGCTAGTACGTCACATTTTCCAGATAAACTATTTTTTTTGACGCGATTTTTTTTTACATTTGTATGGAGCTCATCGCTCCAGTCGGCCAACGCTCCATACAAAGGTAAAAAAAATCGCGTCAAAAAAAATAGTTTATCTGGAAAATGTGACGTACTAGCGCTCAATAAACCCCCTCTTGCGGGAAAGTCCATCGTTCCGTTCCACGCTGTATAAAGAGTGTTCAAAATATCATCATCATTATATTAAAATTTGCTATTGCTTATGTCATGGTATAGAAAGATTAAAATGAGATTTAAAAAAATATAAAATATAATAGTTATATATAATTATTATATCTTTAAATTATGGATTTTAAATTAAATATAATTTAAATTAATAATTAAATTTTAATTTTAATTTTGATTATGATGATACTTTATCTAGTGATTGGTCATTCAAAAACTCAGCAATTGTATAATAGGCCTTATCAAGAAGTAATTTTTTGTTTTTGAATATCTTATCGTCCAACTCCTGTTCGAGTGCTCCGGGTAATTTGTTTGTTATGACGATACAACGATAGGACATTTTCTACACATAGTTAGCTTGGAGTTTGGTATGGCTAGTCGGTTTCTATATCTACTGTTACTTTTATCTTTTTTTATTTTATAGATGTGTGTTTTCTTGCAAATAATGCTGCCTCTAAAATATATAAACATGGCAGTGTTAATAATTAAAGTTTTATAAAGTGTGGGTGGCAGCTCTCCGGCTCCGATAGTGAATAATAATATAATGACCATGTCTCGTCTAATACTTACTCCTGTGGCGCAACGACCCAAAGTGTGTCTTATGGCTCTTCTACATGGTGGCCCATCCTAATGGCCCACTAGGATGGGCCAGCGTGTGGAGAGGGTAGTGGTGTCAGATGGCTTATGGCGCGGCGATGTCTTTCTCCGTCTAACGCATAGTTGCGTCCTGTACGATGGGTCGTGATGGCCCACTGTATAGAGCAGGCTTTAGCCTGCAATACGAGTGTACGCCACTGATCCCGATCTTGATTGGTTTCTCGCCAGTCGCCAGCTTGGAGCTCGCGAAGATCCGCATCCACCACACCAACCCACCGATATCTGGGGCGGCCAAACGAACGTCTTCCTGCAGGCCTATTCTAGCTGCGGGGGGCGTCGTGGTGGAATGCTCGCGATCCCACTGCGCCCCCATTAACGGCAGGTATGGAAACGCCGAAGTGGTTTCAGGGGGAGGCCCCTTCTGTTTAAATATAGTTGGCTGGAGGGCGAGATTTCCACATCCCCTCCCCTCACCCCCCATTATAGCCTCCCCAGGCTGGGGGAATGCGTAAGTACATTTCCACTCCGTAAAAAAAAGGCTATTCTAGCTGTGCGATCGTCTCCCATTCGCTTTAGGTGACCGAGCCACCGAAGCCTAAGCGACTTAGTCACTCCGATGATGTAGTAACTTATTATTATTAGGAGCCTGTGGTGTCCTACTGCTGGGCAAAGGCTTCCCCCAGATCCCGAGGGGCCTCTGGCCAATCCTTTAAAAACGAAAAACAGGAGATCCCCATTGAACCCATTCATACAATTTTACAAATCCCTTTTTGCTGATCCGTGTTTGGTCCCATTCACACAAGCATAAATGTCAAATTTGAACGGCCTTTTAGCTAGAATAGGTTTTATCAAGGTCTTTCAATAAGACCATAAAGAATTAATGAATTTTCCGTCAAAATGTACAGGCGGCTAATGTTTTATTTCGTTGATACTTTGACAAGCGGGTAAGCCATTTGTTTTTCTTTGTATCATCGACTCTCTTAATTAAGAAGGAACTCAGAGCTTTAAACCTAAGCAGCCCGCCGCCCACGACATGAATAAAACATTAAATATAATGGGAGTAGGTAATTATTTTTTTATGACAACAGTTTCCTTTGGGCGTAAAAGTAGGCCGTAACCTTACAAGGGACTTATGGGTCGTATAGATGTAACAGTGAATCGAGCTTGGCTATCACTCGGCAATATGTATAGGTTTGAGAACCCTTTTTAACCCCCGACACAAAGAGGGGTGTTATAAGTTTAACGTGTCTCTCGTGTATGAACCGATTTTCGTTTAGTATTTTTTGCGTCATAGATAATTTTATCCCGAGTATTCTTAGCCGTTTCATGAAAATCTGTTCAGCCATTTGAAGATCATTAGAATGATTAATAAAAAAATATAGATTAATCATTTGACATGGTAATTTGACGGAGCATTTTCATGCGGCAGATTTTGATTTGAGATGTGCAATAAAGAGTGACTAGTGGCGAACACGTACCGGAAGGCGCAGCGTGGGTAGGCCCCCCACAAGGTGGACTGATGACCTAGTAAAGGTCGCGGAAGTCCGCTGGATGCGGGCGGCGCAGGAACGTCATTGTAGCATTCTTTGGGGGAGGCCAATGTCCAGCAGTAGACGTCTTTCGGCTGAAACGGTTTTCACTGGTCCATAGCGGCCGCATTATGATGCGGGAGATTTCCAAAAGGCATTCCATAGATCTCGTATAATACATAATAATGTACATCCACACAACCTAGATCCAACCCTATCGTCCTGCGAGATACGTACCTGGCACAAACGTCCCAAAAATACTCGCCGCATTGCCGCGTTGGGTAGCCAAAGAAATACGTTGCACCAGGTACGCACTAGATCTTGGGTCACAACCCCTATCTCGCAAATATTTCCCCAAAGCCTGTATAAAACGTTTCGCTTCCAGACACCAAGGACCCGCCGTTTCGACAGCAAGAGGGACGAAGTCATAGACCGGTTCCAAGTTTGAATATATGGTGTGCTTATGCCTTGCTGCATCTTCTGCAGAACCGCCAGCCACCCGCGTTGTTTGGGAAAGATGCGACACCGGGAAGGTGCTAACACAAGTCGCATCCCACAACAAACTACGCCCTTTCTCCCAAGGAACCAGTGTAAAATCGTATGGCCTTTTTCATCCGTCCAACTCAAACCCTGGGGCTCCAAAACGCAGGGTACACTTTCCGACACCACAGCCCGACGAACAATATCATTGATAGTATGGTGCCAAGAGAATCTACCAGCGCTTCGTACACAACTTAGCCCATGATGCCCATTAGACTCCACCATCACCCACAGACGCAAAGGTGTGGCTCACAAACTTTGCACCCAAGCCTCAAAGCAGCGCCAATCCTCAGAGAATCATCATCTAATAATTTTCCCAAGTGCGATGAAAGCAATGCATGTAACCTAACTCCTGATTCGGGCTTAACTGCGGCCTTAAGACGAGCTAACTCCACCCCCGTAGCGTCCTCTAGCTACTCGTTATAAGTTTCTCGACTCAAAATGTCATCCCGCGATCTCTGTACCTCTAGTTTTTCTGGTCACTCACCACTAGTACAGCGAACTGACCACTCGGTTAAAGCATTTTCCACAAAAGGCACACGAACGCTGTCTATATCGCGAGACAAAATGCACGCTACAAGCTTAAGAGACGCGTGTGACGAAGCAAGAAAACCCACAAGCCCTATGTACCGCATGCGCCGAACACCTAGCCCACCATACCGTACGGGAAGACTAGCCTGACGCCAGTGGGACTGTTCCAACTCTTTCAAAACTCGCTCTTTTTAATGCATCCAAACACTCGGAGCAACAATTATTTTTTTTCTATTGAAAGTTAAACTCACTAGAACCGACATAGATAACTTAGTTACGCAACTAAATCGTAATTTTGATCTTTGAAAATAAGCTGATTTCATGAATTTATCACAATTTAAAATGTTTCCCTGTATTTTTGCTTCTACGTTACAATTTTTTACGTAACCACAAATCCCTGTAAATAATATAAAGCTCTTAATATGTACTATTTTGTATTGATGCTAGCAACCCTTAGTATTTATGCGAAACAATAAAAAAGAGGCTTTTTGTTGTCTATAGATTCGATCAAAGTTGCACGCGTGTTTGGTCGATTTTTTTTTCGTGAATTTGGTCGTTTTCTAACGTAAATAACAGTTTTCATTACACCTATTTTATACAAAATAAGTGTAATAATGTTCCCCCATAAAAACATTGCACCCCTATTTAACCCCCTTAAAGATGAAATTTTTCTAAAACGCTGAAAGTACTTTTTTGTGTCCTAATAAGTGCATAAACCAGCGCAACGTGTGTTTTTGTTTCTAATTTAGCTCAAATTATCGATTTATGGTAAATTATTACCTAAAAAATCTCGCTTCTACGTTACTTCTGTTACCGGTAACATTGATTGTATTGAAACGTAACGTTGAAGTGTACGGATTCATACAAATAGTGCAGATTAGGGTACTTCTATTACGTTACCGTAACATAGTGACTAAGTGGCAAAATATACGGCCTTACCCAAGTATAATGTATAAGTACTCTTTTCCCGAACCGACCTCTCGCACAATTAAAAAAAAAACGATAGTTTTCACTGGTAGTTGAGGGGGTGAATTGGAAATTATGGCGTTCTTCGAAAGCCTAAAGAAATAATAAGGTCTGATTTTCAGATATATGATTATTGACTATATGATTGTTTATCTGATTTAATCGATTAGGTACATGATTGCCTAAAATCTCCTCGATAGAAATAAATCCAAAGGTGGGTCTTTATTTTCCTTTTTTTAATCAGCCTACTCAACATGGTACAACAGGTACATTTCACGATAAAATCAAGTGAATACCATAGTATTTTATCTCATCTAACTAATCACTTAATGAAATATAAATAAAACTTCACTAAGTTAGGTATTTATCGAAATATGTCCAAAAAAGCCATTCCCGAAGAGTGTTGCATCTTTTTTTCTCGTGCGCGGCCTTCCGACGCTTATGCCTTAATAAGCGTGTCTCTGTCAAGGGGGCGTGGTCGACTCAAATTAAGGCATCCCCTTAAACTTATCAAATAAAAATGGCATCTTAATAACCCGATTTGAAAAGATGCGATAAACAAGGACGCGTGTTCGGGTTATTTGACCCGTAATAAATCGGATTTGGAAGACAGTGGTTCTGTTCGTAAGTATAGTAAGTAATATTAATTCGACTCTCGACCTCATTTTGTGTCTAACAAACAAGTTACAAAGTAAACAAAATACTAATGGAACATCAGTGTCCCAAAAGAAAAGGTAGTAAAAGTCTACGAAATTCCAGACTACACTGACGCTATTATTTTTTGTGGTTGATCCAGGGTAAGTCACTGTGACGAGTAGAGTGCCACTAAATCTTCTTGGCTTAGTTTCGGGCTAATTGCTTGCCTATTTACAAGGTACAGAGAATAATTCGAAAATGGCGGTCTTTTTTGGGGCAGACTTATTTTGGTCAATTTTATTGGAACCTAATTCATGTTTTATGGAAATTAGGTGTATAATTTATTAATAATAATAGATTAACGGTTTAATAGCGAAGAGCCTCGACCCTCATCACCTCAAGAGACTCTCGCTAGATGGCTGGATCAAGGGTCAGATACAGAAGGCGGTACTCCTGGACACTGCGCGGATAGTCAGGAGGTTCCTGTCTCTGGCGCTCTGACCACCGGCAGCTTAGGCCCCGCCTCGCTGCAGGCGGTACCCTAGGTTAGGTTTTTATAATGATTTTATGTTTTGTATGTATAGTTTTATATTTTACTTTTTATATAGTTATTGTAAAAACCTAGCCTAAGACGAAAAATGAATAAAGAGAATAATAATAAAACATTTATTTCAGGCAACTAAGGCCCATAGTTACAAATACCTTACAGACTAACATACATACAATATAATATTAAAAAACTGATTATTATTTAGGCGACGAAACAGTGTGGCTCCGTTGCGTCGTCAAGTCCGGTGTAGAGTTCGGTAGGTTGCCCCGGAACCGCCGAAATACGACACCCATCGGCCAGAAACCAGCACACGCGATGGTCTCCTGCAGCGGCCGCGGCATGCGCACCACAAACGAGCTGAAGTGCACGTAGTGGCGCGAACGCAGCTGGAAAACCCTCAGCGAGTAGCCAGACTTCTGGTGGTGATGGTGATTAATATGGGCTACTTAAGAAAAAAGGCTTTAACAGCATTTTCCCCATCGGCATCGTTAACAATATATCGATGATATTTTTATTGTGGGTGTGGAGTGACGATATCGGGGCGCGGGCGACGCTTCGCTTCCCGCGCTCCGTTATCGTCATACCCTCACGCAGCGCAGGCGAGTACTTAGTTAAGTGATCTATTTACCTATAATTACATAATGTCAATGCATAGGGTGGATACTCCAGCTGGTCGATTGCGTAACGCATTGTACGCGCGTCAGGTAGATCTAAATGTCACTAATTGTATGGGAAAATGACAGTTAAACTGTTAAAACGTGATCGTCCCTCAGATTAGGGGAGGCGTTAGAACGCACCACAGAGCGTCATGTCACACTGGCTTATGCCTCTGGAAATAAAAATGTGTGAAAATCGTGAAAATCCGTCACTGCCAAGCACCGCTACTTGGGCTGCGCGTTCGTAGATTATTTGATCTTTATTTTATTTGTAGGTAAATCAAATCACCTTCATCCTCCTATCGTTTATCCCGGCAAAGCTCTAATCCCTAAAAAAACATTCCATGTTAAAAAGAGGCCAAGTCTCGAAACTCCTCCACCGTAAAAAGTTGTGAGATATTTCGTAGACAAGTCTTGGGCATTGTTATTAATATTTATTTGCTTGCTAAATAAAATTCTGCAACTTGGCAATCCCACAACATTACTGCATTTATGGATTTTTGCATACCTAAAACTATGTAGTGTTGTGTGATTGCCAAGTCACAAAATGTATGCAGGTGGGGCATCTAGAAAAGTGGAGCGAAATTGCAAAATATTTTAGTTTTTCTAATATTTATACACTAAACACTAATTGTATTCTAAGTCTTTCTGATTCTAAGCTTAAAGCTTATATGTCTGCTTGATGTTTGATGATCGGTCAGTCAGTCAGTCAGTCAGTCAGTCAGTCAGTGAGTGAGTGACAAAATTAAGAAACTTTGACTAGTTATAATTCTTATAATACTGGTTCAAATTGAATTTAATTTGAAATATACCGTGTTTATACAATGCCTGCTTGGTTACTGAAAATTCAGGCTTCTAGTTTTATCCACAACGAAGTTATGGGGGGTCGAAAATGGCCTGAACTGCTTCGAGAAAAGGATGGTACGGCCGTGCCGCGGTTTTGCTCGACTTGGCGGTGGTACTGCCCGGGGTCTGCTTTGGCACCGTAATCCTAAGCTTTTTTTATACAATCAATTATATTATGTACTCGTATAAAGAAAAAATCTTTTTCAACACAATTGCTCGTAACGTACCTCTTATTGTGTCGCTTTTAGGCTCATAATCCTGGATATTAAACACGCGTGTTTTATAACATTACGACACTTGTGTGTTATGGTTATATCCCGATTAAGTCACGTTGGCACCTTGCAGCAAGATGTATGCATGCACACGGTGCATTCTTAAATTAACCGGGTTGTACAGAATGTACAGCTTTTTTTTTAATTCTCGGCAAATGGATTCTTACTCGACTAAACAAATTAAATCCTTTTTGTTAATTATTTGACTATTTCTTTTCGGATATGATATAGAAACGTTTAATTTAGTAAAACTATTCACTTTTGATAACATTTTACATGAATTAATAAAGATAACATTTTAAAACGAAAATATTTATTTTATTTTGCATTGGCTGTTTAGAGATTTCATCTAAGTCTGGCTGAACACATGCGCGCGCACTGCGCAAACTTCACAAAAAAAAACTGTTGCGCGCCATTATAGGTTATTTCACAGCACGTTTCACAGATATTTGTAAACATTGCTAATGCGTGTTTGGTTATTAACAAAAATATTGACTCGTGGCGACTACAAAAGTGATAAAAAGAATGGACGCCACTGGAAATTGTTGGCGATGTATACAAAATGTGAGTAAAAAGCTGTTGCCATTAATAAGTAAAGAAAATAACTTGGCGGGCCTATAAAATTTTCATCTTAAGTAAATGATTTTTTCCTCGTAAAATGTGTTGAAAAACGTCGTATGAAACGCGTGAGCTTTGATAATTACATCCTCGGCTCTCTTATCACGCTCACCTGCGGCTCGCATGATAATTCCGCCTCTGATGTAATTATCAACATACCTCACTTGTATCACAATGTACTATTACCTACTGCAAATAGGGAGAAATGGTGCTATTCTTACCCAACAAATACCACACTGATTACCGATTAGCCAATATGTCCTTGATCCCCTCAATTAGGCCCCTTCAAAAATACAGCATTTGACGTTATCGGCTCGCTTACAGCGACAATATTAGTGTTTCCCGACAATGTGCTATAATTTTATTATGCATTCAGGGCGACAATATCAGCGCGAGCATTAACGACGGGTGTGGATGTTGACACGGGTTTTACAGGGATATGATGCGACACTGGCATTTTACCGTATAATTTACTGTTCACTGAAATATAGATAGATAGATAATAACTTTATTGATCCACACAAGTATACTCATATAATAGTGATACAAACATTTAAAAAACATCAAACAATTTTGTAACCAAAGCCATTTAAAAAAAGTCGTAAGTTATCTGTTGTGGTGTATAATAGGCGCTGACTCAGCATGTCTGACTGACTAGTACGGTTAACGTTAACAATGTCTTTAGACTAGTAGGTAACCCTGCCTGCGAAGCTCACGGTTCTGGGATCAAATCTCTTGTTTCTTCAGCCTTGGATGTTTTCTATGTATTTGTTACGACTATGTACTGCTTTAGCCTAGTTTGACCCTGCCTACGAAGCAAGAGGTCCTCGGTTCGAATCCCGTTAAGGACATTTATTTGTGTGATGAGCACGAATATTTGTTCGTGAGTCATGGATGTTTTTTATGTATTTATGTATGTATTTATCTATTATAAGTATGTTTATCATCGTCTAGCACCCATAGTACACGCTTTGCTTAGTTTGGGGCGAGATCGATTCGTGTACGATTGTCCCCAAATATTTATATTTAATTATTTATTTTATTGACATTTCAACATTTGTTTAGTACCTAAACAAAAAGGATATCGGTACCTACGTACCTTCAGCCTTTGAAAAGCATTCTACTTTATATTTTAAAAAGCTGTTCAGCTTTCTGTCGCTTAAATTCCTATTCTAAAAGTCCAGGCATAAATTATTCAATGCCCGACCAAATCGCATTAAATTCTGATTTAAACACAATTATATTAATCACAGTTAGCACTAATATTCGCCCAAACGCAGCCTTTTCGAACGACAATATATAAACCACTTAGCCAGAACCCTTGATGGATGGTTTCTAATTTCTCTTTGTTCATTGTGATCTGCATTGATTTATTCGGCTGAATTTACCATGCTATCTGAAATTGATCGGAGTCATTCGATGTTACTGAGATCTTATAGTATCTTGATATTACCGACCAAGAAAACATCAATTTACGCGTAGAAATAAATCATAGCACACAACTGACTACCTTATGTAGATAGATACATAATCTCTTTATTCTTTTCCTCTAGATAAACCCCCACCTTGCAATTTAAACAATCCTTGTTTTACTGTCTTGTGGTTTTTTAACAGCAAAACTCTTAGGGTAATTAATATTTGTTTTCTATCAGCACTATAAGCTGCAATTGTTTTTCATATAGATTGACAAGTTGTCACATCGAAAAATGTTCTTTATTTAATTTCATATGTCATGTTGATATCGTATTCTAAAAGCCAATACTTTCATATTTAGTAGATCCTGCTTTTAATAATCCTATTGCCGTCCAGGACACGACAAGAGATTAATTTCACGACAAACATGGGAGCGAACAGAATTGCCTCCCAAAGCCTTAATCGGGAATTCTCTTCCCGCTTCCTCATTTCTGAAAACATACAATCTTGATTACTTTAAGGTAAGAGTGAACACGATCCTTGTGTGTGTGAGGTTTAAGGTCAAACAATACCATAAAAAAAATAGGTTTAACTCGTTGAAGTTCCGTGCTAACAAAACTAAAGTCCCAGTTTGACACCTTAATGCCCAATAGTTGACAACTATATTTTTATTAAGTATTATTGAAAGTGTCACCTTACATAACAGTTAAACAATTATACTGGTGACTGTGGGCTGTAGAACGCACGAACCAGCATTTTTTTTATTTCGGATAAGTGACTTGACAAAAAAAATACATAATTAACGAACCTGCTCCCAAAATTCCACGAGAATCGGTTCAAAAATGTTACCTGTAGAGGAGAACAGCGGGACAACGGGACGGAACATATGGACGATTGTCGAGCCAAGCTGAATCATAGAACATCGTACGCTTCGCTCGCTCGTGCGATAAAGTTCAATAAATAAATAAAAATCTCAAATACTGGCCGAACACAAATCGGTGAATGTCATCATCATCATGTAGGCCGAAACACGTCCAATGCTGGACAAAGGTCTCCCCCAAAGAGAGCCAATGTGGCTGGTCCTGCGGTACCCGCAGCCAGCGGCCGACGGTCGTGAACGTACCTCGTAACAATAATATATTCTTCGTATTACGGTTTTACTCACAGATGCCGGCCGAGGTCCTTTGCATATTATATCTGATATAGCCCTAATATAATAAGTTTCGTTTCAATAATTGTATTGATACAAGTAATTATATAAACGTTTAAATTGTTATTTATTTAAGATAGGGGTTTACTTAGGCCACATCAAAAGTCACACATTTTGGCAGGGCGAGTATTTGTATTTCACTGAGAGTTTAGCATGCTGCCGCCCAATTTTCCTTACTTGGGTATATATACTGTCAGTATTACATTTCATAGCGATTCCGCCCCGCTAACCCAGGAAGAATTTGTAGAATGTGACCTGACTTGACAGACGCTGACAGCTGACAGCGTACCTACGAGTGGCGGAGCGCTCATACAAGCCGATTCCCACCAGTTTGCCTAAAATTTATTTTTAGGCAAGCCTATAGTTTTATACTCACATAACTTTTTTGGCCGAGTTGCCCATTGAAAAGTTTCACGCTCTGCCACTGGTACCTACAGAAGTGGCCCTATAATTATAAAAATACCAGCATAAATGCTACCATAGTTTTTATCTAGTTAAGGTAACGACAATCATTCATCCTTTATATACCTTTTATTTTATCACGCGGACCACAAATCGGCATTTCAATTCTAAAACAGCATAAAACTATGTCCAACTTAAGTTTATGCCACCTTTTAGAAATATACTTAAGGCGGCCATAACAATTTTCCAAGGAATTATCCCCAGAACTACTCCAATAACTGTCCAATACATTATAACCTCCGGTTATCAGCATCTTCTTCGTGAACCTTTGCAGGCCTATTTTATCCGTCGCTTGCGACCTCGATCCCATTTAAATTTATTTCTAAGACTTTCACGCCGGTTAAACTTGCTGCTTCAGCTCATGGTAGCATAAAACACCCGCCAGAATTGTTTCATATTTGCCTATTATTTATCGTTTGTTATCGTGTGCAACGAGGGCTCTGATCGGTTGGACCTGGTGTTTTCTCATCTGGACCTTGATTTGGTTATTTACGATATCAGTAATGCTCATATTTCGTGTTTGTAATTGTCATGTACCTTATTATTCAAATTTTATTTTTATTTTTTTCGGTTGATAGATTAAAAAGTGAGTGTCTTGAATTGGAATTTTGTATTAAATAAGCGCAATCAAAGGGCGAGGATTCCAATTGTCCAGTTCAAAACATTGTGTTATGCAGATAAAAAAGGATATAAATATATAGCCATGTATAGTTAAAGCGTATACGGCTAAAGCTCACGCTTGGGCTGTTGACGAAACGAAAAGCTTTTAGTACAAGCTTTTAGTAAGCAAGCTGTTAGTACTCCGAATAATGATAAATAAATAAATAAATCTTGAAAGCACTTATCAGGGGCTCTAATGGCCGCTAGATGTCGCTGTACTGGCCGCAAAGTAGCTTAAGGAAACACGAAACTCATTAAAACAAAATTGAAATGTGAAATTGATGTCCCAAACCGACCCCTCTTATCAAACTTGGGTCTTTATTACTCGCAACGTCCCTTTGATTAAGTACGTTGACCTTTGAAGATGAAACTAAAACAATAAATGCTTTGATTATATCTCGGCAAGGGAATTTATTCTACCTACACTTTTCACACCACACGTATTTTTACATCAAACTAAGATTAGATGCGAAATTGGAGTTCACTCAGCATATATTCTAAATAAATGTTTTTTTTTAATCATATGTGAGATTACCCCTCTCCTACGTAACATGCAAACTAACAAATCTATAAACTTGCCTTTCAGATATTATTATCTCTTCATTATTGGTGCAGATTAATGTATATCCCATAAAAAACATTCCATGTAAAAAAGAGGCCAAGTCTCGAATCTCCTCCACCGTAAAAGTTGTGAGATATTTCATAGAGCCAAGTCTCAGGCATTCTTATTAATTTTTATTTGCTTGCTAAATAAAATACTGCAACTAGGAAATCAAAATGAATTCAAAATGAATGCAGTCCCATTCTTGCTTTTTCATTTTTTGTACCATTTACTGCAAATGTAACTTTGTAATACTGGGAGTTGTATTTATGCAGTTGGTGTATCTAGAAAACTGGACCGACATTGCTAAATAATTTAGTTTTTCCTTGATTTATACACTACTCTAATTGTATTCTAAATTTCAGTGTTTCGGTCAGTCAGAGTCAGTCAGTCAGTGAGTGAGTGACAAGATTAAGAAACTTTGACTAGTTATAATTCATAAACTACTGGTTACGTGTTTATACAATACCTGCTTGGTTACTGAAAATTCAGGCTTTTAGTTTAATTCACAACGAAGTTATAGGGGGGTCGAAAATGGCCTGAACTGCTTCGAGAAAAGCATGGTACGGCCGCGCCGCTATTTTGCTTGACTTGGTGGGGGCACTGCCGTGCCCCCAGATATAATTAAGACTCAATCAGCGTAGGAACATACGACGCTCGACACTGATTATTCTATACTAGAATAAAGGTTAGGTTCAGACTTCTGGCATTTAGCGGGCGTTTGCGTTAATCGCCAATACGTCTGAAACGCGGGACGGTCTCTGCATAATGTGGGCCTTGTTGCCTCAAGTCATAAGAGGTAGCGACTAGATTACAAAAACTAAGTTATTAACTACAATAGCTCACCTACCCAGGCAAATATAGGCCTTCGACTCAAGTGGTTGACTGGTCCCGATCTTGTGCCATTTCCCGTCAGTTCATGGCGTGATGATCGTGCAGTCTGATTCCACGACGTTGTTCCAACAACAGACGTCCGACGGGTTGCCGCACTACTGGACGACCCAGATTTGACTGCTTAGCACCCCGACCTTACTCCATCCGTGTCCTTTTAAATTCAGATTTATATTTAAAAGTCAATGTAAATACATTCACTTCATTCTGGCTATTAGTGTCACCTGTCTGAAATCAGCTGATTTTCTAATAATGAAATCTATAAATCGGAAATAAGGTATTACTAGAACATAAGTTCTAATAAGACCACTATATTTGATTCGTGGTCACAATTAATTCCTGATTCTTACTTATACTATACAGTTTGCACCGAAACGCTATCCGCTTATAATATGCACCTCCATCTGTTTTGTATGGTAGATAGCGTCCCAAACGTCAAGAATCACGAAAATTAAAAGGTCGTTGGCCTGTGTACGAGGATGGGGCGTCTCGCATGGCTTATGTACAATGACGTACAAACATGGGCTGTATAGTACCTACACGCTTTGTTGGTATAATCAGGCTCACATCCTTCACAGGATTCTTGAGTTCAATGGATTAAATTGAAAAGGGACCTTTTTTTTGTGAAATGTGGCGAGTTACGAAGGTTTCGAAGGAAAGTTGAATTAAGCTTCATTTAAGCTGCTATTTGTCTGCAAAAGTGCAGTTGGAATACAGTTTTTTTGCCGTTGAAATAACTGCGTTGTAACTGCACACTGGCTGCACGGCTGAATAGAACTGCAATATACGTCAGAGTGCAGTCGTCAGAACTGAGTGCGTCGCAAGCGGACTGCGCATTGGATTAGCAGTTTCGATGCAGTTATGTAAACTCCAAACTGCACACTTGTCTTGTAGCTAGGCAGCTGCAATTAAGCCTATCTGTAACGGTGCTTAGTGGCTTATGTCAACTACCCATTCTGTACAGAAATTTAAATCGTCATTGTCGTCATGGCCACTTCATAAGCGATCTATTCCGTTCGACCGTTTTCCTAGCACAGGTTTCGTCACGACCAACTAGAGTCTAGGTCAGCTATACTCAATCACGAGTACGAAGTTTCTACGAGGGCCAACGAGCCCAGGGCCACAAGGTAAATTTATGGTTAGGTTTAGGTGGGTTACTAGGATCGCATGGTGGATGGCGGGCCACAAACAAAAGCTCAGTAGCTCCGCAGGTTGAGAAGGTAGCTGGTCTAGGTGGTTGTCGTGAATAAATACAATGAATGTTAAATGGATGTATTAAAAAAATACCTACGGTAAACATACCAGTGTCAATCTTACGTCAGGACAATACAGGTGCAAAATAGATGTCATGTATTAAGCATTAAAATATCGAGCATTGGAACACTTATCTAAATTATTTATTTATTAAACAACTAAGGTCAAGTAAACTCAAGTAACATAAAAAAAATATTTATAACGGAATACAACTAAACTAAACCTATATTATAAACTAAACCTATAAAAAGTAAATGCCCCCAGGTCCCCGTCATTGGTTATGGTGCCCAGAAGGCTGGCAGCGTTGCCTCTTTGGATTGCTAGGCTAATCCTTTGGCCAAAATAGCTGCCAGCCCTCTGGTCGCCGGATGTTTGAATGAGCCGCTCCGAAAGTTCCTTATATAGGGCTTTCGCGCCCGGACCCCACGGCCCCAGTTTCCACTCCAAACGGCGCAAACATGTAGCCCTCACCGAGGACAGCATATTTCCGCCGCTTGTGTTGCTCTGCCGTGGTGGCCGCAGCTCCGGCTTTAGAGGAGGTCGCTTGGAGATGGGACGGGGCTAGCGTATCAACGCAGGTAGCGTCCCACACAAGAGTCCTCCCCTGCTTCCACGGAATGAGCGTCATGCCGTCAGGGCGCTTACCATCGTCACGTGCGATACCGTTCGGCTCTAAAATGGCCGGCACGCTAACGGAGGCAAGAGCCCTACGGATGACGTCATTCAAAGAAGCGTGGCGGGAGATGCGGCCAGCACTCTTCTGGCAGGACAAGCCGTGGTGACCTAGGGAGTCTACGTGGGCGCCACAGCGGCAGCGGTGTGGCTCATTAGTTTTGGAGCCAAGTCGCAGACAGGTTGCCAAAGTTAAAGTTGGTTTGTTGAGGAGAGTGCCAAGGTTTGGTACATTTATCTTACATAGTTTAGGACTTAATATATACCTACGTATCAGTGTAGGGGGTAATGCAATACACGTGTAATTGCATTACATTGCAATTACGAGTAATGCATTACACGTAATTGTAAAACAAAGTTTTAACCGACTTCAATTTAGAACTCCGCCAAGCCATGAGAACATTTCCACATTGATTTTCCAATTTACACTAAATAAGTACTTTTGAAATCCCCGAAAACAAAAGTTAAAATAAAACTTCGTGGAGCTTAAAAATGTGCATAAATGAACATTAAGAAGTATGTTTAAGACGGAACCCCAACAGGCACGTATAGTTTAGTTTAATTTAAGTATAGGTTTTCAAGACAATATTCATGAAAAATTCCAGAGAAGAAAAAACCGTAAACATATTTGAAGATGACACTTGAGTGAGGGTCTATTTGCTGAAATGTATTTATTTGGAAATGTTCGAGCAAATGCGTGTTTAGCAGATATTGGTTTTTCGGTGCGTATTGCCATGGGACTTTACATAGCGTCGCTGCGCTTGTAAAATCCGCTATGTAAAAAAACGTAACTTTTCATGAGACACACATGTTAATTCTGTAACTAGGGTTAAAACTTTAAAATGAAGTAATGAAAAAAAATTGAACTAATTATTAAAAAAAAAAAAAAAAAAAATATTTTCAACAAAGGTTTTACATTCAGTGTTCGTTGAGACTGTATAATCTTTGGTTTAAGTAGATTCACTTATTATTCTAGGACATACAATTTTGTATGTATATTTTAGGCATTTTAGGACTTTAAATGTGTCATTTAAATCCGCTAGGGGTCATTCTGGCACTTGACGGAGTATTGTTCCTGTGAAATTCTATTAATATACAATCTCATGTAGCACTAAGGTAAACGCAGCTATTAACGACCCATCGAAAATCGGAAGGTATTAGCGACCTATTATAGTTATTCGTTATTTTTACGTTTCCAGAACTGTTCTAGCTATAAGTAGGGAAAGCTATACACGCACTTGTTCCTTGAGCATTGTATACTTTTACTTTAGTGTGTGTAGCAGTGGGCAAAAGAGATAATACTCGTCAGGTTCTGCGGGGGAAGCGCGGACGCAGGTCGCGCCATACTAGCTCTTGTTCCTCCAAGTAAGTACGTGACTTTTCTGCTTAAGACTTTTATACGAATTTGTGGACCCTATACTTTATCGTGTATTATGAATTATATCCGTTTGTGTCAGCTTTTGATTCCTTACAACATTTTATTGAAAAATAACCATTTTAACCGCTAAAACTATGAATTAAAAAAGGACGGTGATAGCTTCGCCAGTTTTTGTTGTGGCAGCTATCAACGACCCCTGAGTTGGTAATGGCCGCAAAGTAATGTTTAGTTTTTCTCTCTTTTATGTTATTATATTGCATTATAACACAAGTTTTTTTTCCCAGTTTGAAGCTAAACAATTAGTCTTTGTAATAATCTATTAGCGACACATAAATTGATGTCCAGTTTTCTTATTTTAGCGTTGTCAGTTTAAGATAATTTCGGTCGATCGATATTTTATAGTAATCTTCGTAAATGATTGTTTCTCGTTTAAAGCCGTATTATTTTGTTCATATTTTTTGTGATTTTAATCACTAACAATCGATTTTGTAGTAAGAAGGTAGATTGAATAAAAAATGTCTACTTTTTATGAGTCGGTAATAAATTTTATATTTGTCGTTACATGTTATTTTATTAACGACCCAAACCCGAGCAAAGGAGTCGGTAATAGCAACCATGAGAAACTATTACCGACCCATATGAGTCGGTAATAGCAACCATAAGAAACTATTAGTAATAGCTTCTTATGGAAGTTATTACCGACTTCTATGGGTCGGTTATGGTTTCTTATGGTTGCCATTACCGACTCCTATGGATCGGTAATAAAATATGTAAGGACAATGTATTACCGACTCATAAAATGTGGGCCATTTATAGTCGTAGTTTTAGGACATACCCGGGTAACGATCGGTAATAGCTGCATAAAAATCGTTAATTGATTCACAGCCGTTATTTTAGGACGGTAATAGCAACAATAGACGTCGTCACTTCTTTTTTTTTAATACGATAATCCTTTATTTATAGGCATTTGACCGAGCAAATATAATCTTTATACTTAACACTAACATATAAAATTAAAAAACTAAATGTGATGGCAACCAGTATAAATACTTAAAATGATTTAGATTTAGATTTATTTATTTCATAATATACAATTTACAATATAAATTAAAGCTAGCTTAATCTATATGAATTTATGTTATGATCGTCAAAGAGAATTAAGAATTATAATAAAATGACAATAAAATTCAAATTATAACCACAGTAAATAAGTTACGAAGATATCACATAAAGATCGTCAGATAACAGAGTATACATTAATAAACGAAAAATAAAAATGTAAGGTCGATTTTAAAATTGCCTTTATTTAATCACAGGTGTATAGTCACAAGAAGCGCTTTGTAGCGATTTAACACAAAGCGCATTTTAAAGGTCATTTTCAATACTTATTTTACTAAGCTTGTTTTACTTTTCGTGAAGCAGTTAAAATGTTGACAAATTAAATTATAGACGAAAATGAGCCTTCGAAAGTAGTTCAAAATTATGACAAAAGCCGATTTTCAAAAAAGCACATGTCGGATTTTACAAGCGCAGCGACAATAGGTTGAATTGAAAATACCCTATCAATATTTGAATATCGTCTTCAAAGAGTGTTGAAATTACTAAACGAGAGACATGTATAAGATATTTTTTTATCAAAAATAATTGCTTCTGCGGGCGTAGCATGGTTGACATTATATCACTTAACGCTGTCGATAAGACATCCGTCACGTTCTGACAAGTGTGCTAGTGCGAGAGTGACGGATGGCTTATCCACAACCATAAGTGCTAAAATGGCAACCATCTGACGCCTTGGCCACGACTTTGGTCTTAAGCGATCTGCGGCAGCGTTTTATCTGTTCATTGCGCGGTCGAGACGCGCAACGCACTGTGGTCAGTTGGGATCACGCGCAATGAATTAGAAAAACCGCTGCCGCAGGTCGCTTACAGACCAAAGTCGTGGCCAAGGCGTTAGGCCCGCTGAAGACGCATACAATTAACTGACTCTAGCTCTAATCGAAGTTTGAATACAGTTGCTATTCGAATGTTTCTAAGGAATAATTACTTATGCGAAAATTTGGATGTTTAGATATTTGTATGTTTATTACTCAATTACGCTTAAACGGCTTAACCGATTTGGATGAAATTTTGCACGAATATAGTTTATGACGTCCAGGCGGATTACCTGGATTATAGCCATTCACTGCCAAGAATCGCTACGCGCTACCCTCGTAGCCAATGCCGTGCTTTTTCTCGTATGTAGCGGAAAGTGCCTACGGCGTTAGGCAGTAGGCACCCGCTAGGCGGGTTCCGGGGCAGTGAAAGTGTTAAAATATAGGATAGTTTATGTTCCGGGTCCGCGCAGACGAAGTCGCGGGCGGAAGATAGTAATATTATAAATCCATTAAAATTCAAGCAATGCAATAAATAACTGAATACTCGTAGCATTGGTTAAAATATATATTTTTTCTTTGCTTAGTTAATTTTAGAGCCTCAAAATTGAACATGAAATGTATGAAGAATGTCATGAAACTGAATGAAACAAGAATGTAGAAAGGTTTGTCAAGATCGTAGCAAGTGGAAATCCGTGATCTCTGCATGTTCCTCTAGGAAATAGGAAATATATATTACATGTATGTATGTATGTATGTATATGTATGTAGAGTTGAACATTTCGACCGACGCCAACATGTCATACGCCCTAATACCATAGTTTTCATGTCTAATTCAGGTACCTATTGCGAAAGGTTCTTAGTGTAAGCTATTAATACCGGCTTAATTATTTACAATCACGACAAAAGCTAATTCAATATGCATTGAAGTGGCCGAGTAGGTAGGGATTAGCTCACTAGATTCTAAAGAATCCTCATTTTAAACGTCAGCCCCGAGCTAATAAGAAAGCATTAGGTTGCTGAACGCGTTTTTGTCGTGCAGAAATGTGAAGTGATTTGAATCCATTTTCGCGGTCCTTCTTGCTTTCGGATATGGTCAAGGGAGTGAGCGTGACGCACTGATAATCCGATAGGATTGGAATTAAAATGAAATGGACTTTTGAACTGTGAAATGGGGAATCGGGCTCACAGGTTCTCACATTTGTACGTGCACCACTGAGATTGGAAAAATGTAAGAGTTCCTTTCATATCTTTAAATCCCCGGACATAGAGGTGGAGAGCTAAGGGAATTATATTTCATGGGAATATGTGTTGGTTAGTTACTGGGTATAATATAAAACGTCGTGAACAAAAAAAGGGTTAGTTTCAGTGGATTAGCCCTCTTTAAGTACTCGGTAGTGAGTTGGGTAAGGTTCTCGAGGTCTTCCTTCCGTGTTGAAAATTTGGTGGTTTTACTTCGGTGGTTAAACTTTCCTAACGCGCGTTCGCAACGTTACGTGATTACCTCTCTGGCAGAATTCTTTTTTTATATATTGTTATAGTATCATACAAACATATACAGTCAAGGGGTATTAATATACGTACGTAAAAACGAACTCTCACGGATCTGTACACGTTTATGACATTGACAATGTACAGATGTACGTATATTGTCGTTGAAGTTTGTATTTAGTTTTGTTTTGTTAGTTTTAAGTTAAATTTACATTTACACATAATAAACAATTTGAATTTGAATGAATACCCTTGAGTGTATAGGCTACGGTAGCCTAGTGGTTCAGGCATGCGGCTGTCAAGCGGCGGTCGTGGGTTCGAATCCCGGCTCGTACCAATGAGTTTTTCGGAACTTATGTACGGAATATTTACCGTTAGCTTTTCGGTGAAGGAAAACATCGTGAGGAAACCGGTCTAATCCCAATAAGGTCTAGTTTTCCCTCTGGGTTGGAAGGTCAGATGGCAGTCGCTTTCGTAAAACTAGTGCCTATGCCTAATCTTGGGATTAGGTGTCAAAGCGGACCCCGGGCTCCTTTAGGGGCACAACCGGGAACAACGCTAGGAGGATGATGATGACCCTTGAGTGTATAGGGGCTGATGTCTCGAGTCGCCCAAATAGTTTTCGCGGCGTTTTCGAAGAGTTCTAGAACGATATTCTGTTGAAATTGACCATGTCAATTCTGCTTATATATGTTTCAGAATTTCGTTAAAGCAGCGTTGAATTTCATTGAAAATAGGTAACCAATTTCCGTTTCTGTATTTACGTATATTCACCATCAGAAATAAAAGTTGCGTTGCGGTCTGTCAAGTTGACAGTGACAGTGACACTGACACACAGTTTGGCGACGCGTTCACACGCTGCAATCTGCCGTGCCACTGAGCTATAACCACGAACTTCGAATGTCGAAGTTCGGATATCTCTATCTCTATCGCACTTACATACTGCTTATTTTTACTTAAGATACCTATGTATTCTTTAAAATATGTTTTAGCGTAGGTATTTGTTTTGTGTTGCCTTCCAGGAGGTAACTCATGTAAACGTTCCGACGGAAGACCAGCGCTGGCCTCCTAGGTTAGCACCATGCTGAGTCGGGGCCTTTTCGTGGACCCTGCACTTTTACTTTACTGTGTTTTGTTTTGTATACCCATTGTTTTGTCCACGAATAAATGTTTTCTTTCTTTCTTTCTTTCTAACGGTGTTTTCTCATTCAAATCTTGTGTGACTTTTTGAACACCCAGTTACGTAATATTGCCAGTGCGTTTTAAAATGTACCCAATCGAGTCCAGTCGCCGCATGAGTGAAGCCGTGGGGGAACTAGTTGGGTGATTCCAATCGAGTCCAGTCGCCGCATGAGTGAAGCCGTGGGGGAACTAGTTGGGTGATTCCAATCGAGTCCAGTCGCCGCATGAGTGAAGCCGTGGGGGAACTAGTTGGTGATTCCAATCGAGTCCAGTCGCCGCATGAGTGAAGCCGTGGGGGAACTAGTTGGGTGATTCCAATCGAGTCCAGTCGCCGCATGAGTGAAGCCGTGGGGGAACTAGTTGGGTGATTCCAATCGAGTCCAGTCGCCGCATGAGTGAAGCCGTGGGGGAACTAGTTGGTGATTCCAATCGAGTCCAGTCGCCGCATGAGTGAAGCCGTGGGGGAACTAGTTGGGTGATTCCAATCGAGTCCAGTCGCTGCATGAGTGAAGCCGTGGGGAAACTAGTTGGTGATTCCAATCGAGTCCAGTCGCCGCATGAGTGAAGCCGTAGGGGAACTAGTTGGGTGATTCCAATCGAGTCCAGTCGCCGCATGAGTGAAGCCGTGGGGGAACTAGTTGGGTGATTCCAATCGAGTCCAGTCGCCGCATGAGTGAAGCCGTGGGGGAACTAGTTGGGTGATTCCAATCGAGTCCAGTAGCCGCATGAGTGAAGCCGTGGGGGAACTAGTTGGGTGACTTTTTGGAATATCGTCGATTGCCTTTGTTATCGCTCGGCACGAGCCACTTGTATTGCGGAAGGAAATAGGACTTTCTCTTTAAAATATTATTCAACTAGCTTCATGTTTATTCAAATAGTTTATGACTGGAACTAAGCAGAGTACCTCTTATTACAAGCTTTATATTAACTTGACCTGGGGCCCATTTCTCAAAAGCTTGTAACTTGTAATACAAGCGGACGCCTCTTTTCCCCTCCTTCTATTAGAAAGTGACTGCCGCTTGTATTACAAGTTACAATTTGAGAATTGGGCCACTGTTCGTATGTAAGTATATAAGTATGTAAGTTGTCCGTCAAAATTTGAAATCCATTTATCAGTCACTTGCCTTTATGAGCTGAAATTTTGGGTATTAGTATATAGTTTGGATGACAATTCAATATTATGGTATCATCGAGCTGATCTGATGATGGAGACGGAAGGTGGCCATGGAATTCAGTATTTAACCGACGTAACCCCGTTGAGTTTGGGCTCATTTGAATCGTCTCAATGAGTAGTTGATAATGGTACACAGAAAAGTACAGTCGGCAATGAAAGCTTGTACCAAAAATGAAATTTATGTCAGAAAAATATTTATTATTATTATATTTTATGTATCATGATATATTAGGTATCATGTATATTTTATGTACCTTATCTTATCTTAGAGAGCGCGCTTTCGGACGCACTTCCACCCAGTGGGGTTTTTTGTGCAATTGCCCCCAATGTACGTAGGTAATACATTAGGGGGTGGGGGGGTAGTAGTAGTCGACGGCGACTTATTACTAATACTACTATGACACCTGACATTCGCTCCGTACTATACGTTTTACTATTATTTCACCATTTCAGCAACTTTTCTTCCTTTCCTTCATAAATATCCTACTAATACTAATACTAATATTATAAATGCGAAAGTTTAGATGTTTGGATGTTTGTTACTCAATCACGCTTAAACGGCTGAACCGATTTGAATGAAATTTTGCACGAATATAGTTTATAGCCTGGATTAAAATATAGTATAGTTTTTATCCCGGGTCCACGCGGACGAAGTCGCGGGCGGAAGCTAGTAGATTATAAAGTAACGAAAAAGCGTTAAATTGTAAACAGTTTTGGCAGGTCACAATTATAATACCGCGAGTTAAATTATAAACTGACGGTATTCACAATCTAACGGTGACATATACCATTATACGTGTATGAGAATACATTTATATTATTATATTTATTTAAAAAATCTTTTTCAATTTTTTTTATTGCTTAACATTTTTTTAAATAATTTACTTTAAAAACAAAGTTTTAACCGACTTCAATTTAGTACTCCGCCAAGCCACGAGAACATTTCTTTTCCAATTTACCTCATGAACTGATTTCTGAGAGCAAATGCGTTGATTATTATAGAAAAAAACCCCATCGCTGTATGTGGCCCGATAATATTTGAGGACTTCCGTCTATTCCACAAGGATCACCCTTGGTCATTAGTTGCTATTTCAACGGAATCTTATCAGAATCTGTGATATACTTTTGTACTTTTAAGTACATAATTGAGTAATTCCATAAGTCATCTGTGGTCTTCATCATCAATTCCACTCCACCAATTTATGATTTCCGGATGTAAATACACGAGTTATAATAGAAAATACCAAAATCACTACACGCGTGCCTGATATAATTGAGGAGTTCCCTCAATTCCGCATGGATCCCATCATCCAATTGAATTTTCAAAAAAAATGGTACCCACCTGGAAGCATATACTTACAAACAAATTTTTTTTTTATGAATCGGCTAATCAATGACGGAGTTCTGAGGTAACAAACATTGAAAAAAAAATACAACCGAATTGAGAACCTCCTCCTTTTTTTGAAGTCGGTTAAATAGTTATTACTATTACTATGATTTACCCCGATTGCATCCTACACTAGGTCCTGTGGTTACATATATTACGAAGTTACAAATTAAAATGTGTTATTTATTTATCTCATTTTCCTTGAACTTCTCTACCATGATTACAAGCATCTCATTATCAAATCTATTTGTTTCAGGTAAGTATCTCCTGCTGCAAACCATTAATGCGTTTCGTTTTAATCACATTTCTGGTAAGGTAATGTACATTCGATAAAAAAAACACATTGCATGAAGAAAGGTCTGGGACAGAGTAAAATACTCAGACGACAGACGATGGCTGAAAGTATCAGTAACGGCGCTGGCTGAAAATATCAGTAACGGAGCTGGCTGAAAATATCAGTAACGGAGCTGGCTGAAAATATCTGTAGCGGTGCTGGCTGAAATATCAGCGCTGTAGGTGTCTAACAGGTGGTGCTGAATGCAGTGCACTAACTGAGTAAGGGGAGATAAACCACCTCGCTGTAATCAGTGAGTTAGTGCCCTTCAATCAGCCAGGTGTAAATGCCACTTAGCCAGTGTCCGGTTCACTGCCGCAGAGACACACTACTTTCATGTTTTATGTTTTTTTTAATTGTGTAATATACTGTGTGTCCAGTTTGTTTGTGAAAAAATATATTTATTTCTAGCTAGCTTCTGCCCGCGTGGAACTCGTTTATATCGTCGTAAAAATATCGTATGTCCTTTCTCGGGCTTCAAACTATGTCCATACCAAATTGCATCTCAATCGGTTTAGCGGTTTAAGTGTGCAGAGGTAACAGACAGACAGACAGACAGAGATACTTTCGGATTTATAATATTTATTTATTTAATTTTTACTGCACAAAAGAATATCTTATAGTACAAAAGGCGGACTTAATGCTATAAAGCATTCTCTACCAGTCAACCTTAATGCAAAGCAGATAAAATGTGGGCAGTGCAACTTAATTTAAAACAAAAACTCTATAACATGTCTAAGGATGCGATGAACAATAATATAGTAGAATACGATACAATACAATTTAATATGATAACCTACCTTTTAATACATACAGTATACACATACATATGAATATAGATGAAACTTACAAATATGATAGATTATTTTTTAGTTCCGCCAGCAAAGAAATTTTGAAGACAAGCCAGCACGGCTAGCACACGACGGCGCGCGAGCTCTCTCGATTTTTCTCGCACTATCCGTCTCTCTCTTATTAGAACACTTAGAAGAAGAGGTATAGTGCGATAAAAATCGAGAGTATGTCGCGGCCGTCGTGTGCTAGACGTGCTGTTTGGAGATTGCCGAATTTTGACAGGGAGATGGAATTAATATTAGTATGGATCTGTATGGATAATCCTATCCCTGTGGTGGTGGCAAGAATACTAGCTAAATTTGTCCACTTTGCATAATTCTCATGGCCCCAATCCCGATGTTCAAACCATTTGAGGTACCGAGTTACAACAGCTTACATTTTGTAACTACTATTTCGAGCTTTACCTTAACCCTCAAGTACACCCACCTGAAGAGTTGTGGATTTCGATTGGGTTGACTAGCCCCAGCTTGGGTCTACTTAAGTTAGCGTAATAGCATATTGGTTAAGTTATTTGTTTTGTGAAAGTTAGTTGTTTCAAGCCCAAATTAATCCTAGGATTATCTCTGAATATACCGCGCCATGTATTTACTAGTGAGATATTATTTAACACCTATACTGAAAGAATTAACATTTCGGTATAACATTTATTCGCGGAATAACAGTTACTCCAAAATGTTAGCCTAGGATAATCATAAATATATACTAGTAGGTAGTAAAGTGGATTTTAGGTGTGTAGTGTTAAGTTTTGAATAAATATTATGTTTATTTTTTAATAATTCATTATTTTTCCAATTTCAACTCAACATGTAAACTTGATTGGGTTTTTGTTCTCAAGCCACGGCACTCTAAAAACGACTAATTAGGCTCCTGCAAAAGGTACATTTTGAGGATCGCAGGTATTCCGATCCCTTTTTTCAGCGAGAAGTAAAATTATGTAGGAGTTATTTTTATCCTATATTTCTGAATACCTACATTTGATTCAGTATATTTAAAAATCCTTTGATGAATTTTGATTATACTGGAGTGCGTATGCAATATCTAATTAGGACGTAAGAGAGTCAAATAAAACCTTTTAAATGTATTTTTAAAAGGTTTTATTTGACTCCTTACGTCCTAATTAGAATTTTGCGTATATGCATAGTTATATAACATATTCTAAATAAATACAATTCTCATCTTCACTCTTCCTGCCTGTCAATCCATTTCCATTCGTAGGTAGGTACCTATCTATTTTTGCGAGCAGCGGGCGTAGCACGGTTGCCATTTTATCACTTATCGTTGTGGATAAGGCATCCGTCACTCTCGCACTCGCATACTTGTCAGAGCGTGATGGGCGTCTTTACCACAACGATAAGTGATAAAATAGCAACCATGCTACGCTCACTGGTTGGCGGAAGACGTTCGACAAAAGCTAGTTGGTACATAATAAAATGAACAATCCTACTAATATTATAAATGCGAAAGTTTAGATGTTTGGATGTTTGTGTTGTTACTCAATCACGCTTAAACGGCTGAACCGATTTGAATGAAATTTTGCACGAAGATAGTTTATAACCTGGATTAAAATACAGGATAGCTTTTATCCCGAGTCCACGCAGACCAAGTCGCGGGCGGAAGCTAGTAATATTATAAATGCGAAAGTGTGTCTGTCTGTCTGTCTGTTACCTCTTCACGCTTAAACCGCAGAACCGATTTGGATGAAATTTGGTATAGAGATAGTTTTAGTCTTGGGGAAGGACATAGAATAGGTTTTATCCCGGAAATTATCCCCCAAGGGGATGAAGTGGGGGTGAAAGTTTGTATGGAGCTACGATATAAACGAGTTCCACGCGGACGGAGTCGCGGGCAGAAGCTAGTTTAAAATAAGCATGGGGTAGCTGAAAGGTTATAGATCTACCTACAAAGTATTGAGTTTTTAAACTAGTGACTATGCCAAATCTTGGGATTAGGTGTCAAAGCGGACCCTGTGCTCATTTAGAGCACAACCGGGGAAACGCCAGGATTATGAAAGTATTGACCTGTAACCTTTTCAGCTGTGCTCAAAAATCCTACTACCTGTTACTTCTCTTGTGTATTAGCAAGTTTGGAAACGTCATGAGTAAAATATTTTATTTTTTCCTTTAATTCTTTCTTTCTTTATTCTTCTTGAAAAAACAGTGTTCGTTAATAAACGCTCGCTCGCTTAAGGCGGTGCATTGGAAATTATCGCGTGCTTTGAAATGCCGTTCTGACTAGATTAAGAAACAATAAGGTCTGATTTTCAGATATATGATTCTTGACTATATGATTGTTTATCTGATTTAATCGACGATTGCCCAAAATCTCCTCAATAGAAAAAAATCCAAAGTTGGGTCTTTATTTTCCTTTTTTTACTCAGCCTACACATATACATTATTTTACGACACAATCAAGTTAATACTATAGTATTTTATCTCATCTAAAATCTCACTTAATGATATATAAGTAATAAAACTTTTCTATGTTAGGTATTTATCGAAATCTGTCCAAAAAGCCATTCCCGAAGAGTGTTGTGTCTCTTTTTCTCGGAAGGCATAAGCATGTCTCTGTCTAGTGGGCGTGGTCGACTCGAATCAAGGCATCCCCTTAATACTCGGTTTATTTCGTCAATCGACAATTTTTACCTTTTCGCAATAAAAGCAACTTTAATCTACCTTCGGAGTTACGAAGTTTGACAGCCGCTATCAGCATCCGTGTAGGAGTTTGCCGATACTATCTGAATCTAAAAGTTTGATTACCTGCGTAACTCTTGCGAACAGTATGACAAAACTTATTTACGTTTTGTGGTTTTGTGCTCTTCAACACAATGTGAGAGCACCTACTAAAATAAAATAATAAATAGATAAATTAATTTTAATCTGCAAGTACGCCGTAATGGCACTTTTACAAGTCAAAATTCTACCAACGCTTCTGAAAAAGAAGACCACTGTTAAGAAGAAACGCCGAAATAAACTCAACAGTCAATCATTATTTGCCAAAAAAAAGCTTATTACAATGATAGTTCTTAACCTACTTAAAATAAGTCAAACTGAATATGATTACAAAGAAAAAAAAACATCATAATGCGTTGTGCTACAAGACCACATGTCCGAATAAGCTATATGAATAATCAAGCTATTTTGGGTTCTGGTTTGGGCCATGCATTTCTGTCAGTTAGATAGTCCTCAACCCTTTAATAACGTACTCGTGTTATACAACAACGCCTTGCGGGTGCTGCTAAGGCTGCCAAAGGGCTGTAGTACGTTAGGTGTTTGCGGAGGCGCATACTGACGACTTTTTTGCCATAAGGCGAATAAGAATAGCCTCACTGCTAAGGCGAGTGCGAGGCCGCAACAGCAGGCTTCTGAGAGAGCTGGCAGACCAAATAATAAATAACGTTAGCTAACTAACAACTAACATAGTTATTTATATTATTTTGTTTTGGTTTTATTTTTCTTTTTTGATACTAACTTTGTAAGGATCGCACCTGGTCTGAAAAAACGCTTTTTTATATTTATCCTGGTAAACTAAGGCCACTCACTTTTTTTTACATATTCAGTCCATACTCCAGATTTCGTAGGTGTGCAGAAAAGTCGGTAATAGCTTGACTGACAGTTGACAAAAATTGAGAATAGGAAAAAACGTTTGGGTGCAAAACTTAAAATGGTAATGTCGATATACTTAGGTACTCATAGTCATTTATTCATAGTATTAACAATAGGTATTACAATGCCAACATATAACAATTATCTTAATTTAAATTGTATCATTTCATTATACAATCCCTCACACAGTCAGTTTAATATTAATTCATCAAACCACCTAACTTTATGGACAATAATCAATGACAGCAATTGCCATACCGACCATTGGGAACTATTACGAAGTTACGATAATCGAGTCAAAACTATTTGAATCCCAATACGAAATTACCAATGAATTGCACAGTTGTCTGCAACTGAACCAACCTGCAGTTCACTTGAATTTAAACTTTACTTCCATGGAGTAAAGTTAATTTTGGGTCTGCATTGTAATGCTATTACGAGTTACATTTGGAGTCCTATTTATAGCGCCTAGTAAAACGAACGAAATATTATGCGAAATATATGGAATCTGAAGGATTCAATAAATCGATCATTTGCTCATTCCATTGAATTGTGAAGCTAAATCCTTTAATTCCATGTACGAATACATTGGAGTAAATTTTGGGATTTAAGTGTATAAAGCACAATATATTAAATGAGTTTGTTTTCAAGCCCAGTATGTCAGAAATGTAATTTTTCAAACGTGCAATGAAATTAAACGGCTGAATACCAAGATCAAGGCACGCAAAATAGGCACAATGGATGTCGACTTGCGGAAAAAGCCCAGTATAACTAACTAACCAAGATCAAGGGATGGGTCATAAATTGATATTGAAAGAAGGTCACATTGCAGGCCTCCAATTTTGTATGAAATTCCATTACGGATGTAGAGTCTCGCCGCGCACGAGACGTGATACTTCAAAGCTGATAAATAAGGAGCACAACGTCAGTATTCCGTGCATGTTTGACAAAATGTATTTTCTGGTACTAGTTTTTATTGCCAAGTGTACTTTTTTGCACAGTTACCAACTGCTCGTTGAGAGGGTTCCAGTGAGCTCAAATAGGACGGGTATATCTTGAACAGTTTAGAAGATTCTATAATTTCCTTCTTCATCATCAGATCAGTTCCATGTCACCAGACATTGAGTTGTTATCGAACTTACATAAGTATGCCAATAGGGGTGTAGACACTAAATAAAATAATCAATAATGTCACATTTTCTCGAATAAGGATTAAAAATGTAGTCAAATGGAGAAAAAATCAACGCAAGAGGTTAAATTATCACGAAGTTATATGTGTCCAAAGTTTTAAGAAGGGATAATGTCCCTTTTTCGCAAAACGCAACTTCATATGAAACGATGACACTCGTAGTTAGTGACGTCACTAATTATTAATTAATCTTTTCTTTTAGATTTTCTTATCAGAAGACAATACCTGTTAAGCCCTTGATCGGTTTACACCCCATTTTTGTTACACCCTGTATACTTACGCACGGGTACACTTAGACCCATTAGGAACTTTTGTATCCCCTACATATTTTCATAACAGCACCTCTAGGTCAAAATCATTTGACGCCAGTGACATATGAAAACATGTGGAGACAGTTTTTGATTCTTTAAATCACCACCGTAGTTAAAATAATCCTATTCGATATTATTTTCTATAACAATCCCATTCTAAAGCCAAGCCATTAATGTAGAGTGGGAGGCAGGGAAACTCGAGAACTATAGAAAATCGTATTTATTTACATAATGTACGTCTTCATTCATGGCGATCGTCTTACAAATTGAATCATATGTCAAATCACTCACCGTTCTAAAACTATTCAAACCACGTACAATCATTCCTTATTCATCATCTAACAGCCAGCACCATACAAAGTCAACGAAAAGTATCAATCCCTTGTTAAGGTGGTTTTCCACCGGCGAGGCGAGGCGGGGCGTGGAGGGGCGAGAATTGAAATTAGTATGGGGCTTACTACCTATTTCCACCACGCGCTCAGTGCAAATAGGTAGTAAGTCCCATACGAATTTCAATTCTTGTCTCACCTCGTCTCGTCTCGCCCCTCTGGTGGAAAACCAGCTTTAATCTTGCCTAGACATTAAATAAAACTAACCACTCATAATAAGAACGGTGCCTTATACATTTTTATTGCGGTTAGTGAACCGCAATAAAATAAAAGTGCCCAGTGGGGCACGAACAATCGTCGTTTGACCCCAAATAAGTTTTCGTTAGCAGGCCCAGTGGTGCTCCTATACTAAGTACACGTCATAAGGACCTCGGCCTTTTAAAATAGACGAAGCAATCAGCGAAATTTAATTTAGTATTTTGTCCTCGAACAAAACTTTGTGAAATATCAGATGAGCGTTTCTCAAAAAAAATGCCGCTACATTTTTCCGGAGATTTTCTGCAACTTTTATGTTATTTCTACTCAAAATCACGATATCTTTCCATCCCAAAAGGAGAAAAAAAGTGTCCCAAAATGTCCATATATTTTTGAACTTTCCTATTGTGTTACCACCATACTAAGTGTATGGTAAATGGTAACACAATAGGAAAAATATCTTTGGGACAGTTATTTGTCCTACCAGGGTCGAAAGAGCTCCTGATTCTGAGTGGAAATAGTTAACATAAAATTCCTAGAAGTACAATTAATAATAGTGGCATTTTTTTTGAGAAACGCTCAGATAACAAAGGTTTTAGAAAATAAATGTATAAAAGAGATAAAAATTACTTGAGAATTGAAATGCCTTCACATAGATTACACTTTCATGTTTATTACTATAATAAAAAGCTTTTGAAAATAAAAATCGGCCAATTGTGTGTCGGGCCAGGCACAGTGTAGGGTTCCGTAGTTGCCTGTCTTTCTTAGTTACATCGACGCGCGCGCGCCAACTAAATGGTTGCGTCGGCCGAATTTGTACGAAAGTTGGCATTTCTAAGTACCTACATTTTAAGTCGGTCGATTATATAGTGATAGTTTTCCTTTTAAATTCATTTTATGTACTACTGCCACGATTTTTTTCACATTCACAGTAGCAGCCATTTAGCCGGCAGGGGGGGACATATGACTCGAACAAAAATTTGGGTTTTAAAGCCCAATATTTCTCAAACGAATCACTAATTTGAAAAATCGTTTTAAAAATCCCGTATTTTTTAACAAGCTATCCAACGATAACCCACACTATGAGTTCTACGAGAAAAAAATCATCGCTACATTTTTTTTTACAAGATTTTATTCTTCGGTTTTGTCGGCGTGATTGATTTATATAAACCCTACAAACGACTAATGATTTTAACCGCCTTGGAAGAGGAGGAGGACAAACACAAATGAGGAGGTTCTCAATTCGTCGGAATCTTTTATTTTTTATGTAAAAATTAAAATATTTGGAAAATTATTTTTCTGTTTGAAAGGGTGTCCTTTTCATATGGTCATCAGGTCGATTTGAGGATTTGAAGTGGGTTAAAACTGTGTTTGTAAAGTAATTTTAAGTAATAGTTCATCAGTTGAAATTAAATTCAGACCCACGTTAAGGGATAACATATCAAACAGATAACACTATTGTTTAGAGACTACACGTCAACATGGCATTATGGGTTGCTGATATCGCCGAATATTTGTTCTTGTAATCCATTGTCATAGAGAACAAAAGGGGTCTGATGTGATTTATGACAGAATAAGTAGAAATCTCATCGTAAGGGTAAATATCCACTTAAATTCAAAGATTTGTTTACATAATATATATTATGTATTCGACACCTTGCATGCTTTGGGGGAGGCTCCTGTTGTGTGTATATCTGATGTCCAGCAGTGGACGTCTTTCAGCTAAAATGATGATGATGACGAATATGAGGGTGATGGTGATGACGAATATGAGGGTGATGGTGACGATGATGATGGTGATGGTGGTGACGATGATGATGATGATGACGATGATTGTGATGGTGATGACGACGATGACGGTGATGGAGATGACGATGATGATGGTGGTGATGATAATGATGATGCTGACAGCGACGTGGATACCCTTAAGGCGCCGATACACTTAAGTTTTCACTTGTTGCATTCTACCGAGTGTTACGTTACAAATCAAATCAATTTATTCCATAACAATATAAACTGTGTTGGAAATTATAAGGATAATTACAATATTTATTACATAATAAATTGCAAATAAGGATTATTTATTTTAAAGTATACAGGGTAAAGGGCATTGGGTAACCTTGTATGAGAAAAAATGACTTTTTTTGCAGCGGCCAAGGATGTTTTTTTAATAATCGTTTAGAGGACCTCTTACTATGCATAGATATATAAAATTAAACGCGTTAAACAATATTGGAGCCGAGATATATAAGTTTGAAGTTTAGTTTATAACTACAATATGACCTGTGAAAATATATATTGCTAATATCTCGGATCCGATGCATTTTAGTGTATTACATTTCGTAACAAAATATGTTTGTTTTGAGTAGATCTATCATAATCTACCACTTTTACGAGTGGTGGTAAATCACAACATTTTTACCCAAACCCCTTTTTAATTGAGTGTCCAATGCCAAATAAGATTCTTCAGCAAAAATTATAAAATATCTTTTTTATTTCATATCTTTCAGTACTAAAATATTTAGTAATTGCTGCTGAAAGTTATCCCAAAAATACCTTACTGCGCGGGCACCTCAGCGGATAGTGAGGTTTGCGCACGGCACGCCTCCCCTTCCCCCGCCCCCGCCCTGCTCCGCGCTGTACTGAGTAACCACGCTGTACGGATACTTTTTTTGGGATAGACAATTTATAATTGAAAAAATGCCGACCAGTTTTTTTTCAAAAATGGAGTATTTTAGTGATACCAAATGCCTACAAAAATTTTGGGTACTCATTAAAAATTCATCCTGTATATAGGATGATAACTAACATTAACTAAATTAAATTAAACCTAAGTTAAATCTAAAAAAGGGCCTCGAGGCATTGTACCGAGGCTGGCGGCATTTCCTAGCTAAATTTATTCATTTAACCGCTTATTTATTTGTAACCTTATGTAAGAAAGTACTTACATATTTCTAAGATACAAAGGACCCAGGTAGGGCGTAGCAACGTGGTTCTATTATATTACGTACATAAAAGCTAGGTACAATATAAACAATCTATATAGATCTTTCTTAAGTGCTATGTTATGTCACAATTACTAGGCATATTATCATTTAATACTTACCAAATGGTATCCTCCATAAACTCCGCTACAGAGTAATTGCAATGCCGATGTATTGCGCGAGAAAGCCGCCAGCTCTTAAAAATTACATTATACATTATAATTCGCCTTATTTCAGTTAAAAGCTCACAAAATAAACTGAAGCGTTTTAGTGAGCATTCTAGCGGGCGTTCTAGCGAGCATTCTAGCGAAATGACAGTAAAGCGAACTTTTTGCCAGGTTGAGCAATTTCATTTTTGTTCTGCTGCCATACCCTCCGCCCACACCTCCCGCACAACATTTAGGTACAGTCGACTACAAAGAGATCGATACGGCCAAAGTTACAAAAATATGTATGCAAGACTGTATTGCCTTAACATTAAGGTCGTGATCAGTAAGGTTTGTTTCGTTAAGAAGTATAATGTACATCAGCGCCATCTCTCTCGTTGATCTGAAACTACCTGATGTGTTTCGATTAGGATGGAGCGAGCGTTTCAAGAGAATACAGAGAGGTCGCTAATCGTAGCGGGAATAGTTGAAAGATACGCGACTTTCGTCACTGTCCTCGTAGCTTAGTGGTCAAAGCACTCTAGCGTTAATTCTCTATTAACGCATGTTCGAGTCCTGTCGGGGGCTCCAGACGAAGATGGTTTATTTTTCCATTAAATTCTTTCTTTCTGTATCATATCGATTAAGTTTGTGTTTACATATTTTTGTAACTTTGGCTTTGATTCGTAGTGGTCTGTACTAGAGCATTTGCTAGAATGATCGTGAAGATATTCCTAGCGATGTTTGGCTCTATGCTTCGCTCTCTTTGTTGTTTAGATGGCTTTGAACCCTCTTTAGGACAATTTAACTATAATTTTTCCATATAAAAATTGACAGTAAGATCTACCTGACGCGCGCGCGCGCACAATGCGTTACGTGATCGACGTGCAGTTCGACATAAAAAACGGCGAACGCTCAATGCTCTGTCACATGTCAATGCTCAAGTCTCACCTTTAGAGTCCTTGCGTGTAACATTGACATTATTAATAACGACGTTTCGTTATTTTAATCCGGACATTGCAGCCTTTGTGCCGAATCGAGGAAGTGTCACTAACTTTATCGAACACCAAATGGCCTTATGTCACGAAGGATAAAACTTTTGCATTTATCTGATGGATATTTCTAGTTGATCGCTACCTACCTTTCTTTGTCAATTCTGAAAATGAAAGAGCTACTTTTAAACTTTTGCTTGCTTGCTTCACGCCATTCTAAAAGTTAAAGTGCCATCAGGATTTTCTTTAACTGGGTTTCATTTCTTTAGATGTTTATTTGGGTACACATTTTTACCGTCATTTGTTTTATTATCTTTCGCAGTCTTTGAAGGGAAAAATTGAATGTTCAAATTTTATTGCTTTCTTTTTTTAATTATTGATATGCCGTAATGGCACTCTTACAAGTCAAAATTCTACCAACGTTTCTGAAAAACAAGACCACTGTTAAGAAAAAACGCCGAAACAAACTCAGTCAGTAATTTTTTGCCAAAAATAGCTTATTACAATTATAGTTCTTAAGCTACTTAAAATAAGTCAAACTGAATATGCAAAAATTCGAAGAAAATAAATCATCACAATGCGTTGTTCTACACATGCTCGAATAAACTATATGAATGATTAAGGTATTTTGGGCTTTTGTTTGGGCCATGCATTTCTGTCAGTGAGATAGTCCTCAATAGCCCTGTAATAAGCCTTTGACATCAATGTTTAAAACCGGTGCTCCGTTTTCATAAATCATAAACCTCCATGGGCAATTTTTACTTCCAAGTAATTTTCCAGCAATCTCTAATATCTGTATTATTTATACCTTATTAGGGTAAGGGTTACCCTTTGAAAGTGACAAAAGTTCTTATCGTTCTGCGCCTATATTAGGAGTACCCCTGACCGCAGTCACTGGCAAGTGTCAATTCCGTAATTAACCCCCTTGCTCATGTAAATCAAGACAGTAAGCATAATTGAATAGTTTCAGTCACTAGCAATAGACCTTGTATAAAATTCACAAAGACCCTTGAATCGGCTTATGACTCGCCTCCAGTTTATTTTGACACTCAGATTTGTAACAAACTACGCGTAATCGGTGGCCGGGCTTATTCTAGCTCACTTGAGATAGGTTTTGTGAATAACAGCCATTAAATATTGAAGACTGTACTTACGTCGGTCACGGGTACATTGTTGTGGATCTATTTATGGCACAATCAGGGTATCAATACAATCTCTGGAAACAGATACAAAATAAATACTAAATAAGCATGAATAAAATTGTATGTGTAAGAGTGGACGTATTGAAGAGTAGAATAAATAAATAAATAATTAAACTAAAACTACTCAATTGATGTCTCCCAGATAAGGCCCCTCATCAGGCGGCCTGGGAAAGGTAATTATCACAGGCCGCATGGCAGGGAAGAGGAGCAGAGGACGGACGCCTATGCGCACGATATCATCTGTGGCTAGAGCCACACTTCAGGCCAGCATGCATCAAGCCCAGGACCGAGCAGCTTGGAGAGTGATGGTGAAGAGCGCCCACAGCCGTCACGTCCCTCAGCCAGGGGTTCTACACAAAGTTTATATAATTAGAAAAAACTCTTTTATGGCAAATACTAGCTAGCGTTATGGCAAATTAAATCATAGATATCAAAGGTATTCGCGTAGGAGAACATTACAGAGTAAACAAGTACATAACAGAGTATATAAATAACTATCATTTGTAAAAAGAAGGCGTAAAAATTTATTCGTGCCATATGTGGTATCCCGCCAACGGCATCATGTAAGCCACATTTTATTAGACTAAGTATATTGACTTTGCCATGTTTATATATTTACGAAATTGCTTGTTATGTTAGATGTAATCAAAAACATTTCCCTAGTTTTAACAGTTCGCGTCAACGGGGTAAGATCTGCAACACCTCATCAAGCCTTGCTCTCAAAAAGTGTCCTTGGGATGGCATCAAGAATCTTCAATAAGTTACCAAGAAACATTTTACATGCTGAGGATCTGATGCTGTTCAAAAGAAACTGTTTGCCCTTCTAGCGGAAAAGGCATATTAGTCAAAGTCGCACTAATTTTGTTAGTTTATGTATTAAGAAAAGCACGATGCATGGAAACTGTGATACCATATTAATTTAAGCCCACTCGTTCTATATTTTGTTACACCTTCGGGTAAGACATAGTGATACTAAGCTGCATTTTATAACATCTGTATAACCTATGTTTAGCAAATAAATACTTTGACTTTGACTTTAATTTAGGTAAAAGGATAATTGTACAAATTGATATTTCACGTGTTTGCTTAACGTGAAATATCAATTTGTACAATTATTATATATTATCTTCGGTATGAATCTTGCAATTATTAAAACCAACTATTTCTGTAAGTAATTTCGCCACACGTTCAACTTTAGCTTCCTTTTCTGCAATCAGTTCGAAATAATCAATTTTCTCATTAAACTTTCAAGTTATTTCCCACAAGCCGATTAAAATAGGTGTGGGACCAAGTTAGATTGAAATTAGTTCAGGTGGGCAGTTTTTTAGCTTTATAACACTGTAGGTAATAATTCGCTTGAGTGGACTTTGGCAAACATTTTTTCAGCCTCCCTAGAATTGTATAGTCAGCAGCATAAATAGCTAAGCGGTCTTAGTGCTCAAAATGATCTACACACGAACTCTAATGTCAAGGGAATAAGGATCTGTGTAGGTCATTTTGAGCGTGTTATTTTGCTTAGCTACTTCTGATGCGCACTGCACTACCCGCTGGTTGATGGCGTAGTTTCGTACGTGCGTTAGGTCGATTTAAATGTAATTGTTTTGTATTGGGAAATGACAGTTGAGTTGTCCTAAAGCTCGTTCGAAAAGTTAAATTACGCCTCTGGTCACAGTATTTGTCAGTGTACCTCGCCGCGTGACGTCGTACGAACGCTCTGAGTACAGTGTACGCGCGCATAGCGAGTTCGGGGGTAAAGGGGAAGCGGGAGGGGCGTCGCATTCCGGGGACACAGATATTGTGGACTGGACAGTATAGAGTCTATTTAAGCCACATGACGTTCGGTATGGCTGCGACATGTTTTCGTGGATAAAAATACTAAGGGCGGGTTGCAACTTACGATTGCAGACCGATCAACGTTAAAGATGGCGCCGGCAGCTGTCATTCAATCGAGACTTGTCAAACTTTCCATACATTGTTTTAACGAACACCGCTTACGATTGCAGACAATTTGGTGCAGCCAACCCTAATGTTTGTCATTATCTTTTACTTTGAAATTTATTAGTTATATTTTATTCTTCAGAGGTTATTTAAGTTTTATGAATCCGAGCGAGCTTAGGCGGATGTCACACTGCGCCGCATCTCCGGACGGTGGTGCGGAGCTGCATACACCTTTCGCCGGACGGAGGTGCAGTGCAGTGTGTCGTACCCCACGGAATTTATATACAAACTGAGGTACTTGCATACAACAAGCTCCGCGTCTCCGAGACGCGGCGGCAGTGTGACAAGCACCTTAGCCACGGCTTTAATGATCGTGACGGCGCTTTATGAACGCAGCATCTTGCTCTCACCTAATGTGCACACCTGCCGCTGCTGCCTGCTGGCCTGTAAGTCAAGTCATGGTCTAGTCTCTTATAAAAGTAATGTTTATCAAGACTGCATAACTACTGGTCGCTAATTAATTAGGTGCTCGTGGGATTGTCAAGAGATAATGGTCTACGTTGATGTTAAGTCAAGCGAGCATCATCGGAAACGATAATCCTGTGAACATTATTCACATCAATGACCATGTTACTGAATGCACTAATAATCTGACTACACATCTAGATGATCATTTCAATATAATATGCGTGAAAGTGACTATTAATATTCACGCATACCTATATTGAAATGTTGATTATTAAAGACTAACATTAAATTTAACCGTAAATAGGGGTTTAAATAATAAAACTTATTTAATCTATTTTAAAACTAAGTACTAACCGTTCACTTGATTTCGGATTTTAAAAAAAAGGTAGCCTAAATTGCTTCGCTCACGTGATATCGGATTTTTAAAAAAAGGTAGCCTAATTTGCTTTTCATTCTCAAGGCAGCCCCATACTTCGATTGGTAACCACAGTTGCCACCATCAGTTTAGGGGTCCGCGAAATTGGCAACTGTGGTTGCCACAAGCAAGTGAGTGGCTAAACACAAAAAAAAAGAAACTACAAAATTAGGCAATAAAAGAAAACAATAATAAGATTATAAATAAAAAACTTGGCCCAGATCGGCGCCAGGCGGTAGGGTGCCCAGAGGCTGGCGGCATTGCCACGTTGTATAGCAATGCTAATACGTTGGGCTAGGTATGAGCCAGCCTTCTGGTCACCAGAAGCGTCGACGAGGCGCTTAGAAAACGATTTAAAAAGTTTTAAAGCGCTGGTGCCCCATGGCCCTAAGGTCTCGACGCCGAAAGGTTCAAACATGTAGCCACTATAATATAGTAAATGATTCAATTTGTATTCATAATTAATGTCAAGGTAGTACAGATTATTTACTGCGAACCTACATTTCAATAGCCAGCACTATTTTCTTCTTTCACAAAAGAACAACTTTTAGTACAAAAGGCGGAATGAATGCCGTAAGCATTCTCTGCCAGTCAACCTTTGGGCAAAGCATACAAATTGTGGGCGGTGCAACTTCAGATATAAAGACACGGTGAGTATACATACATGCTACTAATATTATTATTTTTTTGATGTTTGTTACTCAATCACGTTTAAACGGCTTAACTGGTTTGAATGAAATTTTGCAAGAAGATAGTTTATAGCTTGGATAAGAGCTCCGGAATGTTCTTGACCGAATATTGTTTGTCTGAAAATTTTTCGTATTTTTATAACTTCTCCGAATATATACTTTTTTCATCATACCATTTGATGTTATCCAAATGTTTCAGTTGTCCGAAAAACTTTTACCGCTACAGTCATTTGAGCTTTGGCTTGTTACCACTTTTGTTTCACAGCCAATTTTTTACTTATCCAGTATTACTTTCCGCGGTCCATACGTTTATAATAAAAATAAATAAAAAATAAATAAATATTACGGGACAATCTTACACAAATCGACCTAGTCCCAAACTAAGCAAAACTTGTAATATGGGTATTAGACGACGATAAACATACTTATATAGATAAATAAATACTTAAATACATAGAAAACAACCATGGCTCAGGAACAAAATTCATGCTCATCACACAAATAAATGCCCTTACCGGGATTCGAACTCGGGACCTCTTGCTTCGGTCACTACCAACTAGGCTAAAGCGGTCGTCAAATAAAGATAAATGTTCATTTTGAGTGAAGTTCAAAGTAGTTTCAGAGAGACTAAGGCAGGTGCGTGTAGGTACATACGAAGCGAAGCGAGGATGAGTGTTAGGAAGAACCGCGACCCTACAGCGCGCGAGCCGAGCGAGCGAAGCGCCAGAACCGAACACTTTTTTACTACCTAATACCTACCTATGTATGATATAAGTATAATCTGCAAAGCGTGATGTTTCTGACTTTTGTTTAAGTCGGCCCTTTACCTAAGCTAAATTTCCCAATCGCGACTGCCTAATTCTTATATCAATAGAGATAAAAAAACAGCATTGGGAGGATTGTGAATTACTAACATATTATTTTTGCTCCGTATAAACAATAATATGACAAATATAATAAAGCCGATTTGACAAAACACAGATTATCTACGGAATCGTTACATCGGAATAATGATACTGCGGGTATACCAATAACTGACCATAAAATGAAAAGCTGTTAACGTTCGAAGTAAAGTGTCGGACTACCGAAAAAAAAGTGAAGCGAAGTTTGTCGAATAGTTAATGCCAAAATGAAAAAGGACAAAAAAATGTGTTTCAGATAGATTGGAAGTCCTGGATTAATATATAGAATAGTTTTTATTCCGAGTCCACGCAGGCAAAGTCGCAGGCGGAAGCTAGTCATAATAAATAACAAATTATGTTACCCCCCAGTTAAAAGTGAACCTAGAATCATGAAAAAAAGAAAGGAAAGGAATACTTCTGGAAGCTGTGAATTTGTAAACGTCGGATCTCTTCACTAGGTTAATTTAGATATTTGGGTTGGTCACAGCTCACTGACACAGACTCTCTGTTGTATTTGATATTTATGTCAACTTAATATTAATAAATTTTGTGTGGCTACACAAAAAGAGTCTACAGTGCTCTGCGCGTCCAGTACAAAAACGCCTTCAGGGGGTTGTTCGGGCTGTCCTGGCGCTGCAGCACGCCAGGGATGTTCGCCGCGTGGAACACCGACGGTCTCCATGTCGTGCTGCGCAAGCGGGTGGCATCCCTGCCGAAACGCATACGTGTTGTACTATCTATTCTGTGGTACGGGGCAGCGCAAACGCTGTCCTGAAGGTGATAGCTGGGAGGATGGATGGATCGTCGCTCACTGGATGTCCATGCATGTACATTCTTATTAAAATTATATTTTCCACTAACATTAGTAATAATAATAGTATAAGTTCTTACTAACATAATATGGATGTGTAATTTGTCCGAAACAAATGCTTTCAATTTCATTTTTAATACCTCAATGCGCTCTCGAGATAAAAGGTCTTAATAATAAGGACAAGAAAGTGATCTTATAAGCGTGCCTTCTGAGGTATGAAGCCCTAAAAAAGGAACTTTTTACGAATAGTCCTCGAGTAACGAGTCAAACTAACCTCATTTCTATAAAAGCCCGGCCCACCTAAAATATGAACAGCGAAATGAATCATCTCAAGCTTGATATTATTTCCAACCTTTCTCCGAAATATTCAATTTAAATTTGATAGCAGGGGTAGACAATACGCCAGTTTGAGAGGTTTCCCAAACAATCTGCGATTCCATTTCAAATGATCAAGGGGTCATAAACGGAATGAACTGGAATTATGTTGGTATTTATCAAGCGCGCGCGTCTTCTATCACGTTAAATTACATATCTCGTATTTTCACAGTGCTATTATCTTGCTAGTCAAGGCAGAAGAAACGGACAAAAACTATGAGAGTAAATTAAAGAAATTCCTTCTCCAAAAATGTTATTATACAGTCAAAGATTTTTATAACGACAAACTGTAAAACTAGTCCTTAAGATAGCTCTATCAACACTGTATTTCACCATGTTTTCCGCTTAGATATTTATTTAGATATACTATAGACCTTAGTTTTTAAGATAACATTGTTACACATTACCAGGGTCCATGTGGCACTCTTTATTGTATAACATCCTTCCTTACTATGGTACAATGAATAAATGAATTATGAATTATTATTAATGTACGGTGGCTTAAGAGTCCGCAGTAAGCTCGATTTTCCATACAAACGTAGTTACGCTCTCATTTTAAAACTACGTGTTGGATTGTAACGAAACTGCATATACAATGACAATGGTATATCTATGTCTATAATTAGTTTATGTAGCTACAGATACCATAGTAAAAAAAAAAATACAGCGAATTTAAGTTTTTCATACAAAATTTGATTTTGCTGTATTTTGTTTGTTTTATAAACTGGAACCATAAAAACTAATTAAAGACATAGATATACCTCATGTTAATGTACATGCAAAGTTTCGTCATAATCCAATATGTAGATTTAAAATGAGAGCGTAAGTACGTTTGTATGGGAAGGTGAAATTCGGCCGAGCTTACTGCGGACTCTTAAATATGTCTTGCTCGCTTAAAGGGCTGTGCTCTTACGGTAGTGGCGTCGTTGATATGGTCGCCACCTTCCCTAATTTAATGATTATTGTGTAAAATTGCCCTTGTTGCCTATTTGCAAAATAAATAATTGATTTTGTTTTTTTGAGTGATATCTATATCTTTATAATAATATGACTGTCACACCGGCTGGTTAATTAACCTGGTGGAAACACACACCACACACGTTAGACACAGTTCCACAGGAAGGCACGAATGTTAGGTAAATCAAATATTTTTTGTATGGTAAAATCACATTTGAGTTGTCTTAACGCTCGAAAAGTTACGTAATCACCTGATAATGTGTCCAATCGAATGAGGCAACGCGTGCGTAGACGCACAAACACAAACATAACATGACATTGCTTAGGAGTGTTTGTGTTGTACAAGCGTGAGCGTTATAAGTACTATGGTCACCTGTCAGCCGGATTCGCCTGTCTATATGCAGAGCCTGAAATATTCGTGTGTGGAAGCCGCCGTGGCGACACAACAAATATCAAACCGAATTCAATCCAATACGTTCAGCCAAATAGTCTAGAGACAATGAAAATGCCGCGTTAGATTAAATTAAGCTGAATGGACAGATGTCAGATTTAATTGCTGATCTATTATAACTAATTGAGGTGATTAAATAACAGGTGGATATTTCGATTGATCGTCGTCTCGCGAACGAAATTACGCCTGGAAGTAAACGCGCTCTTTGAAGGGTTAATTTGGCTTACATTTTTATATTCTATTTTGATATTATGTGTGTGATTGTATGTATGTATTAAGCTTTATTGTACATAAAACAGGTTTAATTAGTAGGTATAACCAATAATAAAATAAAAATGTACAAAGGCAAACTTATCCCTTTAAGGAATCCCAGCCAACCTTAGAGTAAATGCGTTAAGAGAAACACAAGTTCTACAATATATTATTTTCCAAAATAGAGTATTGTAAAAGTCACACAGACACATTTTCTATAAAATTTACAAGATAATGGACTAGACTAGTGTTATAATAATAATCGTTTATTGAGAAACATATTTAGTTTAACACAATTTTACAGGGGTCTCCGTACTACGCTTCGCCTGTATCTTGGGGAACCAGACCTAATATTAGAACAGTGAAAGATATTTTCGAGGCAATATTTCAGGACCTTAGTACTTTCAGTTCGGTGCCTTAATTGCTCTAGCTTCCGAATAATTTGTTTGCGTCAATTGATTTATGCGCCATAAATCAATTGACGCAAACAAACTCAACAAGAAAGTTGGCGCAACTTTCTTGTTGAGAAGAAACAGACTAAGAAATACGTCGGCTGGTCTGCTATACTAGAATTTAACATGACACTTTGATTATTTTACCACTTAGTACCTATAATGGCGCTGGAACATAAGTTTCATGTGCTCTGCCTACCCCTTTTGGGAATGAAGGCGTGAATCTATGTATGTAATCATATAATGTAAATGATAGTGATTACAAAAAAGTACTATTTTACAATAAGGCTTTGCACAGGACGCTTTAATCCTTACTAATCATTATAAATGCGAAAGTGTGTATGTTTGTTCTTTCACGTCGCAACTGAGCGTCGTATTGATGTGATTTTTTGTATGGAGATAGTTTAGAAGCTGGAGAGTGACATAGGCTACTTTTTCCAGCGGGAAAACATCTCATTCCCACGGGAAAATTTAACAACGCGAAGCCGCGGGCTTCAGCTAGCAGTTAAATAAACGAAAATTAAATATAACACTAGATACCTATGTGTATTTTGTAACAAGTGATTACTGTACATTTTTATTGTAACACTATTTAATTTGTAAGCTACGGTAGCCTAGTGTCAGGCATACTCCAGGCAAAATACGGTTTTGAAAAACATTAATTTATAATAGCGTTTTTTTTGTTGATTTCATTTAAAAATTTTATTCTAAGATGATTTATTCAAGAATCCGGCAAACTTTCCACCCGGAAGTAATTATGTAGCTTTAAATGAAGCATGCATTGTGTTTTTTGTACGATTTATATTGAATATTATAGAGCAAATGTAAATGAACCAAAATAAAGACAAAAAATTTTTCTGACTTTTTATAAGCTAGTCAATTTATCATTTTTTTGATGTCTGAAATTTTGTCGGATTTTGTCGCTGGGTAACTCTTTAATTGATCATATATCCGTTACACATCAAAAAGAAGCTATTATAAATTATTTCCAAAATTGATTTTTTTTCCATACAAGTTGTCAGTTCATTGACTAGACTAGCATGCGTACATGTACTATCACTATTTCTTATTTTTTGTTTATTTCGCACTCGCCTATTCCGATAATATATTAGTAGTAAGTTTATGCTTATATTACAATTCCGTGAGAAACCAACGGTGCTACCTGAAAATCAGCGTGTGTCGTGTATGTGTCGGACACCTCAGCATAATGCTGAGCCAGTGTGAGGTTTACTGCCGCAGACACACTGGTTTTATGTTTTATATACTATTGTTTATTTTAAATATTGTTTAGTATGTGTTCCCTGTGTGTTTGTGAATGAATGTATCTTTTTTCTTTCTTTACATTAATTGGGAATATAATAGTGTTAAATAATAATAATAGTTTTTAAATACTTAATGAAATCTGAATTGGAGTGTAATATTTAGTTTATATTTTCGGCTGTTTCTATTATTATAACTCTTTGTAGTCCAGTCAGTGAACTGACAACTTTTATGGCAAAAATGACAATTTTGGGAATAATTTATAATAGCTTATTTTTACTGTGTAACGGATATATTATGACCTAAATAGTTACCCACCGACAGCATCCGACCAAATTTTAGACACCAAAAAACTAACTTCAGAAAAGTCAGCAACAATTTTAATAATTATTTTCATCTTTATTTTGGTTCATTTACATTTGCTCTATAATATTCAAGATAAATCATACAAAAAAAGACAATGCATGCTTCATTTAAACCTACATAATTACTTCCAGGTGGAAAGTTTGTCGGATTCTTGAATAAAGCATCTTAGAATAACATTTTAAAATGAAATCAACAAAAAAAACGCTATTATAAATTAATATTTTTCAAAACCGTATTTTTCCTGGAGTATTCTTAATATGTCTGACACGAGAACTGACAGGTACGATAACTGAATCTTTATTACATTAATGAGCTCATTAATGTAAAACAAAATGAGGTATCGTACCTGTCGGTTCTCGTTAAGTAATTATAATTCAGAAATGAAACGCTGATGTCACTTTTGTACCTACATAACATACTATTCATAATTTAAAAGTGAAACATTTACTTCATATTAACATTGTTCGTCCTCATCTCATTTACTTTTTGAGCAAGTTCTTTTCATCTCGAGTTTATTTAAAATTTTAAACAGTAATATTGTGTCATACACGTCTTCTGCACATCTCCCACAGGAGTTCCAATTTAAATGAAAAATCCCTCACAAAATGAAAAGGTACTTTCGCATAACCGAATACACTTCGTAATCATTTCGTTCATAAGAATTTTTATCGCGCCTTTATGGAGTAGTGACGTCACGGTAAAATGATGATTACGTCATAAAGAGGCAGTTTTCGGGTTTATGCGAAAACAGTGTGTAAATGAGATTTTTTGCTCGTTGCTCTTTATGGACACGTCAACTCGAGAATGTGCGTTTTTCTCAATAAAGAGGCTTCTTAAAAATCCCTCTAATGTGACATATTTATCAACTACGTAAGGCAACTTCTGCATTTTCGTGTCTGTTTTTGTATCTTGGTGTACCCTGCATCACCTATATACCTATTCGCTTTATGGTGCCTCTCGCGCTACCGATGATAACGAAAAACGTATTTGTCATAATATGCATGTTGTGCCTTGCAAAATGTATCCAATGCCCTAGCAGGAAAATCTCGTTTCGTAGCGATTGAACATCGGTTTTGCGACACAATGACAGAGAGAATGGCGAGTATATTATGTTACTAGACGTGCCCGCGGCTCCACCCGCGTGAATGAATTATATGAATGTATTTTTCACAATTGCATTATGTTAATGAGCCCTGCTTAGCCGTTGCTAAGCATCATGACGATATGGAGATAAAAAAGATAAGTACATTTTATTAAAATGTCAACATGAAACTCAGTAATACGGGCGTAGACAAAAGAAAGAACGCTAAAAAATATGCCTAGTGACGAAAATCACATTCAGATATCTCAAACTACAACCGTTTCAATATTGCTTGTTAGAGAGAGAAAACGCAAACAATTTGTCACATCACAAACTGCGAGGCTGCTGCAGAGCGCGTCGCGCGCGCGGCTGGCCGTGTCGATGCCAGCGCTGAACACGATGGGATGGGACACAGCACGTTGCCGTCTTCTAGTGACGTCACAAACTGCGAGCGTTAATTGTTTAACAGAATATCCAAATTATAAAAAGCAGAACTTTACATAAGTACCTATGTAAGTCGTCTTCTCTTCACTAATTTTGCGGTGCCCAACAGGGTCCACAATTAAGTTTTATTCTCATCACTTAGCAACTAAAACTTAATTTTACCTAAAACCCTGTAAACTAACATTGTGTAATGCAATAAATGATTGAGTATTGAGTATTGAGTTTCATATGAAGTTGCGTTTTGCGAAAAAGGGACATAATATACCCCTTCTTAAAATTTTGGACACTTTTAACTTCCTGATTATTTAACCTCTTGCGTTGACTTTTCTCCATTTGACTACATTTTTAATTATTTTAAGAGCAAATATGACATTATTGATTATTTAATTAAGTGTCTACACCCCTATTCAAAAAACCTCTTGTACTCTGCGGCCACCAAAGAGTATTAGGCAACGTCGACAGCCCAAGCGCGAGCTATAGCCGTATACGCTTTAAGGCCACATCACAGTGGCGCAGCCTGGCCGCAGCGGACCATAGTAAACTTGTCATTATCTGTCAAATTTACTATTGTCCGCCACCACAGGCCGCGGCAGGGTGTTGCAGGCATACATATTCATTTCCTTTTTTTATCTGCATAGCACAATGTTTTGAACTGGAAATTTGGAATCTTCGCACTTTGATTGTGCTTACTGAACACAAAATTCCAATTCAAGACACTCACTGTTTAATTTATCAACCGAAAATAATAAAAACAAAATTTAAATTACAACATCTTGTATTCGAGGTGTCACAGAAAATGTATTTATTTAAGTTTTATTTTTTCCATATTGTTAGTATTCACTAATTTAAAAAGTTGTGTTGTGTTAATGTTTTTATACAAATATATATGTTTTCTTATATGGACCCCATTTGGGTAAAAGCCTCCTCCATCTCATGCCATTTTTCCTGATCTTTGGCCAAATTCATCCAGCTAGGTCCGGCAACCTCGGTTATGTAGTCTGTCCAATATTTTCGTGTGTTCTAGTGCCCATCTTTTCTCCTTATATGTGGCGATATGACCGGTACATTTCCACGTAAGGCACAGTGCTTGGTGAAGTGCATCTGTTATTTTTGTACATTTTCTAGAAACTTCATTTCTGGTTTTATGTATGCTTTCTTAACTTTAATAAACTTATCTCCATGGATCGTTGGCATGTGTTGTGTTGGCATATGTTATTACACAGTGCATAAAACAAAATTCGTCTCTCCTGTGGTCAATAATTAAGAGTTCACGTGCATATAAATAATGTTTTTATCACATAGTAATATAGAAGAGGAGACTCCGTTTATGCGGATTAAGAGTCCAACCAAAAATCAGGCTTTGTAGCCCTTAACTTCGATAATGTCTACAGGAAAGACAGGTACCTAAATCTGTGTATGACCATCATCATCATTTTCAGCCCGTAATCGCCCACTGCTGAGCATAGGCTTCGAGCACGCCACCCGTCCCTATCCTGAGCTAATAATCTTATCCAGAAGTGACCCGCAATCTTCCTAATATCGTCCACCCATCGAGCTGGTGGACGGCCGACGCTCCTTTTACCTAGAAGTGGCCACCAATCTGACACCTTTGGTCCACCTACCATCATTCTGCCTGGCAAGGTGTCCTGCCCAACTAATAGTATCTCCAACATCGAGCACCTTAGTGCGACGTCGGATCTCAACATTCCTCACTCGGTCTTGTAGTTTACTACCGAGCATGTCGTAAATAACCGAATCAAGGTCCAGATGAGAAAACAAGAGTTCCAGCGGTCCAGCCGATCACAGCACTTCCATCAATCAATTTTTGGGGCTATATGGCTCCATCAAAGCCTTGATGATTCCGCCAATGTCAAGTTTGGATAAGACACGGCCAGTATTTAATCTTGACGGTGGACTACAGATAGTGTTCGGTAGTAAATCCGACCGATCGAACATCAGAGCACTTGTTGCACACGATAACAAACGATAAATAATCATTAAATGCAAATTTAAGTAACAAACAGTGACAGTGACGGAAGGTTGAACCCAACCAAATGTAGTAGCGTACGTTCTATTTCATGAAAATTCTCTAACCGCTATTTCAAAGTTAAGTTTTAATCATTATTATTTATAAACAGTATGTTTTTTTAGCCGAATCAATTGTATAACGATTATACTAACATGGAAATGTAGTCTCAGATATAATCAAATTACGTAAAATGGAATGGAATGTGATTCGTACGTTAGCCGAACATTTCCGAAGATTTCCGAACAATGGCCTACGTTTCAAATTGTCAATGTTATCGAGATTTCATTACGTGATTTTAGAAAAAATACACAACAGAATCGGGAGCCTTTATGCTCTTATTCTAAGGTCCAAATATCCAGAAAATTGATTCTAACATTTATTTGTCGTGTTACTTGCGTTGTTTTTGAGAAACGTGTCGCCGGAGATCGTGTTTTTTGTAAGGCGCTATCTCGCTCGTTCCTTCGTGTTTTATCCCGTTCTGGTTTTTCGATTTTATATAATAATATTATTTACTTTTAACACGATCTGCTTGTTCCAATGTTTTGTAATATTGACATTTGTAAAAAGTTAAATCTGATTTCCACCATTCTTGGTTGTACAGCCCAATCACGGTTGGAAACTTTATTTGCTGAAAGCTGAATGATTTACTTAAATAAAGAATAAATATATAAATATAAACATAATGATATAGATAAATAAATACTGAAATACGTAGAAAACATCCATGACTCTGCAACAAATATTCGTGTTCATCACACAAATAAATGCCCTTACCGGGATTCAAACCCAGGACCTCTTGCTTCGTAGGCAACTAGGCTAAAGCGGTCGGCACCCGTCGATAATGGGTTATAAACGTCTTAGCGCACCTTTTTTATGGGAATGGCTGCCCAAGGGCATGGCCACCCTTAAACAATATGGCATATCAGGCTTCCCTCTTTGTGCGCCTGTATTTAGAGTCACATTAGTGCTCTTTCAATAATATATACCTTTGTACCGTACCAGAATTTTTAGTCTTTGTCTTCCTGCCCAGAAGGCTAAAGATAATTTGTAATTATAAGCAGACGTAATAACCAGTCAGTCCAATAACTTAGCTAATTTATAATTCTTAATAAGATAATGTCTGAAATATTGCGAAATATAAAATAAATTGGGCCAATTTTATCATAGTGACACTAGATTTACAAATTGTTATGCATTAAAAAAAATACATTTGTTTTACAGTTAAAAAGGAAATTATATTGTCACGGTTAAAACGGCTTAATGGATTTAAACATATTATGAGATATCGTTGAATTCTTCATAACCGTGTGAGTAACATAGGCTATATATTTGAAACAAAAAACGTTTGGGTGATTGAAAATTGTTTTTATTTCCTTTGTATTTTTTTTATAATTATACGTAAGTACATTAATAGATACCTGATCGATTATGCTCTGTGACAAGGCATCTGTAAGCCTGAGAATAAATGATAAATTCCATGAATATTTCTGAATAAATAAAGACACTAAATTTCAATGAAGATTCAAATTTTTAGGGAATACATTTCAAAAGAACGATCACTTCGGCGAAGTGTATTGAACACTGAACAGCTTTGGACGCAGCTGTTTTGTTCCGGTTGTTAGCAGAGTTCACGATGAATAATATCGAGAGGTCTATTGGGATCGACATAATATTATATTCTCGAGTGGCGATCACTTACCTCAAGGCACAGCGTGAGTATGATATGTTCTCCCAGTTACACAATTATTCTGCTTGATAAGATTAGCTCAAGGGTGTGTCGAGTATCGTCGAGTATTTAAGGCGTAACGCTCAGCAGAAGGCGTGCGTGTTGCGTGTTATAAGTTTGTGTGTAGGTATCTTTATGTGTATGTCTGTCTGTGGCGTCGTAGCTGCTTAGACAAATGGACCGATTTTAATGCGGTTTTTTTAGTCCGAAAGCTGACAAGTTCGAGATGGTTCTTAGCTACGTTTAAATAGAATCGCTTTAGGCGGTTTTGAGGAATTGAACTTTGAAATGAAAATGTCGGGGGTTTTCAGTTTTTCTCAGTTGTTCATTATCTGACACTAAAGGCTTAGTGCGCGTGGAAGAGAGCGCGACCAAATTGAATGGCATACCGATATCACAATCATAAGTATCAATAGATCGAGTCAAATTGACTTCCCAATCCCGAAAACGCCGAATAGATTAAATTGACGGCCTTGGCCGTAAAAAGTATTTATTCATTGCCGATCACGTTTGAATAGATTTGACAATTGAAAGTGAGATTCATGTAACGCATTGTACGCGCGTCAGTTAGATCTAAATGTAACTTTTTATATGGGAAAATGTCAGTTGGATCTGCCTAACGCGCGTTCAAAACGTTACGTGTTTAGCCCTCAGCAGGTGTATTGTTCTCAATTCTCATGATAGGGTGTTTGTTAGATAATAGTGAAAATAAATAGTTTTTTCATTGGCACCGAAACATTGCGAAAATACTCGGAAAGTATCAATCTAGCAATTATGATTGTGACGTCACAAGCAAGTAATCCCTATTCCGTACAAGTTCCATGTACTAACGGAGCGTTTTTAACGTTTCATAAAAAGAAGCTGATTTAACTTTTGTCAAGTACCTACCGTAGGTGTTCGATATATTGTCCCGGCTTAGGGCCGATTTTTCATCTCTAGATAAAGTTATCCGTCGGTTAAAATTATCACCATGTTTTCCTTAAGTCATATGAAAGAGAAGGACAGAGCTAACATTTATCTGACAGATTTTTTTAGATAGAGTTTTCTCTGGGAATTGAAAAATCGGCCCTTGGGGTAAATAAATATACATCAGAAATATGCGTTGCATATGGTTTATTTCTAGATAAATTGGCAGTAAACGCCGATCTTTCCAATGTTTGCCACCCTGCTTTTTTATTTGATTGACCTACCATATAAATAGATAAATAATAAATATTTCCGGACATTATCTTACACAAATTGACCTAATCCCAACTAAGTAAAGCTTGTACTATGAGTACGAGACGACGATAAACGGACTTATAGTAATATATAAAGTAATAGTAATATATAAGTAATACATAAATAAGTACTTAAACACATAGAAATCGGATGATTTCCACATTCGGGACTCAGGAACACATATTCGTGCTCATCACACAAATAAATGCCCTTACCGGGATTCAAACCCAGGACCTCTAGCTTCGTAGGCAGGGTCACTATGTACTATGTAACATCTCTACATATTACTCAAAATTAACATTGGAAGTACCAATGATTAGATTATTGTCGAGCAGTGGTCCCCATAAGGGTCAGAATAAATGCGCGAAACTAATTTAAATGCTAATACCCATGGCGTAACCAAATCAATCAAGTTATTCTAACACTTTCACTACCAGGAACCCGCCTAGCGGGTGCCTACGCCGTAGTCGCTTTCGGCTACATACGAGGATAACCACGGGATCGGCTACGAGTGTAGCACGTAGCGATTCTTGGCAGCGAATGTGTTAAGATAAAATCTTCCAAACTTTTCTCCCGGAATAACCAAAATATTGTTTACTCGAGGGTTTCCGAAAATACAAACCACAAATTGATATTTAATCCTTTCCGTTATAATGGACATCTATTCGAACGAAAACAGCCTAGTAACCAACCGTTCATCACTGCTAAAAGGGAAATCTCAAAAACCGCAACAGTCCTTTGTTTCGAAAGCGGAAGACATTTATCTTCCACTTATTGCTGCAAACCTTCTGCCTAAATCTTATTTAAAAACAATGACTCGACCTAAGAAACGGTGCTCGGCAAAGTTAGAAATTTAGTTTGTTAGGCTATTTAATACGAACAAAATAATGAATTTAAAAGAAACTAGAAAATGTGATATACCTACGTTTTGAATGAACTTGAGAAAGAAGACTGAGAACTTTAAAATAAAATATTTATAAAATGCCCATAACATATCTTATTGAAGTATGTATGGAGAGTGGTATGGGTGCCAAATCTTGGGATTAGGTGTCAAAGCGGACCCGGGCTTCTTGAGGGCACAACCGGGAATAACGCTACGAGGATAGAAGAAGTATATTTAGTATAGTTAGTAGTTCGATTTGTGGAAGATTTACCTCGTAATGTTTATTAATTAATTTATCTTTTATTCATTTGTTAATTGTTCATTTATTTACTTTTTTATTTTTCTATTTTATATTTTAGATTAATAGTAACCTCGGGTACCTCGGGTTGGGCAAAGCAAAAGTGCGCTAGTACCTTTTTGGCATTGTTTCAACTATTGTTTTTACTTGTATTTTTTTTCTCTTTCCTTCTTATATATATTTTTGTGTACTTTAATTTTATTTAAAAAGCTACAGTAGCCTAGTGGTTCAGGCATGCGGCTGTCAAGCGGCAGTCGTGGTTTCGAATCCCGGCTCGTACTCGAACTAATGAATTTTTACTAGTCTTATGTACCTACGGAATATTTACCGTTAGCTTTTCGGTGAAGGAAACGATCGTGAGGAAACCGGTCTAATTCCAATAAGTTCTAGTTTTCCCTCTAGGTTGCAAGGTCAGATGGCAGTGGATTTCGTAAAACTAGTGCCTGTGCCAAATCTTGGGATTAGGTGTCAAAGCGGACCCCGGGCTCGTTAAGGACGCAACCGGGAATAACGCTAGGAGGATGAAGATGTGTACTTTAATTTTATTTGATGTTGCTGCCAAATAACTTATTTATCTATTTATCTATCAAGACGTTGGACGACTTAATAGCCCCAAGTTTAGATCATCTCAAACTTACGTCATCTCAAAACAAACTTCTACATCAAAACAAAAGCCAATCTGCACTAAGCTGACTTTGTTGACGACTCAGTGTCGTTATTTAATTACCAACGCCTTGATAAAATCATGCCGTTACGAACTCCTAGGAAAAAAGACGTACATAATTTGTGTCATCACGTAATTTGGTTTATAAAAAGTGTCAGCAACATAAATATAATGTAGTGCCATGTCTATTAAGAATCATTTAACCTGCGGGAAATAATTCGTAAAGAAACCACACTAGCCTCTTTTTGCAAACTCGCCGCCTCCATAGTTAATAACCTAAAAATAACATCCTACTGATATCAAAAATGCGAAAGTTTGGATGTTTGGATCTTTAGATGTTTGGATGGCGTTCCCTCTATTTGGCATAACTTTGACTGTCCGAAACGTTTTTCGCATAACAGACTGCATATTCTGTTTTCGCCGAATGTTAACGTGGCAGAAACCTTACTTAATCGAATTTCTAAGTTCCGAAAATGTTTTTGGCCGAATCTAAGCCCCCCGCAGTAACAAAAACACCAGACAATCGTAACAATGATATTATTAGTAGGTTAAGTTACGGTTCGCTTGTGTCCCTTAGAGCGGAAATAGGCACCCCGCGAAGCGGGGTGACGTCGACACGCTGGCGGTTAGGTTAGGTTTAGGTTAGGTTAAAATAAGTGGAGTTTATTTAGCAAAAAATTTAATGAATGCTGCGAGAATAGCGTTCGACATAAAAAAAAATATGCTCATATATTTTATGCGTGAACATGATTCGGAGCGTTTAGCAGTTTATGCGCAAAGTCAATTATGTCTACATAGATTATCCCAAATAGAATTCTTACTAAAAAATATGCTAAAACAGGGGGAACCGTTTGAATGTTTAGATGTTCACTAAATGACGCTTCAACGGCTCAACAGGTTTGGACAAAACTTTGCACGAAGATAGTTTATAGCCTGGATTAAAATATAGGGTAGTTTTTTTATCGGGTCCACGCAGACGAAGTCGCGGGCAAAAGCTAGTCTATCTATATGTGTAAACGTAAACACCGCATGCATATTACAAAAAAGGCAGAAAACTAAATATCAAATTTCCCATAAAACAGCCTTCAATTGAAATGCTAATTTCCACAAGTTCAGTGTACAATTCGGTTTTAAGGCAGGTATTTGAAACCGAGCTGTCATGCATGTGGCCTAATCATTTAACGATTTGTCAATCGAGAAAAAAAATAACACAGGGGATTAAATAATCACAAAATTATAAGTGTCCAAAGTTTTAAGAGGGGGTATATACCTACTGTTCATTTCCCCAAAACGTATCTTCACATGAAACGATTGTCATTTACTTATCTCTCTAGCAAGCAATACTAAAACGGTTGTAGCTTCGTAATTCTTTAAGGTAACTGATATTTCTTTGCCTTCTTTCTTTTGGAGTAATAATAAGTTTTGAGTCCTATATCCGCCTTAATGCTTCTTGAAGATGTATTTCTGTGAAAATTACTCAAAAACTATTAGAGCCACGCATTGTGGCAGTTACACCTGAATTCATAATTTTCGCGACGTATAAACACAATTGGGAACGGCGCAAAAGCAATTTTATTATGGTAATGTTTACGGACGAAGATTAATGATTAGATGCCAATTTCGGGCACCTTTATTTCACTAAACTAAACCTCTCGCGTGCTAGTTTTATTACATGTTTTGTATGGGATAATCACAGTTGATTTGTCCTATGGGATAATCACAGTTGACTTACGCTCATTTGACAATGTACGCATTTGCCCTTCAGGTCCGGGTGGGATACGCAAATGTATTTTCTCTACTTTATAAAAATGGAGATATATTTTTATTATCGCGAAAATCTTAATAGCCTTCGAGTTTGACGCGCTCGCTTCTACTTACGCCGAGATAAGGTGTCAGAGCGAGTGCGCATGCACATGACAATTAAATTAGGGTGTAAAAGAGATGAATTAATTGGAATCCTATGTCATCATAATCTGGCCGCGGATTACTGTTACTGGCCCAGTGCGGATTGGTGACTTCTTATACATATTTGAATTTACACCTCTAATAAATAAATAACGTTTAATTTCATTTGATGGAGAGATACGCTTCGTCAGTCAATGTCTGGGTAGCTCAAAGGGAGAGCACTGCACCGGCAATACTGAGGGCACAAGTTCAAGTCTTTTCTTGGCCTTCAGTTCAGACAATGATGGTTTATTTTCCGTTATATTTGTTCTCTGTATCATATCGTATCATCTTTGAATTTCTTCTTAAGGCTGTGCATTGGAAATTATCGCATGCTTTGAAACGCCGTTCTGACTAGATCAAGAAACAATAAGGTCTGATTTTCAGGTATATGATGTTTTTCTGATTTTACCGATACCATTATTGCTTAAAATTTCCTCGATAGAAATAAATTCCAAAGTTGGGTCTGTATTTTCCTTTTTTTACTCAGCCTACTCAAACGATACATTATTTTACGACACAATCAAGTTAATACCATAGTATTTTATCTCATCTAAAATCTCCCTTTATAAAATTTTAATAAAACTTCTCTAAGTTAGATATTTATCGAAATTTGTCCAAAAAAGCCATTCCCGAAGAGAGAGATCTCTTTTTCTCGTGCGCGGAAGACACGTGTCTTTGTCTAGGGGGCGTGTTCGACTCGAATCAAGGCATCCCCTTAAATGTATGTTATTATAATAACGATGTTTTCTCCACCGAAAAGCTAACGGCAAATATCAAGTGACGATGAAAGGTAAATATCGAATGAAGTAATGGTATAGGTATAGTGGTATAAGTTCCAAAAGTACAAAAACTTATGGGTACGTACCGGGATTCGAACTCACGACCGCCGTTTAACAGGCGCATGCTTGATCCACTAGGCCACCGTAACTTGAGATCCTGTATAAATATGTGTAACCTTTAGCCCGCCCAGAACTCGTATTTTTTCATTTTAATTCGCGAAACCGTAAAAGCGGCAAATATTGGTAATAAAGTTTTTAACGACGGCTGCTGGTAACGACAACGACCCATTATGCCCATGCACTGTCATTCATTAAACTTTAATTAGGTATTATTATTGCACTCGACGGAGTTGGTATTGCAGACGCTGTAAAATATTTTAGCTCACTTATCAGCAAATGGCACATATATTTAGTAATTTAGAAGATTGTCTGTAAGGTGTTCCGCTGAAATCCAAATAATTTAACCAGCGGGTTCCTACTGCGCTGCGCTCGTCGATCGCATAAACCTTCCTACGTACGTTACGTAGATCTAAATGCCTCTATAATTATTTATCAATCTATACATGTCTTATCTAACATGTAATATTAGTAATTATCAAATATTAGATGAGCGTATATATATATGTCTTCAATTCAACATATCTCTGGCTATTTTTTCTATGGGACAGTACCAGTTGATTTGTTGACGCTTCTTGATGCTCGTTCGAAAAGTTACTTAATTACTCATCTGAGCATGCTTACCTAGATACTAAATTGACATATAAAAAAGCAGGGTTTACCCTCATGAACAGCCGGGCTCCCAAGCACTTTGTACCTATACCTCATTGTATGCATATTAACTAAGTGACCACTGTATTTAAAAGGAACCCAGGTAATAAACATCTTAATCAAAGTTCCAAAGTCAAAGTTACAAAACTCGTGCCCCACTAAAATATTATTCTATTAGGTTATAGTTATCTAAATTGTATCTTGAGAAATATGTGTATGATTGTGTAGTGGGCAGGACAGGAATGGCAGAGCTCAGTCAAAGTGACAGTAAGTGGAACAGAAACAAGGGTACCTATGTTTTAGCTGAATTAAAATATAACGCTGCACTTTTTCCATTATAATTACTGACGGGTCACATTTTCCAATTTCATTTCGTAAAATTGCGACGGTATGGTACACCGGCAAATTGCAGTTTACTGTTAGAATATTACAATTATAAAGTTATCACAAGCTGCCGAAATCAATCTATATATATATATATATATAAACGTAAAAGTCGTGACTGACTGACTGACTTAAATCAACACCCAGCCCAAACCGTTGAAAGTAGAAAGTTGTTTTTTTTACAATAGGATAAACAACCTAAAACAGTAACACACTAAAGGATTATTTTTAATTCCAGCCTCAAGGGGTTAAAAAGGGGGTTGTAAAATTTGATAATAACTTGAAACTTTGTGTATGGAATCCTTATTACAGTACAAGAAAATAAATTTTAGGGTTTTAGAAAACCCCATTTTACAAGAGGTGCGAAGTTTATATGGGGGAAACTTCTTTAAGCTACAAAAAAATGGCAAAAGTTTCAATCCGGGGAAGGATATAAGATAGCTTTTATCCCGGAAATTATCCCCTAGGGGGGGGGGGGGTTAAATGGATGAAAATTTGTACGGTGCTTCAATATAAACGAGTTCCACGTGGATAGAGTCGCGGGCAGAAGCTAGTTTCAAATAAGGCTTTCATTTCATTCGAACTCCGAAGTTGCTATCACGTGACTGGGATGTCTATTTATTGCTTCCAAGGCCTGTAATATGATACCTCCAGAGATTAACACAGACCCAAGATACCCTATTCGACATTCGTGCAACCAACGCAAGGAAAAAAGTACCTTAAGCGAATTAGATAGAGCTCAGTTTGAAAGCGGCTGTCCCCTAAGTATAATATTTCAAAGTTCTTATGATAGCAAAAGTCTCAAATGAAGATGATCTCTTCATTTTCTTGTTTACATACATACATACATACATTCACGCCTTTATTCCCAAAAGGGGTAGGCAGAGCACATGCAACTTATATTCCAGCGCCACTTTTAGCATAACTGTGGGTATAAAAGATCGACAAAATGTGATATTGCGATTTTCTTGTTTACTGAATAAAATAAAAAGCTATCTTTGTTAGGTTTCCCGTTAAGGGCTTTTTTACAAGCTTTAACTTGACCTGTTCGTTTGTGTGTCCGTTTGTTAGTGTCTTAACCTCAACCGATTGAGCTGAAATTTTGGGTATAAGTATAGTTTGGATGACAATTCAATATTATGATGGAAACAGATGGCCATGGGAATTCAGTACTTAACCGAAGTAACCCCGTTAAGTTTGGGCTCGTTAGAATCGTTTCAACGAGTAGTTGATGACTTTAATTAATACAGAAAAGTACGGTTGGCAATAAAAGCTCGTAGTACCAAATATTTAATATTTAACACTTTTAACGACGATCATTGTGTAAGATTATTATTATTGTATTGTAAATTACCGTTTCACTTGTAAAAGTGCCCTTGTGGCGTGTGGCCTATTTGCAGAAGAAAATATAGTATTTTTTTGACATAAAGCATTCGTCCCGTACCAGCAAGTATATAAGTGCGAGAGGGACGAATGCCTTGATAAAATAAAGCACTGGGCTGACAGGCTGTTCCAAATTTGAGTGAGATGACATTCCTTTGTGTGTACAAACAACCTCCAACCTCCCTCAAAACAAGTGACACATCATTCCGCAGTCCATTTGAGTGAACACAGCTTATCTCAACCCTAGTGGAAAAGCAGTCCAAATCAGCATTATCCAATGTGACGTCACAACAAATAAAGCAATTGAGTGAGTTAAGTTATTGCATTCCGTGCCGTCATCCCGGCGGGCTAGATTTGATACGTGACTTCGGTGCGACGTCGCGTTGCGTTAATACGTAGGTCTAATATACTGGCCAAGAGTCTTAGTAAAGAAATCGTCGTAGAAATGATTTGTACTTTCAGTAGTAATTAAGACAATAATAGCATCTTGTCTTTGAGCAAAAAACAGCGCGCGTGAGCGGCGTATCTGGAGACTACTTCGATGACGTTAGAATAAGATTCAAAACCGCGCATTATTATGTATACTTAACTAGCCAAGCAACAAAATTATCCCAGAGTGCGTATTTTATAGACCTACCGCACTAATAACTCTCTCTTAATGGTTCTAGTAGGTTCTACCATGCTTATAACTAATAGCATACATGAAGTTTGTTTGCGCTTCTAGTACATCTGTTCTTATACTGTCATATGCTGCAACATGAAGCCTAACTTTGCTTACCTTATAAAACGGCTTTTTGTTACCTAAGTATGTAACCTGCTTTTTTGTGAGAAGAATGCGAGCAGCTGCCGGGTAAAACCATTTGTATCTTACTCGCCCAATCGAGTTAATCCCAGTTTTATAAGGTACGCAAAGTTAGGATTCATAGGCAATGTTGCAGCATATGACGGTAGCTTAACTTATAATCGCTAATAGGCTTAAATTATCGGCACAATTAGACGACCGCTTTAGCCTAGTGGATAGTGACCCTTGCCTCCGGAGCAAGAGGTCCTGGGTTCGAATCCCGGTAAGGGCATTTATTTGTGTGATGAGCACGAATATTTGTTCCTGAATCATGGATGTCTTCTATGTATTTAAGTATTTATCAATCTGTATAAGTATGTTTATCCGCCGTCTAGTACCCATAGTACAAGCTTTGCTTAATTTGGGACTAGGCCGATTTGTGTTAGATTGTCCCCTAATATTTATTTATTTATATAAAAAAAAACAATATAAGCTAAGGTGTCCCATTAAGGTATTGAAAACGCGGACACGCGCTTGAGACTATTCACTCTCGTAAGCAATACTTATTATTGCCTACAAGAAGCAATATAAAATCGCTATAAGTAAAGTATGCTTATACGAGCAACAAATAAAACCAAACGTACTGGAAACCATTTGCACTTGTTACTTACATTTATAAGGGTTTATAAATCTACTTTGTGGATCCTTTATAAGTAATTTAGTTCTATAAGTGCTCATTCTAAGAGTAAATGTAATTGTTCTTATTGAGTATTATCGAATGCTGCTATAATCTTAGTGTGTTTATTTATACAGGTCTAATGAATTACCATTATTATCTAAAATAATATTCATGAAGCCCGTAAAGGAGTACAAGTCTTTGGTTTTGTAAGGCGCTTATAGTGAGCTTCGGGGGGGGCAAATAGTTTTGCGAAGTCCAAATATAAGTCTACTATTGGCTTAATTGGTTGGTCACTAATTCTACTACTTGTGCTTTATTAGGACAAGTACGCCTATAAATTGGGCCCTTTTCCGTGCTTATAAGCGCTTACAATCCCGTTATAGTCCTGATAATATGTGGTTCTAGGATAATTACCATACCACTTTTTGTTACTTGTGTCCGCGTGGCTTTGTCCGCATATTGCAAAGAACGCAGGCAAACCCGCGTGATAAAGCCTATATGCAACCATCGAGAAAGTCCGTTCTACGAGCAGCACGCATGTGAAAGAATTTTTGAAACCTGATAAGCGCTTCCAGAGATTATTGATTACATACTTACACGAACTTATAAACTTGCAAAGCTACAATCTCACGGACTTAGCGCGGGCTGCACTAACTTACGATTACAGACCGATCAACGTTAAATATGGTGCCAGCAGGTGTCATTTCATAGAAACTTGTCAAACTTTCCATACATTCCGATTTTAACGTCCAACGCTTACGGTTACAGACGTTTAGGTGAAACTCACCCTTTAGTATAAAATTAAATACCACAATACTGACGTCATAATGGAAAGACTGATCGCTTTCTGTGCAGGCTTTGATTGATTAGATAATAATGAATTGTTAACACAAACAATGATCTGCGAGTATTTTTACTAGTAGATCATTGTTTGTATTGAAAATTGCCATCAATTACTCTTAAAGAATAGCGACCCTTTGGTCGCTACTCTTTAAGAGTAATTGATTGCAATTTTCATGTAAGTAGGTAAGTAAGTATTTTTTTTATTTTCTTCGAATTCTATTTTTTACATCCTATATGTTTTCTTTGGACTATGTGAGTTTAAAAATAGCGCGACGCACTGCGCCTCAAAATTAAGTTAAGGATGATTACTTGCCTTTTACAGCACTTACCTTTTCAAAATACCACTTACCTTTTGTAATTAGCTATATGGTTTTATTATTTTGTCTATAAATATGTTGCGCTGTTGGTTTTCCGTGCATCAATAAATAAATAAAAAGGCTCGCTGAAGTCGACAAAAGGACTTCCGCGGTTAGATGCCTCTGTCAGAAAATTCTCCGTTAGGCTGCTCCAAATATAGGTGAAACAAGTATAAAAAAGTATATATCCCCTGATGTAATATAAAGAGGTGGATATGTTGCCTAAATCGAAATTCTATGTGTGAAACCAGGATTACGGGTTATTATAAATGTTAAGTGAAAGCAGGACAGGATGCTAATTTCTGGGAGCGAAACAGAGACAAGTAAATAGTGAGGTTGGTCAATTGACCAAGTTTTAGTGTGCGACTTTCGGAGCGGATATCTTTATTGTATACCTACCTTTACTTCTATACTAATATTATAAAGAAGAAAAGTCTGTGACGTTATAGCTTTGTAAGTTAGTATGTAATGGGTAATCTCCGGAGCTGCTCATTCGATTTCAAAAGTTCTGTCACCTGCGTGTAGAATAAACGTCCGAAAGGACGTAGGTTATGTTTTATCCCGTGAGTTTGCCTGCGTTCTTTGTATACGTGGGCGAAGCCACGCGGGCAGCTAGTCCATACTACTAATATTATAAATGCGAAAGTGTGTCAGTCTGTCTGTCCGTCTGTTGACTCTGACCACTTCACGCTTAAGCCACCGAACCGATTTAGATGAAATTAGGGAAAAGGATAGTTTTCATCCCGGAAATAATCCAAGTTCCACGCGGACGGAGTCACGGGCAGAAGTCAGTGTCATATATTTCAGTACCATGCATTTCCAATCGCGCCGTTTGTAGACAGTAGATTTAGTCAGTAAACAGTATTGTTTACTGGCATCTGCTGTCGCTTGCGAGCTGTTTGCTAAACAAAACCGGGATAGACTGCCTGGAAACTAGCCCTTGTTTAACATGCGGTTGCTACTCTACGTATAAACTAGTAAGTTAAAGTTATGCTTTTAAGGGGGTGATAGACGGGCGAGTAAGTTCAAGGGCTTACAGCACGACGACCTGACTTGCATGCGTGTCATTCTAAGTACGCGTACTTTAAAACCGCCGAGCAAGTTGGTCGACGATACAATATGGTCACTGCCGCTAATCGCGAGCCACCATTTTGTATGTGCAGTCTGTGGGTGCGGATCGCTTGTGGCATTTGACGTTGCGTTGAATGATCGTTGATCGAACAAAGTTCGTGCATTTTATACGCTTATAATGCTCGTACGTCTGTCACCCACTTAACACGACACGTAAACAGGCACGTACGATAAGGTCACGGGAATTTTCATGAATGGAACGAAAAAAAGTCATCTTACTACAACCTCGCCCTTAATTTTTCAACTTGATCACTCATAATTAAGTAACTAATGCTAATAATTCGACGGTTCAACTCGCGTAATAAATGTCACTACGGGAGACATGTTTCGAACTCTTCGGGAGTTCTTCTTCAGGGTGAGTGATTCAAGCGACACCGCCGCGAAAAAACTCATCCCTAAAGAAGAACTCCGGAAGAGTTGGAAACATGTCGCCCGTAGTGATATTTAATACGTGAGTAGAACCGTGTAATTATTAGCATATATTTCAACATGGCTCACGAAAGTTTAAATTCAAGTGTCCTTGATTGGGACAATTCAACTGTCACTTTTCCATTAAAAACGAGATTCAGATCTACTTCTCGTACGTACGAAATGATACGCAATCGACTAACATGACAATCTACCGTACCTATACTTCTCAGTCGATAAGTAATGTTCGCTCCCATCTACCATTTTTGCTTGCTACGAAGCATCGTCATTGTCAGCGCTCTTCTTCTTCTTATTTAAGAGCTAAGCTCTTGTCGGTGTAGCTCAAAGTAAGCCCTACATCTACTCTGATCCCACGCAACCTCATTGACATCTCAATACGACCTAACATCAACAGTCTTTTAGAGTTGCTCTATGTAGTTTATTCTAGGCCTTTCCTTTTCCTCGCTTCCCCTCTCTTTCCTTCAATTATATTAAGTATAAGTTGTCATGTCGTATGAGATGCGCTATCATGTTCCCTCTTCTATTTTCTAAGTTGTTCACTAACTGTCCGCGGTATACCGTTGAAAATGTTTCAATCATCTCCATCTCCATCGTTTGCGTGATAGACAACATCCTCTTATCGTTATTCCCGGTTGTGCCGTAAAGGAGCCCGAGGTCTGGATTGACACCTTATCTCAAGATTTAGCATAGGTTCTAGTTTAACGAAAGCGACTACCATCTGACCTTCCAACGCAGACAGGGAAAAGTAGATCCTATTGGGATTAGATCGGTTTCCTCACGATGTTTTCCTTCACCGAAAAGCTAGTGTTCAATATCAAATGATAGACTTGCATTAAACCATTTTGAAAGACGCACATGGATATCGCAATTATGTATTTCAATCCTAATGGAATGCAACGGTTGCCTAAATAGTTAACCGTTGCATTGAAGACAAAAACTGATCTACAACGGTTAACGTTGGTTTTACTTACGGTGCTTGTAATCTTTTGACTTATCTTTATTGCAGACAAGATTACCGTAAAACACCAAAACACTTACGTGGTAGTTGCACTACAATAGTACATTACTATAGAGGCCGGGAAACGAAGGGTTGCAGGCCAAGTAGATATAGACGGCCGAGCGTAGCGAGTCCGCATAGGGATACGCGGCCGGCAATCCCGTTTCTCGCCGAGATTTGTATAGTGCTTTTCTCAAACTTGCAATGAAATAAAAATAAAAAGTAGCTAGTCAATTTTTTTATTCGTAAGGTTAACACAACTAAATTACAGTACATATGGTGCTACTTTCCCGCACTAGTGCGGAAAAGAGCACTTTTCGTGCATATGTCGAAACTTTAAAGAGCCATATGTACAGTAAAACGTTGTACGATACACGTGCGAATAGGTAATTCGCAACTCGTGTCGATTTAAAATACTCCCTTCGGTCGTGTTTTAATTTATCACCACTCGTTGCGAAGTTCCTATTTTTGGCACTTGTATCGTAATAGTACAGGGCGGTGAATTCGTGAATGGCCCAGATCGCAGGTGTTTGTGCATAATGGGTATGCGATCTGGGGCTTTACGAATTACCGCCTGTGGTAAGTACACAATTTTACGTCTTCATCTGGCCACAATGCGAGTTTTACCGTACGCGCAGCGTGCAGTAAAACTCGCATTATGGCCAGGTGTGACGTAAATAACTATTCTGAACTGCACCGCCTGCACCGCCGCCGCCGCGCCGGCAGCTGGCTCGCGCCCTCCGTCGCGCCCCCCGTTTAAAAACAAAAGAAGGTTGCTTTACAGGCCTAGGTGTCTAAGGCTGTATGAAATTCCTTTACATATCATCTTCACTCATCGCACCGGATACGTAGTATTTCAGAACCTAATTTGAAGTAAGTCACGTCAACATTTCATTGCAAGTTTGAGAAAAATACATTAAGTAGCTAGGGACAGGAGCACATACACTTTATGAAAAAAAAACGGAAGATCCAATACAAATAAGGTTACATTATAAAACAAGAAATAATCTTCGCCTGGTAATAAGATAGGAGGATAAGAAAAACTACGAAATCCGCTGCTATAAAACATGAACCTAGTAAAAAATAAATATTTTTAGTAACGAATATGTGTATGTTTGTATAAAACATTAATTGCATGTTGATTTTAAGCGATTATATTTAGTTGATTTAAAGCAAGAGCTTTATCAAATACGTTATTTACTAAGAATGACTTGTCGTAATAATAACTAATGGCGTTGAGTGATGTATACGAACAAAGGAAGAAGAAGGGTAGCTGGTAATAGCCCTGTATACCAGTGCAGCCAATAGCCCACCGACGAGTGGAGCTACCCAGTGCACCCAATGTAGCTCAAAGTTTTCATAATGCATAGCCACCGCTAAAGATACAGCAGGATTAACGGTCCCTCTATTATCCATCGTGGAATATGATATCACTGTTACAGCAAGACCAACAGCCAACGGACCTGATTCGTCATCTCGTCCAAACTTTTTTGGATCAAAAACACTAAGAAACACTGTAACTATAACAAAAGACGACAGCACTCCAAGAGCGAACGCTGAACGCGCGTCGACTTCACCAACTTCATTATCATACTTTTCTGTGATGAATGTGGCTGCTACTTCACCTAACAGCGCTCCTACTGTCTGCACCAGTACATAGCATAGCGCTGGAATGACCCTTATGTATCCGCAGATAAGCGCGCCTAAGGTTATCACTGGATTTAAATGTCCACCGGAGATATAGACAGTGTACGCCGTAGTAGACGCAACTGTAAGTCCATATGCCATCGCATTTTCGAAGGTTTCGAATCCAGCTTTTGTCAGTAGGAAGGGATGTGGGGTTGAAGTTTCATTGGCACGCTCGGCTCCAGCTCGCGCCTCGAACCGGTATTGTGGCTTAAGTGTGGATCCTGGCAGGAGAATCCCACAAATAATAAATGATCCCACTAGTTCAGCACAAATGCTTTCTACCACTCCACAGTTTTTACAGTTATAATCCATTACGGGTGAAACGTGTGTACACATATAAAAAATTGTTGTAATTTGACGAAACTTGACAATTGATCCAGTTGGCTTGCACTTGGTACTTCTCGCAAATTGATGTAGTATATTTTTCATAAGTTGCTACATCGTGCATTTACCTTGTTTATTTCTGTATCGAATCCCATTCAGTCGTCATCACGATGTCCACAATTATGTCTCCGTCTTTTAAACCTTACAGACACAAAAATACAGAACATCAAAAACAGACATAAAAAAAGCAACATCATTGAGACTTCAGAGGAGTATAAGCGCGTTGTTCACCCTTTCTGATTTGAGGATTCGTTGAAGTGGCGGCTAGCAACAAATCCGATCCCTTACGAACACTCCGACCAGGCAGTCAACCACGGTTCATTGTTCTTATCATATCATATCATATAATTTATTCAGTAATAATCATACATTGTCATTGTTCATATACATTTCACTTAAAGAAAAAGATCAGAGGCACACAAGATGTATGACATCGGGTGGAGGACCTCAAGAATCTTACTCAGCTGGTTACAGAGTACTTAAAGAGGCCTTATCTAATTCTTTTCTATATTTTTCTTATGATGTTTCTATATATATATAAAACTCAAAAGAAAATAGGGGCCACAAGTATGGTGGTCGTTACGTGAAAATCATATTACAGTGATAAATATTTTTTTAGCTATAAGACATCAACATCGGCATGAAAGAGGAGGACTCTGAAGGATTAGGGGCGGGTTAGCCACTAATCAATTAGTGTATGTCCAAATATGAACAATAAAATAGAAAAAATTAAGTAGCCCTTGTTTTGTTTTGAGCAGTATATAATCCAGCGGGCAGATGGTTACTATTTTATCTTATCACTTATAGCTCCATAGCTAAAACATCCGTCGCGTTCTGACAGTATGCACACACGATACTACGCCCGTAGTGTCCAAAATGCCAAAAGATATATTTATTTATTTTTAACTACCGAATTGAGAACCTCCTCCTTTTTATGAAATCGGTTAATAAATTAATAGTGCACTATTCTCGGGAGTTCTGGATATCTAAATATGAAAACAAACCGATCGAAAAATGGATTTGCGATTTGCTTTGACACTCAACCAACATCAAATGCGATGAAACGAGAGTGTTCAGTGCAGTTCTAAATCTGATAAAAGGACATTGCCGAATTCCATACCAACGTTTCGTTTGTGCCACAACCAAACAGACTTCATAAAACTTTATTAGGTATAGCAACATATTAACAGGTTAATGTGAGATCGAGTAAAAAAGGAATTTACTACAACGACAACTGCCGGCGCCGCCATTGCAAACTTTCTCATGAACGATATTTAATCTTCAAGCAACCTACAATCAATGTTCGTTCAGACATACCCAATTACCCAAGGTAAAGACTGTACGAGCCATTTTTTCGACTTTACAGTGTGCGTAGCGTTAGCATGGTTGCCATTTTATGACTTATCGCTGTGGATCTTCTTCTCTCGCACACTTGTCAGAATGTGACAGTTGCCCAGCGATAAGTGATAAGTGGCATCCATGCTACGCCCGCTGCAGTTTTCCACTGGCTGTAGACAGACACAAGAGTTTTGCTGTCACCTGCGCTGTAAACTCACTCTGAGTGCTGCCGTCGCTCCATCACTCACTCAAACTACCGACTCGTTTGCAATTAATCCAAATTCGCAAATATCCCGCTATTTCAGCATAATCCCTCAATTTTGATAGGCTCATTAGCTGTGCGATTGATTGCTATGGCAGACGTTTCAGAGCGTTTGATATGACACACGTGGGGTAACGTAAATCATTCGCGATATATAATGTACGTAAACATGTATGGCTGTCGTCAAAGGTATGTCTTGTAATAATGCCCTAAATGTCAGTTTCACCACATGAGAGGTTTCCAAGGTATCAATGTATTTATTAACCCCCGACGCAAAGAGGGGTATTATAAGTTTAACGTGTCTGTGTATCTGTGTATCTGTCTGTGGTATCGTAGCTCCCAAACGGATGGACCGATTTGAATGCGGTTTTTTTATTCGAAAGCTGATGTGATCTTGTGTGTTCTTAGCTATGTTTTATGAAAATCTGTTCAGCCGTTTTTGAGATATTGGACTTTGAAATGAAAATGTCGGGGGTTTTTCAACTTTTCTAAGTTGTAGTTATTGAAACCAGTAATAAAAAAATACAATTTGATACTACTTATGAAAAATATAGATCTACGAACTACACGATAAAGTAAAGAGTATAATATTTACATGAAATACTAACATTATGTTAAAATAACAATAGCGTTGCCGTCCGGTAAAACCAACTGTCACAATCGGACAACGTGGTAAAGAATTATCGCAAACCATTCATAAAGTATAGGGTAGACCCGAACTATGAACTCGCGATGTACATTATCATCACCATATCAGCTGAAATACGTCCACTGCTGAATAGACCTGTACTTCAATTGTTGAGCCACTTAGAGCTCACTTTATACCGGACACTTCAAAGGTTAAGTACACATTAAGCTGGTCGACTATTACTCGGTAACTAGTTATGCCAACTTGTCCGTGATAGTTTTCCTTTTAAATTCATTATATGTACTAATACCACGAATTTTTTCACATCCACACAGTAGCAGCCATTTAGCCGGCAGGGGGGGGACGACACATGACTCGAACAAAAATTAGGGCTTTAAAGCCCAATATCTTGCAAACGAGTCACTGTACTGAACAATACCCCACACCATGGGACTAAAGAGAAAAAAATATATACATCCCCGCTTTAGGTGTAGGTGTTGACTACGGAACCCTAAAAATGCCTGTCCAATTCCAGTTATCGTCGAACAAACATTTATACACACATCATACAAACGCCGGATTATTCCAGTCCTTCCTCCTTCGCTCGCTCGTTCTATAAACATAAGACAGCCTGAGTCCCCCTTCTTTCTATTGAAGTCGGTTCCAATCCGGTGACTCAGCCAGCCAGCAGTTCTGCTGCAAGGACGCGGAGGCGTTGGCCATGGGCCCGAGAAGGAGCGACGAAGAGGCTCATCGACATTGCTCAAGGGCACGCGCTGGCACAATACGGGCAGACAAAGCCAGGGGGTCCCCTTCTTTCTATTGAAGTCGGTTACTAAATAAGAAAGAAAGAAGAACCTATTGAAAATTAACGTTAAATGTCTAGATTCGTCCATATCTCATGAATGTGGTCATTATAGGTATATGAGCTAATAAAGAATGAATAAGGTAAACATACCCGTCCTTGATGTTACTGGCATGGCAATATGGATTGAAGTCGAACTAAGAGGATTTGTCTTCATGCTGAGTTGTGGCCCTTTTGTGACAGTGTTCGGCCTATTTGTGTAATTTTTGTTACCTACGTGTTTGTCACAAATAAATGCTTTTCTTTCTTTCTTTCTTTCTTTTTCATTCGAATTTTAAGCCAAGTCACTATGACATAAAGTGCCCATGCCATAAACAAGTACGTTTCCTTTAAAAGTCCAGTAGAAATATTTGTCTACTAAAGCTTATTTCAATCATGTGAAGACGAGGCTGACAGACTTAGCTGTTTTTTTAGTATCCAGTTAATCTACTTTCCTGCGTCCTAAGCAAACTCTTGTGGAGGAGACATATCTAATAGAATTTGAACGGCACAGTGCTTGACACTGGCCGAATACGTACTAGGTACTGTCAATCTTGATTCGTAACAATGGGGGTAAACTATAGGGCCAACTATTAGGCATTAAGGTGTTAGGAGGTTTGCCTCAGATACACTCTGTTACGAAAACATGTTGTACTGGTAAAATCTTATATTACTCATATAGCGCGCACGACGTCTTAAGTGAGTTTAAACTTTTGTCATACATATTTAAAATATTGAAAAAAAGAAAGAAAGAAGACATTTATTCACTACACAAACACAGAGAGAAAAGGAGTAGACATACAATACAATTGACACATAACTATTGTGTGTCTTGCGGTAGTGAATCGGTCGCTGTCTCAGCATTATGCCGAGGTGTCAGACAGGAGACCATGCCGCAGGCGGACCTTTTGGATGGTGTATTCTTTTTATTGTTGGATTTCAGTATGTATGTTACTTTCTTTCTTTGTTAGTTTATTTTAAAATTGTGTTTTTTTTCATGTCATTTTTGTATTTAGTCAATGTTTTTTTCTACTTATTACCTAATTGACATTAAATTTTATAATGTAATAAATTTGTTTAATATGTAACACTAGCACAATGGGATGAGAAACACAAAGTAAGAAACGCGAAACGTTAGGGATATAAAAAAAAGAAATTAGTTCATCCCACGACCAAGGATGTTGTTACACATCCGTAACGTCGGGAAGCCCCAAAGAGGCCAACAAATAAGTTGTTTACACGCGATTAAGTCCCGTTTAGTAAAAATTATGTATGAGTTCGTGAACTTTCACGAATTTTGTGAAAGTTTAAATAAATGTATATTTAAAATAATACTATGCCCGTGTCGTGCGGGTTAGAATTTCACCACCCCCTTTCTTCCCGTGGGTGTCGTAAAAGTCGACTAAGGGAGCAGGGTTGAAGTGTGTTGTGGGCGATGGGCTAGCAACCTATCACTGCAATATCACATTTTGTCGATCTTTTTTACCCACAGTTATGCTAAAAGTGGCGCTGGAACATAAGTTTCATGTGCTCTGCCTACCCCTTTTGGAAATAAAGGCGTGAAGGTATGTATGTATATATGTTAAAATAATACTAATAAATGCACGGTTAAACTCACGTATTAAATGTCACTACGGGCGACATGTTTCAAGTTGCCAAATCGTAATACAAAAAGTGTGGCACGAGTTTCTGATGACAGCATCACATACTCCACTTAGGACGTAATACTAATAAATCCACGCTTAAACTCACGTATTAAATGACACTACTACTACGAGCGTCATGTTTTGGACTCTTCGGGAGTTCTTCTTTAGCATAAGTCATTTCGCGGCAATGTCGCTCGAAGGACTCCACTGACATTGCGGCGGTGTATAACCATTTGGAAACGGCGTAGGTATCATACATAAGTAAATACACAATTAATTATAAATATTTGCATAAGTATGTCCCATTTAATTGGATTGGGTTTGTTAAATAATTTCATTCCCCGTCCAATCAACTTAATACAAAAGTTAATGATGTCGAGACTATAATACTTATAATTGTTTGAATTTTCAAGAAGTTCAGTTTCATGATTTTGAGGTCCACTTATTGGATAAATTGAGTTATTGATTGTAACGAATGTTACATTCAAAATTGAATAGAAATTGGATTAATTAATCACGGTCGTGTCGATTCTATATTATACATATAATGCCGTAAAAACATTTAATTCAGTTTATTGAACTGATATGTCTATATTCACCATCATACTTTTAAGAGCTAGGTTCTTTTCGGTGGAGCGCTATGTATCACTTTTTGGTGTATTTTTTCTATAACGTCTCATACAACACTAGGTTTAGATTTTCCTTGATTCTTTAACCCTCTCTTCTATCTGCCTTTTACTTTCCCTTCCCAGTTTTAGTATATTCCTAAAACGTGTCCAAACATCTTTCCTCGAATAATTTCAATGGTTTTCAGCAGAAGATTCAGATGTAGGTTCCTGAACCACTAATCCGATTTCAATAATCTTTTACCTACGTATATATTCGACTTTCCTGGTGGACATAGGCTATATTTTAACCCGTGGCTTTTCACGCAGGCGGAGCCGCCAGGGTAATCAAAAAATAATTGAAGTAATTTTGTAAGACCCGGGTCTTTGCTCAGTGGATTATACTGGAATAATTGAATCTCATGCGAGTGGGAACTGTTCTATGAATGAGCAAAGCGCCTTGTGGAGCCCACACACATTTTTGCCTCGGACTGGTCTCGAGTCTCGACGCCAAATGCTACGAATTCGTATTGGGTGCCGGGACAACTATTTCATTACTTCCTCCCATTTCCTGGGGATGTATTCGATTGAAACGGAATTGCATCGCATTGAACATTTCAATTAGACTATTATTTATGTTCCTCATTTTAGTTTGATTCTAAAAAACGACTTTATTGTCAGACCACAAAGTCGTTCTATTGACAGACTGACAGTGGCATACGAGATATACATAGTTATTTTGCAGATATTTGCCCACTAACAGCGAACGCAAACCAATTCTTTATTCTTTGAAGAATCCATTAAAAAGCAATTACCGGTCTTGGGAATAACATAAGCAATCCCACAAAAATATTCCGAGTAGGTATTCTGAAATTAATTTAAGCGTTTTAGGGAAAGATTTTGTTCTTCTATCTGGGGATTTTGTAGCTACGTTATTCTAAGTTTCCTGTAAGAGCAAAGTACGCTGAATTATTAAAATAATAGGACTTAACTGACATGCTTTGAATTACACTATTTTTTCAACTTTTTTTTCGAATAAAATCTCTTTCTTTTTTTCTTTTCTTTACCAAAATTTAATATTTTTTTTTAGAGGTAAGTTGTAAAAAGTGGAGGACTTATCGCATTGTATTTTTTAAAGTATTTTTACTAATATTTTCTGTAATTGTCAACAATTACAGAATAGTTATTTACGATACAAGTGCCAAAAATAGGAAATTCGCAACGAGTGGTGATAAATTAAAACACGACCGAAGGGAGTGTTTTAAATCGACACGAGTTGCGAATTACCTATTCGCACGTGTATCGTACAACGTTTTACTGTACATATGGCTCTTTAAAGTTTCGACATATGCACGAAAAGAGCTCTTTTCCGCACTAGTGCGGGAAAGTAGCACCATATGTACTGTAAAATATATTTACAGTACTACTTAAATATACTTTACAGGAAGGGGCAAGCTACATAAAGTTAGTCCGTATCAAACCAGTAAAATATATATTTTTTAATTAAATAAATAAATAAATAAATATAAGGGGACAATCTTACACAAATCGCACTAGCCCCATAGAAAGCTCAATAAGGCGTGTGTTACGGGTACTAGACGACGATATATTTAATAGATATAAATACTTAAATACATAGAAAACATCCAAGACTCAGAAACAAATATACATGCTCATCACACAAATATTTTGTCACTTAAACTACCTAGCGTCCTATCCCTAAAATGAAAACCACCTGTGCGCTTCTAAAACATATATTAACCTAAAGAAATATAAATGATATTAAAATTAACTTGATTTGGCCAATAGATCGTCTAGTGTCTACGTTATGTTCCGAGCAACCTAAATTCTTTTATGTGTAGCAAATTAGATTTTGACTCCTTCCTACCTACTCAACCCTACGTACACCTACTGCATCCTAGATCAAGAAAATAATCATGTAATAAATAAAATTTATTTTTGGTTACTAAACCCCAACTAGATCCTACCGTGGCCGGTTAACGTAATGGTAGCTTTATCAATATTTTCTCAACATGTAATATTTTCTCAAATCAAAGCATTGATTTCTTTATATACCAAAACATTGCCTCAACTTATAATCATATCATCAAATCAGACAACAAACAACCTAGCTAGCGAATTCTTATTATTATTGTTGTATGAAAGATTCTCTGTCATCCATACTATGCTACCATTTCCGTCTGGATGTGGGTCTGGCCATCTAGCTAATTAAATACCCATTTATTATATTTTGTTTCTAATAGGTATTCCTAACATTTTGAATTTACCTGTGCTTCGTACCTAATTTCTGATGAGAAGAAGCACTCAACAAACTCATCAGACCTAACAATTGAATATTATTTCATTCAAGGAAAATTATGTATTAAGGCATTATTCCACCCTTTACATATAGACTAATGTATCCATTAGATTCCTATAAACTGCTATAGTGAAGATATTTGTAATACTGAGGTATACCGTCCATTAAATATGAAATATTGAACCTAAAGTTTACCCTAAATACTTCATGAGTATATTCCACTCATGATAATTCGATACCTTAGTATTAGACATAATGGACTGCTCCGCTTGCCATTAGCCTAGAATCATTTCATCTTTTTGAAACAATTCTGATATCCTAATCATAACTGGAAGTATAATACCTTGACGACAATATGCAATACAATTATTACACCTTTAATATTTCATATGTAATAATATACGGAACCCAATACTACTGATCCACACATATTCAGTTACTCATGATTGCGATTAAACCTTCAAATAAATGCTATTTGATTTGTAAACCTTCATTCAATTATCCATCCCTAAGAATAGTATTCCTAATACCCTTTTACGGTGACTCTATACCTAAGCCTACCTACCACTGAATCCTAATCTACTGTATGCAAAACTCCCATCATTACTTTTATTAACGTTATGTGATGTGTATGTACTAAGCTAGGTATCTAAGCTGTAAATCGTTCGGAAGGCTAGTCCGAGAATGCAACCTAGAGCCTGTGTAATGTACATTTCACAACGTGTCATACATATAAATATATATTCAATAAAAGAACAAGCCTTAAGCACACACAAAACCTCAACGAGTGGATAACAATCCTAGCGATCGACTTATGGGAAATGGCGATCTTCTCGCTTCAGCCTGTGGCCAACTTTAAGACGAGTGAGAGGCCCATCAAAGATAGGCTACACCATCTGTGTTGTTAAAAAGATGGTGCCAGGCTTCTCTCAAACCTGGCCTACTACTAACAGGATCCCGAAGTATATTTCCTTGTCACCGTCAGGGGAAATGCACTTCGTTAAGTTGACCATGCAACTAGGACTTTGATCTAGTTCGAAATAATAATAAAATCATCTAAAATAAACCCAAAATTTAACAGAAAGTGAAATAGTTCATTACTACGCAACATAATTGCATAATACTGAACCTTAGAATAAACTCAGAATCTAATAAGTAGTGGAATAGTTCATTACTATGCAAAGCAATCGCACAATATTGAACCTTCCCGCCACAACAATAGTGTATCCACGAATGTTTACGTTACGAATTTAAGCTCGACCCAGAGTCAATGACAATCCGACAGTTCGCTAGAGAAAGAATGCCCCGTCTACTACTCCAGGCAAAATACGGTTTTGAAAAACATTTATTTATAATAGCATTTTTTTTTGTTGATCACATTTGAAAATGTTATTCTAAAATGATTTATTCAAGAATCCGACAAACTTTCCTCCCGGAAGTAATTATGTAGATTTCAATGAAGCATGCGTTGTCTTTTTTTATACGATTTATCTTGAATATTATAGAGCAAATGTGAATGAAACAAAATAAAGACAAAAATATTTATTAATATTTTTTCTGAATTTTCAGAAGTTAGTTAACTTATCATTTTTTTGATGTCTGAAATTTTGTTGGATTTTGTCGCTGGGTAACTATTTAATTGATAATATATCCGTTACACATAAAAAATAAGCTATTATAAATTATTTCCAAAATTTACATTTTTTCCATACGAGTTGTCAGTTCATTTACTGGACTATACTCGGTGTGCCGGTCTTATATAGACTAAAAAGGTCTGAATCGCTTGATTGGCTCGAAGCGCTCGATCTGCATCATTCGCTCGATGTGCTTGACGTAAACGAAATTATACCTTACAATCATTAACTTAAGGTTTGCTTTCAATCGTGCGCGTACGTATTTATTCCCTATTGGAACCAACTTTACTCATTGTGCGTAGTGTTTGCGCCAGTATCGTAGCGACAACACGTGTTTAATTTACTGAGAAATATGAAAATATTACGGTTTGTTACGTACAAACGTCGATGAAACTATGTACTATTATATTCTATTCAGGTGTCCATATAATTTCGATTCATATCTAATGATGATGACGATTAATGTATTAATCTTTATTATATTGTATTATTGCTTCATTTAGCATTCATTAAAGACCATAATAGAGCTATAGGCATAGTTCTAGTTACAATTTGTCCTTACCGGGATTCGAACCCAGGACCTTCAGCTTCGTAGGCAGCGTCACTACCCACTAGGCTAACCGGTCGAAATTACCGAATTACGGTGTCTAATCTTAAACCTCGAGCGAAACCGCAAATGAATATATTTCAAAGCCTAAACTGGGGCCTATGCCTTAATTGTACAGGAACTAGAAAGATAATATTGCTTTTTTTTGGTCTGTATCCTCCTATTATACACGAAAACGATACGATTTTTCGGAGCCAAATTTTATGACATAAGTAAATAATATAGAATAACAGATCCCGTTTTTTGCTCCGGACTGTACTAAAATCTCGTGCAAATTCAAGTAAATATTACCATTATAATAACGCAAATAATATTACCAATTCAGCGCGGAACCGGTTGATAAGCACTGTATTCCAAACGCTGGCAAATTCAGTAAGTATTGAGCACCCGGATTATACCAAAGCAAGACGCGACCGGAATGCCTCAGACACTGTAGACCGGTCAATGGGGTCTTTGATATTGACGAGATCTCTCCAGGCTGCGCATACCGTACCGCCTAAAGGCGCTATCACACATGCGATTTGCCAGTGGTTTAAAAGCAAAGAGATCAGCGAGCGTGCTTGCACACCGTAGTCTTAGCGAGTTCGCATTGCATGCTTGTGGCGAGCCCGCTGCGGAACCGCCATGATCGTCAATGTGTGTGTATGACTATTCAAAACCTGATTGAACGCCCGGTGTATCTACGGCGAGCTCGTTGAGCAATTTCGTCGCTCACAACACGCTCGCAAATCGCCAGTGTGATAAGGCTCTTAAGCCAAATTATTAGATATGAGCGACACAGCTCCGTGAGGACAGCTTAAAGGCACGGCCACGACATTTACAGAGCACACACATACACACAACATTTACACATATGTGGGAGAGAGGGGCCTCGTTCCGATCTCTCGCTTCTACGTAGTGTGCACTGCTGCCACCGCCGCGCCGCTCAAATTCGTGCCCGAGCCCTAAGACTGGAACTTGCTTCCCTTATTCCAGCTACTTATAGCTCTTTTCAAGAAGAGAGTAGTTTCTGTTATTTCTAATTTAGCTGGTAAAGTTCCGGAGCGTCCTTTCATAATTTGCAGATGTGAACGAACACAGGTAGTTGTAGTGAGTTGTATTAGACTAAAGTGATAGTCAGCTGTAGTATTAACCTGCTTATTAAATACATACTCCCTACTTGACCATACCTATATCAAAAAATTAGAGGTTTATCATAAGAGTGCTTCGTTGATTTGACTACTGGGGATTATGACACGAAAAGAAAATTCTATGATACTGAACATTATTTATTATTCGAGATTTATCCTTAGCAAATATGTCATTATTTTTTATTATTGTTATTGCTACAATTGGCACGAATAATAAACCTAAGATAAAATTGCAACTGCTTAAATTGTATATGAATAATTAAACGATGATTTTAAAATCAAAACTGTACAAAATGGACACATGAGGTTTCGCAAAAAAAAATTTTTTTTGAGACTAGTAGTGCCTAATGGTTTTTTTTTTTGCTCTGTCTTCGGTTCGATCGATTCGGTTTAACATAAGAATATTGAATTATAAATTAACCTTATTCTTTTATAAATATCCTAGTACTCGACACCGTCCCGATAGTTCAGTCACCTAATTCACCTATATCTCAATTCATATGAATAGGATGTCAATCACTAAAATGATGTCAGCATTGGGACGTTTGCTTTATATACTATTGTGGTATATTTTATATCGTAATATTCTTCGCATTAATGATGTGCCTTTATCAATTCAGTAAGCGAACTTAAAGCCATACGAGTAAAGTCTGGAAAAGCTTCCAAACCCAAAAGGGAAAAGAGCAACAAAATAAAAACTTACATCTTTCCAGACAAGAAGCTTAACGGAGAATGCAGTCAGACCAAATAAAACGTCTTTGCAGAGAATGCAATTAGACCTAATTAAACCGGGATACAAGAACCGCATTGGAATTATTTTCTACTTAGAAACTAACTCCACAAGGCTTTTGTACTTCGCCTCAGCAAAGCAAAGCATTCATGCTTTGACGGCAAACTCGTAATTATTGTTTGAATGTCATAGTATCTGACTTTATAGTACCTCGTTTGTTTGAATAGGAATTCTTAAACGTTACTTTTTAAGAAATCAGATGTTCTTGGTGCAAAGAGTCAGAGATGTAAATTTAAAGGGACATTTTGTGAAACAATATGCAAAAACTAAATGCTAATAGGAGGATCGATGGTTAAAACGATATACATATTTGCATATAGTACAGAGCAAAGTAAATAAACTTGTGTGCAGGGGTGCGTTATTAATAGCATTTGATCGTTTTTTTCTGAACGTTTTTGTTTTGTCTAGACGACGACGTCAAAGCTTGAATCCAGGATTTTTTCAACCAAAAGGTTAAAAAACCACACCAGACTTACCCAACTCATTCTACTGCTCTCTACCTTTCTATGTACAATTTTGACTCCGACACTACTCAAGTTCCTAAGTGGTATATTAGACGTTTCTTACTAAACAATGATGTAATATAAAAAGAGGTAGATAGGTTGTCTATATGAAACTCCGTGTTTAAAATCTGACAAATCTGACAGCTGAGACACGTTTATACGTGTCCATTGACGCCGCGACACTGAGGCAAGGTCGTACAATTGGCTGAGTTTTAGTGTGCCACTTTTGAGCGCTTATACCCTATCTACCTCTTTTTTATATTACATCATTGTTACTAAACGACAGACCCTGGATTTGTCAAAACACATCCTTCAACGTCATCCCTTCATAATATTACAAAGAATTGAAGTCCCTACACACGTATGAGACATTCCTTACCCGGAATCCGAAGATAGGCAGATAAAGTCGCCCCTGAGGGATTATAGTCATTGATACGGTTCTTATCACTCCCTTGACGGGGTTTGCTTTTATGCAACCTTTTCTGGCTTCTTTTAGTAAATTAAGGTCAATTTCTTGTTTTGGTGTAGAAGTGAAATGTTTAAGGTGCTATTGCTTTAGGCGAGATATGAAAGTTTTGGTTTTCGAAACGTAAAAGTTCTGATACTTAAAATTATTGTGGTGTTACTCCAAGTGATAATTCTTGTATCTAAGTACTTTTGTTTTGTTAGTCTATCTCTGGCACCTTACTTTTGAAAGCAAAAAGGTGGACTTAATTCGTGTACTTATTTGTTTTGTGCAATAATGTTTAAAGTAATCTATGCATATAACGACACTATATTACGAAATGGTATATGCGTCTGTGTAATTGTCAATTTTATTAATATTTTGTACAGAACATGTATAAAATTTACAATCACCTAAATCCGATCCCGATCAATGTTCTGATTAATATTTAATGTTTTAAAATCGGAACATTTTCATCGAACTAATTTATCATTAGCGCAAATAAGTTTAACGGAATTTCTTAAGTCAAGACTTTAAAAACTCACTAAGTATTCCAATTATAATTTACTTTTCAATAAACCCAATTAAACGTTCGGGTATCGAACCGATGCCAATACTCTTTGATTATATAATATTTACAGAACATTTCAATCCCAGTGCTCTTAATGAAGATGTCTACTTTATAAGTACGGTCTTTACACGGCGGAGATTAACATTTTCCGTCCTTTGCTTATAATTAGGGTGAAGGTATGGCAGAAATATGTTCGACCTAATTTACATCCCAAGTCGACTCTTCACTACCAATTTTATTTTGGCAACCGATTTTTACATTTTCGTTGATGATTAAGAGCCTCTGTAGCCGAGCGGCAAGGCTTTCAATCTGGAGGTCGAAGGTTCGTACCCTGGCTACCCAGTACCCAATCACTTGCTTGTGGCAACTACAGTTGTTTATTTCGTGCACACCTAAACTGATGGTGGCAACTGTAGTTGCCAAGCGAAATATGGGCTTCTTTGATAAAGGAAAAATGAAAGCAATTTAGGATACCTTTTTTAAAATCCGAAAACAAGTGAGCGGCCACTAGCCTGTACCGTACCCGGCACTGGATTTCTTCAACAACTTAGACGAAATATCATTTGATATTTAACAGTGACTTTTCAGTGAAGGAAAACATCGTGAGGAAACCGCTGTAATCGCAATAAGGTCTCGTTCTCCCTCTGGGTTGTAAGGTCATTCGCAAAACTAGTGCCTATGCCAAATCTTGGGATTAGGCGCCAAAGCGCACCCCGAGCTCCTTTAGGTCACAGCTGGGAATACCGCTAGGTGGATGATAAACCGATTTTTACATATGATAACATTATATATCATTCGACGGGACGCCTGGCGAGGAAAAACGATATGAGATGGACAAAACGGGTTACTAAATGGTGGCTAAGGTCATTGATACGGTCAGCGGGCAGACCACCAGCCCGATGGACCGATGATATCTGCCGAACAGGAGGCAAACAGTGGATGAGATTAGCACAGGACCGAGGAGAGTGGCGTAATAAAGAAGAGGCTTATACACAACAGTTGGTGGATACGGGCTGAATAGATAGATAGATACACCAGCACAATATACTGCCCGTTTTCTCTCATCCACGAGAGGAGGCTTGTGCCCAGCACTGGGACGTATTTATAGGCTGATGACGATGTTGATGATTGGCAAACGGCACCACATTGCATGAATAGTAACGTGTTTAAAATGCATTATATGTAGCTATTCAATGCTAATTAAATACCTACTACGAGCGATTCCAGTTACAAGGAGGAAAATATACCAAAATGACTGGAAATTACCTACGCGCTCCTAGTGTTGCTTGACCTCGTAAGGGTTAAACAAACCTCTGTTCGAAACACAGCAGTAGGTAACCATTTTTCAAAGTCAGCCTTTTTTACGAGTAAAAGGAAATCGTAAAATGTAGGACAACACGGGACTCGTTTTATCGGCCCATGGTCCGCTATAAAGTGATAGTACAGTTAGCATCAAAAGTAACTGCGCAAACGAAGACGCCAAAGTCTTTATTAAAAGGGAATAAGAGCTTTTGACGTCTTCGATTGCGCAGTTACTTTTGATGCTGATTGTACCAATAAACATTTAAATCTGAACGCTGTAAAAATACACTGTAATTTTCCGAACACTTGGTAAAAGTTGTTTGCGTGGAGATTTTGGATTTGCTTCAAGGTGAAAAAGATATCTTACACTTTTTCAGAGTTAATAGCAGTAGTCGATTGCAGGTTTTGTTTTTACCTACGCAAAGCCCATAAATACGAGTACAATTTCGTTTTGAAGTATCAGTTACCTGTCAAAGTAATTGTCATGAATTGGTCATGAATTTATTTTCAAGTAAACTGCATACAAGTAGATAATCTATATTAATTAAATTAAATTAAAAATAAGTTAAATCTAAAACAGGCCCTCGTGGCATTGTACCGAGGAGGCGGTACCGTAGCTGGCTATGGCCGGCCGTTGCGCTCAATATAAACATCGTTGCGGTTCGATGGTCACCTGGTCACCAGCTTTCCCCTGCGGTACCGATGTACAGACTATCCAGAGGGGCTGCCACGAAGTGAAAACGAACTTCGTTCGAGTATCTCCGTCTCTGCCACTCGAACTAGCAAGTGCAACAGAGAGGGAGATACACAAACGAAATTCGTTTTCGTTTCGCTGTAGGGCCTCAGCACATCATCGAGGACTGCCCCTTAACGCGCTACGCCGGTGGTCCTCCAGAAGACCTGATCGCCCTTAGCGACGAAGCCATCAAGTAGTTGTAGGTTGTAATTGTAGTAGAGTTGGGATGTTTGGTAGCACTGGCATTGGCGTGAACAGAGAGCAGTGGAGTCGTTGTTATAATACAAATAAAAAAGCATATACTGTGATAATTTTTTTACACATAATATAGCTGGAGATATATGATTTCTCAATATGAAAAAAAAAATGTTTTCTGTCGAGATTCGAAAATGATCTCTCTACATCGACGAATGTTGACGTAGCATACTTCAGAAACTGAGCATAATTGCTTCCCGCAAATGAATGAAACTATAATTTGTGAGAGTTGACTAACTTGACAGAATGAAAACGTCAATGAGATAACCAAAAATGGAAAATATATAACAAAATATTATATTACAAATTTTACATAATATGATTTTACCAGTCGGTCATTCATTCAACTGAATGAATAAAGAGTTTTATAACGGCGGCGTCACTGCATTACTTGTGCTAAAGTGCCACGAGAATCCTAACCCTTGATTAGCCTTAATATTCGTTTATAGTTGATTGATATTGTTATGTTGTTATATATTTGTTACTGTTTCATTGTGTTTGCCATATGATTAAATAAATAAATACAACCGAGGAGGCTGGCGGCATTTCCTCACTGAATTGCAATGCAAATGCGTCAAATTTAAATGAATTACAATATAGTTCATTGCCAATATTATTCTTGTAACTATAAATACTTGTTTATGAAATTAAAAAATAATAATTGGGTAACAACACTTGAACGTGTTTTTTTTACAACTTCAGTAGGTACTTAGTGGCTCAGTGAGCTGTAGAAATCGCGACAGCTTTTTTTATTATTTAAAAATCAGTGATTGTCAAACCTGCTCGCAAAACTTCACGAGAATCTGTTGCGAAATGCGACCTGAAGAGGAGAACAGCCAGATAGACATACGAAATATATCGGCCTCAAAACTACGTAGTAGCGTGGTTACATCACAGTGACGACCCAGAATCGATTTGGGTGTTTTGGCAACATTTGGCGGGGGCTCAGATGCTTCTGCTGGGGGCTTGAAGCCCTTCTTAGCTCCTCTAAATCCGCTAGTCTGGTATTGATTTCATAGACAAAAAGATATATAAAGCCGCCTTTATTCGCCTCTTCATTACCTTTAGTTCAGAGGGCTAATCACGTAACGTGTCATTTTTCCATATAAGAAGTGACACCTGACGTGCGTACAATGCATGAAAAACATTAATTTATAAATAGCGATTTTTTTTTGTTTATCGCATTTTAAAATGTTACTCTAAGATGATATATTAAAGAGTCCTGCTTTTCCACTCAGAAGTAATAACTAATATAGATTTATTTCTATTTATATTCTTCCTTGATTTGTCTTGAATATTATAGAGCAAATATGTATTACCCAATTATACCGTTATACCGTATTATACCGTTTATTCATATTTTTTCCGACTTCTCAGGAGATAATTAAGTTATAATTATTTTTGATGTGTGATATTTTTTTGGATTTTGTTTTTAGATAAATGTATTCAGTAAATGATTATATGTTCGTTACTAAAAAAATATCTATAAAAAATATATCTAATTTTTTTTTCCATATTAGTTGTCGATACAATGATCGGACTACTTGCCCTGCCCTTTAAAATAACGTAACAATACATTGTTTCAGATAGCATGCACCATGGAAGACTACAACATATCCATGGAAGAGCTCATGAACGGCTCTGAGCCGTACCAGCCGTACTACCAGCGGCCCGAGACCTACATCGTGCCCATCATGTTCGCGCTGATCTTCGTGATCGGGGTAGTTGGGAACGGCACACTGGTGGCGGTATTCGTGAGGCACAAGGCTATGCGGAATGTGCCTAATACGTAAGTTCCATCACATCACATTTTGTCACTCTTTAGTACCACCCTGGGGACACGTGCAGGGTTGCGGTAGGTAGCTCCTGCAGACGCGAGTAACAGTTTGTCAAGTGAGTGGGCAACTCGACTGTTAGAAGTTCTTAAGCCGCCCGAAGGCCTCTAACTCGGCTTAACGACGACTGTCATAGACAGCAGCCGGGATCAACTGCTTAGCGTGCCTTCCAAAGCATGGGTATTTAATTAACTACTCAAACATCCTGATGTCACCCATCTAAAGACTGATCGCTGCCATCTTTGCTTAACCTGCGTTATCGTTTCCGACTCGCAGGCGCCACCGCTAGGCTATGAGCGCTTCAGAATCAGAATATGAGTATGACTATATAATATACGAGTATGATTGTGAGTATGAATATCAGTATCATTGTGAATATGAGTATAAACTTTACACAAATTGACCATAATAATTGGCGCCAATTTTCGTAATCAGAGTGGCACGATGTCGATCAATGTGAACGGCAATGGCACATTGGTGGCGGTGTTCATGAGGACCGCACAAGGCTATGGGGTTTGTATCTAATATGTGCACAACCCCCGCACAAGGCTATGGGGGTCATGCCTAATATGAAAGTTTTTATATACGCATGAGTATGACTATGAATATGAAATTTACACTTAATAAACATAATAATAGGCTCTTATTTTCGTTATCGGAGTCGTGAGTAAATGGCACACTGGTAGCGATATTATCGTGGGGAACAATCTTATAGAATGGACTATATCTTATAGCTCGTGTATTTGATAACGAGTGGAGACTTATTGCCATATCGTTGAGAATAGTCCAACGGATTTAATTACGAGTTGAACCCCTGCCAGAACAGGGTAAAAAATAAAAAAGTTTTGAAGGGTAGGTACGGCTCAAGAATGCGATCATTAAATTTAATTGGGGCGGCAGTAAGATTATAGACTAATCGGAAACGGTTAATTAAATCTGTTTGTATTTGATGGTTCCCTATGAGATGATAGCTGCCGGCGCAATAATCTTAACTGGGGGCCTAGACAAGGTTACAATCGACAAGCGCTAACGCCATTAGAAAACTAATGAAATGTATGGGAATGACAGATGTTAACGAAAAGTGTTTCGTCGGCATCTGTCATTCCCCTACATTTTTGTATTTTCTATTAGAAAACTAATAAAATTATGGGAATGACAGATGTTAACGAAAATTGTTTCGTCGGCATCTGTCATTCCCCTTCATTTTATTATTTTCTATTGGCGTTAGCGCTTGTCGATTGTAACCTTATCTACGGCCTCTGGTCCGTTTCTTTTTTTTGTATATAAATATTACTCTATTATCTTCTGATAAATATCAATGTCAAAATAGGAACCAGGGGTCCGCTTTGACACCTATAATAACATTACAAAACGATGTGTCAATTGTATTGTATTTGTACTCCCTTTGTCTCTGTGTGTCTTTTGTGTAGTGAATAAATGTCTTCTTTCTTTCTTTCTTTCTTTCTTTCTTTCTTTCTTTCTTTCTTTCTTTCTTTCTATATAGTTAGATATACAAATATCCGCGTGGAATTCGTTTCTATATCGTAGCTCCATATAAACTTTCATCCACCTCAGGGGATGATTTCCGGAAAAAAACTATCATGTCCTTCCAGACATTATAACACAGTTTATTATATCGCTGATTTGAACACATGCGCGTCAGGTAGATCTATATGTCACTTTTTAGGGTTCCGTACCTCAAAAGGAAAAAACGGAACCCTCGCACTCGTGCGTGTCTCTCCGTCCTTCACAGCCTATTTTCTCCGAAACTACTGAACCAATTACGTTGAAATTTGGTACACATCCAAAGTTTGTGACTCAAAGAGGAATTTTAAACATGGGGGCCACTTTTGGGGGGGGAAATGAGAAAATTAAAAAATAAAGTTTTGCATATACTATCGTGTTACATATGAACTGAAAGAGCTCATTGTGTGCTCATCAATTTTTTTTGTAATTTTAAAATAATTTGTTTAGAAATTATTTAAGAAAATAGCCAAAAAATGACCATTCCCCCTTCATCTAAGAAACTACTGAGTCTAAACTTTTGAAAAAATACACAAAATACAGTAGTTCTTTACCTACAGATGACAGGAAAACCTATTAGAAATGTGCAGTCAAGCGTGAGTCGCACTTAATACGGTATTTGACAAAAATCAAATCGGCTTATTTTTATGAAACGTCAAAAACGCTCCGTTAGTAAAAAAAATTGTTTAAAATCTTGAGATGTACGGAACCCTTGCAACGCGAGTCCGACTCGCACTTGGCCGGTTTTTTGTACGGGAAAATGACAGTAGAATTTAGTGTTGGGTTACCTGAGGCACCTCATTTGTCATAAGTACTCATTTCATTAAATTGTCGCATCACTTCACGCTTGAAAAATGTACTTCTTCATTCCTCACGAGGCACCGACTCGCTCCTCACTCGCTCGGTCATCACCTCGCGTTTCAATTATTTTATCCCTCAAACCTCAAAGCCTCACCCCTCGAGCTCCGGACTCGTGCCTAGCTTTCCCCCATCTACCATACAATATTTCATCTAGTGGAGGAAGGTAAGTAAAAGTATTGAACATGAAAGTACATAATTGGTGGTATTGCCGATAGATGCTTATTATTAGATCGTACCTCACCTCATTTGAAGTAGGACATACAAACTCATTTTAATTTCACGTCCTACCCAACACTAGTTGAATTGTCTTAAATTAGGTTCGAAAAGTTAAGTGATCATCCCGCTGGCTGATATCCATCATGAAATGGATCATAATATATTGCCGGTGACATTAACATATTTAACAAATTTTGCCTTGTCGAATAGAGGCCTCCTGCGAAGATGATTGTGACTACATATGTTTATGGCAGCCTACTCGCTTCTAATTAGGCTAATTAGTACAATCAGAAATGGATTACTATATGTACTTAGTCAACGTATTTGATAAACAACTTTATCAATATAATATATAAGTAGGTCATCATCATTATCTGCCTATAAACGTGCCATAGCTCCTGCTCTCGTGAATTATCCATGGCCACCGAAAAGCTAAAAGTAGGTAAACAAGAAATTATATTCCGTATTTATAGTACTAATAGTAGGGCAGTTTCAGGTGATAATGTGGACACGCTGGACAAAAGCCTTCACCCCAAATATGTATATGATGGGTCAGGGTTGTCGAGCTCATGTTCGGACATCGATGTAACGTGTAACCACGGTAGCAATTAAACTCAGGAATTAGCTCAATACTTGATTTACTCTTGATTCAATTTTACAATAAGGTACAGATCAGCTTAATCAAATTAAATAGGTAGGTATGAACGAAACGCAGTACGGTTCCCAAGAGACTAGCGCACTTTGCCACGGTCCGACATAGAATGGTCGTCCTCCAGGTTCACGCTACCGCTCCTAGACTCCATACAGCACCACAGATGGCGCTTGCGTTCCGCTGCAGCTCCAGACGAGTCATTAGTACGGACTCAGGAAAACTTCCGTACTCATGACCAAGATGCGACACGGCCATCCTACGTGTACACGTCCTCGTGTTAATCTGGAACAATAAAAATCAAGAACAGCATCTCCATCGTTCGGTCACTCCTGATCAAATATTTCGATTCTTCATGATTCAGTTTTGAACAATAAAACTTCAAAATAAATTTTCTTGTTTATTATCCTTGAATGATTTGATCCATAAGCTCTACAGGTCAAATGACCTAAATAAATTACACAAGCTACTATTGTAAGTACCAATTTAGTAAAACAAATCCAACCCTAACAAACTTAAATTATTGCCAAGGGTCAAGTACACAAAACCCATAAAAATTTAGATTATCTTAAAACCCATGGTATGCCTCTTTTGTCCGGCTATCCCTGTAGCCAAAACAACCATCCCTGTGGTTATCTTACGTACAACCATCCCTGTGGTTAACTTACGTACAACCATCCCTGTGGTTAACTTACGTACATCCATCCCTGTGGTTAACGTAACGTACGAGGTCATCCCTGTGATCTCAAACAGAAACGGAGACTCCAGAGGACACACCATAAGTAAGACAAGACAAAAATTAATCTAACTGTTCATGTTCAGATTGTTCCGAATCACTGATTGTAATGGGTACCCGTCCCCCTGGCATCCTTCTTAACCTATCATGAGCGTACTTGTAGGTGCGTTTAGAGTTTAGTGCCTTCAAAGTATAACGGTCACCATCAAGTACCTCCATGACCTTAAACGGACCTTTGAATTTGGGGTCTAACTTGGTCTGATTGCGCTCTTCGTTCTCAATCAGCACAAAGTCACCCACAGAGAACCTGTTAAGCTTTGCCTTTGTACTGTCAAACCGCCTTTTATTATATTGAGCTGATTTTTCTATTTGTTCTGCAGCATTTACCCTAATTTCGTCTAAATCCATGTCAACATCAACATCGCTACCCATTAAAGCCAACGGCCTAGCTACCTTGCCTATCATCAACTCTAGAGGAGAATATTTTGTCACCCTATTGACAGTACAATTAAGAGCTAGCTGAACGTCTCCTAACGAGTCTTGCCATGATTTATCACTCGCCTCTATGGCTGTGAGCATAGATTTCAGTACACTCATTACTCGCTCAACTTGACCATTTGCGCGAGACGAACCGGTAGCAATTAAATGCAGCTCTATGTTCTTGCTTTCACAAAATTCTCGAAACTCTCGACTAGCAAAGCATCTACCCTGGTCCGCAATTATACGCGAAGGAGCACCAAAAATATCGACACTGTTAATTATCGCCTGAATACTACTCTTTGTTTCAATATTTTTGGTGTGGTAAAGCAGAACGAACTTTGTAAATGCATCAATTAAAACAAACGCATACTCCTTACTATCGTTCTTTCCGCTGAGTTTCCCTGTCACATCAATATGAATAGTGTGCCATGGAGAAGTAACTTTTGGGATGGGGTGCAACTCGGCTTGCATCTTGCCAGAATGTGACTTAGCTATCTTGCACGTCACACAATTGTCCACAAACTTTTTGACGTATCGTGACATGCCCTCGAACCAATAATAATCGTATACTTTCTCTAGCGTCTTTTCATAACCGAGATGGACTATGGACTCATGAATGTTGTTTATTACAGACCATTTCAAAGCATGTGGAACAATTGGGAGACATTTTGTCCTACCATTTCGTTGGATCTTCCGGTGCAATACCCCCGAGCGAAGTGCATAGGTATTAGCGAGGTCCCTATCTAACGAGTCGTTATTTAATTCTTCTAGGATTTTAGCGATTTCAGTGTCGCGTTGTTGTTCTGCGAGTAGCCAATTAGTGGAGAGCTCGGTAATATCTACGCGCTTTTGCTCTATTCGTTCAACGGGTCGTTTTAGACCGGTTGCTGGTGGTAGTGGATTACGGGAAAGAAAATCCACGTGAGGCATACGCTTGCCTTCCCTGTACTCTACATCAAAGTCAAACGACTGAAGATAAGCCCACCATCGGTGGACCCTAGGTGTTAAATCAATTTTATTGCGGGATGCTTTGAGGGAGTTACAGTCAGTCACGACTCGAAATTTAAGACCATGTAGATACTGCCGGAAGTGTTTAATAGCGTTGACTACTGCAAGGGTCTCCAGCTCGTAGGAGTGATATTTTGCTTCTGCTGGGGAAGTGCGTTTACTGAAGTACCCTACTACGTGACGTTTTTTATCAATTATTTGCAGTAAGACTGCACCATACCCTTCTGAACTTGCATCCGTGTGAAGTTCTGTCGGATGTTGAGGATCAAAGATCATGAGGACAGGATTATTTGTCAATATTGTAATAACCTTTTGGCGTATCTCCTCATGCTCAGGCTTCCAAACAAAACTACCCTTCAGCGAAGTCAATTTGTAGAGGGGTCTCATGAAGCAGGAGAAATTTGGGATGAATTGACGAAAGTACGACGATAGTCCTATAAATTGTCTTAACTGGGTCACAGATTCAGGAGGAGGTAGGGTAGTCAGGGCCTCTATTTTACGATTGTTTGGTCTTACTTCACCCTTTTCTACCTTATAACCCAAAAATTCTACCTTCGTTTTTAGAAAAGAGCACTTTTTGAGATTAAGGGAGAAGCCAGCTTTTGTTAGGACGTCTAGGACAGTGTTCAGCCGCTCAAGGCCTTGCTCTACGTCTTTCGAGACGATTAAAATGTCATCAACGTAGACAATTACGTAATCGTGCGCAAGATCACCTAGTGCATTGACAATGGCTCTCTGGAAGACTGAAATAGCATTACGCAGCCCAAAAGGCATTGAAAGGTACTCGTACGTACCTTCGGGTGTTACAAAGGCAGTGCGTTCAATAGACTCGGGGCTAACAGGAATAAGATGGAAACCGCTAGCACAGTCAAGCTTTGTAAAGTAGTTGGCACCGTGAAGTCGGGAAATTTGATCTTGAATCAAGGGGAGAGGGTATCTATCGGGAACAGTATTATTGTTCAGCTCTCTATAATCAATAACCATCCTATCAGAATTATCGGCCTTCTTGACTAGCAAAGCTGGGCTGGCAAAAGGGGAGCAGCTGGGCCTAATAATATTTGCACGCAAAAGCTCATCTACTCGTTCACGCATCACCCTACGTTCGTCTGCGGAAAGTCTGTATGGTCGTCTCTGCACTGTACGACTCGGATCTTTAAGTCTTATCTTAAGTTCACCCGTCTTTACACGCGTGGTTGGCATTCCGGTTGTGAAAGATTCAGAAAATCTATCCAAGGTTTCTAAAAGTTTGGGTTTATCTTGCAATCGGATGTCGGTATCTATGTTATCAAAACTAAGGGGGATGTTATCGAGAACGCAACTATTAACGACACTAACTTTAGTTAAGGAAAATTCAGTTGCAGTCATGTTAACCGAAAAACCCTGCCCTAGGATATCGCGACCAATCATAATGTCGCTGCGCATATAACAGTCAGGCAAAACGTGTAACAAGATCTCTGCTGAGTAACCATTAATCTTTACATCACACAAAACTTGTTCAGTTGATTTTACACAGTTTGGACCAATCCCGTTAAGCGAGACGACAGCGATAATTCGTTTACCACTAAATTTGGCAGCTACGCTTTCTTTGATTAATGAGCACTCAGCACCAGAGTCGTAATGAAAACCAAATGACTCACTTCGATGTTCAAGTGTTCCTGATGGGGGTCTGACCTCGCACAGATCGACACGACGCTCAGCAGGTGGGTTATTGGTGGCACGGGGATGGCTGGTGCAAGCGCTGGCCACGTGACCCTGTTCTCCGCACTTGAAGCACACGATGAAACTTGATCTGGGCGCTGGCTGTCGCGGTGCTGCTGTTGGAGAAGCCGTTGGATGATGAGGGTTCACATTTGTCGCCCTTCCCTTTTGTCGACATTCAGATCGTCTGTGGCCCACCATGCCACAGTGGAAGCATTTTATAACTGTGGATTGAGAAAGTTTCATTCGTTTGTTCTCAGAGACTGCTTTAATGTCATAATCCATTGCAGATTTACGTTTAAGAAAAGCATAAGCTTGTAGTTCTTTTTGCAATTGTTGCCGTGATGTTATCTCAGTTGTAAAAGCAAGCCGTTGTAAGCGCGAATCAAATTGAGAAACATGCGCCAGAACTGTGGATACCGCGATTTGTTCTTTAGTAACATCCCTCCATCGAGTTGTTAACATAGAAATAAGGCGACTTGCATACGATGATAATGTCTCATTTTCATTCGGTTTATCGTTAGAAAAATTAATGAGGGTACCTGCATTTGTCTCTGTACAGACAAACCTCGCGATGAACAAATCCTTAAACTCCAACCAGGTCATGCCAGGATACGAGACCTGAGCCAGCCATGCCGACGCCGATCCCTTGAATGCCTTGCTTAGAACCACTATAAGCTGTCCTCCATGGTGTGGGTTATCGGCAAAGCAAAGGTCAGCGGTCGCGCACCATGACCTTGCGTCCACCTCTGCTTTGTCTGGATTGAACTCTGGTAGCACAACACGCTGATTATTTGCCGTGCCAGACGTCGATATCACCTTGATTAACTGTTGCATGTTTTCATTTTGCCGTTCAAATAACACACGCCACTGATTGTCACTATTACACGGATTAATACGAGATTGTTCGGTCCGGACATTTCTATTCGCAAAGAAATTACTTTGGGCAACACGGGGAGATCCCACATCTGATGATGGGTCAGGGTTGTCGAGCTCATGTTCGGACATCGATGTTACGTGTAACCACGGTAGCAATTAAACTCAGGAATTAGCTCAATACTTGATTTACTCTTGATTCAATTTTACAATAAGGTACAGATCAGCTTAATCAAATTAAATAGGTAGGTATGAACGAAACGCAGTACGGTTCCCAAGAGACTAGCGCACTTTGCCACGGTCCGACATAGAATGGTCGTCCTCCAGGTTCACGCTACCGCTCCTAGACTCCATACAGCACCACAGATGGCGCTTGCGTTCCGCTGCAGCTCCAGACGAGTCATTAGTACGGACTCAGGAAAACTTCCGTACTCATGACCAAGATGCGACATATATTTAGACACTAAGTTTGTGATTCTACGTTATTTAGAACTCGAGATATTAATGATATACGTATAATTCAAAATGGCCGCAATAAAGATAAATATGACCGACGGAGGAGTTGGTTCCTATCAAAAACTTGAAGCTATGGACCTAACAAGTGCCTGAAAAAAAATGGTGCTTTTGTCCAGCGTGTCCACATTTACGACAATTTGTTCGAGCACTTTGCCCCACTATAAAGATTCATTGGCACAGTGAGCCAAGAAAGTAGTCTACCACATTTGAACCTTAACTTACTAACAATAAAAGTGGAAGAGGTACACAACTTTCTCGCCTTACTTTACCAGCTAGGTTCGAACCCGTGCTCACCATTCAACATCGTCATGCTAAACGCACTAGACTACATACCATAGCTTATGCAATACGTCGAACCGATTTGTTCATATTCATTGGCAATGCCGAATACCGAAAGCTAATGTTACTAAATCAGTGGCATTTAATCTAACCTAGACTAGCAAATGGCGTTCCATTATCTGAGATCGGAACATAAATCAGACACCTGAATCAGACTCAATTTCTTCTGTACCTGAAAGGTCATGCAATGAAACATTTCTTTTACTTCCCTTTGAACACTGTTAAGATTTATTGCTAAACGGTAATTTAATTGATGCTTGACTTAGATGAATAAGATCTGGCTCTGGGACACCGATTTCCAAATTTTCCAATTAATTTAAAAAAAGAACATAAATGAATCTACATTCATTCAATGATAAGTGTTTAATCTTACTTTGGTTATAGTAATAACAATTTATATAAATAGAAAGTTGGTACGGTAAGAAAGGTTTTGAACGCATGTAATTTTCATAGTGAAATAGGCTATCCCTATTTCACCGACGTAAAAATGTTATTATCTCCTGAAAAAGATAATTCTCCGCTTATTGCTGGTTCTTTAAGTAAATAAGTTGTAAGTATGTGTAGGTAGGCAAAAATACGCATACTTTTTGACTGATTAAGAGTTTATGCAAAAACAAAGAAAATAATATTGAGCAGTTCTGCAGTTATAATAAGTAATTCACCAATGTAAAAACTATCTTCGCGAGTCAAATTACTTATCACTATGTCTGGAATATCGTTACGCGAGCTAAATTACCTTTAGATATACCTCATGTCATTGTATATGCAAAGTTTCGTTACAATCCAACACGTAGTTTTAAAATGAGAGCGTAACTACTAAGTTTGTATGGAGAATCGAGCTTACTGCGGTCGACTTCTGGAAACCAACATATTTAGAGAGAATTTAATAATTTGCTGATATGTTAATGAATAATGACGCTTCCTTCACAAAAAAGACACGTATTTTACGAAGTGATAATATATTAGACTGTACTTAGCTTTCAAATATATACAAGATGATAATTAATATTAACTAGATTACATTCAAACTTAAATCTAAAAAAAGGCCTCGACTGCATTCCCTCGCTAAATTGCAATGCTGGCAACCGGACTGCCTCTTTACAACCTATATTATAAAACCACGCGTGGAGTTTTTTTTTATGCAACCACGGTGACAAACAAGTGTACCTATTTGTAAGCGGACACCGCAGCCTATAGACGCATGCAACTCCAAAGGAGTAACATGGACGTTGCCGACCCTTGATATGTTTGAGGATTCGCCGTGTTGACAGCTGAAGGAACAAATTCCCTCGCTCTCAGAACGCATCCTCGGGAACTCCGTCGAATTCATAATAAAATAAAATAAATAGTCTAAGGTATGCATTCTTGAAATTTGATAAACATTGTGTAATCTATCAAATTTTCCATTAGCAACAAGGCCGAAAAAACCCATGTAAACTATTTTTACTGAAACTTTTTAAGAGATTTTGAAAATTTAACGTATCGTACGTAACTCAAGGGTCCTCACGTATTTAATGCTTATCAGAGCGGCATATCAACGTCAACTTTGATCGTAATCTAATTACTTCACCCAATTACTCATATTATTCCACAAAGCGGAGATGTCTCTGAAATTTCGCAGAAATTAGGTATCGTGCATCGGGTGCACTTAACTCAGTAATCAATTACTAAGCCTGAGATTATTGTTCTGAGAACTTAACACCAGGGCAAATTGAACCTTACGATTTGCATTCTAAATTGATGTCTGTGTTTAAAAACTTCACTTGCGTTGCATATTTAATGTTTTAAATCAGGTAGATCTAAATGTAATACAGAGTGCGGTGGCAGATTTATGTTTTTAACGTGAAATAAAAGAACAACGGCGACAAAGTGCACAAATGCGAATTTTTACTTCAAAATCATATCAACTAAATGTCCTCCGTGAACACGTACGCATTCTTGGAAGCGGAGCCTCACGATCAGCACTACACGCCGCAGCATAATCATCGAAGGTTGCGGATTTAATTGGTGATGTTTTCTTTTAAATCAGCTATAGACCGTGGGTTGTTATTATAAACTCTGTTTTAGGTACCCCCTTAGAAAAAAGCCTGTTTTAACTAAAATGGCGTTTAAATTCGTTTGTCCTTATCTGACATTTTTGTTCGTAAGAAAGGGACAAAGCACATTTTATTTAGCAGAGGCATTTTAGGTTTTATGAATAAGGCGGATACTCTAAACTCTTTGATACTTAACTTTTTTGTTTTGTTTTGGGTTGCCCATCGAAAATTTTCACGCGCCGCCACTCCACATCATGGTCGGCCTTATCACGCGATAATTGACAAGATAGAGCGTCCTTCTCGTTCTATCGAACGGTGTCATCCAGTGACGGACGCTCTATCTTGTCACTTCTCGTGTGATAAGGCCGACCATGATACGGGGTCAGGTGTGTGACGAGTATAATGGATGTGCTAGGAAATACACAAAAGTAATCCACTGTCATTTGTATATAGTTTTCACATTTAACAGTAACTGCCAAGCCAAGGCTTCTGGCATTCTCAAAAAAGTATTCCATTTACGGATAAAGCATACCAAACCGTAACTCTTGAACAATAAAATAAAAATGCCAAGAGGTCTTTGGTGTTTCAAACATGGATCACGTTCGTGGAGCCCAGTAGTGACAATTTTCACTTTGAAATGACTCATGTAAAATTTATCATTTTAATTAATTTCTTGGACCGGTTCAATATTTGATTTTATTTTTTCATCGACCATAATAAAAATGCGAAGTGTTACACTCAGTTCGACCCCAAGAACGACATCTAAATTAGAGTCGTCGAGACAACAATGTTTTCCCCGCGCTGTTGAGTTCTCCATTTTAATTTGCATATTTAAGGCGAATTTGTAAGCATATTCGTGTGAGCTAGGTTGATGAAGGTTATTTTTCCAATTAGCTCAAAATCTACAACCATTTCAGCCAAGTGTAAATATTTTTTATACTACGGACATTGACTTAATCATTATTATTTTCAATAAGCATCCTTGTTATGAATGAGTCGATTCTTGATAAAACGCCCAAAAAGTCCGTCAACTTAAATACTTGTTTAATAGTTTAATTATTCGCCTATATATTTACACACTAAAGTCCTTTGTCCTAATAGTATGTAAAGATACAATTCAAACCCGCATTTTTTCTTTGCGCTTCGTTTTTGTGTACCTAGTTAATTTTTAAGCCGTTTCACCCAAAAAAGCTAATTAGTAGCGTAGGGTAAAGGACAGGTAGTTTTGTCTCGCCCAAACACACAGGTTCGGATTTTAATTCACTATTCATTTGTTCTTCTCTAAGCCTCTGAAATATGAATGTGGAAGCGTTAGAGCAAAAATAGATGCATTTGATAGGTGATGCTGGCGCAGAATGTTCGCCGCACTAATACAAATACAAATAATTTATTTCGTCAAACATAGGTAAATAGGTGACAGTTATAAGTAAAATTCAGTTCAGCTATGATGTGCCGTGTGGCGTACGAAAATTTGGTATGTACCTATAATGTGAATATTAGGTACCTACCTTCAATTTATTTACTAGTCTAGGTTCTAATGCTCATTATTAATGAACTGCATATTACCTGGCTTGGAACTACGTGCTTCAAAAAAAAAATTCGTACCTGGTTGCAAGTGAACAAGCGTACGAACTGCCTGATAGCAAGCCTACCGAAGCCTATTGACACAGGAGTGTCAAGTAACATGCCGATTGTCAAGCGTGTAGAAATCTGTGGACTCCCTTCTGGAAAGTCTACACACCCTCGAAAAAACCATGAAGGGAAACTTATTTCACAGCCGGTTTAACGTAGGTCAACATGTGGCACATCACCATTATCTTCCTCACTGCTGGATATATGCCTTTTCTAATTGGCTCCACCACACCCAGTCCTCAGCTCTTCGCATCCAACCGCATCAACAAATAGGTCTTTCAAATTATGTTAGGTGTCTTATCCAAAGTTTGATTATCCTACTAATATTATAAATGCGAAAGTTTAGATGTTTGGATGTTTGTTACTCAATCGCGCTTAAACGGCTGAACCGATTTGAATGAAATTTTGCACGAAGATAGTTTATAGCCTGGATTAAAATATAGGATAGTTTTTATCCCGAGTCCACGCAGACGAAGTCGCGGGCGGAAGCTAGTTGAATATATTCACAGATAATCGCTCCGGAAAAAAAATGTAGTCACCCTTTTCGGACCATCATAATCTGCAGAAACACGAACACTGCTGAACATGGGCTTCCCTTCAAAAAGTGAAATTCAGACCTTGGAATCACAAAATATGAATAAAATCATAGAGCTTATTAAATCTTTTTTTTTCAGGTACATCCTCTCCCTCGCCCTAGCTGACCTCCTCGTGATCATAACCTGCGTCCCGTTCACCTCGATCGTGTACACGGTGGAGTCGTGGCCGTGGGGCGTGACGGTCTGCCGCGTGTCCGAGGCGGCCAAGGACGTGAGCATCGGCGTGTCCGTGTTCACGCTCACGGCACTGTCCGCCGACCGGTACTTCGCGATCGTGGACCCGCTGAGGAAGCTGCATGCCACGGGTGAGTTTGAATATCAACTAATTTGACTTTGGACCGCTTCAATTAAGGAGGCTGCCACATACAGCCTTCCCACGCAGCGTAATTGCATGCGGTCACGATCCATATTAGTGACCCGAGAGATCGCTTCTAAAGAGATCCATGAGGATCGGTCGTGAAGGATCGACTAAGAAGAAGAAAAAGATTTCACTCAATTATTTGTTTTCAACAACGTAATTTTGCTGTCGCTAGACGCCGTTATTCTAGATGAGTTTAAAATCGTGATTTTGCGGATTAAAATCCTTTAAATGTTTGCCATATTTGTATTAATTGAAATTTTACGCGTAAAAAACAAAACGATTGAATAACAATCAACTAAACAGGGGCCGTAGACAAGGTTACAATCGACAAGCGCTAACGCCAATAGAAAATAATAAAATGTTAAGGGAATGACAGATGCCGACGAAACACTTTTCGTTAACACCTGTCATTCCCATACATTTTATTAGTTTTCTATTGGCGTTAGCGCTTGTCGATTGTGACCTTGTCTAGGCCCCCAGCTGTACCTTATTTTTATCAAGTTATAGCTGAAAGTTATCTCATGAAAGAAACGTCATAAAAAGACCCGCTTCCTTCCAATCATAGCCAGATTTCTGATTTTATTTAAATTGAATACATAGTAAATAGTAAATTGAAAACTGGTTCGCAAGCCCAATAAATAAATATACAATGTACATATATAAATAAAATGTCAACACATTGCATGCATTGTTAAAATATTTATGCAACTATGATGAGACCTAATATTATGATTATTTAATTCTTTGACATGTAAAATGTCATTTTTTCTAATAAATTATTGTATTGTATTGTATGACGCCACCGCCGCAGGGAGGGTAGAAAAATACCTCGTTCTCATATTTCACACGGAAATGACCTTCTACACGTGCAGTAGATACTTTACTACACAGGCCGAGAAGGAAAGGATTACCTGCCGAGTCTTATCTCTTCTCAGTCGTTATACTCTTTGCAGTGCGATCATGAATGTCATGGTCTTGTATGGTGAGAATAATTGTTCCAGAACGAATTATCTTCCTTTTGTACTAGACAGAGAAGACAAAGCCATTATCTTTGATTATTAAATGTAACCGTAAATTGTTTACGTTAAATACATACTTAGTAAAGTATGCTGCAACTACTAACACTCTAGTGGTTCTGCGAGCTGTAGAAATATATATATATGTTGCATTGTGTAAAAGTGAATCAATAAAATTATTCTATATATAGTTACTTATTGTAAGTGCTCACGAAGTTTCACCAGAATCAGTTGAGAAAAGTGGACATTGCCAAAGTTAAGGGCTATAAAGTCTGATTTTTGCTTGGACTCTTAATCCTCTTATTTGATTTCATGCAATCGAAACCTTTTGTTTTACTTAATCAATTTGACCTTTATAACCATTTCATGGTTTCCTAAAACTGTCGGTAAGTGATGTAAATGTTCTATCCAAATTGAATCTCGACGGTAATACTAACCTTATTTCGCAGCTACCAAGGGTCGGCCGCCATTAATGAGGACGATCACAAATTACATTTCAAAGTTCCTTACTCAATTAGGCTTAAAAGGATAAATAAGTTATGGTTGTTCTAATATATTAATCAAGCGGGATCCCAGCATAGTTGCTTAGTAGACTTGTATGGCCCAAGAGTGCGCGTTGTAAGGCGCTGATTCTGGGGGCTAAGCATCGGACCGCGGCGTTTCGAGGCAGCTTTCGGTTCACGGCGTCCGTGTTGGAATGATCTCCCTCCACCTATCCAAGGAGCGTCTAGTAAGTATTTTACTGAACATAACTGGCGATTTAAATTTTGTTAGAAAGTGTATGAAGTCAGAGTTTCAGTTAATGAATTTAATTAAGGTCATGGTTAAGTTAAAGAACTACGTTTATTTACTACTAGCTTCCGCCCGCGACTTCGTTCGCGTGGAGCCGGTATAAAAACTATCCTATATTTCAATCCAGGCTATAAACTATCTTCGTGCAAAATTTCATTCAAATCGGTTCAGCCGTTTAGGCGTGATTGAGTAACAAACATCCAAACATCCAAACATCTAAACTTTCGCATTTATAATATTAGTAGGATTTCTTTAATATAGCCCACTTGCTGGTAACGCACTGTAAGTATTACAAGAACACGAAAACTGGCATATTAGTAAGTTATCAAAAAAAAAATTGTCATTAAATGAAATAGTGATAAAATATGTATTCTGTTTTAATTTGTGATGATTGTCGCGGAGGGCGAGCCATACATATCCTTATGTAGCGAAGGTTTCCAGGCTAACTCAGGGGTAGAAGGGATGTCCACTAGGTGAGATAGAAACACGGATTGACTTGGTTATAAATATGGGTATTTTATGCCCTTTATTGAGAAATGAATCCTTAACTAACACTGGCTCTAAATCAGTGTACTGTGCACCGGCAAGATATGAGTCCCGTAGGACGCTCCGGTAACGCGGGTTACGACGGCAAGGCGACTCGCGGGTCGGACGCGGGTGGCTGAGGACCCTCGACCGCACGCACTCGGTATGCCCAGGCCGCGCTCTGTCGGGGGTCCTCCGCGAGAGTCTCAGCCACAGAACTATATCAAGATAGAAGGAAAGAGCTCGTCGATTAGTATGGGAACCGAGCGTGTAACATTTTGCGTAGGTATTTTGGCGTCACGAGCGTAATTTAGTGACGGGAAACATAAGCCGCGCGACGCGCGACATCGATTCGTCAACATCGATTAGCACGCGGCAGTTGCAATAACTAGTAGGTTTATTTTGTATCGATTCAAAATATCGATATTAAGAACCGACAGAGGAAATGATAATTAGATTCAACAGAGGAAATGAAAAAAATAGTAAAAATAAAAAGGGCTTAGTTTTTTTACATTATAGAAGGAAAGAACTTGTCGAGACGTTTAGTATGTTCAGTCCCTAAGCATCCTGAACAGATTTCTGAATGGATTGCTTACGTTCCTGCTCACGGACGCTACATTTCAATCACTGGCCGAGCTATATCATAAGTTCTCTAAATATGCGACCAGATACCCTAGGTAATGGCCAGAAGGAAACCAAAAATGTAGGAAACTATTTTTTACGACCAGTTGCTTCAATCCATTTTTTTTTTTATTTCAGTATCATTCGGAAAACTGAAATAAAATTGCAATATAGAAGTAGCCATAACCTGTTTGTTAATAATATTTGCTTTGCACTACGTACATTATATAGCTGCATAATAATATAAGAACGTAATTATCATTTCCTCTGTTTTCAATAACGATTATAATAATCGAGTAAGAAAATCGCAGTGTACAGCACTATTCTTACTTTCGACAGAAAAAATGAGAAATCTACCTTGAACATGACTCGACAGTTTGAATAGCTTATTTTTACATCGCTGGTTTTGAACGCACACCCAGTCTGGCTCGTCAAATTAAAGCCGTAATGGAAAACTGGCGTTGGCACACAATCGCCTGCTACTGTTTTGATGAAAATAATGAAATAAATGTTTTTTTAATTAATAACAGATATTTAAGGACAAATTGTACTTACCAATGAAAGGAAAGACCTCGATTAACAGCTCCACCTTTATTGGAAGTGTTTGAGCAACTAATTATTGCGCAAACAACCATTTTGTTTTTAAAACCTGACGTCGCACGCAGACCGCGGTGGAGAGCAGACTGAAGTTCGCGGCGAGCAATGGTTCTACCGAGCCATCATTTCGCCACGCGAAGTACATACACTTATTCCTTCTATCTTGATATATTTCTGTGGTCTCAGCCGGACGCACTCGGTATGCCCAGGCCGCGCTTGCTTAGAGCTCCCTAAAAGCCTCCACACATCGAACGCGGGTAGTGCGCGGCACGGGGTGGGCGCGGCGCGGGTAGGTATATATCTTTCTCACTACCAACGCATTTAATATCTCTCTCACTACCTCTATCACACAGTGGCGCGGGCCCGCGCCACTGTGCGATAGAGACGCCGCGCTACTGTGTGAAAGTGGTAGAGATACCTCCCGACCCGCGCCGCGCACGACCCGCGTTCGGTGTGTAGAGGCCTTAAGTACCTTGGCGCGCACGCGGTAAGCCCAAACCGCGCTCTAGCTTTCATTATTAGGTTTGACAGCTCGGTAGGTAAGTAATATGATTGGCATCTGAATTGATACTGTAAGGAATATTACGCAACGGAGCCACATTGTTTCGTCGCTTAAATCATAATTAGGTCGTTTTTTAATTTTATAATTGTATTGTATATGTATGCTATTTGTAACTATGGGCCATTTTTCAATTTTAGGCGTCATTAGCTACTTATTTTCCATAACAAACTTCATACGTTTCTTCTGGACAAAATTCTCGTGGTCAGCCGACAGAAGTTATGTAAGTCTTAAAGTCTACAACGGTCGACAAAATTAACTCAACCTTTTTAATTAACCATCTTGTAAGGTATATTTACAAAAAGCTCAATTTATCTCATATCCACGAACACTAGCCATACTTCAGGCTTTCCGAAAAGCCTAACCGTTTTTTAAGATTATCAGATTTGCGGTTTAAAAGCTTTTTTGCTAAACGGATGCCCAGAAGCTCACTGGCGCTAAATTTAATTTAAAGTGGGCTAATTCAGACCTAGTTTGATATAATTTACCAAGCTTTTAATTAAGCTTAAGATTTTTCGTATTTGATATTAATTGGTTTGTACTATAGAATCCTTTTTTAAGCTAAACACTAAGGAAGTTACGTAGAGTTAGGTATGGAAATGCCATAGTCTCCCTAGCAGAGCTGCCCGCGCGGATCAGGCGAAGCCACAGGATAGAATACATGTGTATTCCCAAGGTCAATTCTATACACTGGTGAAAGGGTTTTTGAAAGCGGATTTATAAGTGGTTTCAGAGATTACCGCCTACTTACAAACATACAAAGCTACACACTCGTGAACTACTCTTTGTATTTTATTTGACTAAGTAAGTCAATGAACTTAACGGCCGATACAGATACCGTTCTGGGCTATAACCACGAACTTCGAAATTCGAAGTTCGGGTATCTCCATCTCAATCGCACTTATTTATTGTTATTGTTATTTAATTATTATTTTTATTATTTTCTCTCCGCTTCTCCTAAATTGTAATAGACATTTTTTATTTAATTATTATTTGACGTTGTTATTTTTGTTTGCATTCGATATTATTATAATTTTGAGTTGTAAATGCAAATTTTTAAGGTTCCGTAGTCAACAACAAACCCTTATAGTTTCGCCATGTCCGTCCGTCTGTCCGTTTGTCTGTCGTCAAACAAAACAGTAGAAATATACCTAAATCAATCTTGAAATATATTTTTTTAGGGTAACCCCTACGATTATAGTGGGGTTGTAATTTTTTCTTGTTAAACCCATAGTTTGGGTATCGTTGGATAGCTTGTTCAAAAATATGATGAGTTTTTTAAAGGCATTTTTCAACTCAGTGATTCGTTTGCGAGATATTGGGCTGTAAAGCCCTAATTTTTGTTCACGAGTCCTGTGTCTCCCCCCCTGCCCCCAATTCGTGGCAGTATTACATATAATGAATTTACAAGGAAACCCAACACACGGCTAAGTAGGCATAACTATTTATTTACCGAATAATAGTCGACCAACTTAAAAGACCAACTTTCGTACAGATTCGGCCGACGCAACCGCACCATTTACCTACTTGGCGCGTGTCGATGTAACAAATACAGACAGGCATAAACTACGGAACCCGTGGCCCGACACTTTAACGCTCCTCAAAAAAGTTTTGCACGCCTGCACGCAGGCTGAATGGACTGGACTTATATTGTATTTTTAAGAACTATTTAGGTGCAAGCAAGCTCCGAGCAAAATAAAAATCTTTGAATCTTAACATACTCGAGTGACAGGGATGCATGTATACGAATTTCGAGTTTAGATTTTCGTGGTAGCGCCGCTGTTTGATGGCCCATACGCTCCACGTGCGTCCGGGCGTGCGTCCAAACACTATAAATTGGTCATCGTTGCCATTAAGGAACTGCGTTCGATTCGTTTACCAAAACAGTGTTATCTAATAATATTGTACTTTAGTCCGTGGCGTCACTTAAGCACTTGTGTTTTATCAACTTTTATATTTATACTAGCTTCCGCCCGCGACTTAAAAACTATCCTATATTTTAATCCAGGCTATAAACTATTTTCGTGCAAAATTTCATTCAAATCGGTTCAGCCGTTTAAGCGTGATTGAATAACAAACATCCAAACATCTAAACTTTCGCATTTATAATATTAGTAGGATCAGGAATCCGGAGAGAACTGGCAACGGGTACAATTCATAATTTTCATGAGTTATTTTAGCTACAAGTATATTTTTTCCTCTGTTGAAGATTTTTTCGATTTTTCAGGTTATAAAACTAAACGAAACTAAGCTATTTCTATTGATATTACTGAATGAGTTTCTGTCAAAAATTTCATTTTTGGTACAAGGTTTTTTTGGCCGACTGTACTTTTCTGTATACCATCATCAACTACTCATTGAGAGAGAGAGATGAGAGAGATTCTAAAGAACCCAAACTCAACGGGGTTACGTCGGTTAAGTACTGAATTCCAATGGCCACCTTCTGTCTCCATCATCAGATCAGCTCGATGGTACCATAATATTGAATTATCATCCAAACTATACTTATACCCGAAATTTGGGTCTTTAACTTGCAAAATTTGATTACAGACAGACAAACAACGGGACAGGTGAAACTAAATAAAAGCTTGTAAAAAGGCAGTAGTAGATAACACTTTATTGCACAAAACGGAATTTAAAAACTGTTCCGTCACCTATCCCAAGTATGTGGGTCGCCAAGACGATTCTAACAATACCGTAACCGTCGATGAAAAATCGAAAGAAAAACTCCAAAGGTGTTGTCACCGCTTCGCGGAAAGTTTATTTATTTGAGGATTCGTTATCAACATCATCATGATATGATTATCAGCCGAAAGACGTCCACTGCTGGACATAGGCCTCCCCCAAAGAGTGCCACAATGACCGGTCCTACGCCACCCGCATCCAGCGGACTTCCGCGACCTTTACCAGGTCATCAGTCCACCTTGTAGGTGGCCTACCCACGCTGCGCCTTCCGGTACGTGGTCGCCACTCGAGAACCTTTCCGCCCCAACGGCCATCGGTTCTACGTTATAAATGTAGGTTCTCGGCGTCATCTTCCTGAGCTCTGGGGACCTCACTCATCATTAACAGAAAGTAGTGATGTTATTATGGCTGCGAGCTGCGGTGCTCTCTAAGATGGAGGTACTTCTCCAGTTAAGAGTCCGCAGTAAGCTCGGCTGAATTTCACCTTCCCATACAAACGTAGTTACGCTCTCATTTTAAAACTACGTCTTGGATTGTGACAAAACTTTGCATAGACAATGACATGAGGTATATCTATATCTGTTTCAATTAGTTTCTATGGTTCCAGTTTATAAAACAAACGAAATACAGCAAAAACAAGTTTTGTATGAAAAACATGCTGTATTTTTTTTACTATTACCGGAAGCTACATAAACTAATTACAGACATAGATATACCTCATGTCATTGTATATGCAAAGTTTCGTTAAAATCCAACACGCGTAGTTTTAAAATGAGAGCGTAACTACGTTTGTATGGAGAATCGAGCTTACTGCGGACTCTTAATCTATTCCAAAATAAACAAGATGCCATTCTGCTTTGGCCTATAGCTTGGCCAATTCGTTAGTGACACTCCAATTGGACGTCCATTAAATAAAACACCAATATTAAAACAAGAGGTATTTCTCCAATGTTGGTTCATTACTTACAAAATAATTTACTTAGTCAATACAACTAGATACCAGTAATAATGATATTAATCGATATAACGTCCACACCATATTCGTATATCGCATTATAGTAACATAATATCAAATGAGGTTAAAGCAGAATGTCTGTTAGAGATAATGTGGTGTGTAGAGGTGAGTAAAACGCAATCGCAATCTAATAGTAAAGTGTGTGTGTGTGTGTGTGTGTGTGTGTGGGTGGCTGGGTGGCTGGGTGTGTGTGTGTGTGTGGCCCATCGGAGTGTAGCTCTCATGTTGCCTTCACCACGTCATAATAATTAATGGTCTGTCTGAATATAACCAATTTTCAAGAAATAACTTCTTACATTTTTATGTCTTGTTTCCATTCCGACATTGCAATGTTATGGCTTCTAGATTTTAATGCATTAGAATTGAGCCAGATGTTGCTTTTGACTTCATTGGTTGCACATATATACTCTACATATTGCCAGTCATGTTAGTTCTCAAAAGGGTAGGCGAATCACAACATATATAATTTTCATTGCAATTTATGATTTAAAGATAGAGAAAACGTGATATAACAATTAACCTATAATTGTTATATCACGTCTAGCCTGTCGCCCACAACACACATAGACCCAATTTCCGATAGCCCTTAAAATTTGGAACATTTTAATTATTATTTTACCATATTAAATTATGTAATTGTACTTACTTTTAGACATTTTGTACTGAGCCACAATCAACTATTAATGTGCTTACATTTGACGTGATAAACTTATACATAAGCCAAATGTAATGCTAAATTTGCACGTGCCTATTTGGGTTAAACATAAGGAACAAACATGTTTTGTAATACCTGTGCTTATACTATATGTTTAATGTGAATAAACGACATTTCATTTCATTTCATTACGAAACCAATTTGTCATCAAAATCACTTGAATCCGTTTACGTTGTAGACAGATTAGAAAAAAAAGAACGCAAACTTTTAACGATGTTTTTCGTGAAAGTGAGCGTTACGTTGATTTTGTACCCACCAGAGAGCGATTTAGATATATTTTACGTCACATCTATAGGAATAATAACCTCCTTCTGGGTAGGGGGAAACGTAAAATTTTGTACTCATCACGGATGGTAATAAAGGAATCCTCCAATCGCATATTTATCGCCGTTGCCTTTGGTTCGGGCGAATACCTGCGAACTGTGACATTCTTTGTTTTAACAACCTAGGTGAGTGAAGTTCTACTAGTTAAACCAATGACGAATAGTTTCAGTGTCCGAGAGGCGACCGGATGGCTCGCGGTGTTTGAGCTCCCGAAGCGTTGTGGAACCCAACATGGACTGCGCGAAAAATGGAGAGTGGGTGAAAGAAATTTGCCGCCAGCTATTCCATTTAGACCAGAATTTCATTATAATGTTTTTATTCATTTTCACTTAAAATACACAATTTTATCATCTTAATTTACATTCTGCTAGGTAGTAAGCAGCTGCACTCGTAATTTTTTATTTCATTATATATACAGCGTACACACTTTCAGGCAACCGCTCTGCTTCAATCGGCCGCTTCGCGAAAAAAAATGTTTAATACATTTTTTCTATTTCCGCCCCAGTCCAAGTTGGCTCAGTTTGGGTCGCACAGGGCGATTCTACAACGCTTCGGTAGCTCAAATACGACGAGCCATCCGGTTGCCCCTTGGTCACTGCAACTACGCGTTATTGCTCTGAATATTGAATGTACCTACACCAGATGAATCTGCGTGCGTTACTGTTAACAATCTATTATTTCGGTGTCACGTAGACTTGCAACTGTAGTAAAAAGCATGAATCATCTTGAAATAGTCTTATATTGTCTTTTTTTGTAATGTGATATGCAATACACGATTCTATTCTATTCTATTATATTCTTAAAATATTGCGTTAAATCGTCTGTATTATACATGGACTCGTCAAGACTGCACGTGTGTGATGTTACAAACTAGCTTTAAATAAATAAATAAAATATTTGGGGCAATCTTACACAAATCGACCTAGTCACAAACTAAGCAAAGCTTGTACTATGGGTACTAGACGACAATATGCATACTTATATAGATAAATACATACTTAAATAAATAGAAAACATTCATGACTCAGAACAACACAGGTAGTGCAGGAATAAATTAAGAAAAGCTTCCTAACACATACATCACATTATATGACAACTACACACTCAAATTCACACTTTCATAAATAAGCATAGTATAAATACATAGATACATACATACAAACTATAATACAATTATATAAATATATTACAGGACAACAAGGCAACTTAAGGCAGCGAAAAGTTAAATTATTTCAACAGATTTTTGAAAATTTGAAGAGGTTTTGCACATCATGCAACGGCAAAGCATTCCACAGCCGAACAGCCTGAAAGGTTGTTATAGAACTCGGTGGAAGAAGGCGATGCAGCCAGAAGATGATAATGTGGAGATCTGATGGAAGTGAGGTGATTAAAACGCTCTTTGAGATACGGAGGAGTTCAGGAAACAAAAAAATATACTGTAAAGCAAAGGTAAAATGTGAGAATCCCGACGGAGACGAATTAGAAGCCACTTGACCTGAGAACGAAAGGAGGAAACGTGGTCATACTTGCGCAAGTCAAATATGATCTAATAGAAAGATTTTGGAGGCGCTCAAGCTTATTCAGCTGGTCCTCAGTAAGGTCCAGATAGCAAATATCAGCATAGTCTAGAATGGGGAGTAGGAGAGATTGAGCTAGCGCAATTTTAGTGGCGAATGGCGAAAAGTTACGAAGTCGACGAAGGGAACCCATCGAAGCAAACATCCTCCTGCTAACGTCGCCTTCTACATACAGTCAGCTTCAGAGAAACGTGGCCCGCCCATGTATAAAAAATTGTAACCAGGACTTTACAGTTCTGACGTGCTAGATTTGTAATTTGTCAGACGTCTACGAACCTACCTAAGCTTACTAAAAAATCAATTTGTTAGGGCCTATAAGCGTACCATATTCAGCCTCAGTAATTTAAAATTAAAACAAAGACTATGTAGTAAGTACTTAATATTTTTGCGTGTACGAACCCTATTTTCCCCTATTAATCCGCGCACTCACGAAAATTCAACATTAACATCACACAGCTCTATACCAATAATTTCCTAAATCCCAATGCATTCATAAATTGTGCAACACTCGCGAGCCAAACGGTTGTATGAATGAATCTATTCATGTTTGTATGTATGAAACTATTTCGGTTTGCTGAGGTTAAGCATGCCCGACGCATGTTCATTAAACGGGCTATCAATTCAGTATTGCTTATTTATGTTACATGTTATGTGTTGTATTGTATGAACGCTTGAATTTATGACATATAAAAGGAATTTGGTTGAGCCACGCTATGAAAGTATGCGATTACGCTTATTAAGATTTTTAGATACTTAGGTAAAATAAACAACGTTTGTACTATCCTGGACCTAGATATAACTGATGGCTCTGAGAGCTGTGGAACTCGCAAAGGCGTCTTTTTTGTTTTTTAATTCCCAAAAAACTCAATCGAGAAAAAAAATATACATATAATTAACGAACCTGCTCTCAAAATTTTACGAGAATCGATTGAGAAATGCGACCCGTAGAGAACAGCCGGGGCAGAGAGCGGGACATCCGGACACGAACGAATTTTGGCCAAGTTGAAAAATACAACGTTGGCTTCGCTCGCTCGTTCGAAAATATCAAATAAAATCTCTTCTTCTTTATGCTGCAATTGAAAATTAAACAGTAGAAACAGCTAAACTTAAAATGCTCAGGATAAGCACCTTTTGCCTTATAATAAAGACGTGTAGGTCATTTTGTACTGACGAAAATATGTATACATATTTTTCCTGTGTGTACAATACTTATAACCCTGGCCCTATTCCAGAATGAGTTTTAATAAACTTATATATTTGTTTTGGTTGTAATGATTTCTATTGAGATGGTTTGCATTTTTTGAAGCTCAATAACGCACGGAAGAAACTAGGATGGGGCAAGCACAATCCACTCCTAACATTTGGAAAGGCTAAAAACGGGTTTACCAGGTTATCGAAATACCATATTACTAAGACGTGTGTGTCGTGTGATAGGCGGCGAATGGCACACCCCCGCTAAGCCTGGTACCTAAATATGACTCAGCCATGTAAAAGTTGATAGGGGAAAAATAAAAAATTACATATTTCTTGGTCATATTTAGGTCCAAATTTTTCTGCCCTAGGGCATATTTTGCGGAGTTTTTGAGTATCGAATACATGTCGTTTAAATTACGCCGATACTGCTACGAGGAAAAATAAGCACCAGTGGCCTTAATATTTGGGAAAAAACGTACAGTCTTTTGTTTTTCAGATAAGTAGTATAAATAGCTTTGTATATTTGCTTTGTATCATTTTTAATAAATCTCTCAAGACTGGTAATTTCCCTGCACTCTGGAAAACGGCTTATATCATACCTATACATAAGTCAGGAGACAATAACTATTGCCATAATTACAGGCCGATTAGTATTTTATCCGTTTTTCCAAAATTATTTGAATCAGTTATGTACAATTACTTTTATTCCCATTTTAAAATGTTTATATCACCCAGTCAACACGGTTTCGTTCCTAATAGGTCCACTATCAGTAATCTACTGGTATATAAAAATTATCTATGTAATGCATTTGCTAAAAGGACTCAAGTAGATTCTATATATACCGATTTTTCAAAGGCCTTCGACAAAGTCAACCATTCAATCCTAATACAGAAACTAGAAGGTTATGGTATTCACGGGAACTTGCTAAGATGGATAAGTTCTTATCTTGATAACAGAAGTCAACTTATAAACATAAAAGGACATCTTTCTGTGCCAGTCACTATTTCATCTGGTGTGCCGCAAGGATCGCATTTAGGGACTCTCCTCTTTATCGTTTTTATCAACGACCTGGTTCAGCAATTGTCATGCCCTTGTCTATTATACGCAGACGATCTTAAGATATATTCTAGTATAACTAAAACCCAGGACTGTGTTATCTTGCAGGATAACCTTAATGCTATTGTTGATTGGTGTGCTGCAAACCGCATGTTTTTAAATTCTGATAAATGCTACATTATTTCTTTTACAACATCCAAGCAAAAAATAGTTTTTAATTATTCTCTTAGCGGTTTTAGCTTAAATCGTACGTCTGTTGTTCGCGATCTTGGTATTAACTTTGATGAAAAATTAACCTTTCATAATCACTATGACGTATTACACATAAACACATTATACATAATCACTATAATATCCAAGTGCACTAAATTGGTCGGTTTAATTTCTCGCTCCACAAGAGACTTCAGGAATACAAACACTTTCAAATATTTATATTATGCCTTGATTAGAAGCTCTTTAGAGTATGGTTGCGTTATTTGGTCACCATATTACAAAGTTCATATCGATAGGATAGAAAAAGTCCAAAAGCAGTTTCTTAACATACTTTGCTTCAGGCTTCAGCTAGGGCGCAATCTAAGGTCATACCTCAGCAGGCTGAAACAATTCAACATACCATCTCTTTCATCTCGTAGAAAATGTAGTGAATTGATTACATTATACAAAATTGTACACTCACACATTGATTGTCCTTCCCTTCTTTCTCTCTTGAACTTTATTACCAGGTACAAAGCTCCAATCGTCGTTCAGGTCCAATAACAATATCCACGCAATTCTTATCTCAGAGTCATGGCTAAAGCCCTCTCTTCCTTCAACTTTATATCCCTTGCCTGGGTATATTCTGATTCGTAATGACAGGATTGGCGCTAGCGATAGCGGTTCGGGAACCGTTCGGGGCGGCGGTGTTGCCATATATATAAAAAGCAATTTTGCTTATCGTGTAGTTGCTCAGTCGCCATCAGTCTACTCGAACTCTTCCGAGTATCTTTTCTTAGACGTGACTTTACATCACTCTAAAGTTCTTCTTGGCGTTTTTTATAGCCCTTCATCTCAAATTAATTATTTTGATTCCCTCGAAAATGTTTTAGTCAATATTAGCCCTCAGTTTGATCACAATATTATTATGGGTGACTTTAACACCTGTCTCCTTAAAAACGACCATCGTTCCTCTAAGCTCCATTCTCTTGCCACTTCTATAAATCTAAGCGTGTTGCCACTTGATGCTACGCATTTTCCTCATAACGGCCCCCCATCTCTTTTAGATCTCATTCTTACTACTTCTCCAAATTTGGTATCCCTCCACGGGAAATTCAATGCTGCAGGTTTCTCCAATCATGATTTAATCTACGCCTCTTTTAACATACGTCACGTAAGGGCTTTCAATGGCATATTGCTTGCGATTTTTGATATGCATGCTCCTTTAAAACCAACTCGAGTTAAGCACTTTCCTGCACCGTGGCTCACGCCGGAGATCAAACAGTGCATGGCCAGGCGCGATCGAGCTCGTATTAAATTCCGGCTGGTTCCTTCGGACGTAAATCGCCAGAGATATGTTTCCATACGTAACCGCTGCAACAAAGTCTGTAGGGAAGCAAAGCGCCTCCATATTCACAAGTCGATAGAGGAGTGTCCCCCATCTAAGTTGTGGAAATTTTTAAAGTCTCTTGGGGTCGGCAAAACTCAGCAATGTTCTTCCAATACCCTTGACATTGACGCTATTAACAAACATTTCAGCGCGTCGCCGGTTATTCTTGACCCATCCATTAAACAATCCACTCTTTCACTTCTTGCCAGTATTACACACCCTGACTTATCTCCCTTTGAATTTGGTTTGATTTCACCGCAAGAGACGCTTGCCATTCTCAAATCTGTTAAGACGAAGGCCATCGGTGACGATAGCCTCAGTGTGGATATGCTTATGCTCGTAGCGGATTTTATTGTTCCTACCCTTTCGGATATTATAAATTTCTCCTTGTCCACTGGAACCTTTCCGGCTTCGTGGAAGTGTGCTAACGTAATTCCTCTCCCCAAAACCCCTAATGCTATATCTTTCACTCAATACCGCCCTATTTCTATTCTCCCAGCTTTTTCAAAGATCATTGAACATTATGTTAATCGTCGTCTCCTTTCACACCTTAACAGAAATTCTTTGTTTAATCCTTTCCAATCCGGATTCCGCCCCGGGCATAGCACGGTCACCGCTTTAGTTAACGTCACCGATGACATTCGTCTCAATATTGAATCCAAAAAGCTTACTGCCCTTGTTCTTCTTGATTTTAGCAGTGCTTTTAATACGGTAGATTTTGATATTCTGCTAGGTATTCTCCGTTCTCTTAACATTTCTGAAACTCCCTTATCCTGGTTTCGCAGCTACCTCTTTGGCAGGCGCCAGCGCGTTATGTTCGATGACAAGATGTCCGAGTGGTGCGAACTCTCCGCTGGCGTTCCCCAGGGAGGTGTGCTTTCTCCATTATTGTTCTCTGTTTTCATAAATAGTATCACCGAATCCCTAACTACATCATATCACCTTTACGCAGATGACCTACAGATTTATGCAGCGGCTACTGTGGATGAGATCTCCTCATTAATCTCGGAAGTCAATCGAAACCTTGAGTCGATACGCTGCTGGGCGTGTAAGTTTGGTTTACAAATTAATGCAAAGAAATCGCAAGCGATTGTTATTGGTAGTCCTTACTATGTAAAGAAGCTTTCAGAGGTGGTGGTGCCTGACATCCTTTTTGATGGAATTTCTATTCCTTTTTCCTCTACTGTCAGGAATTTGGGTATCACCATGGATCAGACGCTTTCTTGGTCACCCCATATAGCTGAGGTGAGTCAGAGGATCTTTAGATCCCTTCACTCCCTAAGGCGTCTCCAGAATTTCCTTCCACTTCGTACCAAGTTGACCCTTACTCAATCTCTTTTGCTTCCTCTTCTGGACTATGGTGATATTGCGTTTCTGGACCTCAACGAGGAGCTGCTTGATAGGCTGGAGCGCCTGCAAAATGTATGTATCAGATATATTTTTGGTCTACGCAAGTATGATCATATCTCTGAATTCCGCTCTAAGCTTCGATGGTTACCGATTCGCCGGCGCAGGGACGTGCATATCCTGTCATTACTTTTCAACACACTGTTCAGCCCTACTTCCCCTCCTTATCTTTCTGAGCGGTATAACTATATGGCAGACGGCAGTGGCCACCGCTTGCGGTCGGGTGCTAACCTTACTCTTGCTGTACCGTCTAGAAAGACGCGAACATACTCCAGATCTTTTAGCGCGCACGCTGTTAAGTTGTGGAATGAGTTGCCTTTGTCGCTGAGACAGTCGCGGTCTGTTGCGTCACTTAAGATGAATTTGAAGAAGTTGTGGCTTTCCAATGACTTGTGAATTGGTTGAATATAGTATTTATTTATTTATTGTATATTTGCGATATATATAGTGTGTATTATATTTTATACTGTATATTTATATATGTATTGGCTTGTTTTTATTTGTCTAGAATTAATACCTATTAGGTTTTGTTTTCATTTTCTCTGTGTTTTTGTACACGGTATAAGTTTGCCTATCTCGGTCTACCTACCTTCCTCTCAATTGCTCAAAGGTTAGCTGGAAGAGATCCCTTATAGGGATAAGTTCGCCTTTGTACTTTGATCTATTGTGTGACATGTATATTCTTTAACCTGTTATTGTGTACAATAAAGTGCTTACATACATACATACATACATACAAAGCTCGTAATCAATCACACAGATTATTCCAACTCGAAATTTACAAAAATAACACATCATTTTATAATCCCGTTGTCCGAATGTGCCGTTTGTATAATGATATGGTGGCTGAACATCCTTCTTTGGACATATTTATACACACCCTACCCTCGTTTCAAAATAAAGTTAAAGATGCATTCAAATTAAGCATTTAAGATTTAAGTTAGTTATTAACGCAATATTCTGGTAAATGTCATGTTAATTTTAAATGTAAATAAAATGTTATGCACATTGCCTATCCCTGTAAGTTGGGCAATACTCATATGTAATTCCATCTAGTGAATAGTTTGTCTAAGTTATTAATCTTTCTGTGCACACACTGTTTAGAATTGTAGTCCAGATCTAGACACTAAGCTTTTAATGTACTCAATGTATATGACTGTAATTTGTTGTGTGAGCCTAATAAATAAAATAAAATAGATAAATAACTAAAACCCTTTTATTCTGGTCTCTCCAAGACGCGATTAATGTCTAACTTCGAAATCACATTAACGATCAATACTCTTTTTTTTTAGTTATACCACGTATTGATCAGCCAAACATGTTCCCAGAGAAGCTATAAATATTCACTTTTGTATTTGAGTGCACAGTACATGCCATGGGCCAGTTTCTTTTTTGTGCACACTGTCAAAGCTGCATTTATTTTCAGTATGTAAAATAAGTCTTTACGTAAGGTAGTATTTATAAAACGTAAAATAACACACATTATAGTACATAGCCCACTTACGTAATAAAGTATGCTCTAGAGCAACAAACAAAACTCAAAAATAATACAAAACATGTATTATGTATTAATATAATAATAGGACTTATAGGAATCTGTTCTCGAGATTTCGATAATCTTTCTGCGCTTTGGAAGCAACGTTCAAATAATCCGTAGATTTTCAGTTTGCCGCTAGTAAATCCAATATGGCTGCACTGGGGAATTTGCGGCACTTATCCTCGTTGAAGAATAGTTTCAAACTGTCGCTGATATTGATAGTAACATATACATTTATATCAGTATCCGTATATACGTGACAGCGATGAAGAGAATGGGGGGAATAGTGCTATTATATGTTCCCTTCGTCTTTATCAAGCCGGCGCAATGGAAATCTAGTGTACTATAAAACAAATGTATTTCATTTAATTTATTTGTTTCCATAGACCTGAATAGCTACTCTTAAGTTATAAGAATATGTAAGATCAAACTCATTAATAATATCGTCGACTAAGCAAACACGGATCCACAAGTACTTCGGGCACATTTCTCAAAACCAAAACTCCATGAAATGCCTTGTTGTCCAGGAACGGGTAGAGGGAAAGCGACCGCGCGGTCGTTCTCCTACGTGCTGGACGAATTCTATAAAAGCTGTGACACAATCCACCACAGTCCAGTGTTCCCGTGATGCTGAAGACCGTCACAAGTTATCCATTCATCATAATGAAACCACAACCACTCTGTCAAGAGTGAACGACTGAAGAGAGAGAGATGCATTTTTTTATGTACACCCACTATTTTGCTACAATATAAATTTTGCCCTACTATTTAAATCTATATTCATTTTCATTGCAGCAAAGATAAATTTGTACTTAGCTACTTTCACCCTACACCAATCCTTTGCGAAACGTACTCTTTACGAAAGTGCTCAAACATAACCTGAGTGAGAGGTCGACCCGTTCTAGGCAGCATTTCAAAAACACCCTTGTTTATAGTGTTATATAGTTAACTTTCCAACAATTCCAGCAAACAGTATAGTAAGAACATAAACTGCTACTACATTAGCCTCTTGGTGAAACCACCATTGTTCAAACGGCGCTGAGTAATTCTTTCGAAAGGTTAAGCGTGCTTCCAATTGATACCATTTCAGTACAATTTTACTAGGCGCTTCATGTGCTTGACTCCGATTAGCAAGTACACCTTGTAGAACTTCTCAAAATGTCAGGAAAGTTCTCAGAAAATTCTGGAAACTTTCATAAACATTTAAAAACAAATCTCGGTTTCGGGTCCATGGGGATTTTGCATGGATGAATGATTAATGCTATATATACAGTACATAACCTATTATACTTTAGGCAAGCAATTAAATCAGCTGATAAAGTAAGTACCTAGGTAGTTATTGACATATTTTCAGTGTTCGATCAATTTGAGTTCTGAGAAATTTACACAGAAGAAATTTCGCAACTTTGAAAACTTGTCGGCGGTGCATTACAACGATACGATTTATGAAGAGATTGCAAGCTTTTCTTTAGTTTCAGCTGTCCTGGTGCCTAGGTAATGAAATCTTGCAACTTAAATTTGACCCACTTCGCGCTGAAGGGTTTCCCGGTGAGCTGAAATTCTGGATATAAGTATAGTATGAATTTTTTACCTATATTTTAAGTTTTATGTTTGTTTTTATTAATTGTCGTTATTTTGAATTAAATATTATACCTTCGCAATAATCCCGTTTGGATCATAATTCAATATTTTGGTACCATCGAGCTGATCTGATGATGGATGCAGAAGGTGGCCATGGGAATTCAGTACTTAACCGACTTAACCCCGTTGTGTTTGGGCAGGTTAGAATCGTCTCAATGAGTAGTTGATGACGGTATACAGAAAAGTACAGTCGGCAATAAAAGCTTGTACCAAAAATGTTTTTTTAAACAGAAACTCAGTATAACGTCAATTGCATAAAGGGTAGCCTGACTTCAACTAAATGCCTCGTTTGAAAGGTGTCAAGGGGCGAGCTCCCATTGTGGTCTGCGCAGTTTCCTTTTTTCACTCAGAGGCGTGATGCAATGTTATAAAAATAAAAATACCTAGTAAATACAAGTTTAAATTAAAAGGTCACTTCATGTCGGCGGATGTAGTCCTACAATGCCTTTTAAATTGATGGGGTCTCCATCGTCAAATCAGCTATATTAGTTCTGTAATACATATTGGATTTTTAACCAAACGAAACTAGTGGCTCTGTGAGGTGTAGAACACACAAGAATAAAAAAATTTTTTTTTTTCAGTTTTTAAAAGTGATTCTACAAGAAAGTTTCCTGTAGATGGGGACAGCCGTACAAACTAACGATTTTCGGCCCAACCTATGAAGCATAGAACTTCGGTCGCTTCTCTCGCTCGTACGAAAAGTACTTATATTGCATAATATCAGCTCAACCGGTTGAGCATGTTTCAGAATTCCGTTGCAAGATTTGACCCGAGAAACATACATACCTATATCAAATACAAATACAAATACAAATACAAATAACTTTATTGCCCAAACACGATACAAAACAGCAATACAGAACAAAGGATAGGTAGATATTAAAACTAATTAAAACTAATTTCACTACTAACTAGAGATTGTACAGTTACATGAGACACATTACTGTTATATCATGTTGGCCATGCGTACCAACCTCAGCGTATGCTGGGCTTAAGCCCAGCGCTGGTTTTCAGTTTGGCCCCTTATAAGGGTTGTAATGATAATTCATGAGTGCGTATGCGCTGTGCTAATTTCACGTTGGTAGAAAACTAAACTAAAATACAATTAATGCGTTAAATCGGGTAAAACATGCAAAAATAATTTGATTGGTTGAAGGCAGGTAGATTTTTTAAACTAACTTGAAGGTGTCATGGTATCAGATGTATTTACTTGTAATTTTGTGTGTTGTATGCAATGTACCTAAAAGTGGTTCAAGTATGTGTGTGTGTGTGTGTGTGTGTGTGTGTGTGCGTCTGTGTTTGAGAGTGTGTATGTTTAGGTATAAAAAGGTATAAAAAGAGGTATATCAATAGGCTCATGCGTAAACAAATAAACAAACATTGGTAGGCATAATTATATATTTTCTTATCCGTGCGTACGTAGATACCTATACGGGTATCCATGAATTCCAACTAGCTCCGCCTCTGTACATTAAGAAGATGCATTTTCACTAATTTTTTAAAACTATTTAAAGACATGGGTTCCCGTAGAGGAGGTGGAAGATCGTTCCAAATCTTCGACGCGGAAAACTTGAAACAACCTCTAAAGAATTTAGTTTTATGCTGAGGCAGTACCAATTCTGTTTCCCTACTACTTCTGAGTGGCCTTGTGCGAACATCTTTTACCCATTTCAATTCGTCATACAGGTATTTGGGTTTAGCGTGTTCTATTACCTTACGGATTGTAAAAGCTACATGTAAATGTCTTCTATTGTCCATATTAAGAATCCCCTTGCTGTTTAGGTGTGGTGTGATGTGCGATCGCTTTGGAATGCTATAACAAAAACGCAGACAGGCATTTTGAACACGCTGTATGGCTTTTTTTGTTTTCCCTAAAAGCCTGGGGCCGTAAACAATGTCACCATAGTTAAAGTGGGAAAGAATAAGGGATTCCATGAGGATTAATCTTATTTCTTCGGATAGGTATTTGCGAATGTGGTACAGTGTTTTGATTTTGTAAAAAGCATTACGTATCTTTATGTTAATGTGTTCCACGAAACGCATTTCGCCGTCAAGCAACATACCTAAATTCTTTGCGTTTTCTACTCTTAATACTAATTCATTATCAATATGTAATGATGGGGTTTGCTTAATAATGTTTTCGCGCTGCCACCTGTTACCCATGACTATAAATTGCGATTTGGAAGGGTTCAGTACCAAGTTATTTTTTTTCGACCACTCTGCTATTGCCCTAAGGTCTTCATTGATCTTACCTGTCGCAGACTTAACTTCGTGGGGCATGAAAGCATGGTAAAGCTGTGTATCGTCAGCGTATAAATGGACATGACAGTGTTGTAAGTTTGTCACTAGATCTGCAGTGTATAAAATAAACAATAATGGACTTAAAATGGAACCCTGCGGTGTGCCTCGGCTGACGGTTTTAACTTCAGATTTGACCAATGTGCCCTCTGGAGTCTGTATTTCGACAAACTGTTTCCTATCGGTGAGGAACGATTCAAACCATCGTATCGAAGGTTGGGTTAAACCATAGAAAGCCATTTTTGACAGAAGCAATGAGATATTGAGGCAGTCAAAGGCACGGGAAAAGTCTAGCAGAACAAGTATCGTTCCCATTCCTTTATCTGCAGCAGAGCTGATGTCACTAGTAACTTTTGCCAAAGCGGTCGCTGTACCATGCTTCCCACGGAACCCCGATTGTACTGTCGGTAGAATTTGATTTCTTTCTAAAAACTTTGAGAGTTGTTCACAGACAATCTTTTCTATTATTTTAGAAAGTATGGGAAGTATGCTAATTGGACGGAGGTCTTTGTAGTTGTCAATTATACTGGATTTTGGAATAGGGTTAACCTTAGCAAGTTTCCAGTCCGCCGGGAATATACCAGATTGAATCGAATGGTTAATAATATGGGTAATTACGGGAAGGGTGACGTGTAGTGTGAGTCGTATCATTTCAATTGATATGCTGTCATGTCCACTTGCGTTAGTTTCTATGGAGGAAATGATTTTGTCTACTTGTTTTTCGGAACAAATTTCGATGTCAAACGTAGATTTCTTTGACGCCCGTCTTTCAAAGAAGTTTTTTGTTCCCAAGTCTGTGTCTGAATTTCCTGGCAATTCTAGAAAGAAGTCATTAATATTATCTGGCTTGCATAGATGTTCTGGAATCAATGGCCTATCGTTTCCACTTATGGCTGCAGAATTTTTAAGCTGACTCCACATTTGCCTGGGATTACGCCGGTTTTTATTTACGTAGAAAGAGAAGTAAGCTGTCTTTTCACGTTCCAGCGCACCAGTCGTGTAGTTTCTCAGGCTTTTATAGTAATCCCTATGTGATTGTTTCTTTGTTTTGCGAGATCGAATTAAGGCAGAGTCCCGCAACCTCATCATTATTTTAATTGTATTGGTGATCCACGGGTAAGATTGGCAATCGATACGTATTTTACGCACGGGCGCATGTTTGTCAAATAATGACGTAAGTAGTCCGTTAAACAACATTACCTTTTCGTTAACCCTGTCAACGTTTTTAATTTTGAACCATTCTAGCTGGTTAAGATCCGATTCAAAAATATCCTTGTCAATGCCACCCAGGGATCGCTTGAAAATATATTGAGGCATTTGTTTTGGTTTGACGATCTTTAATTGCAAAATAACCATAGCGTGGTCGCTTAAGTTCGGATTATGGTTTAAATATACTTTATTAATAAGATAAGGGCAGTCGGTAATGACCAGATCGATTAAGGACTCGTTATTGTCCGTAATCCTTGTGGGTTCATTTACCATTTGATGTAAATTCCTTTGAGATAAGAAAGTCATGAGTTGATTTGTGGCTGGTTTTTCCGGTAACAATACATTAACATTGAAGTCTGTAAGGAGAAAAAAACCGTCACAAGAAGCAAATTCGTCTATCGAATCGCTCAGCGCGTCAATTGCACGGTCGACCGGAACTGCTTCCGGTCTATATGCCGTGCCGATGGCGAACCGTCCGACTCCCTGAACGCGCAACATCAGCCACATCTGTTCCAGTGAGGTCGACGGATGGGGCTTAACACGCGCAGCTATACCTTTTTTAACATAAAAGCCTACGCCGCCACCCCTTCGACCGCTAGTACGTGGGTTACTTTTCAAAGTATAGCCGGGGAGTGTGGATATGTTATTTTCCTCTCCCTTTCGAAGCCATGTTTCGTTCAATGCCAAAATATCCGGTTGATGTTTGTCTACTGCAGCCACCAACTCATCCCACCCTGTATTTAATGAACGTACATTCAGTAATGCCAAGGTCAAACGATGTACTCTCTTACGAGTCATTGTGACAAACGAGAAATAGGTACAAAACGTAGCACATAAGTAGCAGCCGACACTTCGAAACACCTGAGAGATAGTTGGCATATGGAGTGTAAACATAGTGATAATAAACTCTTGTAAATAAATAGTGTGAAGTTATTGTTAGAGTATTTGAAATGTTATCAATTAGATACAGAAAACTTGTACTGTTTGGGAACGTTTTAAAGACACACTTATGTACTCTAGTGTTAATAGTTTTATTGCATAATGTAACGGAACTGTTTACATTGATGATCTGAGCAGAATTATAGACGTTACTGAATGAAAGCCACAGAGAACACAAACAAGTACGACAACCGTTCATTACCTGATTATTCGTTATAAATACATTATTTGAGTATACATAAATATTAATATTATTTCTGACACCTTTCTCACTTTTCGTTGCGGTCGAGTGAAAATTGATACTATAGTTATTTCCTATCAGATGCGGACGGAATAGCACCAAAAACACGCGTAACGTCCGTTTCTGTTTTAATAACAATACTTTTACTATCGCGGTCATCGGAGCGCTTGACGTAGATTCGCCCTTCCCTTGTCCAGGCGTACTTCCAATTTGCTGCATGCGCCGCCTGCCGTACTTTCCAGAAGATACCTCGGTTCGTTTTCGTTAGTCGCTCGTTGACATATATTTTTACGGGTGCATGTTCAGGTAGCCCGATGTATATATGCAATGATGTAATATAAAAAAGAGATACGTTGTCTATACGAAATTCCGTGTTTAAAAATGGCCACCAAATCTGACAGCTGAGACACCTTTATACGTTTCCATTGACGACTCGAACCTTAGTGTGCCACTTTTAGAGCGCTTATAAACTACTAGCTTCCACCCGCGACTTCGTCTACGTGGACCCGGGATAAAACTATCCTATATATATACCCGGGATATAAACTATCTTCGTCCAAAATTTCATCCAAACATCCAAACATCCAAACTTTCGCATTTATAATATTAGTAGGATATACCTCTTTTTTATATTACATCATTGTATGTATGTTTGTTTATACGATACTTCATAACTATAATTAAAACATAGAATACTTTTTATCCTGCGAATTAAACTAAGAGGATGAAAAGAAACAAACAACCTACCTACCACACCTACTTAGTTTCTGTCTGCTAAATTTTGAGCCGCTTGCCTACTTGTAAGACACTGTACTAGTCTTCTTATCCCTTTAGGACGTAGTTATTTCAAAATATGGTACAACATGTGTCCTTTTCAAACGTAGGTCAAGGGACTTGAGGAACAGCACACATCGGGTCGAAGTTAATCGAAATTCCATGATCACATTACAGTCGACTGATCGAGTTTGTCAATTATCGACTTTTGCCCGCCGGCTTGACGATAAACCAAATTATATCGATACGTGTGCTTAGTGGCACTGGCGACCCATAAAATTCGCAAATTTTCTATGGACCTCGAAAATGTTATTTTTTCTTTATTTAATCTTTATATTTTTAAAGAAGAACTGTACGGTAGTACATAACAGAAGCCACTCTAGCCAATACAAGCGCTAAGACACGTAAGTTTCAATCTGCAGGTCAAGACTTCGACTTCGGCTCGTACCGAACTATACGGTAAGGGTTTTGAAAAAATATCATTTGATATGTAAACAGTCGGTTTTCGGTGAATGAAAACGTCGTGAGGAAACCGGTCTAATCCCAATAAGGTCTAGTTTTCCCTCTGGGTTGGAAGGTCAGATGGCCGTTGCTTTCGTTAAACTAGTGTCTGCACCAAATCTTTGGATTAGGTGCCAAAGCGGACACCGGGCTCTATTAGGGCGCTTCCAGACAAAACGATAGGAGGATGGAGCTGAATTTATCGTTCAATAAGTGGACTTAATACAATAGGTATTCTCAATAGTCAACCTTCCGGCAAAGCAAACAAATAGGCTTTTAGATCGTTTATGAATACGGCCGTTAGAGTATAGATGCGAAGGATCTATACGGTTGGCACCATAAGGGGCGGAAAGTCTCTTGAGCTGACGGCTTACCATAAACAAACTACTTCATTGGGGCGGGTAATAGTTTATTTGCCGCAACCTCATACTTAACTTACTCAGGTTAAGTTAAGACCTGTTCTTAATTATTGACCTGTTATAATATAGCTCCTCTTTGTAGACATTTATAATCTAAGTCTCTGGTACTTATACAGTTATAGTGTGACACATGTGTATATTAGTCTTGATGCAATCATACATTTATTAGCTCCCGATTTAATCCGTGTTAACATTGACACAAACTAACATGTGATGCACGAATCGCGAAACAATACAGCAACTTCTATCGCTGCCTGACAGCCGTATCAACAAGCTTTCGCTGACGTACAGAAAGTCTTATCTGCATATCATTATCGTAGTCACATGCTACGTTTCGATATTAATGTACAGAAGTGAATAATGTCAAGGCTTCATCAAAGAAAATTCAAACAGCACTGAATATTTAGTGTTTCTTTTCGTTGTTGTTGGTGCATAAACAAACAGCCTGAATAGCCAAAGAAAACGGATGATGTTTATCGACATTTTTATTCGTTTTTCCGATCAATGTGTTATCGAACCGATGTTTACAGGGCCGGGCATCTGGCTGTTCAGTTTATTTTAGCTGATGGTACCTGAAAGGGTACCTATTGTTTGATTTCGTGCCAACGTGCGGCTGTTATTACGTTAGTAATAAAAAGGAAAACTTTAATAGTAATTGTTTTTCCATTTCCATTGATTCATTCATGAGAGGCCTGTGCCTAGCAGTGGGACGGTATATAGGCTGATTTATTAATTGATTTTTAAAAGTTGCCAGTAACACGCTGCACTGACCAGCGGGCCTAAGATGGTTTCCACTTTATCAGTAATCGCTGTCCATAAGACGTCGGTCACGTTCTGACCAGCCCCGCTATTCTGTAACTGGTTCTAAGCTCACCTCAACGTTCACTCACAAATATTATCTTGACGCCACGATTCGCGTAGTAACTAAGCGTAGGTAGAGGTCTATCGCTTCTTTGGGCGTGACGGGTGAGGTTATGCGAATTAACGCGTTCTGAATAACAGCCAAGTTGTTATGAGAGTGCTCGCACTCGTGTAACGGATCTTACCCACAGCGATCGACCGTCTCCTTAATAACTGTATTCGTTTTGTTTTCTGCCTCCGTAAATACGATCATGTCTCCTCCTACCTATCTAAGCTTGGTTGGTTACCCATCCGCCAACGCCGTAATCTTCGTATGATTTGCTTCCTTTTTTCAATTCTCCAGGACCCGAAATCTCCCGACTATCTCAAAAGTTTGTTCTAGTACCATGGCGTGAGTTGTACCCGTCAGTTTCGCTCTTCAGGTAATCTTTCTCTCGCTATTCCACTTCACCGAACTGGGGGCCTAGACAAGGTTACAAGCGACAAACGCTAACGCCAATAGAAAACTAATAAGATGTATGGGAATGACAGATGTTAACGAAAAGTGTTACGTCGGCATCTGTCATTCCCGTGCATTTTATTATTTTCTATTGGCGTTAGCGCTGTCGATTGTAACCTTGTCTACGGCCCCTGGTTTCATGTCCAATTCGTTTACCATTCGAGTCGCTCGCCTCTGGAACGGTCTACCCAGTCTTCGACCAGATTCCCAGATTCGCGTTTAAAAGATCTCTACGTAAGTTGTTTTCTAGCAGAGCCGTAGATTCTTAGTGTTTCTGTTCTCTATTTTCGTCTATTTATATATACATACATACATACATATTTATATATATATATATATATATAGGTGTTTATATATATGTAGGTGTTTATATTTATATTTGTATGTTTTTTATTAAGGTATTTCTCTATTGTTGATTTATTATGTATGTATATCCAATGTGTGTTTATATCTGTAGTTGCACGCAATTTGTCTGCTTTGCCCAAAGGTTGACTGGTAGATAATGCTTACGGCATTACGCCCGCTTTTTGTACGATAAGTTGTTGTTTTGTGCAATAATCATAAAATGGCAACAATCTTAGCCCCGCTGTAGTAGAGTTTATTCCCTTACAATACGGTTCAAGGTCAGTAAACTTTGTTGTCGATAACTTTTTGAACGCGCATCAGGGCATATAAAATGTCCTAATGCTTGTTCGAGAAGTTATACAATCATTCTGTAGGTCAGACGACAGTTGCTTCCATGAAAACGCGAGCCTATGCCATAGTTAGCATGCTAACTATGGCATAGGCTGCAGTCGGTAAAAAACGCAGGAAGGTGCTTTTTAAGTTTCATTTACTTTAAATTCAAAAATTCATGAACTGAAAATAAGAAACATGTCAAAATATGACCGTGACAAAAAAAAACTACTTAAATCTAATAAGGTATTTCTCGGTTACCGACAATTGTTCCATCGAATGTATGTTTCGCAGGATTGAGAACCATGTTCTTTTTCAGAATCAGTAATCTTTTCAAGAATGGTATTATAAAACAAACCTAACCCAACCTAATGGGTCCTACAGAACGACCTTTTAGCTGTTACTAAAAAGTTTCTGAGTAACAGAAATTCGATGAAACGAAAATTCGGCGAAACCATGCATTCGGTGAAAAGTTTGTCGGTGAAATAGAGACACCGGATTTCTCATTTTGCGCCTAAATTCAGAGTACGGACATGCTGGTCGACTGCGTAACATGGTGTTCGTACGTCAAGTAGATATAAATGTATTTTTTGGATAGGAAAATGACAGTTACATTGTTCTAAAGCTTGTTCAAAACGTTACACAATTACGTCGCTTTGATTCCTAACGTAATGCGTTTCGCCAATTCGCTTCCATGTGCGCATAAGTGTGAGAAATATAATGAAATGCGATTTGGAAGTGAAAGACTAGAACCGAATTATAATCGCTAGCCTTATAGGCATAGTAATGAATAAACGAAAGTTTCATATCACCAAAGTTCCATTTTAATCAACAACATTACAATGAATTGATTTAAAATACGATACTGAATTCGCACAAAACCCATGATTTTCATTCAAAGATTAAGTATAATCTCATTTAAAGCGATGAAACGGGGAAACAAAACATTTTAATTACCATCCAAAAGATCAATGGAATACGAATAAAGTCGTTTCCAAACCATTTTCAATCGAAAAACTTGTAAGTTAAGGTTTAATTTTGACTAGCAAATGTGGTGGCGAAGATAATTCCACATTCGTTTGGCGTTTGCGGTAGAAGATTGATTGCATTATGGGTTTCTATTCAGTGATCGACAGTTGTTTCTTGCGGATTCTGGATAAGACGGGTGAAATGAGATAACAATAAGTTTGATAAACACGATTTGCACTTAAATCGAAGCTAAAATCAATAGTAATATTAAGATATCCTACTAGTCTGCTTGTCGTCTGTTACTTGTTTAACCCCGACGCAAAAGAGAGGACACATAAGTTTAGTGAGTCAGTTTAACCGAGCGGTAAGGCACGCGAGTTTCAAGCCACGTATTCACTATAAACAATTGTTTCCGAAACCGTCTGAAATCGTGATTATAAACACGTCCACTGCTGGACATAGGCCTCCTCCAAAGAGTGCCAAAGTGACCGGTCCTGCGCCACCCGCAGCCAGCGGACTCCCGCAACCTTTACCAGGTCATCAGTCCACCTTGTAGGGGGCCTACCCACGTCGCGCCTTCCGGTACGTGGTCGCCAAACCTTTCCGCCCCAACAGCCATCGGTTCTACGTGCTATGTGCCCCGCCCACTGCCAGTTAAGTATAGCGATTCGGAGGGCTATATCGGTTACTTTGGTTCTGCTGCGGATAGCCTCATTTCTGATGCGATCACGCAGAGAAACTCCCAACATGGCCCTCTCCATTGCCCTTTGGGTGACTCTTATGAGGCCCACAGTTAAGGGACCACGTTTCAGTGCCATATGTCATCACTGCTGGCAACACACATGGACATTTGACATGATCTTCGTCTTATCCATGTTCATCCTTAGACCAACTCGCTCAGAAGCTTTACTGACATCATCGAGCATCGTACTTAAGTCCTCTATGTATAGTCTCAGCCAAGACTACTATATCGTCAGCAAACCGAAGGTGAGTAATGTACTCGCCGTTGATGTTGATGCCTTGCCTTCTCCAGTTCGGAACACACAAAAATTCCGAGTCATTAATTTTGTCCGCATGCCGAATGCATTATTATTACGAAATTTCAACATTCATAACGCCTTTTTCGGCTAACCGATATTTTGGACACAGATAGATTAATAGAATATATATAGGTTAGGTTATTGTAGCTATCCTGAAACAACAAACATCCTTCAGCGGAACAAGGTTTTCGGAATTATGTAGTGTACCTAACCCTAACCTAACCTACCCGCATACTAAAATAAGCAATTGATAATCAGCACTAGTTTTAATAAAGCAACTACCCTCTTACTTTCCAAACCAGAGGAAAAACTAAACCTTGTTAGAATTGGGATTAAGCCGGTTTTTTTTTATAATGTTTTCCTTCACTGGAAAGCTACTGTTAAATATCTAATGATATTGTGTGCAGGTAGTTTTTCCTCTAGTTTGGAAATTTAGATGGTAGTTGCTTTCTTGAAAGTAGTGTCGATTATCGATTGCTAACTTTTGGAACGAGCATTAGGACAATTCAACTGTCATTTTCCCATACAAAAAGTGTCAGTTAGCACGTACGTGCGTGATCGACCAGCTCAACTGACCAGGGAATCTCACAGTTAAAGTGACAGTTAGCACGTACGTGCGTGATCGACCAGCTCAACTGACCAGGGAATCTCACAGTTAAAGTGACAGTTAGCACGTACGTGCGTGATCGACCAGCTCAACTGACCAGGGAATCTCACAGTTAAAGTGACAGTTAGCACGTACGTGCGTGATCGACCAGCTCAACTGACCAGGGAATCTCACAGTTAAAGTGACAGTTAGCACGTACGTGCGTGATCGACAAGCTCAACTGACCAGGGAATCTCACAGTTAAAGTGACAGTTAGCACGTACGTGCGTGATCGACCAGCTCAACTGACCAGGGAATCTCACAGTTAAATAATGGTATTGCGTAAAATTGAATTAGTTTTTTGAAACCGTTCTCTAAAATTCACATTTTCAGGAACTGTTCTCTCACAGAAATGTTTGATGAGTCAACACGGTAGCGAACCGATGCCTGTGCCATTTGGGACTAAAATCTAACTCAAACAGAAGTCGTCGTCGAGTTTGAATCACGAGTCTGGTAGAATTTTTAAAAATGGAACAATCCTACTTTAATTGAATTTAGCTACTGCTTTTGTTTAGTGGACGTTTGGGAATATTTTGATTTTATGCATTTTACTATCGCTAAAGATATTCAAAAATAAATAACACGTATGTTTCAATAACAGTTTATGGTCATCTGTTTTAGCAGTAAGTTACTACCAGTGAACAAAAAAACCTTACAAATTTCTACCCAAACACGTGCCTAAAATCTGGTAAGTATGCGCATGTTCGAATTAAACGACTGCCTGGCATAGTTTTGACACCCCGCCCCCAGCCCCGCATAATGGCAATAAGTAGCACCCATTCTGTGGGGTTTTCTATGTTTTTTCGTAAAAAGTATCCCATGTCTTCCTTCTGCTGAACTAAAACTATATAGCATTTGGCAAAAAAGGTAAAGTTGGCAATAAAAGCTTCTTTCTAAAATAAAAATAAATTGACAGAAACTTATGGGACATTCATTTTGTTGAAACTAGAATAATTTGAGAAATTAGTTTGGGGCGTGATACTTTGGAAAAACTATTTCTTTCAAATTATTCTAGTTTATTCAAGTTTATTCTAGGAAAGGAGGAATTTCGCGCAAATGGAAAGCCAATTTAGCTTGCGAATGTCAAAAGACGTATTGTATGAAAAACAAACCACCTTAAGTTCAGTTTATATAACGTACTTAAGAATCTGAACTGAAACGAAGCATGACATTAGACTAGAATAATAATCCACCTAATATTATTGCTCTCAGTATAATTGCCCTGTCTAATACAATAGACATTTAGAAATCTGTAGGATTTAAACAATGCTGTTGAAATTCAATTAATTTGGTAATCAAAAACCAATTATGATTCAGTTAACTGTTTGAGATTTGTCAAATTAGTGGATTTATGACAGAGTTACATGAAGAGCTAATTCAGCAGATATAAGAGGTCTATCCGATATCATATTGGTATGAGGTGCGTAACGCGCACTCGTTCTGTTACGTTAAGTTTGTATGGGGATAGAGTAAAATTTGAAGTGAGAGACTTGAAACTTTTTGTATGGACTCCTTATTGCAATACAAAAAAAGTAATTTTAGGATTTTGGAAAAACTCACCCCTAACACGATTGAATAGGGGTGCAAAGTTTGTATGGGATAAACTCTTTATTAAGCTACCAAATTAAAACTTTATGAAAAGATCCCCTATCAGCATACAAAAAAATCCCCTAAAGGAATGAAATGGGGGGTGAAAGTTTGTTTGGAGGTAAGATATAAATGAGTTCCACTCGGACGGAGTCGCGGGCAGAAGCTAGTTTGTTTAAGTGTGCCAGTGTGCGTGAGAATGTGCTAAACTTATTTGGCTTGGTTAAAAACCCGCTTCACTAGATTGCTCGTCATGCTCCGTCTCCGTCTATCTTCTTTTCTTGCTCTGAGATGTGGCGGTAGGGAATCGGTACGGTATCAGTAAGCAATCAGCTATATGTCGACTATCACGCAGTCGCACGAGGCACACGACAGTCTAGTCAGTACAGTCTTTTTTTGAGAGATTGACTTTACTGCGCGCCTACATTATATGTTGCTATGTATTCATGTCACTCAATTTTACTTTTTGTAATTGTAAGCTCTGACATGTAAAAAAGCTGGTAGAATAAAGTTTCGAATTTTAATCAATAATGTTTACCGAAAGTAAACTAGCCGCATAGTAAGCTCAATAAGGTTTAATTGTGTACTAGACTACGATATATTTAATAGATACCTAATTATAATTACTTAAATACATAGAAAACATCCAAGACTCGGAAACAAATAATATGTGTATGATGAGCACGAATATTATTCTTGCTTATCACACAAATATCTGCCCTAACCAGAAAATAATTCGAACCCGGGACCTTCAGCTTCGTAGGCTGCGTCACTCACTGCCCACTAGGCTAAACGGTCGTCAAAAACTCGTTAAGTTAAAACGCGATCGTCATTTGAGGCTGTTTTTATTAAAAATGGGATGGCGTTTGACCTTCGCCTAACCTGATGGATTATTTTGTAGAAGCAAAAAAATATTATAAATAGTTATTGTAATATTTTACCACCAGTATACGGCATAATACTGTGTCTAATTTTCAATTAGGTACGGATAGATGCCACGAATGGAAGGTTAAATTAGAATATAAAGGAATCCTTAGACAAATCAAGGATGAGAGCGGCTGTACCTAATAGCCACACACTGGCCCAAATCCTCGTGGATGTTTACGTGATTCTAGGTCTTAATCTTTTAGAAATAAAGAGTGTAATGGTGTTTAACAAAAGGGATGTGACTGAGGTCTGGTACAATAATTTTCAAGGCTAATTATGCAACTCAAATTTCTTCCTCGTCCATTATGGTAACGAAATTATGAGCTTCTTCACAGCAGCGCTGTGCCGGCGCCTCATTCAAGTTGCTATAATTACAGCAAGAGACATGGCCGCTCTTATCTTACTTTGTGGCATTTCGTTGTTATCATAATTTATAATGCTAGCCACCCATTAATGGAGGAATATTAAGGATAAAATATAGCCTAAAATATAGTCTTTTCCGAAGATCCATTTTATATAGGAACCCAACTAAAAGTGAATATATTAATCAGATTTCAAATACCTACAAACTTAAAAGCTAAAATCTTAAATAACAGACATTACCAACCTCATTGTTACGTATATAACTATATTGCTTACCTCTTTATTGAACGAGCGAAGCGAACGTATTTTGTCGTATGTCCGGCTGTCCAGTTGTTTTCCTCTGCAGGTCGCATTTCTCAACCGGTTCTCTAAAAAAGAACAGATCCGATAATTATAAGATATTTTTTTGTCGATTTGGTCGATGGTTTTTTTTCAAAACATTAAAACAAATGTATTTGCGACGTCTACATAAAGCCAGTAATAATTAAAAAAGTAAATAAAAGTAGATCTCTACATATTGATTATTGATATAAAGTAGGTATAATACCAGTTGCGTGCTCGAGTTCAATTTTAGTTCCCACCACCAAGTTCTCCTTTTGTACTCAAAATAAATGAATAAATAGATTAGATTAATTTATTTCATTTTGAAAATTTACGTCATTTGAAAATTAAATAGCATGAATTCACAAAAAGATCGTCAGAGTGTATAAGCATAACAATAATATAAATGAAAGCCAAAATCAAAATGTGTACATTGCAAATAAGTTAATTTGATATGTCCCAAATCCGGCCATTTTGGCATACCCCTAGCCGACATTATAACAAGATGAATACGAGCCAGATTATTGTTTGCGGGCTTCTTCAGGCATCTGCAACTTCTGACAATAATTTATACTTGAGAATATTTGAGTTGGCTGTATAGCATCAAAGTAGTCTATTCAAAAAGCAAGTCTATCGTCCAATGTAGAAGATTTTAATTCCACTGACAGTTTTATGAAAAGTCGGCCACGTTAGATAATCTCAACCATAATTCGAAGTCGCCAGAAGGCGAATATAAACCGTAACAATCGCTTCTAATGCTTTAACGAAGTGTCGACACTAACGTCTCATTTTAGTTTACAACACGAAAATAACCATTGTCAAACTAATGGTATCCGTGGAACTAGTAAATGAAAAAGCGTGATACCTATTTCAAATTTTCTTCGCGAAGTCAACCGTAACGCAAACGCTATTTATAATTTGGACTGTGTTTATTATTTTTCCCCTCACTGCCTCGTAAAGCCGTCGTTTATCCTTTAAAACCAGTGGGCAAAAACGCATTTTATCCACTAGTGGGGAAAGTAATTTGACCTTGGAGCGTGTTTAAATAGCTTTTGACAGATAACAAAACGTAAAACGCTCATAATACAAAAAAAACACAGATGATGTATTTCTGTTGCCGCTATAACAACAAATACTAAAAAACAGAATAAATTAAATATTTAAGAACTTTTAAAAAATTGCTAGTTGCCTTCATCAGGCGCTGGGTCTCAAAATATATGGGAAAAGTAAAATGCGACTCGCACTTGACCAAAATTCTACTTTATTATCACTTAACGTTATTATTACTGTTAAAAATAAAAATAAATTATTATTTAAATGAAATAAAGTTGTTTTGCATGTTGCACTGTCCTCGCTACAGTGAGGTGAAAGGTTTTGTGTTACGCACGGGTGCAAATGTATTATTACTTTTCGTGTTTTGAAACACTCGCTACGCTCAGGATTCTATTTTAGAACCACTCGGTCCGCTCGTGGTTCAACTATAGCATCCTTTCGCTTGCTCGTGTTTCAATTCCACACTCGCGGGTAAAATACAACTTTGCACCCTTGTATAACAAATAACTATTTCCTCACTGCCAAATTTAATTACAATTGGATAAGTAGTTGAGACGTAATATAACATCAAGAATTGATGACAAAATAAATAATAATTTCAAACAATTAATTTTATTACTGTTTCACCGCCGCCTCTTCCCGCCTGCACCTCCCGCACAGCATTTACTAGTTAGTGCGTTCGCTTGCATGATCGTGAAAATGTTCGTAACGAAGTTTGACTCTATGCTTGGCTCTGTTCGTTGTTTCAGTTGGACAACTTGAAATAAAAAACCGAACAAATGCGAGTCGGATTGGCCCGCCGAGGATGTCGGAATATATGTTTTTTGTGGCATAAACGGCTGTTTCTTTTTTTTTACGTTAACACAGAAGTTTGGATTTTTTTACAGCTTCAAGGGACTATAGGGAGTATATGATTTTAATTTCAACTTGATACCTCCAGGCGTTTCCGAAATAAAGGGTCTGGACAGACAGACAAACGCCATAAACGGCCGTATTTTTTTTACCTTAACATAGAAGTTTGATTTTTTCATAGTTTCAAGGGACGACGAAGTTTGTAGTATATGGTTCTAATTTCAATTCAATACCTCCGGACGTTTCCGAGATAAAGGGTATTGACAGACAGACAGACGGACAACTAAGTGATCCTATAAGGGTTCCGTTTTTTCCTGTTGAGGTACAGAACCCTAAAAACCACGAATGCTCCATATCCTGTTACATGTGAATGCTCAGATCCATTACCTAGGTACCTACCTAGGTACTCGTGCGCGAGCGCTTGTAACTGCCCCTTTAACGATACAGTATATATTATGTAAGTTATAATAATAGTAAATTAATGTAGGTTAAAATCTATATCATTATATGGCCTGTCAAATCGGCATTGCGCCCGCGTCACATCTGTCTTGTTTGACGTTTTAGTTGCCGGGAGCATCCACTTGTCATAATGGCGCTAGTTCGTCGGTTGGCGCGGTTATGGTTGCGTTCGGAAATATTTTTTTTTATTATATACTTATCTTTACTGCATTGTTTTTGTTTTATATTACTATTTTTTTGTGCAAGTGTAAAATATGTGTTAGGCCGTGGAATCACCGGATGGTTCCATCGGAAGACCAGCGCTCAGGCCAGCACAACGCTAAGATGGAACCCTTTCGTGGCAATGTTTTCTTCTCTTTTGTATGTTGATTTATGGGAATGTATGTGTTGTTGTCATCTATATTCTATTCTATTCTATATAAATATCAGTCACACGTCGTTATAATTAACTTAAATGCAACTCGGTAGTCGATTGTGGCATTAATAAACAACAAAATAAACTAGTGACAATGTGAGCTGCAGAACTCACAAGTCCGACTTTTCTTCAATTTTTTTTTTATTGTCAAAAATATATATGTATCTATCTATTCAGCCCGTATCCACCAACTGTTGTGTATAGGCCTCTTCTTTATTACGCCACTCCTCGGTCCTGTGCTAATCTCATCCAGTGTTTGTCCCCTGTTCGGCACATACAAGTATCATCGGTCCATCGGGAGGGCGCATTCAGTAACCCGTTTTGTCCATCTCCCGTCATTTCTTTTCTCCCCGCCAAGTGTCCCACCTTTACTTATTCGTTTGCTGACGTCCGCTAGTTTCGTTCGGCGCCGGATTTCAGTGTTATACACGATTTACAAGGGAGATGCCTAGCATGGCTCGCTCAATATAATTATTGAACCTGTTCACAAAATTTCAAAAGAATCGGCTGAGAAATGCGACCTGTGGAGGAGCCGGACAGCGCGAAATCTGGACATACGAAATAATTTTTGCATGAGCTGAAATAGTGAACTTCTTTCGCTTCGCTTGCTCGTTCAATAAAATTGTCCAAAAATGCTCGTCAAATAAGCTGTCATTTTTTTCCTAAACCAAGAAAGCTACCCCAAAAAAATAAATTCTCTGAATTCTTTTAATGGAACAACGAAAGTATTTTTCATTAGTATTTTCCGAGGCGAAATTACGATGTCGCGTGGTACCTTTTATTTTTTATCACTATAAATTTTCCGTCCCCTTGGCGGGAAATACGGTGTGCCCATGGGAACTAAGGGAAAAATTATAGCCCTAGAGGGTCTATTATTACTTACGAAAGCGATATCTGTCTATAAAGTACGATCGTTTATAGGTGTAGGTTTACTGTTTCTTATTAACGCCATATATACATATTTAGGTACATTCACTGTACACAATAGTCCTATGGTAGTCCAATAGACAGACGACAGTCTGACCGAAGCCTTAGTAATAGGGCTTTCTTTTGGCAACAGTCTATCGGGTTCGTAAAGATAAAAAGTAATGCATCATTCATTTTAAAATAATGGACGACTAACAAATTGCATCGCGATATCTTTTAAGATTAGAAAGCATCCAACTCTTAAGTACATTGAAAAGGCTCCTTTTTTATAATCAATTCACAACCACGAATATAATTATAATAAGTTCCAAGAACACGAAACACTAAAACCTCGAGGTCAATATACGACAAATATTTCGCATTCTGATTTAATTGCAATGCGTTATTGCGTCATTTATTAACAGGATGATGATAAGGGGCGGGTCAAAAATAATATATGGACAAGCCCATCCGCGCTCGTTCTGACACGTTACCATTCCAGTATGTTGTACCACTTCGGGTAAACTCGGCTCTCGCACACCTCCGAGGTGCAAAGTCATCCGAAGGCAGGACCGGACGCAACGCCTATCAGTGTCACACAAAACGCGACTACCTAAACTATATGAAAGAGCACGTGCTGAGCGTTAGAGTAGGATAGCATGATTTGAGTTTTGTAGCTGTTAAACATCGGTTAGTTAGATAGAGAACCTTCTGTACTATTATTAGTTATTTAGTGACGTTAGTTTGTGTGTGCACATTGAAATCAAGTTGTGGGGCGAAATGTATGTATTACACTGTCTTTAAACTCCGCGTACTTACCCTTTTAATTTTAAATCTACGTGTTCAGCCAAGTGTAAACACAGCTTTATGTCAAACGAGCGAGCATCAAACGAAAATGCTTCTTACTAATATTATAAATGCGAAAGTTTCGATGTTTGGATGTTTGTTACTCAATCACGCTTAAACGGCTGAACCGATTTGAATGAAATTTTGCACGAAGATAGTTTATAGCCTGGATTAAAATATAGGATAGTTTTTTATCCCAGGTCCACGCGGACGAAGTCGCGGGCGGAAGCTAGTTAGTAATAAAGTGCTTTAATGTTACCAACTAAATAAACAAACAATGTGGGTAGTTAGAGTTTTAACTGCACTGACTAATATCCGTAAAAAGTACATCAAAAAGTCATTACTCTTGCCTTTTCTTTATTTTCCTTGTGAGGTTTAAAATAAATTGAAACGTGTGCACAATAAGTATAGGGTAATGTATGGCGTAGCACATGGGGAGAATGACTTCCACGGCTTTTCTAGAACGCCCAATAAATCTTTTTTCTTGAGCTGAGTATCACGTATCAATATATCGCTGCACATCCCTGGTGCGCCGGGCGCCGGCCAGCCCCAACCCCATCCTGCGATTGATAGCGGACAGGCTAGATTGTCCGTACATGAGGCACTGTTGCGAAATGCATGTTTCCAACAGTGCATATTTTGTATTAAAAAAAATATATATATATATGGTTTATTTTTCATATGTGCCTAGTGTAATCTTAAGTAACATGTAATTTTCTGTATGAGTCCTGGGTTACCTGAAATAAATGTTTTCATTCATTCATTCAATAAGTTGAGTTGATCCCGGATTATCAAAATGTGACGATCCTTCAGTACTAAGTATTTCTTATTATGTGACATTACACGACCCTATTTATCTGTGGGACTGCAATAGTATTTTGATGAAATTGTATCATCCCGTTCGATGTAAATGCGCCGCACATTCTGCTGTACACGCATTCCGTCGAACGCATTGCAATTGCGATGCAGCCAGTTCGCAACTATGAACCATGGAGCTAGGAGATACTACGTATGGTTGAGATTATTTAATGTGGCAGATTTTTTTAAAAACTGTTATTGGAAGTGATATCTTCTACCATGGTCGTAGAGCTGATTTTTGAATGGACTACTCTGATGGAATTCGGCCAACTCAAATAATCACAACCACAAGTATAATACAAAACGCGAGCCGAAGGAGACTTACTTGTCTTAGTGCGTCTCTTAATATAAGTATAGGCAATTACTTATATATATAAAAAGTACATACATACGTACCTATATATATAGATATCTATATATTCGCATATCACATATATTTGACCACTCTAAAAATGGTTAACTGCTTTTGCATGTTTGAGCTTAAGTATATTATTTATTTATTATCATTAAAATATACATATATGATGAAGACGAATAAAAAACTCTTATTTACCATTTTAACAAATAATTTGGCAAAAGTGAATGCTGACTTAAAAACTAATATGTAAGTAATATAATAAATGAACGTGTTTAAATTAATTGGTTACGTAATTAAATTTGGTAGGTATAATATTATAATTAGATTCATGTCAGTAAGCAGCGGATTCTACATATTTTTATCAATTAACTTTAACGATTAACATATTTTGACGAACGGTTAGCCTAGTGGGTAGTGACGCTGCCTACGAAGCTGAAGGTCCTGGGTTCGAATCCCGGTAAGGGCAAATATTTGTGTGATGAGCATGAATATTTGTTTCTGAGTCTTGGATGTTTTCTATGTATTTAAGTATTTATATCTATTATATATATCGTCGTCTAATACCCATAACACAAGCCTTACTAAGCTTACTATGGGACTAGGTCGATTTGTGTAAGATTGTCCCCTTATATTTATTATTATTATAATTAGAAAGACATTTAGACAGTAGTAAGCTCTTTCTATGAGTACATTTTTCAATTTAGATTTAAACTTGACAAAGTCTTGTACATCTTTTATTTCTTGCGGAATATGATTATATATTTTAACTGCCATACCGTAGGGACCACAGTTAACCATTTTTAGAGTTCAATTTCACTTGACAAGACTTCTAATAAAGTGTCTCCTTATATACTAGCTCCATGGTTTAAACTACAAATTTGACATTTCTGAATCAAACACTGTTTGGCGTAGCTCAGGTAGTCACCAGCATTTTCAATTATGTGTTCGCCTCGTCGGTGGAAAAGCGACAATAAAATAGGGCTGCTAGTAAGCTTCCTAATTTTTTTATTGTCTGTAAAGTTATAACTCTTCATAACTACTATTCGAGCTTTGAGTAAAATTCAAATTATGCTATAATTTGCAAACACAAAACTCTTCAGCACGTGTCACATATTTAACTTGCATTGCCACTCGTGCTGAAGACGAGTTTTGTGCAATTTAAATTGCGTATGTATGCGCGAGCGTGTGCTAAACATATTTGACTTGGTCGTCTGGATCGGGTCTTACTGTTCGTCATGCTCAATCAATCAATCAATCTTTGTATGTTATGGCCCCATCGGTATTGTCGATGATTTCGCCAACGTCATCGTAAAAGCAAAGCAATTGACCGGTGACTTGGGGTGTTCGTCATGCACCGTCTATCTTTTTTCTTTTTGACGGTTAATGTTAAGTTTACTGTTGACCGCCACCGCAGGCCGCGCCAGTGTGTTTCAGTCTTTAACTGGTTAACTTTCCACTTTCCAGTCGCTGTGACAGCCAAGTTTAACTAGGCTATATCAATGAAATCTCCCTAATTGCTCCAAAGTCACTGTACCCCTCAGAAATTGGGCAATTTATAATAAGTAAAATTGAATAAGTTTAATAATTTTAGGCAATGGGGTAACCAATTTACAACCTCAATGTTTTACCATAACATAATATTTGTATTAAAGTAAATAATCTCTTCCACTCTACCCTTCGCACAACTCAATCAAATATTGGAAGGTTTGATGTGGTTGGTTTCCATTATAATATTCTAGCCACCCGCTCTGGCTTCGCAAGGCCTACTAATCGAACCATCTTTTTTTTTTATATTAATGATTAACGGCCGTATTCTACAAGCCTCATCATCATATCAGCCGAAAGACGTCCACTGCTGGACATAGGCCTCCCCCAAAGAGTGCCACAATGACCGGTCCTGCGCCACCCGCATCCAGCGGACTCCCGCGACCTTTACCAGGTCATCAGTCCACCTTGTGGGGGGCCTACCCACGCTGCGCCTTCCGGTACGTGGTCGCCACTCGAGAACCTTTCCGCCCCAACGGCCATCGGTTCTACGTGCAATGTGCCCCGCCCACTGCCACTTAAGTTTAGCGATTCGGAGGGCTATATCGGTTACCTTGGTTCTGCTGCGGATAGCCTCATTTCTGATGCGATCGCGCAGAGAAACTCCCAACATAGCCCTCTCCATTGCCCTTTGGGTGACTTTGAGCCTTCTTATGAGGCCCATAGTAAGCGACCACGTTTCCGTGCCATGTAGTACCGACTCCCATTTCAATCGGACACTTTACGCTCGAAGTTGTAGACGATTATATATACCTAGGACAGACTGTTCAGTTAGGTAGGTCCAACTTTGAGAAAGAGGTCAATCGTCGAATCCGACTCGGCTGGGCAGCATTTGGGAGGCTACAGCACATCTTTTTGTCCAATATTCCGCAGTGTCTCAAGACGAGAGTCTTTGACGTGTTGCCAGTGATGACTAATTGGTCTACAAGCCTATTTTAACTAAAATGGCATTAAAATTAGTTTGTCTTTATCTGTCACGTTGACATTTGTGTCGTCAGAAAGGGACAGAGGAAATTTTATTTAGCGGAGGCATTTTAAGTTTTATGAATAAGGGGGTAAGTATTTACGCTCATTACTAAATGGAGCACAGCTTTTAAAAAAGACACTTTGCTAAGAACTTTATTAGTGAAATTAAATTCGTTTCTGTAACGTAACGAAAATTAGCTATTTACTTATTGATAAAAACTTTTACATGACATTACAGTTTAACAACTAATGCGTCACAAAACTTAGACGAAATATATATGCCCTTAAAGGGTCGAACACACAGCACCGTCGCGGGCGCGCAGCGCGATATTTCCCTACCAACCGCTAGCGTGGTCAAACAGGCTGCGCCCCGTCGGCAACGCGCCTCGCTTCTGTCGCGCCCCGCCAGCCTCGCGCCGCGCGACCGCGACGGGTGCGCGGCGCGTCAGTGTGACGCCAGACAGCGGAGCGCGCGGTACGTACGTGATGCGCTGGCGGGTCGATGGCGCGAGGCCAGCGCGAGGCGCGCGGGACACGCGCGCGTTGCTGGCTGGTTGATGGCGCGATGCGCGCGTGGTCTGTGTGACCGGCCGTCCCGCGCGCATCACGCGCTCGTCAAGCCCCGCTACCGTCCCGCTGGCAGTCTGTTCGACCTTTAAGGCTGCTGACAAGCGACGAAACACAGACATATGGTGTTGCTTAGGAGTGTAGATATAGGTAACTCAGTTGCGACCGTTTCACGCGTTGCCTTCACTTCACATAGCACGTTCTAAGTCCGCGCAGCACGCGGTATACTTCAAACGTTTTCCTTGTGCGTGGCCTGACAGCACTGCCCACTCTGACCAGGTCTTGTATCGCGCAGACTGCGCGTTTTCATATCACGTCCACACTCCACACGTAGCTATAACGACTAAAGTTTGAACGCACTGGAAATTTTTCGCATTTTCATTGCTTTTATATCTGTAATCTTAACAACGTATTCTATATAATATATTTACTAATTATACCCAATTGCCCTACGCATCCCATGTGTAGAAATGAGAGTGAAACCCTAAAAGTGAACTTTCGCTCCCATTTGGGTCAAGCCCTCTTCGACAACTCTACAAAAGCCACCAATTTATTCCCCACTCATAAATCCATTGTGAATCGTTTCGTCGGAAATAATTAGGAACCTAACTGAATGGTGAACCTGGCTGGTGAACTCATACGTGGAAATATCATTTTACCATAAGTACTTATTGTAAGGTACTATAGACAAACTCCGCTAACTGGCCATCCTTTATGTGCATTATAATAAGGTTCTATTATAAATACAGGATGGTCAGTTAACTTTATTGGCGTTTGTTTGTACTACTAATAAATCCACGTATTAAATGTCACGGCAGGCAACATGTTTCCAACTCCTCAAGAGTTCTTCTTCAGTTTTCGCGGCAATGTCGCTTATGAAGCAATGTTGATGGATGATGTCGCCTGTCGTGACATTTAATACGTGAGTTTAACCGTGGATTTATTAGTAGTATTTTAGACATGTTTTACGAAAGTTTAAATTGGATTATTGTAAGGTTTTCGTGCCTGGCGACTCTCATCTCGCCATAAGCCTAACTACAACTATACGGACAAAAGCTCCGGTCGACTTGCCTGTGCTTCATGCGACCGAGTGTTTAAGAGTCAGTTCGGCTTCGCGAGCCGTATCAGGGCTCAAGCCCGCAGCTAGCTAGGGTCGCCGTCGCCGGCCACGCAGTGGATAGCTGTATAGACACCTATTGCAAGGTGACTCACGACCACATGTTATTCAGGTAATAATTAGACACCAATCCACGCAACCCTTGCCACAATTACAGCTACAGATACAGAGAGAAAAGTTTTTCCCAATATTCTTCTTTATATTCACATACCTAGAATAAGTTTAATTTAATTTAAGAATGGTGACGTCATTTATAATATTATTAATAAATGACTTATGACTTATGACAATAATAAATGATTGATTTGACGGCATGTAGCAACACAACACAAGATATAATATACGTAGTTATGAGAATGTTACATGCTTTATGCTTCTGACAATCCATTAGTATACTTTTTGAAAGACTTATGTTTAATTTATTATACCTACTAGCTTCCGCCCGCGACTTCGTCAGCGTGGACTCGAGATAAAACTATTCTATATTTTAATCCAGGCTATAAACTATCTTCGTGCAAAATTTCATTCAAATCGGTTCAGCCGTTTAATCACGCTTAAACGGCTGAACCGATTTGAAGGAAATTCGTGATTGAGTAATAAACATCCAAACATCTAAACTTTCACATTTATAATATTAGTAGGATTGATATGCGTTTACGCAGTAGACCGGCAATCCAAACATACCGGGTTTGATTCTCTTTCTGCTCCACTAGTATTTATTATACATTTCAATTTTTATTTGTGCTTTGATTTTTGTATCAATAGGTATTTATTTACTTACCGCGACTCCATCCGCGCGGAACTCGTTTATATCGTAGCTCCATACAAATGTTCATCCTACATTTCACCCCCTTGGGGGATGATTTCCGGAATAATAACTATCCTATGTCCTTTCCCGGGACTCCCTATCCCTATCCCTGTACCAAATTTCATCTAAATCGGTTCAGCGATTTAAGCGTGAAGAGGTAACAGGCTGACAGACAGACACACTTTCGCATTTATAATATTAGTAAGTATGGATGGATTCTAGTCATAGTTTTACCTAAAGGATGAAAATTATACTTGAAGCTCTCATCACAGCATAAATTAGTATCTATTGTTGCTCGGTTAATGATGAAAATAGCAGTGTTCGGTATTTTCTTAATCAACATAGTTAATTTAGCGGTCAGATTCAGGTATTTATATCCAATAATCGATATCGTCTGCTTCGGTACAGTCACCCTGAAAATATTATTAGAATATTGTTATCTAGCTCTTTAAGTTAGATAATTTATTAGACATTTTCCGCAACGCAGGCTTCGTCAATTGCGTAAAAACACATCCCCTAGGCACTTATCTGACAATGATAGAAGCTTGTAGATAGCTCCTATATAGTAACAATTTACAATATATAGTAAGGGGAAGTCCCTTAACGCCGGACGGCACCTGGTGCCGGACATTCGTACTATCTCGATAACCAATAACGCGAGCGATTCAAGGACAAGTATAAGGGTCGCGGGGGGAAAAGGGGGGCTCGCCACTGCTGTGGAACCTAGTAGTGTAAACGACCTAATAACAAAACTAAACAATAACCTCTTTCTAACGATAGGATATGCGGACGACCTAGACATACTGGTAAGCGGCGTGATCGTAAACAAAACACACTGTGTGAACTCACACAAACAGCACTGAAAATAATAGAGAAATGATGCAAGGAGAATGCCCTATCGGTAAACCCAAAGAAAACCGACAGAATTCCCTTTACACTTACACGAAAACTGGGTACCTACGAAATGCCAACTCTATTCGGCACAAAACTAACACTCGAAGGAGGTGAAATATAACACTAGATGAAAAACTAAACTGGAGCAAACCTAGACAGTAGATTAAACAAAGCAACAGTAGCCTTCTGGCAATGCAGAAGGATGGTGGGGAAGAGATGGGGCCTGGCTCCCCACATCATACTGTGGCTGTACAAAATGGTGATAGTACCAATGATAAGCTATGGTGCCATAGTATGGTGGCCGCGCACCCAAACTACGAGTGCAATTACCAAAATCCAGAAAACACAAAGACTAGCATGTGTCGCGGCTACAGGTTGTATGAGAACAACCCCAACAGCACTAGAAATCATGCTAGGACTCCTACCTCTACACATGCATATACAAAAGGAAGCGGCTGTGACGGCAATACGCCTAAAAATTCTCAATCTATGCACGAAACTAAATACATCCCGTACAAAGATCCATAACAGACTGATCACAAGCCATCATGATCATGGAGGCTACAATCGACAAAATACCATGAACTGCAGTCTTCAGGAAAGACTATGGTATATCACACGGAAGACTCGAGGGAGGGACTAAACCAAACGGACCTTAGAATTTTTACAGATGGGTCAAAAACGAACACGAGAACGGGATGTTGTGTGTTCTCAGAGGATTTAAACATACACATATCCAAACCACTGGGTGAACAAAACACGGTATTCTAGGCTGAATGCGTATAATTGAAGCCTGCAATGCCATAAAGAGACGACAAGTCGAGAATACAAACATACAGATACTCTCAGACAGTAAATCAGTACTACAAGAACTGAGCAGTGACACCATCACATCTAGTTTAATATACGAATGCCACAAAAACCTCACAGAGGTGTGCGCAGATAAAAACAACGTTACTATACAATGGATGAAGGTGCACAGTGGTTGAAGAGGAAACGATGCAGCGGATGAACTGGCCAAGAAAGGCTCCGAAACAACGGCATACGGACCCAAGCCAATTTTACCCCTGCCACAAAGCTACATATATAATCAACGGGACGTATAAACAAAATACCTACACCAAAGATAGTGGGAGGAGATAGACACATGCAGACAGACCAAAGAAATTCTGTCGAAACGCGACAGCAAACTCACAACCGCACTATTGAGGACACATAGAAACCAACTAAGCAAGATAGTTGGAATAATAACTGGACAGAACACCTTGAACAGACACCTATACAATTTAGGTATCACAGCACAGACAGCCCCATGTGCAGAGCGAGCATGGAGGCAGAAGAAACAATTAAAGACGTTCTACTAGACTGCAAGCAGGTAGAAGTATGCAGAAAAAAGCACCGAGGGTCTCCAGACACACTACGGGACGCAGTCAGCAACACCAAGGCACTCACCAACATTCTAGAGGAGCTGGGGTGGTTAGAGTAGCGCTACCCCACCGATTTCACGCAAAATAGGCACACTGGATTTCGACTTGCGAAAAATGCCCAGTACTACTAACTAACTGGCTTGCTTGTTGACGAAACACTTGATAATGTGGCCAAAGGCCATATTTGTTAGCGTCCAAAATAGTAAAAATAGTATAAGTGAACGCAACTACATCTGTGGTAGACGAAACCTGGATTTTTTTGTGAGAATGTATCAGAAAATGTACCTACATCGACATGTCACAAACTTAATATTTACACGCAAGAAGAAAGAGAAATTCATCATTTAATCGTTATCCGTTTAGTCATAAAAATACATAAGCGACTACTACCCTCTGTGTGAAAGCAACCACTTGTCCGGACCCTAGGCATCATCATCATATCATCCGAAAGGAAAGACGTCCACTGCTGGACATAGGCCTCCCCCAAAGAGCGCCAAAGCGACCGGTCCCGCGCCAGCGCCACCCGCATCCAGCGGACTCCAGCAACCTTCACCATGTCATCAGTCCACCTTGTGGGGGCCTACCCACACCGCGCCTTCCGGGACGTGGTCGCCACTTGAGAACCTTTCCGCCCCACCGGCCATCGGTTCTACGTGTTATGTACCCCGCCCACGGCCACTTAAGTTCAGCGATTCGGAAGGCTATATCGGTTACCTTGGTTCTGCTGCGGATAGCCTCATTTCTGATGTGATCACGCAGAGAAACTCCCAACCCTCTCCATAGCCCTTTGGGTGACTTTGAGCCTTCTTATGAGGCCCATAGTAAGCGACCACGTTTCAGTGCCATATGTCATCACTGGCAACACACACTGGTCAAAGACTCTCGTCTTGAGACACTGCGGAATATTGGACGAAAAGATGTGCCGTAGCTTCCCGAACGCTGCCCAGTCGAGTTGGATTCGACGATTAACCTCTTTCTCGAAGTTGGACCTACCTAACTGGATAGTCTGTCCTAAGTATACATAATCGTCTACAACTTCGAGCGTAAAATGCCCGATTGTAATGGGAGTTGGTACTACATGGGCATTTGACATGATCTTCGTCTTATCCGTGTTCATTCTTAGACCAACTCGCTCGAAAGCTTTACTGAGGTCATCGAGCATCGTACTTAAGGACCCTATTAATGTACCAGATAATCCTAGTTTACTCAGAATGAGACAGAAAAAGTAATTTTAAAAACGTCAGCTTGGCAATTACTCGGGCACTCAAAGCACAATTCATTAAAATTTCGCGCTTATTAGGTATTTGTGCATTGCGTAGAGCAAGGCACGGTATATGAAACATTTGAGATAAATTCGGTACTTCTCTCATGCTAACAATTATAATGTGGTATTTTAAAGCTGCCAATAGCATCATTGCACTTTACAGAAAAATAATAGTATAACAACTATGAACCTAAACGCCATATAAATTTCTTACCTGATTTTCCATAAAATAGTTAGAATATAAACTTATGACGTCATATAATACTATGTCAATTTATCTACGGTAGTAGGGTATCGTAGCATAGGTAAGTAGTGAAAGAGATAACTATGTGTTATACAGATAAAATCCCAATTTAAATGTCACAATGATAGGCAGCTGCGAGAGGCAGCACTTGAATTTACTTTCAACGTCAAAGAGATCTATACATTTTCTGCCTTATTACGAAGAAATGAGATGCAAATGTGTGTCTACACATTTGCATCTTATTTCTTCGTAATAAGGCAGAAAAATATGTCTATATTTTTGATGTCAATTGTACACTGTACATTATATTGAAGTGCTCCCGGTCTGGTCATATTGTGAAGATTAAGAGTGCTCTATCGATCTGTTGGTCACAATTTCTAGGCACATTTTATGCTTACACCGGGTATGCTTAACTTTTAAAAAATAAAGGCGATTCAAAGTGAGTTTAACCGGCCGTGATAACGAACGTGAAAATGAAGATGATTAACATTTTAACGAGCAAAATTAAAATTTATTTGTAATTTAAGGCTGTAGCAGACACCTCAAAATTCTGCATTATAAAAAGTTTCCTTTACAGGTGGCAATTTTTGCTATGAAATTTAGATTATGCCCTATATTTATGTATAAATTTAGTGAAAACTAAAATTATGAATTTTTATCAAAGGACAAATAGCATGGCAGATGTAACTGTGGCATATAATAGACGAAACGGATAATACAACATTTTTAGGATTAAGTCTAGATAATAAATTGATGTGTAAAAACCAAGTTGACACTATATGTAAAAAATTAAATAGATTCTCGTACGCACTGTATAATTTAAATAGAAAAGTAAGTCGGGCTGCAGTACTCGCGACAGCGATAGACAGCGTATAGACAGCGTATAGACATATCACGCATATGTAACAGCTACATTACGTCATGGGCTCATTTTCTGGGGCAATTCAACAGATCGAGAGATAGTATTTAAGGCCCAAAAAGTGTCTACGTTCTGTTTGTGGGCTATAACCCATGGAGTCCTGCAAGTCTTACTTTATTGAACTTAAAATATTAACTTTCCCCTGCTTATACATTTTTGAAATGGCTACGTATGTTAAGGCCAAAGTAAATGAATTCTCTGTTTTTAATAGTGTACGGCAGCGACATAAGATCGCAAATAACCAATCCAAAACAGCCTTACGAGCAAAAAGTGCATTCGGCATGGCACCGAAGTTATATAATAAATTACCAGACTCTATAAGAAGATCTGAAATGCCAGAATTTAAACAACATTTACGAGATTTTTTGACTCAAAATGCATTTTACTCTGTGAAAGAATATTAGGTTAAAAGCCTGACATGTACTAAGTATTTTGTAATAATATAATTAACTTTTTTACTCTATTTGCTGTAATAATTCAATATGACATGATTTCTGACATTAACAATGTAGAATATGTAAATTTATTTTTGCATGTTAGAAAATAATATTGATAACAATCTTTGTGGACGCACTAAAACGTCGGTGAGTTACCTGACTGCAGCTTTCAATGTCCAAGTGTCATTATCGAAAGTGTTATGCTATAGCAATTTCAACCTTGTGATTTAGAGATGGTAGCTATTTGTATGAGTTTTATTGTTACTTGCTTTATTTTATCTGGTCGGAGGATTTACGGTGGGCTTATACAATAGGAAACAGTCCCATTGTTCACAAGATAAGCTTTTAAGTGCTAAACGGACAGCTTATATAATTTCAACTATACATATATAAGCTTAATATGTAAAGGAGTTGCCCCAGTTAGGCCAAAGGATGCATTTTCGTCTCAAGCTAGGTTAGTTTAATTGCGTTTATTTTAATAATAATAAATAAATTGAACATTCCACTTACTCGTCACGAGAAAATCCTGATATTACATATCATAATAAATTATCAAAATACATTTTTCCTTTTTTAATTTATCTAATTTGATTTTTAGGATATAACAAGTAGTGAAATTACTTTATCATCGAATTATATTATAAAACGATATATGTTTTAAAACATATATGTCCAGCAGTATAAAATATACACCTACACGAATAAGTATAAATAGGTATATATACTACTTACAATACATAGGTACCTACAAATAAATACAAATTAAGAGAGTGACAAGTAATGACGTCTCAGCAAACTTTTGCAAATGGGCAGCGACTTGACACATCATAATTTTCATTACTTAACTAAGTTTCGGTCCTCATGATTTTACCATGGTAACATAACAAAGACTAATTTCGAGCGAAAGTAGAGCCATCCAATCAACAAACAATAAGTGTTGTCACACGTGTCAACTTGTCGAATTCGGTAGACGAAGGCGTGCCCGGAATAACTTGAGTGAATGGTGTGGCAGCCGACCATTATTCGACAGTTGAACTAAGCAATATCCGGGGTGGAAAGTTGGAAACATCGAACACCGCATGAAGGGCAACCTGAAATATTGGAAGTAAGTAGGCCATGGGTGAATCAAGTTTTAAGGTACTGGTTTTCTAAAGCCATATTAAAAACCTGTTGACTTAACGGTAACAAAATATCGTTCATATTGAAACGACGTCCTTTAGGGATCACACATGTAACACGCATGAAAACCTTTTACATTCCAGGAAAAACCTAACGCACACGCAATGGAAAAGACACTTTTTTATACAAAGCCTGGGGACAACGACGTCTACTGCGTCACCCATTATATTACTGTAATTATAATATTTGATTAAGAATAATCACCACAAAAAAATGGCCCAACAATCTGATTTATTAACAGCCTAGATGGCTTAATAAACAAATATAGAGTTTGTATGTTACAAAAATAACCTTAATGCGGAAAGGAGGTTAAAATGGTCCCTTATAAAGAGTTAATTTACAATATTAAAAACCCCTACTACTACACTATGTTTATTTACCGCCAAAACAAAAAAAACAACATTGTAAAAAAAGAAAATTTTCATTCTTCTTCTTCGTGTGAAGGGATGAAAGTAATGATAATTTATTTAATGATAGAAATTGAATTTGTAAATACATTACTTTTAGATACTAAATAAAAAATAATAAAACGAAAAAATTAAAACTAGTCCGTCCAAAAGTTCTGTCTGCGGCATGGACCCCATGACGCTTGCGGCATTTCCCCTTTGGACCGCAAGGGCGATCCTTTGTGAAAGGTACGCGCCAGCTCTGGGGTCCCCTGAGGCGTGGACCAGCTGCCACGACAGGGTCCTCATGAAGGCCTTCATGTCGGCTGACCAGGGTCCCATCGTTTCAACTGCAAGCGCCGCAAACTCGTAGTTCTGAACTAGAGAAGAGTATTTGCGGCGCTTAAGTAATTGGGCCTGATCAGCCGCAGATGAAATAATTTAAACTATATTATATTTTGCCAACAATCTTCATGGGTGTGCAAACTAATGTACCTACGCTATGGAAATGTGGGAATTGTTTTTTTTGGTGAATACTTAAATTTTTAATATCACTAATGGGAATATTTATTGTGCGGATTTGCTCCATAAAATTTCATTGAATACGCCTGCTCGATCTAAAAGACACTTTCCACCTATCTCACTTGAACGTACCTAATCTAATAACAGGCAAAATAGTTTCCCGAGTCGCACTAGTGCCACTTTGAATAGTTTGTCAAGAGATATGGATCAATATTTAAAAAAAAATGTGGGGACAACCTTACACAAATCCACCTAGTCCCAAACTAAGCAAAGCTTGTACTATGGGTACTAGACAATAAAATTCTGCAACTTGGCAATCACACAACTTTACTGCATTTATGGATTTTTGCATACCTAAAACTATGTAGTTATTGTGTGATTGCCAAGTCACAAAATTGTATTTAGCTAGCAAATAAAGAATAATAAGAATGCCTGAGACTTGGTACTACCAAATATGTCACAACTTTTTGCGGTGGAAGAGTTCCGAGACTTGGCCTCTTTTTTACATGATCTCACTTCTTTTTGTAGGTTATTGTGTCAATATCCCATTCAATTTGTAATCAAATGTGATAATATGGGATTACAAAGTTATTTGTGCAGTCGGTGTATCTAGAAAACTGGACTTAAATTGAATTTTTTTAGCGTCCCCTTGATTTATACACTAAACACTAATTGTACTCTAAATTTGAAGCTTCTATGTCTGCTAGAAGTGCCTTAGACTTTTGATGATCGGTGAGTCAGTCAGTGTTATAAATCTTAAACCGCTGGTTCAAATTGAATGAAATTTTAAATATATCGTGTTTATACAATGCGTGCTTGGTTAATGAAAATGCAGGCTTCTAGTTTTATCCACAACGAAGTTATAGAGGGGTCGAAAATGGCTTGAACTGCTTTGAGAAAAGGATGGTACGGCCGTGCCGCTGTTTTGCTCGACTTGGCGGGGGCACTGTCGTGCCCCCAGATTAAATTTAAATTAAAAGATGTGTCCCACTACGCTGGATTTTTGCAATGACAATCGATTTTTTTATGTACCAATAGTAGAAGGGGGCATTACCATATCTATAATACAGCTGAGACCAGCTGAGGGTTCTTCATCAGATACTTCAGACCTTCGATTTTTGACATCAAAGGAAGCTAAGTTTAGATGTTTGAATGTTTGGATGTTTGTTTCTCAATCACGCTTAAACGACTGAACCGATTTGAATGAAATTTTTCACGAAGATAGTTTATAGCCTGGATTAAAATATAGGATAGTTTTTATCCCGGGTCCACGCGAACGATGTCGCGGGCGGAAGCTAGTATTTACATATTGGGAACATAACGATGTTCGTTTTCCCAGATAAGTCATTTACCAAAGTTTCACTTATGCAAGGCCCTTTTTAGGGTTCCGTAGTCGACTAGGACCCTTATAGTTTCGCTTTGTCTGTCCGTCCGTCCGCGGATAATCTCAGTAACCGTTAGAACTAGAAAGCTGAAATTTGATACTAATATGTATATCAATCACGCCGACAGTGGTAAAATAAAAAGTTTTTTTTTATTAGGGTACCTCCCCTATACGTAACGTGGGGAGTGTTTTTTTTTCATTTCCACCCTAACGTGTGATATATTGCTGGATAGGTATTTAAAAATGAATAGGGGTTTGCAAAAATCATTTTTTGATAATGTTAATATTTTCGGGGATAATCGCTCCAGATGTAAAAAAAATGTGTCCCCCCCCCTCTAACTTTTGAACCATAACTTTTAAAAATATGAATATTTTTTGTAAAGGCGGTATAGATATATCTCTAATAGCTTGGTTGGGCTCTTGTGTTTTCTAATCAGGGTCACCAGGTACTCCAGATCTTCGAGTATCCTAGTTTTTATAGTTTTTCCTTTGTGGCCATTAAACCCTAACACTGTACCAAATTTCAGCTCTCTGAGTTTATGAGAAGTACTAGTTCTATTTTGATGACCATGAGTGAGTGAGTGAGTGAGTGTCATAAATGCGAAACTTTGCTTTCGCTTAACTTCGGAACTAAATGATCTACAGACTTGAAATTTTGGATTTTAAGTATGTGATTATAGCTTACTGGATGACGACAATTTCTGCGTTCTGGTCTTATCCAGAGGTTCTCAAATAGGGGCCTGAAAATGCGGCGAAATGGTTCCAGGAAAGGATGGTACGGCAGTGTTTGCTTCGCGCTCGACTTGGCGGGGGCACTGCCGTGCCCCCAGATTTCATGTTTTTGCAGCTTTTGGTACCTACTCCTTAAGTATAAATAAATAAATAAATAAATACTGCATTCATGGATCAATCAATCTGCACAGATCACGAATCGAACCAATAAAATTTGCAAGTATCTGCATAGGTAGGACCTATGCTTATTTGCAAGTATCTGCTTAAGTAGGTAGGACCTATGCTTATTTGCAAGTATCTGCATAGATAGGACCTAATACTTATTTGCAAGTATCTACATAGGTAGGACCTATGCTTATTTGCCAGCGTTGTAGTTTAAAACAAATCATACTTTTACCTCTGGGTTAGAAGGTCAGATGGCAGTCGCTTTCGTAAAACTAGTGCCTACGCTATCTTGGGATTAGATTCCAAAGCTGACCGGACTCCTTAGAAAAAAAGCCAAGAGGAAGATGACACAAAAAAAATATTGTTCAACCGGTATTTACCGGTTCCCTGTTTCGTCAGTTTCACTATCGGGTCGTCGCCAGTTCAATATACTAAGACGAATAAAAAATCGTATCGGATTAGGCACTAGCCCTTTCTTCAATCGAATGCCTGCAGCGCCTTTCAGAAGCATTGCCAATTCGCAACGCCAACCAACATCTAGTGAACCAGCATAAGCTGACCTTTGATCGCTCTTAATTGTTACCAGTTTTAAGGCCAAACTAATTTAGACAGGTTGAGGTGCGATAGGTTGCGAATCTCCAGTCAACATGATTAGAACGCGGCTTTGTGCCCTTGTGGGATATCATTACCATAATTAATTAGAGCTTTTGGGTTACAGAAGGCATGTTTCAACGGAGAAGGGCTTAATTTGCATAGGAACTGGGTCGACTGTTATGATTGTACGTGTTTTTAGAGAATTTTAGTTTGTTTTACTCAATATTATGAAAATGTTCTTAACGTGGGATCCTTTGTTGCTAAATATGAAAGAAATAAAGTTATATGTAAAAAAAATCATTTTTGATACAAGCTTTTATTGCCAACTATACTTTTCTGTACACCCTCATCAACTACTCGTTTAGACGATTCTAACGAGCCTCGGGGTTACAAGTCCTGAGTTCCCATGGTCACCTTCTGTCTCCATCATCAGATCAGCTCGATGATAGCATAATATTGAATTGTCATCAAATTAAATTTAAACCCAAAATTCCAGCTCAATCGGTGATACGGTACGGTATTTAAGATATCTGCTTCAAAATTGAGTTGCAAGATTCTACCCGAACAAACATAGTTAATACTTACTTTTTTTTTATACAACGAAGGTGGCAAACAAGCGTACGGCCCGCCTGATGGTAAGCGGACACCGCAGCCTATAGACGCATGCAACTCCAAAGGAGTAACATGGGCGTTGCCGACCCTTGATATGTTTGAGGATTCACCGAGTTGACAGCTGAAAGAACAAATTCCCTCGCTCTCAAGCTGAGAGCGAGGGAATTTGTTCCCGCGAGGTTGCGTTGTGTTGAGAGTCTCAACACAACGCAACCTCGGGAGCTCTGGCTACCTTGCACACCTCCAGGAACACAACACTACTAGTATTACATACAATGCAAGTTAAATAAAAGCTTTTTCAAACTTTTTTTACCTTTTATTACTAAAAACTTAACTAATATATTTTCTTTACACGAATGTTTACTACGTTTTGGATACTTTAAGTGGGCTTCGGCTCTAAGACGGTTAAAAAAACACGTTGTATAAGAGTTATCCCACTTCTATTTCAAGTATGGTTATCAGACATCAGGAATTTTCCTGACATGTCAGCAAAATTTGGCCATTTATCAGGAATGCAACAATAGGAAAGTCAGGAATTTTGAAGGTTTTTTTTAAGCGCCGTACCTGTATACATTTTTTTTCTTTTTGCAAGTTAATTAAACAAAAAAATATGTACAGTCAGCTGCAGATAAACATGCCGCCCCCCTGCACAGCTTTTTTTTATACTTATAATTCTTTCTTTTTTGAAGTACAGAACCGTAAAAAAATGTCATGAAACTGGAAAAACTAATTTCCTGAACAGCTGAACAACGGAACTACTTAACAATAAACAGCAATATCGGTATACGAGTTATAAAACTTAAATCTCTCTAAAGCTTTATCAACTGATTCGCAGCCCGGAATATATTAAGGCTCGTAAAAAATCCGGGATCTTTATTACTGGATCAATTGACCATTTATGACAGTGGTGTGACGTTTGACCTGTTAGCAATTTAACAACTTATAATAAACACGAGTTAAGCGACGGTAGCCTAGTGGTTCAGGCAAGCGGCGGTGGTATCCCGCCTCGTACCGATGAGTTTTTCGGAACTTATGTACGCATTTGAAATTTACAAATATAATTTCGGGGGCTCTTCAATGTTTCTAAGTTCGACAAAAAATCATTGTGCACTTTTTGGAATAACAAGTCGTTTTGTCAAAAACCTATCTTTATACCGATTTTCGCAATTTTCTAATAAAGGGTTATATTCGTTTTATAAGGTAACTAGCTTCCGCCCGTGACTTCGCCTGCGTGGTCCGTGGTCCGTGCAAAATGTCATCCTAATCGGTTGAGCCATTTAAGCGTGATTGAGTAACAAATATCTAAACATCCAAACTTTCGCATTTATTATATAGGTATTGGTAGGATACATATCTGAAGTTACGTATAAGTATCAGCCCCACCTACGTAATCTGTATAATGAATAGACACGTGCCACTTCTGCCACAATAAGTCTTCAGCAATTTGTTGCCTCCACACGCAACTTTTCTTACTTTGAAGGTTCACATGTTTCTCGTTAATAATACCACGTACGGCTGAATAACATATCAATATTCACTGGAAATGATTAAAGCTAACATTAAACGTAACGTTCAAAAGATATATAAACGATAATGGCTCATTTTCAATCAATCAACAAAAAAAAATGTATAGACAAGAGTACAAAATAATGTCACATAAAAATAGTAGGTACCAATCATGCTTTACCATAAAATGCCGTATTTTTTTATAACATATCATGTATGCAGTTTTTTAACATTTTAGTGAACAGACACGCGATACGACACTTAGTTAAAAAAATAAAGTATCGTATTTACCAGTCTATTCAGCAACTGGAAGTGTGTAGCTCAGGGATGCCGCGGATGCGACTTTTTAGACATCCGCGGATGCGGATATTCCTAGGCTCACATCCGCGGATGCGGATGTGGATGCGGATCTTGTGGAAAAGACTCAAAAACATAAATACGCAACGTCTTTAGGGTCACGCAGTACTCGAACACGTTGCGACTGATTTACAATCGTTGCAAACCTAAACGCATCACCAACAGCGAATCGTCAGATTACAGAAACGAAATGAAGATTCTTATTGACTAATCACGAAATACTGAACACGCGCATGGCACGCGCCGTTTTGGCGCACCCTATCTGGTCGTGAACTGTACTACATCCGCATCCGCAAAAACTCCGCATCAATGTTTGCGGATGCGGAGGCGGATGCGGATGTTGAAAATCATGCGGAACATCCGCGGTTGCGGACGCGGATGCGAATGTCTGCAACATCCCTGGTGTAGCTTTATCTGTAAACCATTTGCCGCGGTTAGGCAAAAGGATGCCGGTCCGAATCTCGGTACGATATTTTCATTGCACGTATTTATTTTAATAATAAATTGAATACTCCACATAAAGTCACGAGAAATGCATTAAGTTTCGATCAAAAAATATTTTTTGTACGGTCGCCACCCAGATACTTCCGGGCGGTTTGGGCGGAGGTTACCAAATTCGGAATAAGTTTAATTCTGACTCATCCAGATTCTTATTTAGTCAGGTTCCGAAAGTGTCCAACTCCTATGAGGTCGTGATAGTAATAAGTTGAATACTGGTTTTGTCAAATTCGCTAACGAATAAATTCTGAGAAAGTCAGATTTTAAGTAAGTTCAATTAGAACGAAAACAAATTATGGCTGCGTCGAATTCATTAATAAAGCCTTTTCTGATGAGGTCAGATACTGGATACGTTTAATTCATTCATAGGCTATTTCTATTTTAGTTAGATTTTGATTACGTTAAACTCTCGTAAGTGACATTTCTAGTGTAAGTCAATTTCATGGTACGTCATGCGGATACACAGTCAACCACAATTATTTGTAGCATATTTTAACGAAAAATGAAATAATAGTATTTTCGTCACAATTGCTGAAAACGAGTTTCTCATGGCATCGATTTAGCAAATACTCCTACTTTTACCGTATCACAACCTACAATACCGTAATAAAATAACCTGATAGTGTTTTTTTTATTTTATCAATGTCCTTTTTGATATACAGACGAGGCGTTTTAATTTAGTTGGCTAGAGATTTTTTTATTAATTAAGAATGGTTGTTTGTCTTCAACGTGACTATAAAAGAGGAAAGAGGGTGTCGTACTTTATATGTAAGTCGGAAGTACTTAAGTATCCCCACAAATTCTAAACAATTCTAGCTATTTTTTTTGTCATATCCATTGTTATAATTCAAAATCGAAACGCTCTCTTGTCGAAATCGAAATGAAAATGATTTTACTAAAAGATTTTTCACACTACTAAATCATTTATTTGAGCCGTTCGGCGTAGAGACCCTCGGATCGTGGGGACCAAGCGCGCACCGAATCTTCAATGGATTGTGCAAGCGCTTGGTCGAGGCTTCACGTGACCAGAAGGCTGGCTTTTACCTTACCCAGAGGATCAGCGTTGCCATTCAACGTGGCAATGCTGCCAGCCTTCTGGGCACACTACCGCCTGGCAGCGACCTGGGGCATTTTTTTACCTTTAGTTTTAGTTTTATGTACCTAAGTAATTAATTATTTACATCGGTTATATTTTTTGTTGATTTAATAATTGAGTTTTTAATTCGCGGTTAATAATTGAGTTTTTTTAATAAGTTAACGACTAAGGGAAATCCCATTCAGCCAGTGATACATTACAGCCAAAATTTAAAAAAAGTTATGTATAGTCTGTCAAACAGCAAACTAAAGTATGATATGATATCCCTATGTAACAATAAAAAATAAAAAGCGTATGAAACGCGTATACTCATCTTTGACTTCCTTATGAGTTATACAATATATTGAAAAGGGACGGATATATGATAGTTATTTCTCTTTTTAGTAGGGTGGAGGTTTCCATAGATAAGATAGAAATGACACGAGAATCATTCGAATAATTTCAAAGCCAGCGTTGCTAGCCCGCGATTTTTCAAATTTGCCGCCTTTTTTAGTGACAAGATTTGGTTGACCGTATATTTCCTTTAGTTATGCTAAACTGGGCTTCTTAAACTTGTCCGCATTAAAAAACAATACGCTGATAAAGGGCTTTTTTGTTCGTTGTAAAATTAAAAAATCGAACATTGAAGCAGCCAAGCAATTATTATTTCTTGTTGAATCAAAGTAAAACACTCAATGACGTGTGTATGATTTTATAAATGATAAGATTGATAAGATACTGTCGTATTTATAAGCCTTTTTTCTTGTCCTTCTCGCAATAAGTATTGCAAATCTTACGAGGCATTTAGATGTACTATATTTCCACTGAAATATGTGGCCGGCAACTATAGGTGTCCCTCTCTTACTCACATCTTAAAGAAAGAGACATTATTGTAGTAAAATATGCTCCGTCTAGAAGTCTCATTACAATGCAGTGGTTGTGGACGCCTGTCAACAACCGACATACGGTGAAAAAGTTGTGAAACAACAATTGTCTCTTATTTAGACAATACCTGTTTCACAGCCTACAATTGTCGTATTTTCTTGACAATTGTAGCACCTGTCGACTTGGTGAAATAGGGGCCTGGTCTTATCTTATTTTCTAGCTAACTATACTTGACCTTCGCAGAAGGCTTATAACTTAGAAAATGACTAATTAAGACTTATCCTTATTAAGAATTCCCTATAATTAGATTCAGCCGTAGTAAAGAAATATACTTAATCAGATTTTGTTTTAAAAATAAACATTTCTTGTTTGAATCTGTCTTTGTTCCAATCTGACCTAATACGAAAAACTCCCCGACCTACTGAGAATCTGACCTACCTAGAAAAAGATTAAATAAGAATTTGCTGAATATAGTATTAGAAATGTTCAGAAACAGACTCACTCCGAATAAAACCTAATAAAAACATGATCTACCCAGAAGCTGACTAAATAAGAAGCTGGAAGACTCAGAATTAAACTTATTCCGAATTTGGTAACCTCCGCCCAAACCATCCGGGCGGCCAAAATGCTCACAAATATCTGAACACGTCTCTATTGTCGAGGCATTAGAGACGTGTTCAGATATTTGTGAGCACTTTGGCCGCTCCGATATATCTAATGGCGACTGTACAAGCTTTGGTTGCTAACTGGGTTTTTTTTCACAGTTCACTGTTTTTTAAACCCAGAGGATTTGAATGAGCTACTCTTAAGTAGATATGATCACCTTCTGTCTCCGCCATCAGACCAGCTTCATGGTAGGTATAACTAGCTGTTGCCCGCGAGTTCGTCCGCGTAGAACTTGTTATCGTTTTAGAAAAAAACATCATCATCATCATCATATCAGCCGAAAGACGTCCACTGCTGGACATAGGCCTCCCCCAAAGAGTGCCACAATGACCGGTCCTGCGCCACCCGCATCCAGCGGACTCCCGCGACCTTTACCAGGTCATCAGTCCACCTTGTGGGGGGCCTACCCACGCTGCGCCTTCCGGTACGTGGTCGCCACTCGAGAACCTTTCCGCCCCAACGGCCATCGGTTCTACGTGCAATGTGCCCCGCCCACTGCCACTTAAGTTTAGCGATAAAATATTGATTTTTAATTATTTAAGTTGCAAGATTAATTATCGCTGTCCCAAACAAACTTCTACCATCTTAAGGGACGATTTCCGAGAAACCTATCCTATATCTCTACTCCAAATTTCATCACTTTAACTTGCGAAATCTAAATTGAAATGTCCGTTTTTACAAATATAAACATTTTAAGTATCTATATAGCCATATAAACCTAAATAAACCTCTCAAATAAAAAAAGACCGGGTTGCACCGGCAGAAGTGAAACCTTGAATAATTTTTATTTTGCAAAAAAAACCATTACATATTCTACTTTAGATACAGTTAGGTAGGCAAGTAATTTTACTTCAACAGAAACGAGCTACTTACTGCTAGGAAACTAGGTTAGATTAGGTTATTATTTGGCTACTTACTTACGGTGTCAAATGCAACAAGTAGAATTTGTGAAAGTTGAGAATTTATACTTAAGGCAGGTCGGTGTAGGTACGATGACGAGCGAAGCTAGGAGGAGTGTTAGGCAGAACTGCGACCATACAGCGCGCGAGGCGAGCGAGCGGAGCAAGCGTGCCGCGGCAGCGGCCGGCGAAGCGCCAGAACCGATTTTTTTAAATATTATACTTACTGTTACTGGGTGTGTGATATTTTGGTAATGTATAAAATTGCCAAACATATTATTTGATGTGATGAAAAATGTACAATTGACTCTTAATTATTGAATACATTTGACGTTATGTACTTACTTATTGCTAATTGAGTGTTTGTCAAGTAAACGTTTATAAAATATGTTTCCGTCATACAAATTTTGCACCCTTATTTAACCCCCTTAGGGTTAGAATTTCCAATATTGTTACGAGCTGGGGGGGGGGGATAGATAAAATAACATCTTTAACACGACAGTAGATTTATTCTGCGATTTAACCAGGGCAAAGAGTCCACACATACTAACACTGACTGTAATAAAATAGCTCACACAAGTAACGCCCGAGTCCGCGCCTACTACACTCGCGGGCAAAGAATACGGGTCGATAAAATACCGTCATATTTCCTAAAATAGTGCGTAAGAGGTTGTACAGTTAATCCTGTCATGATCTTTATTTAATTTTACATATAAACTGCTAATAACAGTAAAAAATATAACGTTACCAGGTTTAAATCGGACTCGTAAAAACCCATGAAAAAAAACAACGTTAACGGAGCGAGATATCGCAAAAATCGTGATTTTTGGATATCGATATTTTTATGATAGGATCCAGGAAATTGTTAATACAGTTGGGTATTGTAAAGAATATCATATTATGTAAATAAAACAAGTACTAAATATTTTAAAAAACCTATTGCAGTTATTTAATTTAGGGTGACCCGTATTCTTTGCCCGCGAGTACACAGTACTGACACAGCGAATACTTCACTGTTACTTTGCACTAGACCACTTCACTTTCACCACTTATTTCCACCGTTCTTCTTCCTCCAGTTCTCACCCGGTACTACTCACTTAATAGTATCTCACTCCAAGAACTCCACTCCAAAGACTTCACTCTCAATACTCCACTTCGATCACTAACTTAAGACTCAAAAACTGCCTTGTACCGCGAACGTGATCCCTTTATATGCCCCTTTCCGAAGATTCTAGACCATTATTTCGTTCTTCATTTCGTTTCTCATTTCACAGTAATTTCGATCTTCATTTCATTACTCATTTGTTTTGAGAGACTCCAGATAAACGTGCTACGTCCACGTTTCTCGATTATTTCAAGCCCTACATTTGTCTATAAATTTCCGTAAGTATCGTAAGCATTCTATTCGCTTACTTTTTCCAGAACATTCCATGCTATACTCGGCGTACTATGAATTTAAAACATACAAAAAGTGCATGTCAGCCGCTGGGCTCGAACCCGGGTACATCGACTCCAAGGCAGTCGACTGTACCTCTGGGCCACTGTCGACTTACACACAGTCGGGGACATGGTGAATTTTGAAATACCTTAACGGCGTGTCAGTATGGCAACAAAACTGTTATTGACCCCGCCGTCGTAACAATATATATAGATATTACTATTATTGCATCACATATTATTAATGTACACACAGAAAAAATATTACCTACTTGAATCAAGAAAGAAATTAGGGAGACCGTCAATAAGTTAAACCTCTTTATACTCAAGATGGTTCTCTCGGACCAATAGGAACAAAATCTTGGATCAAGATAACTTCGCATCATTCGAAAATCAAATTCTTGGTTCATAACTACTTATCTCGCAACAAGTATGTATTTATTTTTTACTTTAGCAACCTAATAAAACTTCCTTTTATCTATTATACCTACACTCGTGTAGCTATAAATTAAACATGATGCAAATTATTCCGGTTGCTTACGTTTGTCGGAGCAGAGCTATGGGGTAATAAATACGAGTGATTTATGCCCCCTTCTTACTTTTAAGAACGACGTAAGTGCCAGGTAATCCCTATGAAGTTACTGCTTCTATTTCAAAACTGTCAGCTGCTAATTCACCGCCGTAAACGTTTGCCTGCCTGTTTATCGTGCAAATAAACAAAGAATTATTCAGAGTACAACAGGGTAGAGAGGCTACAGAAAACAATTGAGTATAAACATGAAAAATTGTTATATACGAGGGGCACACTGAAAGTTTTGCGTAACTTTTAAATAAAACAATTTAAACAAAACTAATACATTTACTGCTTCTCAAAATATTCTCCCTTGCATTTTTAACATTTATTAATCCGCTCGAACCATTTTTCAAAGCATGATACCCAGTCGCTTGACTGCATGTTTTCGACGTGTTGGTTAAATGTCGCCACTGCATCTTCGGGCGTCTTAAATGTTAAACCTCTCATCAAATCCTTGATTTTCGGGAAAAGGTAAAAGTCACAGGGTGCAAGATCTGGACTATAAGGCGGATGAGCCACGGTCTCCACATTTTCGGAACTCAAAAACGCTTTTGTTTTTTTTGCAGTGTGGGGGGACGCATTATCATGATGCAGGAGTATGCGGCTTCGTGGTCGTGTCTCGCGAACTTTTTCAAAGACTGTGGGCAAACAAGTTGTGGTGTACCACTCGGCATTTACAGTTCTTTTATTATTTAGAAGGACTGTGCAGACATGGCCACTTTTTGAAAAAAAACAAGCGATCATTTGTTTGGCAACGCTTTTGGCTTGTTGAATTTTTGTTGGCCTACTGTCACCTTCAAAGACCCATTCACTAGACTGTTGTTTCTTTTCTGGATCGTAACAATAAATCCATGTTTCATCTCCTGTTACAATGTTATATACACCATTTGAACATCGTTCTTATATTTCCGCAGCATTTCTTGGCACCAGTCGACACGTGCCCGTTTTTGGCCTGAAGTTAGTTCATGAGGAATCCACCGACAACAAAGTTTCCTGACTTTTAAATTTTCGTGTAAAATCTTTTGTATTTGACTCATACCAATCCCTAATTGTCCTCGAATTTCGTCGTAAGTGATTCGTCGGTTTTCTTCTATCAGTCGTCTCACAGCAGCAACGTTTTCTTCAGTGACCGCGGTTGACGGTCGACCTTCACGAAACTCGTCATCGAGACTAACACGGCCCCTATTAAATTCAGCGTACCAACGTCTCACGGTGCTCAGATGTGGTGCTTCAACACCAAATGCATTTTGAAGGCGAGTACTACACTCATGCGGAGAAAGAGAACTTTTAAAATCATAAAAAATCATTGCTCTAAAATCTTTACGCGTCAAATCCATTTTGAATGCAATCGGTTTATTTCGAACTGACAAAAAAAACAAATGACTATCGATTTCCCTCCAATATTTAGTACATTCCATAAACAAAGATCTATATTTTTTTTAATAATCAATTCGAAATTGGAATGAGTGCGAATAGCCAGGAGTGCAAAACTCTCAGTGTGGCCTATGTAACACGTTATTCTGCGGGTGACCAAATTTGTAACGCCATGCAGAATAGTGTAGCTAGAGTCATTGCGCATATTTCCTTCCACTTCCCCATTTGGCAGGGTGAAATCTAAGAGACATATTTAGGTTAGCTTAGAACTGCGACCCCAACAGAAACGAACTGCTCACAGAAATTTTATTAGGTTAGCTTAGAACTGTGACCCCTAAAGAACCGAATTGCTCACAGAAATTTAGGTTATGTTGGAACTGTGATCCCTACATGTGGGCTATAGCAGAAGATAATTATTTAATAACGGAGAACATAAATACTCAAATAATAAGATTAAATGTTTTAGTGTACACAGCCATTCTATAAACATTTCGAATCTGTTTGACATGCGCAGACTATAAGAACAGTGAAATGTAGAACTTTATATGCGTCCAGTGCGCCGTTCACAACTACTACAAAAATTAAACCTCTTGTTCTCCTTGTCCAACAGGTGGTAGCAAGCGCGCTACCCGACTGACGGTGGCCACAGCGATCGGGATCTGGCTGCTCGCGGCGATGCTCGCCACGCCGGCCTATGTTGGCTCCTACGTGAGGACCTTCGTCGTCAATCCTACTACACAGGTAAACATCGTACTGTAAGGATTTAGGTTCCAATCTGGTTTTTTGGTTCAAATGTATCCACCCGTCGTATTTCTATCAAGCCACTCACTCAAAATGTACACGTCTGATTTGTATCAACCCGTTCCAAATTTACCAACCCGTCCTAAATATATCCACCCGTCCCGAATGAATCAACTCGTTCCAAATGTATCTAAGCGCACCAACTTTAATATTATGGTCCCAATGAGTCGAAGATACGTTCTGAAATTGGGCCACATTCTATCACTGTATTAATAATTTACTTTAAACACAAAGTTTTAATCGACTTCAATTTAGTACTCCGCCAAGCCACGAGAACATTTCCACATTTATTTTCCAATTTACCACATGAACTGATTTTCGAAAGCAAATGCGTTGCATATTAGAGAAAAAACCTAATCGCTGTAGGTATGTGGGCCGATAATATTTGAGAATTCCGTCGATTCCACAAGGATAACTTCCTTTGGCACTCCATTAGTTGCTATTTCAACGGATTCTTATCAGAATCTGTGACGTACTTTTGTACTTTTAAGTACATAATTGAAGAATTTCATAAGTCATCTGTGATCTTCATCATCAATTCCACTCCACCAAATTTATGATTTCCGGGTGTAAATACACGAGTTATAATAGAAAATACCAAAATCACTACACGCGTGCCTAATTGAGGAGTTCCCTCAATTCCTCATGGATCCCATCATCCAACTGGATTTTTGAAAAAATGGGAACCAACCTGGAAGCATATACTTAGATACAAAAAAAAATACGAATCGGCTCATCAATGACGGAGTTCTAAGGTAACAAATATTGAAAAAAAAAGACCTGGTTGCACCCCGGGAGTGCCGGCAGAGGTGAAAACTCAATGACATTGTTTTCAATCAGACCACGTGTCCGTCTAACGGTCTGTCCTGTCTGTTAATAATTCAACATCATTTTCAAAGCTTTTAGCTTTTTTAAGCATAAATCCCAAAAATCCGCATTAATATCGAAATCCCGGGATTGGCATTCATTATCGGAAATCAATCCCGGAATTGATAATGATCCGTTATTGCATGCCCTGCCCATGTTTCAACCTAACAACAAATAATAAATCCTGGGATTCCGATATTTCGATATTGGTCCTTCTCAATACTGATATTGAAATACCGGAAAAACCATACGTATGTTTAAACATACGTATGGTACGGCTGATATGATGATGATAATGATGATAATAACTTCATCATCATTATCATCATCATATCAGCCGAAAGACGTTCGCTGCTGGACCCCTCCCCAAAGAGTACCAAAGTGAGCGGCCCTGCGCCACCCGCATCCAGCGGACTCCCGCGAACTTTACCAGGTCATGAGTCCAGCTTGTGGCCTTAAACACTAATAACACACTACACGCGCCGCGTATTCCGGTACGTGGTCGTCAAGAACCTTTCCGCCCCAATGGCAATCGGTTCTACGTACTATGTGCGCGCGCGCGACTTCCTCCGCCGCCTCCTCGAAGTCACGACGTCATCGCTATGCTGACGTCGTTGCCGGACAGCCTGTCGCAGCCAACCAGAGACGCACCTTCAAAAGTGCGTGAAGATCGGAGTCCTCCAAAAGAGAAGGCCCCTCGCACCGGCGAGGGGCCTTCTCTTTTGGAGGACTATATGATGTGGATGTGGGTTTCACGTCGGTGTCAAGAAAGCGCAAGCCGCGAAAGACAGCCGGTTGGTTCTGGTCTGCGGGTTGCCACACCTAGTAAGGCGCTGTACTCGTCGCGCCTGCATTTACTCTGCCACGGCTGAAGACATGGTAGAGTTTATTCACCAGAAGACTGGCTACTAGCTGAGGGTTTTCCAGCTGCGGTCGCGCCACTACGTGCACTTCAGCTCGTTTATGGTGCGCGTAACTTCTGACTTCTGGCCGAAGGGTGTCGTGTTTCGGCGGTTCCGGGGCAACCTACCTAATTCTACACCGATCAATCGATCGTAGTTTTGTAAAATAAATACTAACTGCGACAATTCTTCGACCAACTGTTTTGTCAGGAACCTCTTCTTCCGCTTCGAACGATATTTGTAACTGAAAATATATTGGATGTGTTAGTTTACAATTTGTCATGTACATACATATAAAGCACCGGAGGTAAGGAACCAACGAGATAAATAGAATAGACTATAAAAATCCTGTGATAAATCAATTTACGACGCAACGACAACGCACACGAAGTTAAAACAATGTTATTCTAGCTAGGTAGTCAATACAAAGGATAATATTGATATCTGCATAATTCAATTCAATTCAATTCAATTATTTATTCTGCAAATAGGCCACAAGGGCACTTTTACATGTCAAACCGTAATTTACAATAAAATAATAATAATAATCTTACACAATAATAATTTAAAATTATATATAAAAGGTTAACAAACTAAATGTCACTAAATTAATGTAAACAAAACAAAATTGCAAAATATGACCATTACATTCGATATAAGATCTGTATCAGCATTAACAAGAAGTTAATCATATTAATTCAGTATTCCAGAGATGTATAGTCTCTGAGCTTCCAAATACAATTAATAATGATTCTAATATTCTAAGAGATGTATACGGTCTCTAAGCGTCAAAACAAGAAAGGAACAATGATGTAATATTGTCAGAGATGTACAGGGTCAATAACAATAAAACGTGTCAAGATCAGAATGATGTCTCTCGTCAATACGATAATAATAATAATAATAACACTAGTATGTAATTAGTTAACTATGTACTATGCCCTTGCAAGCATGAACAGTCCGGACTCCACAAACAGCACCCGATCACGAGTATGACGCATATCTCAGCCATCGCCTCCCTCAACCATATTTTAGGGAAGGTGGCGACCCGATCAACGACGCCACCGTAAGCAAGGCCCTTTAAGCGAGCATGACATATTCAAGCCACCGGACATTGATAATAACAAAGATTAAGCGATTTGTTCGGCGAGAAACAGCATTTTGTGCTCTCTTCTTACATAAAACGGAACAGTTATTTCAGGTAGGTACTTATAATGATTACGTGTATTTGGGTATATTCCTAATAGAATTAGACTACTACTGGCTTAAAGGCATTTTTGTCGTTTAAGAAATCGTTGACAGTATAATACGCCTTGCTCAGCAAATTACTTTTAACATGAGACTTAAATTTACTGAACGGTAAATTAACAATTTCGGTGGGTATTTTATTGTAAAAACGTATGCAGTTCCCCACGAACGACGTGCTAACCTTGCGGAGACGACTAGCCTTCACTGCGATCTTGTTTTTACTTCTGGTGTTGTAGTCGTGGATATCACTGTTGAGTTTGAACTCATGAAGGTTTTTCCGCACATACATGATATTCTCAAGAATGTATTGGCATGCTACAGTAAGAATGTTTGCCTCCTTAAATTTGTCCCTGAGAGAATCTCGAGCTTTTAGTTCGTATATGGAGCGTACAGCTCGTTTCTGTAGCACGAATATGGTCTGGATATCAGCCGCTTTCCCCCACAACAGGATTCCGTAGGACATAACACTGTGGAAGTAACTGTAGTTCACCAGCCTGGCCGTCTCAACGTTTCTTAACTGTCTTATGCGTCTTACTGCATAGGCTGCCGAACTAAGTTTTCCAGCTAGGGCGACGATATGCGCATGCCATTGTAGTTTTGAGTCCAAGGTGATACCTAAAAACACTGTTTTATCTTCAAATTCCAGTTCATCGTCCTTTAATTGGATCTTGGTATTGTTTACCTGCTTGACATTAGGTAAAGTGAATCTGATACACTTTGTTTTCTTGGAATTTAGCAGTAAATTATTTGCTGTAAACCATTTCACAACAGTGTTGACCGCATCATTAATACCATCGAAGCTTTTCTCTTTCCTGTCTACCTTGAAGATAAGCGACGTGTCGTTAGCGAATAACACTATATCATGTTTATCTTGCAACACATTTGGTAGGTCATTTATGTATACATACTATCAATAACCCTAATTAGCATGAATCACCTACTTCATGGATACCTTCTTCCTCTAATAGACTAAAATACGGATAGCACGTCCCGGGATTTTCATTTCTGGGACTTACTCAGGCAACCCTATTGCATTTTATCAGTGTACATTTACTTTCATAAAAATACATACACTACTAGTAGGGTATAATAATATATAAACCACCTATCAGTTCATAAAAAATAACGAAAGTATGGACAAAAGGTAAGTCCCGGGATTTTATTTCCGGGAATTACTCAGGCAACCCTATTGCATTTTATCAGTGTACATTTACCTCTTCAATAATCTTGGTCAATATGAAATGACTGGATGGGGGCCTTTATTCCTTATAATGTATCCCGTACGATATTGTTGACGACATTTTATTTAGTTTTTGGCGATCATTTACTAAGTAGGTGTACTTGTAGCAATTTAAGAAAATAAGTAGGTACAAAATATGTCCAAATATTTGAGAAGTTCAATTCGAAGTTCGAAGCATAAAGAAATAAGCATCTGCACCGATGGCGATGGAAAATCATTAGGTATCTAACCAATCTTTTCGTACGCCGCCGCTATGGGTAGGGAGGTATTTATCGTAACGCACGAAGTTACGCGCGAGGTAGGTAGGTATTTTTATATTTATAAGGATAAAAAGTCTATTAGAACTTACTCGTTACTTTGTCAGCGGTTGATAAAATCGGAGATTCCATTTGCAGTCTGTAAATAAAGATAAATTGTATTGTGTTACGTAGGTAGGGGCAAAACAGCATATAAGTCAAATAATTATACTCACTCCATGTAGTCCGAAGATTTAGTTTTAAGATTTAGTATAGTATTGTTCGGCTGTGAAAATATTCAATTTTCTCATTTTCCCGAAGAAAAAAAGCAAAAAGTTTAGACGTGCTGAGATTCGTACTCTCGACACATTTGAAGGTCGTCTTTATTCCTATCGCTGAAACCATTGCGCTGCCAATGCTTACCTATAGCAGGTGAAATTCTAAAGTATATGCATAGTGAGGATTGTAATGTTTATTCTTAGTAATCATAAAGCTAAACAAATACTCTTTTCACTGTTTAGTAAATATCAATTTTTACTTACGTTAGTTCCATTGCTTTTGTAATCGAATAATATCTTAAAATATATGTTTTTGGGAAAACGTAGTATTGGTCCGTCAGGCACGACCGCTCAGCGATCATTGTCACATTGCGAAAGAGTGACGGAGAAAGACAGTCGATCTTTATACGATTGAATTTTTAAATTATAAAAAAATTGCCTCAAATGATTGAAATTTGGAAGCTGTCAAATTACTAGTTTAGTTATGATTGATTTTGTTCCTTTATTTCATTCATAGTCTCGTAGTAAAAAAGCAAGTAAAGTTGGAGTAAACATTCGAATTTGAGGTTACTTTGCGAATTAATTGTATCGAGCGAAGTGTTATGAATCGTGTATCGAAAGCTGTGTTATTAAAGATAATATAATCAAGAATGATATATATTTTTCCCACGTCTACAAATATCAACGTTTCGTAGATAAATTGGATAATTCTTGGGGTATTTTTGCATATCAGGCTCAGTGAGCGGCCTTAAATTAACAAAGTGAATTGTGTGCCCACCTAATAAAACCTAATGATCCCGAGCTGCCAAGTAAACACTGTTTCGTAAAATACAATATTACCCATTTTATTATCTTAACATTGATAGTTCTGTAAATTTAACGAGCCTAAAACCAGAATCCGGCTCCTATTCGCAAATATTGGAGTCCAATAAACGTTTTATTGATAGGTCTGACTAGATAGAATAAATAAACATAGTGTTGCGAACATGCGGTAGGTAGTTCCTACATCTGAATAACCGAGGGCACTTTTGTTATCTGTACTTTCCTTTGCATACTCAACAATTACACCAAATAGGGGTGTAGACACTTAATGAAATAATCAATAATGTCATATTTTTTTGAAAAAGGATTGAAAATGTAGTCAAACGCGGCCCCCCGGCAGCATCCTGTAATGTGACGTCACACACTGTTTGCGTTTTCTCTCTCTAACAAGCAATATTAAAACGGTTGTAGCTTCGTTATTCTTTGAAATATCTGAATGGGACTTTCGTTTCTAGGCATATTTTTTTGCCTTCTTTCATATGGAGTAATAATAATTTTCGAGTCTACACCCTTATTGCCAAATCTTGGGATCAGGTGTCGAAACGGACCCCGGGCTCCTTTAGGGCACAACCGGGAATAACGTTAGGAGGATTATGTTGAATGAATTCTTATGAACACAAACCCTCGGGTTAACTAGTGTAAATCACCTTGCGTCTCCATTATTAGACCAGTTTTATGGTGCGTCAGTTTAGCATCCGACTTAGATTATTCTACAAAATTTTACTCGATGAGACTTCGGGAAGGTCAGAATCGACGTACACTTACTAACGATGGAACTAACTCACACAGGCAATAATATAAAGTTTATAAAACCCTCATTTGTTCCAGTTCCTGGTCTGCTACCCCTACCCCCCGGAGTGGGGGGCCTCGTACCCCTCCACAATGGTGCTGCTCCGCTTCTTAGTCTACTACTCGCTGCCGTTGGCCGTCATCGCGCTGTTCTACATCCTGATGGCGCGCCACCTCGTGCTGAGCACGCAGAACATGCCGGGGGAAATGCAGGGGACGCAGCGACAGGTATGTGCAACTCACTGCCGCTGGCCGTCATCGCGCTGTTCTACATCCTGATGGCGCGCCACCTCGTGCTGAGCACGCAGAACATGCCGGGGGAAATGCAGGGGACGCAGCGACAGGTATGTGCAACTCACTGCCGCTGGCCGTCATCGCGCTGTTCTACATCCTGATGGCGCGCCACCTCGTGCTGAGCACGCAGAACATGCCGGGGGAAATGCAGGGGACGCAGCGACAGGTATGTGCAACTCACTGCCGCTGGCCGTCATCGCGCTGTTCTACATCCTGATGGCGCGCCACCTCGTGCTGAGCACGCAGAACATGCCGGGGGAAATGCAGGGGACGCAGCGACAGGTATGTGCAACTCACTGCCGCTGGCCGTCATCGCGCTGTTCTACATCCTGATGGCGCGCCACCTCGTGCTGAGCACGCAGAACATGCCGGGGGAAATGCAGGGGACGCAGCGACAGGTATGTGCAACTCACTGCCGCTGGCCGTCATCGCGCTGTTCTACATCCTGATGGCGCGCCACCTCGTGCTGAGCACGCAGAACATGCCGGGGGAAATGCAGGGGACGCAGCGACAGGTATGTGCAACTCACTGCCGCTGGCCGTCATCGCGCTGTTCTACATCCTGATGGCGCGCCACCTCGTGCTGAGCACGCAGAACATGCCGGGGGAAAAGCAGGGGACGCAGCGACAGGTATGTGCAACTCACTGCCGCTGGCCGTCATCGCGCTGTTCTACATCCTGATGGCGCGCCACCTCGTGCTGAGCACGCAGAACATGCCGGGGGAAATGCAGGGGACGCAGCGACAGGTATGTGCAACTCACTGCCGCTGGCCGTCATCGCGCTGTTCTACATCCTGATGGCGCGCCACCTCGTGCTGAGCACGCAGAACATGCCGGGGGAAATGCAGGGGACGCAGCGACAGGTATGTGCAACTCACTGCCGCTGGCCGTCATCGCGCTGTTCTACATCCTGATGGCGCGCCACCTCGTGCTGAGCACGCAGAACATGCCGGGGGAAATGCAGGGGACGCAGCGACAGGTATGTGCAACTCACTGCCGCTGGCCGTCATCGCGCTGTTCTACATCCTGATGGCGCGCCACCTCGTGCTGAGCACGCAGAACATGCCGGGGGAAAAGCAGGGGACGCAGCGACAGGTATGTGCAACTCACTGCCGCTGGCCGTCATCGCGCTGTTCTACATCCTGATGGCGCGCCACCTCGTGCTGAGCACGCAGAACATGCCGGGGGAAATGCAGGGGACGCAGCGACAGGTATGTGCAACTCACTGCCGCTGGCCGTCATCGCGCTGTTCTACATCCTGATGGCGCGCCACCTCGTGCTGAGCACGCAGAACATGCCGGGGGAAATGCAGGGGACGCAGCGACAGGTATGTGCAACTCACTGCCGCTGGCCGTCATCGCGCTGTTCTACATCCTGATGGCGCGCCACCTCGTGCTGAGCACGCAGAACATGCCGGGGGAAATGCAGGGGACGCAGCGACAGGTATGTGCAACTCACTGCCGCTGGCCGTCATCGCGCTGTTCTACATCCTGATGGCGCGCCACCTCGTGCTGAGCACGCAGAACATGCCGGGGGAAATGCAGGGGACGCAGCGACAGGTATGTGCAACTCACTGCCGCTGGCCGTCATCGCGCTGTTCTACATCCTGATGGCGCGCCACCTCGTGCTGAGCACGCAGAACATGCCGGGGGAAATGCAGGGGACGCAGCGACAGGTATGTGCAACTCACTGCCGCTGGCCGTCATCGCGCTGTTCTACATCCTGATGGCGCGCCACCTCGTGCTGAGCACGCAGAACATGCCGGGGGAAATGCAGGGGACGCAGCGACAGGTATGTGCAACTCACTGCCGCTGGCCGTCATCGCGCTGTTCTACATCCTGATGGCGCGCCACCTCGTGCTGAGCACGCAGAACATGCCGGGGGAAATGCAGGGGACGCAGCGACAGGTATGTGCAACTCACTGCCGCTGGCCGTCATCGCGCTGTTCTACATCCTGATGGCGCGCCACCTCGTGCTGAGCACGCAGAACATGCCGGGGGAAATGCAGGGGACGCAGCGACAGGTATGTGCAACTCACTGCCGCTGGCCGTCATCGCGCTGTTCTACATCCTGATGGCGCGCCACCTCGTGCTGAGCACGCAGAACATGCCGGGGGAAAAGCAGGGGACGCAGCGACAGGTATGTGCAACTCACTGCCGCTGGCCGTCATCGCGCTGTTCTACATCCTGATGGCGCGCCACCTCGTGCTGAGCACGCAGAACATGCCGGGGGAAATGCAGGGGACGCAGCGACAGGTATGTGCAACTCACTGCCGCTGGCCGTCATCGCGCTGTTCTACATCCTGATGGCGCGCCACCTCGTGCTGAGCACGCAGAACATGCCGGGGGAAAAGCAGGGGACGCAGCGACAGGTATGTGCAAGTTTTTTTTCATACCACCAGCAGGGTAGCACTGTCAGGTGAGAGTTCATCGAGTTATAAAGTATACTTAGAGCAGACATTAGTTTGCGCACCTAACCCACATCTAGTGGGAGTACCATTGCAAGTCTGCGGCGGGCGCTTGTACTGAATTCCAGTGCCCGGATGGAAGACATCAATTAAAAAACCAGGTGGCCAGTCGATACGTATTATTAGTAAGGCATCGCGAGAAATCTAAGTATCAAAGTCTACCAATCACGTTTATTCATCATTATTTGATTGGAGGATTTTAAAAACTGCCGTCATACAGGGCTGCAGTGCTGCTAGCTTGTGACATAATGCATTTGAGAATCCCATATTCTTACAAGATTTACTGTTGCTGGTGTGCTCGCATAATATGGCTAAAGTAACCAATTGACGATGATTTGGAGAAATTTACAAATTGTACACATATTACAGAATTTCCCGTCATCGATTTCTAGAATTCGTCACAAGTTCATGATCATCATTAATTTAAGAGTTATCCTCTTGTCGGTGGAGTATTTTCCCTTTGATTTGCTGATACGACACGACACCAGCTTTTTCCTTTATTTGGTCTATATAGCTGTGTCGTGGTCTTCCCCTGCCTCTCCTTCCGTCACAAGTTATGCAGAATTATATGCACAAGTTTTATGAAATTGTTCGTTAATTAGTAAAACTTTCACGGAACTGTTTTTTTTTTAGTTATATGGTCTACACAAAACTTTATGAGACAGCACTTAGGTTGTAAATTATTCCTTCATTTTGTGTAGGTACATCCAAATTTTAGAAAATAACTTGAGAAAAAAAGAAGAATGAATAAGAATGCAATAGCTTATTTACACCCTCCTGTTAAAGTGAATCGTAGACAATACACATTATGATACTTTATTTAAAGGATCATTCAGACTGGCAAAGTTGCCAAGAAGAATCGTATCCATAGCTCACAAAGATTCAAAAGACATTCGTTTGACCTTACCACAAGCACACAAACTCGTCATGTTTCTTGCCAGCACTTCAACCATTCATAAGGAGGCGTTACTTGGCAGTTTCTTCCGAATAAATCATGAAAGGTCGTATATTTCTGTGAAAACCACGCCAGTTATGTCATTATAGAACGAAGTATAATACATGTCGTAGCAAAAGTTACACAATAGTAACATTTCGGTACCGTATTGGCGATCGCCCAATATTCCTTTTTGTTAAAGTGGTTGTTTAGCGATTTTTTGGAGTCATTGTCATTTTAGATAGAAATAGGAAAAAAATCTTTTACGTCGTTAAAAAGCAATTTATGATTTATTTGTCACGTTTTGAGAAGTTCGTTTTTACCGTGTAGTATGTAACACTATTATTTAGACGCCATTATTATTATTAGTATTTATACTTATATATATATTTATTTTATTTTATTGATTAAACTTTTGTATCAAGACCTTAATAAGTATTTGCTGCTACACAATTAAGAAAATTAATCATTAGAGGCAGTTTTTCCGAAAACATCCAACGCTGAAAAAATATTCTTAACAAAAACGATAAATACTGAAGTTTCCAAAGAAGTACATATTATTAAGGGGCTCCACGCGCTTTTAAACTAGTGTTGACGAGTTTTGAGTTGATATTCCTCCGTCAGAACTATAGACATATTTATGGCACACACGCTTAACTGTTCTTCAATCCTTTATTTAAAAATGTGCATGGAATTATTTTGGAAAAAATGTTTTTTTTTAAAGATTCCTTCATTCAAACATGGTACAAAAAAGCGCTGTTTTTGATATTAGTATATAATTAGGTTATTAAGTTTTATATATGAAATCTGGGTACACTACATAATTCTGAAGTCACTTGTCCGAAAGCATATTTTTTCTGAATTTCATAATTCTACATATAACTGTTCCTTATTGACGTCTCTAACAACCCATGAGATATTTTTATTTTTACCATATTTTCACAAAAGTTACATCCAAAGAATCTTTTTTTTTGTTTTTTTTGGCCTAAAATTGCCAAAGTTTGGTGCCATATATCTCGAAAGCTGTGAGTTTAGTAAATATGAGACCCTATTTCGGTAAACCTTGTTGTTGGTAATGCTATAAGCCATAAAAAACACGAAAAAACGGACAGTTACGAAGTTCATTGGGAACTAGGATCCCCTTAAGCACTTTCATTTATAAAATATGACTCCTTGGACTTTGTTTCGAGTACGAGTCGCGAGCAGTACGCAATATTACTTAAATGGCACCCGGGACGTCCCTTCGGGATGCCCCGTCGGCGTCCATGCTTATAGAGTGGAGCTAACCTCCAAAAAACTAAGTGAAAAAAAAATGGTACCACCGAGCCAATCTGATAATGGAGACAAAACTGGACCTTTTGAGATACGGAAGCCTAAAACGAACAATCGGCAATAACAGCTTAGGTACCAAACGTGAAATTCTTCACCTAAACAAACTTATTTCACCTTTTACATCTAAAACCCCGAACAGTTCATTGCCTATTATTAGGCACATGGGTATATATATACCGAAACATACCCATGTCGCAGAAACTGAAAATTAAGTTTTCGCGAATCAGTCCATCCGTTCCGGTCCGGATCTTGAATTGGAATCCGGTCAACCGGAAAGTTGCAACGAGTGCCAACTCGGCAGACCCTTTCATAAACCGGTTAGCAACAGCAAACTAATTGATCCTGGGTAAGTACTTTATAAATGCGATAGTTTGGATGTTTACAGGAGTGGATCTTAGTTACTCAAATACGGCTCAACGAATTTGTATGGAATGGGACGCCGTCAATAGGGTAATTACCTCATGTTAAAATTATTTTTTAAACCATCAAATTATGCCAAAAAAGTATTAATTACAAAATATAATGAAAATCATGAAAAGATATTATCATCATTTTCCTGGCGGGTATACTCTTGCTTGCCAGAATTTCATTTGCCCGAATTTTATCTGCCATAATATTCAAATGCCATAATGTTGTTTTCTATAATTTCATATGCCATACTCATTGTTTACCATATTAATTAAATGCCAGAATCTCTGTTTTCCATAATATCAATATCAATAATCTCATTTTCAATAATCATTGTAATCCATAACTATCACATGCCATAATGTCATTTGCCATCCATCTCTACATCCATAATATTCATAATGTAATAAAGTGGGTACATATTGCAGAGTATATTTTTTTTTAAAAAACACCTCGAACATATCCGCGATCCGAGTCGGTTTTGCCACAAAGTCCCTGTTCAAAGAATGGACATCAAATAAACTTTTCTCTGAGATTAACCAATGCCAAGATAGTGGTGTACCGTAGGCAGTAGGGGGAGGGGGTAGAGGCTTTTTTTATAAAAGAGCGGAAATACTAATAATATCGTATCGAACATTCACAACATTCTAACGGTTCGCAGAAATGTAGTTTTTGTTATGGCACACGAATATTCGGTCAAGTAAAATTATTTCATTTAAGATGATGGCAAGTAAAGTTTCTGGCATACAACATTATGGAAAATAACATTATGTCAAATGAATATTATGGAAAACGAAACATTCGGGCAAATGAAATTCGGGCAGACGAAGTTCGGGCAAATGAGTATTATAGAATATGACCGTCCGGCAAACATTAGACAACCCTTCTTGGCGTTATAAATAAATAAATAAATAAATAAATATAAGGGGACAATCTTACACAAATTGCACTAGGCCCATAGTAAGCTCAATAAGGCTTGTGTTATGGGTACTAGACGACGATATATTTAATAGATATAAATAATTAAATACATAGAAAACATCCAAGACTCAGAAACAAATATTCATGCTCATCACACAAATATTTGCCCTTACCGGGATTCGAACCCAGGACCTTCAGCTTCGTAGGCAGCGTCACTACCCACTAGGCTAACCGGTCGGTTATCCCGGTCGTGCCCCTAAAAAGATATTTGTTTAGAAATAATATGCATATTTTGTCTAAGAGGATAAAGCTACCAACATTATCCTGAAGCTTTTATAGGAATAAAATTGTATAACAACTATGGACCTAGTCACAGTATTTAAAGAAAGAAAGAAAGATATATTGATTCACAAACACACAGGACACACATATTATTTCTCGACCGAAGCAGCAATTTACATTTTCTATACAACGATTAGTACAAATAGCAAACTGTGACGTCATACTTCTGTCAATTGGTATGAATCGTTTCGACTGCCGCCAACGAGGTCCGCCTTTCTACAAAAAATTGTTTCTCTCCAAAACTGTTTGGAATCGCATCGAAAAAAAACTTAGGACACAAGCCTATTGCGCCTGTGGCGGTCTCCGTCGCATCGCACCTACGAGTATATCTACCATTAAAGCGGTCACTAGTAAATTCAAAAAAAATTCAAGAACTGCCAAGTTTACTATTACCCACCACCGCAAGCCGCGCCAGTGTGATCCAGGCTTAATAAGTGTAATTTCTTTTGTTCCCACATTTGCGACTGCAGCACGGCTAGCACGCGACGGCGCGCGAGCTCTCTCGATTTTCTCGCACTATCCGTCTCTCTTTTATTAGAACACTTAGAAGAAGAGGTATAGTGCGATAAAAATCGAGAGTATGTCGCAGTCGTCGTGTGCTAGACGTGCTGCTGCGACAACCTGTGGCAAACAAAATAGCCGAAACTGCACATGATAATGACAATAAATTATGAAGACACATTACTCACTATAACGTGCCAGAACCAACGTGAAACACATTAAAATGTGAACATGACACAAAAGTGATGAACCAATTGAAGCATCAGACCTTACGAAGACTTCAGAAGCATGCTAGGTAATGCCACAGAATAAGTGATACCTTGTTTTTAGGGTTCCGTACCCAAACTACCCAAAGGGTAACAACGGTTCCCTATTACTAAGACTTCGCTGTCCGTCCGTCTGCGATAGCTAGACAGTTGAAATTTTCATAAATTATGTATTTCTGTTGCCGCTATAACAAAAAATACTAAAAACAAAATAAATATTTAAGGGGGCCTCCCATACAAACTTTTTTTTTACTGTTCTTATAGATCGAGTCCGACTCGCACTTGGCCGGTTTTTTTACACGGGGCGACGATGATGTGGTGTGAGTCAAAAAACCGCTTGGAAACCATATCCGCGTGACAGCCCGCATCCCGAGGCGCTGCACGCTTTGCCTGTCCATAAACACTGTCTGACGCATTTACTTACTATTATTACGTATAGACTGGCCACCAAGACCATTTTTCATCATGTCTTCCATCAAGCCGCCATCTTGAGATTCTACTAGAGTATGTTTACATGCGCAAAGTTATGGCAGGGGATGTCTAGGTCTATTCTATCCATACTAATATTATAAATGCGAAAGTGTGTCTCTTCACGCTTTAACCGCCGAACCGATTTGGATGAAATTTGGTATAGAGATAGTTTGAATCCCGGAGAAGGACATAGGATAGTTTTTAATTTGTTTCATTTAAGGGGGACCAATGGGGGGTGAATGTTTGTATGGAGCTACGATTTAAACGAGTTCCACGCGGACGGAGTCGCGGGCAGAAGTACTATAAATATAAATGGTCTGATGAAACCAGAGTGATTACTTTTCTGAGTGATTGATTATTAATAGTTGTGATATCATATTTTATCTTATAACGACACGCCACTAAGTTCTGAACTTGACTATCGAGTCATCGCCAAACAATTTATCATAGTAACGACTGGATACATTAATATGCACTAGTTTATTAGTGCTGATATGAAGATGGAAGACAGATGGAACTTTTCGTTCAAATATTTTTTATGGAAATATTGCTTAATAACAAATAATTGGGTACTAGTCTCCGTCCGCGTGGAACTCGTTTATATCGTAGCTCCACACAAATTCTCACCCCCCGTTTCACTCCTTAGGGGATGATTTGCGAAATAAAAACTATCTCGAGTCCTTCCCGGGGCTCAAACTATCTCTTTACCAAATTTCATTTATTTATTCATTTATCAATATACATTGTGTCTGAAATTAAATGTCAATCGTAAAATAGAAACAAAAAACAAATTCTATTACAATAAATTGTCAGTATCAATTATCAAGTACTTATATTTTCAAAATCATTCATTATATGTCAAATATCAAATAGAAATAAAAAACTATGTCTAATACATCAAATTCGGTTCAGCGAGCGGTTTAAGCGTGAAGAGTTAACAGACAGACAGACAGACACGCTTTTGTATTTATAATATTAGGCACTTGTCCCACCACCGGCGAGTAAGCGAGTGTTACTACGTGCGACTCGCTCAAGCGAGTAAGAATTACTATGAGAGTACTCGCTACTCGCCGGCGGTGGGTCAAGTGCCTTAGTATGGATTGTTTAATCACATCACCTAAATACCGCAAAACGAACCCCAAGTTCTAACAGCAATGGCGAAGTTCGAAACTGTACGGTAAAGTACGGCCAAAGCAATAACCGCTTGCGAACCTAGTTAGTTTTCTGTTTAGCTTCAACATTCTAGAAGCAACAGTAGCCCACTGGTTTAAGTACGCGGCAGTCAAACGGCTGTTGCGGTTTCGAATCCCGGCTCATAATATTACGTGTTTACTATTAGCTTGTAAGTGAAAGAAAACATCATGCATAACATTTCGTACCTATTATCTATATGAATCTGCGTAAAAACTCAATGGAGCACGTGAAGTGGAGACTACTGCCCATTCCCTCTCATTCACAATATGGTGCCTACGAGGGCTGTTCGATAAGTCATTTTAAAAAGTAAAAAAAAAAATATTTTTTTAAACAATTTACATTTATTTCTCAACATAGTCGCCTTTGAGGGCCAAACACTTGTTCCAGCGAGTTTCCAATTTATTGATCCCCTCCAAAAAATACGTTTTGTCGAGTTCTTCAAAATAGCCGTTTACACCTGCGATGCAGTCCTCATTTGTCAAAAATGTTTGCCCTCCAAGCCATCATTTCAGATTTGGGAATAGGTAATAATCGCACGGAGCTAGGTCCGGCGAATACGGAGCATGCGGAACCAGCTCGAAGCCGAACTCGTGGATTTTGGCCATTGCAATAGCTGACGTGTGCACTGGGGCATTGTCTTGATGAAAGAGGACTTTCTTGGGGGACAATTTTGGTCGTTTTTCGAACAATTCGGCATAAAAACGGTCCAATAACTCTGCGTAATAACGGCCAGTGATAGTCTTTCCCTTTTCCAAGTAATCAATCATAATGATTCCTTCGCCATCCCTGAAGACTGTCGCCACCACCTTCCCAGCCGACAAAACAGTCTTGGCCTTCTTTGGGGCACGTTCACCAGTCGCCATCCATTGTTTTGATTGCTGTTTTGATTCAGGTGTATAATGAATGATGGACCCAAGTTTCGTCCACAGTGACAAATCGACACGAAAAATTCCGAGGATTACGCTTCATCTTATCCAAACATAGTTTTGAAATTCGCTTTCGTTCGCGTTTTTATTCGATAATTTGCGAGTGATCACAGTCAAACAATTTTAAACTGACAAAAACTTGCTCCTTTTTCTGAATTCTTGACAGTCATCATTTGAAAGATTGTGCCTGCCAGTGTTAATGCCAAGTACCAGAAAAAAAGGTTTTATAAATAGTTTTTAAAAGGACTTATCAAACAGCCCTTGCCAAGCAGTGGAACGGATAATGTACGTAATAGCTAATAAGGCAATTATCATTTTTAGATGACAGGGGTCTACAATGTTTTAGTAATTTATGCGTAAACGGTGTGAAATTAGTTAATAACATCATTTCAAAATAAACCAAATTATATTGTGGTGAATGGACATTCATTCGTTCAAATTTAATGCATTTCAGTGGTTATTACTTACGAGTAATCAATCGGTAACCAAATTGTATACAATTTGGTTAGTTAACCAAATTGCGATTTTAGCCCAATCACGTGTTCTTTTCTTTCGTACTTAATAATAATAATATAATGCCGCTTTACACACTCCTCGAGAGCGTCTAGCCGAGTCTCGGGCGAGAAGCTCTCGACGAGAGAAAACCTTGTACACACTCGTTTCGTCGTTTGAACAGCGGAACAACCCTTTGACTCGGCCGCAAAAAACGACACGCGACCGCGGCGTACCGAGGCGAGACCCGAGCGGACGAGACAAGGTGAGAGCACCATGTATACACATACACACTCGTTCTCGGTCTGTCTCGGGGTGTCTCGACGAGGGTGTACAGCCGGCATAAAGTCAACCCAGTATGTATATTTGGAAGCTCTTCTGTTTGCAGAATAAAACGCCTCACTAGTATAAAAAAATGGAAATGAATCCGACTCGCTCGTGAAAGGTTCCGTACTATTATTTTCCTCGGAAAGTGTTAGAATAGTGTTAATCGCTGTTATTTTTAGTTGAACATATTATTTTATACCTGCTTAGCTAATTAGATATTTTTCATGATGATTGTAAATATTGGACATGTATAATTTTGTTTCACGTAAAATTGTATTGACGTTTCTCTAATATTTGGGTAGTTAATTGTAATAAAGTTATTACATCTTTTTTTATATCGTAACTGAGTTTGTTTTTGATTCGAGAAGTTCAGAGAAGGTCTTCGATGGAGTAAGGTCATCCAGAACAAGCTTTAAAATTCAGAAACCCGTATTAATGACTACGGAAATCCAACTGAAATAAACTGCTTAATTCATACAATAGGTATTATGTTTCCTACTATACAAAGGTTGTCTGGAAGAGATCGCTTTAAAGCGATATGACCGCCTGTTGTTACCATTATTTATTTACCAATTTTATTGTCAGATGTTTCTCTCTTGTCGTGGTGCAATAAAGAGTGTTTGTTGTTGTTGTATATAGCGTTTATCATCCAGAGCATAATTTCGAATCGATTGGTACCTCATTCATCATAATCGGTTTAGTATTTTAAACCCTACCATGGAACTGCTAAATTCATATCCCTTCCTCGCGGTTTTGCCGTAGTCGCGATATTCACTCTTACCTCAAGGAAGGGGCTCCCATACGCCAATGACCTGCGATCTGAATCCCTCAGTTTTCTAATGCTGTTTGTAGCTTACTTTAAGCAATATAGTATCCCATATTTACTTCAAAGTTCATTGTTTTCGAGATATTTGGCATCAAAGTTGAACAATTTTAGGACAAAAATCTGGTTTTCTGGCAATGGCTTTTGTGTTAATTAGTTTAAAATGATAACTCTAGACAAGTTTTTAGAGACGTCATAGACGACCCCAAGTGTGTAGATTTCGTATATATGTTAGATCTTTCACGTCAATTAGAGATACGAAATAAGTGTTTTTTTAGACAATGTTAAATAAAATCATACAAAATTAAGTATTCGTTTCTTTCTAAATCCGGTAGACGATTGAAGAACCGATAGCCGTTTGGCTTATAATTCTATCTGTAGTGCAATAGTAGGAGATACGATTCAAAACTTGTCAAAAATCGATGAAAACCTTGGGTAGCCCCATAAATACATCCAGATTAAAGTTTTCGGAAACATAGCCACCTATTTTCAGGTATCCTTACAAAGAGACGCTAACGCGCACGGAAAACCATCGCATATACGAGATCCCATGTTTTTATACGGAACCCTGAAAAGACTCAGTAGCATTGATAGCTTTGGCAAAGCATGCTGTAGTTCTGCCAAGAAATCGTAACAGCAATAACAACAGGGTTACGGGAGTTTTTTTTATAGTGCATTGGTTCGCCCGCGGCTTTGGTGTGATTTATATTGGTTTTATCTTAATATGATACGGCTTGTATAGTCAGCATCATATAGTTAGTAGCAGCCCAAAGTAGCCAAATATTTCGGTACATATCTTTATTACTGTAACAATAAGGCGATTCTCCCACTGCAGCGCGCCCCGCCGTGGTGCGCGGAGCGGCAGATTTTTTACACGCGCATTCACACGCATTGCCGCGTCGGTAGTGTGAAGTGCTAGGCGTGTTTTCTATATAAATTGAGATTCTTGCATACGATGGTAAAATCTGCCGCTCCGCGCACCGTGGCGGGACGCAGTGTAGTGGGAAAATCGACTGTGGGTATTTGGCTACTCTGGCAGCACCCAGTAGCTGGTGCTACTAGGTTTAAAAAACGCATGAAATATAATTTGACAAAATTGTGAGGAAACCGGTCTAATCCCAGCAAGGTCTAGGTTTCCTTCTTGGTTAGAAGGTCTTACACCACATCTAGAGCCGGAGGATGATGAGAAATGTTGATCTTTTTAATACCTAGCCTATGAAGTTAAGTTTGACGTTTGACGTTTGAACATCGAAGGGAATATATTTATGTGACGAGCCCGAATTATATTAAAATCGTCCGTATATGTTTACCATACCTACATAGACAGGGTTTCGAAACCAATCGGGAGGTCTAACCGAAGTCACATAAGTTTATTTCGGGAACGAGATGCAGTTCTTTTTAGAGTTTCTAAACTTTCTAATCAATGTAGGATTTCTAGCTCTACGTCATCAAAAAGAACTTTGTGTAACTTCGGTCTTACGAGAATATCATTGCGATCCGATTTAGAAAAACTAGGTATTTTTTCAGTAAAAAGTTACTAAGCAGAAACGTCTGCTATCGAAATTCCAAATTCCAATCAGTGAAAAAAAAAAAACTCCACGAGCGGGATTTGAACCCACGACCTCTGCATACCGTTTGTGCATTTCTAAATTTTTCACTTAGAGTGGAAAAACGGAAGGAAGGAAGGAAGGGACGGCCCGCAAGCTGTGTCGCGGCGATGACTATCCCTGTCTTTCTAAGCGTTCTAATTAGAAAGGACACAGCCCGCGGGCCGTCCTGTGTCACCCGTGGTGAGATTGGTTTGATTTATAGTCCTCTCGGACCAATTTATGAAAAGGATTCTCGGGGTCAAGATATACTAGGAAACAGTTGAGACAATATGCTTCGTGAATGCAAACTTGGCACATATGGTCTATAAGTGCGCTGGAACGGAGCCAAACGATAATGTGCAATAAGTGTTACACAGCAAATTTTACTAAAAACCAATCGATTTGGTCAATAAAACGTAGGGGTACTGCTTGGGTGTGTTTACGGTTTAAATGGGTATTGCCTTGTCCTTTATTGGATTGGAAGCTACAATGGACCCGTTTCTACGTGCACATGGCTTAACTAGCCTAAAACTAAATTGTCTAATTTTTTGACATAATTTAGGCGGCAGATTAAAAACGGCATATTTAGAATAGCATTTAGGCAGCTAAGTAAGTTGTATAGACCGCCTAAAATAAGAAACGTCAGATTCAAATTAGCGCTGTCATTTGATTATGACAGCTGCTCATAGAATAGCAAAGTGTTTTAGCGACACCTAAATAAAATTAGGAAGTTTAGAGGCCACTGTAGAATCGGGTCCAATGCTTGCAGGTTTTATATTGTTGTCAGTAGTAGTTTGAGTCAAACATAGCTCCTGTTTATTCAACGAGCGAACTAATTTCTCTGCTTCAGATTCGGAAAAAAAAATCCGTTAAGTCTATTCTATTCATTCTAATTCTAATAAATTAATAGGAAGAATGTGTGTGATGAGTTGACGCGCGATAGAGGGGTATGGAAGAAAAATACAAAAAACATGCTGCGAAATGGGATAAGGGCAAGCGGACAATTGTTTATTAATTATAGGCAGGTATTAAAGGTCGCATTTTTCGTGTGTGAGCAGAGGAGTTTATTCGACGTTTCGAGCGGGCGTTAGGACAGTCTGACATTTAGATCTACCTAACGTACGTACAATGCGTTACGTGATCGACCTACAGGTTCAATAATTATATCTATAGACTATTTTGTCGATTTAGGTCTTAGGTTTTCGAAAAATTAAAAAAAAATAAGACGGGGTCACGAGTTCTACAGCTCAATGAGCCACTAGTTTAGAAGGCTAAAAAACATTATGTTAGTAATGACGTATACTAGTTAATTTATTTAAAAACGCTATATCAACTACAATTTTAGTAAACCTAAGTGAAATTTAAACTCGGAAATGAAACGGTTCACCACATTTTGCCATTAAGGTTAACGCACACTGATCGAGGTGATCATGGCTACGTATTGGATCTGCCTCAACTCCCCCGTTCAGTATTCTTCGTATTACGCCAAAGTTTACGAACCTTTTTATTACACAGGTATACATATTAATAGATATGACACACCAGGAATGTCCGCGCCACTTTATGTAACAACATATCGTATCTCCGCTCCCACGCTCTAAGCAAGTACCCTGTCATCACTAGTACTTAACTACTTATACATATAATGTGACCCCTAGGTTCCTAACAATTTTGCGTAATCGAAGGTCGGATTATATACTGGTTCGTCTAGAGCGAGTCAGACAACGGTTGTGAATACTGGCTGTTTGCGTAGGCATTACTCGGTATCCAGGCTGGATCACGTTTCTCGATTTCATTGAGTAGCTTACCATTGAGATGTTTCAGCGATAGAGACATCTACTAAGGCCCGGTAACATCGATACTTAACTGGCTGGGAAATGTTAAATATGACACCGGCAATTGTCATCTCAAAGAGAGCTGTCAAGCTACTCGTATTATCAGTGTTTAACGGACGTAACAATTTTTTTATGGCTGTCCTTTTTGGTCCATTTTGGCTTATGCGAGTGAATGCAGTAGAAATGAGAGCGTTGAGAAGTATGTGTGGAGTGAAATTGAGTGATAGAGTCAGAAACAGCGTTATAAGAGATTGAAGAGGATTGGATGGAGATATACCCCCTTATTCATAAAACTTAAAATGCCTCTGCTAAATAAAATGTGCTTTGTCCCTTTCTTACGTAACGTACTAAAGTGTTAGATAAGGACTAACGAATTTTAACGCCATTTTAGTTAAAACAGGCGTGTAGTACGTTTATGAAAACGGCCGATTATCACGAAAATTGAGAAGGGTATGTTAAGGTGGTTTGGGCATCTAGAGAGGATGGATGAAAGAAGATTAACGAAGAGAGTGTATATAAAAAGAGTGGGAGGGCAAGTTGGAAAGGGAAGACCTAGGCGAACTTTCTCCGATCAAATTGGAGAAATCTTACTAAAAGGCCAGGTCAAAAGTACCCTAAACCGACGAGCATGTATGAGAAATGTTATGAAAGTGAGTGAAGCGAAAGTGGTTTGTCAGGATCGTAGCAAATGGAGATCCGTGATCTCTGCCTACCCCTCTGGGAAAGAGGCGTGTTTATGTATCAACTACGTACAGCCAAGGACTTTAATTGTAGCCATTTAGGTGTCAACTAATGTTGGTTTTATCAAATAGCTAAGCTTTGAAGTGTCCAGTATAAAGTGAGCTCTAAATGACTCAACAATTAACGTCCGTGACCGTACTACGATAATGCTGTAAGTATGTGGAATTGTGAGTCTATTCCGAATTACCTAGCTCAGTGCTCAGCATGAGGATTATAATTTCTTGTTTACGTAAAATCTTTCGGTGGCCCTCGTTGCCAGTCGGCCTAACACAAACATATGTCGATGTTTAGGAGTGTTTATTTATCAGCGTGAACGTTGCCAGGCTCCGTTACACATAAACAAGCCCTTGACTTTTTTCCTGTCGTCCTTGAGAAGCCTTTGTCTGGCAGTGGAATGTACATCGACAGAAGGGGTGCCGTTCATTCGCCATAAAAACAAGATGCATAATTTCAAGTAGCATACGTACGGAAATCATAACAAACTATTGTCATAATAACAAAATGGATAATATTATTGGTCATAACATTTAAATAACATAACACTCATTTATCACCACCACATTTGCTATAACGTTTATGTGTACTAATTTCTTTTAGCATAACATTAATTTAGTATAATTATTAAAACTGATAACAACACTTCGTATGTACTAAGTTTTACTTAGTGATTGCTATCACATCCTAGAAAAACAGACACAGGTAACAAAACCGAATCGGAGCACCCCAATATCCACGTGGTCTTGTCTGCCCTACCCCTAGAGTGTATATAAGAAGCCGGAGGCGCGGAGGGGCTGCTCTCCCCGCAGCGCCGGAGCTAAGGCGGACTCCTGTTCCTAGCCAAAAAAGTTCTTTATAAAAAAAACATAATGAGCATGAAATATTATACAGAGTGACCATTATAGTGTTTGTTTATTATATAAATGGAATTTATTAACATTGATGATTATAATCGATGAAATTATGCAAATAGTTTTATTCATTTTGTTTTTATGCAATTTAACCACTTACACAACCTGAAATGATGCAATTCGTTGTTATATGAAACATTACACACCCAGACAGAAGAGGATTACATTCGAACTTTATACACTATGGAGCAATTAAAATGGTACAATTTGCACGAGATAAAAAGTGTATCTGCTTATGGTCTTGACTAGGGCCGGGTTGAATCAACTAGACTTTACAGGCCTAAAGCCTCTCACAGAGTGGCGCGGTCTGGACACGGCGGTCTAAAGTAAACTTGTCATTAGCTGTCAAATTTACAGTTGACCACCACCGCAGGCCGCGCCAGTGTAATTCAAGCCTTACACGTTAGATATAACGTTGACGCTAGAACCCCATAGAAAACTGTCAAACTTTCCATACCATCAAATTTTAACGGACTTGTGCTTACCGACCGTCAATACAACCAGCCCGACGTGTATACAAGGCGTTATTTAGCCGGCATCGGATGATTTCGTGCATACCAGCCTCTCTAGAATACATTGAAAAATATGTTCAATCATAGGATATAAACTTTCGTGAGTCATGTTTATAATATTATTCTCAGACGTGCCGTTGCCTAATGACGTAAGTATTCGACTTTGATCTAAAATCTTCGCAGTCAGGTCACAATTACAAACTGTTAAGAGACGAGCACGTTTTACATCAAAATTTTATTAGCAGTTTTAGGTATAAGGTTTTTGTTTTTATATAAGTGTTTATAGTTCAATTGTGCACGAAAACGTACATCAATATTTATACTAGTATGTTTGCATGATCAAGTGGTACAAAGACAAACTGTAATTTGCATTAGCTTCATGAAACATAGTGATCATTCCTAAAATATTCTGATGCATAAAATACCTGCCTAAATAAAAAATTTTTTTTTGCAACGTTCTAGATGTTTATCTTTAAAGAAACTATAGGTCTGTTTTTATGCTAAATGTAGTCTACACTTATTTATGTAAGACTGTTTGTTTTTTAACAATAAATAAAAATTAAAAATTAAAATGAAGAGGAATTCTCGTCAAGAATATAAATAACCCTTTAGGGTGACATTGACCTTGCTGACAGCTATAACAACAAAACGAAATTCGTTCCCTCACCCATCTCCGTTTGTATGGCACTTATAATATAGTACACGCGACACGAGCGAGCGACAGATATGGAGATTTACGAACTTCGATGAGTATTTGAATTTCGTGTAAGCGCCCGCTAGCCAGTTTCTTTACCCGACTACGACGGTGCCGAAAGGGAGGGTTTTAGCAGTCTATGTTTGTATTTCATAAATAAGGTGTCAATCGATTCGACATTACGCTCCTTGTGATTTAGGCTACCTTTTGTGAAAAACACAGATTTTGTTTCGGTTAGTTTTCCATAGACGGGATACAGTTTTGTATACATGCTTGCTTTGCACATTTTTTGGAATTAAAACCAAAAACGCTACATATTTTAGTTAACTAATTTGTCTTTATCTGTCCCTTTACTTTTTATGTTCGTGGAAATGTATCACAACAATATTACATTTCCTCCATCTTCGAACAATGTGACACTGAAATAGTTATTTGTGTCATAACATAAGGGAGCAAAATAGTATATTTACGGCGAGGGCGATGTATTGAATCCTGAGCGTAGTGAGAGATACAAGTATTAACGCCCGAGACGAAGATAATTTTGCTACCGAGTGACACATACTATTTTTCACACCGACAATGAAGAAACTTAAATAAGATGCTGTTAAAATTACTTAACAAGTTTAAACAATTTTTCTTCATTTATATTACAAATTTTTAAAACTTGAAATATGATCGTTTTTAATCGATTACGATGAAATTACAATCAATTATTTTATTAAAATCTGTGTTCAACTGGCACATTGCGTAAATGCTACATGCCAATGAATAAATTAAAAAAGCAGCTTGAACAGAAAAGTAGCATTTTGATCAATCTCGTCGTGGAGCAAAACTTACTTTTCCGAATGAAAGGTGTGAAAAGTAATTTTTCACGCCCCTGCTCGGAAATGTTACCTGGACTTCGCAGAAACCTGAACCTAACTTCTATGAATTCAAACTGTCCAACAATGTTTCTGTTGGCCACAGGGGTAATCACGTAACGTTCCGAACGCGCGTTAGGACAGTCCTACTGTCATTTTTTCGGTATCGTATCGTGTGACCAAAAAACATTTCGCAAATGTACACTTACTTAACAACCAACGATTAGCAAAATTGTGTTTTGACAATTAATTGTTTTACAACTCAACTTTCTACAAATGACTGATTTTACTAAATAATCAACATGCAAATTTACATTTTATAAATTATCGTTACGACAAATTAAATTTTAGCAACTAAGTTTACTGTAAAAACTACTATTGGTCTAAAAATGCTTGCTCTAATGTATTATTTGACATGTGTTTCTTTTGTTAAAAGGAATAATTGCTACCTAAAATGTGTCAAATTCTCAACTATTACTTATTCTACTTTAGATACAGTCAGGTAGGCAAGTAATTTTACTTCAACAAAAACGAACTGCTTACAGCTAGGAAACTAGGTTAGGTTACGTTATTATTTGGCCACTTACGGTGTCAAATTCTACTTTAAAGTAGAATTTGCCTTAAGGCAGGTCGGTGTAGGTACTAAGACGAGCGAAGCGAGGAGTGTTAGGTAGAGCTGCGACCATACAGCGCGCGAGCCGAGCGAGCGAAGCGAGCGTGCCGCGGCAGCGGCCGCCGAAGCGCTAGAACCGATTTTTTAAATATTATACCTACTGTTACTGTGTGTCGTGTGATATTTTGGTAAGTGTATAAAATTGCCAAACATATTATTTGGTGTAATGAAAAATGTACAATTGACACTTTATTATTGAATAAATTTGACGTTATGTACTTATTGCTAATTGAATGTTTGTCAAGTAAACGTTTGTAAAATAAAACTTTTGCGCAATAACACGTTTGCCAAGTAATTATTTGATGAAGCGTTTTTTGTCAAATGATAATTTGCTAATAGTTTTTTGGTTAATACATTAGTAAACCGTCACAGATCTTTAAAATAATACTAACACTAGTTTTGTATTAAGAAAGTTACAATAAGAAACCATATTTCCCCTAACCTTAATAAAAAGCTACAGTTATCAATTAAATTCCAAGATAGAGCATTATCTAAAATCTATTCGTCCTTGCGTCTCGTGTCATGTAAACATGTTTGTTTGTGTCTTCTCGAAGACATTATCACAATTTTCTCTGGGATTACACATTATAGTCATCACTTAAGGTGACGCATCGCTAAACAATTAATCGAAAACAGAGCGTTTGAGCCCCGCAACCCGCCCACACCCCTCTACTTTTTACGCGGCTTGCGAGCCTCAGTCGACCGTGCGTTACACTGACAGACTGTCAGCGCATTGTCAGTGACAGTGCGCTAGAACAGAGACGTCTTAGGAGTTGCCCTTACAACTTTTTTTTGCAAATTGTAGTAGGTAATGCAATAACGAGTATTTTATCTTATAGACCTATTTTACAAGGTTTTATTAACTTGCAATGTTTGTATGTATGTTCGTGTAAAATCTTGCAAGTGAATTTTGACCCACTTCTAGTGGTCAGATTGACGTGAAATTTGGCATAGGTACTTATGTAGGATGGATGACAATACAAGTACAATCAACAAAAAGCACAGTCGGCAAAAAAAGCCATAGTTCATAGATTTCACCTGCCACCATATATTGTCTACCTGATCGGAAGTAGGTTGGGACCCATTAGACATAAGAAATATCAGGGCCGTAAATGTAGGCAGGTACTGCAGAGCAAAAAATAAATAATACAAACATACAGTTTTTACAGGTAAATTTTAACATTTATATTTTTTTAATATTTATGTTTTACTTATTTACAGTTTACACAGTTTTTTACAAATTTACATATCTATATTTTAGATTTCACTCCTTTACAGTTCAAAAAAATATTATTTACACATAAATTATTGACAGACAACACAAGCATTTATAGCCGTTAATATCCGGAAAATGGCATAAAGTTACGTTAGCTACCTCACCAACATCGAAAACTTCAGGAAAAATAATATCAGAGGATTTCCTCTGATATTATTGGTTATTTAACAGTAGTAGTAGAATAGAAATAGCATATGTAAATTCGGATTGCAAGCCTACTTGATTTTCTGAAACTAATTTCATTGTAGCTAATCCGCAATCGAACAAAGACTTATGCTGAGAAAGTTTTATAAGTTCCGTTGTAAAATTATTAAAATCAATTATTCGGTGCCCCAAATCTTGATTTTCGGTCTCAATCTAAAACAAGCGTTCATTTTACTGTAGATATTGTAAGGGTCAACTTTGTATCCAAGGTTCAGCTGTGTAAATTAAGTACAATACAATACAAATATTCGTTATTGAACACCACAGATGTGCGTGTGTATGCGTGTGTGTTAATACAATACTTACTGATACTTCAGATGCGCAATCTAAATATTCTAAAACTATGTCGAGAGATGCTTTTTTTTTCTCGCATTCTTTTTCTATCTGCAATTTAAAAAAAATACGTTTTAACATGTTTAAATCCATAAAATATGAACTTTATTTTTCAGCTCACGTTAAAATTAACAATAAACTAAATACTTACTGTAGTCGTACACATGCTTTCTTCCGGAAGATTCTTATTATTCTTAATATATGCAGCCCTAAAATAAATATTCTTTATTAATAACTTTAAATGATTATTAATTATACCTTAACTACTACGTAGGTAGGTACTGAAATCATACGTAAGTAACACATTCTGTAACTGCATAAATTGGCGAATTGTCTCGTTTCTAAAAATACAAAAATTAAAATGAAAACATGTTTACTTCAATAAAGAGTTGATATTTAAATTAAGTAGATATTTAAAATGAATATGGATACATACCCTTCCATAAAATCTAATAAAACTCGTGTGACAGTTGCAAACACACTAATTTAATTCCTTTTTAAATCTACCGTTATGCATGACATGAGTTGTCACTAAGATGCTAACAGATGGCAGCAGTGGTATCTAAATATGCATTTTGTTACATTTTCTACAAAATCGATAGACATTGTTTCATTTCCACCCAAATCCGAAGACAGCTCCATGAATTTGTTCTCAGAACTTTGTTCTAACGATTGCTTCCTGAAATATATTTTATTATTTGTGTCTACTTATTGAAATGGGAATATTTTTGTAAGTTTGGTCAATGGTTTTTTTGTACAAACACTGAATTGCATATCTGTCCTAGCGTCATCCGTCATAGCGAGAAACTATAAAAACAACCGACGGTTGTCATGGCGATTTGTTTACGATTTGTGCTAGTGAACTGTAGAAATATAATGATTTCTCACCTTTTCTTAGTCATAATCGAACATTGCTCAATTAAACAAGCTTTCCTTTTCCTTTTGGAAAATCCGACACTTTTTTCCCATTTTATTCTGAGCATTATTTCGTATGCGATCGATGGCGCGCGGCAGCTCGACTAGCACAGGTCCGTCGCTGACAACGCCGGCAGCGGTCTGAGGCCTGCGCTGAGGGGAGACTGATTGCATACAAAATACGAGCGCGCGCTAGCTTATATTAAAAGGTCATATGCGACAAAACCGTTTTTTTTCGTTTCAATTACAAATTACAGTTAATTTTAAAAAATCCAACTGGCATATTGAAGTATGGGTTAAAAACAATTTAATATGAAAATTTGGAATCATGAATTGATCTGGGTTGCCTGTAAAATGCAAATCCCTGTTTTACAAGAGGTATCTTTGATATTTTTTTCGATGCTATTAAATTTTACGAATCGTGTTTCGGCAACTGACAGAATGAAATCATTTAAATGAAGAATCAGGTTTTCAAATGTCGCTTTGATATGTTTTATAATTGCTGAGAAAAATCTAGATCCCTGCCACCAAAATGCCCAATTCGTCGTCTTAAAATGTTGTTGTATACTTTAAGATACTCACAACGTATTGAACTCAACCAAGTAACCACTGAAAAATATATGTTATAATATGATTTTGTTCAATAATCGAAGTAACGAACGAATGAACTCAAAAATATCTGACATAACGATGTCTAAATTGTCTATGAATCACACTTCATGTTTCATGTATATTTATTCGTATCGTCATTTCCAATCATTGTCTATGATCATATTTGACGTCATGTTTGTTAATATGATAGGGCACGTTAGGATGCATAGACTAAGTGCCGGAAAGTCCCTTCAGCATACTAATGAATAAAAAACAGCGTGATCATTAATATTGTCACGTTATCGCTGGGTAGCTTCCATTTGTTATTTAAGGCATTTGTTTAGTTGAGATATTTTTATCAAGTGACCTAGACCTAGTTTTACTTCATTAGCTAGTCATGAAAGTCTATTTTTGTCCTTCCTTCCGATGCTAATCGCGTAGTTGTAAATAGCATTTAAATTTCAATCAGATTTGCGCTCTCATTTCCACACGCGCCGAGATACGAGTAAGTCAGAATGAACGGGAAAAATGTGTGTGATATAATAATTTACTTTAAAAACAAAGTTTTACCGACTGCAATTCGGTACTTCGCCTTATTTCAAGAGTTCCCTCGATTTCGGGTTCTCCAGGATGCCGTCATCAGATCCTGACCTGATAACCACGAGACCACTTGGGAAGGATAGTTAGTAATTTTCCACTTCTCTTCGAGTCGGCTAACCACTAACTACCGAATAATCGGCGAACGTACATAAAAAACCGACATTTCCGACGAATTGAGAACCTCCTCCTTTTTTGAAGTCGGTTAAAAAAGGTGAATGATAAGTGTGCACGACGCGCCGTACCTATAGCGCGTAGTGCCGGCACGCTGTTCACGTCGCTCGACGCGCAGAGCGTTGAACTACGCTAGGCCGGTGTATTGCGATACCCTTAGAGCAGCGGCACACGCCACCCTACCAGTCACCTAAGAAGTAGGGACTGTGCACAGGTACGACCCGGAATAGAATCCTGGCGGCCCACTCGATACCTGTTACAGCCCACGATTGCTCGCAGATACGACTCGAGTTTTAAATTCGGAGCCCACTCGATATCTGCGATTTACCTTTACCAATGACCTGCTACCTTAATAATAATGACCTGTTGTCTATTTACTGGAGTTGAATTTAATAAAAAACTAACTGAGGATTTCAAGCATAAAAGTATATTCAAACTTTGATACTGTACTTTCTTTACAATGACTTTATTACAAACACCCTAGCAATGCCCTAAAATCTTTCCTAATCCCTATCACTTTCCCTATTTAATTCTATATACTTCTCGTTTACATTAGTTACTCATGCCCAAGAGGATACAGCTGAACACTTGTTCCTTTCAAGAGGATCTGACTGACACGAATTTCCGTAATATTGAGCCTGTTTTTATTCCAGACTAGCTGCCGCCCGCGACTTCGTCTGCGTGGACCCGGGATAAAAACTATCTTATATTTTAATCCAGGCTATAAACTATGTTCGTGCAAAATTTCACCCAAATCGGTTGAGCCGTTTAAGCGTGATTGAGTAACAAACATCCAAACATCCAAACATCTAAACTTTCGCATTTATAATATTAGTAGGATAGTAGGATTCACTCATTAGTGGGATCTATAACGAGTGTAATCGGGACTTTTCAGTTTACTGATTGGAAGGTCTGACGATGAAGCCGGAAGATAGGCACTGGCATTCCATGATGGAATATCGTTAACCATCTTCCAAGGATCGTAGCGTCATGAAAATTGGCCGCTGTATGTAGTTCTGATGACAATACAATAAAATGGTACTTACTGTCGAACTGATCTGATGATGGAGCCGGAAGATATGAACTGGAACTTCACGATGGAACATCGTATCATAGCTGTGTTTGGATTTTTTAGAAAATTCTTGTAGTCTTTCCTTTCTAAAGTCTTTCCTGTTCCAGCGCCCCACGCTTTTACAATCAAATATTATAATTAAAAGCACAGTTTACACTTCAGCCCAGAAATAGAGACAATTTGAACGATCCATAATTTATTTTTGGTTTTTACGTGCATTTATAAAAGCGTGTTTTTGTAGTGTTATATAAACTATTTATTTATTTATCTATGTTGAAATGAATATATAAATTTCTCTGATTACGTTCGTCAAGCTTGCTTCCACTTTACATTTGTATATTGGACTCTAACAAATGACTTTAGTATGACTTTGCATCTGATAACATAAAATAACAAGCAACATTACACTTGACACACAGGCATATTTGATTAGAAGTACTTTCTCTCGATTAAAATGGATATATCAGTCTTATGTAGTTATGCTGGCAGCACCACTGGCTTTATATAATAAGATCTTTCTGTGAGCTTTATAATGATACATAAACTGTGCCGGTGGCATGAGTGGTTACAGAGTAATCGCTATGATAGCTCAAAATGATAAGCTCAATTAATTTGATATCAAAATCCAATTTACTTTCTCCATACAATTATTTTTAGCCAATCAATAGCCAAGAGCCTGGCTGTTCGACCAATTACAGCGCAGCTGGCCGCTCGTGCCGTTCGGCTTTCGTTAGAGATACACCACCCGATTGAAGGGTTCTCGGGTCGAGCCATCTACATATACTCGAAAAACAATAAGTTTAAAACATAATTTGGCATATAAGCCTTAGGTAATTTTTACCTTCATATTTATTTGGGTGCTAATTATGACATTTATTATTTATTAACACTACTAAGGTTTGAAATGAGATTATATTTCTGTTTATATTTCGGATTGTTACATGATATCCTACTATAATATTATAAATGCGAAAGTTTAGATGTTTGGATGTTTGTTACTCAATCACGCTAAACGGCTGAACAGATTTGAATGAAATTTTGCACGAAGATAGTTTATAGCCTGGATTAAAATATAGGATAGTTTTTATCCCGGGTCCACGCGGACGAAGTCTCGGGCGGAAGCTAGTAGTTTATAATAGCGACATACTATGTAAATGGGGTTCTAGCTACGGGATTCTTTATTTACTTACACAATCTAAGTGCGTACAGTACATACTAGACATTTACTGTGTTTTCGTGAGGCGGTGAGTCTGTCGTCGACAATAAGGTACTAATAAATTAGTTATCAATATTTTATGAGCTTCGACGATATAGCTAGGCACACAGATACACACTTGAAACAACCCTCGTCAAAAACAGAGACGCTTTGTCATTTAATAGCATTAATAGTATAGATTTACTATCCTTTCAAACAAAGCAACTAAATCTGCCAAATGGCAACGCTGTTAGAACCCTGGAGTGTTGAGAAACATATCGACAAGATATCAGCGCCCACGATCCAATGCACTACGCGTCAGAAATAACACAAATTGCATAAGGCGGATGATTATTGTTTGCTGAGGTCGGTGCGTGCCATATTTTGCCAAAAGGTTACCATCACATACAATGTTCATTGAACACTATCGTCCTAGTCTTAGATTCATAATTTACTAACAAAGAAAGAAGTAAAAGTTTCTCCGTTTATACCTGGCACGCTATGAGTGGTATTTCATCTCGTACTTCATTTGAAATCTATTGAAAAAGACCATAGAGGTAATTATTCAACGAACATTTTATGTGGCGGTAACCTTTTTTCTGCAAAATTTTGCACGGTGCTTGGACCCACATGCTGGTGCTTGGACCTCGGCAAATATATTAGCTAAAGCGACAACTCAACTAGCGTCGCTTAAGGGGATGCCTTGATTCGAGTCGGCTACGCCCCCATGACTGAGAGGAGGAGGAGAAAAAGAGATGCAACACTCTTCGGTAATGGCTTATTTGAACAAATTTCGATAAATACCTAACTTAGTGAAGTTTTATTTATATTTCATTAAGTGAGATTTTAGGTGAGATAAAATACTATAATATTAACTTGGTCGTATCGTAAAATAATGTATTGTTTGAGTAGGCTGAGTAAAAATAAAATTAAGACCAACTTTGATTTTTATTCTATTGAGGAAAGTTTAGGCAATCATGTATCGATCAAATCAGATAAACAATCATAGAATCGAGAAGAATCATATATCTGAAAATCAGCCCTTATTGTTTCTTAATCTAGTCAGAACGGCGTTAAGACCTTTCTACACCTATATGCTCTTTTTAAAACCAGTCTATGAGGCGCACAGCCCCTGAGTGGCACGCGGACGGATGTACCATCGACTACCCCGACTTGCACTTAAGTTGACTGTTTCGACGCGTGTCTGTGTGAGTGCGTGGCATCGAACGTTTGTAAAGATTTGTTTTACTGCTTGTATCTATATATCTATCTACCATGACTTCGGTGGGTAGAGTTGAACATGCTGATGTCCCTATCCCTACCCACTTCCGTGATTTACTGTCATTCAGCAAAAATGGAAAATTGACAACTCGCAATTATTGGACGAATCTGAATAATGAGAATTTAATAATTTAATTTAAAAACAAAGTTTTAACCGACTTCAATTTAGAACTCCGCCCAGCCACGAGGATATTTCCACATTTATTTTCCAATTTACCACATGAACTGATTTCCGAGCGCAAATGCGTTGATTATTAGAGAAAAAAAACCGAATCGCTGTATGTGGGCCGATAATATTTGAGGACTTCCGTCGATTCCACGAGGATCACCTTTGGCACTTCATTAGCTATTTCAACGGAATCTTATCAGAATCTGTGATATACTTTTGTACTTATAAGTACATAATTGAGGAATTCATCATCAATTCCACTCCACCTTTATGATTTCCGGGTGTAAATACACAAGTTATAATAGAAAATACCAAAATAAGTGCAGTTCATGTACTGTTAATCATACTTCTGTTAAGCTAACGAGGTTCCAATTCCCATTAGTCTGGAAACCTGAGACTGCAATTAATAGATTGTCATTTAATGAGATGCTCTTACCTCCTCCCACAGTCACGCTGAAGAACAATGTCGCATCTGCAATGCTAATTTCCAGCTTCTAATAGGTTATGTATTTTGATGATATACCCTATGGTAGCCTAGTGGTTCAGGCATGCGGCTGTCAAGCGGCAGTCGTGGGTTCGACTCCCGGATCGTACCAATGAGTTTTTCGTAACCGGACTATGTACGGAATATCTACCTTTAGCTTTTCGGTGAAGGATAACATCGTGAGGAAACCGGTCTAATCCCAATAAGGTCTAGTTTTCCCTCTGAGTTGGAAGGTCAGATGGCAGTCGCTTTCGTAAAACTAGTGCCTTAGCCAAATCTTGGGGGTTAGGTGTCAAAGCGGACCCCGCGGGCTCCTTTAGGGCACAACCGCGAATAACGTTAGGAGGATGATGACCCATTAGGTAACTTCTTTAAATTACTTTCTTTAAGTACCTACGCAAGTAAAATTAAAAATATTGATCTTACTTACTAGATGTATAGATTTTCCGGTTGTGTAACATAAAGGCTAAGTTCACAACTCCTACGCACGAAATTCCTAAAGTTAATGTATGTTATTTCTAATGCCGTTTGTTCTAACTTCAAAATTACTGATGTGTATATTACGTAAATATGTATGTCTCATGCACCCAATGTGTAGATTATACCAACGAAAAATTAAAATATATTACACAAACCTATTCCCTTTAATTATACTCCACGCCATATTTTAGTCGAGAATAAGGAGCAGAATTATATTCTGCGTATAACCGTGTTGATGGCTTCAGTACTTTATGATACAGAAATGTTGGTACCGATCTACCGATATATCCTCCCTCAGTAGAGAATGCCCTCAGATATCCGGTTCTCACTTATCGCCGGTTACTTTACTTGCACATATTTACTTGGCCGAATCCATCAAAGTGGTCCATTAAAAAGGAAATCTGCCGTCTGAGGTAGAAGATTCAAATTCCAATGACAATTTTATAATACTCGGCCACATGAAATGATCTCAACTAGCTATACTTATTTTGAGAGATAGCATTGTACGGGTTCAAAGAGTATTATCAATAAACTTCGATTATTATTTTACTAAACGGGATTTAATTTACCTTTTCAATCTCTTTGGAAGATTATTATGATATCACCGGAATTTGTCACTGCCGAGTTACAACCCAAGTGTGCTAGTGATTAATTACCTACCTGCCTACGAAGCAAGAGGTCCTGGGTTCGAGTCCCGGTAAGGGCATTTATTTGTGTGATATGCATGAATATTTGTTCCTGAGTCATGGATGTTTTCTATGTATTTAAGTATTTATTTATCTATATAAGTATGTTTATCGTCGTCTAGTACCCATAGTACAAGCTTTGCTTAGTTTGGGACTAGGTCGATTTGTGAAGATTGTCCCCTAATATTTATTTTATTTATTTATTTTTATTTAATTCATATTATTCCATATACTATCTGTGTATGCCGTAGTTTATGATATAGGTAATTTAAAGTAATGAGCGGTGCCGAGCTGCAGGTAGATCATGTAACAAGATACATCTAAATGACAAATTTTATATGGAAAAATGACAAACTGTCCTAATGCGCATTCGAAGCATTGCGTAATTACCCCTCTGATCTGAAGGACACGGCAAGGTTACGCCGTAGAATGAATTTAAAAGAAAAACATATGTTTTAATTTTGAAGCGCTGAAACTGCATGAACTTGAAGATTTCTTTATGTGCTGCTTGGAGCGGGCGGGGAATCCAAGCAGGCGATTATTATCACTAATTTTAGGCGCAATATGTCAATTTTTAGGGTTCCGTACCAAAAAAGGTAAATAAAGGACCCACTTAAATGGTGCAACTCCGTCCGTCCGTCTGTCTGTCTGTCACAAAGTGAAATATATCACGAACTACTTAAGCTATCAATTTGAAATTTGGAATGGTTCTAAATGAAAGTTATCCACGTGCATGGAAAATGAAAAATTTAAATATACATTTTAATTTTCTATGAAAAATTACGAATATGAGGGGGGCAAGAAAAAATATTCAACTATTAGGTCAAGTGGGGTATCATATGAAAGGGCTTAAGTTGTACTTTTTGAAACAGATTTTCTTTTTTTCTACATTAATGAAGGAAAATGTTAAAAATGCCACCCCCCCCTCTCTTCATCTCCGAAGTTATCCAAGCGAAAAATTTGAAATAATTACTTGTGATTAAGATAAACATAAATATTACTGGAAAAGTATAACCTTTCCTATATCTAGCGAATATTTTGTTTTATTTTCAAAAATCATTTCCTAGTTAATTTTGCAATTTAATCAACTTTATAAGTGTTTTATCTTTTGAAATTCCTATAAGACTAAGATAATGAAATACTCTCTTTCAAATAAAAATAATAATAATCGAGATTGGTTCACGTGATAAACAATAATCGCTAAAAACACCAACATACATACTAAGCTGATTGCCCTTGCACGTTAGTACCAAATGGGGCCGATAGATGGCGCCGACCCCATTCCTACATCGCGCTGTTAAGATTTTTCTAGAATTAATGGGCTTGGGACGGGTATCTTTCAATAGCAGGTCAAAAAAAATACGTAATGCAATTGTCTTGGTAGTTCGATGGTCTTGGTGTAAAAGTTATTCGTTGTTTGAAATTGAATTCTGTTGTGTTGGGTTAAAATTTACTTCGGTCTATTTGTCGTCGTTTTCGTTGGGCTTTGTTCAGTAATGGGAAAAATTAAAGCGGATCGGCTAGGAAAAAACTAAATAAAATATACTCATTGATACATTGAGGTATTAGAATTCGTTGTTTTCTCTTCTATTTCATACGAGGGTAATTTATATTTTACGGGTTCATAAAAGCTTAAAGAGAAAATGTAATATGGATGTTGATAGTTTTTCTTACGTAATTGAAAATAATTACATCGAAGATGACTGCGTGGATAAATTTCATGCAATTCTTGCTCATCATATTAGCTACTCTCTACGAAATACAATATATGAGTTACTTATACCTGATTTGCGAACGCAAGTCCGCTCGATTCGACCCAATCAATTGATTCGACCCATTTACAATTGTTATTTCGTGAAAACAATGATACCGATGTCGAATTTACCTCTGCTGGTCATTGGATGTGCATACAATCACATTAATGGGCAGGTGAGAGTTTACGATAGTTTGTATAATGACTTGAGTAACCTTCAACGTCGTTGCATTGCCGCTCTTTTCCCCCCAGGATCCAACAGTAGTCTTTCCGCCGGTACAAAAACAACAAAATAGTTACGATTGTGGCGTATTTGCAATGGCGTTCGCAACTTCAGCACTTGATGATGATCCATGCGGCCAATGACACTGCGTACAAACTATGCGCCAGCATCTATTTAATATGCTTCAAAGCGAAATTTTTGTCATTGTTTCCGCACGTGACTATTTCTATTACAGATGAAGTCAACGCTGAAATTTTACTTGACAATGGCCGCCCTAAGAAACAATATAAGGGAAGTAAAGTAGAAAGGCGACGTAAGGCAGAGCGGGAGAAAAAGAGACACCAGAAATTTTACCGTTCTTTGCGTTCGAATGAACCGATAGTCTCTCTCTCTTTAACCTTGAGTTAATTGATAGTTTGTACGGAACCCTCAGTGCGCGAGTCAGACTCGCACTTGACCGGTTTTATTTTTCTTCTAACGTGCATACGTTCTCTCTCTGTCTCACCAGCTTTTTAGCAAAGGAGGCCCAAAGGAATTTTGCACTAAAACGGCGTAACCACTATCCATAGCTGCTAATATTGTAAATGCGAAAGTGACTCTGTCTGTCTGTCTGTTACCTTTTCACGCGTAAACCGCTGAACCGAATGACATGAAATTTGGTATGGAGATAGTTTGAATCCTTCCCGAGGACATTCCCTAAGGGGATGTAATGGCACGTGAATGTTGAATGGACGGAGTCGCGGGCAGAAGCTTGTAAAGAATAAATTAGTTCGGAAAACCCGCATGGCTAGAAGATGATAGACCAACCAATCTAAAGTAGGCCATTCACAACCAACAAGTGCCGCGCCAAAATCGGTCCATTCGATTCCGCGCAATGTTTTCTAGGATCGGGGCGCGTCTTTGAGGTTTAATTAAACAAACAATCATCCTTAAACATTCGAGTAGCATCCACAAGCTATACCCTATTTAGTTTCTCATCTTGCATTTTCTTTCACGTATCGTATTCACGGCTCAGTCGAGTCACGTCTCGTTTTAAGTGCCGAAAAACGTTGACTCGACTTTCACAACATAGAACATTGTTTACGGCTGATAAAATGTTATTCTTGGAATCTACTAAATACTGTTTGAGTTTATGATTTACGATTAACAAACATAAGCTTTGTGTCAGAAATTTGCGTTTTTAATCGCATTCTGAAGAGGATCAATATGATCCTTAGGATTCAATATAAATAGCTGAATGAAAGACATTTTGAATACCTACTGTTTGCTCTTTGTTATGTTATGCGTAGGATATACCTTTTATCCAAAAAGTTGAACGATTCTCACGAGATATGTTAAAAATATTTTTTATTCGTACAAAAGGATTTGATGTGATGACATATACATCGTTTGTCCGATACAAACCGGACATTATAAAACTGTTTTCTTGCTGGTCGATTCCGTACAGTTTCGTGCGTACGCCAGGTTATTTTTTACGAAAAATTACAGTAGTTTTGTCCTAACGCTGGCTGAACAGTTACTTAATTACCCTGCCGCCGTTATTAGATACTAGCTTCCGCCCGCGACTTCGTCTGCGTGGACTCGGGATAAAAACTATCCTATATTTTAATCCAGGCTATAAACTATCTTCGTGCAAAATTTCATTCAAATCGGTTCAGCTGTTTAAGCGTGATTGAGTAACAAACATCCAAACATCTAAACTTTCGCATTTATAATATAATTTAGTAGGATTAAACCGTTGTATACAGGCTAGAACCTTTCCGCCCCAACGACCATCGGTTCTACGTGCTATGTGCCCCGTCCACTGCCACTTAAGTTTAGCGACTGCCACTTAGGTTCTCGAGTGGCGACCACGAACCGGAAGGCGCGGCGTGGGTAGGCCCCCCGCAAGGTGGACTGATGACCTGGTAAAGGTTGCTGGAGTCCGCTGGATGCGGGTGGCGCAGGACCGGTCACTTTGGCACTCTTTGGGGGAGGCCTATGTCCAGCAGTGGACGTCTTTCGGCTGATATGATGATGATGATGATGATACAGGCTAGAACCGACCAAGGGTAGGGCCAAATATGTTTTGCTGCTTACAACTGTTGGTAATCGTGGTTGAAAGCCGTTTGAAACTTCAGGTGTATAGGTAGGTACATAATCCGCGGTACAGATAGGTGCATTTATTATTTAAGTCAACACACGTGGCAGCAACGCACAAAAACAGGGGTGCCATATAAAATGTAGTCCCTGGGCGACCGAGCTCTGCTCAGGGGGCCTAGACAAGGTTACAATCGACAAGCGCTAACGCCAATAGAAAACTTAAAAAATGTACGGGAATGACAGATGTTAACGAAAAGTGTTTCGTCGGCATCTGTCATTCCCGTACATTTTATTATTTTCTATTGGCGTTAGCGCTTGTCGATTGTAACCTTGTCTACAGCCCCAGTTAAAAAAAATGTACTCGTAGACCAATCACTCCACAGAGGCCCTTACTATTGTTAATAGGCTTAATATGTTGTATTGCCTCAGGTCTGGGCTTACGTTGTAAGTATTGCTGTGTGTCATAATATGTGTATGTTTTATACGAATTCCCTATACACTGTTCTCAGACAAAGAAATAAAAGATAGATGGAGCGTGAGAACCAACCTGGTGAAGCCGGTTTTCAACAGAGCTAAATGAGTTTAGCACACGCTCTCGCACACATAAACATTAAATTGTATAGGTTAAACTCTAAATAGGTGATCTTGATAGCACTGCGATATGTGCTGAAGAGTTTTGTGCAGTCTTGTTTGTATATGTGTGCGTGAGCGTGTGCTAAACTTATTTGGCTTGGTTGAAAGCCGACTTCAATAGGTTGTTCGTAATGCTCCGTCTATCTTGGAGTCTAAGTAAATAATCAAGGCTTCGTGGTAGCAAATTCTAACTTTAATTGTTTTCATTTGTTTGCGTACTTATATGAAACAGCAACTGAGCAAAAATTTTATCAAAAAATTAATTTTATCAGTGTTCATTTTTGTGTGTGTATGTACTGTATTTATTTGTTATTGTTATTGTACTATTCTTACTTATTTTTATTTTTAAATAAAAATCTCGTTAACACGTCGTTTTGTATAAACGATTGGACAGTGTAATGGTTTAAGAGTACATCTTCATTGTTGACCTGCTATTATTTTAACCATATAACATCTTGTAACCGACTTCAAAAAAGGAGGAGGTTCTCAATTCGGTTATATTCCATAAAATAATATGTTCGTTTATTCGAACAATTATAAAACAGTACACATCAATACCTACCTACTCTAATGAGACGCCATAATATAATAACAAATAAGACGAAGAACAGACTATTGTCGGTAAAAAAGAAGAACGACCTAACGAACAATTATCGACCGGTTGAAACCACCCTCAGCTACGAATTTAAGAGGCTGGCATGACCTAATATTGTTGAAATTTATGTTATTTAAGCACAGCGCGTTCACAAGCGGTTTGACGTCTCTCTAGTTGCGAGACATCAGTTGTTACCGTTATTATTTGAATCGATTCACGTTCACTTTACAAACGATTATCGATAGTTGATGATGTCAGTTCATCATCATCAAATATCAAAAATGCACAACGTTAATATTCAAGTTTTTTTTTGACGTATGGGTCTGCTATTAAAAACATGAAGTCAACATATTCATACCTAAACCGCTAACGAGTCATACTCGTATTTTACAAATAATCCTCACTTTTTTATTTCAATATTTATTTATTCTTTTCTTCTAAGACCTGGCCGCCCAGTAACACTCGCTCTCGTTTACTCCGATACACAGTGTCAGACAGACAGCGACAGACAGTGTGCGCCGTATCCCGAATCCTCAAGGGCATTTTGGTGTTGACAGCGTCTTAACATGGAGTTTGTTTCCAGATGCGAGCCAGAAGGAAAGTCGCACTGACAGTGCTTGCTTTCGTGCTCGTGTTCGCCGCCTGCTTCCTGCCCTCACACGTGTTCACGATGTGGTTCTACTACTGGCAAGTATTGTTTAAACTAAAACTATGATAAATCTATGAAAGGCCCTCGAGGCATTGTACCAAGGATGTTGGCGACATTTCCTCGCTGCATTGCAATGCTGATGCGTTGCGCGAGAAAGCCGCCAGCTCTTCGGTCACCAGTTACATTAATCAGACGTTTCGCGATTTCCGCAAATAACTTATATGCGCACTGGGATCTCACGGACCGCGGGTCTCGTGCGCGAGGGGGTACACAGTTGCCTCTATATTTACTACGTTTCAGATTCAGTTAGATGGTATCCAGCGCCTTAGATGCCTCAGATAGCACAGCCTAGTTTGGTGTCACCGTTCTAAGAAAGAAAGAAATGGATTTTGGTACATAAAAGCAAAAATAACTACTTATAATTTAACCATAATATTACGCTAAAAGGTCCTCACTGAGCTTGGTGTCACGGAGCGAGCCACAAGACGCGCTCCGTGACGCTGATCAGTGAGGCCATTAAGAAGCAAAATGGCACTGAAAGAATACAACATAATAACTTCTCTGTCTTTCTTACACCGATGTACACAATTTAGAAAAACTTCTTTCTTTAATAAATGATCATTAATTATTATTTGTATCTTTATCACGGGACCATGGGGTCCCGGACCTTTCGAAGGCGTGCATGGGGCCGAAGCTAACAACGCAGATGCCCTTTTAGACAAAAATAATCTAAAGCGAGGGATACGCATGGCGGATACCATTGCCGAGCGCACACCATAATACAACCCGTGATGGTCCCCGCCAGGTGCAAAGGCTATTATTATTATTATCATCATAATCATCGTATCAGCCGAAAGACGTCTACTGCAGGATAGCCTGCCCTAAATTCTGCCAAAGTGACCGGTCCTGCGCCACCCGCATCCAGCGGACTTGCGATATTATAGCCAAGGTTATATCATTGTTAAGGTGGTTTTCCACCGGCGAGGCGTGGCGGGGCGTGGATGGGCGAGAATTGAAATTCGTATGGGACTTACTACCTATTTGCACTGAGCGCGCGCGGGCGCGGTGGAAATGTGTGTGGTGGATTAGTAAGTCCCATACTAATTTCAATTCTCGCCCATCCACGCCCCGCCTCGCCTCGCCGGTGGAAAACCACCTTTAAACCTCCCTGAGTGTTCTAAACCACGTATGCAAGTGCCGCATTAAAATGGACGCTGCTTAAATATGTTTTGTAGATGCTAAAGGCTAATGATGACCTTGATATTTAGTGTACATTGTTGTAAGTAGCACTCTCGGACTCTAAATTTGAAAAGACTATTTAGGTATAGGTGATGAATATAATTGATGTATTTATAGGTGATGACGATGACGATGATGAAGTACTATCCAAAGCGAAGGTCGATAGGAGTACTCTCTATCAAGTACCTACACGAAATAATTCGAAGATAATTCAAATAAACTTTACGTGGTACAATTAAACTTCAATAGATCCGAATTTCTATAGAACTAAATTTTAAGACAACAATAAACAATAATTAAAACGTTTCAAATAAGTCGTCAATTCGATGGTCATTTATTACGTGAACCCTTTTCAAAGTAAGTTGGATTTGGATTTGGCTTTGATTTAAATCCAAACCCATTTCAACTCTGATCTTTTCAGAAATTACATTGATTTAATAGCTTCTAATTCAATGTAATAGATTTAAATGACGGATGCCAGAAACTTTTTGAGGGTCTATCTGACTTAACTTTATGGATTGCAATCAAAAACACATTTGTTGTGAGCGTTCACTTTTACAAATTCATATGCAGACCGATTATTGCGCGCGAGATGTTTTTTGGAAGGATACCATCTTAGTGGTAAAAAGCTAACTAACGCTTCATGTTTACAGAGCAAGTAGCAATAGGTTTAGTAGGTAGTAGGGTTATTTTGGTTGTGTTCGAACACTTTCGTACCGTGTCGCATTAACGTCGTAATTAACCGTCAGACCAAGAAAAAACTAGACAGAGCATTACGAACAACCTAGTGAAGCGGGTTTTCAACCAAACCAAATAAGTTTAGCACACGCTCATACACAAATATACAAATAAAATTGCACTAAACTCCTCAACACGTGTCGCAAAATTGTCGCAATGCTGTCAAGATCACCTTTTTCGAGTTTTGTGCAATTTAGTTTGATTTTGTTGAAAACCGACGTCGCTAGGTTGTTCGTCATGCTCCGTGTATCTTTTTTTCTTAGTCTGAGGTTTAACTCTTTACTTCGCAAATAAAACTAAGTGCGATCAAGCATCTTTAGCAAAAAAATCTACAAAAAAATTGAAAAAGAGAGTCCAAAATTGTGCAAATTAAAGAGTTTACTGCCGTACCTACAAAGTTATCAAATTAATGCGACAAGGTATCAAGGTACTTAGCTACTGATGAGTTCGTACTTCGGCAGTCAAATGGAAGACCCACACTCCGCTATGATATGATGAAGATTGAATCCAATAGATACGTTTCGTCAAATAGACCCCTGACCTACGAGTAAGTCAATATTGGGTTAGCGAGCATTCTGAACCAAAGTCGAAAGTTGGGAACTTGAGTTAAGTAATATTTAAACTAGGAAGGATATTATCATATAAGCCTGAAATAATTAAATATCTTCCGGAAAAGCTTTTGGAAAGTTTTTTTCAAAGAAAACGCCTAAGAAAAGATGACACGCTACAGCGGGCCGTGTTCGCCCCGAGCCGTAATCGCACCGAGCCGTCACCGAACTTATTTGCTTGTCACATTTGGCCACCGGGCGTATGATTGTGAAAATACCTTTCACTATGTTTTCCTCGTAATTGTTCTAAAAAGTTTTTCGTAGGAAAATTGGTGATGTTTTAATACGTTTGAAGTCGCCTACTTGAAACACTCGCCTTCCGTGGTGACATGCAACTTATAATGCGGAAGTTTGTTTATAATGAAAGGAGTTGAAAAGAGATTGAATCAGGCGATACTTTGCGGAAGTCCGTGATAAGTTACGAGAACAATATTTTTTTTAGAGGAATATTGTAAGTTGAAAAGAGGTTTCGGCTTGTAATACAAGTTGTTCATAACTTTATTTAGTTATCAGGGCCAATAAATTTTTAGACCCACACTATTTTGTGCGGTAACTCAAGATACAAAACTGTTATGTTTGTTAGAGAAATTCAATTGTATATATCGATGGTTTTCACCATTACACAATTTCGAAATATATTCATTTGAAAGTTTAATACAGAATACTCCCATGAGAATCAGACGTATTAGAATATAATGAAATCTCGTTAACTCGTGACTAGGAACCGCGAATCGGTTCGAAACATGTCAAGAGATCACAGACCACCTCCACGTGGATGTGTTCTGTGCAAGAGATTTTCGACCTTAAATACGTGAGAGACCCGTTTTCATTATATTTTAAACTAGCGACCCGCCTCGACTTCGCACGGGTACTTTATTATACATATAAACCTTCCTCTTGAATCACTATCTATTGTAAAAAAACCGCATCAATAACTATCCGTTGCCTAGTTTTAAAGATGTAAGCATACATAGGGACAGAAAGCGGGAAGCGACTTTGTTTTATACTATGTAGTGATACTAGTGATGATTTGAAAGTTCTTAAAAACTAACACCGGAGACAGAAAGAGTGTGCGTGAAAAAGTTGATTGACCCATCAACTAACGTTCCATTTGTCCACAGCCCAACGGCCCAGGAAGACTACAACGGCTGGTGGCACGCGCTGCGCATCATTGGCTTCTGCTTCTCATTCCTCAACAGCTGCGTGAACCCCATCGCCCTCTACTGCACCAGTGGCATCTTTAGGAAGCACTTCAATAGGTTAGTCTCTAACAAACAAACAAAATTTATTTGCAGAAAAAGGGTAAGTTTACATGTCTTAGAGTAAATACATTATTGTTTCACCTTTTCCAGCTGATACTAACAGCATGCAAATATGTACATTTATACCATAGTGTTTTTGTAATTATGAAAAAAGATGCGATCAATTGCGTTTAACCTTAGATATACAATAGACTAAAAGATTATAAACTTAGATATACAATAGATTATAGGTAATGTTCTCATGTAAGTTAATCCCGTTTATTCTTATGAGAATAAAGTTCTTTAACCATATCAATTGCGATACGGCGAGGAAACGCTGTCAGCATCTTCGGTACAGTCAAGGGCACCAATATGTATACACCACAGTCTCTATGAAACTTTGAGTGAATACATATTGCCCTTGACTGTACCATGTTTGAGTGATGAAATCGTTTCTGTGCGCCAAGCCTAACTTATAAGCGCGAGTTATAAATAATACAGAACCGATTCCAATTGCAGAAGGTAAATTAAATATACTCATTAACATGTAACTAAAAAGATAGATACATAATAGGGGTGTAGACACTAAATAAAATAATCAATTGTCATATTTTCTCGAAAGGATTAAAAATGTCAAATGAAGAAAAAATCTACGCAATAATCACGAAGTTACAAATGTCCAAAGTTTTAAGAAGGGGTATATTCTGTCCCTTTTTCGCAAAACGCAACTTCATATGAAACGATGACGCTTGTCGATTGTGACGTCACTATAGACGGCAAGGTGCCGCGCCCCGTCGTGTGCGGCGCCGCCGTCGACGCCGCCCCCGGCAGCCTCGTGTAATGTGACGTCACACACTGTTTGCGTTTTCCGTCTCTAACAAGCAATATTGAAATGGTTGTAGCTTCGTAATTCTTTGAGATATCTGAATGGGATTTTCGTCAATAGGCCTATTTTTTTGCCTTCTTTCTTTTGGAGTAATAATAATTTTCGAGTCTTCACCCCTATTGTACCAGTAGTAGAAAAACTTTTTATTTAGACTGAAAGCGCTCGGTACTGATATAGTCATATTTTTTTAAGCTTATTAGGTACTAATTAATAATTTTTGTAGGCCACTGAAAGCCTATACAAGCACTGAATAAATTATTGTTTTATCTAATCCTCCTAAGTTGTGTTTTCTTGGAAGTATTTGTCTAACATCAGTAATTACGTAAATGTACGCTTTCGTAGCAATAATGGTACCTACATTACTTGGTGAAATGTGTCTTATTACCTCATTTATCCTGTCAGCTCCCATACCAGAATAAAGCGACGATACTTACAATGTTCTCAATCTTCCAACATGTCAGCACAATCCATTATATTACATATTAACATACCATTTAGGTCTACGTTAACGAAAACACTTTGACTAAACTGTACTTTACAAGAGATTTTTACTCTCCTGCCAGAGAGCACTCTGCAAATCTGATAGATGTTAATATTAGATGGCACGTCATGGGAATATGAACTTAAAGTTCGTGGATTAGAGTGCTTTTTGGGTTGCAGTTTGTAGTTGTTACAAACGAGTCAGCAAAGTGTGGCAATTGCAAATATTGTACGTGGTAAAGTGTCCCTTTCTTCGGAATAGGAAAAACTAGTGTCTGTTACTGACAATAATAAATGATTACGCGTAGGTACATTTCGTGTTGTATCTAAACGTACTGCCGCCATCATCCAGCTAGGCATGATCGCGTTTGTCGTTCATAATTCACATAAAGCATTCGTTCCTTACATAGTACGGGCCAAAAGGAACGCTCCGATGTGGTAATAAACCGAGCTGTCGCTCTGAGCTGAATTACGCTCGCTGGATGAAACATATTACAGCTGCATTTATTAAAGTAGCGATTGCTATATTTTTTAATATTTTCGGTTTAAATATTATTTTAGAATTAGAGCAATTAAATAATGACCTTGTTATGTGATATGAGCTATTAAATACATAATAAATGGATGGTGGCGAAGGTTGCGACCCGCATCCCTACATGCAGGTAGTAAAAGGGGCGGGGCCGGCCTATTAATTTATGGCCTCACCGAAACGTTCCTTTGGCCCGGACTATAGTAAGTATGTAAGTGCGAGCAGGACGAATATTTTTTATCCTTGGGCAGATATATCAGCGACCAAGTTGGTCAGTTTATATTCAAACTCGACTATACCACATTAAAATATGTTTACTAAACGGGACTTAATCGCGTGTAATCAAGCAGTTTATTTACCTCCTTCCGGAAGTTCAACGTCGACTTTATCAACTTCATATAAAATGAAACATTGATTTGTACTGCAATAGTCCTGTTCCTTAGGTAATTTGCACTCGATCGTCCGATCCCGACTTGACATTGTTTTATACATCGTGAGCAATCTGAATGCATTGTTATTATTTAGATTATTATTTACAGCCATTCTAGTGCATTAAGATTTTCCGTACCAAAAATTTCAATTTAAAATTCTAGTACCAAATCCCGGGGTTTTGTGCAAAATGAATCTAAGTACTAGCCTTTATCCATTATCAAAAACCTGGCTTTTTATTGTCTTAATATAATATTTTCCTAATGCCCAGCATACAATATAAAATGGAATTTAAATCTGAATATGTCGGAAATAGAGTTCTTTCATTTGTTTTAAAAAGTGCCCGAAACAAAACACATTCAACTCAATTCCAGTTGAATATAATTTAAATTCCTTCGACAGAATAAGTCCTATGAGTAGGCCCATAGGCCTTAGGAGGATGTAACAGTAAATTTCGATATTACATTTCCTACGCAAATCCCAGACTCCGGGATTCACATGAGAAATCCCGGGATCAGGTTATAGACAATTTCGTAAAACATGGGACTATTAAAGCACACGCAAACATTAACCTCGCCGCTTGTTGCAGGTACCTGCTCTGCCGCGGCGGCTCCACCCGGGGCACGCGGGGCTCCATGTCTCTCTCCACGTCCCGGAGGCTGACCTCCAGCCGCAAGACGAATATCAGCATGGTGCCAAGGACGTGAGTATCTGGTTGACCACTTTGTTTTATTTCTCTTATTCATAATTAAGTAAGGCAACATACGTATGTACGCTAGTACATTTTAGGGTTCCGTACCTCAAAAGGAAAAAACGAACCCTTATCGCACTTTATTGTCCGTCTGTCTGTCAAGATTCTTTATCTCCGGAACACGTGGAGGTATCGAGTTGAAATTAAAAACCATACGCTCAAGTCTACAGTCCCTTTAAACTGTGAAAAAAATCAAGCTTCTAAGTGAACTTAAAAAAGAGATACGTATATTTCGACACTCTCAAGGCAAACCAAAATATACTTTACAGTACATATGGTGCTACTTTCCCGCACTAGTGCGGAAAATCGTGCATATGTCGAAACTTTAAAGAGCCATATGTACAGTAAAACGTTGTACGATACACGTGCGAATAGGTAATATCATAAATATCGTCTTATACTACAAGTACAGGGAAAAATCTGAAAACTGTACATTTGTAATTAAATACGGATTCCTCGGTGGGCGAGTCCGACTTGCACTTGTCCTATTTTTTTTAATTCTTATTGAAGCTTCATTTGGCTTATTTTTAAGAATCAGTAAACCCATCGTCTGTAGGTCACTACCAGTCTTTAGGCTCAGGTTTAGGTTAGAGGAGTTGTTGCTATATCAACATCAGCATAACCCGGATTTTTTTTGCGATTTTGAATTTGGAATCTTCTTTAATACTGGAGGATAGATACTTTACGCGGTAGAGATTAACCAAACTATAAACTTTCACATTACATGCACACGTTATTTAATATCACAAATGAATCACAATAAAAATGCATTCCACTAAAACACTTGACAAGGACATCTGTCATCTCCGTCGGCAACCAGTGGGCTCAGCGGCCAGCATCAATAGAGGTTTAAACCGCTGTCGCCACAATACCTTTGGAGTTCATGATTCGAATTACTTCTTGTAAAAGTACCTACGCGTGGACTTACTAAGATAGTGACGAGGACTGCGGATTAAGTATAAATGAGTAACGGTTTTTTTATAAACAATCAACCAGCGATCGGTTCTTGTCCCGCCTGCTGAAGTTCATCTTGTAAAGTGGCTGATTTACAAATTCGGTCTCAGTTTTAGTGTTCTACATGTACATTCGCAATGGTGAACTTTCGCATAAATTTTGAAATGCGCATACGCAAAAATCAACACCATTTGGTTTTGCCTTTATTTTTAGGTTTTCCTGCATAAAATAGAGAGTCGTGCTAGTCCGTTCAAAATAAGTATGTAATAGAGTTATAAAAACATATTATATTATTATAAACTTACACCTATTCAATTTTCATCTAATCACCAATAACTATAGTTTTAGTCAAATTTAAATATATAATTAGTCAAAATTAAAGTCACTTGTGAACAAAAACTAAGTCTGGAATAAATAAAGACCCATTAAAGCTGTGAACAAAAGCTCTGGACCGATGAACTGTAAGCTGTATAGTCTATGCTTTCGAATATTAATTTGAAAAGTTTGTATTAGCTTAGCGATTTCTGAGTAAAAAGCATAATACGTAGTGCCTGAAATCGAGAGAAAGCTGATAGATTTAGCAACATTCTGTAAAGTTCAAAGATTGTTATTTCTGAGTTTATCAATCTGATTAAATATATGTAGCACTATACCCTGCCTGATGGCGTACAAATTCTTGATTATAACAATGTTTTCTACATCAACTATTATGCAGAAATAAAACATCTCTATTGTTAATGTCAGAAATCGTGTCATATTGAATAGGGCAGATATAATAGCCGCTCCACACGATGGGCCATCCTAACCCATCATACAGGACGCAACTATGCGTTAAAGGGAGTAAGACATATTTATGTCTCGTTCTACCGCATAGCCGCGTCCTGTATGATGGGTCAGGATGGCCCATCGTGTGGAGCGGCCATAATATTTACCATTATTTTGTGACCAAAATGTTGAAAAAACATAAAATAATAGCTAGGTACCTACTGACATGTTTTTACTTTAGTTTATACTAAATTCAAACAATAATTACGATTTGAATTAATGTGAAACGGAACGTGTTTTAATCCAACAATTAGCGTCTGGTGACTTCACTCCTCTCAAAAGTCAAAACTTAGGCAACTCTATGACATCTAGGGACGAACCACGGACAAACAAATATGGCAAGTGACACACATGAGTCACGTCACAGGAACTGAAGATCCGTTTAGGCGGGAAAGTTTAAATTGCCAGTTTGTAACCGGAATTTTTGACTATAAATTATAATATTTAATTTGTTTAAAACTTTCGTGGTCTATTCTACATGCGATCTTTCAAGTGAAAACAAAAATGAAAATATTTCATCTTCCCTATTATTACAGCAAATAGAATGAAAATGTCAAGAGTTTATGTTTCATATCGAATTATTGAATTTATATAGCAGTCAGAAATAGAATAAAAATAATGTTCAATCAAAAATGTCAAGTTTATATTTAAATTGACGTATGGGTAACATTCTAGTCGACAGGCAATTTATTTCGTAATCTTACTACCTAAGCAGAATACACTTTTGCGCATTAGGGCAGTATTTGCGGAAATGATTCTGGGGTGCCTAGTATTTCTAGTAAATATCTCAGAGATCGTCTTGAATAGTGAAGGGTTTGTTTTAATATATACATGGCAATTTTGTTAATTAAGAACTGACAAATATTTAAGTCTAAAATGCGACACACAACTATCAGTAATGATGAGTCCTTGAATAGCTCTCACGCATCTCTTCTGCGCTATGAATACGGCTTCACTTTTAGTTTGTATTTGTAGCCTTTGGATTTCAGAAAACTCATTTAGTAATACGCTGTCAGCCTGTCACTTAGAGTTCTTTGTAACGTTTCAAACAATTAACATTCAGCTTTTAAACATTTGTTATTGTTTTTTTGTTATAAGTATAGTCACAATTAAACTTGTTAAAATTTCGCAATACTTTCACAATGAAAAATCAATGAATAAAAAATCTATTTGCATGATTTGACACAAAAAAACCATACGCAAGCTAAATAAATTTAAAAACGTATATTTTGTAAATATTTAGAGCTAATCCTATTTAGATTTATAAGTCGCTCTAAATATTTACAAAATAAGTATACTTTTTACAGTTATATTATTTTATTAACTTACCAGCCGTAATGTTCAATGGTGTTCAAATTCCATATTCGCACCAGGTAAGGAACCTTGGTATCATAATGGATTGCACATTATCTTGGGTACCTCAGGTAAGCGAGGTCAGCAGGAGGATGTTTGCTTTGATCGATTCTCTTCGTCGACTTCGTAACTTTTTGCCACTCGCCACTAAAATTGCGCTAGCTCAATCTCTCCTTCTTCCCATTCTAGATTATGCTGATGTTTGCTATCTGAACCTTACTGAGGACCAGCTTAACAAACTTGAGCGTCTTCAAAATCTGTCTCTTAGGTTCATATTTGGTTTGCGCAAGTACGACCACGTTTCCTCCTTTCGTTCTCAGCTCAAGTGACTTCCAATTCGTCTCCGCCGTAATTCTCACATTCTTGCGTTACTCTACAGTATACTCGTTGTTATTACCTCTACTCCTCCATATCTCAAAGAGCGTTTTAGTCGTCTCACTTTCATCAGATCTTCCCAAAACCATTTTCTCGCCCCACCACCTTCATTTACCAAATTTTATAATAGCTCATTTACCTTTCGGGCTGTTCAGTTGTGGAATGCTTTGCCGTTGCATATAAGGTGTGCAAAGTCTTGCTATTTTCAAAAATATGTTGAAACAATATTACCTGTCTCTCCCTTAAGTTGCCTTTTATGTATTGTATGTATGTATATTGTATGTATGGTTGTATGTCTGCGTATTTATTCATTTATTAGGTATGTATTTTAAAGTGTCATGTTTAGTTATATTTGAAAGATTGATGTGTTTGTATGCTCTTTCTGATGCACTCCTGCACTAACTGTTTAAAATTCTAGTTCAAATGTTTCCTGCTATACAAAGGTTGTCTGGAAGAGATAGCTTTAAAGTGATAAGACTGCCTGTTGTTACCATTATTATTATTATTATATTCTCAAAGTCAAAAACCTTACTACAGACACATCCTTTTTATCCTTTGAAAGATTTTGAAATTGCAAGCATCCAAGATTTAGGTGCGATTATATGAAACTAGAGTCGATATAACCGTACTGGCATTGCAAGCTAATTTCCTCCTTCAATTTGCATTCTCTTATGGAAACTAAGGAAGGCAATGCATTCAAATGTATTCCGCCACATACCTATGGACAGTTAAGGGAACTGAGTGGAAAATTGAATTGAAGTCTGAACTGGAAAAACTATTTCTATTTTGTACTCAATGCACCGTATACGTTTAGCACTTTGAAACAACCACAGGCCTTGAAGTAAGGTCTTATGTCAATGTCACATACTGTAATAAAAATATTTGCAGGTACAGGTAGGTACAGGCAGCATTATAAACATTATATTTAGGCAATTTTAGGATCTTATTGTTTAGATAAGGTCGAAAAGTTTGCACATATATAGGATGCTGACTGTACTATCAGCTGCAAAAATGCATGGTCACCTTACAGCCCAGTTTCTCTTGAATCGTTTGACACAGTTGCGCGCCGTGCGCAATAATTAAACTAGATGGCGTTGTTGGCGAGACTATTTGGACATACAACGGAATATAAGCACCACATATAATACCTATAAATTGACACCTGTTATCACTTAGGTGCAGCGAGGTCTTTTAAGGGTCGCCAAGAGGATGCTATTAGGAAATTCCGAATTCCGATTTAATTATTGCAACATTTCTTTTTGTGTAAGACCTGCTCTGGGAAATGAAATAAAAATGGACAACGGAAACATTTCACTGCGCCAGTGCCCCGGTTTGAGACCCGGCAGATCGGTCTGCCCATTCGCGACATCGTTTGTCAATTATTTTCTTAAAGCCGTTATATTAACATACCATTTTTACCTCAGGACCAGCGTGGGCCGCGACAGCAGCATCCGCCTCATCAGCAACGGCTCCTCGAAACTCTGAGAAAGGACCGGCCGCCTCCCGGCCAACAACAACGTGAGAACCCAGGAGAACTTCAAGAACTACTTCAAGGCCGACAGCCTCGCGCCGTTCCCCAAGTGCTGCGAGAACGAGAACGGAGGCACGCATATGGAGACAAACGTGGACGCTAAAAGTAGTACGGAGAGTTTTTACATGCCCGCTGATAGCTTTAGACGGTCCAGATAAGTTAGTTTGCGTGTCTTAATTGGTTCGATAGTCCCGGATTTTTTACGGACAATCCCGGAAATCCGGAATTGGCTGTGTTAGTCTTGGGATGGGCTCTGGTTAGCACTTAGTAGGTTGTTTAGTTACAGTACTTTAAAGTTCCAGCTCGTATATTTGTATATGTGTTTATAACTAGATATTTATTTCTCCCATTTATGTCACTTTTCATTCATATTTATTTATAAGAAAATAACTGTAGAAGAGTGAATTTTGCCTATCATTTCTCGTCGCAGCTAACTTTCCGATTAATGTAAAGTGATGTAAAAATATTATGATGAGGTGTTCGAATTAATTCCTTGCTAATATTACATTAGAAAATCGTACTGTGATTCTGTAATATGTATTTTGATTTGAGTCATACAAAAATAAGTGCTTAGGTGTATCTTGCGAATTTCAATCTCAGCGAGACTTTCGAATTAACTACTTAAAATAGATGTAGAAAAATGTGCAAGCTCTCTTGTTAATATTAATATTATCATAGTGATATCTGATCTAAATATATATGCAATACAACAATGTTGTGTATAAATCGTTAATATTTACAGCATCTAAGTAAATAATACAAGAATGTTGTTTGTACTATAGGTATAGCAGATAAGAAGGTAATTAAATACACACCATAAAATAATTTCCTTCAAACCTGATCCTAACCTGATGACCATTGGAGCACCTTAAACGTATTCCCTTTGAACCAAAAAAAAATTTCCTCATCGGAGTTTTTCCAAAGAGACGTCTTCGAGTAATTGAGAACCTCCTCCTTTTTGAAAGTCGGTTAATAAATTAAAGAGAAGACACCTCTAAACACACAGCTAAGGATCATCTTGAGAAAGAAGACAATGGTTTCAAAAAACTAGCTGCGCCCGCGCCGATTATGGATCATCCGTCTCTGACTGTATGTGTAATTGTGTATGTAAAAATATGTCAGACTAGCTTCTGCCCGCGACTTCGTCCGCGTGGAACTCGTTTATATCGTAGCTTAAATTTCAATCCCCTAAGGGGATGATTTTCGGGATAAAAACTATCCTATGCCCTTTCCCGGGACTCAAACTATCTCTATACTTACCAAATTTCATCTAAATGAGTTCAGCGGTTTGTACGAGGACGCCACTATGTCAGTTCGAGTCCAGGACCAGAACTTGAAACCTATTCCGCTGCAGCGAGGAGTCAGGCAAGGAGATGTTATTTCTCCAAAACTGTTCACCGCTGCACTGGAGGACGTTTTCAAAACTCTGGACTGGAGAAGGCTGGGCATCAACATCAACGGCGAGTACATCACTCACCTTCGGTTTGCTGACGATATAGTAGTCTTGGCTGAGACCATGGAGGACTTAAGCACGATGCTCGATGACCTCAGTAAAGCTTCCGAGCGAGTTGGTCTAAGAATGAACATGGACAAGACGAAGATCATGTCAAATGCCCATGTAGTACCAACTCCCATTACAATCGGAATCGGACACCTTACGCTCGAAGTTGTAGACGATTATGTATACCTAGGACAGACTATAGTCAATCGTCGAATCCGACTCGGCTGGGCAGCGTTCGGGAAGCTACGGCACATCTTTTCGTCCAATATTCCGCAGTGTCTCAAGACGAGAGTCTTTGACCAGTGTGTGTTGCCAGTGATGACATATGGCACTGAAACGTGGTCGCTTACTATGGGCCTCATAAGAAGGCTCAAAGTCATCCAAAGGGCTATGGAGAGAGCTATGTTGGGAGTTTCTCTGCGTAATCGCATCAGAAATGAGGCTATCCGCAGCAGAACCAAGGTAACCGATATAGCCCTCCGAATCGCTAAACTTTAGTGGCAGTGGGCGGGGCACATAGCACGTAGAACCGATGGCCGTTGGGGCGGAAAGGTTCTCTAGTGGCGACCACGTACCGGAAGGCGCGGTGGGGTAGGCCCCCCACAAGGTGGACTGATAACGGTGGACTGATGACCTGGTAAAGGTTGTTGGAGTCCGCTGGATGCGGGTGGCGCAGGACCGGTCACTTTGGCACTCTTTGGGGGAGGCCTATGTCCAGCAGTGGACGTCTTTCAGCTGATATGATGAGTTCAGCGGTTTAAGCGTGAAGACGTAGCAGACAGACAGACACACTTTCACATTTATAATATCAATTAGTATGGATTTGTTTCATCGAATATATGCACTTCGCAACATCGATATGTTATCCCAACGGCATTTGGTTACTTGTATTTGTCTTAAACTATAACAGATTTTATATCAGTAGGTATACTCTACTAGTGTGCATGTCGAGACCCAAAAGGTTACCGCAGTTTCCATTATTAATGATCTTCAACAGTCCATTAAGTATTCCTCAGTTAGGGTTTGAAGTCTAGACTATCCTTAACCAGAGGTGCTATCTGACATTTACACTTCGCAGTCCGAATTTGACATCGTTGTTTTTGGGTCGCTGTCATCATTTCTGGGGAAAAATAGGTGTGTGCCGATTATTTAATTTCTTAATTTATTACCATGACCAATCAATATGCAGGTAGATATATATTACTGTTTATAGATAATTTATTTATTAAAAAAAGATTAACTATTTTTAAGCATACCGGATAGGTATCGATTAAACTATGTAAATGTTGATAACTTTTTTGAATAAAATTATATAAGAAAATTACTACAAAGTACACCAGTCTAGTAGTTTTCATGAATTTCAACTAAATAAAAATAAATCTACTCTATAAAAAATTGTGTAAATCCTAATGTAAAAAAAGTGTAATGTAAAACATTTAGTAAAACATGTATCGTAAAATATGAAACTAGTAGCTAATGTATTTACCGAACTTTATAAAAGATGATAATTAACATTAACTAAATTCAATTAAAACTGGGCACCCTACCGCAGAGCGCCGACCTGGGGGACTATATTGTAGGCAATTTGTAAATATGTAATTTTTAGTTGTAACTTTATTTTTGTAGTAGTTTTTAAGTTGTTATGTCTATTTGATTCATGTTTTAAGGTGTGCATTAAAAAGGACCTATACGCTAAATAAGAATATATTTGGAATTAAAAATAAGTTAAATCTAAAAAAGGTCCTCGGCGCGCTACGCGAGAAAGCCGTCAGCTCTTCGGTCACCAGTTTCATCAACAGTTGACGAAGTTATAAATTACTAATAATATAACGGTCAAATAAAATGATTTTGTATTAAATATCTATCATATGTGATGCACGTAATCTAAGTACATTATGTATCTGTAATATTGAATAGAGGCCTAAGCTTTTAAGGTACCTACAACTTATATTTACTAAGGTATACCTATGTTGGTGGTTGAATTCCATTTTGTACGAATCGCGTCCTGAAAAAAGTAGTAATACACTCAGAGGCGTCTCTCGCCCATGTAGCGCCCGTGTGCAAACATTACTCTATAGCGCCCCCCCGTAAGCGCGCGGTCAAATGGAATGGTAGCGGGCAGCGCTCGGCGCCCCCTAGGACCGCTGCGCCCGTGTGCAACGCACACCCTGCACCATAGGTAAAGACGCCTCTGAATACACTGGACTAGAAAAATCTGTACCTACCAAATATCGTTCCATACAACGTACGTCCTCCTTGCTGAAAGTTTTATAAAGCTATGTTCATTCATGAAGTTCTTCCAACTGTTTTAAAATTCATGTAATTAGACATTATGTCATCTCGAGAGTCATTATAATTATTGAATCTGCTCACAAAATTTCACGAGAATCGGTCGAAAAATGCAGCAACCTGTAGAGGAGAACCTGTTGGGGATATATCGTTGGATAGCTTGTTCAACGTTCACGATTTTTCAAATTAGTGATTCGTTTGCCAGATATTGGGCTTTAAAGCCCAAATTTTTGTTCGCGTCATGTGTAAAAAATGTTTCATATTATTCCAGTATGCCGTCTTAAAATGAGAACGAAACTATGTACGAATTGAGTCGTCCGGGCTGGAGACTTACGGCACCGGCCACAAATTGTGCGGCGGTAGCAGCGGTCTTTCTAATTCATTGCGTGTGATCCTAACTAACCACAGTGCGTTGCGCGTCTCGACCGCACTGAACAGATAAAACGCTTGTCGCGCAATTCGCGCCATGTCGTGGCCGGGCCGTTAAGACCAAAATTGGCGCCTTCTCACTGCCCAGCGTGTGCAATTTTGATGTCGCACGAATACGTCGAGTCAAATAGACCTTGTTTACGCTGACTCTTCAAGTTTCCGCTAACTAATTTTAACATGGCGGAAACTCCGCAATTAATACACGTCACGTATAAGACTCGCTATGCAAATGATTAGGATGCCCGGGAAACCATTAAAGTTCCATAATCAATCATCTGCTCTCGACTTGTCGATTAATAAATTAAAAATTTAATACAAGTAATCTACTACATTTTGATACAAGTGCTGAAGGTACTTATATTGCCGGTTGTTGAATGTAGAAAACTATAAAGCATTCATGTGGGAAATCTTAATTTATACACGCTGTACAACTAGGTACAGAAAATACCACTTTTTACAGGACTACGGCAAAGCTTTTATAGGGCTATTATGCCCATATATTTATTATATTTGAGCATTGGGGAAACATTTTGAGCATGGGGTGAGGACCAAATTGGTGGCCAGTAGCTAGCCTGGTTAAACGAACGGTAGTTAGCCATACAAATCGAAGAAGTGAACAGAGTTCCGTTGTGACACAAAAATTAACACAGAAACATTTAAGTCAAAAAGTTCATATTACATTAATATATAATTGAAAACTTTCATAGTAATTGAGTGAGTTAAGCTGACCAGGAATTTGGTCCTTACCCAAAATCGAATGCTAAAATATGAATCAGGTCCTACAGTAAGTAGGATGGCGGCTAAGGGATAATATATACGTGGACACCAAATAAAATAACCGATAAGTAGTGTAAAATTTGTTCGAAAAAGGATTAAAAGTTTTGTCAAATAGACAAAAAAGTAAAACAGGGGATTAAATAATTTACTTTAAAAACAAAGTTTTAACCGACTTCAATTTAGTACTCCGCCAAGCCACGACAACATTTCCACATTTCTTTTCCAACCACATGAACTGATTTCCGAGAGCAAATGCGTTGATTATTAGAGAAAAAAACCCAATCGCTGTATGTGGCCCGATAATATTTGAGGACTTCCATCGATTCCACAAGGATCACCTTTGGCACTTCATTAGTTGCTATTTCAACGGAATCTTATCAGAATCTGTGATATACTTTTGTACTTTTAAGTACATAATTGAGGAATTCCATAAGTCATCTGTGGTCTTCATCATCAACTCCACTCCACCAAATTTATGATTTCCGGGTGTAAATACACGAATTATAATAGAAAATACCAAAATCACTACACGCGTGCCTAATATAATTGAGGAGTTCCCTCAATTCCTCATGGATCTCATCATCCAATTGAAATTTTGAAAAAAATGGGACCCACCTGGAAGCATATACTTACAAACAAAAATAATCATTTACGAATCGGATCATCAATGACGGAGTTCTGAGGTAACAAAAATTGAAAAAAAAATGAAAGGAAAAAAAATACAACCGAATTGAGAACCTCCTCCTTTTTTTGAAGTCGGTTAATAATAACAGTAACAAGTTATTAGTCTCCAAAGTTTTAAGTGGAGGGTATATTCCGTCCCTTTTCCTCAAAACGCACCTTCATATGAAACGATTGTCATTTACTATGACTTAAAATTTTAATTTTGAGTCTTCACTCCTCTTACGGTTAATAACAAGGATAATTATGATATATAGGTATAAAGTACAGTTTAGGTACCTAACTAAATATAAACACAGTCTAAGTAAAATGTATAAACCGAATTTTTATGATAAGGATGTGTAACTGTTAAATGTTCATAGAAGTAATTAAGTATACTTATGTACACATACATTTTCATCCTGTGCCGTAACATAACGTAACTAAGTATATAATAAGCTTTCTTAATTCAATTAGAGGTACACATTCATTATTTTCCGGACAACCAAACACGGAAATTTGTATTGTACATTGTAGACAGGTACCTATATCAGGGAGAAGGTATTTAATACATGTGACCCATTTATCAAGTACTGGAGTAGTATCCTTTTAGAATAGAATATTACCTGTTATACAGCATGTCTTTCCACGAAAGGTCAGCACTTTAAGAATCCCCTGCAAGGTCGGCTCAAGTCAACTACCCATACAAACGGACTTGGTTCTCATTTTAAAATGGCATACTTACTCGAAATACCATGCACTTTTAATACACAATGAGATCCGCTATATCTAGGTCGGCCACTAGTTTCATTATAATAGGTACCTACGTTCTTAGTAAAAGAAAAAAAGATAGACGAAGCCTTACGAGTAAAATGACGACTTAGTGAAGCCGATTTTTAACAATGCCAAATAAGTTAAGCACGTTTTAAAAATGCGAAATTCGTAATATAATATGTGATTTTGAGAGCATTGCGACTCGTATTGAAGAGTTGATGTGTGCGTGAGCTTATGCTTAACTTATTTGGCGTGGTTAAAACCGGTTTCACTTTGTCGTTGGTAATGCTCTATCTTTTTTTCTTGGTCTGAGCCTACGTTTTACATTGTTAACATTCATAACATATTAACTTAACACAGTTCATATTTCATAAAATAATTAATAAATGAATTAAGCGTATTATATTATTAGCACAGTGTCACATCTAGGTTAAGTTTGTATAGACATATCTTGTAAAGAGTAGGTACGATACGATAAGTAATATTACTTATTATATTGAATTAAAATGGTACTACAGTAAACTATTGTAAATAGCAAATATTCATGAATAAAGGATACAGTCAAATATTTTACACGTGAATTTTTATACCTACATTATTCATGCATTATTTATTTTTTATGGTAGGTAGATCGAATTCCCTTTCTGTGATACGGATTCATTCAAAAACAATAAACAATATTAAAATAAAACAACGGTAAGTTAGTAGAAAATCATGATTAGACTGGAAAGGAAGCTATAACTAATCCCATTAAAGTATCCGTTTCAGCTAAGAGGCATTAATTAGACGTCGCCGCCGTCGCCGTCTGAAGGCAAACACTATTTAATGTTACTTTGCTATGACACTTTTTCCAGGCGCTTTTATTTACTCAAAAGTCACGATTTCCTACCGCGCTAAAGTAACATCAAAGCGGTTAGTGGTTACACAATCAAGGCAGTTTGATTTTTTTAATGGAATAAAGTTATCTTCCTACTAATACTATAAATATGAAATGGATATTCGCCTACTCTACAGATCGCCATATGATTTAAAAAAAAACATTATTCATGTGGCAAAGCGGAGTCCAGGCTCGTTAATATTAGGGTAATGGTTTATTGCGTACTTTTTTTTTTATTGTGGGTTTCACTTGACTCTATATAATGTTATCATAGCTATACAGCTTAGCGCCTCTGGTGGCCCTTCGCCATAAAACCATAACCTTTAATTTACAATACATTCTAGGTGTAGTCACGGTGAACTCCGTAAACACTGCGTGCCTACATTTCTAGGGTTCCGCGCCAGAAGGATGCCAACAGGACCGGACGTATTTTAAGTCCCCACGAGGGTCCTTTTGTTGAGGTAGGGCACAGCAAAATGTCATCCCGCTCGAATTTGGAGCAGCCCAACTGAGGAAGTACCTCCGCCTTGCAGAAGACCACAGCCATAATAACACTACTACTTGCTCTGTAGTAGTGTTGTGTTCCTGGAGGTGAGCAAGGTCGCCAGAGCTCCCGAGGATGCGTTGTGTTGAGAGCGAGGAAATTTGTTCCTTCAGCTGTCAACACGGTGAATCCTCAAACATATCAAGGGTCGGCAACGCCCATGTTACTCCTTTGGAGTTGCAAGCGTCTATAGGCTGCGGTGTCCGCTTACCATCCGGCGGGCCGTACGCTTGTTTGCCACAGTCGTTATATAAAAAAAAGAGGCCCCACACAAGTTGACTCCCATACAAACGTGGTATGGCTCTCATTTTAAAGGAGCGTGCTGGAAAAACTTTGTACCTATACTGCCACAATGGGATCCGCCTCATATAGGTCGGAAACCAGTTTCTGTTGCTAGAAGTTATAATAGAAAAAAAAGTAAGTACCTAAGTAGATAGCTTTTTAGGGTTCCGTAGTCAACAAGGCACCCTTATAGTTTCGCCATGTCCGTCCGGCTTCGGCTTAGCTCAGTAACCCTTACAACTAGAAAACTGTAAATTATGCATGGGCATATAAATCAATCACACCGACAAAACAGTAGAATATTTTTTTTTTTTTTTAAGGCACCTCGTACACCTAAAGTAAGGATGTATTTTTTTTTCGTTAAACTTATGGTGTGGGGAATCGTTGGATAGATTGTTCAAATATATTATGGGTTCTCGGAAGCATTTTTCAACTCAGTGACTCGTTTGCGAGATATTAGGCTTTGACCCCTTAATATTTGCCGGCTAAATGGCTACTTGGAAAGGCCAATTCGATGTAACCAAGACAGACAGGGAACTACGGAACCCTACACTACGCGTGGCCCGACAAGCACTTGGCCGTTTTTTTATAATATAGATACTATAGATATAACTACGTTTGTATGGAGATTCGAGCTTCCTGGGGGCTTTAAAGATGTAAGTGGGGCAATCGGATGTATCTACCGAACGTTACGAGTACCTGATATATCATTGTGGTAGGAAACCACAAACGGTTCTCCTCAAAGAAACTCGACTTTATGATGATAATAATATTGAGTCATTATGTAAGAAGTTACCTGCATTAATATGAGTGGCGACCACGTGCCGGCAGGCGCAGCGTGGGTAGAGACGACAGATGACGACGGGAGACCGCTGGATGCGGTTGGCGCACTTCGGGGAAGGCCTGCTGACCTGTACCCAGCAGTGGACGCAGAGGCGTGTTCACCTATGGTGCAGGATGTGCGTTGCACACGGGCGCAGCGGTCCTAGGGGGCGCCGAGCGCCGCCCGCTACCATTCCATTTTGACCGCGCGCTTACTAAAGTAATGCTTGCACACGGGCGCTACATGGGCTAGAGACGCCTCTGAGTGGACGTCTTTCGATTGATATGATGATGAGACAAAGAACGCAAACTATCTGACACGACCATAATATATGTCTGTGGGTAAGTTTTTTCTTTATACAACGACGATGGCAAACAAGCGCGCGGCCCGCCTGATGGTAAGCGGACACCGCAGCCTATAGACGCATGCAACTCCAAAGGAGTAACATGGGCGTTGCCGACCCTTGACATGTTTGAGGATTCGCCGTGTTGACAGCTGAAGGAACAAATTCCCTCGCTCTCAACACAACGCATCCTCGGGAGCTCTGGCGACTCTGGCGAGTTTTAAGAGACTTTAGGTACTTTTAGTTTACTTCTAACAGATACGGTGAACCAATTTTAGATTCAAAGTAGTTTATTCAAAAAGCAACTCTACCGTCCAAGTAGAAGATTCCAATTCCAATAACAGTTTTATAAAAAGTAGACCACCTTAAAAAACCTCCACCATAGGGTATTAACTGAACCCTCATTGCACATGTACGGCTCACACTCGACCGAATTATTACCCTATATCAATAGAAAAGGCGAGAACACATTTATGAACAACTACGTCCATTACCTACACATAACCTAGGAAAACACGTAGGCACTTTGAAATGTAAAAGCTAAAAGCTATTTTATACGGAGTGCTGTTTAACTGACTGTCTTTCTAAAGTGCGACATTATTCCTTTCCTTTCAGTTTGTTTACGGCTTCTGCTGCAAGTTAGATACGACGTGTTAAGTTACTATACGTACAGTTAGCTACATTATGCAGTCATCATCCTGCTAGCGTTATTCCCGGTTGTGCCCCTAAAGGAGAGCCCGGGGTCCTAACCTAACCTAAGCCCAAGATTTGGCATCGGCACTAGTTTTACGAAAGCGACTGTCATCTGACCTTCCAACCCAGAGGGAAAACTATAGACCTTATTGGGATTAGACCGGTTTCCTCGCGATGTTTTCCTTCACCGAAAAAAAATTATTCCGTACATAACTGTCGAAAAAGTCATTGGTGCATCATGCAGTCCGGCCGATATCGGCCCGTGTAGCGTCTCCTTTAGTGTTCCTGCACGGCTAGCACGCGACGGCGCGCGAGCTCTCTCGATTTTTCTCGCACTATCCGTCTCTCTCTTATTAGAACACTTACAAGAAGAGGTATAGTGCGATAAAAATCGAGAGTATGTCGCGGCCGTCGTGTGCTAGACGTACTGGTGACTAGTTAGGTCGCCAGCACGTCTATCATGGGACGCCGCGACATACTGACGATTTTTCTCGCACTATACCTCTTGTTCCGAATGTAGAACACACATAAGAGAGAGACAAATAGTGCGAGAAAAATCGAGAGCTCGCGCGCCGTCTCGTGATAGTCGTACAGAACCCCCAAAAATACGCTGTCGTGAAAGCAAGGCACATTTACCTATGTATATTTGTATCTAACTGTCGACACAAAGAATTCTCGCGTACTGCAAGGTAGACTGACGAAACGGTAAAGATCACAGGAGTCGGCTGTGTGGCGCGGAACCGGTCATTGTGGCACTCTTTGGGTTGGGGGAGGCCTATGTCCAGCAGTGGACGCATCGTTCGGCTGATTTAGATGATGATGATTTCAATAATGAGATAAGAATAAAATAACATGTATATAATAGGGAAAACATTTTTAATTTATGTATACATATAAAAAAATGCATTAAGTATATTGCCCTTCGGCCGCGTATGTAACCGGAGTTTTGTAACCAGTTACATAAGAAGAAAAAATGATCGTCATAGGATACTGGTATCCAAGTGATATATTTTTTTCCTTTCACGTAACCGAGTTACAACCTAGGAAAACTTTCTAATGATTACGAGAAAGTACTTTATATTCCTCGTAGGTAACTGCTTGAGAGATAGATAGGTAGGTATAGTATTATCAACCTCTTTTGATATCGTGGCACTCAACATTTTCTTCAGACGGAAGGACATGGCGAAACTATAATGGTTCCTTGTTGACTACGGAACCCTAAAAATCGGTTCTGGCACTTCGCCGGCCGCTACCGCGGTGCGCTCGCTTCGCTCGCTCGGCTCGCGGACGTAGGGTCGCAGTACGCCTAACACTCCTCCTCGCTTCGCTCGTCGTCGTACCTACACGGACCTGCCTTAGAATTGGGAATCTGTAGACGTGGACCTAAGCCGGTCCTAGGTAAAGCATGGGTCCGGATCACTCATGGTTTCATAAGAGTATTATTTATTCCTTACTGAATACTAGTTACGAACAATCATACAGGTATCAGTAAAGGTAAAAATCCTATTACTTGGATACCAGTATCCTATGACGATCATTTTTTCTTCTTAGGTAACTGGTTACAAAACTCCGGTTACATACGCGGCCGAAGCGGTATATTGCGCCATATACCATGCTTAAAATAATCTGACTGTAACATTGTTAGAACTATATAATGCCAAAAATATATTTTTTAAGGTGAATTAGAATTCTCTAGTTCATTTAAGTTAAGAAATTCTAGAAGCTTTCAGTTACCTTTTTACTTCTTCTGACCCGGTTGGCTGACCTGATCTATATTTATTGCAAATATTGCTTATTAAAGTCATAATTTTTGCCCTTTTTCCGTTGGGGGAATGTGTAGATGCACCGTCCGCCCTGTCGGAGGACCTGACTGGTGTGTGTGCGGACCCAGTCTATCCACTAAACCCCCAACTATTTTCCATTCTTTTAGCTTACAAGGAGGGGCAAAGGTTCTCTTACGCATGCTACTTTGACCCTCGCGACGCCCGCTTTACAGGCCTGGCCAGGGTGAGCGCCCCGGGACAGTACGGGTGTAGACTCAAAATGTATTATTTTATTACTCCAAAAGCAAGAAGGCAAAAAAATATGCCTAGTGACGAAAACCCCATTCAGATCTCTCAAAGAATTACGAAGCTACAACCGTTTGAATACTGCTTGTTAATGAGAGAAGACGCTCGCAGAACGTGACGACACGATCTGCGAGCGTCATCGTAAATGACAATCGTTTCATATGAAGGTGCGTTTTGAGGAAAAGCTACAGAATATACCCCCTCTTAAAACTTTAGACACATAACTTTGTGATTATTAAATCCCCGGCTTTACTTTTTTCTCCATTTTTAATCCTTTCTCGGGAAAAATCAACAATATTGTTTTTATACTCTTTACTTTTTACTATGGAGCTTCATAACTGTTGAGACGACTAAAATGAAATTGACCAATCACGTGGGGTCTTTACTGAACTATAATGTACGCAATATAGGACGCCGTCATGAGAAAGTCAAAAGGTAAATACTTAACATCGACGCACAAAAAAGAAAAAGCCGTTGGTTGCACTTTGTTTTCAATAGATACCAAGTTTGTTTAATTAGTTCAGTTGATTCGTAGAAAAAGTATTGTATACAATATTTATATAATTAGCTTTTTAAGTCTCATACCTTAATTAGGCCACTCAGCAAGCTTCGTGCCCTAAACGTGGCACTCGACTGAAAAAGCATACATTATAATAACGATTGCATAAAATACTATTATTTTATTTGGTGTAAACCCCTATTTCGAGGCGCTATTTACCTTCATACAGCAATGCATAATACTTTACAAATTCTTGATGTTGAGATGGGAAAGAATTGCACCCCTTAGTGGAAACTATGTCTCACTGCTATCTGCCGCAGGCAAGCCCGCGAGTAAATATATGGCCTATGTCCATTCATAAAGTTCACTCTACAGACAGGTAAAAAAAAAAGAAATCGGTCCAGTGGTGCCACTAACTTATGAACTAAAAAGCTACAATCTTACAGACTTTTCCACTTTATAATATTAGTATAGATAAATTCAAAGCCATGAGCTACAATATGGATGTGAATAGTTTTTTTTTTACATAAAGTTAGTTGTGTTACGCAACTAAGAAGAGGCTTACACAACTTGTGTAAGCCTCTTGTGGACACATATCACACTGCTTATATTATTTTCTAGACTTTCTTCTTTAAAGTTAGTTGACACTCACAAAAACGTCTCACAGATAGTATTGAGTTTATACAGGGTGTTTCTTTAACCATCTTGGAGCCAAAGCCCAGTTAATGTATACATTACAAAGAACTTAAAAGAAGTTTTTTTATGTATTAATATTGTTTTTTTTGTAATTATATTAATTTAAATCATCCAGCCGAGTGACCGCAGTGACCGCTAGCCGCCATCTTTTGTAGATAGGTGTGAAGTCTAACCGGGTGAATGAACTTCGCACCGCGCGCCATACAGGATTTTACTTACTTAATTACTAAAAGCATTAGCTTAACTAATTAATAATTATTTAGTTAAGCTTTTATTACTAAAAGCTTAACTTTTTGAATGATTAGCACGTTTTGGATACTTTAAGTGGGCTTCGGCTCTAAGACGGTTAAAAAAACACGTTGTATATGTTTGTCCTTATTAATTATTATATGAATAAACAAACAGTTTGGTTCTCATTCAAAAACGGCATACTGGCTGGAATAACATGAAACTTATGCACAATGCGATCCGCCATAGTATTTGTTGTTAACAAAGCGATTATAGACTTTCTATGAAAAATGACCACTCACTAAAAAAAAATCTATATTAATAATCTAGCAACCGAAATTAGTTTTCGACGGATATGGCGGATCCCATTGTGAATACAAAGTTTCATGATTATTCTAGCATGTTGTTTTAAAATAAACACCAAACTACGTTTGTATCGAGAGTAGAGCGTCCTGGCAACCCTTAACATTACAATAATATGCAATTAACTGTAACATTTACAGTTAATCATTTAAAACCGCCATAGCCATCTCTGTAGATATGGAATCAGACCTTTTGTTTTCAGTTCGTTCCAATTCCTGTTCATCAGTGGACCACCAGCTCTCATCATCATCATGGATAAAGCACAGGAATAGGTCATCTTCGTATGTCGGGAAATAATATTCCGGCTGATCCCACTTTTCCCTCTTAAGTTCCCAGTGTTTCATTTCCTTTAAATGCTTCTCTAAGTTCACAGAGTCATCGAACACGGTTTCACAGTATAAACACTGTTTCAAATGTATCTGGCGACGGATGTAGTTCACAATTTTGATTTTGTGGTAGAAATCCAAGCCTTCAGTCGCTTCTGTGAATGAGAAATCATGTTTGCGTTCCATGTGATCAAGAATGTTCTCGTATTCCATCTCTGTATGCTCGCAAAGTAGACAAGTTATCTGTGGACCGTTCTCTTCTGTCCACTCTGACCATTCTGGATCGCTGTCTACAGAATCTCTGTCATTATCCTCTGGTGGATTTGGTATCCTTTGATGATTTTTATTCTGTTTTTGATATTTATGCTTACTCTGTTTGTCACCTACATAATTAACCATAAAGAATTTATCGTACTCCTTATTTTCAGGATTGATTCTTTTGTGTCCTTTTTTCCGCATGTGCTCTTTAAGTATGATTCGGTCTTTAAAGGAGCCTTCGCAATAAATACATTGTAGATTATCCAGCTTCGAAGCTACAGTGTCTACAAGATGATCTATGAAAATCAAATTATCAGGTTTAGCGATGTGGAAGTTATGTTTCTCGTATAAATGCTTTAAGTAACTGGATCGGGTATCTTTAGACGTATACCTACAGAAGAGGCATTCTTTCTCATAGTTTTTATCTTCTCTTTCAAACTGGTGTCTTTGAAGTAGTTTCTCTAGTTTGTTCTGCTGTACGTTTGACCGTAACTCCTTGTCTTCGGGAAGCAGATCACTAAGCAAATAGTACTCTTCATCCTTTGATTTACTCCCATCTGGCTTGTTGTCGAGCAACATTGTAGTGCAGAAAAACGGAAGATTTTGATCTGTAACAGAAATATTAAATACCACATTACTTTTTGGAAACAACTTAAAACTGCAGCATTGCTACACAGCTAAATAAAGGAAAACACAGCTTCACACATCTCTGGCGGATATTCAACCTTATCATGTAGTATTACTAGTGAGCTGCAGAACTCGCAACTGTTTTAAAAAAAAAAATGTTTATTTCAAAATTCTAAATCCACAAAACAATTCTATCTAATTATTAAACCTGCTCACAGAACTTGACGAGAATTGGTTGACAAATGTGCCCTGAGGCTCTAGTATAAGTTTTACCGAAACAAAACATTACAACCGCGTTTGCGTTTAGCTGTCAAACCCCATACAAATTGAGGGTAAAACGCAAACGCGAGCGTAAAGTTTTGTTTCGGTAAAACTTATACTAGAGCCTCTGTAGAGGAGAACAGTCGGACAGATGCCGGACATAAGAAAGATTTTTTGCCCAATCTGAACTTTACGTGTATTATTCACTTGTTCAAAAAGGTAAACCTTTATTAAAGTAGAACAAGCTAATTTCGTCTCACTACTACAAACTTTATGATTCAATGCAATGTCTTCTAATGACAATAACACATTCACCGTGGGAAAATATTTAACATTGTGACATGGGCCGACTTGACCCCATGTTAAAAAGGCAGAAATAATAGCAGCCAAAATCAGATAAAAATACAATGTACACACCGTTAAGTGCAGCTAGTTTTAGGGTAGAAATTCATTTAGATCATATGACTTTCCACTAGCTGAAAAACGTCTGTACAACTATGGTATAGATTAGATTAGATTAGATATATAGTCTGGTCTTGACTTTCAAAAGAACGGTTAATTCTACTTCAAAAAGGCGTAAAGGGGATACACTTTCTGTAAAAAGTAAACTAAAACTAACCTCTAAACCTCAACCTCCAATACTTCAAGTATTCCAACAAATCCGCTATCTGGTTGACGTCAGCTATAACCAGTCTATGCTCCATGAACAAATGTGTCAGCAAAGGCTTCTCAGCGTCAGGCAAAGTGAATATTTCTTCGCACAAAACACATCGGCACTCTCGAGTCTCGCTGTCCTTGAAAATTGTAGGTTCCTCGCATTTCTGGTGCAGTGTTAGCGGGCCAAAAAACTTCTCTTGTTTAGACATAGTGATTTAGCACCTTTAGTCAGTTATTAATTATAAATTGGGATTTTTCAACAACAACAGAAACCTGAGGTATGCAGGCAGGCAATGAAGTGAAGTGTCAACTGTGGTGTCAACTCAACTCAACTGTCAAATATGTCAGTGACTTATAACAGCCGCACTCCACGGTCCTGCCTAGCGGACGACATGAGCGGTACGGAGCTATTACATAAAGCTGGGTCCACATTTGTATCATTTTGTAGTATCTTATCTCCGTCGCGTTGCACCAACGCGTATTAAGATTGCTAGTGTGGACGCAAAAACAGCGCGATCATAAGGCGCGCCGTATCTGATCGCTCGGGATCGATATTGACACACGTTTATTATAAACCCCGCACACTCGCGATCGGATACGCGTATCAAGATCGGTAAGAATGGACGTGTTTTGATACTGTATACGAGGTTATGATTTGCTACGCGATACGCCGTGATCGCTCTCGAGGCGGTTTTTCTCCCGATCATCATACGAGTTACGGATACGCGTCCACACTTGATACGGCGTTGTAAAACGATATGCTGCTACCCTACGGTTAGTATAGACGCATTTTTTCACGAGACGATGCTAGGGATACGGTGTGCCCAAAGTGAGCGTCCGTCTAGCTCGATACGATACGCGTGATCGTGATCGGCGAAATGATACAAATGTGGACCCAGCTTAAGGCGCTATATTGAAAATAAATCTAACCCTGAGGGGCGTGGCTTTTGCGCAAACTCGGGGGGGGGCGCCTTCCCCGTCGATATATAGGTAGGTAGGCACTTGCTTCGCAGGTGCAAGCGCGCGCGTTCCTATTTTGTGTGACTATGAGAATAAAGGATGCATGGAGTTGCTACGGCCGAATTTATATACTAAAATCAAGTAATTTTGTTTATTATAATATATAGACACTTTAAATTCCTTAGTTTATTGCGTAAAATATATATTCACATGACTTTGTACTAAAAGCGCACTGCTAATAAAATGTGTATAAGTACCTACATTTTCTTTTGTGTGTATTCTTACTAAATGTTTGATTTTAAGTTCCGTAGTATTTTTATGACCAGCTTTTGAGAGATCCCTAAAATGGTCAATATAAACGTCTATTGTTCTGTTCCTAAGTAAAGTACTTATGCAATTTGTAAACATTAATAATCTATTTGCATTTTATTATTAATATATAACTAAGTGCATTGTGCAATGGTATTTTCTGTGACTAGTTGCCATGGTTCCATCTCCTGAGTCACTTTGTAAAACTGAGGTGTATTGTTGGTGTGGAGTTTTCTTGTCAAGTTCGATATATTTTTGTATGGATTTCTAGGCACGTTAAAAGTGCGAATTGCAACATTTTTTTAAAGAAGATCTGTAATTTTGTCTCCTGGCTAACGGGACAGAATAACAACAAGAAATAGTTGCCTAGGTCATTTCATACATAATTATGAACGATTAGCGTTGAAATAAAACGGTTTAATTTTAATATACCTAAAACTTATTTGCCTGCCAAAACAAAGTTAACAACAAGAAACTGAAAAGTAAAAAACTAGTTGTTTTATATTTGGCGAGTGGGCAATAGAAGTGAGTCGACGGAGGGATGCTACCCCAGGTCATCATCATCATCATTGGCTTTGTTCGGTCGGTGTAATTTTCGTGGTTTTGTTTGTGCTAAAAAGTAATAAAACATTCTGAAGATACAGTTCTTGCATTTCACTAATGCGAGTAGATTAGGCGAAACTAGACTTAAATTACATAATAGGAATAATAATAGGAATCACACTACTCGCCTTTGTGAAATGCAAGAACTGGTAGTTGATTTGATTTGATACCAACATTTTAAAATAAAACTTACGAACTATTTTTATTTATTAACATTCTATTACAAACACCTTTTCCTTGCCCCAGACATTTTACGAAGTAATTCTTTATACCGTTGTTTTCTTTTCATTTTAGACTCCAAGACTTTATTTCTTCCCATGATTGATGTTTACAAAACAATTTAAGTATTAGAATTGGATTTTTTTACTTTATTTACCATTGTGTTCAAAATTTACACGTAGATATATGCGTAGAGGTAATATTATTGGCGACTTGCGATAGGTAGCGGTTAGAACAAACTGACACAGGTCCTACGTCGAAGAGATTCGTCACCCCACTGGCGCTGCGAGCCCACGGCTGTACGGTTATACTCAATTACTGCGGCCATACGGTCGGAAATGTACTGCGCTCACGCGTACTCCGTGCGGTGCGTTAGAAATATTGACGTAAGCGACAAAACAGATTTAATTCATTAAAAAAATAACCGTTACGATTAGGAAAAAAAAGCTTCTCTACGATCGTTAATATTGTTGATACCTATATACTAAAGCAATTTTGACGTGCATACCTTATGTATTTTAATAATAATCTGAACATTTAGGACTTTTTAGAGGTCTCTTCGAAATTAAAATCTATCGGGCCAAAATCATCCAATTGCGTTTCCGCTTCATGCTTAGTCAAGATAAAGATATGAACTAATATATACCTTTCTTTGAGATTTTTAGGATCTTTGAGCTACATATGGCAATACACCAAAAAGAGCATTTTTTTCAGAATGTCATCTTAAAGCGACACAGGGACATGAAACTTATTTTGTTGTCTGAATAACTGATTTAATATCGCTATTGGGCACCTTGCCGCACGGCTAAGTATCACGGGACGGCGAGCTATGTCGCTGCGACATAGACTATCCATAAGCGTTCTTAGGTTCTTTTTTAGAAATAAAGAGACGGACAGGAGCCGGTATAGACGATTGCGTCTGCGACAAGGGAGCAAAGTGATGAATTAACGCGACGGCGGCGTCATATTGAATCCTGACTGAAGCGAATGATTCAACATCAGAATCCCGAGCGTAACTAGGGATTCTAATGTAGAATCTTGAGCGTAACTAGGGATTCAAGTGTTTACGGCCAAGACAGAAATAATTTTGAGACCGACTCGAGTGGCAGTGAAGAAAATTTAAATCCCTCATATGAGGACAACAATGCTCTTTTCTGAATTGTAGGATCAGCACGGCTATCACAAGATACACACGGCGCCCGAGCTCTCTCGATTTTTCTCGCACTATACGTCTCTTTCTAAGTTTTCTAAGTAATAAGATAAGATTTATTTGAAACCAAGTACTTAAAACTAAGATACATGTACCCTGGAAGGGTGTAAGCAACAATCACGTAACTTATACTAGGTACATATAGTTCATCATCTATCTATCTATATATAATAAATGCCTATGTCCTGACTGACTCACTCACTCACTCATCAACGCACAGCCGAAACTACTGGTAGGGGAAGCTGTTCTACCTCGGCTAGTTTTTTCTTTTCGGATTTTAGAAAAAAAACAAGTCAGAATTGTTGAATACGGGAGTTTCTAATTTACATTATTAAACTACATATTGCTGTATGAAGTCAAGCAATTCCTTTATTCGTTTTGATAGGATAGGCTGACGAAAAAAAAGGGAAAAGTGTCCATGGTACAACACACCCGATGTTCCTTGGCCAACAGCCGATGTACCTTGGACGCATGATATTTTTTCCAAAAAAACACGTCACTATCATCACATGTTTATTTTCTCAAACATGCTCGGAAATGTATGCGTTAATGTCACGAAATGAGGACATGAAGTTTCTTGTTTAAGGCTCCCTACATTTCTTCTTGGCCTTAGGCCAACTTAGTCAACTCGTCTACGACTCGGCCGTCTACCCCACGCTCGTCCATCAATCCCTTACTTCACGGCCTCTGCAGTAATGTACTATTTTTCGAAATCACAGACACGTTTACCGTATGTATATTTCTCTATAGATTATTCTTATACACGTGAACTTAGAAAAATTAACTTATAAAGGCCAAATTTTCCTTCTGCGATAAGAGTAATAAGAAACCTCCTTGAGATTATAGTAACATTTAACATAGATAATCAACAATAACAAATAAACAATCATTAAACTTGTCATAAACAGTACAATGTATTTCTTAGAAAGTATTACTTAATCATATTACAGTTACACATTCAGCCTTATTAATTAAACTTCAAACTTCTTTATTCTTGTGAAGAGGTTGTGTTAATCGTATTTTAAATCGCTTTAAATTATAAGAAAAATCCCTACCAGTACTTAGATATTTTCGGGACAGAATACCCATCCCTTTTACTATTAATTTTCTTCGGTTTTGCTATTTTTTGCTTAATGTCCTCGTGAAGATTTTCTTTCTAATGATTTTTAATGATGTCTGCATAGAATTAATTAATACACTCTCTTCGCATATAGATTCGACTTTGCCAACAAAGTGTTCCTCTTCATATATAAATATAACAAAATCACCTACAACGTAATCAACGTTTTATTAACTTCACCAGAAGAATCATCGGAGTCGTGGACGGAATAAGCATCAACGTCACAATCGTCAATTGAATCATCAGTCACTTTTAAGCAAAACAATTCTCTTGACTCTAGATTTGGTGATTTTAGCGACTGATTATGCAGGTCTTTTATCGTCGTACCTTCTTTGGTGCAGTGCTCGTAGTAGCGTCATAAGTCTTAAGGTGGTTCTAGGCAGATTGAAGTGGCATGCAGCACCATTATGCGTGAATTTTTTGTCTTTTACTAGTTTGATTGCGTTGCTGAGAGTTTCCTTGTCGTGTTCAACTCTTTTATTTTTTTCCTTACGTCGCGGCATTTTACACGCTTTTACGGCTTACAAAAATGTTGAACTACCCTGCAATAAAAATAAATTATTTTCATAAACAAGGTGCAACAGGTCCGTTGTACCTTGGACCAGTGTCCAGTGGTCAGTACCAAGGTACATAAGTTTTCGGTGTCCTAGGTACAACAAAGCGACTTTTAAGATAAACAAGCCTCGTAAATGCACTACAATTTGAGGTTAGGTTGAATCAACAACACTTTTCTGCAGCTTAGTAACATACCTTTTACATAATCTATTCAGGTCTATCATAAGTTAAATAACATATTAAATAAATGAGCTTGATATAAATCTCAAAATACTCACTTTTTACAGCAGAATTCGATTTTTTCTAAATTTTTCGACACTCGCGCCACTCTCAAGTTTCGTAACTAACTTCACTTTAATGGTCACAGATAACGTTTCAAATGACATAGACAACATATTCAAAGAGCGCGGGAATCTTGAAATATTGACAACTGGCCGAGGTAAAACTATGTCCAAGGTTCAACAGTTTCCCCTACTAGAAACTTCAAAGGCTATACCCGTGTAAGGGAACAAAATATACCCCTGACGGTATTGGCCAATGAATATATCCTATGTATTGGTAATAATGCTAGTTATTAATCTGCCAAGTTTTCTCTCAAAATTATTGTCAGTTTCCTTGCAATGTCACTTGAAAGTTTTTTTTACTTTTCTAAATATCTTGAAAACTACAGGTCCGTTTCTTTTGTGATTAACGTATGTTGTTAATGGTATGAAGAGGAATAAATTCGCGAAAAACAAGACGTCTCTAGGTCAACATTAACTTGGTCATGTTTGATGTCAATTATTTCAAACTTTTTTTTGACACGTGTGTCAGCGACACCCACCATTTTTTTTACACTGATGTCACATCTCTTTCCGTACAAATATATATTGGTCTGAAATCAATAGGCTTGGAGCAATATGGTGATTTTTTTAATAAACTTTAGGTGCCTATTATCATAATAAGAGCAGTATTGAAAGAGGTTTCAATAAAAATATGATTGGTAGATTATTGAAAGAGGTTTGTTACCTGTACCTTTGATGAATTAATGCTGGCTGGTTATTACGATACTTTGAAATCCCGAGAAACCTTTTTTTTATGAAAATGTCATCGTTTCTGTCGTTTTATAAAAGTAGACATTTCTCCCTTTGCTTCGTTACGAGTAAATAAAGACGAATCAAATATTTTATTCTAGAATAAAATTTATTTTTTTATTCTAGAATTTTTTTCTAGACGTACACCAAAAAGCCTGTATTTGTCAGTTTATGGGAAAATACAAAATATAATTGAAAAAATCTTGACTTGGAATTACATACAAATTGTACACACTGTGTTTGAAATTGTAAGTAAATATTTCTTTTTTAATTCTTTTATTACTAACAAACGCCCCGCGGTTTAAATATTGTGTTGCTTTTTGGTGTACGTCAAGAAAAAAAATCGAGAATAAAAAAAATTATTATTCTAGAATAAAATATTTTATTCATCTTTATTTACTCGTAACGAAGCAAAGGGAGAAATGTCTACTTTTATAAAACAAACGGCGATGACATTTTTATTCAAAAAAATGATTTCTCGGGACTTCAAAGTATTGTAATAACCAGCCAGCATTAATTCATCAAAGGTACAGGCAACAACCCTCGTTCAATAATCTACCAATCATATTTTTATTGAAACCTCTTTCAATACTGCTCTTATTATGAGTTGGCACCTAAAGTTTATTAAAAAAATCACCATGTTGCTCCAAGCCGATGGATTTCAGACCTATATTTGTACAGAAAGAGATGTGACATCAGTGTAAAAAAAATGGTGGGTGTCGCTGACTCACAAGTGTCAAAAAAAAGTTTGAAATATTTGACATCAAACATGACCAAGTTAATGTTGACCTAGAGACGTCTTGTTTTTTGCGAATTTATTCCTCTTCATACCATTAACAACATACGTTAATCACAAAAGAAACGGACCAGTAGTTTTCAAGATATTTAGAAAAGTAAAAAAAACTTTCAAGTGACATTGCAAGGAAACTGTCAATAATTATGAGATAAAACTTGGCAGATGAATAACTAGCATTATTACCAATACATGGGATATATTCATTGGCCAATACCGTCAGGGGCATATTTTGTTCCCTTACACGGGTATAGCCTTTACACCAGAACTTCCTTTTATGACGTAGGCAAGGAATAAGACGGAATTCACGTGCACGGGCACGGGCACGAGCGTGTGAACAGCCTGAATGTGCACATGCCGCCGATCGGGACGACTGTCGGTTTTTTGACAAAGATCAAAGGGTGAATGTGCTCGTGCTTGTGTAGAGCTGTAGAGCTAAAAGGCATCGTAAAATATAATAGTTTTAAGGAAAAATTAAAGCAATTTTTATTAAGAGGGTGCTTTTATAGTGTTGACGAAATATTTGATAGAGAGTATTTCCTAGAGTGTGTAGTTATTAGATATTAGAGCGTAGTTATTAGATATAAGATATTATATTGTTAGCTGTAAGAAATTCAAACACAATCTTGTATTGTTTACTGAATAAATATGTCTATGTCTATGTCGGAATTGGAGTCGTCAGAAGATTAAATATGGTCAAAGAAAGAAATGTTGCTCTTTCTGGGGTGTTATCAGTGGGACCCAACAATATGAGACCCCTAGAATAAATATTCCAAAGATACAAAATCTCCCATGTTTGCATGACAAGCACGCCCGCGAGCGTGTGAACAAGCCTGCTTGGGCCGCAGAAGTGCACGGGCTGCTTGCCGGGCTGCATGCCAATCTGATTGCCAGGTTGCACGGAGTCCATGTGAACGCGGCATGACGGAATAATAAGTTATCACATCATGGTACATATAACATTTTTAGTTCTATGAGATTCCGCCAGGGGCGGTGTATAGATTCTCCACACTAATAATTTACGCAGTCACTTGCGACTAACTTAAACGCGAGTTACCTACGTAAAACTCGTGTTAAAGGTACCTACAGTTTTCCTTGCTATGAATAAGTTGTCTATTCACACATTTTATTCGGAAGTCTCAAAACTTCCACGACAAAGAAGCGTCTTCAACACATCTTCAAATGTCTTGAAAGCGGAATTTTAATTTCCGCCCTGAAATATAGTTTGCGCCCATATTCATTAACTATTCTAGGTACCTACTTGATCTCGCTCGCGACGGCAGGATGTGGCGTTAGGCTCCCGTCCATTGTTAAGCTATACTATGACGGTGACTACCTACCTACGGCCTGTCTGATGCCGCCTTCACATGCTCGCGTTCAAAGCGACAACATTCAACGAGCACATCAAGCACGGGTGCGAGCGTGTGCACATTGCAGCCTGTTTGTGCACGCGCCCGGGCCCGTGCTAGCCGCCGATCGGGTTGACTGCCGGTTTTTTGACAAAGATCAAAAACACGACTAATAATAGTAAGTAGGTACCTAAATAAATATTAGAAGACAATCTTACACAAATCCATTTTGTTGAAGGTACCTTTTTTCCGATTTTCGTACATACCTCGAATATCTGTACGAATAGCGTTATAATAACTTCAGACAAAAGATTCTACATAAACTTTCCTACAAAATTGGTCTAAATTATTTTTACTCTACGATCAATACTTTGGGAGCTATAGGGTGTTAAAGTTAACAAAGAGATAAAAAATAGTCGATTTAGGAAAATGTCGTTTTTTCGTAGTTGTTTATCATAACATAACTATTATAATTACTTCGGATAAAAGTTTTTCCATAAAATTTGCTACAAAATTGGTCATATTTATTTTTGTGATCGATACTTTAGGAGCTACAGGATGTTTAAGTTAAAAAAATTAGTTTATTTAAGAAAACGTCGTTTTTTCGTAGTTGTTCATCATAATTCATTTTTGTTTTAGGATAAGCAAGCTTAGTCACCTGCTTATCGAACATACAATTCCCATGTCGATCCATTGAGAATTTCTTAACAAAACAAACAAATAAAGCTGCAAAACCACTGATTTCTCACTGACATAGTTGTTCTCCGGGAAAGAGTGCAATTACGACCTGGTGATGTACGGAACAAGTGTAGTAGGGTCTCTCCGTGTGACCCCCAGAAAAATCTGACATTTCAAGATTTGCCTCGGGGTAAAAAGTTGGAGTAGGAGCCTGTCTAAACAGTCAGACCTAGGTCAGGGGTGCTCGACCAAATGTCATAATTCACTATCCACTAAGCTAAACCGGTCGCCATAATTAAGATCTGCATAATGAATGTTTAACAACGTAGAAAAGTCAGAACACCCCTAACATTTTCATTTCAAAGTTCAATATCTCAAAACGGCTGATCGAATTTTGTTGAAACGTAGGCTAAGCACCATCACGATCACGTAAGCTTTCGGAGAAAAAACCGCATTAAGGCTCCACATTCGAAATTTTCGTGAAAATGAGTTGTTTTGTAACCGTTTTATACATTATAACGTAACATTTTTGTTGTCAGAAAAAATATATCACAATCTGCAAGATATGTGACGGGTCATAGTTTTCGTAGAAATCCATTTTAACAATAAAAATTTGAGAAAAAGAAATCTAAAGTCACCCCTATTTTTTCACTTGTAACCATTTTACTGCTCCATTTTTTATCAGAATAATATGAAATTTTATAACTTTCTTCATACAATAATGAACAAGAGCATCATTTTCTTACTTTCTTAATTTTCTTAAAAATTTATCTCGTTTTCTGAAATATTCCGCCAAAGTTCCTACGCCTCCCCGTTTTCGTCCATACGGTCAGTGCGGGACGAGACACGTTGCATGACGGACCTGTGTCAATTTGCGCTGCGCCGAAATTTTTAAATATTTGTCAAAATTGTGGACTATATTTGTTGCATAGAGTGGACAATCCGTTTTGTGATTCGTATAGTAGGTAACTAATAAATATTTGCGTATAGTTTAGTTTTTAGTGACAGATAATTTTGTTGCATAGAGTGGACAATCTATTTCGTGGTTTGTAAAGTAGTAGGTACTATAGACAAGACAGCTGACTGACCATCCGTGCACTTTATGTGCATTGTAATAAGGTTCTTGTATTAATACAGGATGGTCAGTTAACTGTGTTGGCATTTGTACCTAATTAACATTTACGTAGGTATAGTTTAGATTTTGTTTTTAGTTCAAGATGGGAAATAATAATAATAACAATAATACATACATACATACACGCCTTTATCCCTAAAAAGGGTAGGGAGAGCACATGAAACCTGTGTCCAGTGCCACTGCTAGCATAAATGTGGGTATAAAAAATCGAAAAAATGTGATATAGCAGTGACAGGTTGCTAGCCCATCGCCCACAACACACTTCAACCCCGTTCCCTTAGTCGACTCTTACAACCCCCACGGGAAGAAAGGGGGGTGGTGCTATTCTAACCCGACACCACACGGGTAATAATAATAATAATATAATATTATTAATATAATAATAATAATAAATTCTTTATTTCAGGCCAGTTTGCCAATAGATTGTTAGTAACATACAAACACGATACTAGAGTTAGTAGGTCTTAGCTTAGGTCTCACAAATTTTTCAATAATAATTTTGGGTCTTTGGGGTTAAATAAGCGCAGGAGGAAAATACGTAATATCAAGAGAAGAGGAAAAAGAATACACAAGTAAATACCTATTCTATCAAAGTATCAAATATCTAAACAGTATCAAAATTGGGAAATCGCTAAAACCAGACATTTTATTAGTAAATATATTTACAATATCTATTGCCTACTAACAATATTGTTTTATCTGCTCGTATTAATGACTGTCAAGTGTTAATAGAATAAGTTCTAATAAAAATAGTGGGCTTGGCAAATATTGTAATTACTACCTACCTATGGGTTGCATGCCAACTCCAAGTTCGATACAGTTATTATTTGATATGAAACAAAGTATGGTTAACGTACAACTAATCTATAAGTATATATTTACCCGAGGCCGATTTCTGTACAGTCAGTATAATATAGTTAGTAGCAGCCAAGTTAGCCAAATATATCGGAACGTACATTCATCGAAATAGTCTTTGTTACTATAAGTAGGAGTAAGGAATGTGTTACGATATATTTGGCTACTTTGGATGCTACTAACTATCTGATGCTGACTGTACACGCCATCATCATCAAATCAAGGAAGTAGAACGTAATAAATATACCGAAAATTAGTTTAAAACTTAACAACCTTACACTTACACAAAAGGTAACGGACAGACAGACACACTTTCGCATTTATAATATTAGTATGGAGTATGGATAAGGAAGTATGGATAGTATGGATTATATGTCTTTCCCGCTCACGGGACAATGATGTCCGTGCGTGGAGCTCTGAGCCAACACGTAGAGGCCCTTTTGACAATTTAATGAAATGCAAGGAGTACACCAAGCGGATGCTGTCTCTGCCCGTGTCATGGGACGCACACAGAAACAGCACCCGCTGGGGTGTAAGAGTCTATTGCTAGTTGATGGAATCTAAATAAAACGGGTTATTGGGTGAAAATGATGGACTAGTAGCTGGGCTATTGGATGAAACATCGGACGCCTGCCCATTAAAACTGTTTCACATTTTATCTCTGGCAGACGGTAACTCGCTAACTGCTAGATGGGCCCCTATTAATAGCGACATTAAAAAATGGCCTAAGGGCAACAGTAGGTATGGATTATTATTATTACCTTTATATTTTTTTCGCACTATCCGTCTCTCTCTTATTAGAATATTTAGTAACAGAGGTATAGTGCGAGAAAAATCGTAAGTATATTGCGGCGTGCTGAGGGCCTACCGCGAAACGAAACCGAACTTCGTTCGTGTATCTCCCTCTCTGTCGCGCTTGCTAGTTCGAGCGACAGAGTTATTCGAACGAATTTCGTTTTCACTAGCATGGCTAGCACGAGACGGCCGCGACATACTCTCGATTTTTCTCACACTATACCTCTCTTTCCTAATGTTCTAATAAGAGAGAGACCGATAGTGCGAGAAAAATCGAGTGTATGTCGCGGCCGTCTCGTGCTAGCCGTGCTGACGGAACTACACTAATCGTAAGTAAATAGTATTATAATAGTAGAGACATAATTTTTGAACTTAATCAATTATGTAATTTATGAATGACAAATATCACGTTTCAATCAAGCATGACGAATGTCACCCACCCACGTCCACCCTTGCATTGGTAACGATGCGCGATGACGCGTCTGTAACTTAATCTATGTAACGCTTAATAAACGACGGCGACTTGTGCGACTTGTGCGGGGAGAGGGTCGCGGCTCCGCCCATACGCTCAAGGACTTTAGCGGGTATACAAGCCTTAAAATCGGTCCATTCGTGTAGGTGCTACGATGCCACAGACAGAGACACGCACACACAGTCATGGTAAACATAAAACCACCGCTCTTTTTGCGTTGGGGGTTAAAAGTAGGGATGATATGTTTCTCATTTAACAAGCCTCTATGGTTAAACTAGCGACTCGCCCCGGCGTCGTACGGGTGCTATATTATACATATAAACCTTCCTCTTGAATCACTCTATCGATCACAGACTAATAAGAGATACTAACTATCGATTTAAAAAAACCGCATCAAAATCCGTTGCGTAGTTTTAAAGATCTAAGCATACATAGGGACATACAGCGGGAAGCTACTTTGTTTTATACTATGTAGTGATGATAGGTACACAAGCAGAGTGGTGGACGGGTGGCCTAAAGTGAAAATAACCATGCGGATTACAAATTCGACAGAATAATTCAGTCTGACGCCGGAAGCAGCAGTCATGCTGAGACGGGAAACTTGTCAGTCAAACTTCATAAAAGTGAGTTCAAGAATAATTAGAAAACTGAAGAATGTTGGAGGCCTACCTTACCTATATAGATATACCTATGCCAAAATTTACAGAAAACACAACAAACATAGGTACCTACGTACCTAGCTAAGTATAAGAACCATTTCAACAGACAAGACTTTCGATTAAAAATCGGCCAAGTGCGTGTCGGGCCACGCGCAGTGTGGGGCTCCGTAGTTGCCTGTCTTTCTTAGTTACATCGACACGCGCGCGCCAACTAAATAGTTGCATCAGCCGAATTCGTACGAAAGTTGGCCTCTCTAAGTAAATTTTAAGTTGGTCGACTATTACTCGGTAACTATAGCCTACCTACCTACCTGTGGCCGTGATAGTTTTCCTTGTAAATTCATTATATGTACTTTTTTTGTCACATTCCCAGTAGCAGCCATTTATCCGGCGGGGGGGGGGGGGGGGGGGGGGGCACACTCATGTCTCGCACACGTAAACGAATCACTAAGCACAACAACAAACAAACAAGCTATCCAACGATACCCCGCACCATGGGAACACGATAAAAAAATTACATCCCCGCTTTAGGTGTAGGTCCGTTTTGTCGGCGTGATTGATTTATATACCCATGCCGAATTACAGTATTCTACTTGGTTACTGAGCTGAGCCGCGAAGGACAGACAGACGGACGCGCGGACGGACGTTCAGACGGACATGGCGAAACTATAAGGGTTCCTTGTTGACTACGGAACCCTAAAAAACGCATAAAAATCAGTTCATCTGCTTTGGAGCTACGGTACCACTGAAAGACACACAGATGTACACATGTTAAGTTAACAACTTAACATGTGTGGGTCATACTCAAATTTAGGTTCGCGTCTTTCCTGTGGACACTATAAAAGTTAAGGGCTACGAAGCCTAATTTTGGTTTGGACTCTTAATCCGCATAAACAGCGTCTCCTCTTATGTCTGACTATTCGATAAAAACCTTATTTATATGCACGTGAGCTCTTAATTATTGACCACAGGAGAGATGAATTTTGCTTATACAGTGTGTTCGGGTGAACCCAGTGTATAAACGAAATTCGTCTCTCCTGTGGTCAATAATTAAGAGCTCATGTGCATATAAATAAGGTTTTTATCGAATAGTAATATAGAAGAGGAGACGCTGTTTATGCGGATTAAGAGTCCAAACCAAAATTAGGCTTCGAAGCCCTTAACTTTTATAATGTCCACAGGAAAGACGCGAACCTAAATTTGAGTATGACCCACGTACATCATCAACTCAGTAAGCTCGATTCTCCATACAAATGTAGTTACACTCTCATTTTACAACTACGTGTTGGATTGTAACGAAACATTGCATATACAATGACATGAGGTATATCTATGTCTGTAATTAGTTTATGTAGCTTCAGATACTAAAGTTAAAAAAAAACCGCGAATTTAAGTTTTTCATACAAAACTTGTTTTTGCTGTATTTCGTTTGTTTTATACACTGGAACCATATAAACTAATTACAGACATAGATATTCTTCATTTCAATGTATATGCAAAGTTTTGCCACAATCCAACACGTAGTTTTAAAATGAGAGCGTAATTACGTTTGTATGGGAAGGTGAAATTCGGCCGAGCTTACTGCGGACTCTTAAGTTAAACATGTGTACATCTGTGTGGGAATGAGAGGGAGAAGGGAGTTTACCTCGTTTATTAAGAATACCCAAGCGTTTTCTCAAATTACTCGCAGATTGAATCCCAAATCCGAGTTAAAACAGATGAACGAACGGCAATAGCATTTATATTTCCTGAACCAATATCCTCGTCGGCAAAAAGACTAACTGCCACCTGAGCATCGTCGGTAGATACGTCTTGTTTTCCTAGCATGTCAGTGTGGAGATTGATGGCACTAACAGGATTGCGTCGTATTGCTTCCACATCCGATGGATTTCTCCCGTGATCTGGAGGTCTGTTTGACTCGACGTACCTATCACTATATTGATACGAAATTGAATAATACGGTTGAAAAGCTTGACACACGTATTAATTGTTACAAGTAGCGACATGTTTTGAACTCCTTGTTTGCAACTTTGCACAGTTCTCTTCGAGCAGCAGCCTATCATGCGCAACCTTATGATTATGACTTATGACCCAATTAATGCGAAACACGTCTCTGATAAAAAGTGTTAAGTTAGCATTGTGGCACTCTTTGGGGGTCTATTTCCAGGACTGGACGTCTTTCGGCAGATATAATGATGATGATGAGGTAGTAGGTAGTTAAAAAATATTGATTGTGGTTAACAGGGCTCGATTATCTCCATCTCTAATGCTGGGGCCACACTAACGAGAAATGCCATTAATTATCGCGATAATGGAGTTTAAAGGTACAGCCACACTACGATTATCGCTATAATAAATAGCATTTCTTGTTAGTGTGGCCCCAGCATAACGCGCTTGCTGAATCAAGTGATAGACAGATATACCTATAATAGGTGCATGTACTATAAATTGAAGGATAAATAACTTTGACTTCGACTTGGACTAACTTCAATCTTCGGGCGTACGCGGTAGCAGCTGTAATCTTGTTTGTGTAGATACCTCTACACGCTTGACCGGCAATCCAGATAGGTCGCTCGGTTCGATTCTGTCCTGAGTCAGCCACAATTTTATTAATTTCTCATAGAAGTTGAAAAAAGCATATCAAAAATTGCAATTTAATTGTAGTGTAAGTATTTCTCATTCTCATAAAGTTTGAACACAAATACCTATACTTAAACAAATAGATTGATTGGCGAGCATTACACAGTGTGTATTATTTCAAGATCTTGATAGCAATATTATCGCGATATTCAAAAAGGAATGAAAAAGTTGCGTCAATAACGTCAATGTGCATGTGATATTTAGGTTATGTGATATGAGTTATCGCGTGATAATATTCACCGTGTAATCGGCCTCATTCAAAATGTTAATTAGACATGTAATTCTACGAACTCGAACTCGTTTTGAGACTGTGCGGAATTTTGGAGCGCATAACAAATACCATACCAGTATGATACCAATAGCCCATGTTAGATAAATTTACTGCGAAAGGCGCGTAGCGTGTGGGGTGCGTGGAAAGTGGAGATAAGAAATTGCGTTTGTGTTTGCCTCTGTGCATATGTTTGTAGTAATCTATAGTTCTTGATGTTAGCGGGTATTTCATGTGATAAAATGTTATTAAAGTGAGACATGTCTAAAATAGGTACTCACACTCACGGGCACTCACGCATTAAATTGTCACTACGGACGACATATATTATGTTTCGAACTCTACAACTCCTGTAGAGTTGGAAACATGTTGTCTTCTTCGGGGTGAGGGTTTTCGCGGCAATGTCACTTGAAGCACTGTCCCAAACTCCCGAAGATTTCGAAACATGTCGTCAGTAGTGTCATTAAATACCTACTGTGAGTTTAACCGTGGATTATTATTAGATAAAACAAAAACAACTAGTTAAGGTACAAACTTAAGTAACATTTATAACGAAATATAATAACTAGGTACTTCAACGAAAACTACTTATATATTATAAACTAAACCTTTAAAAAGTAAATGCCCCCAGGTCCCCGTCATTGGCTATGGTGCCCAGAATGCTGGCAGCGTTACCTCTTTGGATTGCTAGGCTAATCCTTTGACCAAATTAGCTGCCAGCCCTCTGGTCACCGGATGTTTGAATGAGCCGCTCTCCTAAAGTTCCTTATGCTGGGACCACACTAACGAGAAATGCCGTTAATTATCGCGATAATGGACGTTATCAGTACGGCCACACTACGATTATCGCGATAATTAATGGCATTTCTCGTTAGTGTGGCCCCAGCATCATATAGGGCCTTCGCGCCGGGTCCCCACTGCCCCAGAGTTTCCACTCCAAACGACTCAAATATGTAGCCCTTACCGAGGACAGCATATTTGTGCCGCTTGTGTTGCTCTGTCGTGGTGGCCGCAGCTCCAAAATGGAGGCAAGAGCCCTACGGGATGACGTCATTCAAAGAGGCGTAGCGGGAGATGCGGCCGGCTCTTCTTTGTATGATAGTTTAATTAGTCTAATATTAAATTCAACCTTTTTTAAACCCGCAGTTCAAGAATGACAATCGAATGTCACAGACAAACTGTTCCGACAGTTTTGTGGACCCTGGTAATTACCTATTAAGTTCATATTGAGTTAATTAAATAAATTAAATAATAATAACAATCAAAACACACAGGCTACTTCATCATTGATCATGCTTGCTTGATCATTGTCATTTTTTACGATTATAACCCTCCAAATTCCGTAAAGGTACACACCCATTCTTACATTCGTAATGGCATGCAATAGGTACGTAACAATAATATAGCTGACAAGTGGTTAATTTGTCTTCTTTAAGCGTGCGTGGAACGTATCGTATCGTAGATTATGATTAGGTACATTTTATGACTATTTATGACATTTCGTAACACGAAAAATAGCGTTATTCTCGAGAAGATTATTCGTGTAACAAGAGCGATAATTTAAAGCATTGTTTTTTGGGTCTCATTAGCGGGCCGTCAAGCAATACTTACTCTCTCCTTCTGCTGCGAAGTGAAGAACGCCCCGCTTCTTCACAAACGCGGCCTAACATATGTAAGTATACGGACACCGGGCTAGTGGGTAAGGGTGGGGTAATAGGCATTCCAGATACATATACCTACCATAGTCTTAGAATTAAGGAATGTCCACTTCATGACCTACTTAATGGTATCTGATACGCTTCCGAGTTGGATTTGAACTAGCGACCTTCTGCCATACGCGGCCAGTTGCTCTCGACCAACTGAGCTATCGGAGTCGTTGCTCAGTGCGAAGAATCGTTCAACCTGTTCCCTCTTATTACTCCTTAGATGGAGCTATCTCTACCTCCTATAGACTCGGTTTTGTTAAATGGCAGAACGACGTGACGTCGCGTATGCTGGTTATATATTATTAGAAAATATAAAAATGTAGGTGATTACTGATTACTGATTAGGTACCTAGTTCTACCTGCTGCGCCATAGGTATCATGTGGACGTGGTTTATTTATGTTTTTGGGTGTTTCGCATCCACGGATGTGGGCCTCGCGGATATGTTAAACAATTGTAATAAAAAATAATAAATTAAATTAAGTGGGTATTTATTGTACCTACCTGTATTAAACTAAGTATATGTATGAATTGGTTAAAGTAGACTATCGTTTAAATTTAAGATTAGTATATAATAATGTAACCATATTAATAAGAAGGAAATAAACAGTTACTTTTTTCATCTAAAAAATCGCATCCGCAACATCCCTGGTCTAAATCAGCCCAGCTGAATTCAGCCTATATGTCGCGAGCCTTACAGAACAGTATATATATTCGTGTAGACTCGAAAATTATTATTACTCCAAAAGAAAGAAGGCAAAAAAATATGCCTAGTGACGAAAATCCCATTCAGATATCCCAAAGAATTGTCACAATATGCGAGGCTGCCGCGTAGACGGCGGCGCCGAACACGATGGGGCACGGCACGGCAAGTTGCCGTCATCTAGTGACGTCACTAGCTGCGAACGTTATCGTTTCATATGAAGTTGCGTTTTGCGAAAAAGGGACAGAACATACCCCTTCTTAAAACTTAATACTTATAACTTCGTGATTATTTAACCTCTTGCGTTGATATTTTCTCCATTTGACTACATTTGAAATCCTTTTTACCCGTCTGCCGAAAGAGTGGAGGGTTATGTTTTTCGAGCGTATGTATACGTATGTATCTGACCTTAGTCTTTGGCACGCCCTGCAGCCTAAACCGTTTGACGGATTTCGACATATGAGGTGTCGTTGGATTCCTCTTATTCGTAGGAGTGACATAGACCATAAAATTTAAAAAAGCAGTTGGGTTTTTTTTTAATCGTTTAATTTCACTTGTTCGAGAAAATATGACATTATTGATTATTATAGTGTCTACACCCCTATTGTCAAGCAGTAGATTGTATAAATACTCGTAGTGCGTAACTTTCAAGATTCATTTGGTACAAAATCGTCCCAGTAAATTACAATTGTCTACGCTCAGAGCCTAGAGGCATTTGTCTAAAGTTTCATGGTTGTGTCGTGTCGTGTCCCCATTTGAACAGCCATATTATTGGGAAGTTAGGGTATCTTAAGAGTCTGCAGTAAGCTCGGCCAAATTTCACCTTCCCATACAAACGTAATTACGCTCTCATTTTGAAACTACGTGTTGGATTGTGGCGAAACTGCATATACATTGACATGAGGAATATCTATGTCTGTAATTAGTTTATATGGATCCAGTGTATAAAACAAACGAAATACAGCAAAAACAAGTTTTGTATGAAAAACTTAAATTCGCTGTATTTTTTTAACTTTAGTATCTGAAGCTACATAATCTAATTACAGACATAGATATATCTCATGTCATTGTATATGCAAAGTTTCGTTACAATCCAACACGTGGTTGTAAAATGAGAGTGTAACTACATTTGTATGAAGAATCGAGCTTACTGCGGACTCTTAATATCCTTATAGTATAAGTACCAACTATGAAACCACGATTGTTGTTTATTTACCTATGTATTTGTAAAACTAGTTTTCCAAGACTGTTCCAATTTCGATTAGATTTACAATTAGGTGTAGTTTACGTGAAAGAAAATTACCTAGCTTGTTCTCACTTACGGGAAAATGCGATTTTCCCGGTTTTTCAGTCAGAACCTCAAACGAAAGCTCCATTTGCTAGTCTTTATAGGTAATTGTATATCCAGTTAAGGGTCGCCACGACGCTCGGTTCTCCATACAAACATAGTTTTACCAGTTTCATGTTATTCCAGTACTTATATGCTGTTTTAGAATGAGAAGCAAACTACGTTTGTATGTAGAGTAAAGGGCACGTTTAAGGCTCCACATTCGAAATTTTCGTGAAAATGAGTTGTTTTGAAACCGTTTTATACATTATAACGTAACATTTTTGCCGTCGGAAAAAATATATCATAATCTGCAAGATATGTGACGGGTCATAGTTTTCGTAGAAATCCATTTTAACAATAAAAATTAGAGAAAAAAAAATCTAAAGTCACCCCAATTTTTTCACTTGTAACCATTTTACTGCTCCATTTTTTATCAGAATAATATGAAATTTTATAACTTTCTTCATAAAATAATGAACAAGGGCATCATTTTCTTACTTTCTTTATTTTCTTAAAAAATTATCTCGTTTTCTGAAATATTCCGCCAAAGTTCCTACGCCTCCCCGTTTTCGTCCATACGGTCAGTGCGGGACGAGACACGTTGCATGACGGACTTGTGTCAATTTGCGCTGCGCCGAAATTTTTAAATATTTGTGGAAATTGGTAACTATATTTGTTGCATAGAGTGGACAATCGGTTTTGTGATTCGTATAGTAGGTATAAACATTTGCGTATAGTTTAGTTTTTAGTGACAGATAATTTTGTTGCATAGAGTGGACAATCTATTTCGTGGTTTGTAAAGTAGTAGGTACTATAGACAAGACAGCTGACTGACCATCCGTGCACTTTATGTGCATTGTAATAAGGTTCTTGTATAAATACAGGATTGTCAGTTAACTGTGTTGGCGTTTGTACCTAATTAACATTTACGTAGGTATAGCTTAGATTTTGTTTTTAGTTCAAGATGGGAAATAATAATAATAATAATGGTACCTAACTCCACGGACGCCTCCCAAAGGGCCGGGACGTCATTGTCCCGTGAGCGGGAAAGACATACATAATAATGTGATGACATGACACGGGCAGAGACAGCATCCGCTCGGTGTACTCCTTGCATTTTATTAAATTGTCAAAAGGGCCTGTACGTGTTGGCTCAGTTGGTACTTTGTAGGTACCTAGCTCCACGCACGCCTCCCAAAGGTCCGGAACGTCATTGTCCCGTGAGCGGGAAAGACATACATAATAATAAATTCTTTATTTCAGGCCAGTTTGCCCATAGATTGTTAGTAACATACAAACTTACGATACTAGAATCAGTACGTCTTAGCTTAGGTCTCACAAATTTTTCAATAATTATTTTGGGTCTTTGGGGTTAAATAAGCGCAGAAGGAAAATACGTAATATCAAGAAATTTTACAAGAGAAGAGGAAAAAGAATACACAAGGAAATACCTATTCTATCAAAGTATCAAATATCTAAACAGTATCAAAATTGGGAAATCGCTAATACCAGACATTTTATTATTAAATATATTTACAATATCTATTGCTTAGGAGCATGAACAATTATAGAAACAATATTGTTTTATCTGCTCGTATTAATGACTGTCAAGTGTTAATAGAATAAGTTCTAATAAAAATAGTGGGCTTGGCAAATATTGTAAGTACCTGCCTATGGGTTGCATGCCAACTCCAAGTTCGATACAGAGTTATTATTTGATATGAAACAAAGTATAGTTAACGTACAACTAATCTATAAGTATATATTTACCCGAGGAAGATTTCTGTACAGTCAGCATAATATAGTTAGTAGCAGCCAAGTTAGCCAAATATATCGGAACGTACATTCATCGAAATAGTCTTTGTTACTATAAGTAGGAGTAAGGAATGTGTTACGATATATTTGGCTACTTTGGATGCTACTAACTATCTGATGCTGACTGTACACGCCATCATCATCAAATCAAGGAAGTAGAACGTAATAAATATACCGAAAATTAGTTTAAAACTTAAAAACCTTACACTTACACAAAAGGTAACGGACAGACAGACACACTTTCGCATTTATAATATTAGTATGGAGTATGGATATGGAAGTATGGATAGTATGTCTTTCCCGCTCACGGGACAATGATGTCCCGGACCTTTGGGAGGCGTGCGTGGAGCTCTGAGCCAACACGTAGAGGCCCTTTTGACAATTTAATGAAATGCAAGGAGTACACCAAGCGGATGCTGTCTCTGCCCGTGTCATGAGACGCACACGGAAACAGCACCCGCTGGGGTGTAAGAGTCTATTGCTAGTTGATGGAATCTAAATAAAACGGGTTATTGGGTGAAAATGATGAACTAGTAGCTGGGCTATTGGATGAAACATCGGACGCCTGCCCAATAAAACTGTTTCACATTTTATCTCTGGCAGACGGTGACTCGCTAACTGCTAGATGGGCCCCTATTAATAGCGACATTAAAAAATGGCCTAAGGGCAACAGTAGGTATGGATTATTATTATTACCTTTATATTTTTTCGCACTATCCGTCTCTCTCTTATTAGAATATTTAGTAACAGAGGTATAGTGCGAGAAAAAACGAAAGTATGTCGCGGCCGTCTAGTGCTAGGCGTGCTGAGGGCCTACCGCGAAACGAAACCGAACTTCGTTCGTGTATCTCCCTCTCTGTCGCGCTTGCTAGTTCGAGCGACAATTAGAGTTATTCGAACGAATTTCGTTTTCACTAGCACGGCTAGCACGAGACGGCCGCGACATACTCTCGATTTTTCTCACACTATACCTCTCTTTCCTAATGTTCTAATAAGAGAGAGACCGATTGTGCGAGAAAAATCGAGTGTATGTCGCGGCCGTCTCGTGCTAGCCGTGCTGACGGAACTACACTAATCGTAAGTAAATAGTATTATAATAGTAGGGACATAATTTTTAAACTTAATCAATTATGTAATTTATGTATAACAAATATCACGTTTCAATTAAGCATGACGAATGTCACCCACCCACGTCCACCCTTGCATTGGTAACGAATGCGCGATGACGCGTCTGTAACTTAATCTATGTAACGCTTAATAAACGACGGCGGGTTGTGCGACTTGCGCGGGGAGAGGGTCGAGGCTCCGCCCATACGCTCAAGGACTTTAGCGGGTATACAAGCCTTAAGTCGCGAGTAGTTATAAGCGCAAATTACACATGCAAGAAAGTGCATGCAAGTTTAACTTCATTGCGAGGTTTGATAGATAAAACGCAGTATAAACACCTCGGTAACCCGCAATGTAATGAAAACTTGCATGTGTAATTTGCGCTTTAGGATAGGTTCCTACCTACAACATTTCTATTAAAAATTAACCAGATTGAATTGCTAGTAGACCACTTTAGCTCTGAATGGTACGGGGCCACGCCGTTTCGTCGCCTAAATAGTATTATTTGTTGTTTTTAGTTTCGTGACACATTGGTTGTGATGGATGTAACTAAAACACTATGTTTTTGCTGAAAATATGTATTCTGCAAAATTGTATTGTATTTAACAGCTTTATTTTATAAGTCAAATTCGAAATCAACGACAGTTAAAAAGAACGCGGCTTTCAGCCAGAGAAATCACAAATCGGCGACCCAATCAAAAAATGAGAAGGCGTCAAACAAATAACATCATCATTGTCTGGTATATCGAATACAGAACATTGGTTATTACTGTAATGTCACGTAAATGTATTTGTCAATAAATAAATAAATAAATAAATAAAAAATAAAAGCGAGGATATAACTACTAACATAATACTTCGCTAATTCGAACAGGAACAAATACATTACAAGCCCCGTTAACCCTCTATAACTCATAATTCATAATCTTATTTTTTTGTACATTTTATTGATTTCTAATAATAAAGGATAAATAAAATACACGTGTTTCAGGGTTTTTTTGCGGTGCGGACTCCGCACTTGTCATAGGTACCTACTTACGGGTGACCAACTTTAATTTGAGACTTACAGCGCCATTTAGTTGTGTTCCGCTGTACAGTCAGCATCAAAAGTAGCTGCGCAATCGAAGACGTCAAAAGCTCTTATTCCCTTTTAATAAAGACTTTTGACGTCTTCGTTTACGCAGTTACTTCTGATGCTGACTGTACTAGTTTCTCATGGCCAGTGTCGACTACAAGCCACAGTGCATGATTACATTGAAAAATCGATTCTATGAATTTGAAAGACGATCGAACGGTATGTTGCCGACAGTCTACTGTATTATACAGAGGGTTAAGTTTTATCTATAGATAATAAGATTACCTACTACTACTTACATACTTATATAATTGTGATGCGAAAGTGAGGACACGTATTTTAGCGTAACAGGACACCGAAGCAGCCAATTTCCTGTAAATCCTCGCTCCTACCCCCGTATCCGTGTTATTATGATAGTAAGCATTACTATTTACTATCAGATAACATCAAGGGAACCCGGAGACTTGAATACCGTATGTTGTCCCGGTTACAAGGTGCCGAGCCCTGTTTTGTGAGGGCTCATTTATGCGATGACGTCGTTGTCCTTCGATTTAAATGAAATTAAAACTTTAAATTGAAACTCACCTACATTTTTTTAATGTACAAATTGGTCGTTGAATACTTATTTATTATTGTGGATAGATTAGATACTTACTTTACTGTTTAATTTTAAATGATTGCCCAAATTCAAGTACCTATAAGATTCTTCAGTCAAAATTATAAAATACGTTTTTTTTTGTTTGATACCATTCAGTACTAAAATTTTTAGTAATTGCTGCTTAAAGTTATCCCAAAAAACCTTACCGCGCGGGCACCTCAGCCGGTAGCCCCCGATCCCGCCCCGCTCCGCGTGGCACTGAATCATTATCCCGTTGTTATTTTTTTTTAATCTAAATCGACATGACACTGGCTAATCGATACCTAAACGTAGCCATAAACAAACAAAAAAAAAACACGAGTAACCACGCTGTAAGGTACGGATAATTCTTTTAGGATAGACAATTTATAATTAAAGAAATGCCTAACAGTTTTTTTTTCAAAAATGGAGTCTATAAGTGATACCAAATGCCTACAAAAAATTTGGACACTCATAAACAATTCACCCTGTCTGTCTGTTACCTCTTCACGCTTAAACCGCTCAACGGATTGAGATGAAATTTGGTATGGAGATAGTATGAATCCCGGACATAGGATAGTTTTTATTCCGGAAACCATCCCCTGAGAGGATGAAATGGGGGATGAAAGTTTGTATCGAGCTACGATATAAACGAGTTCCACGCGGCCGGAGTCGCGGGCATAAGCTAGTAATAAATAATATTAAGATTTCTTTAAAATAAAACCTCAGAAGACCTCCAATGATTGTTTTAATCAACCAATACTACAGCCAGAGGAAAAGTCTCACTGGACCGATTGATCGGTCGAACGGGAAGCACCCACCCCGTCCGCGTGCAACTCGTTTATATCGCAGCTCCACACTATCTTTCACCCCCTTGGGGAAGTATTTCCGGGATAAAAACTATCCTGTGCTTCCCCGGGACTAAAACTATCTCGATACCAAATTTCATCTAAATTGGTTTAGCTGTTTAAGTGTGAAGAGGTAACAGACAGAAAGATAGACAGACACACTTTCGCATTTATAATACAGGCTTCTGCCCGCGACTCCGTCCGCGTGGAACTCGTTTATATCGTAGCTCGATACTAACTTTCATCCCCCATTTGACCCCCTCAGGGGATGATTTCCGAAATAAAAACTATCCTATGTCCTCCCCCGGGACTAAAACTATCTCTATACCAAATTTCATCTAAATTGGTTAAGCGCTTTAAGTGTGAAGAGGTAACACAGACAGACACACTTTCGCATTTATAATATAGCTTCTGCCCGCGACTCCGTCCGCGTGGAACTCGTTTATAGGTATCGTAGCTCGACACAAACTTTCATCCCCCATTTCACCCCCTCAGGTGATGATTTCCGGGATAAAAACTATCCTTTGTCCTTCCCCGGGATTCAAACTATCTCCATACCCATCTCAATCGGTTCAGCGGTTTAAGCGTGAAGAGGTAACAGACAGACACTTTCGCATTTATAATATTAGTATGGATTAGTGTGGATGATATCACATCTGTGATATAATTCACACATTTCAAACTGCGGGGGTAGCATTTTACTGACTGTCTCATGTCTTAGAACTTTTGCGATTTAGAAAGGTAGAGGTAGGGCACAGCGGAATATTATCTCGGTTATGAAAATGAAAATATTTTATAAACTAGGTTGATAGTGAAAATGTTTTATTAGGTTGAACTTTTTGACAAAGAGAGCTTATATTTAGAACCTTATACTGAGCTGAAGTACATCCGCCTTACATAAGACCGCACCCATAATAACAACACTAATTTCTCTGTAGGTGTCATCATCAGCCTTATGCATGTCCCACTGTTGGGCAAAGGCCTCCTCTCATGACCCAGTACGGATTGGGGACGGGGGGATGCAGGTTTCCTCACGATGTTTTCCTTTAACGAAAAGCTAACGGTAAATTCAATTCAATTCAAACTTATTGGTGCGCTGGGATTCGAACTCACGACCGCCGTTTGCCAGCCGCATGCTTCCACCACTAGGCCACCATAGCCCTGTATTATTTGAGTTGGCCAGATGAATGAGGTCGCCAGAGCGCCTAAAGATGCGCCGTTTAACTTTTCAATAAAATTCTTATGAACACTGCCGTCTTAAATAAATCATATTATGGGGGAAATCTTATACATCAACCTAGTCCCAAACTAAGAAAAGCTTGTACTATTGGTACTATGTGACAATATATTAGTTAATATACATGTGTACTTTTATTAAACAAGTACTTATAGATGCTTAAACATCTTATGATGAACAAAATTTCCTGTCCTCAACACATCCCAACATTGCTTGGGTCATCACTCCCAGTTCGCTGTATGACTTTCGGCCAGAACTTGACCTTCATGAAGTAAGTAGTAACACAGAATAATTAATAGTACCTACAGGTACAGAAGTTCCACTGCCTAATTGATGACGTTAGCTGTAATTTTTTGTAATAGACAATCATAGTGAGATGGGGTTGTTAACATACCACTTAACTTGATTTACAAAATGATAACTATTTTAGCTCCTATATTTGTCAGGGAAATGATCATCAAATTTTGGATATAATAATATGATACAATAATAAAATAGCCGGGAAGTCAGGATTAAATAAAGAAATATTTAATACAGGTTAAGTTTCTACAAAACAGTTCATATTTTGCAATTACTACGAATAGTTGGCTACTAATAATTATTATTAGGGATTTACTTCTCTCTAAAATGTTGTAAAAATGAGATTCGAATAACAGTGTGTGATCAAAGAAATTATGTTGTTACTACATAAAACGGAACATATATATTTCGCGCCAAATTGACAGTGGGATAGGCCTGGTAGTGTAGTAAAACTCGGTATTGTACACGATAATTAAAGTAAATTTTACATAAGGAAAGTGCAAGTATAGTTTGTTCCAATTAAAATTACAAGAAGTATTTTCAAGTAGGGTTGTAAAACAACTATGCATGAACCGATCAGTAGCTACTTCAGTACACATGCCATGTTCACTCAGTTTTATCATGTCTCTTTGTTACCCATTCTTTTCATATTTAGCAACAATAGTAGTTGTAAAATCCTTTAATTAAGGGATGAAGTATACTCTCACCACAAATTATAAGAAGATAGAGTATGCTTCTCTAAAACTTTGTTTAGTTCTCTTCCAGTTTGTCGCACACTGCCTCTGAATCATCTTCGCTACTCAAACTCTTTCCCTGTTCACTGGTTAGTTTTAAACCCAATTGTTCACACACACCTTCAACAATATGTTTCTTTTTTACTGGGCACGACGGCAGACTCCGAAGGCACTTTAGAACTGCCTTGCTATATGATTGAACATATGAATTAGTTTCAAAATCTGACGAAGTTGATGTGCGAAGATCATTTGACTTGACTGAAGCTAGCTTTTGCTGTCGTTTCTTTTCCCGTTCTAATCGTTTTTGCTTCCTCTTCCGTATTCTTAATTCTTCTGCTTGAGTTGAAGTCAATTTACTTTTTCTTTTCGCGTGAAGCTTTTTAATCCTCTCATTTTCCTTTTTTTTGAAGTCTGGATCTTCAATTACTTTTTTCTGACGGTATTTTTGCTGTCTCATTGCATTCAATCTTCGTTGTCTTAGATCCATTGTAAATCCAGAGAAAACTGACTTGTAATAAAGCAGTAAACAGGTCTATGCTTTTCCATACACAGGTTAGGTATGTTAGTAATGACTTGTGACCTGTAAATAAAAGAATACATATTAAATAAAATAAATATTTTAGTCCATTCTAAAAGGTTGTTATTATTTGGGATTACGTAAGCGACTACTCTCGAGCCCAACATTTTTGCGAATAACATATGTAAAAGGTTAACGTAAATTATTTCGTAATCATTCGTAAACATTTAATAGTCGTTCGTTTCGTCGTCGTTTTACCTTTCGGAAAGAAGGGCTATTGTTATATTTAGAAATCGGGATATTTTTCAAACTTTACGCGATATTTAGTAGTTACCAAGTGAATACTTATTTTATATATTACTACAGACGTCTCGCTGCTAGTTACAGGGCTCCTCTCGTGTGTAATAGTGGTTTATAGCTGCAAATAGGCAATGCCGTAATAGATGAATTCGTAAAAATACGGAAGGAGGTAGTTACCGTTTTTCAAAAGTTATTAACCACCATTTGTTGTTTTACATCACAGGTTCAGGTTGACTTGATTTGGCAACTTAACAATTAACATTAACGTCATCACACTCATCACAGGTCATTGACAGATTCAGCATACAGTCCACAGACCAAGGAAATGTCGTAAGTACTTTTTTACAAGTCGACTTCTTATAATTTAAAGCTACACCACACCATCCTGCATTGCAGTCAGCTATAGCCTACGCCAAACGACCGAACGCGGCGGACAGCCGAGGAAGGTGAAAGAAAACCTAGTATGGAATGACCTTGGTTTGGCCGGCCGCCGTGCTTGCGACACATATCTTATCCACGGGCAGAAATCACGCGACGGACTGCATGTAGTCCACCGATTTCCTACGTGTAGCGGTTCCTTATGTTCGAGTCGGCAGAGATTCGAATTTCGTGGTAAGGCCGCTGTGTAGCGAATTGCAAAGATTTTTCTTGCACTATCCGTCTCTCTTATATATAGAACACTTAGAACAAGAGGTATACTGCTACTGCGAGAAAAATCGAGAGTATGTCGCAGCCGTCCCATGACAGTCGTGCTTTACCTATGTTATCGGCAATTAGTTAAGGGCCCCTAGATGTAGGGAAAAAAAAAGAGACGCGCTGTTAAAAATGTTGTGAACTTGTCACTGTCAACGTCATGAACGTCATTCCATTTTATACCTTACATTACATACCTTACCCGACTGACGCGACGCCGATACTTACTACAATAGTTACAATTTGGGTTGCGTATTGTGCGTTATTTCTTTTCCTAAATAATTGTGCTAAAGAGAAGTAAATCGTCATATTTTGCCTTCCCATATTATGGGAAATATTTTACTACAATGGTAAATGTTATGAAAGGAGTTCTTGTGGAGTGGTAAGTATGTATTAATTTATTATAACCTTTACATTGGCAATAAAACAAAACTTTAGCTTACAATGCGATGACCAAAAAGATACATGGGTTAATCGGCTTTTAGACTGTCTCTTTTCTTGTTTACTGAGATAGGTACTTTTCTTAACTTTGTCAAAAGGAAATATCTGTCTACTATAATAATTTCAAGTATTGGCACCTGAAACTTGTAATAAGTGCTTTCGTTTCGCATAATATGATTAAAAAATCTGTATCCTGTGTTACTAGTCAGCAGTATTGGTCTTAAAGTTGATTCACCCAAATTCAATATTTATTTAACATAAGGCTACTCTATGTAATCTAAATCTTGCGGAATATTGAACATTTGGTCAATAGTTTCATTCTCACACTGAAAAGTGTTTTTCATGTAGGATTTCAGGATATAAATGTTCTCAGTCCATCGGTTGGCTGCTGACTTCAAATCCTAAAGAGAAATACAATATAAATAAAATGTATTCCATCGATCCACACTGTTTAGTTGTTAAGTTTTAAAACTGAAATGTCCACTTTGAGAGAAATGTGTCTTAAGGACTATCTTAAACACTAACTGTGCATTGCGGCTCCACCTATGGAGAACTCATTAATCACATTTACATACAAAGCTTTCTTTCCATGTGTCACCTTTTCAAGGAACAATTTTCAATATCAAATATATCCCACGTCCTGCCCTGACACTCAAACTGATTATCTGAAATTTCACAAATCAATTATCGGTTTAAGTGAAAAAAGGTAACAAAGTTCAGGAACTTATGGACATGAATAGTGTGTATGAGTGATATATGCTAGTATACCTACCCAACCAAGTTTTACCAAACTCATTTACCTCAATTTCAGTCTTCAACTGAGCTATGTACTCAGGATCTGAGTCTCTATGCTTCTGCAATTCCTTTTTCATAAATTCTTCTGTTTTTATTATCTCTTCTAATGATTTTAATATTTCTGTTCTTTCTTCAGTTTTTTCACGACCAATCTGTAAAAGAGAATTATTGATAATCACATATCAAATAGCTATCAAAATTATAACACTTGTTCATAGTATATAATGTTTGTTTTGTTCTCATTCTTATGTCATAGAGCCAAAGGTTTGTATTTTGCCATCATGAATGTAACTGATAATCATAAGATATTCGGGTTTCAATTGTAAAGGCAACACAATTTGTAATGTTTTAATTGTTAACTTACAATTTATGGATGTAACTACTATATAATAATATGCCACTCAATTTTAATTCTTGGTTAATATTAGGAGAGGACTTACTGATTCGCTAACTATGGCATCTTCAGCCTTTTTCAACTTTTTTGTGCATTCTGCTAGTTCATTTTGCATATCATTGAGTTTTCTTTTCTTGGCATTTTTCACTTTGCTGAAAGAAGTAAAATAATCATGAATCTAAGAATATACAACTATTCTGTTATTACAGTCATGTCTCAGGATACTTTTGACAACCACTTTAGTCTAACTTGCCTATTGAGCTGGAGGGCCTGGGTTCGAATCCCGGTTACAGCATTTATTTGAGTGATGAGTGATGATGACGAGCATAAATTATTTACCTATATAAATACAAATATAATATTGTTGCCAAGTTCCCAAAGTAGACGCTCACTTAGTTTGGGAATTTGCGTAAGATTATTAATTTTACTCAATATAATATGGTTGCAGTTAAACTAAGCTTTACAATGCTCCTTACCTAGGGAAAGACCAGAAATAAATGGAAGTGCCAATCTTCTCGGAGTCCACCAAGTGATCATCAACCAAACTTTGCACCACTTCCTTCACCGATTGCATAGTGATACCTTTCTCTTTTGGCGCTATCTTTTCTAGTTCCTGAAAACATTGTGAAACAGTTGTTTTAAAGGAGGTTGAGAATGGCTCCTCAGCTCGAAAATGTACTATTTGCATGAAGTGTAGTTTTTACTTTCCAGAAAAAACATAGTTATTTTTTGTGAGTGTCATCAAAGTTACAAAAGAGTTTAGAGTATGTACTATAGGCTTGCCCCTAAAAAGGAATTTTAAGCAAGTCGGTGGAAATTTGCTTGTATGGGCGCTCAGAAATAATTATAATTAAATAGATGAATGCCCAAGCAGAACCCTACACAACAACACATAATTATGCCAATGCAAATACCCAATGATATTGCCAATGGAATGGAACATCTTATAGAAAAACGAGTTGCATTAGGATGTTGATTTTCAAAAGAACATTCTAAAGTTGACAGTGGATGGGTTAAGCTTTATATTATAAAATTACACTAATATTCATTTTTACATTCCGAGAGCCAGTCAATTTGACTTAGTGTATTTAGGAAAGAAAATTAGGATAACAATATAGAATAGATACCTTCAACTGAAAGAAATCCTTGCTATTATGGAATATCTCCAACATTTTCGTCCTCTTCTCCTCCACACTGAGCCCTCGTTTCTTAGACATTTCACTTTAATTCCAGTGACCCGGCTATGAAACAGTTCCTTCTCCACCTCGACGAGACCCTGGCCCTTGGCAGGAAATTTATCCTTCAAGACCTGGATGAAACACACCTCTTCATATCAGCAGACATTGTAGAAACATTACAAGCGAGAGTTGATGATCTTATGGACCAAATGAGCATCCCTGTCCATGATAAAGGCCTATAATTCTATGTTTAAACTAAAATCTTCACTATGTCAGCAAGAGAGTCAGGTAGAGTCAAAGATGGGTCTAAAACTAGAGTCCTTGATGAAGCTGCGAGGAAACGAAGGGCGAGAAAAGCTGTGGAGGCCCTTGAACAGGACAATTTCCATGAGGACCCGCATGCAGACCTTGTTATGTCGAAGAAAATACCAAAATTTGCGGACTCTAATGAAAAACCAACTAGGAAGAAGAAGGCGAGGAGTGCAGATTATTATAAGATGAGGTTTAGGAAATCTTTTGCGCAATTGGTTGAGGAGGATGCTAACTTTAGGCCGGACCCTCCTAATTATTTGTCTGCGCAAGCTCCGCCTTCTAAGTAAGTTAAGTGAAATGTATCTACACATCTTTAAAATAGTAGAAAGTCAAACAGTAGCTAGTAGAAACATCATGTTGAAGTAGAGAAACGGATGAATTTGATATTTTATGGATTATGCACACAATGTGACGAATTTTTTCGAAATAGTAAAACGAATCATTTTTCAATGGACATGGTATTGAAGTCACTGAGGAAGGCTATTGTAAAATAATGTAGTAAATTAATTAATATGGAAGACAGCATGTCATCCATGTGTCCATCGCCACTTTTTGTGCATCATTTATTTTAAAATAGTTAATTGTACAAGCAATTATATGTTATTGAATTACATGAACATTAGAAACCTATACAACTTAGGTATCACAGACAGCCCCATGTACAGAGCGTGCATGGAAGCAGAAGAAACAACCAAACACATGTCTACATTCTATTGGACTGTAAGCAGGTAGAAGTATACAGAAAAAAATACCTAGGGTATCCGGACACACTACGGGACACAGTCAGCAACACCAAGGCACTCACAAACTTTCTGGAGGAACTGGGGTGGTTAGAGTAGTGCTACCCCACCGATTCACGCAAAATAGGCACATCAGATGTCGACTTGCGGAAAACGCCGAGTATTACTAACTACATAAACATTATTTTGTAGGTTAATAATCAACCTTATTTACAGAATTCCTGACCGTCACTTCTGTGCAGTGTGTGGCTTCCTTTCAATCTACACTTGCATACCGTGCGGGGCGCGCTATTGCTCGGTCCGGTGTCTGGGCACTCATTTAGACACAAGATGCCTCAAGTGGACTGCATAAATTGCACATTTGCCTCATAGTTGACCTAGTTTCTAAGATTTCTATTGTAATTACCAACTAATAAAATCTTTTTTAAGTAAATAAATTAGTGTGTTACTTACGAAATGATATAATTAAGGCAGGGTCAAATCTGAACAGCTCTGGGAGTGAGAGGTTGAATATGTAGATGGATCATGGAATGGATGTAAAATATTTTTTCCGTTCCCGCTCTTTTATTTCTTTTAATGTTTTTTTTTCGATTTCGGATGTGTTTGAGTAGACAGACCAATTTTTTATTTTAGCGACATCTAGTGTAGAGTAGCGGTACTTTGACAAACGCAAATAATTGATTATAACGCCATCTATCTAGGCAGACTGGACGTGTAGCGAATGCTAAGTGTATACTACTCACCGTTAGAGGGCAAATTTAATGTCAAAGTTCTTTCAAGACTTCCTTCAAGAAATACATGTAACTTGGAAAAGTATTAACCTAAAGCAACTCCAGTGTTAATGATTTTAATTACTGTCGTTATAATTTCTAGTGTTCACCCCTCAGTATGTCGCTAGGCTACCCTTCGGTCCACCCTCTTTGTAAACACGATTGGCAGACAATTCAGTTGGGGTCGATTAGACACATTTGCTACGATAATTTAACATTTGTGACAACAGCTGTCAACTTAATACCACCAACGAACGATCGGCAAGACGTACATAACTAGTATTGGTTCCCCCGTAAATACCTACTATACGCCGTTTAAAAAATAATAATAAGTAGAACAAAGGTGGGTCCAATCGGTGTTAGTTATTCTTAGCCTACGTTAGTATATAATTGATAGTGTGGGTTTGGTCCTCTGGCTGTTTGCACATCATAAGACAATCTGCCTTATTGGCTATGACATGTAGAATGCTGTTGCTAGTGCAGTGCACCCTGTCTAGCAGTGAGACAGTTTTCTTCAGACAGCATCAAAGCCGTCTGTGCGCGCCGGTAAACATTGATGATTGAACATGCAGAAACGCGGCAGTCCCAACAGCACTAAATGCATTATTATATTGGATGCACACTATGCGCAGGGCACTGTGTAAGCCCGTTGAGTATATCTCTGACCCGCAGACTTGACGTGTACATTGACGTGCAGTAAGCCTTAAAAAGCGTGATTTTAACTTCGTCTGTACACCGGGCAAATCTGCGAGCCAGCATGTTCGCTCGAATTGACAATGCCCAGGGGACCGATTTTTGACTTTCGAGCGCTCAACTCCTTCACTCAAAAACTGTCAAAAACTATGAAATGCTATTTTGAAATGACGATAGAAAATTAAAAAAGAGCGGTATTGACCACTATATATCGGTAGAAAGTAAGTGCCTGTAATTTTGACACTACAATAGCATTTACTTTTATTTAATTTTCGAGCGCTCGAAAGTCAAAAATCGGCCCCCTGCGCTCCCTCTCCATATCAACATCGTCTTTAAGGTAGTCTGTTAGAAAATGCCCCAAGTATTTAAACTGACTCACCTCTCACAATGGACACTCCGTTAATAAGTATGGGCGTAATATGTAATATAATACGTATATTCCGTTAAAATGTAGTCGCATTTTTTTTGAGAAACAATCAGTTCCCATCCATCTACTTGGTCTCCAAGATAAGGTACCTAAACTATCTCCTCCGTACCAAATTTTGGCGGTTTAAGAGTGAAAAGGTGACTAGTAGATTGAGATTTATGCATTTTCTACGTTGCTCTTTACAGTAATTGTAGGTAAGTGTGGTTAATATATCATCATTATCATCAATTAAGCTGCAGGCAAAATTTGCATTTTTGTCTCTTTGACAAGAACTTTCAGCTGAGACATGCTTTACCGCGCACCCCGCCAATGTTTCAGATCGTATTATTTGACGCTCGAGCCGAAGGCCAGCACAGCTATCCTGCGACGGCGCGCGAGCTCTCTCGATTTTTCTCGCACTATCCGTCTCTTTCTTATTAGAACACTTAGAACAAGAGATACTCTATCGAGAGTAAGTATGTCGCGGCCGTCGCATGATAGACGTGCAGGTCGATAAATGTTTGAAGCGTTCTCTCTTACCACCTGTGGCGAGTAGCGACCCACAAAATATGAAATTTTCCCTGGGAAAGGGAAAATTGCATTTCCCGCACGCGTAGCGTTATTGTTATATCCATCTGTTCGACCATACAAAAGGGTAATTGTGTCATGTTTAAAATAACGTAGGTACTTACCTAGTGCTAAATGGATAGTAAACCACCAAATTATTGTAATAAAAGTAAAAATTACAAAATATAATTAATATCATAATAACATATGGATAACCTTGAAAGTTTAGAAAAAATATGTGTTTTGTCGTATTGTCCAAGAGTAAATTTAAAGCTACCAATAGAATCCTTACGGTTTTATAGTAGGTAACAAAGTGATGATGATGATTGACGATACTGTCATGACATGACCGATTTCGGCCTCCGACCGATTTGTGTGATATGGACTTGATATTCAACGATTAGCAATATGACTGGAGTTTTATTGTTCTACTCTGGTGCGCTCTCATGTGACTTGCATACCCTATCTTTTTGCAAAGGTACGAGCGCAATTTGGGCAGGTTAATATCCCGCCGACGAAGTTGTACTGGATGGTTGCCGGTAGGCGAGCCTTCAGCTCGTCTCGCTTTTTATCGAGCTACGCTCAACTTCGAAGGCATTAACCTGTTGATGGAGTAGACGTCGCCGCCGCCAACGGGCCGCCGTGCTGCCTTCTCCTCCCACTCAGAGGGCCCGAACTTGCATTTCTTCATGTGTCTTTTCAGAAAATCCTTATAGCGAAGGTATTGGCCACCACATTTTAGGTACGCTTATCACTTTGGAGTTCTGAGAAGAAAATGCGCTTCGCCACTTTGTCGTCCGACATTCGCGACACGTGTCCACACCACCGCAGCTGCCGCCTCATCAGATACACCTCAATGCCACCGACATTTGCTCGCCTCAGGACATTTGTATGCCTGACACGGTCCGTCCACTTGATGTTCATGATGTCTCGGAGACATTTGAGGTAGAATCTGTCGAGTATGGGGATGTGATTACGGTAGAGGACCCATGTTTCGGAAGAGTATAAGAGATTAGGCAGCACAACAGCCATGTAGACGTTAACTTTTGTGGCAAGTTTAAGGTCGTGGGACCGGAAAACCTAGGGTCGCAGCTTGCCGTAAGCCTCAGCTGCAGCACCAATTCGGCCATAGGTAATCTCCGACTCCAGGTCGCACTTGGACGCAGTATTTCGCGACCGAAACAGCAATTTACTTGATTGTGCATAAGATTATTACAAATTGCAAAGTGTGACGTCACTGAAGTCATACTTTTACGTCAATTATTATGAATCGTTTCGTTTGCCGCCACGCCAGCGAGGTCCGTCTTTAACAAAATTTATGGGTATTTATGTTCTTTAATTGTAGTTGCTCCCATACAAACATTTGCTCCTCTCCAAAAACTGCTTCGAATGGCATTGTAAATAAATCTTAGATCACAAGCCAATTGTGACGTGTAACCCATCACTGCCACCGACTTTAACCCAAGTTACCGTCGCCATCCACCCGCGACCGACGTCATACGAACTCCAAAAACAATAGACTTGCGTGGCGTAGGGGTGCCACCTCGCATTTTTTTCTATGGCGGCGAATGGGTTAACCACAGATTAGTCCTTAATTCCTTTTTGTATTAATCCGGCCCGAGAGGACTAACGTCTCTCGTACTCGTATCTGTACTAATAATTTACAGAAACGTTTATCTAGACAAAGCGCCTTCGAATTTGCACATCTGTCCGTACTTTTTTGTTCGGTTATCGCGATAAGGGACGTTTGCGGCGCGTGCGCGCGCTATCGCGGATAATGCCGCTTTATGTGGCTATCAACAGATGGCACTCTCACTTCCTAGGGGGAAGGAGCCCCTCTTGACACTCAGGCCGTGTTTGTGAGCGGGGCGTTAGACTGCTCGAGACACGGGCTGCCAGGAGACCATTGAAAAACTGGCGAAAGCGCCAGGAAACTGATCTACAACTTTTCTACTAAATTATCTTGTGAGGTAAGATTCAAAAGTGGTAGACCGCTTTCTCTACATCTAACTAATGCAATAAAAACCGGCCAAGTGCGTGTCGGGCCACGCGCAGTGTAGGGTTCCGTAGGTGCCTGTCTGTCTTAGTTACATCGACGTGCGGTGCGGTTGCGTCGGCCGAATTTGTTCGAAAATTGGCCTTTCCAAGTACACATTAAGTTGGTCGACTATTACTCGGCAACTACTTATGCCTACTTGTCCGTGATAGTTTTCCTTTTAAATTCATTATATTTACTACTACCTACCACGTTTTTTTTCACATCCCCAGTAGTTTACAGGAAGTTTTGAGTGAAGCTTGGTGATGCTAGATCTTCCTTGCTTACCTGCAGAGCAGGAGTACCCCAGGGGTCAGTTCTAGGCCCTATCCTGTACAACATCTACACTCTTGACCTACCCCAGACACCTCAGGTCTCGGTAGCCACGTTTGCTGACGATGCAGCCTTTCTCGCCTGTAGCCAAGACCCGAAAGAGGCAAGCAGCTTGTTGCAGGTTCAACTTACCGCCACCAATGCTTAGCTGTCCAAATGGCGCATAAAAGCAAGTGCTCCTAAGTCACACCATATTACATTCACACTCCGGCGTGAAACTTGCCCACCCGTTAGTCTAGGCCCAGCTACCCTTCCCCAGTCGACATGCGTAAAATACCTGGGCTTTCACCTTGATCGAAGGATGACATGGAAAGAGCATATCAAAAACAAGCGTGACGAGATCAACCTTCGGTTCCGGAACTTGCTCTGGCTCCTGGGAAGACAGGCTGTACTATCCTTAACCAACAAGTTGCGAGTTTACTGCGGGATCATCAAACCAATCTGGACATACGGAATCCAACTTTGGTCAACAGCAAGCAAATCCAATACTATGCGTATACAAAGAGCTCAAAACAACATCCTCAGGGTAATATCGTCAGCACCCTCGCACGCTCGCAACTCGGAAATCCACGAGTACCTGGAAATACCGACTGTCTCTGAAGAAGCGAGACGATACTCAGCCAAGTACATGGACAGACTTACAGCCCATCCTAATACCTTATCTGCCAAACTATTGGAGCCTAATCCAATTAAGAGACTAAAGAGAGCCAACGTGCTGCCTGAACTAGACGAGAGTTAGGACAGTGGTCTTACCTCTCCAAACACCCACCACCTACTACCCATCCGTTTATAGTCTTACGACTGATCGCAGATATAAGATAATATTAAAAAAAACCCCAGTAGTAGCCATTTAGCCGGTAGGAGGGGGGGACACATGACTCGAACAAAAATTAGGGCTTTAAAGCCCATATCTCGCAACCGAATCACTGATTTGAAAAATGGTTTTACAAAACTCATAATATTTTTGAAGCTATCCAACGATAGCCCACACCGCTCCATCCCCGCTTTAGGTTGTATAACTTTTCAAGATTTTTATTGTACTGGTTAGTCGGCGTGATTGATTTATATACCCATGCCGAATTACAGCTTTCTAGTAGTAATGGTTACTGAGCTAAGCCGAAGACGGACGGACAGACGGACATGGCGAAACTATAAGAGTTCCTTGTTGACTACGGAATCCTAAAAACGACGTGTGTTCGTGGTTGCGCGCGTTCCGACGCGGGCGCAGCGTCGTCGAGCGCCCCGCTTTTCTTCAAAGTATTTATGTGTGAATATTTAAGGTATCCTAAATTTTTATAAAACTGCATTGGAATTTGAATCTTCTTCCTGGACGGTAGAGTTGCTTTTTGAACGGACTACTTTGACGCAATTCGGCCTACTAAAATAATCTCAAAAGTGTATACCTACAGTAGGTACCTATAATGCTACGTTTATTTCAGGTCAGATCCTGTGAAATTGGAAGAAAACAGAACAGAAATTTTGTGAGCAGGTTCAATATTTTTTACGAAATGAAAAAATAATGCAAGCCGTTGTCCCTCCTATGACTTTTCATTGAGTCCCTTAAGTGTACCTACCTCATTCAAAGTCTTTGCTAGGGATATTTCTAAATGGAAATAAAACCAAATATTTAACCACGTATTTCCCGTCATTTATTATTCGACTCATAACACCTTTTATTTATTGTTTAATTACAACTTGAGCATTCAATTTTGTAACAGTTAAGCGATCTCATATAATATACCTAATGGTACATTACTTAATAGTAATTTTAACACTGTAAAATGCATTTCATGGAAATATTTCTTGATTATAATGCTCAAATACACAAACATTAATAAACAGTAATGTGCTGTCAATGTTCATGATGGGTGGTGGTCGGTGGAATTGGGACTTTACAAGAGTCAACAGGTACTATAGCCTTTTCATGACGTGACTGTCACATTGGTTAATTTAACCAGTTAATGACACCCAAGTCATGACAATATTGCTACTGGTGAATCTTGCTTTGTCCCACACCCATGACCCGTCACAAATTGACCGAGGTTTAGCGAAAAAGCGTGTTGACGCTTTTTCGCTAAACAGCCGGTATAATCTCAACATGAATGTTGATTCATGTTGAGATTATACAAATAACAAATCAATATTATAAAGGTGTTACAGTTTACCCAATATTCGTCTACTCTAATAAGTATTTACAATATATCACAATATGTGTTCAAGGCAATCTAGTTTAATTTTGTAGCTCATTAAGTTTATAACAGAGGTTAGATTACAGCAAAACAGAATAAAGTTTCCACTGGAACTGAGCGAAGCTATATGTATATAAATCGAAGAAGCTATGTGTCACTTGTACGGAAAAATAGCTTGATTGCTGGTGGTAATGCAGCTCTAGAGCGTTTAGGGCTCATGACACATATGTCACATAGGTCGTTAAAGTCTGTGCCCCACATGCGTTTGAATAAAAACAAGCTGTGAAAACCCGGAATATTTAATCAGATTTTTTATTATTTGATTTTACTCTGTTTTACAATAACCTCCATTTCTGTTTGTATTTTGATTCAATTTATTTTACAATTGCGGATTATTCTATAACAGGCACTGTAATTAAATTAGGTAGTCGATATTAAAAGGAAACTTACAACTGATATTTAGGTCATTAATTATGGATAAAAAATCCCTATTATTTACTCTGCCCGGCTAGCACGATAGGTTTTATGGTCACTTTTTACGGCGTAAATGTACCTACTGATACGTCACGTAAAATCTCACCATGCTGCCGGGCCTGAAGGAGTCGGGTATAGATACAGTAAGAAAAGTTTTTCCCTGTCGAAGTCTCTATAATTTTACAGGATTTCACAAAAGATTTTTCACTACACTATAAAATGCCGTATAATTTATGAGGTGACTTATGTCTATCGAGCTACATATAATTACAAAACTTATCCTTATTCTACAAATATACATTTTAAAATTACTGACTCGATTTAATAAATTATCTTTAAAGCCCGATTACATTAAAGGTAGATCGTAATTTTATCTAATACTGGACTGTGAATGGACTTATATACTTGGGCATCAGACGACAACGACTTTTTAATGGAACAAACGTCTCTGTTAAATATTTAGTCCATCGGACATCCTAAATGTAAGAAACATAGGCGAAGGAAGATGTCCAAAGAGGAAGACCATCCTCCTAGCGTTATTCCCGGTTGTGCCCTAAAGGAGCCCCCGGTCCGCTTTGGCACCTAAACCCAAGATTTTGGGTAGGCAGTTTTACGAAAGCGACTGCCATGTGACCTACCAACCTAGAGGGAAAACTAGACGTTATCGGGATCAGACCGGTTTCCTCACAATGTTTTCCTTCACCGAATGGTTTGCGTACGTTTTTTTTTTAACCCAGAGGTACGAACCGGGGTTTGGCCTATGACCTCCAGATTGAAAGTTGCGTGTCTTACCGCTCGACTAAATTGGCTTTCAAAGAGGAAGACCGATTTAGAAAAAAACGTCCTTTGTTATTTGCCAGCGCGACGAAGAATAGCGAGGAGTCTCGAATTATTTGCCAACATCCTAATGGTGCTCCTACATTGGCTGTTATAAATGTTATTAATGTACCTAAAGGTCCTCTTTAGGTCATTTATCGTTTTCGTTACAAGCTCTACCTTAGATGTCGTTAATAAAATATCTGACCGACTTATTCGTCCGACAAAAGTTGTCGTCTGTGCCCACTGGAACTTGGTACCTTTCAGTCAAATGCCAATTCTGTCTTTGGACCTGCGGCACATGCTGCCAATTCGGACACTCCTTGATTAGTAGAGGTAGGTCTATACCAGCAGGACAATTGCGTATAGTTGAGACTATTTTGAGTTGGCTGAAAAATGAAAGTGCTCCATTCAAAAAGCTACTTTACAACAAGGTAGAATATTCCAATCCAAGGATAGTTTTATAGAAAGTCGGACACATTAAATAATCTCAACCATAATTGAATAGAATAAAGAGTGCCGAATTAGCGTCGCATGTGATCGCATCAGCAACAGATTGCCCTTTTTAGGAACCGAACTGGGAAATAAGGGCTAGAATTTGCTAAAACCAGGAAAAGTTGCATGCTAAAAGTGTTAAACGTCAAACGTTATAAAACATCTTAATCCCTTCTTCACTAAGTTCTCAATTATAACTAGGTATTCTGTCATTTGTGCAATGATAGCGACGAGGTACTAAAATCACTTAACCGGTAGATAACTACTGCCAAACTGAGGCTCTAGTATAACTTTTACCGAAACAAAACGTTACGACCGCGTTTGCGTTTAACTGTCAAATCCCATACAAATTGAGGGTAAAACGCAAACGCGATCGTAAAGTTTTGTTTCGGTAAAACTTATACTAGAGCCTCTGCTGATGAATCTGTTCTTCTATTCTAAACGCTTAAATGCAAGGATTCCTGGCCGTTTAACAACTTCACAACAAGTAACTGGAATATCAGTCAATACGAGATTCTAATTGGGAAGCGTGAACATTCGCGAACCCTTAGTTTAAATATATTTCAGGCGAAGAGCTGTGTAAGGTTAGATGCGATGGGAATGGAAAAAACTGAAATTATACAGTGACTGGTTCCACAGAACATGGAACTTTCGCCTGAAGACTTTCGTGGTCCGTAGTCTGTCATTTGTCCCTTTTAGATTTCCATTTCCTATTGTTTGCTCGCATATGCTCGGTAACCGAACATATAGGAGATCTAACCTTACTACAGCATATTTTACGAAAAGGTAGGTACATATAAGTATCACTAGATTTAAAATGTGGTAAAACGCACTACCTACTCTCCAATAAATAGTTCATAATCCATTTATTGTCATTTTTGTACTACCATGAGATTAGGCTCAGGGGACGGCATGGTTCGAGACGATCCGAAGCTCTAAGGGTCGTCTTTCTTTTTTCTTAACTTCCCTTCTGTGTGTATTGTCTGTGTCACGGATTCCACTGCCTCTGACAGGTCAGCTTCGGGGTCTATCGCCGCGGATAACGCAGCGATGTACGCGCAGGCTATTCGAAGGACCGACAACTTGGATAGTTTCTGGTTGTGGCTGTAGGCTGGTACTGATTTTCTTAAGGTGTCGAAGGCAGCGCTGATGGTGTGAACTCTCGTTCGTTCTCTAGCGTTCGCTTCTATTCTTCGCTCCCTCGTCATGTTTTTGTAGTTCCTTTGCTCTCTTGGTTTTGATTTTTCTGTGTAGTCAACGACGACGCCTGGGTGGGGGGGAACTCTGGGCGGGCCTGGTTGTGGTTCGACTGGGGGAGGTAGGGGTGATGGTGGAGGCTCGACAGGCCTCCTCCGTTGTCTAAGCAAGCTTGTCTCACTCTTCTTAACTAATGAGAGAGGTTCTCTTTGAGGTTCTTCTGGGAAAGACCAGGGTCTGAAAGGGCTGGAGTCCTCTGTGTGTTCGTCGCTTGGTAGTCTTCGTTTCTTGGGCGGGGGTAGGCGGGGCGGGGTGCGGTCCCGCTTCCTCAGGTCGGACTCGACGAGTCGGACGCCTGAGTCGTCGGAGTGAGCGGGACCTGAACACGAGTCGTCGTCGTCGCCGCCTGAGACGAAGCCGGCATCTCGCTCTAATATACGATCTGAAACAAGAGAGGAACACTTTTAATTGAATTGTCAAATGCTGGTCTGTGTTGGCTTATTATCTGTTTTTTTTTACAAGTCTGACAAGGACAACTTTCAACTAGATGTCATGATACAATTTAGTTTTACATATCCGGTTAATGAGCTTTATGCTGAGGTATTCAAAGAAAAATACATATTTAAAGAAACGGCAACACGTATTCAACACAGGCGTTGCAAGCGTCCAAAGGCTACCGTGACGCGGGCCTTACGCTTATTTACCTACCATTATCGTAGCATTAATAAGAATGTCTAAAGTGCACAGTCGTGATGTCGTCACAGATAAACGTAATAAAGCATCTAAAGGCGATAAGAGACAAGAGAGTTAAGATAGTAACGTATACATATAAAAGTTCTTAATAAACATTATATTCGAAACAAATATTTAATCGTACGCTTACAAAAGTGTAATATCACTAACATTGTTTTTAAAGTAGTTCTCTCTGTAAGGCAGTTTTTACTATGAACGATCTCATTGTTTTAGTGTACCCTAAATAAAATGGTGAAAATGGTACATTTAAACCTAACCTACTCAACTATGCCTGTGTCCGTTTGTCTCTCACGGTCACGACCGTTTCTAATAAAATATTAGTAATAAAATAAATCAGCATAATATGGCAAGGTCTCTTCTCATGGATGGTTCAGGTTTAATTTTTCGCTAGTCTAGTAAGGCAACAAGCCCTGGTTCCAAATTCAAATTTTTCAGAACGATTAGGACCAGTCATAAACAACTTTTTTTTCGCAGTAATGGGACCAAGGTAAAGTCAAAGTGCCACGTCCTTTGCATTTAAATTGGAAATTAATTTAAATTATTTTGCAAACATTTTTTTATTGGAATTTATGGCAGCAAAAAGTTGGATCAGTTAGCGCCGGCGTCAATGCCTGGACCATTACGTCAGCGACCACGATGGCTTATTATACACAGTATACTTACTAAGCTGACTCGCTCGATAGAGATATCGGAAAATGGAAGTGAAGGTAGATTATAGGTTGCCAACTTTTGCTTGGAGGACTCACGGTTAGTAAAAATAATCGTTTTAGAAACATGGAAGAGATGTTCTCGCGACTAAGGATACCTATATAGTTACAGCTTATCCAAAACATCGAGGATAACAAATGCTGTTTAGTAAAAGTAAAGATACAACAAGAGAATATTCCACGGCGAGTAAAAACTGTTTTCATCTTATAATATCAAAACTGCAAGTATTTCGCAGTTAATTCGAAAAAATATTAGTAACTTATTTATTTAAAACTAGCTTCCGCCCGCGACTTCGTCTGCATGGACTCGGGATAAAAACTATCCTATATTTTAATCCAGGCTAAAGCAGGCAAAAGTTAATTCAAATCGGTTCAGCCGTTTAAGCGTGATTGAATAACCAACATCCAAACATCCAAACATCCAAACATCTAAACTTTCGCATTTATAATATTAGTAGGATCTGATCGGAGCCTATTTGGAAATAAGTACCTATTCGTTTTTATAATATGATTTTATATTCAAATGGGCAAATCGGGTCAAAGAGCACAGCATATCGAGCTAAAGAGCGAGCGAGACAAAAAATTAAGGGTTACAGCGACGACGACCTTACGACGAATACCAATCGACTCTTGTCGTTTGTACTAAGACACATTAACTGTCCGTTAGTTTTCTATTTAAACTGTGTGCGACACAAACTATGTCCTTATATAATATGATAATGTTTAGTTGGAATTCTCAAGCTACTTTTTGTAAGGTTTTTTTACATGAATACTTAATGCTTGTATGTTGATTGACGAGAAGTACAAAGGGATTTCAAAGTTGTCGGTGAATAGTAGGTAAGTTAAATGGTATATTATATAAACCCACACATGGTATATATGTGTATATATGTTTCAGTCAGTTCTCTTCAACCAATTTAAAAAAAATTTAATGGTCCCTTTTTTTCTAATTCATTAATCTTTTTTTTATACTTACGCGTAATGTTTTGTAATCCATACTTCCATACTAATATTATAAATGCGAAAGTGTTTCTGTCTGTCTGTTACCTCTTCACGCTTAAACCGCTGAACCGAATTGGATGAAATTTGGTATAGAGATAGTTTGAGTCCTGGGGAAGGACATATAGTTTTATCCCGGAAATCATCCCCCAAGGGGATGAAGTGGGGGTGAAAGTTTGTATGGAGCTATACGATGTAAACGAGTTCCACGCGGACGGAGTCGCGGGCAGAAGCTAGTATCTTCATAATTCTTCGTGCCAACATGCCCAGCCATATTTAAAAAACAATAATAATTGGGTCAAGTAACAGTGGCGCCAAGCATCATGGCAGCATTACACACACTTCACGCAAGTTCTACCTTTATTAGAATGGGATGGATATTTTCACCTGCTTCGCCACTGATACGGCTGGCTGGCTAGTTTTTTTTTTGTAGGTATCACGGTTCGTGGCAGAGTCCCGGATTCGCGTGATACGACCTTTTCACCGTTACCGGGGACACGTGTAAGAAGTCGGGCTGACACAACTGGTTTGTGACCATATGGCGATGGCGACCGCTTCTTATTATTATTTATGTTTTATTTTACCCGAGTAATGATCCGCATTCCACGATGTTTATAATCAACTTTTCCCGTATATTTGTGATTTTATAGACGGTTATGTAAGATACTGGCTGTATATTGTTTGTGTCTTTTCAAACTTTTTCTTTAATGACACTGGCTTTGCCGAAGACAAGCTTTTTTACAAATATGCCTATGAAGGTAACTCCCACGGCGAGAGGAATCCAACGGCACCCCACATGTTAAAATCTATCGAGCCAAAAAAATAAACATACAATTCATACACTGGAAATACAATATGACCCTTCTGCCGCGGTCGGGTGATAAACCTTTTTTAGTTCAATCGTCAAGGAAATGGCAAAGGAAGTCGAGTTGATCGCATGATCACCAAACATTAAACTAACACATAATGACAGGAATCAAGTTACTTATCTACACAACATAACTGTTTAAAGTGGCCGTCAATAGAATTTGCTAACTATGTAAACAAACCGCCATATTAAAATTGTCTTTCACTATGGCGGCTTGTTTACATAGTTAGCAAATTCCATTGACGGCGAATTTATACAGAAATCGAGTCGCAAAACTTAACGGAAATAAAAAACTGCTCGAAATGTCGGACGTGCCACTGATAAAGACATAAAAAGGTTTTATCGGTTATTCATTCAATTAATTCTTTTAATCCGGTGTCACGGATTGTTAATAAAGTGACCGTTTTAGATAAGACAGTTTATATTTTTATTTTGCGGCGTTTTAAAGCCCTAAAGCCTCTCACAGACTGGCGCGGCCTGAGGTGGTGGTCAATAGTAAACTTGTCATTACCTGTCAAATTTATTATTGACCAGGGACCGGACAACCCTTTCCGCGGTAAAAGCCTTTCAATGGGCATCCCTTAATGACGTGATTAAGGGATGCCCATTGAAAGGCCGTACGGCTAACCCATTGAAAGACTTTCCAGTTTGAACTGCTAGCCCATTCGTTTGACTACCCCTTATCGAAAAACTTAGCAAAAAATAAAGCTAGCCCTTTGTAATTGCTTACTGCTATCCTATATGTCTTGCAATCCCTTAATAAGGGTTACCCTTATCATTTAGCGCTTTTTATAAAGCTTTCCCTTTAGTAATGTCGTAGTTGACCCTTGCGTAAAAAAGACAGGATTAGTGTTCTACGCTAGTGTATGAAAAGGAAAGAAAATACGTGCCTAGGGAAGGGTTTGTAAAATTAATTTGTTCGCCTACCATACCTACTACATACTAGTACGATTAAAACTATCAGTTGCTGCGCTTACTTTTAAATTTGGAAGTAATGTGTGCTTTATGAACAAAGTAGACGATTTAAATTAGCTCACTTATATGCTAAAAGGGAAGCCCTTTATACGGCTAACCCTTATAAGGTATTGGTGAGCGGGTGATAAGGGTTTTGTAAGGGTATTGGGATACCGATTGCTCATATGGGTAAGCGTTTATATAAGGGCTTTAAAGTGTGGTGGTCGCTAAAAGTAGCAAATTAGGTACTCAAAGCGAGCAAAACCAGGTTGGCCAACATTGCGAGAAACGCAACTTTTTGTAACGCATTCGCAAACCATCCTTCGGCCAGTAACATTCTAAAATGGAATCAAACCGTCTAATGCCATTCATAATCATAGATAATCGTGTCCATAATGGTTTAGCTACCGGAATTAGTTTATGGATCGTAACTCGTAATCGAGCGCTAGGCGCCACGAAGGCGTTCCCACTCAATGCAGCTAAAACAACTTGTAAACAGTTAGAAATGCAAATTTGAACCTTAAGTTGATGCAGTTAGGTCGTAAGAGTATTTTATGAGCTGCAAAATCCAGGTAAGTCGATAAGATGCGAGCATTCATGAGGCTAGCTTCTCACACTACAGGTGTTTTTTCGTCCACGCCTATTGCTTTAGAGATTTTAATATCGGCTTGCATTTATGGTTGTATAGACAAGTGTGGTTGGTTTAATTAATAAAACGCCTAATGATTGGCAGTTAGGTTGCAAAATATACGTCGTAAACAAGTTTTAAAACGATTGTGATAGGGTTTTTAAAACCGAGCTAAACGATGCGTCAATCAAACCTTACGGGACTTGTGTTGTTGTCGTTGTCAATTTATTTTTACTTTACTGGTTAATAGATGCAAACTGAGTAAAGTTATTATTAATATAAAAGTACAATAGGTCATTCCTAGAAGTATAAGCGTATAAACAACTTTTAACTAAAATAACTCTGGGTTTGTTTTACTTCAATCAAACGTAACACAAGCACGGCAAAAGGCAATTTGGAAATAAAGTACCTATATGAAATAAAAGAAAATTTATACAAATCGTTTTCAACAAAAAGGCTGCTTTTCTGGATTATCTTAGGTAAATGCGTTTTGTAATCATCACTTAAGAGACCGCAGTAAGCTCGATTCTCCATACAAACGTAGTTAAGCTCTCATTTTAAAACTACGTGTTGGATTGTAACGAAATTTTGCTTATACAATGACATGAGGGCTATGTCTGTAATTAGTTTATGTAGCTTCAGATACCATAGTAAAATAAGTTTCTGACAAAAAAATCATTTTTGGTACAAGCTTTTATTGCCGACTGTACTTTTCTGTAAACCGTCATCAACTACTCATTGACACGATTCTAACGAGCCCGAACTCAACGGGGTTACGTCAGTTAAATATGGAATTCCCATGGCCACCTTCTGTCTCCATCATCAGATCAGCTCGATGGTACCATAATATTGAATTGTCATCCAAACTAATATCCAAAATTTCATATCAATCGGATAACGGCAAATGACTGAAAAATGGATTGCAAATTTTGACGGACAACTTACTTACATGTATGTAAGTAAGTGTACTTTTATACTTACATACGAACAAGTCAAGTTAATATAAAGCTTGTAAAAAAATACAGCTAATTTAAGTTTTCATACTAAACTTGTTTTTGCTGTATTTCGTTTGTTTTATAAACTGGAACTATATAACCTAATTACACACATAAGTATACCATATGGCAATGTATATGCAAAGTTTCGTCACAATCCAACGCATGTTTTTAAAATGAGAGCGTAACTACGTTTATACGGGAAGGTGAAATTCGGCCGAGCTTACTGCGGACTCTTAAATTAAAATCTACATATAGTTTATCGAGAAACATCTATCAGACTACAGGTACTAGTGTGCGTGCATTAGGAACAGATCCTCAAGACAGATATTCGAGTCCACTATACACTAAAAGTATCTTAGAGTCGGGATGTTTGAATTAAAAGTGATTAATGGTTGGTATCCGACATATATCACGGCGGACAAAACGAAGGAGGCTCATGTTTTATTTATAAGAGCGTCCTCACTTCCACGAGGCGTTACTTAAAAAGGAGTAATTTTATTGAAAATTACATTTTAATGACGTCTCTAGCGCCTTTGCACTTGTCGATTCTAGTTGCTTGTTTAATGCTGTTCGTAATTTATTAAGAATGCAAAATGTACCAGGTTCATAATAAGAAGAAATATCGTGTTTCGTTATACCTAGCTTAATGCTGGTCCCAGTAATGAAAACAAACCTAACCCAAAGTTGTTATTTTCATGTTATTTTAAACAAAAGATTATGATACGAGATGATTCATTTTAAATATTAAAGCGATATGATTTATTTATTCATCGATCGAAAGCAAATAATTTAGGAATAAAACCGTTGGGCCTTTTTACGACTTTATTACGACGTTTCTCATGTGTGTTAAAACTTAAAATTTAAACAAAGTGGCTCAAAGGGACCGAGAGAGACTTTTCAAAGGGCTCACCATCTGATAAGACTCCAAGGTGCCTTCACAATCTTTAGATACAAATCTGGCGCAAAATTTCACAGAACACCGACGCCTTCGGAGTTTTATCAATCGTTCGCTTTTTGAATAAATCGAACGCGGGATTTGAAATTAGAAGGTTTTCTTTTTCTTTTCACGTGAGCGCTGTCCGAATTAACGAAGTAATGGAATTATTTGAATATCGGAAGTGGTTTATTGTTATAATCTGAAGTGTTATTATTATTATGCATACAGCCTGATACACTGGCACGGCTTGCGGTGGTGGTCAATAGTAAACATGTAAAAAATTGTAAATTAATATCTGTTAGAGGCTTTAGAAATTCAAATATAAAAATAGTCTAAAAATGGGTACGTTCTAAAATCTAACGAAGAAATCGACAAACCTCAAAAATATTGCCAGCTATTGCCGAAATGCACGAAATGAGAAAATGATGAGCGGTCAGCTGCAAAAAGATATAAAACGAGGTGTCGTGGTTACACATTCGCACGGTCTCAAGTCTAATGTATGAGAAGTCGTGATGTTACTTTCACCGAATGAACATTACCGGTCTACTGTCAATCCAAGATGGCGGACCGTCTAGGAAAATCCGTTAACTTAGGTCATTTTGGTTCTAGATTGGTAGAGTTGGCGCCGGGTGGGCGACGTATGGCTATATGCAGGGATTTAATCCACCGATCGCTATACAAAGTTGTTTGCTTGATAGATGCGCTGTCGTCAACTGTTTCTAGAATTTTGGGGATGTATTCCAATTTGGACAAGTTTTGATATCAAAGATATTGTGTGACACCTATTAAAAGGTAAAAATATAAGCATTTTTTTTAATTCTAAAACGAAAACAAAAAATATATATAAGTATCCTCACTTAACATCAACGTGTTTTGAGCCAAAAACAATATTTAATTAGGCACCTATGTACCTGCAAAATTAAAAATTACTGTACTAATAATATCACGATTGTATGTATACATTTACCGATTAAAGAAAAATAAAATCGTTATAAGCCCCTGCAGATGGCGGCGAATCGATCGCACGAATTTTCCGAGAAATGCAACTCCGTGTGAATATGTAATCGAACGGTGGCGCCTACGGCTGGCAGCGTGTTTGAAAAAAAAAACATTCTAGTTTCAAAATTAGAATAAAAATATTTAGCTGTATGCTGCTGAATAGTTTTTAGCTGTATGCTGCCAGTGAGCGTGAATTATACCCCGGTAATTATTACGATAGGTCATGGATTTAGCATATTGCTAGATTCAACAGTGATACAACCTATGACGTGGGTGTCATATTTACTGATCAATTAACCAGCCCTGACAGCTAAGTCTTGACGAGATCACTATCTTAAATAACCCCGACCCCCGACGATTATAAATAAATTGATGCAGTCATAAAATTAAAATTTACATTAAGCTGTTACCATTGTAACAAAGGATTGTAGTAAATATACGCCGTATAAGTACGAAAACCATATGGACACCATTATGTACCACATGCGTCACATGAAGAGGGTCATTGTTACCAACTGTTCAAGCATTGCAACAGATTGTGGCGTCTCAAAAACAAAATAAACCATTGTTCTACCATAGACTAAACACTGCAGCCCACCTGGGTGCCACGTGCCAGCACAAAGAGGTTATATCCTTTTACATGATATAATATTATGCTTTCTACAATGACCCATATAGACTAGACAGTAGTTTACAAAAACTATAGCACGGACCGGTCACTTGGCACTTTGGCACTCTTTTGGGGAGGCCTTTGTCCACTAGTGGAAGTCTTTCGGCTGATTTGATAATATTGATGATGAAGTCATATCTACCCGTAATAAATGATTGATGTAAGTAAAATACCATCGATATGACAGACATGTACGTACCCCATTCCATATGACATTGGATTTTTAACGGACAAATTTGTGTCCTACGTTTAAATCTAGGATATCATAGGCTAATATTGTACAAACGCCAACACAGTTAACTGACCATCCTGTATTTTTTTGAACCTTAATTATAATGTAACATAAAGTGCACGGATGGTCAGTTAACTGTGTTGGCGATGGTACCACCTCTAGTTATACTACGCGCGGTCTGCGGTGGCGGCCAATTGTAAATGTGACAGCTAATGAATGTCTAAACCAGATGAATTTAAATAGATATAAATACTTAGGTAGGTAAATATTTGAAATATAAAATAACTAGTTCCGTCTAGCAACATTCCTATGGCAGGAAAGTCAGTGGGGAAACCCAGACTATATGAGACGTGTAGAAAACCTGTCCTTAAGTTTTATATCATACAGTGCCGGTGAATATTGTAAAAATACGGAAAATAGGCACCTAATTTATGAGAAATCTCATTAAAGATTAAATACACACACAATGTGCTTGAATGCTTTCCTACAGGTATCTAACGTTTTCCTTTTTTATATGAATACTTACCAAATTATCTAAAAACAATAGTAAACTTGACATTAACTGTCCAGTTTACTATTGACCGCCGCCACAGGCCGCGTCAGTGTGATTCGAGCCAAAAACAGTTTTAAAATTCAATCAATATACCTAGGCGTGTTTTTGAAAAGCGCTTCCAAATTCAAAATGTGTTTTTGTGTGACGTATATTTGCATTGACTGTGCTATGTATAATGGATAGAACCACCTGGCTGAAATAGAAAAATGGCCTCCGGGTGACATTTTGGCAGGCAGTCATTTGTTTCAAATGTCTAATGCCCAGGCTCTGAATAAAACCTAGCATCTTTAGTAGTTTTTTCGTCTAATGCTATTCTTGATGCGGTACAGTTGGACGCATTAATGTGTATGTTATTCCTTGTTCACTGCACTATAGGCACAAATGTTATTGGCTACGAACTCATTTTATTTTATCTAAATGCTCAAATAAATATGTGCTATGAGTTTACATATTTTAAATAATTTATTTTTAACCAATAAATTCGTCTGCTACTGAACCACGGAACTTATTTATTTATTTTTCAAAGTAGGTACCTACTGCAAACGTAATATTATTAGATGCTGAGTGTACCTGTTTATGCAGCCGGGACAAACGTATGGTAATGCCATCTTTGAGACGATTTCACAAAGCAACGCAAAATCTGCAACTTGTTTTGATATCAATAAAATTCAAATTGTCATTTGCGACTGACCGTTTATTTTTACATATTTCTTGCAACACAACATCAAGGATGTATCTTTTATTTATTTATTACATGATTGTACATATTAAAATTCCAAGACGTTATAAAAATGTAAATATCGATCATAAATTATTCGTTCATATTAATATCAACAGTGCGGAAAATTAATTGCCTAATTTGTGACAATAGATATAATCTGTGCCTTTTGATCACAAAAAGAAATCAATACGTCAAAATGGTGTTTGGCGCCAAAACAGCGGCGCGCGAAATGACCTCGTCGCGGCGTCGTCATGTCGATAATACAAATTGCAATAAAATGTTAATTTCGCTCGAGCCACATGGCAGATCCTGATGGTTTCCCATCTGGTATCATAATCGCATAATTACGAGTATTATGATGTGAGCTGTTAGCTGTCTCACTTTCAGTAGGTATTCATATGTGATGATTTTACCTAATAGGGAAAATGCAATATTTTCATTTTTGCTTTCATTTGTAAGAATCGCATGTAGAATAGACCACGAAAGTAAAAATAAATAAAAAAACCTGTTACAAACTGACAACTATTTAAACTCTCTTGTCACTCGTTATATTCGTTTGTCCGTGGTTCGTCCCTAGATGTCATAGAGTTGCCTAAGTTTTGACTTTTGACAGGAGTGACGTCACCAGACGCTGATTGTTGGATTATAACACGTTCTACTCACGTACTAATTATTGTTTGAAATTAGTATAAACTAAAGTAAAAACGTTTCAGTAGCTCTTATTTTATGTTTTTGTTTGGTGTCAAAATATTGGTAAATATAATAGCTGCATCTTCCCTATTGTATGAATGGTATAGAAAACCGTTATTGGCGTTATTGTAATATATATTACTCTAAAATACTTATCCACAAGTTTTAGGAAAAGTTAAAAGTTAGATCGTTATTCAGATAAAAAAAAACATAGGCAATTTAACGCTCGTATCGAGTTATTTTTTCATATTAAAGTAATTTTATCGAACCGTCGCAAATTAATGATAATACCGGTGGCTCGCGCGGAATGCGACGCCATTGACAATTATAAACATTCGATAAACATAAACAATTCTTTGAATTTCTTCTCGTATTTCTGTTTACTTTCACAATAGTTTAGCGACAGTGACTGGGGGGTTTAGAATGTGAGTTTAAAAGCATAACAAACCTTGCCTCTGAAAATGCAGGCTCCCCATTTTAGCCCAGTATTTGCTCTTCTATTAGAAGCGGCTACAGCCGGGAATTGGAGAAAAAGTGCGCCTCTTTTCGACCAGGCAGGTATATTTTACCAAAAAGATCATCTAGATGTTCTACATGTCTATAATATTTTTTATTTCAACATCTTACAGCATTAGTCACATGAATCCATCAAGATGTTCATACAAAATAAATCATAGCTCACAAATTAAGTTTTATAACGGTAACAAAAGTAGAGGTTAAAACTTCAAATCTGTCTCTTTCGCTAACATATCTGACCTAATTTGTAGCGGACAGATTAGGTTTCTATTGTAAGGTAGGCAATTAACATGTCAAGGCGGGAAGGTCATGCATGTCTCAGCTGGGCACGTCAGCTCGCGTTGTGTACGGCGGTTGGCGGCCTCGCGGGTCAGATCGCGTTATGATGTGCCCACATCCTTATGCTAGCTAATAAGGTGTGTGCACATGCTATGGAAATACTGGTTCTAGTACCTAACTGTTAAACTGCCTGTGCCTATGTTGTGATCATGTATTCGTTTACGATTACGATATAAGTAGAAAGCGATTAAAAGTGCTCAAACATCAAACAATTACCTAAGTCAAATGAAGAAATTCACGCGAGATTACCTACTGCTTCAACTTTTTTAAACTCTGTTGGTTGGAGTTGTGAAAATATTCCATATAATATAACAGTTTTGTACCATCTTTTTAAATGCCTTTTTTATTTGATTTACGAATTGAAATGCTATAGAAACATTTTTTTAAATAACACTTACAATTCCTATCCAGGCTACTTGTGCAAATAAAACAATAGGTACTTCAGCCCATTAAACACTCGGATAGTAATTGGGTTTCTTCAAGATTTACAACTTTAGCGGCGCCTGCGTCGTTTTACGACTTGCAGACAAATGTTTTAAGGTTTTCCTAAATAAAAGGTATTTAAAATGACTAATTTCTAGCCGTATCGTATCAGGTACGATTAGTATCTAGATAAGTGAGTTTATCTGGACGATTAAGTTTTACCTCAATTAAATGACTTGCGTGTGCAGGATTTCAAAAAATGTGTAACAACACAGAAAAAGTTGATTATTCTCTATCAACATTTTATTGACATTTTATAGACTTATTGGCTATGTCTTGCCAATAAATTTATCGTATGTACAGTCGAGGTCAAAGATACGGTTACACTTTTGAACCTTATTACAAGGCAATAAGGCGCAAAAGTGTAAACATATCTTTGACCTCGACTGTACAATATGTTGACAATGTATAGAATATGTTAACATTCCCTTGGTTTCCCACAATCAGTGGTGAAACTTAGCATTGCAGGCTTCTTCTAAGACTTCCTCAAAAAACGCAGTTTTTATCTATGGTCAACTTTTTTCAAGGGAAAGGCAATCTTTTGTTTTTGCGACAGGCCACCCGATCGCTTCCTCCCTTTGTCTTCCCCAACGAATTTTAGGCTTCCCTCCGTTTCTTTAATGTTAATGTGTATGCAAAAAACAAGGATTCTATTCCTATCATTAGTTTCGTTTGTTCCCCAAAAGGATATTCAAGAATGAATCCCTTGAATTTCGTTTTTTTTAACTACATTAACATATGTGTAAGTATATAAATCAATAGGTAATACTTAAAAAACATGAATTGCCATACGATGCTAATGTAAAGTTTAGCTATAAATTAAGTACACCATGAAATCACAATTTTAACCGCTTCAAATGCAATTTTATAACGCGATTGCCACTAAACAGTGTTTGATAATTTCCTCGCGTTAGTTCCGTTTTGCTGGCGCGTATTTTACGACTGGCAATATTTTGAAACAGTCACGTGTGTGGCAACACGTGTGGTGCCGGATGCCGCCGTTTGTTTGCAACAGGTTGCCCAGATAAGGGCGTATTGCATTCAAACAAAATACAGCAAAAACACCCCAGTGGCAAAATGGTTGGTAAAAAAATTGGTTCTTCGTAGCAGCAGCCATTATACAAGTTACACTAACTTTATTTGATGAAGCTAATGTAGCATAAAATCAAAGATACGTTACACAACTTACACGCTAACATCCCAAGTGCATTAAGGCTTCGAAGATTGCAGCAGCACACATACGTATTTATTTTTATTTCATACTAAGCCCTACATTAATTAATTGCGTAAAGACTACAGACGAAGGCAACAACAAAACAAACAACTATACAAAAAAAAAAACTAAACATCTGGGTATTTGACAACAGTGAAAATAAATTATTTTCATTAGCAACAGATAAACATTACGAAAATACTCGGATAGTATCAATCTTTCATTTATATTTGCAATTTTAAGATTTTTAAATTCATATAAACTAACAATAAGGACGTTGTTTGATTGTGATGTGACGTCACAAGCAATTAATCGCTACAAATTCCATACTAACGGAGCGTTTTTGACGTTTCATAAAAAGAAGCTGATTTGACTTATGTCAAATACCGTATTATTGGAAAACGAAATCCTATGCAGAATATATCAACTGAACTGACTCATGTCAAGTGTAAGTCACCCTGTAATAGCCACGATACTCAGCCATGAGAGAACGACCCGAGTGAGGGAACCGAACCGAACACCTGAAAAGAGATGTAGCGTTTGTCACTTAATATCATGCTTTAAAGCGACTTAAGACTAATTACAGTGCTCTGTTGGTATGGTTGAGATAAGTGAATGCGGCTCTTTTAATTGGAACATTGTAATTGGAATCTTACGTTGCGTGGCTTTTAAAATGGACTCATTCATTCATTCATTCATATCAGCCGAAAGACGACCACTGCTGGACATAGGCCTCCCCCAAAGAGTGCCACAATGACCGGTCCTGCGCCACCCGCATCCAGCGGACTCCCGCGACCTTTACCAGCACATCAGTCCACCTTGTAGGGGGCCTACCCACGCTGCGCCTTCCGGTACGTGGTCGCCACTCGAGAACCTTTCCGCCCCAACGGCCATCGGTTCTATGTGCAATGTGCCCCGCCCACTGCCACTTAAGTTTAGCGATTCGGAGGGCTATATCGGTTACCTTGGTTCTGCTGCGGATAGTCTCATTTCTGATGCGATCATGCAGAGAAACTCCCAACATAGCCCTCTCCATTGCCCTTTGGGTGAATTTGAGCCTTCTTATGAGGTCCATAGTAAGCGACCACGTTTCCGTGCAATACGTCAAAAAATAAAATGTACTAAAACGTACGTAAAATGTACGTACGTAAAATGGACTATTTTGATGCAATTCGGCCAACTTAAATAATCTCAAGTAGTTAAGTAGGTATACTTTAGCTAAAGCATTGTAATCTTTTTAAAGATTTTATTCATCCATACTAATATTGTAAATGCGAAAGTGTCTGTCTGTCTGTTACCTCTTCAAGCTTAAACCGCTTGAACCGATTTAGATGAATTTTGGTATAGAGATAGTTTGAGTCCCGGGGAAGGACATAGAATAGTTTTTATCCCGGATATCATCCCCTAAGGGGGTGAACTGGGGGGGGAGTGACAGCTGCGATATAAACGAGTTCCACGCGGACGGAGTCGCGGGCAGAAGCTAGTATGCAATAAAGTGTTCAAATACAAAGAATGTACCGTTAGCACCAATGTATCGTGTTTAGTTCGCCACATGGTCGACGAAATGTAAACATATTATAGAGAAAGCACACACACAACAACGTTCGCAAGCTCGTACACATACACATATACGCACATACGCACACACAATAACGCACGTACGCTCTCTCACACACACACAACACTCACACATACACACACAACACATACACACGCACACACGCTCTTATTTTTAACTTTTTAACTTTTGTATTATTATTATTTTTTGTAATTCGTACGCACTTGAAAGCACAGCGTCCAACTCCGACGCTTAGGTTCTGCTACCGACCGAGCCCTAATAAGGCCCAGGCTGAAAACCAGCGCTGAACTCTTGTTGTTCAGCACATGCTGAGTCTGGGACCTATTGCCCCAAAATAATTGAACTGTACTTTTTATATCTAGCATATTCTTATTCTGTATTTGTCACTGTTTGTATATGTCTGTACTTGTTTTTGGCAATAAATTATTATTCTATTCTATTCTATTCTATTCTAGAGAAAATCTACCTGTCTGCTCAATCAACGCTCGCGCAAAAACTTGAGACTTATCCGTATAGAATTACAGGCGTGAACATTTTCCCATTTATCCCGATTTACCGTCGTTGGCTAAAGACGTTTGAGGCGGAGCTTATCTTGAATAATTTAAGAATATTCAAACAAAGCAAATTATTAATTGTATTTGTTTGCATAATTTAACATTCCAAAATATTTTCCTATACATTTTTTGTTACCAACGCGTCAACGCCTGGCATTACGACATTGGGAAACCCGCGATTGGCACAAACAATCACCTGCCCAATAAGTCAGCATCTAGAGGAGATTCGATTGTTTTTAATCCTGCTTAGTTGTAATATTGGTTATATTGATAATGTTACGACCCAATCCCGCAAAATCAGCAGAATGGATTATGATGTGGCGTACTTTCTGATAGTTTATACTTCTAAAAATAAACTTTTTAGGGTTCCGTACCTCGAAAGGAAAAAACGGAACCCTTATAGGATCACTCTGTTGTCCGTCCGTCCGTCCGTCTGTCAAGACCCTTTTTCTCAGGAATGCGTGGAGGTATTAAGCTAAAATTTATACCAAATACTCAGGTCTACTGTCCCTTGGAGCTGTGGAAAATCAAACTTCTAAGCCAACGCAATCAAAAGATACAGCCGTTTATGCCGCAAATTTCCGCAAATTTTCGAAACTCGCAAGGGAATCAAAACCTACAGGGTACTTCCCGTGAACTTAGAATCTTGAAATTTGGTGGCTTTTCTGTGCTATTTGTACTATTACCTTTTCTGTGATAGAAAGGTGGTATGGGTATCTATTCGAAGCTAGTATACATCCAATAATAAGACAGACTGAAACTATATAAGTATTCATTGTAATTTGGGCTTGTCCATACAACGTACGTCATCGTTTTTTGCTTCATACATAACACAACACCACATAACTACAGAGCAATTGGTGAAAACTGGGTGTTGTCAGTACAACTGAACCTGATGCACTGACGGTCTGTGATAAAAAAGTGAGTAAGTAGTTTGGTATGTTTAGGAATTTGTATCTATAGCAAGATACAGTCTTGATAAAAAAATGATAAAAATCGTATGTACACTATATTATGTTATCAAAATGATTAAAATAGTAACACAAGTTGCAAATCTTTTATCCGCTTTAGGATTCATATGGAACTCAAAAGATTACAGTAAACAGTACGCTTGAGGTCCCACGTTCAAAATCAAATCCCGATGTATGGGTAAATATCTGGGAGATGAGCATGAATACGTGTTTCCGAGTCTTGGATGTTTTCTATGTATATTTAAGTATAAAATAATTATTTTTGTAAAATACATGTAAATTATAAAATAGACCTTAATAGAGTACTTATTTGCAAGATACAAGCTTACAACACTATTTTCAAAAGTTTGGAGATGTCGGTTTCAAATACATTAAACTTTGGAAAATTACTATTTTGAAGAAACGAAAATACGAAACATCTATATGTCCCCATAGAAATACGAAGGGTACATAACATGTCATAGTTATCTATTAGAATTACTATGGCTTAACTAAGAGTTACCGTTTCACACTATCACAATCCGTCAGTCTACTTAACTAGTAACTAACTCCTAAATCACACCCCACAGTAGTCAGATACAGATGTCAAGCCATTGGCCAACATCTGTGGCACCGGCCGCGCATCTGGCGCCCAGTTGACGTCACGGACATGTGGGGACATCGTTGTCGTTGCGATATTGTTTTTTACCGCCGTTTAATACTGGCTGGTTTTTGTCTTGTAATGAATAATGTTTTTTTTTTTTTTCAACCAACTTCCTAGAGGAACCTTTTTTCAACATCTTGGCATTCTGTCCGTGTCATGATCATGATATGATGCACTATATTTGTCGTTAATAAGTATACTTTTAATAAAAAAAATGGGGATGGAGATTGTAGGTACTGTAAAATTATAGTACATGTAGTTTAATAAAATAACATATAATCTAATTTCGGAGCAGATTATTAACTACAAGACATTTCTTTGCCATCCATTAAAAAGGTAAATTATTCACACGCACATAGGTCATGGATCTACCCTATATTTTTTACTCATAAGCTCATAACATAACAAACTCCAAACAAACTGTTTCTCTACTCCAAGCGAAAAAAAATTTAAAAAATCTAAAGAACAGTTTCTAAATCACATGCGACCCCCGTCGTAACCATATGAACAAACAACCATTTACACAAACAGTTCCACATATCCTTAAATGCATACAAATAAGGTCTCAATTCGTTTAAGCAGGAATATATCGTTTATTTTGTAAAGCATTGCACTTGTTTGTTATTAGTTGTTACACGTTTCTTAATGCGTTAGAAATAGAGTTTGAAATGGTTTAATCGGTCGGCAGGAGAGTTGTTCGCTATGCACTTGTTTCCTGGGGTTCAGGTTCAGAGGCGAACATGTGCATGGCACCCTTTCGGGGTCGATTTTTTGTCCCACCCCTTTTGTTTTTCACGTGATAAATATTAATATTGATGGGTTTTCTAGGCGGCTTAATTGGTAGCAATTATGTTTATTGATTGACTTTATGGTAGATTTTTCGAAGGTGAATATGAACATTTGGCGTTTAGTGCTCTCATTAATCTTGTTATGCGATAATGGGGCAAACTTTGCAGGAGTTCTATGTTTTCTATAGTTGATGTTGACACAAGCTTTAAAATAGTTTTTTATAGTCTAGGCGGTATTGGGGCAAGTAAAAGCTGGTATTGATATAACCAATCCTGGCACACTGGGTTAGTCAAATTAGGAGCTGTGCCAATATAATCTTAATTAATTATGAATTAGGTGCTCAAGTGTTTTACTAATACCTAAGTTGTAAGCTGTACTAACAATAATATGGATGTAAAGTCTGAAATAAAGATTTATATATTTTATTTATTTATTTTTTAGTTTTCATGTTGTATGAAGTGTCTTAGTTGTTAAACTAAGCGTAACTACTTTATTTACCTACAGTTTAATTTTCTGACAGTTTTTTTTTTAAGTTCTTTTCTTCTTTTGTCATGTGTAAGAGAAGGATAGAGCTGAAATAACTGTCGGGAAATATATACGAGGATTAGTATATTTTCTCTAAAATAACTACTACTACTACGCTACTATACTATGTAAGACTTATATCTTTTTTTGCAGCTACTCCTTAAGTATAAATAAATAAATAAATAAAATTAATGTTTTTTCTTGGTTGAATGGCTCAAGAACAGATATTGATATTGATGGTATTATAAAGGCTATTTGATAAACAAGTGTAAGACTATCGATACTAAATATTTATTTAAAGATTTTAGAATTGATAGAATGGTAGAACCAAAATGATAATATACATAGCTGCATGTAATGGGTATTGTCAACTAGTAAATAAAGAAAAAATACATATCCAAACATTATACTCTCTCATCTTAGGCCTCTCACAGACTGGAGCGGCCTGCGGTGGCGGTCAACAGTAAATTTGACAGCCAATGACAAGTTTACTATTTTCCGCCGCAGCTAGGCCGCCCCAGTGTGATGCGGGCTTCATAAGATCCGTTATCCGATCATCGATAAGTAACCATAACTACGTTAGAGGGTTATAGTTATCAAACCAAAAAGTCCTTAAACAACCAAGATTTAAGCCTAAGAGCGATAAAAGGGCCATGAAAACTGCTTACAGACAACAAACACTTCCGTTTCCTGCCTAGCCATATACAAAGCGATCCCATAACCTAGCGTGATTTACGACGTCATCAGCGCGTGCGACGATTTTCATTTTATTTTTATACGACGGTGGCAAACAAGCGTACAGCCCGCCTGATGGTAAGCGGACACCGCAGCCTATAGACGCATGCAACTCCAAAGCAGTAACATGGGCGTTGCCGACCCTTGATATGTTTGAAGATTCGCCGTGTTGACAGCTGAAGGAACAAATTCCCTCGCTCTCAACACAACGTGTCCCCGGGAGCTCTGGCGACCTTGCTCACCTCCAGGAACACAACACTACTACAGAGCAAGTAGTAGTGTTATTATGGCTGTGGTCTTCTGCAAGGCGGAGGTAAGTACTTCCCCAGTTGGGCTGCTCCAAATTCGAGCGGGATGACATTTCGCTGTGCCGTACCTCATCACAATAAATCGTTTAATTCATGTCTAGGCGCCCCACTCCTTTCCATTGCGGGTGAGGCGGGTCACAGAGCAGAAAAAAATAGTTTTTTATATTCCGTGGGGCGGGTAGTGCCTAGTGATGTGCCGTTGGCGAGATTATTGGAAAAATCCCGGGAAAGGGCATGTTGCCAGCAACTTTGTGTTTGATAGAGGTCACTGCGTTCCACTGCAATTTTGAAACGGACAAACAGTTCATATTTTAGTGACATTCGATCGATCGACACGTGATCATGTTCACTGAGCATAGGAAAAAGTTCGCAATAGGTGTAATGCAAAACTTTTCTTTACAGTACTTTGCGATTAGAATCAGGATACATTTATATTTCTTATATCACAAACACTGGAGATTTTCCTAGTTATATGGAAGTGTTCTTCAATGTGATAACCAATGTACCTAGTCCAGTGATCCCCCAATCTTATCATCTTTGGTCACTTAAGAAACTAAGAGGGATCTTAGGAATGCAAATATTCTCTTTGGGATGAGTCTAGACAGCCTTCAGAAGTCTTCAGATATTAGGAGAGGGGTTTAGGATTGGTACTTTACAGTAGAATAATTAGGAATTTTAGAATTGAGTACCCCTAAGTTGGGCTAGCGAGACCGCTAAATAAAGATTTATATGGTTATTCTTCATAAATGAGATCCTTCTAATGTGAAATACTCCGAAGTTGGAAAAATCTACATTCATATGTTAAACCTGATAAAATATCTAATAAAGATTTTAGAATTGTTGTACTTCATTGTATATTAATTGTATCTATTAGGTTCCTATGTCCTACTGTCCTACTGTCGTAAAATGTCGTGCGACATTGATGGGACTTTATCTGCTTTACATTTACAATGATACGATAAACATATGACGTTTCACGGTTTCAGTGAACTATCTACTTAGACTTGGGTTCTATTCAGTATATCAAACAAGGTTCTTACCTAAATCCAGTAAATAGGTGATCAACAGTATATAATATGTACTTTACTGGGTGCTCGGGATATTTTTTTAAGTAAGTATGTTTAATTTGATTTATTTCATACCTACTTTGTTTTTAATTTATTTTAATTTTACAAAATATTGATACGAATTAAAAAAATCAGAAAAACTTGATGAAAGAAAAATATATATCACAGATTCGACTAAGACATGTAGGGAATCTTCCTAATAGTCCAATCTATCACCTCGAACATCCTGTATATTTTATTAAATTCAAATCACTTCGGCTCAAAGGTCAGCTGGATAAAATCCCTACAATTTATTTTTTAAAGTCATATGATGGAAAAACCTGCATAAACAGAAATCGGCAATGTAACATTGAAAAACACCTTGAAAAACACCTGTGTTCATCGTTAATGTTAAACCTAGCCGTCTCTTTTCGCACATATAATTGCAAAACGGTCAACTACTTAGACTCTCCTATCGGGAATATCGGATTTATCCTAGCTGAATCCCGGAAGCGGAACGCTTAATAAGATCTAGATATTTAAAAAAAACAACCAATATGGGTATCCAAATAGTTATGTCCAATAACTTTGATATGATGGGGATTTTTTGAAATGAAAAGGAATCAAGCACCAAACTTTTAGCAACTTGATTTGTTCGGCTGTAAAATACACTCATTAAAAAAAACACTGAAAATGGCCATGCTGCATTCAATAAGACAAACCTTTCGCATCAGCTTGTGTCGCTCCAGGAGATACAAAAGCTGACATCTTCCTTCAAATCCAAATAAAACACTATTAATCCAAATCCGGAACTGGCACATCAAAGGCAACTTGGCACTAATAAAAAAAAATGGAGCACCGAAATGTCATTGTTTTATTTTCAAATTTGAGTTTCGAACGCGCGCGTTCCAATCGTTCAATAGTTACGCCACGCGTGTGTTAGTGTCGACACACTGCGTTGGACTGAGGCGTGTAATGTAGACTTGGAACGCTCAGGGTAAAAAAGCCCGGCGCCAGCCTGCTCTCGCCCTTATAGAGATGCACTCACAGTGATACGAGTATGATTGGAATTTTATCGTATTTTGCTCGATAGGTTAACCTATCGGTTAGTTTACTAAGCGGTCAGTCTTTGCGAGCCTAACCGCCGTGTTTTTATTTCTAATCTTATCGCACTTGGTGAAAGCTTTTTTATGGCACTGTCTTATGTTTTTGTGAGTAAATAATGCTCTATTAGCGATTTATTTGAATTTTAAAATGCCATGCATAGTTTGTGCTGTTTGTTTTTGGCATAATTATACGGCAATAAATAAAAGTATTTGTCATATTTTAACCAGCTTATAACATTAACGTAGCCAAGTTTTAATATCGGAGGGGGTTCAAATGAAACAACAAAGATATGCATAAAATACCTATGTATGATGTAGTCTCGTGTAACTGGAAGAAGAGCATAGAGCAATCTAATACCATTCTTATGCTAGCACCGTTAACCCAAATAATATAATAAATAGAGGACAATCTTACACAAATCGATCTAGCCCCATCAATAAGGCTGTTAGTTGTCATGGGTACTAAGCGACGATATATTTAATGTAATAAATCCATAGAAAACATCCAAAACACATAAACATAGCATGAAGCTCAATCACACAAATATAAGTATACCCTTACCGGGATTCGAAGCCAGGATTGTCAGCTTCGTAAGCAGGGTCACTACCCACTAAGCTAAACCGGTCGTCAAAAGTATGTTTTTAGCTTTGTTACTGATAGAAATGGTAGCCAGAATAAATAGGTACTTACTTATTTTGTACCTTGAAATTGCAGCTCGGTGAATAATTATTTTTCTGTAACTAGTTGCCATAGTTACGTCTCTTTATTAGGTCACTTTTAAAACTGCAATAAATATATCGATATGTCCCAGCACTACGCGGGCCGGTCGCATTCCCTGACCGGCGACTTACACATACGCAGCACACCCGAACATTTGCTCCCCGCTATCTTGCTATTTCCACGCATGTGCGCGTGACTCACGCACGCATTACACGGCTTGTCGCATCACTATTGCATTCGTAATTTAAAAGTGTGCGAAATAATTCGTAACCGACCACCCGGTCAAGTTTGCATCTAGTTTCTCTGACGTTTCTTTGCAGCGAAAGGACTGATGATGGCAAATTACTGTCTAAAAATGAAGTAGGTATATGATTACATTATAACTTGTGGTTTAATTCAAGATATGTTACAAAACTATAAAACGAAAGACTATGTATATTATATATCTTGATAGATAAAACCCAATTAAAAATAAATTAAAAATGTTTTATTGCCACAGCTTTACGAGAATTACATCTACTCTAATATTATAGAATAAATGTTATATAAATCTTAACAAACAAAGAACAAACTTCTAAGAACTTAAATATCTAGGCAATGGCAATTACAGACAAACACAACTACTTAAAAAAAACAAAACATAACAATTAACAAACGAAACATACGTACGTTGCACGTCGTTTTATGGTTTTTATAGTTTTAGCAGTCTGAGATAAAATTATAACCAGTGATCGTAACTTTTGTAGCATTTTTGGTGCAGCGTAGTGTTATTAACGGAATTGGTATAGACAATATCAATCAAAATTGTTAATTAAGGTTAATATTAACGCTAATATTAGGATTGAAATTCTTTATACCAATTCCGTTAACAACACTACGCTGCACCAAAAATGCTACAAAAGTTACGATCACTGATTAAGGTGGATGTCACACTACGCCGCATCTCCGGACGGCGATGCGGAGCTGGTTGTATGCAAGTACCTCAGTTTGTATATAAATTCCGTGTGGTACGACACACTGCACCGCACCTCCGTCCGGCGAAATTTGTATGCAGCTCCGCACCTCCGTCCGGAGATGCGGCGCAGTGTGACCGCCTATGATATGTCACATCACGCTAGTTACGTTCCAGCGACACAATAAAACTGCTATATCACGCTGATGTGCTGTTAGTACAAGTATATTACATGTAACGAGATAACTGACGACCGGTTAGCCTAGTGGGTAGTGACGCTGCCTACGAAGCTGAAGGTCCTGGGTTCGAATCCCGGTAAGGACAAATATTTGTGTGATGAGCATGAATATTTGTTTCTGAGTCTTGGATGTTTTCTATGTATTTAAGTATTTATATCTATTAAATATATCGTCGTCTAGTACCCGTAACACAAGCCTTATTGAGCTTACTATGGGGCTAGTGCGATTTGTGTAAGATTGCCCCCTTATATTTATAATTTTATTATTATTTTATTTATTAACTGTGTCTACAATGTAGCAGAAAGTTTGACGTTTGATAACAAATCGAAATGTGCAACTTTAGGTTTATTGTGACAAACGAATGATTATCTATCTGTTAATTTCCATTATTGCGATGTGACGCCAAAATAGTGTTTACACGTTGATGAAAGTAGCATTGAGTGAATAGAAGTATAACGTAATTATAGATCGTTTTATACTTATAAAGGCATGCTATTGTCAACCCCAACCCTGCTGAAAATAATCTCCGCAGCATCACATCACTATCTATACTCGTGTAAAAAACTAGAACATGACAACAAATTATTGTAATAGCGCAGTTGCAAAATATATAAATAAAATCATTTATATATTTTCTAAAGAACTAAAATACATGTATTGTATATGTATGATTGCATTTTATTTAGTAATTTAGTTTCTTTAATTAAGTTATAATACATTTCTTTTTGATACTAAATAAAAAATAATAAAACGAAAAAGGTTAAATAAGGTTTAATAAAAAAAATAAAAATAAAAAAAATAGGGGACAATCTTACACAAATCGACCTAGTCCCAAACTAAGCAAAGCTTGTACTATGGGTACCAGACGACGATAAACATACTTATATAGATAAATAAAAACTTAAATACATAGAAAACATCCATGACTCAGGAACAAATATTCGTGTTCATCCCACAAATAAATGCCCTTACCGGGATTCGAACCCAGGACCTCTTGCTTCGTAGGCAGGGTCACTACCAACTAGGATAAAGCGGTCGTTAAATAAAACAAATACCTACATATTATGGGACATTCATCCGAAATATTAGTCCCAACCTAAGCATTATGTAGAATAGGTATTAGACGGCGCTATATATCGATTAAATACGATTTAAAGTGTTTATTTATCGGGTAAATAAATCATTAAATTCATGTGAAACAGCCAGGGCTCGGGGACAAATATACTCATCACACAAACAAAGAGGACTGGCCATTGTCTCACCCTTTGGGCCCGTGTCCAGCAATTTGATGATTGCTCATACTGGGCCGGGAATTAAGGATTATTTTTACATGTTGCATAAAAAGTTATCACGACTAACCGCAGGTCATCTCCGCCAATCGTGTTGATGTTTTTTTCAGCGCCACGGACTGGCATTCATAACAAATGCCAACAAACCTTAACAAACCAGTATAAGGGTGAACATCCACTGAAGAGGTGCAAAGCTGTGATAGGTGTCAAATATACTTGTTACTGAGGGTCATCGGCAGATCAAAATAAATATCCAACGATTGTTTTCGAACAGAATTAAGTATCTTAAATAATTTTACTCATTTCATCTTTTTACCCTATATCAAACTTTACATAGAAAAAAAATTGCGTTAATTGCCAGGTGGTAATAAAGCGTTAATCCTTTTCAAGGATAACAACTAAGAAACCAAAAAAAGTAGCGCCATATTTAAATAGTAATAGTAGAATAAAATAGAAGAATAATTAATTATAATTATCGAAACAATTAAAACTAGTTAAATTCTTCCTCCATTATAAACGAAGAAACGTACATTGTTTTAATGCAATTAATAATCCAATTACACTGACAATTTACGCCTAGGAATTTTACAATAAACAATAGTCACTCGCCAAAATGAGAGTAGAACAGGCTACATCAGCCGTCATCAACCTTTTTCCTACGAGGAACCCATGGTACATTTATTTTATACTACTAGAATCGCATGGTGCATGGCGGGCCTCTCGCGGGCCGCATGTTGTCTATAGCTGGGCAGGCTCAACACATTCTGGGTTAGTGGTAAATCGAGTCGAAAGTTCATTAATCGCACAGCAGCCCGCCGGACCCTTGATCCTGCCGGTGGCGTCCAGATTCGGCCGATACCAAATCCTGTTCTGTCGCTTTTTGCTTACATTTCCTCGGTTTCTGGGAACCGTGAGCCGGCCTCGTACTGGTTTTGTCTTCGACTTTTATGGCACTTATGTAATAAAGGCGATAATGTTACCTACTTGTATTCAAAGCAAAGAGCTAAAACGTGCAAGTTTTGGTCGCGTTGGTGTCTTATTTGAAAGAAGTCAGTATAGTTACAGTCAGCATCGTATAGTTAGTAGCAGCCAAAGTAGCGAAATATATCGTATCGTAACGTAATATACATAAGAATGTATATTACGGTAAGTATCATTCTTTATTACTGCAAGACTAAGAAGTCTTGCAGTAATAAAGAATGATACTTACCGTAATGTTTGGCTACTTTGGCTGCTACTATATAACTACATTGGGTACGTATCAGAATGCCTACAATTAAAAAACTAACGTTAAATAACCTACGGTTTTAAATACCTAAGCAACTAACACCTAACTATACGAATTACCTAAGTTTAAAATACCGATTGGACTAAATATCTACGGCCGTATTCATAAACGTACGTGTTTTAACTAAAATGGCGTTAAAATTCGTTTGTCCTTAACTGTCACGTTGACATTTGTGTTCGTAAGAAAGGGACAAAGCACATTTTATTTAGCAGACGCATTTTAAGTTGTATGAATAAGGGGGCTAATGTTTAAAATATCAATAGCTATTACACCTAAGTTCAATACTTGAAAATGAAATACCAAATGGTCAAAATACCTAAATAAAATGATGCACTTGCGAGCTATTTGCATGAAGTAGTAGATCAGGTTCCGCCAGCGTAAATGTGGGCTCATATTGTTAGTTTTTCCGCTCTTTTATAAAAAAAATAACCTTCCGTCTCCGCTTCCTTCGCTTCCGTCTTCTAACCTATCCGTGATCGGAGTCGGTTTTGCCACTAAGCCCCTGTTCCTACTGCCTACGATACACCACTATCTTGGCATTGGTTGATCTCAGAGAAAATTTTATTTGATGCACACCCTATGAACAGGGACATAGTGGCAAAACCGACTCGGATCGCGGATGGGTTCTAGAAGACGGAAGCGGGAGCTTGGCTCCCGCTTTCGTTGCTTCATGAAAATATTGTAGATGTTGAAAGTATATTCGCAAGGCACAGTCATTTCAGTAAGAACGTGACGCCCATAATTGGGTATATTTATGGAGTCATTAAAGTCTCTCAAATATTACATACAGGTATTACTTGTATTGCAATTGGCTGAATGACTGAGGGGTTCTAATTTGTGGTTTATTTTCGTTGTTGTTCAGATGTAAAACTACAATTTTGCGAATAACCATGAATACGTCGAGAGGGCTGTGTAGAGAGTAAGATTAGGCAGCATTCCAATTTCGGGAAAACGAATCAATTTTTAAAATTTTCTCTATAAGACATAGTCCTATTCAGGGCCCTTATTCACAAAATGTAACTGTTTTCATACAGTTCGCCATAAACAGTTCTATAACATTTTTTGTTCGACCCACCGTGTTGAAAGGCTCAGAGCGTGTCCAAATTTTCACTTTATTGACTCAAGAGCCTGAGTAGCCGACGTGGGGTGTGAGGGGATAACTCCAGAACAAACACCCTGATCTCACGGCAAAAGTAAAACAGTGTACGAGTCAATAAAATAAAATAAAATTTTAGCCGTGTATGTATGAACTATGTATCAATTATATCTCAAACACAAATATACGTGTTCCGTTGGACGAATTTTGGAACGGAGCACTAAAAGGGAGCGAGTGCGGAGAAATTTTGTTTATCAAATATACGTAAAATTATCACATTAGAGGCTGGTTGCACCAACATACGATTACAGACCGATTGACGTTAAATATGGCGCCAGGAGCTGTCATCCCACAAAAACTTGTCAAACTTTCCATACATTGACACTCACTAACATAATTATATTAGTAAACAACTGATTCATCAATGCCCCCACTCTCTTACATTCTCACACAAACACGCACACAGTATTGTGTGCAGTAGTGTGTGTGTATACACACACTCTTACAATCACACATATCCACACAGCAAGATAATATGTAGTACATTACTTACCAAGGGCTGTAAAATAAAGAAAGCCCGAATTCGCAGGTATTTGAGACCCGAGCCGCAGGTAAATATGCGATAGAGGGCTTTCTTTCTTACTGCTCGTGGTGAATACACAATTTTACGACTTCACCTGGCCACAATGCGAGTTTTACCGTCTTAAAACTCACATTATGGCCTGGTGTGACGTAAATTAAATTAAGCATTAGTAACCCGTAGATAATAAACTGCAAAGAAAAACGAGAAAAAAAGCATGTTATTAAATAAAAAAACCGGTCAAGTGCGAGTCTGACTCGCGCACCGAGGGTTCCGTACAAACTATCAATTAACTCAAGGTTAAGAAAATATCCCTATATTTGACACCTTCATTCTGTAGCTAGCATGATGAGCAAGAATTGCATGAAATTTATCCACGCAGTCATCTTCGATGTAATTATTTTCAATTACGTAAGAAAAACTATCAACATCCATATAAAATTTTCTCTTTAAGCTTTTATAAACCCGTAAAATATAAATTACCCTCGTATGAAACAGAAGAGAAAACAACGAATTCTAATACCTCAATGTATCAATGAGTATATTTTATTTTGTTTTTCCTAGCCGATCCGCTTCAGTTTTTCCCATTACGAAGCCAAAGCCCAATGAATACGACGACAAATAGACTGAAGTAAATTTCGCCTGTTAAATTACTTATTTTAACCCAACACAACAGAATTCGATTTCAAACAAAGAATAACTTTTACACTAAGACCATCGAACTACCAAGACAATTGAATCACGAATTCTTTTTGACCTGCTATTGAAAGATACCCGTCCGAACCCCATTCATTCTAGAAAAATCTTAACAGCGCGATGTAGGAATGGGGTCCACGCCATCTATCGGCCCCATTTGGTACTAACGTGCAAGGGCAATCAGCTTAGTATGTATGTTGGTGTTTTAGCGATTATTGTTTATCAGGTGAACCAATCTCGATTATTATTTTTTTATTTGAAAGAGTGACTTATTTGAAAGACTTCTATTATAGTCTTATAGGAATTTCAAAAGAAAAAATCTTATAAAGTTGATTAAATTGCACTTAACTAGGAAATGATTTTTGAAAATAAAACAAAAAATGCGCTAGATATAGAAAAAGGTATACTTTTCCAGTAATATTTATGTTTATTTTAATCACAAGTAATTATTTCAAATTTTTCGCTTGGATAACTTTAGTGATAAGGGGGGGGATGGTTTTTTTTTTACATTTTCCTTCATAAATCAAAACTTTACCAATGTATAGAAAATTAAAATGTTTATTTAAATTTCTAATTTTCCATGCACGTGGATAACTCTCATTCCAAATTTCAAATTGATAGCTTAAGTAGTTCGTGATATATTTCACTTTGTGACAGACAGACGGACGGAGTCGCACCATAAGGGTTCCTGTTTTACCTTTTTATAAAACGATCTCTTTTATCTCATTGGATACATCTATCTATGCTTAAGCACTATGTAAGTAGTAGCGATCTCAGAATGAGCATTAGCAAATTATGGATCTATGGTCTGAAAATAAACGATTTTATTATTATTATTATGTATGTCTTTCCCGCTCACGGGACAATGACGTCCCGGACCTTTGGGAGGCGTGCGTGGAGCTAGGTACCTACAAAGTACCAACTGAGCCAACACGTAGAGGCCCTTTTGACAATTTAATAAAATGCAAGGAGTACACCGAGCGGATGCTGTCCCTGCCCGTGTCATGGGACGCACACAGGGACAGCACCCGCTGAGGAGTATAGGGCCTATTGATGGTTGATGGAATCTAAATGAAACGGGTTATTGGGTGAAAATGATGGACTAGTGGCTGGGCTATTGGGTGAAACATCGGACGCCTGCCTAATAACTGTCTCACTTTTTATCTCTGGCAGACGGTGACTCGCTAACTGCTAGATGGGCCCCTATTAATAGCGACATTAAAAAATGGCCTAAGGGCAACACCGGTCAGAAAGCTGGGGGGAAGAGAGGTGGCACTGGACTTTAAACATATAGCCAACTCGCCACTTAGGTGTCCACATCAACCCTCGAGCAACAGCTCTTGCGACTCCACTCTGAACGGCCAGTAAAGGCAAGCCAGAGACAGGGGGCCTGTCCAACCATCCACCCGGTCGGCTCAACCTGACCACAGGACACCCCCAGGAGTACTCAGGTACGTAGGGTCGCTACGCCCTAACAGCCCGCCACAAGCTGCCTTACGTTGACTGATTGCACCAGAAATCTGGTGGGCGATGGGGCCGTCACGTCCCTAATTATTATTATTATTAGAACACCCCTGTGCACTATGACAGGTTTACCTAGTTTAGGGCACATGACACCGTTCCTAGGCTCAGTAATAAATGCACTCTTTTATGTACAATATGATTAAGTAAGCTGATGTACTTATTGATTCTACAATAAATATATTTTCATTTTCATTCGGATTTTAACCAACACCGCTTACGATAAATTCGGTTTGGTGCAACCCAACATAAGTGTCATAAAAGATTTAAGTAATTGCGCTTTCTATATGGTATTACTTTCAATGTAAGGACATCATTATTTGATGGATTTTGTTAATTGCCATAGAACAGAGCTTAACTTTAAATGTATGTATATTTATTGTGCACGCTCTACGGCCCAAACGGCAGCTAAAACACTGTCAGATTTTAACGTAATGTGACATCGTTAGAAACCAATGTACTATCTTTAATCAGTTCTTTTACTTACTACTATACTGGTTACAGTAAAAACTCGTCAACCATAATTGCCAATTGTCAATTGGTTACAAAACGAAGGCTATATGCTGTAATAATGACTACGCTGTAAGGCTGGAGTGTAAAATGAAGCGAACCTCTATTTTGCTTTCATATCAGTTCTTACGTAAAACAGCCGTTAGTTTAGATACATCATTTCTCTTCGGCGGCAGCGTAGGCGTGAAACGGTCAGGTAAAGCTTTTGACACCTAGCCACCACCTCTGAGGAATCGGCGTGAATATCACCGCTTCATGGTTAACGAGTTTTTACATTGTTTGCTCGGGACTCTCTCACACGTCCAGTTTAACTCGACCCTGAGACTCGTAACAATTGTTTGTAATTGAAGTTCATACTTAAGCAGTGAGTTGGTCGGTATATTGAATAATCTGTTAAAACTTTAGGGAGGTGTGACGCAGTGACATTTAATAATTAGCGCCAGTTTTTACAGCGGCCTTATGGCCTTAGCACTAGGGGTGAGATTTGAAAAATCTGATTCGACGTCTAATGGAATTCTTATAGTGATTAACATCATAATATGTGCTACCCTAGCTTTGCGTAGGCTTCGCCTCTGGACTAGCGCGGCCTACGACGGATGATATAAATGGAGCTAATTTCCATATCCGTAGTAATGTTTAACAACCGCTTTAGCCTAGTTGGTAGTGACCCTGCCTACGAAGCAAGAGGTCGTTGGATCGAATCCCGGTAAGGGCATTTATTTTTGTGATGAGCACGAATATTTGTTCCTGAGTCATGTATATTTTCCATGTATTTAAGTATTTATTTATCTATATTATGTATGTTTTTCGTCGTCTATTACCCATAGTACACGCTTTGCTTAGTTTGGGACTAGATCGACTTGTGTAACATTGTCCCCAAATATTTATTTAATATTTTAATGAGATAGTAACTCTACCTTTTCACGCCTATAACTCAGTACTCAACCAATTTTGATTCATCTGACTAGTAGAAAGTTTAAGCCATAGGAATATACATAGGTGGACATACTACTTTATTTTGCCAAGAGATCTTAGTTAAATAAATGATGATGATGAGTGTAGCTGTGGATTTTAGGATATTCTCTGTCTATTCTGTTCCATTGAATGTATTCTATTTAGCAACTACATATGGATATTTTTTAAATACATTTTCTAATAGGAAATCTGTTAAACTATTCAGTAAGTAGAGGTACTTCAGTGTTTTTCAATCTTTTTCATGGCACGACCCTCTTACTCGTAGTATGAACATTATTTCACGTACAAAATCAATTTACTTTATCTTTAATCATACAAATACTTACCTAACTGCAACCCACTTCAAGATACTATGCGACCTCCCAGGGGGTCGCAACCCCCCGTTGAAACACACTGCTCTACTTTTATCCCGGACTTCGGAAGCACGAAAAGCTTTTGTATTTACCATAAAATGTATGTATGTTGAGCTTTTATAAATTTGCACTTATCCGAGGAGCAATCGATATGCCTTCCTTCAATCTCATCTCTCCGGCCACCTGGGTCGCGCGCGGCTCCAAATATAACCGCCGACGTCTCTTACATTATATATGACGTGTATATATGACACTTTACGGTAGGTATGTTAGCGCTGAGAAAGACTTGGACTTGGAAATTATTATTATTCTTTATGAGAATTGTGGGTAATAAACAGATTAATAAATAATAAATTCAGGCTATCACTGGGATTACATTACATGACACAATTGACACATCCTACTAATATTATAAATGCGAAAGTTTAGATGTTTGGATGTTTGTTACTCAATCACGCTTAAACGGCTGAACCGCTTTGAATTAAATTTTGCACGAAGATAGTTTATAGCCTGGATTAAAATATAGGATAGTTTTTATCCCGAGTCCACGCAGACGAAGTCGCGGGCGGAAGCTAGTCAATCATACATCAATCCATACTAATATTATAAATGCGAAAGTGTGTCTGTCTGTCTGTCTGTCTGTTACCTCTTCACGCTTAAACCGCTGAACCGATTGAGATGAAATTTGGCATGTAGATAGTTTGAATCCCGGGGATGGACATAGGATAGTTTTTATCCCGGAAATCATCCCCTGAGGGGTTGAAATGGGGGCTGAAATTTTGTAACTATGGGGTTATCAATAAAGTATTGTATTGTATTGTATCGAGCTACGATATAAGTAAACGAAGCAAGTAAGTAAGTAAGTAAATAATAAATTCAGGCTACCACTGAGATTACATTACATGACACAATTGACACATTAATCATACATCAAGTAAATCCAAGTTATTTTAAACAGGCCAGGTTCCTTTTTTACACGACTGCCCAAATAAAAGGAGTGCAATGTTTTCAGCGTCTATGTGTATGTTTACCTTTATGGTACGGATAAGGAAACTTAATAAGGATGTCCAGTTGGGGGCAGTGGTGTGTCCAATCCCGGAAAAAGTCTCACATCACTATTATGGGACCTCATCGGAGAATCTCTACCCTTCACTATCCTAATATTATAAATGCGATTACCTGTCTGTTACCTCTTCGAGCTTACACCGCTGAACCGTTTGAGATGAAATTTGCTATGAATGTATTTAGAATCTCGGGGAAGGACATAGGATAGTTTTGATCCCGGAAATCATCCCCTAAGGGGGTAAAATGGCGGGTGAAAGCGTGTAATGGACCTACGATAAAAACGAGTTCCACGGGGACGGAGTCGCGGGCAGAAGCTAGTTGTAAGTAAATAAAAGTGGCTTGTCCTAAAATATAAAAAGCTGAATATTTACAAAATAAAGTAGAAACAGTAGGTAAGTTTACGAGGCTAAAAATCGATCAACCTAGTTTTTAATAGTTTTTTTATCCGTTTCCTGAGCAAAGCTAGATCTAGACTATTACTTAAGCGTATCCTACTCTACTTACCCAATTTCTTGATTACTAAACAATACATCAAACCAGATTTATAACCGTTATTCATAAGAGTATTACATAAGAATTAAATTAATAAGCCAAGTCGCAGATAAAGCGCTTCCTAGCTAGCTTTCTTTACTTGGTGTTCGGAATTCCAAATCAAGGAACAAATTCAATACAATATATGCGACACAACCCACTTTCAACCTTATCACTATAAAATCAAAGTCCTATTTTCTATACAAACGGCTTTCTCAGCTGATGACTATCACGATACACGAAAATAAACTTTATAACTTACACATTATGGTTGGTTTCAGTTTGACAGTATGGAATTATGTCTGGCAGGATAGCAGGCGCCGCGCTTGCCGCCTGGCGCCGGCGGGCCGCCGTCACCTCGTGTATTATGGACTAGCGCCATTCAGTATCACAAGGTTCTAACTACACATACTGCCAATGCAGTGAGAACCTTATCGCAATAGGATGAGATACTCCGGAAAAGTAAAGTGAAGTAAGTATGTTTTAAGTTGCAGTGCACTTGTGTCGTTGTGTTTTGGTGAAACAAATGACCCGTCGTCGATCAAATGGTATTTGACTCGGCAAGTGAACTTAGATTTCTAGACATATGAAACTTACAAGCAATAATCATTTAGGTATCACCATTATCTTACCTAGGTACTTATAACACTTAAAATTAGTTTTGCGAGCGAATCAAAGTTATGTTTTCAATGAGTTGAATTTCTTTTTTTTTGTAAATTCGCAGACAAGGAAGCTCGCCCGGCCGCAAAAGGAACAAAAACAAGTGTTTCTGAGTGAGACAGACTTATCCCCAGCGCGTTGCCTTGAAACGAAACATCGATAATTTATGCGAACATCCCTAACAAACAAGAATGCAGCCAAACATCAAAGAAACCTAAAACCAACCTTATATAGTCTAAAATAGGTCATAAAATAGCTTGTTTATCGTATTAAATAAACGCTGCGGTTGAAACAGGTGTTCGCAGTCATGGGTGTCTAAATAGTTTTCAAACAAAAATAAACCCTATGGCTAAACTGCTAAGGATGTTTTGAAAAGGGTCACTGCGGAGGTTACGACGTTTTGACTTGCGATGTCCTTCATTGCTCCCAGATGTGCATTCTGTAAGCAGGGACGGATTAGGGCGTGTGATCCTCGATACGAAATTCGAAACTTCTAACATGCCGTCTCGCTCATTCTTAGCTTTTTATTTAAGAGTGTGAGGAGGACGGGATGAGTGAAATTGATATTTTGTATTGCGAAGTGAAATCCAGGGCCGTATCAGACCGTAATGAGGGCGATAGTGGCAATTAACGGGGCTACCACTTTTTTTTATGAAATACGTGATTTGGGTGCGCGGCCCAATGGTTTTAGCTGCAAATTTTATGAAATTTTTTTAAAGCGTGACTATGCATTTTTGTTTGGAAGTAACATTAGTAGGGGCGGTCATAGAGTTGTGGGTTTTGGTTTTTTGATTTAAGTTTTTAACTCTTACATACAAAAGATACGGTATTTTTTCTCATATTCATGATAAGAGTACTTATAGGGCAATAATTCTGCCGTGCTAAGCCAAATGGCGCTATCTCAAAATTATGTCTTTGTAAGTTATGTATATATATGTCATTAGACGTAGATTCTAAATTGCATGTTCCAATGACATTTCGTTTTGAGATAGCGCTATTTGGCTTATGGGGGCAGAATTTTACATATAAAATAAGCTGTCAGTTATAATTTTAAGTATATGGTTGAAATCATTTAAGGTGAGGTGATCGACTTTTTACAAAATGTCATTGAAATTTGAATCTACTATATTGGATGGTAGAGTCGCTTTTTCACGTGATTACTTTGATGCAATTTCGCCAACTCATATAATTTTTAGTATACCTACCTATTAGTACCTATAAGGGAACGTTGATCTTTAATACCCACATTTCTACTTTTATGCCGCCATTATATAAATGACGACCGCTTTAGCCTAGTTGGTAGTGACCCTGCCTACGAAGCAAGAGGTTCTGGGTTCGAATCCCGGTAAGGGCATTTATTTGTGTGATGAGCACGAATATTTGTTCCTGAGTCATGGATGTTTTCTATGTATTAAAGTATTTGTTTATGTATCTAAGTATGTTTATCGTCGTCTAGTGCCCATAGTACAAGCTTTGCTTAGTTTAGGACTAGGTTGATATGTGTAAAATTGTCCCCTAATATTTAAAAAAGAAAAATAATTAAATCGTGTAAAAACCAGTATGCGATTTTTACTAATTTTCCTGTTTTTTGTGTCAAGGCTCACTGGTCAGTCTATCAATTATATACTAGTTGATATTAACTTTAAAAAAAAACAGGTTTGGGTAAAAATATTTTTTTACATGGCAGGATTTGATACTTTTTAAACGGTTTTATTTTCTGTAAATAAGTCCTTCTGCGAAATAAATCTTAGCACATTATGACAAATCAGTGCGCCACTTAGAACGTGAGAAGATATTTCGCTTGTTCTTCTTACCTGCTCCCCGCGATGCGTGATACTTCAGCGATCAAAACAAAAAACAGACTAAGCCACACTTAAAATTCATTAAATTTTAAACCTTGCGGTCATTGCCCACAGTAAAAAATAAGATTGGCAATCTATTCCACTTATCGTACTAAATTCAAAAAGCATGATGCGGCGGCGCTACCAAGTACGAAAACAAATGAGGTATCAAGATAATATTAGATTAGAACGTTGCAGTTTGGACTTAGTTATAATGCATCAGGGTTGAACTTGCATTACATTTAGTTATAACCTTGCTACATTTTAGAATATACTGTTCGGACGGAAGGAATCCCTATTGCCACCAGTTTGGTGAGACTGGGATGGGTTGAGTCGAGCCAAAAAAGTTCCAAAACTGATTCCTTATTGGGAAAATTTTAATATCGTATGGCCACTTTTATTGCAATATATGTATTCACATACCGTGGGTAAAATCGAGTTTTGTGCAAATAAATATCTTTGCATAACTAAAGTAGGTTTATATGGTTATCCGATGGCCACATAAAATGTATGTTCCTTTCTGGGTACATCTTTTTACCAGCTTTTTTTAAAATTGCAGTGTTTTAGGTTTTAGGTCAAACCTAGATAAAGCCTAGGAGTTTAGTCTCATTAGAATCATCAAGAGAACACCAGATTTACAAGGGCCGGAATATACCCACACATAGAACTTTGGACAGTTATAACCTTATTTATTTATACTAAACGGGACTTAATCGCGTATAATTAAATTATTTATTTACCTCACTGAGGTCTCCCGACGTTTCGGATGTGTTGCAACATCCATGGTCACGGGACAACTGACTTGAGCGGGTATCAACATCTTCTTGCTGCGCGGGTTTTCCGAACTACCCGCATTTGGTCTTTATTAACCACTTGTACACTAGGGTTGTCACCCGGCCGACACATAACACTAATAATGTCCGGTGATATAACGGACGATGTTTTTCGACTCTGGCATTTACTTATGACAGGATTCCACGAAGATGAAATCTTAAAACCGTTATCCCGGTTGAAATTACGATGTTTTCTGATTTCAACGGCTTCACGTATTTTTCTACTGTAGAAATGACGTTCCGTAGACAGGACTTTCGGTTTATGGAGCTCAATCCAGTGGTTTGGTCCTGACTCCAACAAATGCTCGGCTATCGCAGACTTATTCACCTGCTGATTTTTGACATACGCAATATGTTCCTTGACTTGAGTCCCGTCTAGTATAAATAATGTGTGAGAATCGTGAAAGTTTAAATCAATATAGTTATAATATAACCTTGTTATTATTTATTCTCCTGTGTTACTATTTTCTTAAGTTAGCGAGCGAAGCGAACGAAATTCTCAGTTTAAGCTTGGGCCAGGATTCTTTCGTCTGTCCGGATGTGCCTCTACAGGTGGCACTTCTCAACCGATTCTCGTAAAATGTTGTGAGCAGGTTTAAGAATTATTGTAGCTTTTTTGTCGCTTCGGTTTTTCCATTTTTTTATATATGTAAACAAAGGCTCACGGGTTCTGCAGCTCACAGAGCCATTAGATTAAAATTTGTTTACCTACTTGACATACAAGTTTGTAAGGAAATGGCAAAAAGACGAGAGGTATTTTAGCCGTTATGAATAACATAAATATGAATGATTTAGTATCTTAGTATAAAAGTAATGTACTTACAATCCTTCATAATAACTTAGTAAAAGTATTGGTTTGAATTACAATTTAGTTACTATGTATTGTATAGTTGCAAAATGGTAGTAGGAAGTAAATTCAGGTACCAACCTAAGCCTTTAATTCTCTATTTTTCAAACTATAAGATGGAAGATGGAAACAACATTGAAATTAGAAATTAGTTAAGTATCTTATGACTCAATAAAGGCAAGCTGAAAACGCTCGAATGTCAACAGCCGTATCAATTAGCTGTCACACTGTACTGACCTAAAAAATGGATTATTAATCCTGTGACATAAGTCACAACATAAAAATTACAAACGATAACCACCTTTATGTCTTTGTCGTTAAGGTACCGACCGGTATTTAAAGTAGCAACCGAAATCCCACCTGAATCCGCACCTGCGCCTGCGGCGAATCCTTTCCTTTTTTATGCGGACACCTGCGTGTGCGCCTATTGTGCAATAAACCCTGTTAAATATAGGATAGATTAGTCATAGATCCTAATACCAGGGAATAGGGGATATATTCGAATAGCAAAATGTTATGATTGACGCTTAGAAATTTACCCTGTTGAAATATCTGGATAATCATAGTCTTATGTCTAGTCAGTAAGGATTATATTTGCATGGCTAATGTTTGAGGAATAGTTTATGGTGTTGGCATATTAAGCAATATATAGGTTTGTAGGGCTTTATAAGGGCGGTATAAACGCTTTTTTTATCAACTTGTAGTGCTATTTTATGACAGGTTCGATACAATAAACTACTAAAGGAACTACCTACTGCAGTGATAGATAAATAAAACATAATTCACTCACAATACACGTTTAATTTATTTAAATAAGTTCCAACATTTTCGCATTTATTTTATTCGCCTGTGTGGCAACCAGGGTACGGCGGAACCATTTGAATAATTTCAATTGAATATTTAGTCCGACTAACTGAAGTAAGACGAGGCATCTATTTTAAATATACTTTAAATAGCCTGATGTTTTAGTTGTCTGTTTTCTACTTTGAATTTGCTACTGCCTGTAAACTGTAACGTTAACTAAATTTTGACAATTCTTTTGGGAATCAAAAATACCAAAATATATCTAGAACATAGTTTTTCACTTTTTTAAATAATGATCAGTTATGACTAGTTTTATCATCATATCAGCCGAAAGGTGATCACTGCTGGACATAGATAGGCCTCCCCCACAGAGTGCCACAATAAACGGTCCTGCGCTACGAGTTCGCACCCAGTGGACTCTGCATATAATATAGAGCAAAAATTTGCAAGCGAACGTGACAAAATTTTGAGGTTTAACATTCGCTCTTACATAGCCCCCTCGAAATTGCAACCGTTGTCACTGATTTGGACGGCAAGAAAACGTGTCGAGTAACGTACCATTTTATGCCTCATAAGAGCCCGTATCATATCAGCCCGTATAGAATAGGTACAATGTATCTATGGTTAGATACCTGTATGCAGCGGGCCGCCGACGGCGAAAACACACATACGTGAGATAATCTTTGTACAGTTTATTTACAGCTCAGAAACAACACATATACAGAAAAATTGGCCAAGTGCGTGTTGAGCCACGCGCAGTGTAGGGTTCCGTAGTTGCCTATCTTTCTTAGTTACATCGACACGCGCGCGCCAACATAACTCATGCGTAGGCCAAATTTGTGCGAAAAAAAATTACATCCCAACTTAATGTAGGGGAGGTACTAGGTACATTTCCCCTACCCATCCCCTACCCAAAAAAAAATATTTTCCATTTTATTTTTCTGTTTTGTTGGCGTGATTGATTTATATACCCATGCCGAATTACAGTTTTCTAGTAGTAATGGTTACTGAGCTAAGCCGAAGATGGACGGACGGACGGCCAGACGGACATGGCGAAACTATAAGGGTTCCTTGTTGACACTAAAATATTAAAACATGTGCGTAAATAATATATAGGTCGCAATTTGATAACAAACAGTTTCACTCATGAAGAGTATAGAAACAATTGAAAAAACCAGAAGACGCGCTGGCACACCGGCGGCCGCGCCGGGCAGCCTGTCAGCGCGCGTACATCGCGGAGATTGGTGAGTACGTCGACTCAATATCTAAATATACATAATATCTACATTGTATCCTACCCAGCGGTCTCCTCATACAGAGCCGCGGGCTACAGGTGCTTAAGCCCCCTTTCTAACGTCGCGGTGTGTGAATCGGTCCATTTTTTCCATTTTTTCCTCAAAAGGTGTGATTCCAAACCGATTAAGATTTTTTACCGAATTGCATACAGGTGGATCGGGCCGCGACTAAATGGACCGTTGTCTGGTTGTGTGGGTGCCGGCAAAAAGTGGGGGGCGGTGGATGGTTTACTAAGCATCGTTCTTTAATGGGAATAGCCCAGGATCCCATACCAAATATTCTTTATCAATGATGGCTATAGAAATAATAAATAAATTAATATTAGGGGACAATCTTACACAAATCGACCTAGTCCCAAACTATGCAAAGCTTGTACTATGGGTACTAGACGACGAGAAACATACGTATATAGATAAATAAATACTTAAATACATAGAAAGCATCCATGACTCAGGAGCAAATTCGTGCTCATCACACAAATAAATGCCCTTACCGGGATTCGAACCCAGGACCTCTTGCTTCGTAGGCAGGGTCACTAACAACTAGGCTAAAGCGGTCGTCGGTCCAAATCCTTGTTTTATACATCAGTCATCACTGTGGCGAGAGGTCTGCGATGTCAAAATTGATTCATCATTAATTTCATTGATGGATCTTGGCAGGAGCTGTTAAAAAGACTTGTCAGTGCTTCCAACTCCCGACAATAATCATTCTGAACCGACATAATCAGTCTTAACTTTATACCGGAATCTACGATCCAAATAATAATACCACTAGAAGAAGTGATACCAATATAATTTCTTGTCTTTGGTAGCTTATTTTTTTGCCACAGTTGTGTGATTACGAGGTACAGAATATTGAGGTATTGGTAGGTACCATAGCCAACACAGTTAACTGACGATCCGTGCACTTTATATTAATAGTAAAAGGGTTCAATATAAATAAAGGCTGGTCAGTTAATTGTGTAACGTTTGTACTCTAAATAAGGATTGCATGTTATAGATATATCTGACGGCACGCCACTGATAGCCTTATATATATTTAAACACCATGCAAAATATTTTTTATCGACGTTTATATCGACCATCTTCAAATGAAATAGCCCTTAACATTATATTAGTGTAATTTGGACTCCCGGTCCACGATAATGCCTACTTTCGTGGAATGCATCCAATGTCGTTACAAAAACTAAATTGTCACCTAATTGTAAATTCGGAGAAAGCCAATCGGCGCCGTGACGTGGTTTGATTTCATTATGATTGTGATTGATAAACGATGTCATTACAATTGTGAGTTTGATTGGTAAACGTCAGTGACACCTGAATGGGACTGACTAACACAGGCCTGACGCGGGTATAGAGATTTTTCATGGAATTATTTGTCTAAAAGTGGTTCTTAAACCGCTAATGCTCTCAAAATTGTATTTATTCATCCATTTTATACTTCCTCTCAAAGTCCTTTACTCCCATAGAATTGCTATTTTACCCCCTACAGAGAGAGCCCCTAATTATCCTCAGGTTCAGAATCAACGCTCTAAGATAACGCGGAAGACTAGTTAGCATGATCGCGTTTATGTCTGACATAAAGCATTCGTCCCCCTGAAGCCCTGTAAGAGACGTGTTGTCAGGCGAGTATTAAAAGCTCACGTCTGTACTGTCACACAACACAAGCACATCTATTCAACCGCATAGGTTTGTGTGTTCAAACCAAAGATATTGCGGATGCGATTTTTAAGACATCGGCGGATGCAGATATTTGGAGACTCACATCCGCGGATGCGGATGCGGATGTTCGGATCAAACACTCATGTCCATGTGATCACCTGAGCGAATGCGGTGAATCGTCAGATTATAGTGAAACGAAATGAAGATTATTTTTGACTAAGTAATGATGAGAACACCTAACACGCGCGCGGCTCGTGCCACTTTGGCCCCTTTCTTTTCGCAACTTGTACTTACCTACTACATCCGCATCCGCAAAAACTCCGCATCGATTTTTGCGGATGCGGATGTTGAATAATTATGCGGAACATCCGCGGTTGCGGATGCGGATGTGAATGTCAGCAACATCCCTGGTTTTAAACGTGTGCTCTGCGCTACCTATTCCACCGCTCTACACTCCCACAGATAAGTACGACCAGATTCAGGGATATTCGACGTAGATAGTAAATGTTTAAAGCAGAAACGTCCGCTAACAAAATTCTAAACGATCAAAGTGGAAATTTGAAAAAATTGAATTGAATTGAGCCTCCCTAAGGTGCAATTAGAATAGTGGAAGGGACTTAAATATTCGTCGCCACTAGCGGACCCACGGTAGCTCAGTTGGCAAGGGCGAGGGACGGATTCCAGAGGTCGCGGGTTAAAATCCCGCTCGCGGCGAACTATTGTTAAATTTTCTGATTTTTATTTTTTATTTTTATTTTATTTTATTTATTTAAAAATAATTACACAGCATTACAGTTAGAAACTAAGTCACTGTGAATTACAAATATAGTAATTACAAATTAATATATACACTGCATATTAATGTATGACAGAAGAATTACGTCTATCCATCATCTCACATTACCTTAAGCATTCACGATACACAGTTCCCCAACTACTTCCAAAGACATCCACATCCGGTGCTGATGCAAGAAGCGCATTAAGGCTGTGTAGAGCTCTGACAAAAGGGGAGTTTTTGCGCGCTACGGTGCGCGCCTCTGGAGGAGCTAGCAGTAGTCGGCTACGCGGACGAAAATTGATCCTAGACAGTGAGGGGACTAGCAGACGCACCGCCTGACCCACCAGCTCAGGGCAATCTGATCCACCTCGCAAGATTTTGCAAGCGCTCGTTAGTAACACACAGTTACGCCTCACCTCAAGTGAATTAAAACCTATTTGATCGTTTCGACGTAGATTTCTAACGCTGCTCGCGTATTCCTTCCCCGGAGAGTACCTACCCCTCTCGTTTGCGAAAGTAGATAGCATCAGGAGAGCTGGTGATGATTTGGAGAACTATCTCCACTGAGTTAGTCTGGAACCGATCCATCTGCAACTGAATTTAATTCTGATCTGCAAAACCCCTTAACAGTGTACAGGTTGCAGAACAGTCAAAAGGTAAGTAAAAATATTCTCAGTAGTGTGGAAAGTTTCACGAGAACATTTTCTTCCTCTAATTTCTTCTTGATCGAGTAACACATTAAATTCACATATTTCAAACTCTCTCTCCAACTTAATCTCAGGGTCCCCCAAAACAAACACGATGACCAAAATTGCATCAACTTTTTCGCCAGCTTCTGTGAGGTCCGAAATAGCCACCGCAAAAAAAACACTCGACATAACTAATGATGTCATCAATTTCTCGGCAAATTCCGACACATGCGCGGACACATGTCGGCCGCGTGACGTTTCCGGTCGGGGAGATTAGTGGCGGTGTTCCTGGCATTTTTGTATTGTTTATGAATATGGCAGACCTCAAAAGCCTGTGAAGTCCGTTTTTGTTGACCGACTTCTGAGGTAACAACCTGGTATACAAAAGATCTTTTGTGATAGGTCGGTTATCTGAAAGTGTCCTAAGATAGTTTTCGCAGCTGTAGACTACATTCTGGAGCATCCATGCAAGAGTGCACGTCACCCGTGGGGCCGCCCACGGGTGACCTGCACGTGATCTAGTTCTTTCTAATCTGCCCAGCACGGTTATCACAATATAGTGAACTAGAACACTTAGAAAGAGACGGATAGTCTATACACAGCTCGCGCGCCGTCTTGTGATAACCGCTAGACGACAAGGCGCTATCAGGATTCTTTTGTTTCGCTTTGAAAGGTTAGCCGAAGAACTTGACTTGAATTGGGGGACGCATTTGTCCAGCAGTGGACGTCTTTCGGGTGATAATAATATGATGATGGTGAAGCAAGCAACTTACACATATACGAAAAACAGAGCTTCGTGTCGACTATAGAAATAATCCAGAAAAAATAATAGGGAATTCTAAATAAATCTAATTCTTTCAACAAAGTCTTATCCTGGTAGGATCTTGTCTCCCACGCCGATATTTACTCATAATCTTCCCACTAAATTGTAACATATCTTTTTTGGCAAAAAAAGGCCACGGAAATGACAAGTTGACAGCCAATGAGCCGGATACCGGCTTAATTAGTTCAAAATTGGTCGCACGTTTAGTTATGCGTTCAGAAGGTTAAGTTAACTGCCGACTGGGTCGAAAACGGGATGAAAAAAGGCCCGAGTTGTACAACGATCATTGTCGTTTATGGAAAACAATGTTGAATACCTATCTTGCAAAGTTTTTGTTATGAAATAGGTAATTAACCTACCAGTGGCGGCGCTTGAAAAATTTCGATGGGCAACACGAAACAAAAGTCACAGAACACAACTTTCTTGTTCCGTGTATAGGGTTTTATGTTATAGTTCCGTGTATAGATATACTCTAAACTTTAGAGTATATAACTATAGGCTGGCCTAAAAAGAAATTTTAGGCAAGCCTATATAGTCTAACGCGAAAAAAAAAACCCCACTTTAGGTGTAGGGGAGGTACCCTACAATTTTTTTTTTTCCAAGGTTTTATTCTACTGTTTTGTTGGCGTGATTGATTCTATATATACAGGCAACATGCCGAACTACAGTTTCTAGTAGTAAGGGTTACTGAGCTAAGCCGAAGACGGACGGACGGACAGACAGACGGACATGGAGAAACTATAAGGGTTCCGGCGTGTGTTGACTACGGAACCCTAAAAATGAACCAAAATGTTCAGTGATTTATATGGGCAGCATGTCTTTCCATTACCTATGTGCTACAAATACAATGATTTTCCTTGTCAGGTTACTAAAAGTAGCTACTTTTAGTAACAGGCAAATATCACAATAAATTCTAGCTCTTATTACATTTTTTCAGCCCGAGTAATCTCTCCATTTTCGAGGTCATATTATCCTAGAGGCGTTGTTTAAAACTAATGACTTGTAACTGAATTAAAAACAAAATACACCCGCGTCCCCATAGACAAATCCCGCCCTTTAAGAAGATATTTAAAACAACTGTACAGCGTAATCCAATTTCAACTGTATTACCAAAAGTTTGAGACTAGATTTGACTATCATTTCTTTGGAAGTTTCTGCGAATGTCAACTTTTTTGCTAGTTCTGTGACCCACGAACACGCCCTTTGGGACAAACTGCCGTAAATTATTTAGAACTATTAAAGTCGCTCATATGGTCTCTGGGGATGTCAGTCTGTATTTAGTATTTATTGATACATCAGATAGTGGCCGGTATTTAATAGATATCTATATAAATATTAGTATGAATTGCTATTTTAAAACAGGCGCTCGATTTTGCAGGACATTTACACGGACAACATTTAAGATTTAATAAACCAACACTACATAGTGATTATTAGTTTCTCTAAGATGGAGTCAACCGTTGCGTCCTGGTGACATAACTTTTTTTTCTTTTTTTTTGTGGAGAAAACCTGCGAACTAGGTACCCAATCACCGGGGCATGAATGGGTTATGTGGTGTTTCTATCCACTAAAAACTCCACGGCGCCCTGCGTCTGCGCAGGGGACTCCAGGATCTCATGTTGACCCAAACCTGTTGACATACCTAGTACTTACCTCCTCCTGTGGCCTCAAATAACCCCATACAAAATCCAGTGGGGTTAAACACCACCCCTTATTGAAGGAGTCATTCAACGCTGTTTTAAAGAAATTCAGAAACATGTACGAGTAGGTATGCAAAATGGTTGTGGAAAATTTCGACATAATCATATGTGGTAGGTAATAGTCGTACCATGAAAAGCCGTTTAAGCCGTCTGGTACGCCATAGGAGTACGTGTTATATACCGTGCACTATTAATAATAGTGTATCAACAATAGCAAAATCAAATAAACTGTGTTTACTTCACAATTCCAATTTTGCGTAACTTTTAGGGACATCCTAAAATCAAGGTAGAATCATACCATTCACTTGGGAACAAAGAAAACATCCTAAGAATAATAATGACCTACTCTTCGGATTTTTTAGGAACATACATTTTTTTCCGAAACCATAAATATTCCAAAATTTCAATGATGAGAGATGATTTATTGGAATATAAATAGATTAGGTTAGTCTATTATTAATCCCTGAAAAATAAAAGTTCCTTCAACGGAACGTGGTTTAATTATGTAATTCGGAAAAAAATATGCTTTCGGATAAATTACTCTTCGGAATTATGCAGTGTACCACTTCCACTTCCGTTTAAAAAAAACTTATGCCCCATGCCCCTAGCGCTCGGGTAGTGGCATTGTCTTAACAGACAATACTTGACGTCGAAGCTTAACAGATGCGCGTGCGCGTTATTTTCGACGCAAGTCGCTTCGTCTTGTAGAACAGTTGTTTCGGAAGTCCGACATCCTGAAGTTGGAGTGGGCAACTGTTGGTCCAATTTATATTTAGATTATTATTCTACATATACCTACGTTAGCACCAGACCTCTCGTCTGTCCACGCGTTATTAAATACCTATTAAAACGTAATTTAATAACAGAAATGAAAAGTTCACATTCGAAATCCTTCCTTCAGCACTGTGGGAATTATTGAATTGTATAAAACAAAGGATTAGGAAGAATAGGCACAAGTGCTCTGCGTACTTTTCAGTCTAACTGATAGCTTTCAAGCTGCGTCCGTAACGGTGTTTGTGTAGATTCCTGTATCTTTAGGTTTCTCTAAAATTCCGACACTGGATGGATTTACTTTGTCTATAACCTTAAAAAAATTACTTTAGCTACGTTCTATTCGCAAGATCTAAAGATAAGTCTACGCCCAATCAACGCGGGTCTGTGTTCACAAACCGCACCCACTTTACTTTCAAACGTTGACTTCCACCCAAGTAAAGCTAAGCACACGAAATATTGTGTTACGCTAATCGCTTAATCAAGATTTGGCAGTACGATTACTGTTAATAGTTGGCAAAATATTTACTTACGGTCTATTGCATAGTTTATGCAACAAACATCCAAATACTAATAGTCATCATACAAATATACATCTGCACTCACCGCGATTCGAACCCGGATCCGCTAGCTAAGTAAGCACATGCACTACTAAGCTTACCCTGAGCACAAAATAAATAATAATACTCGTACCCTGACGTGAAAATTTACTGAGGATTTATTGCAGCAAAGTTTTGTAATAGGAGTAATTTTAATTCGGTTTTTATATTCAGCGCTAGATTTTAAGTTAGCAACAAATACAAAATCGATTTCAATTGCTTACTCCGAATTGATCCAATGGAGATTTATACATTTTACGAGTACATCAACGTGGAATGAAACGGCACGGTCCTAATAAGCGAGATACAATGTTTTAGTTTTCATACAATGGAAGTGGAAAAAGGTTGCCATATCCTGATACCCACCGCCACGAACGGAAGCCGGGGCTCCAAATTTGTCCGTGATGGCAGACTGGCAACACTTGACCGGAATTATTTTTAATTTCTATAAATATGGCCGCGATCTTTTTTTATTAAAGGTTCTGCGGTACGTTTTACCTCTGATGAAATAATCTTGCCGACAATGACGTTAAAACCGAGCGGTTCAAACGCTCGGAGATTCGCCCACGTGTATTGGCTAACATCTTCATCAAAAGTAGACCTTGATACTCGTACCTTTTAATAGTATTTGCTGTCTATGATAATGACGAAAAAAAAAACGCCTTAAAAACGATGAATATTCGCCCGCGAGCGGGAGAGTGACCGACAGACGTCTGATATCCTACTAATAAACTAATATTATAAATGCGAAAGGTTGGATGTTTAGATGTTTGGATGTTTAGATGTTTGTTACTCAATCACGCTTAAACGGCTCAACCGATTTAGATGAAATTTTGCACGAATATAGTTCATAACCTGGATTCAAATATAGGATAGTTTTTATCCCGGGTCCACGCAGACGAAGTCGCGGGCGGAAGCTAGTTAACCTATAAGATAAGTGATAAAATTGCAGGCCATCATGTGATCCCTGATCAAAAGTTGCTGTTACAATGTCTGCAAATGGACATTCATCTAAGCACCGTACCGTTTGTCTTTACCATAAATGGATATTTCTAGATATTGACGTAATATTATTCGAACGTTTAATTTTGACATTCATGACCGTTCCATTCGGATGGCGCATAGGCGCGTAGCAAACGCTTTCCATCCGTTCGGATATGCATCGGGTCGCGCTAACTTTTTATATTCATGCGATTATAGCGCAGAGCTAGCTTTTGACGACCGCTTTAGCCTAGTTGGTAGTGACCCTGCCTACGAAGTAAGAGGTCCCGGGTTCGAATCCCGGTAAGGGCATTTACTTGTGTGATGAGCACGAATATTTGTTCCTGAGTCATGGATGTTTTCTATGTATTTATTTATCTATATAAGTATGTTTATCGTCGTCTAGTACCCATAGTACAAGCTTTGCTTAGTTTGGGACTAGGTTGATTCGTGTAAGATTGTCCCCTAATATTAATATTATTAATTTATAGGTAGCGACTTGTTGGCGCGGTCGTGAATGCCCCCTTACCGATATCCGTACCGACTTTAAGATATTGTACACAATATATTAAATTAAAACAGATTGCCAGCACCAGCGCCTAAATCACGTATAAATCCGTTCAAGTGGCGCGAGCCACTCTATAATTACAGCCAGCAGGATATCCCCGGCCATCTGGTGGAAGTGCCTATTTGTGTACTGTTTATTTATAAATATATTGTCTTGTACCACACCTGGTTTGGCTAAGTGTTTATAATGAAGGAAATCTGTAGTGGGTTTACCTTTTTCGGACGTCTTAGATACCTCTCAGGGTGAGTTGCACCAATCCGTCAGGATAGTTTCTATGGAATGACAGCTGCCGGGCGCGGTTCTCTATTGTATGGGCAAAAATTATTTCCCAAAGTGTCACTTCCCAAAAAATGTTTCCCAAATGTTCATTTGGCAAAAAATCACTAGTCAAATTATTGTTTCGCATTTTATCACTTGGCATCATCTCCTATGGCAAAATATTACTTCCCAAATTATTGTTTGGCAAAGTTTTATATAGTCAAGTTTCATTTGGTCAAACGTATTATTTGGCATAGCATTCTTTTTCCAAATTATTGCATGGCATACGATTTATATCCTAACTGTCTAGTGCATACGAAATGTATTTGAGTGAGATTACATATTTTGCTAAGCCGGTACTTTTGTAATTAGCATACAAATTATTACTTACAAGGATTATTATTTAAAATTAAAATAGTTGGCATACTCAGTTATCTGTGGCAATTATTTTAATCTAACCTAACCGCCAGCTTGTCGACGTCACCCCGCTTCGCGGGGTGCCTATTTCCGCTCTGAGGGACACAAGTGAACCCTAACCTAACCTACTTATAATACAATTGTTACGGTTGTTTGTTTTTTTACTGCGGGCGGCCTTGCCCCCCGAGCCCCCGTTTTTTGGCTACCCTTATCTAGTTAAACCCCTGTAATCAGTTGTTGTTTGTTTTGTAATGTAATAAAATTTTGAACAAATGAAATTCGTTGTTTTGTTATTCTGCCATTTAAAATTCATACAAAATGAACCATTTGCCAAATAGTATTCCCTGAACAGTTATTCTATGAAATAATAAAAATTGGAATGATCTGGTCATGAAATAAAATTACATAAAACAATAATTTTTCAAATATTTGCCAGTATGCTATGTGAAGTGTGCGAAATGAAAATTCGAACAAATGTTTTGTTTGGAAAACAATATTAGCCCAAATAAAGTGTTTGCTTACTAAACTTTTGTCTTAATAACACTTGACAAAGCAAAATGATGCCAGATGATATTTTGACCAAATGAACAAAATGCGAAACAAAAATGTGCTATTTGTTCGTTTGGGAAATGAAACTACTGCCATAAGTTTCGTGCGAAGTGAAAGGCGAAAAATATTTTGCCGAAACAGCAGGATACCGCCGGGCGCCATGTTTAAGAGGAAACACAACGGCCGTTTTTCCATAGAAACGTAGTCCCCTGTTTTCTCCCTGGATAATGGCAGTAGAGCAATATTTTTTTTTATGAATGACATGTTTCTATGTTTTCCTTTTTTTCATAAATGTATTCTCAATATAGAGATATTAACCTTCAAAACCCTAAAAAAATGCCAGATTTTCCGCTGTGTTCAAACATCCAGAAAACAATTTTGACTAGATTATTAAAAAAAAGGAAAACATAGGAACACGGCCAAAGCCTTCTTTTGATTTTTAATAAAAAGAATAGTTATATAGGTCAAGTTTTGGAGAAGAAATCAGAAGACTACGAAACGTTGATTTTACGTACTTTTAATAGGTATTTTCGGTCCAAGCTGCAGTTGTCTCTATCGCGCTCTGCGGGGGGAGGTTTGAGGTTGGCGCGACAGCAATACATTTTACAAATACCTATACCTATTTCTCAATTATGTGGATCTTGGTGTTTCCTCTTAACGTTGATCGGTCTTTCGTAAGTTGGTGTAATCCGCCCTTAGTAAGTCAGATTACTTCATCCGCCTGGCATACCTCATTCATCATTATCGCCAATCAATGGTCGCTGACTTGGCGTGTCTTCAGCAAAACCACACGCCACGGGAGACTACATTAAAATCGTCAGACACGGCAAGCTCCTCAAGCAAATACAAAATGAAAAGATTAAGACCATAATACTCGTACAATTTCCTGGCCTGAACTAGCCAATATATATATTAATAAGTTTGTTTATACATTGATGGACAGTAGACGCCTTTACCTAGGCGTAATTCTATTGTTATTTCTATTGTGCCTGGAGTAGTGTCCATCAACGTGTTAAAGTTGTCGGAAGAGTATGGAAAAGTCTAGACGAGTCGTAAATTTGGGAGAGTAATTTAAAACCATAATAAAACTAATTTAGCTCCACTTGGCTAAGTTGCAAACTGAATCAACGACAAACATAATAGGTAGGTAATACACTTTAATTAATACAACATTTTCTACTAACTAAACTAGAAAGAACAAGACACAACGACACAAGACAACCCGATTTTTCCCCTCTATTTGGTAACAATAATATCCAAAATGACCACAGTGCACAGTGGCGCAGCCGGAAATAACGAGTGGTGAACAATAGATGGCGCCACGTGTCCCGCACATGCGCGCCACGCGACAGCCGCGCGCGCCGCTGCGGGGGCCACTTCTAAAACCATACATAACTTTCACGATCTCCTATCTCATTACACATTTCACCAAATCAGAGTTTATTACAGTCAAGTAGGGTTTAATTTAGACAACTAGGGAAAGAAAGAAAGAAAGAAAGAAAGAAAGAAAGATACATTTATTCACAAACACACAGGACACACATGGTTATTAAATAATAAAATAAACAAGAAAAGCACATGAAACATGAAACAAGTGTGTCTCTGCGGCAGTGAACCGGACACTGGCTCAGCATTATGCTGAGGTGTCAGACACCTGCAGCGCTGATTTTCAGCCAGCACCGTTGGTGACTCACGGAAACGTCATACAATTTAATATATATATAAACTACTATACTAATATACTATTGGGATAGGCGAGAGAGAAATCAATATAATTTTAAAAACCAGGTGAGAGCTGTGTACGTACTACCTACATGCAGCATCAATATAATTAAAAAAAAAAATAACATTCGACATTCAAATTCATTCTTACTTTTAAAACAACAAGTAAATAAAATAAAAATTTCAAAATTACTAATTACTAAAACTAGGGAGTATGATAGTAGGTTTTTGAGATTATTTGTCGCATTATCACGCACGCGTCGCGACTTCGGTTAAGGAAGGGAGTACGCTGCATTTGGTAGATAGTCGTGCAAATGTTTTGTGTAATAATTCGGTTATATAACTATTGAATAATGTTAATCCATACGTGTTCCACTCAGGACCAGACAGCGAGAGAAGATAACGTAGCGGGATTAAAATTTGTTTAAAAATATTTTTTGTGCAATTGATGTTTCTAATTATATTTTCACCATAATCGTTACTTGGCTTGGCATTCTTTTATGAAATCGTTTTTGTTTCTTCATTCTTCGAGCTTTTAAATATAATTATATTTCGATGAAAAAAAATCGCAAGCTATAGCGACTAGCTCCGCTTAAATCACTTTAAGCGGAGCTAGTCGCTAAAGCTGGCGATTTTTTTTCATCGAAATATAATTATATTCATCACGAAACAAGTCATAGGTTTTTATGTCTCTGGTCTCTCGCAGTGTTAATTCGACCAAACAAGGATAAAGTCTATTATTTCATGATAGTCCACATAGTTTTGACGTTTAACCCCACAGATCGAAGCCTTACTCGTAAAAATACCTATTAAAATTATTTAACCTATTGGCTTCCAGCCTTCCATCTTGGCCAACCGGTTAACCCAGGGGTCGGCAAACCGCGGCTCGCGAGCCGCATGCGGCTCTTTGAAAGGTTTGTCGCGGCTCTTTAGGTTCCCCAAAAAAAATATTTTTTTTATCAAAATCAGACAGAAATATCGTAAATAGCGCGAGGCAAATATAATTATTTTTATCGAACTCAAACACAGTATATCCACTTTGCACTCACCCGATATTATTATTTTCCCTAAAATTTGGTACTGTGACTTTGAGTTTCCGAAATCGTAATTTTTCCGGGATCTGGCTCTTTGTCTAAAAAGTTTGCCGACCCCTGGGTTAGCCTATAATAGTGGGTATTGACGCTGCCTACGAAGCTGAAGGTCCTGCAAGAATCCCAGCAAGGGCAAATATTTCTGTGATGAGCATGATTATTGGTTTCCGAGTCTTGGATGTTTTCTATGTATTTAAGTATTTCTATCTACGAGTATTACAATATCGTCGTCTCGTACCCATAAAGCCTTAGTGAGCTTATTATAGGGTTAGTTCGATTTGTGTAAGATTCATCATCATCATATCAGCCGAAAGACGACCACTGCTGGACATAGGCCTCCCCCAAAGAATGCCACAATGTCCAGTCCTGCGCCACCTGCATCCAGCGGACTCCCGCGACCTTTACCAGGTCATCAGTCCACCTTGTGGGGGGCCTACCCACGCTGCACCCCCGGTACGTGGTCGCCACTCGAGAACCTTTCCGCCCCAACGGCCATCGGTTCTACGTGCAATGTGCCCCGCCCACTGCCTATATATCGGTTCCTTTATCGGTTGCCTTGGTTCTGCTGCGGATAGCCTCATTTCTGATGCGATCGCGCAGATAAACTCCCAACATAGCCCTCTCCATTGCCCTTTGGGTGACTTTGAACCTTCTTTTGAGGCCCATAGTAAGCGACCACATTTCCGTGCCATACGTCATCACACACACTGGTCAAAGACTCTCGTCTTCAGACACTGTGTAAGATTGTACCCTAATAAAGACAGAAGTTATGAGACGAATGCGACACAAGGTCTCATGCCAGACATTCTTTCTCTTCCACGAACCAGTACCATTGGGTATCGTAACACAATCTGTTTACCACCGGGCAAACAGTCTGCACATGGGCGCGTTGAATGCGATGATATCACTCTGTTTGTCTTTTGTTTAGCGAACGCTCGCCCAGATGCGAGTTTCATATCCCGCTATTCTGTAACTTGTTTCAAGCTCGCCTCAACGCTCATACCCACAAATATATCTTGACGCCGCGATTCGTAGCAACTAAACTTAATCAGGCTGTTATTCGTTACGCGCTCATGCGTCTAACCTCACCACCCGTCACACCAAACGAAACTAGACCGCTACCTACGCTTAGTACGTACTACGAATCGCAGCATCAAGATATATATGTGGGAGGGGAGAGCGTCGAGGTGAGGGTGAGCTTCACTGATTACGCTTAGTTCCTACGAATCGCGACGTCAAGATATATATTTGAGGGTGATGGATGAGGTAAGGTTAGAACAAGTTACAGAATGGCGGGGCTGGTTCATGTGCGGATTGTTTGATGGAAAGTGGGGGCAATGACGCGGACAAACCTGGTTCAGTTCATGTCCCGTCCTTATAAGTAAGTAATATGCGAACTTTTCGAACGAGCGCTAGGAAAATTCGACATGCAAAAATGGCATTACTAAGTACTTACTTGTACTGTGTGTTTTAATACAAATGTTATTGGCAAAAAATAGTTTCATTCAACATACGTAACTAAATTATAACAATAAAAAAAACGAACACCAACGAGGGTAATAAAAGATACTGCTGATTGTTAATTTCCTTAACATGCGAACGAGACAGATGCTACCTTAAAATAGATAAAGCAGTCGCGTGTTCACGAAATGGCGTGGCGAATAAACCTATTAACGAATTATGTCTACCTCTGTGGTCCTCACTCAACCAGCCACCGCAAAATCGATCCCGTGCTATCATTACACGCGGAACCGACGAACAAGGTGTAGTATTCTACCTCATATCATTATCAGCTGCTCATCAGGTGTAAGTTTCGTAAGGAAAGGTGTTCAATAAAATTTGTATAAAAACGAATTTCAACCCCGCACTAGTAATCGCCGGAAACAGACGGCATTAATTATACAGTAAATAGGTCAGGCTATCCAAACGCGGATCTAAGTCGATGTCAAATGTCAAAAGACAATTGGTGCAAAAATTAAACGCCCAGCTGTCTGGCCAATAGCCATTGCCACGTGCGCGCGGAAAAAAAAGAATGGAGGGGAAAGATGGCGGCGGTGCACTTGACATTTCCAATTAATTTGCCCGGGACATCTGTGCGGATAGCAGCTGAGCCTGTTTGGAGACGCGGTTGTATAATAAAAGGGTTTTATCATCCTTATGGCCCCATATAGGGATGACTCCTTTTGGAACTGGAAAGGGAAGGTATAATGCGGATTACGTTATACGCATAACGAGTGGAAATGACAGGGACATTTGGGATAGTATTATCATTCCCCGCGCCGTATGAGAACGGGTTGATTTGTTTTTTTAATGTATTTTATTTCGTTTATGGTCAGTGCCATAACCACCGCCAGGTGAGACGTATAAAAGTCGGGAGTGGAGCTATTAACACTTAAAGACATGGGTAAGGGTAAGACGGCCATCTTAAAGTTAGTTACTTATTCTAATTGTTTCTTGTACAAGGCGTTACCGCTCGAAATCATATATTTTAAAAACAATTCTGCATTTTATTGACATGTAATTACATCCTTTGAAGGGCCCTGTCAAAGCTTTGGCCTATTAAAATATATAGATAAGCAAGGTGCTCCAAATGCCAAACAAATGACAGTGATCGACTATTTTCAATTAGGTAGATTTAGAACTCATAAACCGTTTTATGATATTTTATTGTAAGCATTTAAGAAAGAGTAAGGATGATAGGTCCTACACCTGCTGGTGGTGTCAGCTTGGCAAATGTTGACCGAGTGATAATTAACGGCAAGGGAAGCCACCTTCTTAATTACTACTGTTTGGAGACGTTGTTCTTATTAATTATAATTTTTAGGTGCCTATCTAAAAAAAATATTTGTATGTCCCGTTTTCACTCATAAAACCTTGTCTGCACTCTCCGTAATTTTATGTAATCTTGAGCCGATGACGATCTGGCCATCACAGTAATAAAAAGCTTAGTCTACAATCAATCATTAAATGATTAATGTCACAGGATTAATAGGAACTACTAAAAGCAGCCGAAGCCATTATATCAGAGTTTAGAGTAAATATATGTAACATGTATGTACTTACATTAGGTTAGTTAGTTCTATAGCTATTTCTACCACTTACTCCAAGTTAACGCATTGTCTTTCAGTTCTAAATAAATGACTACTCTGACGATTTTATAAAGAAGTGTTTGTGAACAGCGGAGAATGGGGAGTCGCGAAATATGCGTCCATACTCAGGGAGTCGCGCCATGAAAAAGATTGAAAAATACTATTATAGAGTAGCAGGTATTTAACCATGAACCCGAAGACTTCCTAGTGTTAAAATTCTAGTAATGTTAGAGAATGGGTCCAATTACAGCGTTAATTCGTTTCTGTTCTGCAGCCTCATTTGCGAGAATTCGGGCGTCTCTGTTAATTAACAACACCAACACCCGAACAAGCCTGCCTTCACGGGCTGACGCAAGCGCGAAAATTCTACTTTTGAAAGTTCATCTGTAGGTACCTACGTTAATAATATAGTTTACGGTTAGGTACGTTTACCTATATTGGGCTGTGAGGTCAAAATCTACAACCATTTCTCATCAAAATCATAAAATTTCGCAAACACAAACATTGGCGTTACATGGAGTGTGTATTTGAGCGTTTTTATGGTCATCTCACAGCAATCGTCCTGACGCCGCACGCGTCGCCCGTCCATAAACTAGGCCTTAGACTATCTGTAAGTAAAATGTACCAACTGACGATTACAGACCGAACAAAGTTAAATGTGGCACACACCGCCTACGATTACAGACGGTTTTGTATTCATCATATAATAAAAAAAAATAAGCACGCACGGACAAGCGGACAGACATTTGAAAAATGAATCTGTCATCCATTTAAAAAATACTGGCCACTAACAGACAGTGAACTCGTCAAAGATAACACTGGCCACCATTAAGGCGGGTCAACATCACACTTGGCTTGGAGTAATCGCGCTACAATGACTCATTGTTCGTCGTTTACTCTATCCGTTAGCAGCGGCGGAAGCAGATTTAGAGACTAATTTATAACTTCCGTTGCTTCAATTTGAAAATAGAATTTGTTTATTTCGATCGATGCCCTTTGGGATTGGTCAAGGTTTAAGAAGATACCGGCTTCGGTAGTCTAAAGTTGTGCGCAAGACGATAGCATGTTGTGTGAGACGTTTGAGATGAAGTGAAACTCAATGTACCTACGAGTACCTACCTATAAGAAAATCTTTAATCCTCTACTAATATTATAAATGCGAAATTTTGTATGTTTGGATGTTTGTATGTTTAGATGTTTGGATGTTTGTTACTCAATCACGCTTAAACGGCTCAACCGATTTAGATAAAATGTTGCGCGAAGATAGTTTATAACCTGGAATATAATATAGGATAGTTTTTATCCCGGGTCCACGCAGACGAAATCGCGGGCGGAAGCTAGTTACAATATAAAATTACAAAAGAATATGTGGCAACCCTACTTAAACAAATAAACGTTTTATATATCACTATCTACTTGACTATCTACTGATGCATACACAAATTTTGTCCATAATGCGCTAGGTGCCCTGCCAGATAAAATTGTAATGTATTTTCAACGTACAAAATTTAAATTTAAATCTGTACTTAATTGTTATAATACCTATTGCTAAGTTTGAATTTGAAGCCCTGCAAATATTTCCGAGTTATGGTGCGTCTCTCTTCTTTTTCGATTCTCTGCAACGATTTCTGCGTAACTGTGCTTCTCCTAAAGGTGTCGATCTAATCCTGCTGTTTGAAAGAAATAAGTAAGACTTTCTTTGTTCACTTTTGTGAATAAAGAATTTACTTACTTTAAATGTCCCAGTGACTATGGTGAGCACTGCCCCAATAATTGGAAGCTTGAATCTTAATTAATGACGATAAAGGTGAAAAAGTAAATTATTTAAATTATTTAAAGTATCAAATAGTTTGACGTTTTCCTTAATGTTTTAAAACCGAGCACCAGTCTGTTGGGATCGCACCATGCCAGGACTGGGCTTTTATACGTCTAGACTCAAGTACCTAACTATTTACTACGTTAGTATGCTCACTTTAATTTATTTCTACTGTCACTAAAAATCGATGATACAACACCTAGCCGCAACGCTTTTGTTTTTCGGTCTGTTCTTAAGTTGTGAACGCAAACACGGCGCAATCGGCGATCGATAAAGCGCCGCCGCCGGAGCGCCACTCTTGCGCAGGTCACTATACCTCGCTCGAACGCACTTGATCCTTGCTGTATTTTGTTTTTACTCATTCAGTTCCAACGTTTCAAGTTTGTAGCTATAATTCATGTAAAATGGCGAAAAAAATAAGCCAGTTATTTAAATAATATATTAAATAAACTTTGCCCTTACTGGGTTCTCGTTGATCTGTCTTATACTTACATGATGCAATAAATAATTTAATTTTGATGTTGTTATTTAACATTACTTCCATGTAAAATATTAAATAACTAGTTTCTTGCTCAGCACGCGGACCGTGGCGCGAGCAACCCTCGTTTATAGGCGGTATTGTTGCTTCTCTTTACCCAAATCTGAGATATCTTGAAGTTACTCTCTTTAAAATGGTTAGTTTAATTATTGAAATCTGCTGTAAGGCAATGATAATATTGAATTAAAGAACTAGCACTTAGTACATGTCACGTGGTAAGGAAAGGAGTCTATCGTCAATCATCATCATCATCATCATATCAGCCGAAAGACATCCACTGCTGGACAAAGACCTCCCCCAAAGAGCGCCACAATAACCGATCCAGCAGCCTCCGTTCCCATTTACCAGATCATCAGTACTCCTTGTATGTGTATGTTTAATTTGCGCATTTTTTACATCTTGGTATAATTATATACAGAAATACCATGTTATATTGTAGCAGTTGTAGACTTTTCTTCGCGGAGAAAACCTGCGAGCCATCTTTCGGGTGAAGTGTGGGTTCACACACTAAAAACTCCACGTGGACTGCCATCTAAGTGGGATACGCAACTGCGTAGACTACACAACTGTGTAGACTAATATAGTTCAGATCAGAAGGCAAAGTAGAGGATGCCTCAGTTTGTTGTTTAATTTTTATCGAATTTAGTAAATATTAAAATTACACAGATCAAGACATGTTAGTCTCCTTGCCCGCGCGCAGACGAGTGGAATGCATTGCGCAGGGCTGCCACTGCCCTAAGTAAACACTTCACGACCCATTGTTCGGACAAAGCCATGACATGTACATATTAACATAAAAAATGGCGTCAATTTTGATCCCGAATGTGTCAGGTTTTGTGATTTTGAGGCAGCTTTTTTTATTGCGGTTTGATGGTTTGACGGTGTGATTGATCTGAAAACCCCCAATTGAATTCAAATAGTTTTAAATGTGAATAAGTTTTGCGTACCGCACCCACACCTATGAACGGGTGTTTTTGTCGCTTTGTGTTCTTTTCGTAAAAAAAATCAAAATTTTCGGTGCTATTTTTAAAGTACATATGTGCACCAGTAAAATCGGCTTCATCATCATCATATCAGCCAAAAGACGTCCACTGCTGGACATAGGCCTCCCCCAAAGAGTGCGACAATGACCGGTCCTGCGCCATCCGCATCCAGCGGACTCCCGCGACCTTTACCAGGTCATCAGTCCACCTTGTGGGAGGCCTACCCACGCTGCGCCTTCCGGTACGTGGTCGCCACTCGAGAACCTTTCCGCCCCAACGGCCATCGGTTCTACGTGCAATGTGCCCCGCCCACTGCCTCGGAGGGCTATATCGGTTACCTTGGTTCTGCTGCGGATAGCCTCATTTCTGATGCGATCGCGCAGAGAAACTCCCAACATAGCCCTCTCCATTGCCCTTTGGGTGACTTTGAGCCTTCTTATGAGGCCCATAGTAAGCGACCGCGTTTCCGTGCCATACGTCATCACTGGCAACACACACTGGTCAAAGACTCGGCTTACTTGTACTCCAATCCAAAGGCCTCGCTTTCGCTTCTAGACCTAGTTCATTTAAAGATTTTTTGGACGTTTTACTACCGGTGTCCACTTCTTGTCATTATGGTTTACATATGTAGTAAAACCTACCTACTCATATGACATTTCGTGGATAACTATGCTCTAAGAGTGGTTCCCAAAGTTGTCAGGACCAAATCGAAAAACATCGAAAACTAAAGAAAATCACAGATATCCATGTCTCAATATTCAAGCCTTCAATCGCTAGAGTAGAACTGTATTTAATGTGCTCTTATTATTATTTATCGTATGGAAAATGTGCTCTGCCTAACCCTTATAGGAAAACAGGCGTGAGTGTTTTTCCACGCTCATCACTTGTTTTGTTTTGTAGCAACCCTGCACGCGCATAACAACGGCGGCGCCGGCGCATCGCATCCCAGCGACTATTGTTCCGCGACAGAATGCAGCCGCTACCTGGACTTTATACTACAGTTTATTGCTCAAGTCTGACCTTTGGATAATTAGTTTCGTAGCGCATACACTTTAACCTTAGATGCTGGGACCCTTTTAGTGGTCACGGGGGTGACAGTTCAATAATCACATGTATTATACAGCTAGGGGAACAGGGACACATTGTTAGGACATCATGCTAACTTTTGGGTATTAAGGTATACTGCGGCTGACCTTGATATACCTGGGATAAGCTAAGATGATAAATAGTCAGTTATTTCATTAATAAATATAATACAGGCGTGGTGCTCGGATGTAATAAATAAAAATACTTTATTGAATTAATATCTGAATATATATTATTATATATTCAGAACGGTAGATCCATACAGGTATAGACATATAGCATATATCTCACAGCTCTATTTGTAGAGATGATAGAGCATGTCTGATATTTTGATCATCAGATATGTATAATAATAGTAGTGTAAAACATACCTATTATAAGAAATCGACAACGACAACAACAAAAAAAGCATGATATAAACTTATATGAGTTAAGGGGGTAAACTTTATTAAAGAGATCCTGACTATCACGTAGGCTTATAAATACTTGTCTGAAATCTCGAAAGAATTTGGCCTAATTTCTGAGGGTCCCGAGTCCCGTCTTCAACTCGAAAAAGCGAAAAAACAGCAAGTAATCCTACGGGTCTCGATGTAATGTGATTTAGTTTCGCGTGACTAGAGAAATTGAACACAGACAGGTGGAGAAAAAAATGACGAAGGGATGGGCACTACCTCATTCAGCCAGGACGTACAATCGTAGAAAAAGCACGGCCGTTCCGCCTTTGTAGAACTGGGGTTAGTATTTGTAAAGTATCGCGATAGTGATCGCTTATGTCAAATTGAAACTAGTTGAAATGTCGTGTATTTTTTTTATTTGTAATTTACCTGGCTGATAGGATCAATGTAACTGTAGTTTTGTAAAAGCGGGTGTTGTACTCTGAAGTCTTTGTCTGTTAGAGGCATCTGTTCTAGCTCATGAGCTCAACCAACATAATGTTTTTTTTGGATCAATCAATCAAAAAGTCGATTTAGCACTTGAATAAACCCTTAGGTATGTACCAATGCAATGTACCCATATGTCATGGTTATAATTTTAATAAGGTAGGTAAAAAAATGTCAGAACTAGCAGGAGCTCACCTTTATACCTTTGGTAGGTACTGTGTCTGCCATTGTTGAGCAATGCGTCCGCGTGAGCAATGCGTTCAGCATGACACATAACTTTTTTAGCAAATTAAAAACTAACCTCACCATTCGTTTTCGCCCCCATACCAAACCACAAGCGCCGCTATAAACCTTGCCCATTGTGCACCTGCAATGGGCAAAAACGGTCAAAAAAACACCGAGTGTTATAAGGACCCGCGAACACTTGTCTGACAATCAGAACCAAAAGGAAACAGCACGACACCAAAAGTCACTCTATTTTAAACCTTGTTAATATATGCTAAGATTCAAGTTACAATGGATGCGGTCGGTTATTTGCTTTGGACGTTTTTCGTGTTTTGACAGCGGTACTCTTTGAGATCTTATTGTGCTGTGAATGCTAATTGTGGCAAATGACACCTTTTCAGTAGTTTTTATTGGTTTACCGCCAATATAGAGGGGTCTGACTTTGATCTTGAAACTCAATGCATCGTTTAAAAACGCATTTTTAAAGCAATTTGTTAAAGTAATAACACACACCCATTCATTGCCAATGGGCGCGAAGTCGGCGCTTCGCAAATAGCAACAAGGGCTTTTGATCTTGCGTTGCCATTTTTGCCGTTTTTAGGAATACTGCCACTGCCAATATTGCAGGAAACTAGCGTATGCTGCCGTTCATGAAATATATATGCAATATTTTCTTCAAATTAATCACTGCCCAAACAAATATTGCAAGAAAAAGCATGTGCCTTCTCGTAAACCTGTGAACTTTTTTCGAGTTTGATAGCTGGGTAAGGCCGCGGAGCATTTCAACCGCCGCACTTTTATGTAACGATTTGTGGAGGGCCTAGCGGGACAAAATCACCAAGTTTGAATGAAAACAAATAAGCTTGTTTTTCTACTTGCAATATACTTATATTAAAACTGTATGCCACTATGAGGTTCTATTCGGCAGTAAATAGTTACATAAAAGTGTGGCGGTTAAAACGCTCCGCGGCCTGCGGTCTCAGTTACCGGACACACTACCATTGTTGCTAGCAGTAGAGTAAGTAGCAGTTACTAAGCCCAGCAAGGTATACCGTCATGTTGGTGAAATAGGAGCCGAAGCCAAGTTACTCTCGTGTTAAGTAAGACTATAGCTCAGGACTGGGCAGACTAACTTGGCGTTTAGGGATCGAGGTTTGTGCATGCAAATGTTCTCATTCATTGCTACTTCAATCTCGTTTCACTGGGCCTTGCGCAACAATTTCCGAAACCGTGAGATACTATACCTAAGCGGAACATACAACAATGAGCGATCACTCAAAGTCAGCAATCATCGAAATAGCCTGATCCGTATCAAGTTTCCGTAATCAAAGCTTTCGCACGATCCCGGTGTGAGCTGCATTTCTCTAAAATTGTAATGTAAAAGTACCTACTTACTTACTACCTTCCATACACAATCAAACACAAATACCTAATGTTTATGAAGAACTAACTATAGTGGTCCCAAGTCTTTAACTATCAGCACGGCTATCACGCGACGGCGCGCGAGCTCTCTCGATTTTTCTCGCACTATCCGTCTCTCTCTTATTAGAACACTTAGAACAAGAGGTATAGTGCGAGAAAAATCGAGAGTATGTCGCAGCCGTCCCATGATAGCCGTGCAGCCACAGAAAAGGCAAATTAAAACCTAAATATGGAGTTGATCCGTTGTTGACAATATAAAAAATGAAACTTGTGTCGGTTTTAGGTGGTAGACGCTAACACGCTGGGCTATGGCATCTCATTGTCATCGTCCCTCCTAGCGTTATTCCCGGTTGTGCCCTAAAGGAGCCCGGAGTCCGCTTTGACACCTAAAATCCCAAGATTTGGCCACGATTTGGCATAGACACTAGTTTTACAAAAGCGACTGCCATCTGACCTTCAAACCCACAGGAAAACTAGACCTCATTGGGATTAGACTTCACGATGAAAAGCTAACGGTAAATATTCCGTACAAGTTCCGTGAAACATTGGTTAGATGTGAGCCGGGATTCGAACTCACGACCGCCGCTTAACATATAGCTGCATGCCAGCAGGTCGATCACGTAACGCCATTGTACGTACTTACGTTGGGTAGATCTAAATGTCAATTTTTATATGGGAATATGACAGACAGTGGACTGTCCTAACGCGCGTTCAAAACGTTACGTGATTACCCCTCTGAACCATTAGGCATCCGTAGCGTCTGGCATCAGATTGTCATCGATAGCACCGGCCAAATTAGAGTAGGTACCATAAGGAGCAATATCAGTTTTAAAAGTTTAAATCGCAGATTCACAAGTTGTTTCTAGAGAAAGCGTTTAAAGTCTAATAGACGTTGCAATTCTGTATAACTGCTTATATTTTGCCCAAACTCATTTCACCTGCAACTTTCCCTAACCGTCCATCTCGCAATTTGGTGACTGGCCAGTAATCCCACACGGAGGAATTCAGTAATAGGTAGCCTTTACCGACACGCGAACGGATTCAAATGTTCGTTCCAATTCTAATTTGTCAGGAATGTCGGTAGTCGTGAGGAGTCAATATCAAGGAGCTGTCTTTTTAGGGGTCTCCTGCTGCGAAATGTGGAAATGACCATTGACATTTTGACCCGGTCCCGGGGTCATGTTGACCCATATAAAGGCGCACCTTCAGAGCAAGTGCATTGTAAATAATGATTTCACCTCACTACCTCGGAAAGCCCTTTTTTATTCTTTAAAAACAGATAGCAAAGCTGCATTTAATCCACAAGAGTACAAAGAATATTTGAAACCAGTATGTAATATACTTTTCGTACCTACTTATATCAAATTATTTTGAACATGGAGACATTTTGATTAAGTAAGCGGACTTTGTACTTTTAAGACGGTTTTATTTATTATGCACCCGGAGTGGCGGGACAAACTACCTCTACCTCCGGAAGGATTATTTTACAAATTAGTAAAGGATTTTTTAAAATGGATGAGTTCTCAGAGACTACTCCTAACGTACGAAATTACAACGTCACAAACAAACTTTACCTACCTGGTTTTTAGGACACGTTAAGTCATTGCATTGAAGTATAGTGTAGGTACATAAGGTAAAACACAAACTACAAATCAAAAACCTCCGGCAGAACCTCAAACCAGAACTCATCACGGGTCGTGGTGTCTCCGGGGCGACCATCTGCGCTGCGCACGGCGTGTGAACGCGCCGCGGGCGCTCGCTCGGACCACGGCCACCTCACCTGGGAATTTAAGAAGTTGGCGTTCGATTTTTGAAATTGGAAATTGGGAGTTGTGAAGACAAAAGCGGCGAATGGTTTTGGTTCTGAACTACAGGGCAAAGCCCGACAGCGATCGCCATTTCAACTGGTAATTTAAACCTTATAGTTCGATTTTTTAAATTTCGAATATTTCGTTCTGAAAACAAAAGTGGTGAATGGTTTTTGTTTTGTTTGAAATACTGGGTAGCGTCTGATTGCACTCGAACCAAGGCCATCTTTAGGTTTAAACAAGTTAGCGTTCCCTTTTAAGTATTTCGGTATTTTGATATTACCCATTGACGTAACTAGCACAGTATTTTATGCAATTGTTATACATTGTATGCTTTTTCAGTCGACTAATTACGGTACGAGACTTAAAAAGCTAATTATATAACTATTGTATACTTACAATACTTTTTCTACGAAACAATTGAACTAATTAAACAAACTTGGTATCTTTTGAAAATCTCAGCCCTGCTGAAACGAAGCGCAGCCAATGGCTTTTTTTTTGTCGTTGATGTATCTTCTTTTCTTCTGTTGTCAAGACGACGTCCTATTGGTCAAATTTATTATAGTTCAGTAGAGGCGCCACGTGATTGGTCAAATTTATTTTAGTTGTCTAAACAGTTGTAAAATATTGAGTTGGGAGCTTCATAGTAAAAAGTATGTGATTTTAGTTTGGTGTATGAATTCTTAACTCAAACATTAAAGTCGACGAGTATAAAAAATAATTTAAGGTATTTTTCTCGAAACGACATGTGCTCTTTAAATTGACAAAATAATGAAAGTCACGGATAAAAGTCTTAATGATACCTATTGACATAAAAGATACAACCAGTACAATCCTGTGCTCATTACATTATTAAAAAATTAAAAAACGTACCTATACTGTAATGTACCTACATACATAAAAAGTAAATAGACAAGATATACATATATGTTGTATAAAATGTATATAATGACGACTTATATGTATATACTTGGAATCATCACTCATAGAGTGCATCTGAATGTGTGTCAATTTAAATATACCTAATGACGACCGGTTAACCTAGAGGTTAGTGAATGTAGTGATGCTGCCTCCAAAGCCGAGGGGCTACCGCGAAACAAAAACGAACTTTGTTCGTGTATATCCGTCTTTGTCGCTCGAACTAGCAAATGCGACAGAGATGGAGATGCACGAACGAAGTTCGTTTTCGTTTCCCGGTAGGCCCTCTGAAGGTCCTGGGTTAGCATCCACAAGCCTCATTGAACTTACTATGGGGCTAGTTCGATTGGTGTAAGATTGTCCCCTAATATTTATTTATGTTCAATAGTGCTTAACGATAGTATGATCATCTTTTTCTTTTTTTTTTACTTATTCATAAACAGAAACAATCATTATTTAACTACGTACTTAACTATTGCTAATTTTCACACGAGGCTTTATAGTTTTAAATTATTATCTCAGAAGTAGTCAGTAAACGGTGTACTAAAAAATAGAACTATTATGCCGTAATTATGCGCATATTATCACCTTAAACGCCGTATTATTTGTTTGATTGCTTTAATTGAACTGCCAGTGTTACGACCGTTAAAGCAGATGTACGACAGCTAATGGCGTTAGACTTTAGACAGGAATTGTAGTAACGAGGCGGCACCTGCGACTTGATCTTCTTTTTTTTACGCGGCAAATTGCGTCATGTCATTATTATCAATGGTAGCCTTAGACTATCGACGGTTGTCGTCAAAGACATCTTTAGACTTTTGCTCCTTATTAGCTTTGATAAAGCCTGCATCACACTGGCGGGGCCTGGACGCGGCGGACAATGGTAAACTTGTCATTACCTGTCTTTACCACCGCACCACCCCACCACCACCGCAGGCCGCTCCAGTCTGTGAGAGGCCTCAGGCGAGAAATGCATAGGTAACATCTATTTGACGTTTACTGTAGGACAGCAAGTGCATAATATGTAAGTACAAACCATTTTATTTTACAAGCTTTTGTTTAGATTCACCTGTCCCGTTGTCTGTCTGTCTGTCTGTAATCAAATCTTGCAAGTTAAATTTGATCCACTTCCCGGTATCCGATTGAGTTGAAATTTTGCACGAATATGCAAATCGCGTGACACTGCAATATTATGATGACGTGGAGCTGATCTGATGATGGAGCTGGAAGGTGGCCATAGGAACTCCGTAATAAAATCACATAACCCCATCGAGTTTGGGCTCGTTAGAATGGTCTCAATGATTAGTTCGGTATACAAAAAGTACAGTCGGCAATAAAAGCTTGTACCAAAAATGAACATTTTGACAGAAACTTATCACCTGTCCCGTTGTCTGCGTCTGTAATCAAATCTTGCAAGTTAAATTTGACCCAGTTTCCGGTGACCGATTGAGCTGAAATTTTGGGTATAAGTATAGTTTGAATGACGATTCAATATTATGGTACCATCGAGCTGATCTGATGATGGAGACGGAAGGTGGTCATAGGAACTCCGTAATAAAACCACATAACCCCATCGAGTTTGGGGAGAATTCAGTACTTAACCGACGTAACCCCGTTGAGTTTGGGCTCCTTAGAATCGTCTCAATGAGTAGTTGGTGATGGTATACAGAAAAGTACAGTCGGCAATAAAAGCTTGTACCAAAAATGATTTTTTTGACGGAAACTTGTTTTGATAGCGTTGTAAGTACTTACCTACTACTTTAATCGTTAAATTAACTTATTAAATCATAAATGTTGTAATTTATAATGATAACATGATAATACCAATAATAATGTTTTATTGATAAAGAGCTATATTGCAGGCCTCGGAGTATTTTTAGCACGGTAAGACTAAGGAGAGCTATGGAGTCGTAGTTAACATTAAAATTAAATTCATACTCATACTCATCCTCATTAATTTAATTCATAAAATAAATAATAGCTATAAAAAATACACCACCATCTTCATTGACGAGTAACAAATAATATGGAGGTAAACAACCCCATAGAATTAACAATCAATATCCATAGAACACGTAGCTATGAGTTCTTCAAAATCTTCACATGGTACGTGTACGTTGATCATTTCATCAGTCCAGTTGTAAAATGTGTAAATAATTGAGACTTTTTCCATGTTCTCTGGAGTGAAACATGTTCTATGTTGGTCAAATATCCACTTATGACACGAAAAAGATCTTTCCACATCGACTGAAGTTAAAGTAGCATGTTTCAGAACTTCCTCATATTGTTGTGAGCTTGCCATCGTTCGTATTTAATTAATATCTGGGTTCCTTTCGAGAACTTTAACAAATTTATCTCTAATTGTGTCAGCGCCGAAACATGTGAAAAATTGTGTAATGTCGTGTATTACTTGAAACGCTTGCTTTATTGGAATATTTGTACACTAAGTAAGTACTTAAATAAAATATTGGGTATGAGTATGAATTTAATTTTAATGTTAACAACGACTCCATAGCTCTCCTTAGTCTTACCGTGCTAAAAATACTCCGAGGCCTGTGATAACAGATGAAGTATTCTTTGGAGAGATTGTCGTTGGCTGTTGTTCATGAGATCATGAGTAAAGCACTGTCTATCTATAGGTAGCTTACATGAACAAGGGTTTCAACTCCCCGCGCTAGCTTTAGGGTGCCTTTCCACCAGAGATGTGCTATGCCATGCTAATATGCTATGTTTTCATACATTTTAAACGTAGCTCCAGCTACAGCTACGTTTCAAATGCATGAAAACATAGCATAGCAAGCATAGCACATCTCTAGTGGAAAGGCACCCTTATGCGCTTCACATAGTACCCAGAGCGCTGATATGATATGATGTCACGCTACGAGGTACACAGATATTGGGACGGGTAGAGCGTTTCTCCAAAAAAATGCCACTATTATTAATTGTACTTCTAGGAATTTTATGTTAACTATTTCCACTCAGAATCAGGAGCTCTTTCGACCCTGGTAGGACAAAAAACTGTCCCAAAGATATTTTTCCTATTGTGTTACCATTTACCATACACTTTGTATGGTGGTAACATAATAGGAAAGTTCAAAAATGTATGGACATTTTAGGACACTTTTTTTCTCCTATTGGGATGGAAAGACATCGTGATTTTGAGTAGAAATAACATAAAAGTTGCAGAAAATCTCCGGAAAAATGTAGTGGCATTTTTTTTAGAAACGCTCGGTAAGTATTTATTCATTTAACCACCAACGAATACCACATAACAAAAATACATTTGGCTTAAATACAACAATCAAAGTAAGATACTTAGGCACTTATAGGTGACTACAGCTCATAGTGTAGAATAAATCAAATTAAAAATCAAATCAAATCAAAACATTTATTCGCGACAAACACAACACAGATAATAAAAGAAATACAATAAAAGGCACATTTTTTTGCCACGAAATGGACCCGGCTCAGCATGCAGCCAGCGCTGGTCTTACGCAGGGTCCATTCGGTGAGAGCACGGAAAGTAACAAACAGAAAATTAAAAGGAAATATACACTCGCGGGCAAAGAATACGGGTCACCCTAAATTAAATAACTGCAATAGGTTTTTTAAAATATTTAATACTTGTTTTATTTACATAATATGCTATTTTTTACGATACCCAACTGTATTAACAATTTCCTGGATCCGATCATAAAAATATCGATATCCAAAAATCACGATTTTTGCGATATCTCGCTCCGTTAACGTTGTTTTTTTTCATGGGTTTTTACGAGTCCGATTTAAACCTGGTACAATTATATTTTTTACTGTTATTAGCAGTTTATATGTAAAATATTTAATTCAAAATAACGACAATTAATAAAACAAACATAAAACTTAAACTATAGGTAAAAAAATTGGCATAAATCGCCGTCAACGGGCAAGGTGCCCAGAAGGCTGGCCGTATTTCCTTGCTGTATAGCGATACTAACACGCTGTGCGAAATACTGGCCAGCCCTCTGGTCGCCCGAGGCTTCTATTAAGCGCGTCGCCAAATATTTATAAAGCCGACGCGCACTTGGACCCCATGGCCCCAAGGTTTCAACGCCAAACGCCGCAAACATGTAGCTGTTTCCTAGGACGGCATATTTGCGGCGCTTGAGGCTTTCGGCCGAGGATGCTGCAGCGCCAGCGGCGGCACTGGTGCTTGGAACATGGGACGGTGCCAGGGTATCAACGCAAGTAGAATTCCAAACTAGCGGCTGACCCATGCTCCAAGGCACTAGCGTCATTCCGTCAGGTCTCTTGCCGGCGTCCCTGGCCAGCCCGCTGGGCTCGAGGACTGCCAAGAGCCCGACGGATGATATCGTTAATACTGGCGTGGCGGGAGATCCTACCAGCGCTCCGGACACAAGAGAGGCCATGGTGGCCCAGTTTTTCCACCATGGCGCCGCATTGACAGCGATGTGGCTGATTTGTTGATGCCCCCAAACGCAAGCTAGCTGCCAGGCGGAAGGTGGTGTTATCTAGAAAAGTGCCTATGTTTGAAGACGGTAGAGCTTGCAGCCACAGACCCGACTCCCACTCCGCAGTCGCAAGGAGACGAGCACGGTCTGCCGAACTAGTTGACGTATCTAAAAGGTTTTTCCGTACTAGCTGACAGAGCGGCTCGTCCCATTGCCTCTGCGAGCAGGGGTTGGCGGGCGGGTCCGCGTCGGGACAGGTTATAGACCAAACGTTCTTGGCCTCGGAGCAGTGCGCGGCCTCCATAGCTCCAATAGAAGGATCTAAGATTTTCTCTATAAGGCTTTGAGCACCATGCACCGAGGACAAGAACGCAGGTAGAGCAACACCAGAAATTTTGCCGATATCCAGGCCGCCGAACCTAATGGGTAGCCTAGCCTGGGTCCAAGATCTATCGTCTAAGGGAATATTGAAGATGTATGTGAGTGTTTCTACGACTAATGTATCTAATTTTGAAACCAAAGCGGGGTATTTCCAAAAATGGGTTCCGCGAAGTATATATGTAAATTTTGGGACGAAAAGACAATGCTTAATGATTGAATGAAGGCTGAATGAAGATTAATTTTGGCCAAACTGTTGCTTTGAAATTTTGAATTTTTGAGTCGATGAAGTTTTCAAACGATTGATCTAAGAAGGGACAACCAAGAAGGTGAAGCGATTCTTTGTTTATAATTTTGATACCCGGGGCGAGTTGTCTAAAAAGGTCGATTGTATTTTCTTTTTCCGGACAGGAATCGGTGATAAAAAGTTCGCACTTAGAGAAATTTAGCGATAGGCCAATTTTTTCCATGTCTGTGTTAATTTTTTTTAAATCTTCTCGGACGGAAATCGCTTCTCCGCCGAGGGTTCCGTCATCTAAATACCATACGTTTAATTTTGAATTTAGTTCCTTAATGATGGGATGTATAGCAAGGCTAAAAATTGCTGGGCCGAGCGGGTCGCCTTGTTGGCAACCTACAGAAGAAGCCAGAACGTCGGTTTTATATAATAATTTGGAAGGAGAACTATAACATTGCCAAAGAAATTTATATATCAGAGGAATTTTGTCTTATGTAAAATTAAATAAAGATCATGACAGGATTAACTGTACAACCACTTACGCACTATTTTAGGAAATATGACGGTATTTTACCGACCCGTATTCTTTGCCCGCGAGCTTATATACTTAACTATTGTGTATTTACAAAAAGGAAAGAACAGTTTTTTTTTATAATTGTTAATTTAATGTTTTGTTGGCCTGCCAAAAGTTGCATCCCAACAAACCACTACGTGCGTAAATAGTAGCTACTTAACATGAAAAAACTATCAAGTACCTAAGTAATGTAACCACCAGCCTCGTACTTACGTGAAACTAAACATGTCCTAACTGTATAATAAAGTGGTAAGCTCCCGAGCACCATTATTAATCAATTAGAATTAATTAGTGGTTAACTGTCGCCGCACTTCCTCGAAGGTGACAGTGATATGCAGAACATAACCAAGATGTAAAAGGCTGCCTGTCGAACTTGCTGATAGTTCTTTCATCCGAATGTGGTTCAGTATTCAGTATTCAGTATTCATTATTTATTGCGTTAAAGGACACGTCCATGCAGTAATACATAATAAACAAAATAAACAACAAACAACAACAATAATAGAATTAACAATTCGACAGTAAAACACAACAGAACTTAGAAAAATATACGAAATAGGATTACATTTAAGATAATTGTGAATGTCAGGTAAATAATACTATAATAAAGTCCGTTTAAATATACATTACAATTGCATTAAATCGGTATAAACATGTCAAAGAAGAAAAATAATAAGATATAATAACAAGGAAATTACAATAGTTGAGAGATAAGATGGAACAAATGATAGATGATTATTGGTAACAAAAATTAAATTGAGTACAAGTATCAATCAAATATCTTACCAAAGTATTCGTCCAAGTTATAGAAAGGTCTACGTATTAGGTATGATTTTAACTTCCCACTAAATTCCCTTATGCTGCTAGAGTTGTTTATGTCAATTTCGAGATGATTATAAATTTTTATGGCTATAAAGATGAAGCTTTTCTTAAAATGGGCAAAATTTGACTGAGGCAATAAGAGGTCTAAGTTACGACGTAAGGGATATCTTTCACAATATTTCGTTAATTCGTAGATGTTTTGATTTTTATATACATGAAGACAAACCTGATACAGGTATAATGCAGTAACAGTGTAAATGTTGTTTTTTATAAATAGGTGTCTATGTGTTTCAGGGAAGTAACCCTCAATAAACCTTAAACATTTCTTCTGCATTAACAAAACTTTATTCACATATGAACTATTGCCCGAACTTCAATTGCATATCGGATGATACTTTCGACATAGGAGTAATAAATCGTTCTTAATGTTAGCTTATCGCCTACTTTAGCCATTGATTTGAGAGTATAACATGCACTTCCAAGTCTTTTTACAACATAATTAACGTGATCATATCATTTTAAACATGGATCTAGTTCTACCCCAAGAAAACGGATAGAATCAGTTTTGTTAAGAGGGAGGTTCAAAACACAATCTACAGAGTTGAGTGCACGTTTAAATATCATGTAGGAACATTTGTCTTTGTTTAACGATAGGCCATTCGCGAAGAACCAATGAAATATGTCTCCCCAGCCACAATTGGTTACATGTTTTAGCCTCTCGTAACACTCCGCTCCCAAAATCAGACTTGTGTCATCAGCGTATAAATATGGTGTCCCATTGAGCACATTATCCGGTAGATCGTTTATAAAAATGATGAACAACGAAGGTCCGAGTACAGATCCCTGTGGGACGCCGCGACGTATAGTGCCTTCTGATGATTTATACATTTGCTCACATTGTGTATGATCTGAATATTTTATTTCTACAGATTGTGTACGATTGCTCAGGTAAGAAGAGAATAGATTTAACACAGAACCTCGAAGGCCGTAGTACTCTAATTTGTAAAGTAGAATGTCATGATCAACGTAGTCAAAGGCTTTGCTTAGGTCACAGAATATTCCTGCGCATTTTAAACCGTCATTTAGATGGTTAACAATTTCCGTGGTAAGCCCGGTTATTGCCGTGGTAGTGTTTTTACCTTTCCGGAATCCAAATTGCTTTGTAGATATGTAGTCATTTACATTCATATGGCTTTGCAGACGTTCAGCTAAACATTTTTCTAGAATCTTTGTCAGAACTGACAGCAAGGAAATTGGTCTATAGTTGTTAATTTTTGTGGTAGCACATTTTTTATAGACTGGGACTACTTTCGCATGTTTGAGTGCTTCAGGGAAGACTCCCCTATTTATGTGTTCATTGAATATATGGCAAATAGGTATACATAGAATGTCGATATTATTTTTTATTATAGATGTATGCAGTTCATCAGGTCCACATGAGTTACTATTTTTTAATTTTTTAGTAATTTTTATAATTTCAAGTTCATGGACAGTCTTTATAAACGGCGTTTATAACGTTATTAATGCGTTTCTTTTTTAGTAAATCTTTAAAATCGTCAATTTTGCCAGTATTATTAGAATTAGAATTATCACCAACACTCAGAAAAAAAAAATTGAATAAATTAGCTATAGTTTTAGGATCACTAATAATTTCATCACCATGCTCTATTTTCCATGATACGCCTTTATGGATGGTCAATTTACCTGTATTTTCCTTAACTAGGTTCCATACAGCTTTGGATTTATTCCTTGCCTCTTTAATAGTATTTGCAGCATGGAGTCGTTTCGCGGTGATAAAAACTTTTTTTAGAAAAGTTTTTTAAAAACTTTTTTTGGTAAAATTTGTTTCCATTTGAATAATTTATTGATTAATTTCACACATTTGTCCGCAACTTCGTCTACGAGAGCTCCTGTATCAAGTAGCAGTAGCAGCCAATTTCATCTGTTTGCGGAATGATTTTCGAAAAGTATGTTATGTTTTATTCTATATCGTACACAATCTCAGCGTGTCTCATGTAGAACCGTTCTGCCGTTTTTGCGTGATTGAGTAACAAACTTACAGGCATCCAAACTTTTACATTTGTACACATATCATTTTCAAACAATCGTAAAGCGAGCATAAACTTTCCATTAAAATAAATAGCTTGCAAATGGCAATGAGCGTTATGGATATGGACGATACTTGCTTTAAATTTTAAATACGGCGCGAAACGAAACTTAACCTTGAAATATGAATAAATGATAAGTCTACCAAAATGTTTCAGCTCGAAGTCAATCAACCCATTCAAGAGGCTAGGGAGGAAAATGCTGCTACACGCTACGGCGTAGCACACGTAGCTTGCTGGGTCTTGAAGGGGTTAAACACACCATTGTTATCATCATCGGTGGGAACATGCCTCTATTCATGGATGAGAGAGGAGATAATAAGCAGTGGTCCACACACTGGTAAAACTATAGTAAAAAATAAATAAAAATTAAATTAAATTTGAACTGTTTATTTCAATTTGTGTTTTTAGTAAGTAGTAGTAAGTATTCTTGGTTATCCATAGCACACAGCCGTCCATTCTTATACTCGCCGCTTCCTTATTGTGACACAGGATGTAAAAATTACTAGCGGCGGCGGCGCTTCTAATGTTGTCTATGCCAGGCTTTATTATCCCATCGATATTCATGTGCTTGTCTATGCTCTTAAGTGTAGCGAGAACATTTGTGTCTTTTAGACCTGGATCACACTGTCAATATCCGCGGGCCGCGCCGGTGTGATTCAGGCCTTTTTGTCCATGTTACATAAACATGGACAATAAGGCCTGAATCACATGTTTACGGAGGTTGTCTAATCCCAATAAGGTCTAGTTTTCCTTGGACGGTCAGATGACAGTCGTTTTTGTAAAATGAGTGCCCACGCCAAATCTTGGTATTAGTGGTGAAAAAGCGGATCACGTGCTCGTTTGAACACAACCGGGAAAAACGCTATGATAGGAGGAAGATGTTTATGTTTACGGAGTTTGCTTGTAAATGGTAAAGCTTGCACACATCGTAGATTAAATAAATAAATATTTGGGGACAATCTTACACAAATCGATCTAGTCCGCAACCTAAGCAAAGCTTAACTATGGATACTAGACGACGATAAACATACCTATATAGATAAATAAATACTTAAATACATAGAACGCATCTATATAACGCAATATTCGTGCTCATCACACAAATAAATGCCCTTACCCGGATTCGAACCCGGGACCCTCCGGCTTTGTAGGCAGGGTCACTACCAACTAGTCTACGGAGGTCATCAAAGCTCATTATAATAAAGTGATTATTATAATAAACTGAAGATTTATGTCTAACCATAATGCTTCATGGAAATCGAAGAACGAAGAACGTACTATCGACAACACAGCTAACTGACCATCGGTGCACCTTAAGTGCATTGTAATAAGGTTCTATATAAATACAGGATGGTCAGTTAACAGTGTTGTCGTTTGTACAATAACTACAGAACGCATCTGCCGTTTCTTAATTTTTAAAAACTAATTTCATAATAGGTAATCAAAATGCACATAAACAAAGGCGTTAGTCTTTCTTTGCTGTATAATATAAATCTGTACCCTCATAATAGTTATTTACGATACAAGTGCCAAAAATAGGAAATTCACAACGAGTGGTGATAAATTAAAACACGACCGCACTGCTTATGTGCCACTCGGTTGCAAAATAATTGCCATCTTGTGCGTAAACACTGGTTACGCTCAATATTTTACTTTAGAATCCATTGTAGTATCTTTCGCTTCATTCAGGACTCAATTCAATATAACGCCCTCGCCGTAAATATATCACTGCTCCCTTGAGACACAATCTACTATTTGAACTCAAACTTAGATTCCGAGAATGACAATCAACGTGTTTTACCGCGTAATGCTCTCTAATGTCCGAAAGTTCAGAGGTCCACCGTTTTTTGGCAATCTTCGTTTCCTCTCGGCCTCACGCGAGATAATTTAGAACAGATTAGCAACAGCTGATGTATTTTAAAAGACGGGTCTACGGAACGGTGTTCTCGATGGCAAGTAGACAAATTAACTGACTGTCGGGTCAGTTGGGTCACGCATATTGTTTACTTCTCATTTTTATAATTGACGAAGTCTTTAGCCTACACGTGACCGTGCCTACGAAGCTAAAGGCCTTGGGTTCGAATCCTGGTAAGGGCATTTATTTGTGTGATGAGCACGAATATTTTTTCCTAAGTCATGGATGTTTTCTATGTATTTAAGTATTTATTTATTTATATAAGTAAGTATCGTCGTCTAGTACCCATAGTACAAGCTTGTTGCTGAGTTAGGGTAGGGACTAAAATCTTTTAGGTTTATTGTAAAATAGACCGAAAAAAAAAATACACGAAAAGCACACCAAATTCCAAATTCACGACTAACAGTGGCAACAAATAAGCACATGGCCTATTTAACGCCACAGTTATATATAGATGATATGAGGATTCCTGTTGACAAGAAGACAACACAGTTAAGGACGCTACCACACCCTCAGACCAACAAAAAACTTTTTTCTTGGTCTGACAATCACACCATTGGCTCAAATAAGCTGACGCAACGAAAACACAGCATAATGTCTTAAGAAAACGTGCGTATACGCAGCGTTACGCACCGTGGTGGTCTCTCTGACTTCCGAATCCCGAATCCTGGGCTGTTATTATTTACGCGCATATGCGTCTCACTGCACCCCTCACTCTAAACGAGCCTAGCCCTCAGCCCCGCTATCCTGTAACTTGTTTTAAGCTCACCCAAAAATATATCTTGACGCCGTGATTCGTAGTAACTAAGCGTAGGTAGAGGTATAACTTGTGCCTGTGACGGTGGAGTGATGAGCGCGTAAAGAATAACAGCCCTGCCTACGCTTGGTTTACCGAATCATGGCGTCAAAGACATATTTGTGGGTGAGCGTTGAAAGCGGGGCTGACCCCCTAGCACACTAAGTTTTATGTCGGAAATAAAGCATTTGTCCCTCTCGCACTCGCATATTTGCCAGAAAGGGACGAATGCTTTATGTCCGACATGAAACTTAGTGTGCTAGGGGGTCTGGTCAAATGGCTCCCCGCCAAAACGATAAAGTACAACAAAGTCAGATTTTACTCTCCAAGCCATACGATATTTTGCTAACTGCTCAATATAATTATATTAAAGAACCAGCCTAACCAGATATCCAATTACAAGTTAAGCCTTCACTAAATCTTAATTTAATGATAACACATACACGGGACTAACCAGACGTATCAGTATGATTTAGAGTGTACAACAAATTGAAATTTAATGCGGGGATCATTTTCTTGTGAATTCACATTTAATTGATGTTACGCAAAAAACACCGTGTGAGCCAGGATGTTCGATTTACAGCTTACTTTACTTCTAACGGATATACAATTCTTGCTTATCTATGATGATTCGTCTACCTATGCTGGTGGCAAAAAGCATATGTCCTGCTAACCATCAAGCGGACACCGTAGTTGGTAAGCAGACACCGTAGTCTATGGACACTTGCGCCGGCAGAATATCCACAAGCGCGTGGCCGACTCTTTTTTCATTTGAGGATTCGTAGTGTGAACGTGTGTAGAAGTGAACAGATACAGGGCCCTCTAAAATGTCGGTCAGCTTAAATAATCTAAACTATATACCGTAAACCGGGGTTACTTTAGGAAAAATGGGGCTATTTTGATAAATAAATAAATAAATATTAGGGGACAATCTTACACAAATCGACCTAGCCCCAAACTAAGCAAAGCTTGTACTATGGGTACTAGACGACGATAAACATACTTATATATATAAATAAATACTTAAATACATAGAAAACATCCATGACTCAGGAACAAATATTCGTGCTCATCACACAAATAAATGCCCTTACCGGGATTCGAACCCGGGACCTCTTGCTTCGTACGCAAGGTCACTACCAACTAGGAAATTAAGAAGATTTAATCGAGTAAACAGCAAGATAGAATGCTATTCTATTCACTGCCACAGTTCACCCATAAGTAAAAACCATGATTTCGGAGAAAAACCTATTTGATCAGTCGCCCCCCGTATCAAAGTAACCCCAAGATATATATGTAAAGCCCGATTGATACTTATCTGATTTGATGCTCTCTGATGCACTCTGACGCATGACGGCATGACACAAGAGGAGCGCATCAGATGATCTGAATCTAACCTTGTTAAATTTATGAAACCGATATCGCTCTTTCGCGTGTCGTGTCATTGGTAGGAGCCGGAATTCGAACCCACGACCGCCGCTCGACAGCTGTATCCCTTAACCACTAGGTCACTCAGCCTGATACAAATGAATACAATGTTGTTAAGTATTCGAGGCTTCAATTAACTGTAACCATGTTTGGCTCACGCACGGCTCTTCGATGGGTTTGCAATGTTAACACACCCCGGTTCAATTATAGTATCTGTGGCGATACAGATTGGTGGATTGCATCTATCTAGAGCGCAGGATTCAGTCACGTTTGGAGCGATAGCAACTACAAACGGAGTTGAAAAGTTCCGACATTTTCATTTCAAAGTTCAATAACTCAAAAACGGCTGAACCGATTTTGTTGAAACGTGGCTAAGAACGGTATCGATCACGACAGCTTTCGGACAAAAGAACCGCATTGAAATCGGCCCATTCGTTTAGTCGCTACGATGCCACACAGACAGGCGTCAAACTTATAACACCCCTCTTCTTGGGTCGAGGGTTAATAAGGGCCGGAATCAATCAGAAGATAAACATAGGAGGCCATAACAGCCTCTTAATCAAATTCGGAGTAGCCCAACCCTCTGTAGGATAATTACGTATCTCTTCGTGCGTTAAGGAAAATCAACTGTCATTTTCACTTTCGAAAAATTACAGTGTCAATTGTCGTGACCTGTGTGCGTGCCAGCAATGAAAATAATAACAGGATAGAAAAGTAAATAATTTGTTTCACAACATAACTTTCCGACTTCGTCAAATTGCTGTACTTTTTCGTATTACGGCGAATCTTGAATTCTTGATCCCTATGACAGCTGTCCTCTACAATTTATAACCTTATAACTTTTTTTTTGAGATGACAGCTGTCTTTGTGATCAAGATTTGCCGTGATACATATACCTGTTAATAAATGTTGAATTTTGTACATTTTGTATCGTTATGTAATAAAAGATGGTCTTGAGATCTTCAGTAGTTTATTTATTAAATATTTCGTATTCTTAAAGTGTATCAGGTTGCGTGCGTTCGCTACAAGGGGTTGAGTAGCAGAGAGGACTGTCAATGTGACAGTTTGTAGTCGATGACTAGGCTGTGTTTAGATACTACAATACACATATCTAGTACATAAGTATACTATTTTAGTCTTAAAAATAAGATTATCTAGAATTCCATGTGTATAAATGGAAAAGGATACCTACGAGCACGTCATAAGCGGCTAACTCCCAGATTTGCTACAAATTGCCATAATAAATATCTATATATGTAAAGCAGTGAGTAATCACAGTCGTTTTTTGCGGACCGTACCGAGGCGTGGCGGACCCACTGTGGGAATGTCTGCTCGTGAATCGCCCGTGGCTTATGACAATTTGCATTTTTTTACCGACTGTACCGATGGAATCGCTTAGGAAGATCCAAGTTACGAGACACAAGTTAGAAGCTCCAGGCTTTAAGTGCATGAATTCAGACAAATTTTATTTAACCGTATGGCGATCTGTAGAATAGGCTTCGAACTAGGCTAATATCCAAGTGATATTTTTATGCGCCTATTTCGCCGGAAGCGTCGCTCATTTAGCTCCACCCAGGGGACACGTGCAGGGTTATGGTAGGTAAATACTGCGGACGCGAGCAATAGATTATTACACAATTCGTCTGCAATCCAAACGGCAAGAAACGCGGCTGTCCTTTAGAGGACTGTAGCCACCAACGTAGATGCGGCAATCCATATTCGCTGTTTTGGCCTTCTGGCCGCATTGTCCACGCCGAGCATCAGCTGGGTCGTTTCGACTTTTCCGTGAAACGAAACGTAACCGTTTTTTTAAATCACACAACTGTTTTGAAAAACAGTTCCAAAAATAACTAGTTTCTCCGTGCGTTGCCGCCGTCGCCGGTCGCAAACGAAGTGAAACGAAACGGTTCGAGTTGCGTTTTCACGTTTTGCATTGCAACCGGTGCGTGCGACTGTCGCCTTCTACTCGTAGCTCCTCGTCATCGTTTTCCTTTACTGTACGAGAAACTGTTTTTGAAAACGCTTACGGGAAAAAACGCCCAGCTCTACTGGGCTTGTGGCAAGTCCATTTATAAAACTTTTTATTACATTCCTTCCATTTTTATATACTTATAAAGATATATATACTATACAAAAATCTTTGACCGTTAGCGTATTTCGAGGAGCAGTGTGTTCGCTCATTTCCATTCCTTTTTTTTGTAGGAACCTGAGACTCCGGGCTTAATCTGTATATAAACCCAGTTTTCCTTTGCCTTGCGCCTCACACGGCCCGAGGCTGCCTCGCTCGGCTTTCTTTCGTCGATGTACACTAATCGCCAGCTTCGCGTGCGCCCGCGCTGGTACTGTTACGTGATCTACTGTCCGCTCTGGCACTTGCTGCTCATTAAACAAATAATTACAGGGAATAGGAAGGCTCACGGTATCTGTGTGTTAGACAACTTAATCTGGAGAGACTTATAATAGAGGGTCAAAAAAATGGTCAATTGTGTACTTATAAATAAATAAATAAATATAAAGGGACAATCTTACACAAATCGACCTAGTCCTATAGTAAGCTCAGTAAGGCTTGTGTTATGGGTACTAGACGACGATATATATAATAGATATAAATACTTAAATACATAGAAAAACATCCATGACTCAGAAACAAATATTTATGCTCATCACACAAATATTTGCCCTTACCGGGATTCGAACCCAGGACCTTCAGCTTCGTAGGCAGCGTCACTACCCACTAGGCTAACCGGTCGTCAAACTCGTCGGACTTATATACTCTTTGTGACCTGTATGCCAAACTTTTCCATCGGCCAGGTGAAATTCAATGTTACGCCAATGTCATAAAGAATGTACCTACAGGGAAAACCTTTCTTGCTTCATCTGTATCAAGTATGATATTTAGGGCCAAAGGTTACACGAACTGAAAAACACCTGAAAGTCATTAGATCTTTTAGCGTTTGAAAACGCTAAAAGATCTAATGTACAATAACGACCTGAAGAAGTTTTCAATTCAATCCAATAAAAAATAATTTATTTCAGACCATGTTCATAGTGTTAGTATACATTTACCTACTTATCCTAAGTTAGTTAAATCTATACTAATATTATAAATGCGAAAGTGTGTGTCTGTTTATCTGTCTGTCTGTTTCCATTTCACGCTTAAACCGCTGAACCGATTGAGATGAAATTTGATATGGAGATAGCTTGAATCCCGGGGAAGGACATAGGATGGTTTTTATCCCGGAAATCATCCCCTGAGGGGGTGAAATGAGGAATGAAAGTTGGTATCAAGCTACGATATAGACGAGTTCCACGCGGACGGAGTCGCGGGCAGAAGCTAGTATCTTATAATTATACAGATCCTCTGGACACCGAGTCCCAGTGTTGCCACAAAGCGCAGACAGGAGAAGAAGTAACAGCCCACGAGGCTATTGGTCTGCATTATTTGGGATATTCGACAATCCATAGATTCCATAGTACTTTTAACTAACTATCACCCACGAAAAAAGAGATTTAATCAATGTTCGAAAAGTCATTTCCGTAGAATAAGTATTTTCTTTGATGATAAATGATGACATGGCACGTAGATTCGATGGCCGTTGGGGCGGAAAGGTTCTCGAGTGGCGTCCACGTACCGGAAGGCGCGGCGTGGGTAGGCCCACAAGGTGGACTGATGACCTGGTGAAGGTTGCTGGAGTCCGCTGGATGCGGGTGGCGCGGGACCGGTCACTTTGGCACTCTTTGGGGCCTATGTCCAGCAGTGGACGTCTTTCGGCTGATATGATGATGATGATGATATGGCTAATAGCAATTTCTTTTTCGCGTACAGTATTTTATTTGATACTAGCTGATGCCCGCAGCTTCACCCGTGTGGTTATAGGGAAATGTATCATATTGAATTTTCCCGTGGGAATTAGATGTTTTCCTGGTGAAAAAAGTAGCCTATGTCACTCTCCAGCTTCTAAACTATATCCATACAAAAAATAACATCAATACGACGCTCCTTTGCGACGTGAAAGAAGGAAAAACACACACACACACTTTCGCATTTATAATATTAGTAAGGATTATCCACCAGCTCTTCTGAAATGAAGGAAAGTATAGTTACTTTCCTTCCGTCACTAGACTTCACTTAGAAGTCTAGTGACGGATGTTTCCATCAACTCGCACGGAATGACTAGGTCGCTGCATCATTCCATCTCCCAAGGGCGAGAATAGAAAGTGTCCAGTAAAGAGACTTACAAAGTAGCTGATGATGGTTTCTTAGAATAAGCACAGGAATCAATGAGGGACTTTGCAGACTGCGTTTATATCACGCGCCGTCGACGCGCGTTTGTGCCAAAATGCAGTGATAAACCTCAGACCAAGAAAAAAGACAGACGGAGCGTTACGAACAATCAAGTGAAGCCAAACCACATACAAACAAAACCAAGCTACATCAAGTTTAGCACACGCTCACGCACACATATACAAACAAAATTGCACAAAACTCTTCAGCACGTGTCGCAATGCTGTCACATTTGTTTCGAGTTTTGTGAGATTTAATTTGTTTAGCGTGTGCTAAACTTATGGGGCTTGGTTGAAAACCGGTTGGCTTCACTAGACTGTTCGTAGCGCTCCGTCTGTCTTTTTTTCTTGGTCTGAGTGATAAACACGCAATCTGCATAGGCCTTGAGGGCTGCATCAAAAACAACTGTCAAACTTCTCGTACAACTAGATTTTAGGCGTAACTTATAATTAGGTACCGACGACGGTTCGAAGCAGCCAAGCCTGGACGCAGACAAATATGTGACGTTACTTATTAAGGCGGTGCATTGGAAATTATCGCGTGCTTTGAAACGCCGTTCTGACTAGATTAAGAAACAATATGGTCTGATTTTCGGATATATGATTCTTGACTATATGATTGTTTTTCTGATTTTACGGATACATGATTGCTTAAAAATGTCCTCGATAGAAAATTTCCAAAGTTGGGTCTGTATTTTCCTTTTTTACTCAGCCTACTCAAACGATACATTATTTTACGACACAATCAAGTTAATAGTATTGTATTTAATCTCATCTAAAATCTCACTTTACGAAATTTAAATAAAACTTCTCTAAGTTAGGTATGTATCGAAATTTGTCCAAAAAGCCATTTCCGAAGAGTGTTCCATCTCTTTTTCTCGTGCGCGGAAGGCATAAGCGTGTCTTTGTCTAGGGGGCGTGTTCGACTCGAATCGAGGCATCCCCTTAACCAAATAGGAGTCAGTCAACACGAGTCGATGATCTAACAACGCCATCGTACTCGGCATGATCAAACATACAAATTATCATAATAACGCACTCCAAAAGTTACCAAGATGGCCGCTGTAAATGACAAAATAAATAAAAATTTTGGACATCGATGATCATTGAGCAAACAAGTGTCAGTGACCATTTCACACGTCAGATGATGATAAGGATTTAGCGCAAAATTATACGTAAAAAGTCATTCGTTTATCGTCTTGATAATTATTAAAATTCACCTAACCTTAGAGGAACTAGGTGAGGTGCTTGCATGGAGGTCGGAGATACTACTCATAGGAGGAGGACAGGACGGCCTCCTGTGGCCAAAAAGAGAGAGAAGAGACTCACTTTATCCGTGTGTCCTTTTCCAATGTAGGTAACTACTATACATATACGTATACACGGTGATTTTTAATCCGTGATCAGGAGTCGAAAAATATAAAGAGCACAACACTGTTTAGTTAATTAAATTTGACTATAAATGTTAATACTAATATCGCCTAAATATTTATGGTCACCCAATATTTCCCGAAGAATACATACCTACGTCAAATTTCGGCGCTATGGCGGGAAATCTGGCAGGTCTTACCTCAATAAACTCTAACAGTTACTTGTCATGCTTGACAGTTTATTAGTTATTACTCTTTATTTAATAATTAAACACAAGGTTGGTTTATGAAACCTTTTTTCAAGGATTTTTGTTTGGGTACAGATTTAAAGTAACCTTAGGGTGACAATGCTTTTTTTTCATAAGTAATTCCTAATAGGGAATATTACTCAAAACTCTGCGTAGGGTAGGGGGCGACACTAGCACATACAGTGTAAACAAAGCACCGTGACACATCATGTCATATGTCATATTTATTGGTATCAAATAATTCGTGCAACCAAATACGCAGCAATGATGCATTATTGTATTGTATAAAAAATTATCTTCTCTATTATGTTATATTTATTTGAATACCTACAGAGCTTTGAAGGACTGGTCAAAAAACTGTTTACGGTATGTGCTAGTGCTGCACTCTGGCGGCAGAACATTACAGAAATACTCCCTATTCAGTTTCGTCAAGAAAAAAAATAGTTTCTGTCAAAAATTTCATTTTTGGTACAAGCTTTTATTGCCGACTGTACTTTTCTGTATACCATCATCAACTGCTCATTGAGACGATTCTAACGAGCCCAAACTCGATGGGGTTATGTGGTTTTATTACGGAGTTCCTATGGCCACCTTGTCTACATCATCAGATCAGCTCGATGGTACCATAATATTGAATTGTCATCCAAACTATACTTATACCCAAAATTTCAGCTCAATCGGTCATCGGAAAGTGGGTCAAATTTAACTTGTAAGATTTGACGGACAACTTACAAACTTACATACGAACAAGTCAAGTTAATATAAAGCTTGTAATAAGGTTGTTTTGCGAGTCTTTGGCATCATATATGTACTAAATTTTAAAAATTAAGAAAGGAAAGAAAACGCAAGTAAATATGTTTATTTAGCATTTATATCCTACTTAATATTATAAATGCGAAAGTTTAGATGTTTGGATGTTTGGATGTTTGTTACTCAATCACCGAACCGATTTGAATGAAATTTTGCACGAAGATAGTTTATAGCCTGGATTAAAATATAGGATAGTTTTTATCCCGGCTCCACGCGGACGAAGTCGCGGGCGGAAGCTAGTAAGAAATACAAGACACAAGAATTGTTGGAAGTTGGTCTGATCACAAATTAAATATCACCGGGTATTTTCTTATATTTAATTTATTGCAAGACAATTACCTAACTTAGGCAAGCGTTCCAAGATAAGAACCAACAGAACATTTTCACAAAATGGATCTGACGTCTCGTAACTTTACTAATCCCCGTTACTCATAATGACTTTAATAGCCTTTCTAATGCCCCAACATCTTTATAGCCCGCAGCCATAGTCGCGCCGTAAATTTACTGGAGAAATCAATATCACAACACCTAAAATATTGTCCAAGCAACCTGTAATCAAAGAGCGAGTGACCTATGTGAACTTTACTAAAACATAACATAATTACACCGCGTACAACGCCGCTCTACTAACAATGAAGCTCAGTCGTGTGACACCAAGCGCGCAATGTATACGATATGATTGATTGATATGCGCGTTTTTTTTTGTTTTTTCTCGGTGCGGGGTGGATGAAACTCGTGAGAACGGCCCGTGGCGACATGCAGTACGCATATGAGGTCTTTGTATTCAGAACGCTGGTTCCGACAACTGGCCTTAAGCTAACCACTATAAGGATGACCACGGGTCAAGCAAAGTTGTTACAATCGCGATGTCAAGTTATACTGGGATCGAGTTCGCGATGAAGGAGGTTTTAAGAATGGGGCTCTCCTTAGTTTTTTCTGATCCATCACGTGGTAATTGTCTTGTACGTGAAAGGGCATAATGTACGCTTGGATTGGTTGAGATGGAAAAGTACCAGTAATTTGAGTTGATATACTGTGCTGGAGGCTTTTTGTGCAACGCAGCACGTCTATCATGGAACGGCCGCGACATACTCTCGATTTTTCTCGCACTATCCCTCGTGTTCTAAGTGTCTAATAACTTAATAAGAGAGAGACGGATAGTACGAGACAAATCGAGAGAGCTCGCGCGCCGTCGCGTGATAGCCGTGCTGGTGTTTCAATTCCATGGTTCCTTGATTATGCCCTAAATACTTTTAACGTCAAAGATATTGGATACACGGTATTAACAGGTTGTTGTACCAGAAATTACTAATAAAAAAAAACGCTATTTTCTCTTATTTCAGTAATAAGACAATTTCCCGTCCTATCGCAAATGAAAGACGACTTGGAGCGTTACGGAAAGTAAAAAAGATAAAAGATTTTTGTCGGATGAGACCTTGACCATATTGCAAGTTTCATCGAAATCTTTAGACCCGTTTTCGAGAACGTGAATACAATACAGCAGCTGTAGGAATACCACGACTGGCTATCGAAAACACTTATTACGATACTATTCTCGACAGCGAATAAACGCGCTTCGAATAGATTTTGATTGTCACAAATTAAACGGCTCGAATCCGTCAAATTTGTATCTCATGGTACCGACATTTCCCGGCAACAACTACAAAACGTTAGTCGCTAACGTTTAGTTTTCGATGCGTAATTTAACGTTGTGCTCGTACAAACGACAACACTGTTAACTGACCATCCTGTGTTTATATAGAACCTTATTACAATGCACTTGAAGTGCACCGATGGTCAGTTAGCTGTGTTGTCGATATACTACAACATCGGTACCATGTGTCACAAATTAGACAGACGATATCGAGAAATAACGTATCGACTGTAGTAAACTATTTCACTTGCAAATAAGCGCGCGATAACTTATTATTATGTCAAGAGATACCGTACAAAAATAAGGGTTTACTTCGCGGGCGGATACATACTTTTGAGATAAAGCTTTGAGATAATTACATGTTTTTGTGTGTGGCTAGGACATCCGTCACGTTCTGACTAGTGTGCGTATACGCGCCTATCGAGTAAACTGTACGAACTATCGAGTTAATGATTGCGACTATAAGTGACTCATAATACAAATTATTTTTTTTATTCTATAAGTGACCGCCAGGGGCGGTGTATAGATTCTCCATACTAATAATTTACGCAGTCGCTAGCAGCTAAAGTAAACGCGACTCATACTAATGCTACTGAACAACAAATCGTATTCATGTGAAACTGACCAGGTAATTAAAGAAAAGTATCAACCAAAGTATTACGAGTAATACCATTTATTAACCGCCATTAGAACAAAATATCGGTGTTCTAGCTTTCTCGCAACGTACCGAAACTTTAAGATTTACAATTTAACTAGCCCACAATATGACCAAGCAGTACATTGACTGCACTCCATCAATCTGTTTTCTTTTTATTAAAACAGCGCTCATTTGATCTTTAAATGATACTTAGATAAAACGTAAGTATAATTTTTGTCCACTGCTGACCCCGTATCATGGTCGGCCTTATCACGCGATAAGTGACAAGATAGAGCGTCCGTCTCGTTCTATTGAACGGTGTCAGCCAGTGACGAACGCTCTATCTTGTCACTTATCGAGTGATAAGGCCGTCAATGCTACGGGGTCTGGACATAGGCCTCCCTCAAAGTGCGCCACAATGACCGGTCCTGCACCATCCGCAGCCAATGGACTCCCGCGACCTTTATCCACGTGGACGTCTTTCGGCTGATATGATGATGATGATGATAACTTTTGTATTCTGTGAATGTTTTGGGCACGTTACAAATCTTGTATGAATAGTAAAGACATACAAGAAAATAACAAGAAAGGTGTAGGGGGAAGTCCCTTAACGCCGGACGGCACCTAGTAGTAGCGCGGGGGGAAAAGGGAGGCCCCTTTTACTTGTCCTTGAATCGCTCGCGTTATTGGTTATCGAGATAGTACGAGTGTCCGGCACTAGGTGCCGTCCAGCGTTAAGGGACTTCTCCTTAATACAATGTTTGCCTTCTGAAAGGAGCTTTTTATTAAATGTAGGATAAGACATTGCTGCTGAAACATTGAGTGGCGAGACGACAAGAGTGAGCGGCGAGGGAAGCGTAGCGAATATATATATATATAGCATTAATATGGAGGGGGGGTTAGCGGACGGACGGACGGACGGAGACGGTAAACGTAACTACGTCGCGGCGCCTCGCCGCTGAAATAAAAACTTATTTTTACAAACATTACCGCAATTTGAAGAATTAATCTAAATTATAGTAAACGGCCCAATGTTATAATAATAGCTAATAGTTGACACCTATCGTTCACCTCAGTCGTTCAGTGTTAAGCCTAAACTAAGTTCATCTTTCGTCAAATTTTTATGCATTGATTAGCTAAAATACTGCTTCGACTTCGTAATATTTATATTGTGGCTAGACAGCTCCCAGCGCGAGTTACGCGCAACCGTTAACTACCGACTTTTGTCGATAACTATCGTTTTTTATCGATAATGTATAGATAATCGATAGGTCGTGATTTGTGTTTCCGCTATCGTTTTGTGTGCTACTCAGGTGGTTATTTCACTGAGCTAAGTCGTTATTAAGTGTTTATTTATCGAATTTGAGATTGCTAAATTGTCGGAGCTATGATTAAATAATTTATCCTCCTTAGGCCCATGGTCCTACTCATAGGACTTTTCTGTCGAAGGAATTTAAATTTTATTCAACTAAAATAGAGTTGCATTTGTTTTGTTTCGGGCACTTTTTAAAACAAACGAAAGTCAACTCTATTTCCAACACAACGCGATTCCAATTTCAATGCCTTTTTGTATTGTATGCTGGGCCTTAGGAGGATATATTACTTATACGAATTCGAAATATATTTCTTAAACACTAATGTCTTAGTCATAAATAGGTAATGTATGAGATTCGTCCAGCGATTAGAAAGACTATTCATTTATTTATTTAAACTTTATTGCACAGATAATAAGTACAAATGGCGGACTTAATGCCTTAAGGCATTCTCTACCAGTCAACCGCAGGGTTAAACATGAAAGCTAGGTGCAGGAAGTTGACCAAGAAAAACACAAATGAAAAGGATAAGTAAGCTAACGAAAAAAGAGGTCACGGCGGCGGTCTAAACAACTTCGGGATCCACTGCCTTACAGACGCTAAATTTAACGATTTCTCGGATCTATAGTTTAAGTTTAGACCCGCGACCCCTTGTAATTTTGACAACCAATCCCTCCGCATTTGGCATTCCTAACGTAAACATTGTAAGTAAGTACCCCGTTACGCAGTCGATTTTGTCAACACACCCATTGTGATCGCTGATTACGGGGTTCGGGCTAGGGTTCCCACGGGTGGCACCCACTCGTCACTCGACTTCTGTTCGCCGGAGAGTAAAGGGTCGTACGGCGAGAATCGAGAAATTGGTCAATACAATACAAATACACAAGCCAAACAGTTACAAAGAGAAACAAAACATCAACATGTTGTTGTTTTGTTTCTCATTGTAGCGATCTCTTACAAATAACCTTTGGGTATCAGAGAAAGTAGGAGGTATGCTGTGATCTTATGGACTAAAAGGTTGGGTAACGTTTTGTGGGCTCGGACTTTCCGAATAACAAATGATAACAAAAAATAGTTCAATTCGCTACTGCATTAATTATCAAAACCATAAAAATGACCATAGAATAGTGTTTCTTATTTATTACTAGCTTCTGCCCGCGACTTTGTCTGCGTGGATTCGGGATAAAAACTATCCTATATTTTAATCCAGGCTATAAACTATCTTCGTGCAAAATTTCATTCAAATCGGTTCAGCCGTTTAAGCGTGATTGAGTAACAAACATCCAAACATCTAAACTTTCGCATTTATAATATTAAGTAGGATAAACAGTTTTGTCAAAGACACGCGATAATCTATCAGCACGGCTATCACAACACGGCGCGCGAGCTCTCTCAATTTTTCTCGCACTTGCGTCTCTCTCTTATTAGAACAACTTAGAACAAGAGGCATAGTGCGAGAAAAATCGAGAGTATGTCGCGGCCGTCTCGTGATAGCCGTGCTGATGGCATTCAATCATACGGCCTGCCTGATGGTAAGCAGACACCGTGGCCTAAGAACGATTGCGACACCAGCAGAATCACAAGCGCGCTGCCGACCCTTTAATGATTTGAGGGTGCGTCGTGTTGACAGCTAGAGATCCTCCTCAGGAGCTCTGGCGACCTTACTCACCACCAGGAACACAACACCAAATAACCACAAAGCAAGTACCTAGTTGTATTATTATGGCTGCGGTCAATCCTACTAATATTATAAATGCGAAAGTTTGTTCGGATGTTTAGATGTTTGTTACTCAATCACGCTGAAACGGCTAAACCGATTTGTATGAAAATTTGCATAAATATAGTTTATAGCCTGGATTAAAATACAGGATAGTTTTTATACCGGGTTCCCACAGACGAAGTCGCGGGCGGAAGCTAGTGATAGAATATAAAAAGTGCTAGATCTTTGTCTATACGAAATTCCGTGTTTAAAAATGGCCACCAAATCTGACAGCTTAGACACGTTTCTACGTTTCCATTGACGACACGAAACTGAGGCAAGTGGATGCAATTGACTCAGCATTAGTGTGCCACTTCTGGAGCGCTGAGCCCTGCCTCTCCAGTGTCCAAGAAGATCGCGATCGTAAAAAGTGAATTTCTAAGTTACCCACTTGTCCCATGCCGTGGGTCAGTAAAAGACTTGTGCTGTTAAAAATGTAACAGGTACTTCTCAAATAGGATCCATTTCCAATGATGGCGTGCACAGCGACGTAATCTCCTTGATGCTGGCTGGTATTTTTTTTGGGTTCTGTCTCAGTCAATCTTATAATCAAACAGAAACATCCAGTAAGTCGATTCAGGGTGAGGGAATTCTAAAAACAAAATACGTGAGGGCCTGGAATACTTTATATCAGCTCTAAATTTTTGTGGAATAGATTGACAAGGTTTTGCATATACTATTTTTTATTTTATTATATTTTATTATTTATTAAAAACACACTGGAAAATATTGGTTAAGATGACAGCTTACCATCAGGTGCATTGTCTGCTTGTATCTTACAGGTTTCAAAAAAAAACTAGAGAAGAAAGAAAATAAACTAGAAATATTAGAGTAAAAGGATCAAGATGTGCTGGACCGCGTACGCGCCCACGCTAGCGCTTCAACGCGTCTTTATGCGCGCACGCATCCACAAACAAACTCACCATCCTGATGTATACTCGCCACCGTTGGTCAGAGGTCAAACCGTTTATAAGACACTTATTCGATTTTGACAAGTTTCACCGTGATACTGATGTCACTGAGATACCATTCAGAGACAATTATTTAGGTATAGTCGAGTTCGAAAATATGTACGCGGACAAAGTGGCAAGAAATATGTGTACTCGACTTTATTATTAAGGGTGGTTCAGATATGCCTGAACCTTTGGTAACGTACAAATATTTATGTACTCTACCGTACATACATACCAATAAAGTGTGATTTTTGTTCCCTTTTCAAAATATTTAAGCCATCCACGTAAGATTTAATTTTACCTGGCTCGTGGAGACATTTTTTTCACTATACTTTTCACTCCGAATGAAACGGTTAGAGACACCACAGACATAAGTACTTTATTTCATTGACTATTTCATTTCGATTTCAATTCATTCACCGATTAGTCTAGAGAAAAATAACTCGTCGCTCCCTATAAGAAACTTTTTACCCGCCTGCCGAAGGAGAGGAGGGTTATGTCTTTCGAGCGTATATACTTATGTATGTGACCTTATTCTTTGGCACGCCCTGCAGCCTAAAAAAAATTCGACATATGAGGTGTCGTTGGATTCCTCTTGATCGTGGGAGTGACATAGGCTATAAAATTTGAAAAAAAGCAGTGGCGTTTTTTGAAAAATCTTTTAATTTCACTTGTTTTTTATTGTATGTCATTTATTTATTTATACAAATCACATTCATACTAAACAGGAATGATAACAAAATCAACAAAAATGTACCTGTAAGTGAGGCGACTGAAACTCTGCAGGTCGATCACGTAACGAATCACGTAAGTGGTCCCTGGTCCCACCGCCGGCTAGTAAGCTAGAAAAGTTGGGCGAGTAGCATTACATTGCGGATCTGTAAAGGTCGATTGATCACACTGTGCCTGGTCAGCACGCAGTGAACCGTTACTCGCCCAACTTTTCTAGCTTACTAGCCGGCGGTGGGACCAGTGCCTTAGGTAGATTGAAATGACAATTTTTATATAGAAAAATGTCAATTGGACTGCCTTAAAGCGCGTTCGGAACTTTACGTGATTAGTGATTACCCTTCTGAACGAATGACCCATCTCGTGTCCAAATCTTCTACGGACGCGGGCGAGTGGTGGGTTTGTGTACGTGTTTTTACTACTTGGCGTGGGTAGCATGGATCCTGGGAACTTTCGGGACTATTTGCCCCCGAAGTGTTAGTCGTAATGTTTGTCCACTCATGTTTGGCTCCGACCAATTTGAGATCTGAGAGAACAGTCAATAACAGGAAGGGTCAGAGGTTGGTACAACCAACGCAAACATGAGGTCATCTACCATTTTATACCTTGTTCGAGAGTATTTTGAGTTTAAAATTGGATAGAATTTGTGTTGGAAAATAGGGCAATTTGGTTTTAGGTAGGTGCAGTTTGGAGGCGTGGGATATTTTGGAGGTTTGTATACTTATATGTAGGATGATAGGCATGGCACCTGTAGAATTACTTCTATTTACATCACACCTCACAGCAAAAACTAGCTATTTAAAAAACCGGGGGTTTTATAAAATTTCGTAGACCTTATTTCAGTCAGGAATGTAAAAAAACTACTCAGTTACTAAAATTTGATCTGACATTTTATGTAACGCACCTTTTTAATGCTAAGCTGTTAATTGAACAAGCGAGCGAAGCGAACGAAATTCTATGCTTCAGCTTGGGCCTTAAATCGTCCGTATGTCCAATGCCCCGCTATCCCGCTGGCCGGCTGTTCTCTACAGGTCGCATTTCTCAACCGGTACTCGGGAAAATTTTGAACTGGTTCGCTCGTAGACACCAAATTAATTAATCAACAATGTTATATTTTCTCGATAAAGTATTAAAATAAGCAACGCAAGAGGTTATAATCACAAAGTTATGAGTGTATCTGTCCCTTTTCCGCAAAGCGCACCTTCATATGAAACGATTGTCAGGCTCGCAGATTGTGACGTCACTATCTGCGAGCGTTTCTCTCTAACGAGCAATATTACGACGGTTGTTCCTGTAATACATGCCAGCAGCGCGCGTTGCATGCGATAGAAAGGGATGGCCACGTTTACACTCGTTCGGCATACCTAACCAGGGGATTTGTTAACAAGAGAACCTGTATGTAGTGCTACTATTTATCATGTGGAAAAAGCATTGTTTACCTTCCGTTTTGGGTCCTGTGCCGACAATCGCGGCCAAAGAGAATATAACCACTACGTTAAGAATAGCGGCATATCCAGAAATCAGCGCAGGCATACCTTCTGTAGGGATTGTAATAGGGAAGGTGCTCAGAGATAGAGTAACGAAAACGTATTGACGTTTTAACACGTTTATTCACTTGGCTTAACACAAAGATTCTTATGCGAGTAGCGTGGCTCAGAGGCCAAAGCCAGAGGCTGCTTGACGTCTTCAAATCTTGAATTTATAGAGTTCCCGACAGCTTGATTTGAAATAAGAATGTACAGCCAGCAATGTAGAGGTTGGTCTTTCGTCGGGGATGCGGTCAGCGGTGGACGCCTTGCTTCTTTAGCGGAGCTTCTGACGCTGATTGCATTATTGACGACTGACCAAACTACCGAACAACGTCGGTCGCTTTATAAGCAAACTTGACATTGGCGAAATCATCTTAATTTAGATGGAAGCCATTTTTAAAAGAAGAAGAATGTAGAGGTTGCATAGACGACCTCTACACTACTCACCTCTACATAACTATCCGGCAACCCCTTACTTCCCGGCCTCTGTAGTAATGTAGGTACTGTTTCTGACCAAACATATCGTCAATTCTATTAATCTCTTTCTCTGAGTCTTGATTGGGTTGCTTGTATGGTATTGGAGTATGCTCTACTCTTCGGAGCGAATTATGTACATTGTGATACAAGAGAGGTATGTTGATAATTACATCAGTTAAGTTAAGTTCGCCTTTGTACTTTGATCTATTGTGTGAAATGTATATTCTTTAACCTGTTATTGTGTACAATAAAGTGCTAACATACATACATACATACATACATACATACATACATACATACATACATCAGAGGCGGAATTATCAAAGCTCACGCGTTTCATACGACGTTTTTCAACTCATTTTGCGAGGAAAAAATCCTTTTCATAAGATGAAAATATGATAGGCCTGTCAAGTTATTTTCCTTACCTATTGATGTCAACAGGTTTTTACTCACATGTTGTATACATCGTCAAGAATTTCTAGTAGCGTCCATTCTTTTTATCACTTTTCTAGTCACGACGAATCAACATTTTTGTTAATAACCAAACACGTATTAACAATGTTTACAAATATCTGTGAAATAACCTATAATGGCGTGCATCAATTTTTTTTGTGAAGTTTGCGCAGTGCGCGCGCATAAGATGAAATCTCTAAACAGCCAATACAAAATAAAATAAATAATTTCGTTTTAAAATGTTATCTTTATTAATTCATGTAAAATCTTATCAAAAGTGAATAGTTTTACTAAATTAACCGTTTCTATATCATATCCAAAAAGAAATAGTCAATTAATTAACAAAAAGGATTTAATTTGTTTAGTCGAGTAAGAATCCATTTGCCGAGAATTAAATAAAAAGCTGTACATTCTGTACAACCTGGTTAGTTTAAGAATGCACCGTGTGCATGCATACATCTTGCTGCAAGGTGCCAACGTGACTTAATCGGGATTTAACCATAACACACAAGTATCGTTGTTATTAAACACGCGTGTTTAATATCCAGGATTATGAGCCTAAACGCGACACAATAAGAGGTACGTTACGAGCAATTGTGTTGAAAACAAAATTACACTACAAAACAAGGGAAATATTGAAGACGAAAAAAAATAAGCTAAAGCTGTTCCAAATTGACCACGATATAGCAACCCAATAACAATCCAATTATCTCCGCAATCCATTGGAAAGGTAAACACAAGTTTGCTAGCTTTTATCACCGGTAATTATTGCCAATCGAAACGAACAAACACGTGTCTATATCCAAGTCACGCCATTTTACAAATTACAAAAAATAAAGTATAAACACATAATGATACGTGCGGGAATCGAACCCGGGCGGCGCTGCGCCTCTAATTACTGCGTACAATTTTACAATAAAAACTGCGACACTCATTAAGCCCATAACACTTTGAGATAAAGTTCAATTTCGCCCGAACTATACCGCACATAACTTGGTTTACCTGTATGACCTATGCAATAAACAAAGTTGTGCTTCACGTGTGATAGCTCTTAACGCGTCGAGTTAAGGTGTAATTTGGGTTGTTTAGCTGTCGAATTCAAGTTGGCCGGGATGCGGCGCGGGCGCCGCCGATTGATTCCGCTGTCATTTCGGATTTATGCTCTTATGGATTTTTTGTGGGGAAAGATTTGCGTGGACCGTCTGAGATCAGCGGGATAACTGAAACATGAATTTCGATTGTTTTCACGCGGTCTCTCTCACTGTTATTGGGTAGTTCTGCCGCCATCGGGTAAACATTTTTAAGTTGGAGCATTGCAAACCAAAAAGTATTTCTTCCTATTAGCAATTCTACACAAACGCTAATCTTCACAACAGCGATGCACTACATTCTTTATTTTTCGCGCTCCTCATTTTTACACAAAAGCGTTTCTTCCTATTGTACTAATCTATATTCACAATAGGCTAGTTTCCATTTTAGACATTTTACGCCCTTTATATTAGACCTGAACAATGAAACACATTTGTCCCGAATTTCAAATAGAAAAAAACATTTTTGTGTAAATGCCCTACGCTAGAATAGTTCGCTACGAAATGCTACGCCGTAACTCGTAGCCATTAGATGTAGCTCGTAGAACAAGATTCCCATTTCTAGCTGGGCCGTCAATGCCAGCAGGGAAAAGAAGAGCTCCACATAGAAGAAATAGTACATTACTGCACAGGTCGGGAAAAAGGGATTGCCGGCCAAGTAGATAAAGACGTAGCGAAAGCAATCCCTTTTCACGCCGAGGTATGTAATCATAATAATAAAAAATACTATTTATCGTGGTGCACGACATGAGAGAAACATCTTACAAACATATTTGCTTTATAAGTAATGGTAACAACAGGCGATCTCTTCCAGACAACTTTTGTGTAGCAGGAAACATACTGCATATGTATAGTGCTTTTCTTCAAGTTTTTGTACCTAATGGTTGAATGCCCCGATGTTAGGTCACGAATTAATGCTGAAACGAAACAAGGCGCTTTGCAGGGCTAGGCCTCCAGGTTTGTATGAAATTCCATTTTGGTCTCTCTCGCCGCGCCCGAAACGTGATACTGCGAAGGCTATTGACTATATTATAAAGAACACAACGTCAACATTTCATTGCATGTTTGAGAAAAATACTATAATTTCCCAGTTCATGCCTTTAATGAGGGTCTTATCCCTCCAATGCCACCGGCGCCGTCAGCACGGCGCGGCGCCTTCGGTTTGACAGATGATTTAGTGGACCAAGCCCTTAACTCATTACGATTAGGCTCGATCACGGCGCGGTTGTTCGAAGTTCCGACAGACACCTGCTCGAATAGTTTTTGTCTTGTGTGCTTCATATCCAGACATAGGTCACGTAGAGCCACTGTGGCATGCGACTTTCTTTTTGGAGGTCGTGTTTTTTTTTTTTTAACCTGACTGTTGCTTTAATAGGACAAACCCAATATAGCGGTCGAATTGCGTGGTTGGAGGGTAGCCTGGGGAAAATCCAGGGGGAGCGTCCGGCACGACCACGCGGGAAAGTTTATACACTGGAATACTCTACGAGTTTGCGCTCCAGTGAGATTGGTTGAACGGTATCAACCGAATCTGGGGTGTGAGTGGTGTCGAACTACTGGGAGTTTTATCGCTGGTTCGCTAAAAACCTAGCCTAGCTGAGAAGAGTCCAGCAAGAAACTCAGCTAGGCCCAACTTGCGTCGGACTGACTACCCGGTATGCGGCGGTACCGGGACGAATAGGGAGGAGGTCGTGTGTCGTCGAACCCCGGCACGTAAAGTCGACGTCATAGATATGTTTACACTATTGCACCTTATTCCACTGTATTAAGGCGAAAAATGAAAATATCTTTGACGTTGACTGTACCATCGGGTGTTTTTCAAAAACTTATGTACGGAATATGGACATTTAACAGTGACTTTTCTATGAAGGAAAACATCGTGAGGAAACCGGTCTAATCCCAATAAGGTCTAGTTTTCCCTCTGGGTTGGAAGGTCAGGTGGCAGTCGCTTTCGTTAAACAGCCTTTGCCAAATCTTGGAATTAGGTGCTAAAGCGGAGCTCGGCCTCCTTTAGGCCACAACCGGGAATAACGCTAGGGGGATGATGATGCAAAAATCTACCTCATTCAGACATTAATGAATTTAAAAGAACAAAATGTTTATAGTTTAAGGAATAGGGTACATGGAGCTTATATATAATTCGTACACGGCGGGAATAAGTTGACAACTCGAGATGTAAAATGGAAGAAAATTGAACTTTATTTATATACATAGAGTTCAAATTTCTTCCAGTTTTCATATCGAATTGTCAACTTATTCCCGCCATCTACGGATTTATAACATGCAATTATTTATTCTTTATTTTTAAACATTGCTAACCTTGTATTCCTTTATCCATCATCATCATCATATCAGCCGAAAGACGTCCACTGCTGGACATAGGCCTCCCCCAAAGAGTGCCAAAGTGACCGCTCCTGCGCCAGCGCCACCCGCATCCAGCGGACTCCCGCAACCTTTATTCCTTATCCATACTGATATTATAAATGCGAAAGAGTGTCTGTATGTCACCTTTTCACTCTTAAACCGCTGAACCGATTTAGATAAAGTGGTATAGAGATAGTTTGAGTCCCGGGGAAGGGCATAGGCTAGTTTTTATCCCGGAAATCATCCGCTAAGGGGGTGAAAGTTTATATTCAACTACGATAAACAAGTTCCACGCGGACGGAGTCACGGGCAGAAGATGTAATTTCATTTAATTTCATAGAATCTCCAATCAAAATTGTAATATATTTAACCTCCACAATAATATACCTATATCTACTTAGTCTGAAATGTACCTAATTAAGGAATAATGATGTATAACGTACGTATAACAAAACAACGTATTAAATATGCGTACGAAAAAACCCGACATGTACCTTACTTGGTGTTATTAATAAAGTATTTGTATATTCAATTATATATTCTTAGCAAACGTCTATAGTCAATTTAAGTCTTAAAAAATAACGAGACCAGCTGATGCATACAGAATACCATTTCGCCCATAAAGCGTTCATCATTTAAGATCATTTATTTAATTAAATTATATCTGACATTCTCAATATTCTCATAGTGTCGTGTTACGCATCTGCGCCATTTACATTTAACGGTGCAAATGATGCAATATTTAATACACATAAACAATTGTGTATCGAATATATTTAAGGCCAGTTAAGCCCACATCACACTGGCGCAGGATTATAGTAAACTTGTCATTAGCTGTCAAATATATTATCCGCCACCGCAGGCCGCGCCAGTGTGTTGCAAGCCTTACAATTGACAGGATAGCACTCATGCCTTATACGCGTGATCATTTATTTGACTGCCATCGATATTGATAACTGGCCGGATAGAATAAAAATAATAAAATGCATACTTAAGCCTGAAACACACTGGCGCGACCTGCGGTGGTGGTCAATAGTAAATTTGACAACAGCTGTCCACCAAAGACTACAATATACATACTGAGATAGACAGGCAACTCGACTAAATTGAGAAGGCATTATATGCTTCCGTGCAAACGCCATCTGTTCCTTGGCCCCCAAAACTTTTCAACCGATAAAAAAAAGAAGGAACCTCTCTATTCGGTCGTATTTTTTTATCAGTATTTTCAATGTTTGTAATAACTGTTGTGAAATAAAACATAAAAGTGAGGATACACAGATTTATTTAAGTTATTAACAATACATTAGTAACTTCATGCATAGAAAGGAGCATATTATTAATATAAAGCAAGAAACATTAAAACGACACGCTCATCCAAAACCAAGGTCACTCGGTACTACATTTTCCTAGATATTTCTCAACAGCCGGCCGCGCTCGGTCGACTAGCGGTGTCTATAGCCCTTCCAGGTCCTCCATTAATAGATAAATGCACAAATCACAAACAAACTTCGTTGAATATTAAAAATTGAATTTGATTTATTGATGCAAATTATTTCAACATATTTCATGCAAAACGACATTATACTTATGTCGAGCAGACACAATGTTGTGTTACCATTATACAATATACAATTCTCCTTGACGTGATATGATTTATTTGCAACGTCCTTCCTTGTCAACCTCTAATTTTAGTCCTGCCTGCCATGTCACTGTCATTCAATATTTCCTCGTGTATTATGTTAAATAATGTACAATTTTATGTTTATTAAAACCTGAATACTACAGGTTTTCTCATTATTTCACTCCTCATATTCATTAACGTAGCACATATCAATCTCCCTGTATTAAATAAAATATTTGAATGTAACAACACTGATATTTAGTTCGCTGGAGCATCAGCTACCTGAGACATTACCGAGTAGGTGGCAGCACCGTTTTCAAAGATTTGCAATAAGTTCAAGTTTCCATAGCATGCTGTCCACTGCCAGTATGCTATACTTCTGGACACGACTCGCGAGTGGCCCCAACTGGTGACCGCAAAAACGGCATCATTGAGGAACTTCGACACGAAGAAGAAGAATCCTGGAATTACTAGAAGTCACACATACATTTTATTAGTAGGCCGTACCAAAATTGCTCCAACGACGGAACACTCATTTTGTAAGTGCCGTTCATAAGAATCGTGATGTTATGTATGTATGTTTGTATAGTAAATAAGTACCTAATAGATTTTACTGCAAGCAAACTCACTTGGCAGGTTCTCAATTTGTATGTAGTTTCGCTACAAAGCGGAAACCATACTTTTGACTATTTATTCAGATTGTTGTTTATTTTAAAGAGTATTAAGTACGCTCCTAGAGTTATTCTGACCTTAATCTCCTGGGTAAATTACGCTTATATAACACTAGCTTCTGCCCGTGACTCCGTCCGCGTGGAACTCGTTTATATCGTATTAGCTCCATACAAACTTTCTCCCCCCACTTCATCCCCTTGGGGAGTGATTTCCGGAATAAAAACTATCCTATGTCCTTCTCCAGGACTCAAACTATCTCTATACCAAATTTCACCCAAATCGGTTCAGCGGTTTAAGCGTGAAGAGGTAACAGACAGACAGACAGACAGACAGACACACTTTCGCATTTATAATATTAGTAGGGATGGTTTAGTAACTCAACAAGTGTGCAAACACACTACGCAGATAATTACGAAGTTATAGGTAACTAGCTTCTGCCCGCGACTCCGTCCGCGTGGAACTCGTTTATATCACAGCTCCACACAAATTCACCCCCTTAGGGGATGATTTCCGGGATAAAATCTATCTATATCAAAATTCATTTAAATTGGTTCAGCGGTTTAAGCTTGATGAGGTAACAGACAGACAGACACACTTTCGCATTTATAATATTTAGGGCCTGTTTCACAATCGCCGGATAAAGTTATCTGCCAATTAAAATTATTGCTATCCTTTTCTCCCGTCATATAAAAGAGAAGTGACAGCCAACATTTATCTGACGGATATGTTTTAACTGGAGATTGTGAAACAGGCCCTAAGTATGGATGTCCACGTGTGTTTATAGCATCAGATATTTCCGGCCTAGATATGGCGAATAGCACGTCGTTTTAAAATGAGAACCAAATTACGTTTGTATTTGGTTTGTATGGAAAGACGAGCGGACAAGCGTGACGAGCGTCAAACCCTTGGGGTTTCAAACATTGTAACGTTTACTTTATAGTTAGCGGAAAAGTCTATGAGATTAACTATATAAGTTTATTACGTAGGGGTAGTCTCCGGAACTAGTAATTCAATTTCATTGACCAGTATTTACAATGAACACTAAGGATGGAATATAACCCATATTTTATCCTGCAACACGCGGTCAGAGCCGCGCGGAAAGCCAGTTCATTAAGAGGGAAGTATATTATACGAATATCCCTTACTCGTCCATACAAAAAGAGAAAACTTACCGCTTCTAAATATTTTCCAAACTCAATTTTTTTCTAGTACGTTATTAACACAATAAAAGGTTTTCATTTTTTCAAAATTTGCAATAAATTAAAATTATAGGCAGCAAAAAAAAAAAATCCTATTTATTTACGCAGAACTTGATCGACATCAAAAACAAAGTGATTTGTTAAAATTAAGTTCATCATCATCATCATCATATCAGCCGAAAGACGTCCACTGCTGGACATAGGCCTCCCCCAAAGAGTGCCAAAGTGACCGGTCCTGCGCCACCCGCATCCAGCGGACTCCAGCAACCTTTACCAGGTCATCAGTCCACCTTGCGGGGGGCCTACCCACGCCGCGCCTTCCGGTTCGTGGTCGCCACTCGAGAACCTCGAGAAGATTTAGTTATTGGAAACGTTTTCTCTCGAAATGGAAATTTCATATAAAAAGTACTTATTGTCAGTCGCGAGCTGCTAGCTATAAGTACTTCCCTCTTAATTAAATATGCCTAAATACGCAGACTGAAAATAAAGTGCACGGTCCATATTTTACATGCGCATACTTTTATAGATTTAGATAGCTTATCGCAACCGCATATATTATCCGTGATGTATGTGACAGTTTATGCTCGTACATACTGACACACATTTAAAGCGATCAATATCTAAATGCGTAAAATATACCCAGTACGTTCATTAAGGTGTTAACTACATATGCTTTTTATCGGGCCTATAATTCTCTAAAAACAAAGTTAATAATTCAGTTCTTAAACGCCTTAACTAGGCGACTTCCATATAAATGTATAGGCCGTTTGTGCTAAAAGGTATTTTCTGAGAGCAAAGTTAAATAGGTGTTTTAAAATTCTGCAAATTCAGTTCCGACGAAGTTATGCGTTCCGCTGGCCAAATAAAGAACTAGTAGAATCGCATAAAAATTATGTGTTTCGTTTTGTTATGGCTCGCGATATATAAGCTGGTGTCCGAATGCATGATTATCTACGTCACAAGATACGCGAAAGTATTGGATTATATAAAGCTTTTTTACGGTTTTGGCTTTACGGCAACACAACACAACTCTAGAGACCTTTCTCACCACCACAATCACAACACCACATACCTACCCACAGGCCGTTATTATGGCTGCGGTCTTCTGTAATGTGGAGGGGCGGTACTTCCCCAGATTATCCATTATCGGAAAAAACAAACACTCTCAAATCAGTCCATTCGTTTGGGTGCTACGATGCCACAGACAGACACACAGATACAAACGTCACACTTATAATACTTACCCCTCGTCTGCCGTTTGTCGAGCTTCAACCGAGAATGTTACCTAAGCACCATATGGTATTTGTACGATGTATTGTATATTGGTTAGCCTACCTACTAATATTATCCTCTAGCCACCCAACACGCTAAAGCGAACAGTGAAATTTGAGTCACATTTAAATAGAATTGAATTTTCAACAACTGACAAGACCTTTTAAAAAGCCTTTGGGTGGCTAGTAGAAGTTTGGATGTTTGTTACTAAATCACGCAAAAACGGGTGAACGGATTTAGATGATTTTTAATATACAAGTAGAGAGTATAGCTTGGATTTTATCCCAGTAAAAGTCCAACAAAAGGAAGTCAACGCGAACAAAGACGCGGACATAAGCTAGTCTTAAATAAATAATAGTCTTCGTCGGGGGTTAACAACAGTCGCCTTTTATATATACCAGTCTTCGGGTAACCTACAACATGGCCTGACACGCAACGAGACCCTGGCCTACATTACGGGTAATGCAGTTTTTTCCCCGGGCACGTGCGGAACAGGTGACAGGCTCGAGATCTGTTACTCGTCCGTTACACATAAATAGCTCGCGGCTGCACTTGCACTTGTGTCCTTACGTTGCACCGGTTTGTGGAGTTGGCAATTTGACAAGTATTTATCAATTGCAATTAATCGCTACATGACGGCTACTTGAAAAGTCAATAAACAAAAGAAAACTTTGATCTAATATTATCAAGTTTCTATCAAAAAATTCATTTTTGGTACAAGCTTTTATTGCCAACTGTACTTTTCTGCATACCGTCTTCAACTACTTGTTGAGACGATTCTAACGAGCCCACGAGCCCGAAACTCAACGGGGTTACGTCCTTCGGTCTATCAGATCAGCTCGATGGTACCATAATATTGTATTGTCATCCAAAGTCCAAACTAGTATATTTTAACCCAAAATTTCAGCTCAATCAGTTGAAAATATCTGCTTCAAAATTGAGTTAAAAGATTCCACCCGAACAAACATATACATACATTGCAATTAGTTGAAATCGGATCGGCAGATTTTTAAAAATAGATGTCACATACAAAACAACGCTACTTTCTCACAGACCTTTCTTAGTCAATTAATTCTTACATGGCTACTTATTGTTAAGTATATATAGTAGTAACGGTACGGTAGCCTAGTGGTTCAGGCATGCGGCTGTCAAACGGCAGTCGTGGGTTCGAATCCCGGCTCGTACCAATGAATCATTCGGAACTTTGTATAGAATATTTACCGGTGAAGGAAAACATCGTGAGAAAACTGGTCTAATCCGAATAAGGTCTAGTTTTCCCTCTGGGTTGGAAGGTCAGATGGCAGTTGCTTTCGTTAAACTACTGCCTTTGCCAAATCTTGGGATTAGGTGTCAAAGTGGACCCCGGGCTCCTTTAGGACACAACCGGGAATAACGCTAGAGGGATGATATGATGATGGCTCCTTGTTCAGTATGCATGCGGTGTCCTGTTCCTGGTAGCAGGGGCGTATTTACCCTAGGGCCATCCGGGCCATGGCCCGGGGCGCCAATCTGCCAGGGGCGGCACAGCCGCCGCTGGCCGATTGCATTTTCTTTGGGTTTGGCGCCATTCATTGACTTTTGGCGCGGAGAAACTTATTGGCCCGGGGCGCCGAATTTCAAAATACGCCCCTGCCTCGTAGTAAAGCGCTGTGTTGAGTGAGAGTGAGGGATTTGAATTCGTCTTTAGCTATCGACACAATGAATTTTTCATATCAATTAACAATCGGCAACGGGGATTTTCAGGGCTTTCTCTCCATCATCCGACCAACTTGATGCTACCATAATATTGCATTTTCAGCGAACTCGCATAACGCTTATAAGTATCATGTAGATCCGTACTTATAATTGCGAAAGTGTGTCTGTCTGTCTGTCTATCTGTTACCTCTCCCTTCACGCTTAAACCGCTGAACCGATTTTCATGAAATTTGGTATGAATATAGTTGTAGACCCTGGGAAGGACATAGTAGTTTTTATTCAGGGAAATCATGCGGCAGGCATTTTTATCCGGGTGAAACGGGGTGCGAAAGCTTGTATGGAGCTACGATATAAACGAGTTCCACGCGGACGGAGTCGCGGGCAGAAGCTAGTTACTTATAAATGTACCTACGTGTGTACTATACGAGTGTACCAAAATTGGGGTGTGAACCGATCAAAGGCATAGCAGGTATCGTGCTCTGATAAGAAAAAACTAAAAGATATTTTTTTGACGCGTTTTTTTTTACCTTTTATGCCCTTGATCGGTTCACATCCCATTTTTGGTACAATCTGTATACATATACGTTAAATAAAAGCTTTTAAAACCCATTTGGTTGTTGTCTACAGTCGTTTCGAACGTACAGTCGAGGTCAAAGATATGTTTACACTTTTGCACCATATTGCCTTGTAATAAGGTGCAAAAGTGTAAACATATTTTTGACCTCGACCGTACGTTAAGACAATTGAAATGTCATTATTCCATACTAAAAGTGACATTTAGATCTACATGACGCGCGCGCTTACTACAATGCGTTACGTGATCGACCAGCAGAACTACATTGTTATATGGAAGCGTCTAAATAATACCGATAAAACAATACAGCCATCGAGTTCCCAAGAGTGCGCAGTGTTGAGAGTCTGACAAAACCTGCATAATGTCTCTAGGTATCAAAACAACGAGTCCTCATATCAATAAAGGGTCGGCAGCGCTTGTCATTCAGGGAGACCATATGCTTATTCACTAGTGGCGAAACAACCGTTACCGTAAAGTAATGGAGCCTGACGGATCACCTGTTCTAGTCATCGTTATGATCAGCTGTTGGCGTAATTACACTCGCAGACTGTTAAGGCTGTGGAGGAATTTCAGAGGGATTAAAGGACAGGAGTAAAGAGCATCAATTAATCAAATGAAAATTTATTATGTAGTGGATCTGTGAGTTACAAGTACCTATAGTTTTTTTTCCGAAAAACTTACTGGTCATCAAAAATCGACATTATTTTTGAACTTACTCACAAAATTTCACGAGAATCTGTTGAGAAAAAGACCTGTAGGGGAAACAGCCGGACAGACATATGAATCAGTTTTGTCCAGGCTGAAAAAAATCAGACTCTGATGGTATGTTGGCACCGTAGGCTGTGTACTCCAGGCAAAATACGGTTTTGAAAAAAATTAATTTATAATAGCGTTTTTTTATTGATTTCATTTCAAAATGTTATTCTAAGATGATTTATTCAAGAATACGACAAATTTTCCACCCGGACGTAATTATGTATATTTAAATGAAGCATGCATTGTCTTTTTTTGTACGATTTATCTTGAATATTATAGAGCAAATGTAAATGAACCAAAATAAAGACAGAAATATTTATTAATATTTTTTCTGACCTTTCAGAAGCTAGTCATTTTACTGACATCAATTTCACGATACCGAAATTTTCAAAGTCCCTTTGCACTTTCAACATAGATATAGCATTACCTTAAGGCAGGTCTCAGGTAGGTACGACGAAGAGCGAAGCGAGGAGGAGTGTTAGGTAGAACTGCGACCATACAGTGCGCGAGCCGAGCGAGCGTAGCGAGCGTGCCGCGGTAGCGGCCAGCGAAGCGCCAGGACCGATTTTTTTTTAGTAATACGTACATTACATATTATGTAAGTACTTACAAAAATCTACGCCGGAGGGCGGGAGATTGAGTCCCAGAAACGAAAGCGGGGCTCCGTCAACTTCTTGGCAGACATCGTTATATGAAAGCGCAATTATTTTAAATAATATGTATGTTAAACCTATTTATGTTATAAATGCGTTATATGAAAACGCAATTATTTTAAACTAGCTTCCGCCCGCGACTTCTTCTGCGTAGACCCGGGATAAAAACTATCCTATATTTAAATCCAGGTTATAAACTATCTTCGTGCAAAATTTCATCTAAATCGGTTGAGCCGTTTAACCGTGATTGAGTAACAAACATCCAAACATCCAAACTTTCCCATTTATAATATTATTTTAAATAATATGTATGTTAAACATATTTATGACAAATGCATTACACGAAAATATAATTATGCTACATGCAAATTATGTAATTTCACCTATTATATCAATCGATAATTAGAGTAAAACAAAACATTACATTATCCTAAATATTGTATGTTAGTTTTTCTGACATTATATGAAACATTACGCACCCATATATTTTGTTCACGCCGATAATAGGCTTGTGACCAAAGATTTATTTACAAAATGCCATTGGAACCAGTTTTTGGAGAGGAACAAATTAAACAAAGAGGAGCAACTAATTAAAGACGCATCGCTTCATACTAATCGACGTAAAAGTATGACGTCAAACTTTGCAATTTGTACTAATCGTTGTATGGAAAATCAAGGAAATTGCTGTTTCCGGCGCGAAATACTGCGTTTAGGGTGGTTTAGGTCCATAGTGTCATACAAATTTGTTTCTATAAAAGCGTAAGGATTCAATTAGTAGCTTTAAATTTATTCTTGGACAATTAAAAAATAGTACATTACTGCAGAGGCCGTGAAGTAAGGGATTGCTGGACGAGTTTGGAGTAGACGGCCGAGTCGTAGACGAGGCCGGATACAACGAGTCCAGCAATCACTGTTCCGGCCGAGGATTGTATAGTGCTTTTCTCAAACGATGTGAGGAAATATTTAAATTAAAATAAAAACAAGGTAATCAATTAAATAATAGGTAATTTGCCGCCTTTTTTATTTTTTAAACATGCCATTTGAACAAGCCGTTCGAGCACCATGTTTAACCGCACATAAGTATAGTACCATAGATTTTGTTCTTTTTTATGTCGCAAGTATGTTTACAGTCTAGTGGTGGTTGGCAGTATGTAATGTTTCCTTTGTCAGTTTAATATTAGTAAGCAAATTTAAAAAGTTAGAGTAGCGGACAATAATGGTTTTACTTAGGGTTTTCATACATTACTTCTTGGCGTAAGGCCAAGAAGAAATGTAGGGAGCCTTAAACAAGAAACTTCATGTCTTCATTTCGTGATATTAAGGCGATGCATTGATTTGAGTCGAACACGCCCCCTAGACAGAGACACCCTGATGCCTTCCGCGCACGAGGAAAAGAGTTGTAACACTCTTCGGGAATGGCTTTTTGGAGAAATTTCGATAAATACCTAACTTAGAGACGTTTTATTTAAATTTAATAAAGTGAGATTTTAGATGAGATAAAATACTATAGTATTAACATGATTGTGTCGTAAAATAATACATTATTTTACGACACAATCATGTTAATACTTACTACTACTTAACGATACATCGTTTGAGTAGGCTGAGTAAAAAAAGGAAATACAGACCCAACTTTGGATTTTTTTTCTATCGAGAAAATTTTAAGCAATCGTGTATCGATAAAATCAGATAAACAATCATATAGTCAAGAATCATATATCTGAAAATCAGACCTTATTGTTTCTCAATCTAGTCAGAACGGCGTTTCAAAGCACGCGATAATTTCCAATGCACAGCCTTAACGCATACATTTCCGAGCATGTTTGAGAAAATGCATATTTTTCTAAACTTGCAAGGTCCAGGTCTTTTGATGATATTAATTCTATTACTTTGATGATTTACTATCCATTTAGCAACACTACGTTATCAATTTTAACATGACGCAACTACCCTATTAGAGGCCGACCACATTTTTTAATACCCGTTTTTATTAGAGAAAACTGTTGAAAGTGCTGTTTAAGGGTGTATTCTGAGATATAATAAACTTATCATAATGTTATCGTATTGTCCGCGTCACCGGTGCTAGGGACACATGCCGCAACCGACTTTAGCGAATGGCGCCGCCGGGAGCGACGCGACGGGGCGACGATTTGTTCGGAGATATCCCAATATTTTTTAAGTCTTTTGGCCTCATAAGGGAAAGTCCCAGTGCCCGTCACTGACCTAATACATGACAAACAATCTTATGTCCAAACAATAGAGGTGATTAACAGTTCTCAACTATTAAGACAGCAGCCCCCCTAGCACACTAGGTTTTATGTCCGACGTAAAGCATTTTGTCCCTCTTGCACTCGCATATTTGCCAGAATGGGACAAATGCTTTATGTCTGACATAAAACTTAGCATACTAGCCCCCCAGGTCGATCACGTAACGCATTGTACGTACGTCAAATGTCACGTTTGTCTTAGGGCGCCGTAGGTTCAGCGAAGTTAAGCGAACAGAGTTTTCGAAACAATATAATGCGTCTGTTTATAATAATATGGTTTCAAAAAAATACGAATAGTAATCTTGAGGCTTTTTTGCAGCGAGATCAGAGATTCGAAACATGATTAAGCAATATTCACTTGATAGAAAAAAATCACGAACATAGGTCTAAAATACACGTAAAATATTCGTAACAAATTATGCACCAAAGCTAAAAATATTAAAATTGCTTCTAAAAATCGGCAATATTGTGTTTGAGAGAACTCAGTGATTACTTTTTATTTATTTAAACGGCCAAAAAGTTAAAATTAAAAAACATGATATCCGCGCTTCCGAGCACGCACTTCCATCTCGCTCACGCTTATATGCTCAGTGAGAGGGAGAGATGACCATGAACCTACGGCTCCTTAAGAGCAAAATAGCAGTTGAATTGTCTTAACGTGCGTGCGTTCGAAAAAGATCACCCCTATCTTTGAATACACCGGACTGCTTACATGCGGCCAGGCTAACGCATAGCAGTCGTAAAGCGGGGTTGACACGACCGAGCACAGTGTTCAGTGCAGACCAAACAAATCTCAAGGCACTTGGAATACCGTTTATCAGCGTAATATTTGAAACATATAGTCAACGATTTAGGGCCTGTGTGGTTTCACGTACTTTAGACTATTATATATACAAAGCACGAGAGACTTAAGACTATATATACTATATACTTAAGACTGACTGATATATCAATTATCAATGTTTAAGCTAGTTTGTGCACATGTTTCGTCGCTCGTGTCCAAATTCCAGTTATGTATAATGAAAGAGAAAATGTCGCGTGCTGTTAATACTTTTATTTTAGCTTAATTGCCGTTAATAGATGTTATTTTTCTGTCACGTTGTCATTTGTGTTTGCGAGAAAAGGACAAAACATATTTTCGTTAAATAAACATATCTTTAGATGTATCCCTCGATACCGTTACCGGCTGCTCAGGGTATAAGCAACACCTGTGCGCGCGATCAGGTGTTCAGAAAACACCCTACACCCCTATCCATTCACACAACCACCAGCAAACATCCCAAGCAAGCATTATCCATTGCTGCTTTTGAGCGTAAAACCTAAAATGGCTTGGACCATGGCGAGCATTGTATAAGGTGTTTAGACAAAATATCGGTGGTAAAGGTAATGCCAAGTCTCATTCATAGTTATGACGGCCGCCCTAGGATTTTTTCTACCGATTTGGTATAGCTGAAAATGTATGGGTACGTAATTGTAATTACTAAACGTCACGACTATATAAGGCATTTGTCGTTTTTATGTTGTATTTATGGATGAATCAAGACAAAATGAATACCCACATAAATAAGATTCATACTAAAAGTTATGTTTTGTGAGCTTTTATTTCCGACTGTACTTTTTTGCATAGTCATCACCAGGGACAGGAACATGATTTTGGTTAGAGGGCGATAGGTATATAAATTAAGCGACAATATATTTTCTGGCATCTGCAATGAACGCAAAAAATTATTAACTTCAACAATTTTTGAGTAGCTAGTCGTCTTTGTCACGTCACTTTTATACCTCGTTATAGGTACTAACGAGGTATAAAAAATTCAATTAGTTACCTATATATACAAATTATACAGTGTGTCCAGTGACAGACTTCTGATTAAGAGGAAATACTTTTATTATTTATTGGAAAGTGCAAGGGAGACGTAAATGGGTGTTTTATGTTGTGTAGGAACTGAGGGCCTACCGCGAAACGAAAACGAACATCGTTCGTGTATCTCCGTCTCTGTCGCACTTGCAAGTGCGAGTGACAGAGAGGGAGATACACGAACGAAGTTCGTTTTCGTTTCGCGGTAGCCCTTCTGGCTGTTAAAAACGCTATATGACAACAACTATCTTTCTTCAACATCATAGTGTTACATATCCTTGTCCTTGTAACGTTACATTATATAATATTTGTAACAGACAATGTAGGAGCATTAGTATTGTGAATGTTGTGGAGTTTGCTTTACTGTACTCATCTACAGTCTTTCACCTCTTTGGACCAGTCTTGTGTAGTGCGTGTAGTGGTTATTAATAAAGCACACAGAGTATTATTTTGTATTGTTTCTTTTATTATCTTCTCTTAACAAATACAACCAAGTTGCTTAGTGCGTATACGTATGTTAATCTCTTATGCCTCACGTGTCATTCTGTCACCAGCCTGTACTTGTACAGACGCTATCTTGACAGCCAGCTGTCAAGTATATCACTCAGTTCATTTTCTTTTTCTATCGAGTAACTTCATTACAATATAGGTATATATCTACACCCCTATCTCCTAATATGAAGAAGACGTTATCCGATCTGAAATATTCTTGCCTTCCAATAAGACGATGAATGCAAATCCTTAACCATTTATTTATTTAATCTTTATTGCACAAAAGAACAACTTATCGTACAAAAGGCGGACTTAATGCCGTAAGCATTCTCTATCAGTCAACCTTTGGGCAATGCAGTCAAATTGTGGGCGGTGGGTGCAACTACACACATTAAACATTTATAATAAATGACAACAATAGACAAATAAATAAAAATACATACAAATATAAATACCTACATATATATGTATGTATATATATATATACAGACGAAAATAGAGAACAGAAACACTAACAATCTACGGCTCTGCTAGCAAACAACTTGCGTAACGATCTTTTAAACGCGAATCTGGTCGAAGACTGTCGGATTTTAACGGGTAGACCGTTCCAGAGGCGAGCGATTCGAATGGTAAACGAATTGGACATGAAACCAGTTCGGTGAAGTGGAATAGCGAGAGAAAGATTGCCTGAAGAGCGAAACTGACAGGTACAATTCACACCATGGTACTTGTATTTAAAAATAAACGTAATAAACAATAACGTTATTTTTTAACAAATACTTGTCTATTCGAACTCAGAATCTGCTACTGGTCACCCTGTATATGTTGATTTGCTATATATAGGTGAATGTATTAATTGAATTACATTTAATGTTTTCTAGCATCTGCTATGGACCTAAAAATAAACTTGATTTGCATTTAAGATATTTAAGTATTATTTATGGCGTAGTCCCCATCATCCCACTCTTTTTACTCTTTTGTCCCTTTAGTTGGTACCACCGGCAACAGAGTTAACTGACCATCCGTGCACTTTATGTACATTGTAATAAGGTTCAATATAAATACAGGATGGTCAGGTAACTGTGTTGGCGTTTGTACTTCATTTGAGTTACTCACCTACCTATTTATAACAATCATTCATATTTTTTCGCAGTACCTACGTGTAAATAGTTACTACATTTTTTCCGTTATAAAATTACACTTTATTCCCAAACATGTACTTACTTATAATTTAATCATTAGACCAACTAACTTTCACTGACTGTACTGGAATAAATGTACTACGCTTAATTGGCAAATAGAAATATGGCCTATTTAGTCTGAATTCCAAAATGGTATAGTATAACACTTGTTCTTATTATTAAGGTTTAGGTGAGGTTTTTATTTTTATTTTTCATCACGTAGTGAGTTATTACAATTAGTTACAAATATAATAATATGGTGGCTTAACGAAAGCAATGGTTTGATATCATTGGTTAAGTGTTATTGCTATTTTTGACTTACGCTTTAGAAAAAAAAATACATCGCGCGCGCGCTCAGTGCAAATAGGTAGTAAGTCCCATACTAATTTCAATTCTCGCCCATCCACGCCCCGCCTCGCCTCGCCGGTGGAAAACCACCTTTATACATAAAGCATTCATCCCTCTCGCTTACGTTAGCAAGTAAGTATGGTATAGGGACGAATGCTTTTAAATGTTCGCATAAACGTGTTGATCATGTTAGCTAGGCAGGCAGGAAAAGTGTTTTTTATACTACGTCGGTGGCAAAGAAGCGTACGGTCTGCCTGATGGTAAACTGTTACTGTCCAGGGGACGCAATACCTGTACTTACACTGTTTTCTTGAAGACTTGAACAGCATACTAGTATTATTACGTCTATGCCCGTGTAGCTACGTCTAGTCTAGTCAGTACAAACCATAAACTATAAAGATAGATCAATCGGCGCGGCGCGTGCACATGGCGCGCAGCTTGCCGCCAGGTGACGCACTGACACACTTAACTAGATATAGGTTATGTGGGTGGATGTGGTTTAGCAGATGGATTTACGAATTGCCTAAGTTACTAACGAACTTGTCTGCGATAAATATGCAAAAATCGAACGAAGTAAGAAGTTATTTATTACAAGCTTTTATTTACTTACACCTGTCCCGTTGTCTGTCTGTCTGTCTGTAATCAAATCTTGCAAGTTAAATTTGATCCACTTCCCGGTTTCCGATTGAGTTGAAATTTTGCACGAATATGCAAATCGCGTGACAATGCAATATTATGATGACGTGGAGCTGATCTGATGATGGAGCTGGAAGGTGGCCATAGGAACTCCGTAATAAAACCACATAACCCCATTGAGTTTGGGCTCGTTAGAATCGTCTCAATGAGTAGTTGATGACGGTATACAGAAAAGTACAGTCGGCAATAAAAGCTTGTACCAAAAATGAATTTTTTGACAGAAACTTATTTAATCGTATGGCGATCTGTAGAATGCCTATTCTACAGATCGCCGTACGGTTAAATAAATAACTTCTTACTTCGTTTAATAACCATGAAATATTTTATAAGAGCGCCTATTTCGCTGAAAGTGTTGTCGCTCATTTAGCACCACCCAGGGGACACGTGCAGGGTTGTGTCGTTGCGTGGACGCGAGCAACAGAGGCTCTAGTATCAGTTTTACCGAAACAAAACGTTACGATCGCGTTTGCGTTTTACCCTCAATTTGTATGGGATTTGACAGCTAAACGCAGACGCGGTACAATATATGAATATATACTCAGATTATCCCCCAAGCAACAGATTGTGCCCCGTAAGTGAGAAGTTGCTGTGTATTCACACGTACCTTCCCAAAGTCCCTTCGGGCGTGCATGCATGTAAAATGGAGCTCGACTTCAAGTAAGAGGAAACTGATTGAAAGATTTGGTGACCGAGACGGATTGTTCCGATAGCTCATTTGGTTAGTAGGGACAGGCTGCGTATGCCTGTGGTCGCCGGTTCGGAGCATATTTTTTTAAATTTTAAATTCAGCATTAATTACGACACATTATTTAAGGATACGGACGAGAAAACATTGCTACGAGCAATTTATGCCGCTATTATAGATAGGGACCTCGTGACATGTATGAGAGAGGAATTTTCAAATGCACGGACGGAGATAGTTCTGTGGTCAAAGCGACCATTTTTTTGTATGTATGTATTCAAAAATCTATAAATTAGGTTAAAAAACTTTTTTTTAATTGGAAATCTAAAAGTCACCATAGATATTTTCTATTGGTAACGTAATAGTAACGTAAATGTGCCAACTTTAGTAGCCGATCCATGGGCGCCTTCAGTGATTACGCGAAAATGAAGATGAAGTCCATGGACACGGACATTTTAACCGTGGACGCTTTTTTTCGCCCGGCTAACATCATGGCCATAGTGTGGCAGAACGCTGATCTAAGATCAGCACATCAGCACGCTCAGTTGTGACCATTTCGTGGTGTGTTGTAGAAAGTGAGAAAGGAGTACCCACGAGTGGAGTAACTATACGCATTGTCTCTTCTTCTTCGTCGCATCCTCGTGACTGAGGGTCGTGACTACACGAGGTCGTTGCTTTGCGCACTAATTCTGTCGTGACGTCTGCAACCTTCCTTTACAAATTTCCTTTACTGTATCGGTCCAACGGGTTGGTGATCTTCCACGTGTCCCACAATGATGAGTTTTTCCAGACTCGGGTTCTCCTCACATATTCCTGAACCGTTTTACCACGACACCCGTTCGCAAAGGTGCGTCGACACCCTCCGGGTCACAGCACCAATTAATAGCTACAAAAACTCTGACCTATGCACATCGTTATTATTGTAATACGGAACCTAACGCGATGTATCAACTGTGACGCAACTGTCATACAGGTGGATCCAGACAGGTGTAAACGCGCCCTAAACCACGACCATCCTACATTACCGATGCTCAAAAAACTATTCTTCCTTATTCGGATGACGTAAGGAACAATTTCGTTCGTCGTGCAATTTTGCAGGGGATTGTGTAACTTGGGTGCATTAGTTACCTTTGTCTTGGAACACCTTTACATTCGCAGTTTAAAAGCCACAAAACAGTTAATATGTAATTAAATAACGTATATCAACACTAAGGGACTTATTAGCCTTGTGCCATCCTCCACAGACGGGGAAGTTTGCTTATTCTAGTAGATGTAGTTATGGAATTTGTTTTTATACAAGAGTCAGATTACAATGATGGATGGAGGATTAAATTTGAAATGTTAAGAGCTTAGTCTTTGCGATAATATTGAAAAAAATCATGATATAATGACACAGTGTTGAACGAAAAAAATTAAGTCCTAAAAACTTTAATGCCCAGTTTTCAACCAATTTAGATTTTTCAAAAAAGTCGTTCATACAAAACATATTGACACCATGATCGAAAAAAAATTAAGTTTCTGGACCCCTCTCCAACCGAATAGTCAGCTATTCCTCCATTAGACATAGGATGAGATATGATTCTAAATTAAGACTATTAACTGTCAGTCTCTGATTCGGAAAGAGATCTGAAAATTTATTTATACTGACAACCTTTATAATGTGAAGGCGAAGCGGTCTCCGGGTTTCGAAGCACTTACTGAGGAAGCCACTAGGATTAACGTTGTGTAGAAACTAGTTTTTTTTTTATACCAACATGGCGGCAAACAACCATAAGATCTCTATGGACGCTTGCGACTGCAGAGAAGTCAAAATCAAAATCAAAAATCAATTATTTATTCTGTAAATAGGACACAAGGGCACTTTTACATGTCAAGTCACAGGCGCGTTGCTCATTGTGCCAACAGTTCATGACAATAAGAACCTTCTCTCTCAACAGCGCATCCCAAGGAGCTCTGGCGTCCTTACTCACCACCAAAAAACAGATCAGAAACTTTCGAGTTGCTAGCATATTTCTGTATTTAGGTACCTACACTCTAAGAACGATAAATAACGCGAAAAAACTCCAACCCCGCTCATGTTGATGCCTAATTATATTCATTATTCTGTACACGGTCAAATAATTCTTAAACGATGAATGCTCAACGCCATATTTGGTAAAACAGGAGTTATTGCTGCTTCAATAAATGTATCCCCTATGTACTTAAATTGACCGACATGCCTCCATAACTTAACATGTCCCCAAATCGACCAAGACTCATGATGTACCTATCAATATTAATACATTTTTTGTTAATGCAACGCCGATACATTCTTTGGGCGGGTGTCCCTTGCTCAATAAAGGTTAGGCAAATTGGCCAGGTGTAGAATTAAGAAAAAAAATTAAAAAGTTCGTTCGGTTAAAAAATCTCAGCAGGTGCCGATGGGTCACTGGTGTGGCTCGGGCGAAAACAGCTGAACAGCTGATGGAACCGGACGAAATCTAACCGAGTACACTCGCGTGCAAAAGTATCGAATCACTGCATTTTTTCGTTTGCATCAGATATCTTTGTAAATCGGTTAATTCTTCTATATTATTTAAATGTAATTATGTTTGTTGGAATATTAGCTTTATAAAAAGCTATGAAACATGAGCATTGGCCCTAGATTATTCAGATTATGGCCAATCTGCCGGTTTCCCGTGTTGTTGCGGCTTCTAACACCCACAAGTTGCACTACCCTTGACCCCTATAAAACGGGGGTGGTGGGGTATTTCTTATCAGTCACTTACCAGAAGTCGACCTGCACACATCTCCGCATCTTATCCTGTGAAGAATACCCTGAAAAAATGGAAGCCACCGAAGCTCAAGTCGCCGTAGTCGTCAAGCTCCTGCAAGAAGTAGTCAACGCTCAGTGGCTGCCGAAGTGAATCTGAGCCAGTCCACAGTCTGTAAACTGTACCAGAGGTTTCAGCTGACAGGATCACTTACTGCAAGACCAAGAAGCGGCCGCAGAAGGTGCACATCGGAGAGAGACGACCGCTTCATTGTGTCGACGGCTCTTCGAAATCGTCACCAGACTGGAGTTACCATCCAGCAGCATCTGCGGGAGGTGCGAGGAGTGGTTGCCAGCGAGTGGACCGTGAGAAGAAGACTCAAGGCGGCGACCCTGACACCCAGGAGGCCTGCGACTGGGCCCAGGTTGCTGGCAGCCCGAAAGGAATTTGTCAGGATTCACAAAAATTGGACCCTTGACCAATGGACCCCGATTCTGTTCTCGGACGAGTGCAGAATGTGTTTGAATGGCTGCGACCGAAGAGGAAGAATCTACAGGAGGCCAGCAGAACGCTACGCTCAGTGCTGCTTCTCCGAAAGGGTCGCCTATGGAGGTGGCTCAGTCATGTTCTGGGGCGGCATCTCGTACGATGCACGGACTGAGCTGGTTTTTGTACCGGGTGGTGGTCGTGGCGGTGGATTAACTGCTGCCAGGTACATAACGGAGATTTTGGAAGACCACGTCGTCCCTTATGCTGGTAGTTTTGATGAGGGGTTCATGCTAATGCAGGACAATGCCCCTTGTCATACCGCAAGGGTCACCGCTGCCTACCTCCACGAGGTGGGCATCGATACCATGGCCTGGCCTGCGATGAGCCCGGACCTTAACCCCATTGAGCACATGTGGGACCGTCTTAAGAGGAACGTTCGGGCCCGGAATCCTGCTCCAGGCACTGTCGACGAGCTGAAGATTGCCTTGCTGGAGGAGTGGGAAGCGATTCCTCAAAATTATATCATGAAGTTAATAAAATCAATGAAAAATCGTTTACTTTGTGTCGGTAGGGCTAGGGGGGGTAATACCCGTTACTAGCGTATTCATAATAAATTGAATTTTATTCTGAAAAAGCCTTTTATTTCGAGTTTCCCTTGTTGATTTTAAAGCCATTTTCGAGCTACTTCCGGTATTCGAGTTTTTTTCAGCCTTTGGATCTGAAATATTATTGAGTTGGCACATTTTCCAAAGCTTTACATTGTAAGCTTTCATTTGATACCATAATTTTCAGATTCGAATGGGAAACTACAAAGATATCGGATGCAGACGAAAAATTGCAGTGATTCGATACTTTTGCACGCGAGTGTATTAGCTTGTTGCGATCTTTATCGAGTTTTGCACACGTCAACAACATTAACTTTATTTTTTAAACAGGGCTATTTAGTTTACGGGATTCGTGTATGAGTTTGAAAAACAAGTTAATATACGCGATTAATTCCCGTTTAGTAAAAATAAAGTTAACTATCTGCTACCTGAGGTTCTATATCTCATTTATCATTTGGGTCGAAGCGTATATTTCAGGAGCGACACATGACATCCTAATAAATGGATTATAAAGACCTTTTAAACTATCTGGAACCAATAACCATATAGGTACCTATATTCACGCCTTGGTAAGGTTTATTTTGAAGCTTTACTTGCAAACAATGAAATCAGCTAATTAATGCGATAAATATGATTCATAAGTGTGACCTAGTTATTTTAGAATTACTCTAATATTTACTTCTTTTCCACTTCACGTTACCCCACACAATGTTCCTGAAATAAAATAATGGGATATAAACGTTCAGTCTTATTTGAATAAAAATAATAAGATCATTACTCCTCAAAAAACGCGAAAGCCAACAGTCAGCGTTTCAGCAGGTAAGAAATATGTCACACTGTCTCCTCTCCTAGTTGGGTCGCAGTCCATAAGAATAATATTGTATAAAACGGCTTTTATAAAACATTTATAGGTAAAACAGCTGCTTTTTAAAGCGTTATGCACTCATATAATACCTTACAGATAATAATCATTGTAGGCGGCTTTCACATCTGCTTTCCGCGACACATTTAGCCGCGTCCTCGCATACCTGTGCCAATTTACAAAAACAATTTAAAAAAATATCTTCTCAAAATGGCGGACTAGATTAAGGTAAGGTGCGTTCACAGCCGGCTATCGTTAATTCGGAACGCACATTACGAATAATTTGTCACTCCTACCGTTCATTCATCAATCCCGAATGACTTGAATGATAAAGTGAATGATGTCCTCACGTTTAAAAGTTAAATGTTGTTAATTTTAATGGAGGATAAGTAGCATTTTGCGATGGAGCTTATTGAAAGGTGTTTCCATCTAGGTAATACATACTCGTATTTCGAACTGAATAATATTTTCTAAATTTCATACGTAGGTAAAGTATTAATGATATTAATATGGTCTGGCAGGGTAAATGCGTAACTTCTCGAAACAGCGTTAGGACATAACAATTCCCCTAAAAAAACAAGAGGGGGCCCATACAACCCATTCCCACCGGTTTGCCTAAAATTTCTTGCTATACATATACACATATACGTAGAATCGTAAATCATCAAAAACAAGCCCTTTTTTGCTCCGGGTTGTCCAGTGAAAACTCTCACGCGCCGCAGCTGTTCGATACCTACATATGTCCTAGGAATCCTAACGCGCGTTCGAAAAGTTACGCAATTTCCCTGCTAGTTCTTGACTAGGCTTGTTGATGACATCAAACTCGTCAAAATAGATACGGTTTATTGGCTTGGTCAGGAATTGAAATATTTTTTCTTAGTCTTTAGGCACTTAAGAGTATCTTAAAATAGTCTCTCATAGAATGACCATAAAACGAAGAGAAGTTTGAGCGCAGTCTCGCCAACACTGTTCTGACAGTTTGGCGGGTAATTTAATATATGTATATATACATATATGCTATGTACTTCTTTGGAAATAAATAATCAAAAATATTTTTTTGAAAAAATACCTAAATCGGCAAGGTAGATATTTTTGCCTGGTCGAAATTTAGCTAAACAAGCACTTCTTGCCTTGTACCTAATACAGACGTGTATAAATAATTTTGACCTCCCCGTACGCGCACGCGCAAGGAACTAACAGCAACTGACAGTGCCGGTACTGGTACGAGTAATACTGAATTCCTGTTTAATTGTATTGTTAGTAAAAAATAAGGCAAAAACATTGAATAGGTGACAATTTTATGGCACCTACAGTTTACATTGTATGGTTGGTGACACATATGTGTTTATTTTGCATCTTATTGCTTTCTAAAAAGGCGAAAAAATGATAGGCAGATACCTACATAAGTATCTTTAAAACAGTATAATTATAAACTTGTAGCGGGGGCGATAAAAGTCACATTTTGACGACAAGTTAGCCCAGTGGGTAGTGACGCTGCCTGCGAAGCTGAAGGTCCTGGGTTCGAATCCCGGTAAGGGCAAATATTTGTGTAAGATCAGTAATTATAACTATTATATATATCGTCGTCTAGTACCCATAACACAAGCCTTATTGAGCTTACTATGGGACTAGGTCTATTTGTGTAAGATTGTCCCCTAATATTTATTTATTTAATTATTTAGTTTTATTTTCTCTGCGTGACCATTCTATCAACATATGTACAGGTGGCTTTTGCCTGCAACTTTGTTCACATAGAACCAGGACTATCCCACTCGCATTTTAGCGCGAAATGACACTTGTTTGTGGTCTATGGTAATTCCTATGAGATGTCGATCGCACACGGCCGTAGTGTTTTAATTTTCACAAGGAGGAGTAAAACATTTAAAGACTTTGTTCACTCTCACACTTTAGCGATCAATGAAAACTTAATTATAGGTATAATTATTTGTGGCGCCAGACCAATGTTTCTTCAATACCAAGTAAAGGTTCGATTGAACAATACGTCACGGTGCTTATTTCCTCTCGTAAAACGTAATTAGGTAAAGTAAACCACCCAGCGCGGACGTTTTCACCAATTCTGCTTGCATCGCTGAGATTTGGTACAAGGCATGAACCTAGAATATTACTCTGGACAGGCTATATGGTAATAATAATACCACGTGCGAGCGAGCTGGTAGCATACAAATCTCGATAAGTGTGACAGAAAGGGAAATATCATTCATGTTGTCCTTGTCATAGTTCCACTTTTTTTTATTTGCCACAACTGATTTAGTATGAAGTTGTGGCACATAAACCATTACCTACCCGTCCAAATTAAGTAGGTTGTTTATGGCAAGTCATCAGACATTTTAAGACCAAGAGCCTTTCCCTCCCTCACTGTGGCATCACGTACAGCGTTTCCAGAGTATTCTAGGTTCATGGGTACAAGGAGACGGCGATTGGCCATTAGGGCCTAGGGCGTTATCACATGCGATTTGCGAGCGGTCTAAAAGCGACGCGATCAGTGAGCGCGAGGTCGCTGCGCAACCGCGGCGAACTCGCCGCGACATAGGCGCCATGGTCGTGATGAATGTTATTCAAAACGACGCGACGATTGAACGCCGTGTGCTCGTTGCGCACGTGAGGCGATCACGTGGCGCTATCGCAGCGATCACGTTGCGGTGTCCAAGCACGACTTTTTTGTCGGATTCCCGGATTCCCGTTAGCATCATGTCGCTATTAAGTTAAGATCACACAGAGGGTCACATCATTTTATTATTGTTAAAAAATGCTTTGTTGATTCCTTATTTTCTAGTTAATTTATCCCTTAACTGACTCCCGCGAAGGCCCGCGGGAATATCATTTCTCGCCACAGTCACAAAATTCCCTAACTAAATAATGCAAACGTCGAATAATTTCGAGTCTTCTTTAACTTAACCCTTTCCCTGCCTCCGCGGTCGCGACGGCCAATTTCACAGATTCGTCACCGATTAGCACGCGCCACCCAGTGAGGTCGCTCTGCATTGGCTCCTGCAGACCTACTTTTTAAGAAGCGGGCACGATCGTTTATTGTTATTTTAAAAACATTTTGTAGGGATGGCAGGTGCAAAATTTATCTTCATAGGTAATATCGACTGAACCTTCTCATGAATATTACAGGGTCGCTAGATCCAAAATTATAAAAACCGGACTTGTACCCATTATGCATAGTCTAGCTCGTTAAGATTAAAATAAGGTCGTTGACAAATAATTTATTGCAGATTTGTACCGACGTTAAACTGAAAACTGAGGCCTTGTTTACGGATTGAAGATACGCATGCGTCAGATGAGTATGGAAACGCTCACGCCTGTACTACTTCTAAACCTGGTTCGAATTATTGAAACTAAAATTGATAAACCTAAAGCACCTTCACAAACTGCAAATACTAAAAATACTATTAATATATATATATATATTATGTATGTATAATATGTATATATGCTGATGTTTGGGCGACTTCCGTCGCGGGGCCTGTGAGCTGTGACGTATATATAGCTGTGACGTGTATATATATGTGTGTGTATATAGGTATAGTAGCCATTGTCCGAAAGACTGACTATTTATATACGTACGGCAATACGAGATGGCGCCGCGACGGCGCCCGCAGTAGCCAAGCTCTATGCGACCCACCTCACTCACAAATTATCTATGGGCACCCCAATAAAATATAGCAAGATCATCATAAACTTAAGAGCCGGGCTCTTGTCGGTGGAGTAATCGCCACTCCTTTCTTCTCTCTGCCACTTTTTTGTGCTCTTGATACGACATTACATTAACTTTCTCTTTAGCTTGGTCCATAAACGCACGTCTCGGTCTTCCCCTGCCTCTCCTTTCTTCTCTCTTTCCTTCAATTATTTTATCTTATCTTATCTAGATGAGGGCCCTTTCGGATGCCCTTCGACCCAGCGGGATCTTTTGTGCATTTGCCCTCTCCTTTATGCCTACTCTCAAGCTCGCTCCGTCATTTCCACAAAGCGGATGATGCAGCTCAGCGGGCGCACCTTGAATTCCTTTGTTGGTTGCGGATAGTCGCTACCAAAGTAATTTATTATTTGTCTGGCAAGTAAGCGCTTTAAGGGCCGCTTGACTGTCGCTGAGGATATAGATGGTCTGCCCTCTGGTTTGCCTGTCTTTATTCCCTGTGCACAGGCAATTATGGCGTATGTCTCGCCTGGAAGACGGTTGCCAAACTACCCATGCTTACACTACTACTGTAGTCAATCGCATAAATGCCTGCTCCCGTACCGGATCCCATTTTAGATCCGTCCGTGTACCATATACTGTCTTCGACACCAGACCTCGGTGGTTCTAGACCTTCGGCCCATTCGGCCCTGGATAGAACTTTTGTTGTGTAGTTCCTGTGGAATACATACTTGGGTAGCATTTGGTCACATCCCATGTTTGTTATTCTGTCTAAGAAACCGTCAGTCTCCATGTTTGTGTCCAGTCTTTGGCTTGCTGTCGCTCCACAGTCCAAGAGTTCTTAGTCTGTAGAGCGATTTGCGCGCCTCTGACTTAATCACCATGTGAAGTGGCGGTAGGTCCAGTAGGGCTTCTAGCGCCGCTGTAGGCGTGGTTCGAAACGCCCCTGTTATAGCCATGCATGCCGATCTCTGTACCTTCGTCAGGGCATCTCTGCATGTGCTCATTAAAGTCCTTGGCCACCATACCAGGCTACCGTATAATAATATGGGCCTCACCATCATGGTGTAGATCCACTTCAGTACCTTTGAGTTCAGTCCCCATGTTTTGCCATACGCTGATCTACACATTCCAAATACTCTGAGTACCTTTGTAATGGTGAGATCTGTATGCTTCTTCCAATTCAGTTCCTTATCCAGAGTGACACCTAGATATTTCACATCATTGGACAGTTCTAGTACCCTCCCGTACAGTTTTAACTGCTGTACGCCGCGAAGGGTCCTTTTCCTAGTAAAGGGTTTCCTACAGTTTTGCCTGGATTAATGGATAATTGGTGCCGGTCGCACCATCTCTCCACTGTCTGCAGTGCCTTGTTCATGATTTCTGATACCGTGCCTGGGAACTTCCCACTCACCAGTATCACTAAATCATCAGCATATCCTACCGTGTGGGTGGGACCTTTATTGAGTTCCACCAGGAGTGAGTTCACCACCAAACTCCAGAGAGTTGGTGAGAGTACCCCACCTTGCGGACATCCCTTTGTGGCCGTGGCCATTATCTCATCCCCCAAGAGAGATGACTTTATTAGTCTGCCATTTAGCATGTTGCCTATCCATTTACAAATGGCCGACCATTTGTAAATGGATGGACGGAAAAGAAAACCCTGGCTTAAAAGTTACCATGGTGGACCCCAGAGATAGTCAAGCTCAGGAGGGAAACCAGGGCAATATTTAATGACGCAAAGGCATCCAATGACTTCGGGTACTATTCACAAAAACTCACAGAACTCGGCAAGGCTGTGAGGAAAGCCAAAAGGAGAGCGTGGAGGAATCCCTGCGATCAGATTGAGTCAATACCGGAAGGAATGAGACTAACCTTTGTTAGTCTCCTTTGTACCTTTGTATTAGCAACCACAAAGTCGGTACCGCTCACATCCATCAGGGACAATGACGGTAGAATGACGAAAACGGGACTAGAGACCCTTAAGATAATGTGTAACACACACTTCCCAGGCTCAGTAATACACAACAGCGTAACAGACGACGGTGCAATTAGTGCATTGGAACAAACCACAAGTACAACGAGACACAATTGGGGCACGTCTAAAAAGGTAGTAGATCATAAAAAGATAAAGTGGGCACTTTCAACATTTCAACCTTTCAAAGCCCCGGGGCCAGATGGAATCTACCCCATTCTACTACAAGAAGGCGCTAATGTACTAATCCCGCACCTTAGCAGATTGTACAGGGCGTGCTTGGCCTTCGACACGTACCGCGTGTGTGGAGGATGGTTAAAGTAACCTATCTACCCAAACCAGGTAAGGCGGATCACAGTGAAGCCAAATCGTATAGGCCGATAAGTTTATCGTCATTTTTCCTCAAAACACTGGAGAAATTGGTAGATAGACACATAAGGGATGGCCCATTAAGGAGACATCCGCTGCACGAACTGCAATGTGCATACCAGCCAGGGAAGTCAACGGAAACCGCACTTCATCTGGTAACAACCAAGGCTGAACAGGCTATAGAGAATAAAGAACTAAAGCAGCTGCCAAACATGGTGTAGAGTCGGCTCTACACCATGTTTTGCAGCTGCTTCGCTGATAGCTTTATACGTGGTGCGATCAAACGCTCCCTCCACGTCTAAGAAAGCTGCCAGACATAGTTCTTTATTTTAGCCAGGGTTTTCTTTTCCGGGAAGTTATTAGTGAAGGCCGTGTATACGGCTTGTACTATTTTGTCCGCTTCGAATTCTATGTCAATAATAGAGTTTAGCTTACCTTTTGGGTCTCCTAGCTCCACTTTTAGATCATTTCTAAAGGCCGACCAGTCCGTGACCCTAGGATTCCGTTTACGTACCGTATTTGTTTTTATTTTAGTTTGGTACCTAAAGCAAATGTATCTGTGGTCCGAAAGGGATATGTCATCAGATACGTGCCATGAGTTGATTTTGTTGCTAGTGTTGTTAGTAGCCAACGTTAAATCAATAACCTCCCCCGCCTAGAGTTGACGAAGGTAGGTTCATTGCCTTTGTTCAGTAATTGTAGAGAAGAGCTTACCAGGAAATCCAGTACCTTCTCTCCTCTCCTGTTGACATCTGAGCTACCCCAGATGACATGGTGAGCGTTCGCGTCGCAGCCGATGATCAGGTTGGTGTTCGCCCGGCTGCCGTATGCAACAAGATCCCGCAGTTGTTGTGTGATGGGATCCGTTGCCTCGTAGGGGAGGTAGGCTGATGATAGTATGAGTTCCTTACCCTCCCCCTTGTTTAGGATCATCACCGTGGTGAGATCCCTGCAACAGAAATCATGTAAAGGCATAGCGTTGATGCCATTTTTGACATATATACATGTCCTCATATTATTGTCATTATCTGGACACAGGTGAACAATTGTTCCCCCTGTTCCACCTAAACCTCTTATTTCACTTTTATATATTTATGGTTCTTGAATAAGAGCAATATCGAACTTGTCGCATTTTAGCTGCCTTGCCAGAAGGGCAGTGGCCGCCTTGTTGTGTTGTAAATTAATTTGTACACACCTTAGACCCGCCATTGTCCGAAGTCCGTACCCGGAGCCCGCCCTGTTCCCGTCCTCCTCCTCTGACTGCCCTCTCCTCCTTGGCTACCTCAGCCCCCTCAGCCTCCTTGTCGATGCCAGGCACATTGCATTCCGGAGGTGTGCCCTCCTCGGCCTCCCCAGGCAGCGGACCCGCGCCCTCCCCCGGCGTCGGACCCCCCGCGCCCGTCCCCGCACAAGTGCCTTCCTCAGCCCTCTCAAGCGCCCTCTCCTCCGCGTCCTCTAGGAGCTTGAAGGAGCTCAGGTCGACACCCGTGTGTAGGTGGTAGCCCGCGGCCTTGATAACGTCGGCCGACACCCGGTCCATCAGTATGATGCGCCTGGTGTTCGCGTCCGACGTCAAGGTGTCTACCACCTTCCACTCCTCCGTGTGTAGCGCAGGATTGTACCTTTGCAATACACGGAGAAGCAACTTAACATCATGACCGCCAACTATCTTCGTTTTCCATGCCATTTTGACAGGTTTCGATTGCTGACCTGAGCCATGTGACGGACTCTCTCCCTTGGCAATTGACGTGGAGAGCGCCCGCCACTACGTTGCCGAGAGTGACTCGGGGTAGGGGATCCGGAGCATCAACCAAAAGCTCCAGAATAAGCCCCTGGATGGCGCCCAGATGCCCCAACCCGATCTTCTCGGCCGGAAAGGCCTCCGGGACGATGGCCATCCTCTCGCTTGCAGCCACTTCAGCGAACGAAGCTGCGACTTTCACTCGCTTGGAGTCGCTGACAAGCCGAGAAGAGTCGCCACTGGCTCCCAGTTGCCTCTTCTTTTGCACCGTCCGTGGCCCCGAAGTGGGTGCATCCTGGGGGGGTGCCCTCGCTCAGTGTCTGAGCCCTCGCCTTGGCGTTGTCTCGCCTCTTCTGCCTCCTGCTATTGACGGCTCCTCCACCGGACCACGCATCCGCGCTCTGGGGTGTGGACACGCTATCAACGGCGCCCGGAACGTCAGCAGGATTCGGAAGAGGACCGGCCGGCCTGTTGCAGATGACCACAGTTCCGCTGACCTCCCCTCCGGCACCTGCGCCAGCCAGTCTCCTTGCGGGGACCTGCTGGGTGTGTCCGCTTTTCGACCCGTGGGGAAAAGTTCGAACGGTGCCTCCGGTTTGGACCGCTCCACCATGGCCTCTGCCTGAAAATGCGCTGCGCGCCTTCTGCGTCCTTGCGGACCCCCTTACTCGACGGTTACCCGCTCTCGCTCCCCTGTCTGGGACAGAAGTGCGTGCCGCCGGTACAGCATTTGCGCTATGCGCCTTGGCCTCATACCTTGCGGGTACGGCTTTCCCTCCTTCCTTCGTCTCGGGTTTTATGGTATCCATGTGACCTTTGACCTTGCTTCATCAGATTGGCTCCCCACCCACCACGGAGCCCACACCCTGGGGATGCGTTGACGCATCAGGGCTACCAATCTGACATAGCGCCCCGAGAGTATGTTGTCTGTGAGTCCGCACGGTGCCGAGCTACTCGTCATCTCCTCAGACGACTCGTAACCCGTGCTCCGCCGACTACAGACCCCATACCCCAGGACACTCGCCCGCGGCCATCAGACTGGACACGACAGCCGATTGATCATGGCTGGCTAGGCCATGACCGCCCGTGTGAGGTGAAGCCAAAGAATAGTGTTGTCTCCGAGCAGTAACTATCCCGACCGCTGGTCGACTCAGCGTACAGGATCTCCCTCTCCACCCGTACGGGTCCCCGCGCACGGCACAAACACGCGGGTGGCATTTTACCGCTAACCATCCTTCTTTGTGGATGGAAAGCCCGCTGCGACATGCCACGTCATCGCTTACGGCTGATTAGACGGGATTCACGGGATAGGATGGGTTGGGATATAAAAGTATAGGCTTAACTGATTGTTTCCGTTCTGCCTGTTTCTAACGGTAGAACCAGGCAGCTAACAGGCGGTAACCTCGTGAAGGAACCCAATCAGTTTTGCCTCGAGGATCTTAGCAACTGTGAGCTCCCCCCGAAGCCATCTACCATGTTAACCGCCGGACAGGCCGCTACCATAGAGACAGATCCAACGCAAGTAGCGACCGGTCCTTCAATTATAGTTTTTATGTAATTGTCATGTCGTATCAGGTGCCCCAACATGTTTCCCCTTCTGTTTTCAATAGTATTTAGTAGACGTAAAAACGTATGTATTTCCATTAAACCCGATCCTCGGTCTTTCCAAATTTCCGTTTCATTCTATACCAAATTCCTTAATCCTGTTTCCCTAACTTTTAACTCTTCGACGTGACTTTGGCTAATCCTTAGAGAAAGCAAGAAAAAAAAGTACATCTTCTTTCTCTTATCAAATTTAGAACCTCTTCGTTTTTCTTTCCGTCCAACTGAATACCTTCCATCCTTCTCCATGCCCACACATTTCAAATGCGTTCAGACTCTCTCTATCACGCTGGTCTAGAGTCCACGTCTCGCTTCCGTACAGCGCTATGCTCTAGGTAGGTCTTAATAAATCGTCTGATACTTCGAGATATTTTCGCTTTTAATATTTGCTTTGCTTTGGTTTAAGCATATCATGATGTACCTACCAAATTACTTAGAGTTAATAATAAACAACGCAGAACATAAAAGAGCAGAAGAAGAAATAGGTACCTACAGTCAAACTTCCAGTTCCAGGTAAACAGGAGTCGGCTTTCCCGTTTGTTTTCGTCTTCTTCACATGCTGCTGCTTTGTCTCTTTGCTTCACGAAACTAGACCTCTACCTACGCTTAGTTCCAACACATTGCGGTGTCAAGATATATTTGAGGGTGAGCGTTGAGGTGAGCTTAAAACAAGTTACAGAATCCCTGGGGGCAGCACGGCTATCAAGCGACGGCGCCGAGCTCTCTTGATTTTTCTCGCACTATCCGTCTCTCTCTTATTAGAACACTTAGAACAAGAGTCATAGTGCGAGAAAAATCGTGAGTATTTCGCGACCGTCCGATGATAGACGTGCTGTCTTACTCCGAATTAGCAAATTAGAAAAAGGAGGGTAGATTGCCTGACGTCCCGTCGCGGCATCGGTTGTGCTAGGTTATTATTATTATTATCAATCCCACGGCGATGCTGAATAACAAGGAATATATTATTATCTCCGCTTATTTAAAATAATTTTACTACCAAATAAAAATGAAGGAATTTATAACTTAACGAGAACCTTCACTTAACTTCTTCAGTGACCGCAGCCTTTAATTATCCACGAGCGTTCGAGTAAGGAAGTTGATAAATTAACGACAAAAACACGTATAATTCGTCGATAAAACTCCCTTAAAGTGCAGCTTTAGGTTAATAAGGACAAACGTTTATTGTGACCACATTTCGCGCCCGAAACGGCATCAGCAGTGTACTTAAACGCTCCTGGAAAACATAATGTGACAATTAAGGCGGGATTCCACCGGTGTGCGGCACTGTGCGGCACAAGCATATTCAGTACAAAAATGCTTGTGCCGCACAGTGCCGCACACCGGTGGAATCTCGCCTTCAGTGTCATGGCTACGTTTGAGATGCAGTACTCGTATTTGGAAATATTTGCAAGGTAAGAAAGAATTTTGGGTTTTTAGACCAAAGATTTTATGTAAAAATATATTTTATTCAATCCTTTCTCGCTCACGGGCCAATGGTGTCCCGAGGCTTTGGGAGGCGTGCGTGAAGCCCAAGTATCAAACATGTACTACATAGCCAACATTTACAGGCCCTTTCAACAATTTAATGAAATTCAAGCTTTATAATTAGCCATTGAAAAGTTTCGCCTTCTAGCTCCATCATCAAATCTACTTGATGACTGCTTGTTGGTGCCAAATTGTTGGACTGTCATCTAATATTATGCATAATTATCTACTTGTAAAGCTTAATATCCCTACCACTACTTAAGGTTGGGTTGCAGCAAAGTCCAATTCGTAAGTCTGTAGGTAATCGTACACCCGTACAGATAGGGTCATTGCGCTGGTTACGCGACCACCTTCGGTTAGCGACCACCTGAAGGAGAAGGTTTTTTCTATTGAAGATAACATCAATTCTAGAGACCCTATTGAGACAATTAGTTGTACTTGCATTTTTGTTGTTGTTTTAGAATAGAAATCTACTAAAAAACCGAGGAAATATCCTTTCAGTTCACCAACTCAGCTAAGTGGTCGCCAACCGGCACATAAAATTAGGTGGTCGCTAACCGGCGAAATGACCTATTGACTAATAATTAATACTGGTAATCAATAATGTACAAAAAACTTCTTCAAAATTAATTTGTTTTGTGGTAGGTAAATGTTCCGATGTAGAATAAGAGCAAGAAAAGTTGTAATAATTACAAAAGCATTAAGTAATTAGCTCTATTAAAGTAACATTTATTTCAGTGTTACTAATTGTTAACCGTATTTGGTTATTCGTAATTATCAATTATCTCACAAACACGGGCTGTACGTGCATTTTCAAAAACACTTTAGTACTTTAACTTAAAGTTTTTTAATAGTCCATTATGTATTAGGGTCTCCCAACATGCAGTAGCTTATTCACTCGGCCATGTATTTTTTTAAATAATCGGCTACTAACTTATTATTCATTGCGATGTTAAACAATATATTGACGCTACTTGACAACAATGTAAGGCGGTGTATGCCGCTCCTTAAAAGAACATAGACAAAAATAATTTACTTGGAAATTCAGTCGCCTACTTAAAAATGCTGGTTACCATCTGTGTCATTTGTTGACACTGTCTACACAGATGACAGTAAAAAGATAAACTAACGACTTGCGACTGACTGCACATGTGTGATCCTCGCCTCAAAGGAGACTTCTTGAAAAAAAAAAAAATGACGCGTAATATTCAACCTTAAGTGAAAACCGATAGAAATGGAATTACATTGACATTTGAATTGGTTTTTTTTTAGCCAATACTAAGTTGTTAACCGTAAATTTAAGCCAAATATTTCGTATCATTAGAAAGACTCGTCTTTTTTCAGATTTCAAAATGAAAGTTTAGCTATTTACGACCTTCAGCTCTAATGAATAAAGGACTGAAATATTTCCTTAACTTTCGGTTCACTTTGTAAAATATGCGGTAACATTTTGACCTCACAAACATTAGTCAATAATTATTTGACGAAATGTCAACATTTCAATTTTGTTGGAAGCCATTTACGCTAACTTCTTGTTAATTAATTTTACAGCATTCAGGTGTTAGCAGTAAGTAATTACGGTTGCATGTGCTTTCGGGCATTTAAAATAAATAACTTTTTTTTTGTAATTTGGATCTGTTGATCCCACTATTGATACAGAATGACAGAAAAAAAAGTGTTCCCAATTTTTGTACCTACATTTTTCAAATTTCCGCTTCGTGGTTGCTGGTTGACGCTACAAAATTATAGAAAAACCACAACGTTTTTAACAAATTGGAATAAAAAATGGGGCCCGTGTTTTCTTTACCTAATTCCATTGATTCTGAGGAAGAAAACTGCAAAATTGCTAAAATCGGATAAATATGTTAATAAACTATGTTAGAACATAAAAACTAATGTTGATTTAACGTGCTTAACTATGTATGCCAATATGACGCAACAACAGGGGTACAGCAGTAGTTACGCTAAGTTTTATGTCGGACATAAAGCATTCGTCCCATTCTGGTAAATATGCGAGTGCAAGAGGGACGCATGCTTTACGTCGGACATAAAACCTAGTGGGCTAGGGGGGCAGGATCAGCCTAGCACAATAGCTTTTATCGTCACGTTTTACGCCGAAAATGAACAGAAACATCACGTAAAATGTGACTATAAAACCTACCTCTGCAATCATCTTCAAAATGCAGTTTGGGCTTCTCCTCGTCCCAACAGCAACTCGTCTACAAACATCGAGGAGGCACTGCAAAACCTTGGCAACATTCTGAAAGCGGTGTTGTAGGTACTGTACCTTCAGAGCGTTGTATGGTTTTTGGGTATAGCGGACCCACAGGCTGCTTATGTAAAAAGATGAACAATAAGCTTTAAGCAGCGTTATATATGATTATATATGCGCTATGATATGGTAGGAGACCACTACTGTAGTGATATCATAGTATAGCGTATCTTAAATCATAGGCGCAGGCATTCTTTGCGAAATTTTCCCTAAACCTAATTCCTTATACGTATGCGGCATAATTGCCGGCGAGTTTCGGCGCCCACCTGCCAGCAAGCTGCGGTCGTCGCCACCTGTGGCAGGCGGCATCAGATGGGAAGGACGTTGGTGTTCTAATGAAGTTTTTAAGACGGTTACTTACCTAACCAGGCTGTTTTGGCCACGTGCTTTTTGACGATAAAGTCTGAAGCCTAGTTTGGTAATAGGTATCCCCGTCTGCGAAGCTCACGTTGGTGTTCTACGTTTGTTTAGACGATTACTTGGCTAACTAGACTTATCGCGCGCGTTTTTTGACAACCACGTCAGCCTAGTGGGTAATGTCCGCGCCTGCAGAATAACCTTTTGTGGCTCTGTAAGCTGTAGAACTCGCAAGCCGGTCCTTTTACCAAAAAAAATATCATATATTTTCGAAAAACTGAATCGACAAGAAAAATCTAGGTATAGGTATAATTATTGAACCTGCTTACGAAATTTCACGAGAATCGATTAAGAAATGCGATCCGTAGAAACATATGAAAGAATTAATTGCACACCAGCAGTAGTACGGAAACTGTACAGAACACAGCCAATAAAAGCAGAAGCAAACACATTGGGTCACTAAAGAGCGATCTCTCCCAGACAACCTTTAGAATTAATAATTTGTTCATAATACGTGAGGGAGGAAACTTCGTACTCACGTAAAGTTGTTGCTAAGCATAGCAAATAAACTCAGTTATCAGCTACTTCTTAAAGTAGTAGTTTAATTCAGAATCCCTGCTTAGAACTTTCCATATCGTAGTTAAGGCTCGCCCTTACAGGGTAGTTGAGAGAAAATAAACAACCATGACAGTAGTTGGTGCACGTAAACTACTAGGATAGATACCAAAACGTGATGCATAATAAATCTAGAAAACTTGCAAGCACTTATGCTTCTTGCTTGCTACAAAGTAAGTTTCTGGGAAGCAGTAAGATTCGTGCAAGACTTGTGTATGTAAGATTCGTATTTGGAATTCCGTTTCGTTCCGCGTCTCATCGCCGTATAGATGGTATTCCCAAAAACAGACTCAAGAAACGATATTCCTCCTCCCTGAAAGCCCTGCCCGGAAATCCTCTTGATAAAAACGCAATTTGCAAAAACTAGCTGATTAAGTAGATTGGTCGGAGTAATGTGGGGACCTATTAAGACAGCTGGTGTAATGGTGTGTAATGGCTGTGTGTGCTTCGCTCGTGGTTCAACTATAGAATCCTTTCGCTTGCTCGTGATTCAATTCCACACTCGCGGGTAAAATACAACTTTGCACCCTTGTATAACAAATAACGGTTATTTTAAACGACAGAAGAAAAATTTAAAGTGATACGGTAAATTATGGGTAAACGTTTCCTAATGATAGGCGTCGTAATTCCTACAATTGTCGTGAATTAAGATTGAACGTGTCAATTTAAGCATTGCGTGGAGGCTCGGACAAGAATAGGTCTACGGTCTCCCCCGCCTGTCGTAGAAGGCGACTAAAGGGGGTCATCGGGATCGCAGTGTTCTGGCGGGGGAACCCCAGGGAAGGTGATAATGTTCTTTGCCCTAGGACGAGCCAAATGTGGCGAGGCGCGAGGGGGGCTCCAGTGCGTTCAGCATGAGATCCTGGAGTCCCCTGCATGAGAGCGCAGATGCAGGGCACCGTGGAGTTTTTAGTGGATAGAAACACCACATAACCCAGTCATCCCATCCTGGTTCGCAGGTTTTCTCCACGAAAAAAAAAGGTAATTGGGCTATTCATAAATTACGTCATTTCAAGATGGGGGGGCGGGTCTGGCCATTGGATGACGATAGTCATTTTATTAGGCGGGGATGGTTTTTTATGGGGGGGGGGGGTCAAAAATCGTCAAAAAACAATGACGTCATTTATGAACAGCCCCATTAGTAACATCAAGCACTGTGACGTTTACCTTAACACTGTCACTGCCAGGAACCCGCCTAGGGGGCGCAAACATCTAAGGCGCGTTCCTCTAGCGTAGAGCGTAACGATTTTTGGCAGTGAATGTGTTAATACTCGTAGTCACGCGACTGATCGCGACTGATAGACAATATTCATCCTGTCTGTGAAATTCCAGTGTCCTTAGGAGTTCAATTTGGGTTTTTGAAGTACTTACAAAAAAACATCTATTTCATACCAGTACAAACTAACAATAAGTATAAATTAACTATAGGTTTTTAGCCTGTTTTCATATTATAGTTACCTACCTATCAACTGCAAACCCACATGAGTATGGCTTATTTTTAACATGTTCCGAAATAAAATACCTATACAAAACGGCACACTCATTGAATGACCTAGGCCAGGGTTACAGCCATAGGTATTTACTTTAGTAAAATGTATATGCAACTACTCGTACCACGAAATGGTATTCAATGGTAACTATTTTCATAAAGCAGTAATAACATTTTTGTCCAATTTCCGACCACTTAACGCAATTCCGAAGTTTCCAAAGTAGCATTAGCGGAAAAGCTGAGTGTTTATGCGAGCGGAGCGCGCCGCGACTCTTCGGCGCCGCGCGCGGTCGATAACAGATAGGTACTAGTGTAGTGTCGTAGCCGGGAATAGTTGGAAATGGATGTCAATTATCATTTGCAGTACCAGGAACCCGCCGCAATCTCTACAAATAGTTTTTCGCATGCTATCGGCTCGGCTACGAGCATATCGCTAAGAAATTGTTAACAGAATGTGCTATAGGCATTATGGTCTCATTTGAATTATCCTCTGACTGAGCAGTAATAATAATAATAATAGTAAATACTTTCTATTTCACCACGACAAGAAGAAACGTCTTACAAATAATTAAATTAATACAATTTAAGACATTGGTCCCTGATTATTGGCGTTAAAATGAAGCTGCTTTACCGCTCGTGACATATAGGTCGGTACCTCAGTATTTTTTGGCAAGCACCAAAACAACACATAAAACCAATTAGAACTTTTTTCGTTTATTACGTGATAAAGAAAATCAAAACGAAAGAATTTCCCTCACATAAAGCCTCTCACAGGCCGCGGCGGTAAATAGTAGACTTGTCATTAGCTGTCAAATTTACTATTGACCGCCACCGCAGGCCGCGCCAGTGTGTTGCAGGCTTTAAAAACCCGGCCAAGTGCGAGTCGGACTCGCGCACGAAGGGTTCCGTTCCATTATCTATAAAAACAGTTAAAAAAAAGTTTGTTGTATGGGAGCCCCCCTTAAATATTTATTTTATTTTGTTTTTAGTATTTGTTGGTATAGCGGCAACATAAATACATAATCTGTAAAAAAAATCAACTGTCTAGCTATCGCGGTTCTTGAGATACAGCCTGGTGACAGACAGACGGACGGCCAGCGAAGTCTTAGTAATAGGGTCCCGTTTTTACCCTTTGGGTACGGAACCCTAAAAAGGCTACTTTTTACGTCAACTGCCCGGCTAGCACGATAGGTTTTATGGTCTCGTTTGACGGCCTAAATATACTGAAATGTCACGTAAAAAGTAACCATAAAACGTATCATGCGTCACTACGCCTGCAGGTCGATCATGTAAAGCATTGTACGAAAGTTAGATAGCAATTGACATATAGCAATTTTTATATGGGAATCTGACAATTGGACTATCCTAACGCGCGTTAAACGTTACGTGATTACCCCTTTGGAAGTACTACTAACTCACTTGTGTCTAAATGAAACTAATGTAACAGAACGCCAGTTCGTCGACATCTTGACTGGATGCTATAGGATCCGATCGAGAATTCCGCCTTCCCTTTGATCGACGTTGCAAGCCGCTGCCAACTGTCGCTGCCGCATGGCTACCTTAAGAGCGCGATCCAGCGACACTTGTCCAAGTTTACAACTTCAACATAGAGTAGAAATTATACATACTCAATGGCGGGCTTGACACCATTTGGGGAAGATTTTGGATACTGGGCTCAGATGCTTTTAAGCTTGAGCCCCTTAAAGCCTCTTCCCCTTTTCTGCTAGTTTGAGACTCTCAGAGAGCGCCGTGTTCACAATATTGCCGTACGATATATTGCCAGATCTTACACCGATATCCTACTGGACAATGTAACAATGGTCTAAGGTAAACGTCTCGACAATGTGCCAATAGTTGACACCTTCAATCTTAATTAATAGCTGTGAAGGTGACTATTAAGGTTTCAATTATTGAGGTGTTCAACTTTGGCTTTAATGTAAGCAACATTAGGGCCTACAACATACGGGGTACAAAATTGATTGTTAGTTTCAGCTGAAGGTTGACTAAGCTCAGAATGCCTTGTGGCATTAAGTTCGCCTTTTGTACTTGTATGTAACTTGTTACTGTGCAATAAACTGAAAAAAAATACATGTCAATCCGTCGAATGGTGGCCAAACTGCAAGGAATAATATATTTATTTATTAAAACTTTATTGCACAGATAAGAAGTACAAATGGCGGACTTAATGCCTTAAGGGGTAATATATAGATGGCGTCGTCCTTAGTATTGCATGTATCAACCGATCGCAGTACAAACTAACATAAATACGGCCTTACTATACGGTTCGGCCACAACATGGAGCCACAGCGGAGCTCTATACGTGGGAGAGAGCAATCGGAGCCAGATCCCACGTACGGCTGCCGCCGCCGCTGAAACTCGTGTCTGAGCCCTTAAGAGTCCGCAGTAAGCTCGGCCGAATTTCACCTTCCCATACAAACGTAGTTACGCTCTCATTTTAAAACTACGTTTTGGATTGTGACGAAACTTTGCATATACAATGACATGAGGTATATCTATGTCTGTAATTAGTTTATATGGTTCCAGTTTATAAAACAAACGATATACAGCAAAAACAAGTTTTGTATGAAAAACTTAAATTCGCTGTATTTTTTTACTATGGTATCTAAAGCTATATAAACTAATTACAGACATGGATATACCTCATTTCATTGTACATGCAGTTTCGTTACACTCTAACACGTAGTTTTAAAATGAGAGCGTAACTACGTTTGTATGGAGAATCGAGCTTACTGCGGACTCTTAACGCTCCTCTACCAAATCGACCATCATGTATGATGGTAAAGGATGCAACTATTGCCGAGAAAGACCTACTTTCATCGCTCTCCAACCCATAGCGGTCAACGCGGTGTCCCTGTCCTGCAGCATGATCGCCTATTGTGTGGAGGAGCCTTTAGGCTGGTGGAATAGCTGCGTACAATACAGTTCTGTGTAGATCATTTTAATCTCTTCGTCTGCGTAGCTATTTTCGTCGACTGTAGGTACGTTACATGTGGCGGGAACATGGACCCCCAGTACAGGACACACGTGCATGCGTTATTAGCTAATAATCTAACGGACATTAGCGATAAAATACACATCTGCGAGCCGTGGCAATTGCAGCGCGCCACATGGCAGCGTTTAACTAGGTTCCGAATATACTTACACTGACATGACGTATTATTATAACACGTTTAACTAGCTTCCTAATCCTACTAATATTATAAATGCGAAAGTTTGGATGTTTTGATGTTTAGATGTTTGTTACTCAATCACGCTTAAACGGCTCAATTTTTCGGATAGTTTTTATACCGGGTCCACGCAGACGAAGTCGTGGGCGTAAGGTAGTATACAATACAATACGCAGATAAAGCAGTTACAAAAGAAAGCACAAAGATACAGGGAAACAGTAGAGGTAAAACAACAGGCTGTCTTATCGCTAAAGAGCGATCTCGTCCAGACAACCTTTGATAGAGAAAAGTAAGGTGGTTCAAGAAACTAATTCGTTGATCAAACTTGAAAAAGATCACATCTTATCAATATGCAATACACATACTTAAATAAGATATAAATATACAGACTTACACGTATACATACAAAAAAGATATATCAATGTTAAGAATCAAAAGTATACACTTACTTTACGTAGTACATACCTACTACCGTATTATTTAAACACGTTCACTGCCATTAGCGGGAAACCTACGGGATCCGCTACGAGCGTAGCGATTCTTGGCAGTGAATACATTGACATTGACTTACTATTACCTACTACGTAAGTAAAGACTTAGGGCCTACCGCGAAACAAAAACGAACTTCGTTCGTATATCTTCGTCTCTGTCACACTTGCCAGTTCGAGTGACAGAGAGGGAGATACACGAACGAAGTTCGTTTTCGTCTCGCGGTAGCCCCTCAGAACATTTTGCTTAATTATTTTAACTCATGACATGAAAGCCGTGTACCGCACATGAACAACCGTATCTTACTCCGACTCAGCAGCTATAAGTCTAACAGCTATTTTCACGACATGGAAGCTGGGGAGGACGCTTGTGTGGGACGCGACCTGCATTAATATGAATACCTACGGTAGCCCCGTCCCATGCCCAAGCGACCCCCTCTAAAGCCGGAGCTGCGGCCACCACGGCATAGCAACACAAGCGCCGCAAGTATACTGACCTCGGCGAGGGTTACTTATTTGTCCCGTTTGGAGAGGAAACCCCGGGGGCCATGGGGACCGGGCGCGAAGACCCTATATAAAGAGCTTTAGGAGCGTGTCATTAAAATTTCCGGTGACCAGCAGGCTGGCAGCTATTTTGCCCAAAGGATTAGCTTGGCAATCCAAAGAGGCTACGCTGCCAGCCTTCTGGGCATAGCCAACGACGGGCACCTGGGGGGCACTACTGTTTATAGGTTTAGTGTAGTTAGGTACTTATCTTTTTACTGTTACTAAACTTATTATGGTTGTTTTCACGACGATTTTGTGGACGTTAACACTATTATTTATTTAGAGTATGGGTGATTATCTACTTCAAAGATTAATAATTAATTACACTATAATAATTTTAGTTCTTAATAACGGACGAGTTTGAAATGACTGAACAAGTGCTGATATCTTCCGGACAGTCTTCACAAAACCACATATCTTGCTATGCTACTCATCGCTAGAGGGCGTTGTAATCAGAATGGTTTAAGAACAACCATAATTTTACTATAAATGAGTAATGATGGTAATCCATCATTACTCATTGATTTAATGGGGTGTATACATTTTATGATTTGTCAGCTTCTATTTATCAGAAGATGACTAATTGCTATTGTCAGGAGGCATGTTGCGCTGCTGATCCAACTGTCAAGTGTTGTACTGACAAATTGCAACACAATTTCCTAATTGTGTTGCAAAACCTTACTCTTCGGACATAAAACTTAGTGTACTAGCTCCCCTGCCACCCTAGCACACTAGGTTTTATGTCCGACGTAAAGCATTCGTCCCTCTTGCACTCGCATACTTGCCAGAAGGGACGAATGGTTTATGTCCGACATAAAACTTAGCGTACTAGCCCCCCAGCCCCCCTAGCACACTAGGTTTTATGTCCGACGTAAAGCATTCGTCCCTCTTGCACTCGTTTGCCAGAATGGGACGAATGCTTTATGTCTGACATAAACTTAGCGTAAGCTTAGCATAAGCTTAGCATAAGCTTAGCTAGTATCTCTTATTAGTCTGTGGTACTAGCCCCCCAGTTATACTTCACTACCGGCAAAGTGAGTTGAGACAGGACAGCGTTTAAGCGTGCTACACACTTCGCAGACGCAGATACGGTAACCGGTAAGATTTTATCTGTGTATAACGGGAGGGGAGTTAAACCGTCTCGCTCTATGAATGGAACTCAAGGTCACCACGTCACACGGATGCACGGAACTCGCACCATATTATCTAATCAGTTTCGCTCAGAGCATTATATTCTTTGGTGTCGCTTATGACGACAGACTAAGTATCAGACAACGCTAGTTCCAAAATTCGCCGTCAGAACTTTTGCTAACGTGAAAATAAATATCTACGAGTATTACACAATACAATATCATTTGTACGTAGACATACGTTTTAGTGTATTATTTTTCCGCGTTGAGTTAATTCATTTTTACTGGCGCTGTTTTAAAATGGCAATGAAAAGAGTCTTGGTTGTTAATAAGACATTTCCTGCTGCCGGTTTGCAGTTATTGAAAAATAAGTGAGTTATTTGTTGTTTGTTTACTATTACCTCTTATGTTCTTGTTTTAATATGAGATTTTACTTATTTACTCGGCATTGTTGTACTTTTCATTCAAAATAAGTAATAAATTAGGTATGTTCGCTACTACCTATTACGATTAACATAGATATCTACATAAATATATTAATTACTTAATATTTTATTGATTTTAACTACTTCGATATACTTTTCTACTAAGATTTTCTTGAAAATTTTCGGATTTACAATGTATTATGTTACATTTATGTAGGTAGTTAATTAAACGTAAAATTCTATATTTATATTGATACTTATAATTATTCATGCTGTGTATTCGTTTGGTATGAAAAGAATTAAGTTCCCATTCTGATAAATTGTTTGGTAATGGTAATGGCCTTAATTCATAAATTATGCTGCGTTTATGGTACTCTATGATTCAGCATGTTTTTAAAGTTACGTTGTATTACTTGACTCACAGATGGCACTTCAATTTCGCGTTTTAGTACATTACGTACCTAGGGCAGTGAATTCGTGAATGGCCTAGATCTGGGGCTTTACGATTTACCGCCCGTGGTAAGTACACAATTTTACATCTTCATCTGGCCACAATGCGAGTTTTACCATACGCGCAGCGTGTAGTTAAAACTCGCATTATGGCCAGGTGTGATCTAAACAATATGAATACAATAAGTTTATACTGATATGTATGTAAATATGGGCCTTTGGTGCCTGATTTAAATGTTTTTTTTTATATATATTTGTAGGATTAACATCAAGAATTGAACGCATTTATGTTTATTTTGTTTTTGCTATTATAATAAAACAACATTTTAAACAATATAGCCATCGATAACGAGTATTATACAATTATTTAACATCTACGGACCCTAAAGGGCTTGGCCATGACTTAGCGCTGCATGCGCCTTATGTGCGAGTAAGATGCTGTGTTCTGATCTAACCTCTCGCTCACACGTATGCTGCGCCGCTGCCACTGCGGCGCCGCTCGAGGCCCAACCTTTCAGGTTTTACGCGAAACGCCATTGCAATGGCTTATTTTCACTGATTCCATTTATTTCACATTTCAGAGCCGAGGTTACTGTGGTGCCCCACTTAGATTATGAGCCAGAGATCGAGCCTGCAATCGAGAGGGAGTTGAAGGAGAAGAATTATAATGGCATCATATGGAATACGAAGCACAGGCTGACTGGCCGGCGGCTTGACATGGCTGGTCTGATTTAAATATTATTTATACAAAATAAAAACGTAATAAACGTCTTGTGGGCGATGGACCAACCTATCACTGCAATATCACATTTTGTCGATCTTTTATACCCACATTTAGGCTAAAAGTGGCGCTGGAACATACGTTTCATGTGCTCTGGCTACCCCTTTTGGGAATTAAGGCGTGAATGTATGTATGTATATATGTATATAAAAACGTAATAAAATCATCCCCTCTTAAAGTGCTCACTGAAAAGGTATTCAAAGAAACTTTTGCGGGTTTGCCATAGATGAAAGTTACTTTAAGATCGAAATGACACACCAGCGATGCGACGGTCATCTGATTCATGTTTATAATTTGTATAATTCCAGGAACAAGTCTAAGCTGTGTATCTACGATGTCATCTGGCGTGGATCAAATAGACACACATGAATTTAAGAAGCGTAATCTGCCGTTGGGCAACACACCTCAAGTACTAGATGACGCGGTGGCAGACATCGCCGTGGGACTGCTCATAGGCGCGGCCAGGAGATTCAAGGAGGGTGTGGAGGAATTAGAAAGGCAAGTGTTGTTTTAACTACTTACCCGTATCTATACTGGAGCTGTGTTTTATAGGAAATCAGATTCCCGTTAGGAGAGTAGATTCGGATCCCACCACGCCACAGGCGTGGAGCAGTCACCATATTACAAAACGTGAGTCATACACGTTTCAGACAACTTTTTATTTTCTTTTCATAAGTACCTATATCTATATCAAATTAACCAACCCTTGGATATTAAAGCACAATCACCAGTTCTTTTATTTAGACCATGTATATTTGAACCACTTAGCTAGCCGTTTCGCGTCCCAGTTCTATATCTGTAGAGTGTAGGTAGACTACCAGATCGTAGGTCCGAAGACAGGCAGTTGGCAGCAAAATCGTGGATGAGACTAGCAAAGACCTGGGCATAATATACATGAAGAGCATTTTTCTGAAGAGTGGATAGAGACAGGCGGAGATTTATAACAAATATGCTTCCAACAGTGGCGCCTGGAAAGAAGGAGTGCAGTGGATGCTCGGACAAGACATCGTAGGCAGCACGGTGGGCATAGTGGGGCTTGGAGGAGTCGGACAGGCCATTGTCAGGAGGATGAGAGGGTTCGATGTGAAGCGGTTTGTCTACAGTGGGAGGACCGACAAGCCACAAGGTACGTTTTTATTTTTTTTAATTATGCCAAGAGAGCAGTACAAACGACAACACTGTTAACTGACCATCCTGTGTTTATATAGAACAGGTGCACCGATGGTCAGTTAGCTGTGTTGTTGAGAGTACCAATAGACCGCAAAGTGAAGAAGAAGGAAAACTTCCCAAGAATAGGGAAGATGCAGCTATAATATTTACCCTTTTGTGACCAACATGTTGAAAATACATTAAATAATAGCTACTGCAACGTTTTTACTTTATACTAATTTCAAACAATAATTACGATTTGAAGTAATGTGAAACGGAACGTGTTTTCATCCAAGACTCCTGTCAAAAGTCAAAACTTAGGCAACTCTTGACATCTAGGGACGATGAACCACGGACAAATAAATATGGGGGTCTTTCGTCGGGGATGCGGTCAGCGGTGGACGCCTTGCTTTTTTAGCGGAGCTTCTGACGCTGATTGCATTATCGACGACTGACCAAACTACCGAACAACGTCGCTTTATAAACAAACTTGACATTGGCGAAATCATCTTAACTTGATGGAAGACATTTTTTAAAAGAAGAAGAAACAAATATCTAGAGTGACACACATGAGTGACATCACAGGAACTGTAGATCCGTTTAGGCGCGAAAGTTTAAATTGTCAGTTTGTAACAGGAATTTTTGACGATAAATTATAGTATTCTAATTTTTTATACTTTCGTGGTCTATTCTACATGCGATTCCTTCAAATGAAAGCAAAAATGAAAATATTACATCTTCGCTATTGCATCCGTAGCGTAGGTACTAAATCTGTGCTAAATTTCCGAAACTTTTGGAGTCGAATCTTCCATACGAGAGCCAGAAGTCTGAGTCGCAACCCTCTGAACGATCATGTAGCCTCTTGAGACTATACTACCTGCATATTATTTTAAGTTTAATAAAAAATAGGCGAGGGGCCACGAACTCGCGATATATTATATTTCTATACTTAGGGGCCCTTACAATGAAAAAGGTTGAACACTGCTCTATTTAAATATTTTTGTTTTTTTCATCAGCCAAAGCATTAGGAGCAGAACGGGTATCTCTGGAACAATTGCTAAAGGAAAGTGACTACGTAATCTTGTCCTGTCCTCTGATGACTGAAACTAAAAACCTGATCAACGACCAGACGCTCAGCATCATGAAGAAGAATGCTGTCCTGGTTAACATCGGGAGAGGAGGTAAACATAGTTGTGTCTTTAATAATCCAAACGTAAATTCTAAAATTGCATTTTTTTGTGATCCTATTGAGTGCCCCACTGCTGGAAAAAGGCCTCTCCCCGTGATCTCCATGCGTCTCTACTAGGCGCCTTTTCCGCCCAATTGCTGAGGATTAGAACCAGGTCGTCCCGCCATCTCCGCCTAGGTCGGCCCCGTCCGCGTCGCCCGTCATGTGGCACCCACTTGGTTAGCCCACCTGTCTGAATGCATGCGACATACGTACCCGGCCCAGTCCCACTTGAGCCTGGCAGTTTTTGCACCCACATCAGCTATGCGTGTTTTGGAGCGCAGTGTAGTGTTTCGGACCCGATCCGTCCTTTTGCTACCTAGAATACTGCGCTCCATAGCGCGTTGGCAAACCTTCAATTTGGACTTCTGGCTCTCAGTGAGTGACCATGTTTGCGCACCGTAGGTTAGGACAAGCAAAATACACATCTCGACGAGTTTCCGCTTTAGTGACAGATGAAGGTTGCCTTTCATGGACCAGTAACTCTTCCAGGCGTTCGACTTTTTTGCCTTGCTTGTTTCTGAAAGAGACTAGCTGGTCCAAGTAAATATAGTTACTCGTCGACATAATGTATAATATGCCCGTCTACCTCGACTGCGTTTCGTGTTGTTGGTCATCGCCTGAGTCTTTGACCGGTTCATTTTTAGTCCAATTTTACGAGACTTGCCAAGCTCAGATCTTCGAGCATGAGCTGAAGTTCTGTTGCAGAAGCGGCGAAAAGAACAATTTCGCGAAACGAAGGTTTGATAACCATTTAAATGAATATGATAAAAATGCTGGTGTGGTGCTCTTATCAGAACAGTTCTTATCAGAACAGCTGTCAGACAGCGGCTGTCTCTTGATATCAATCTAATGTTTCTTGTAAAAAAATACACGGGTGTTTTACCCGTACCTACAATTGAATATGGCAGCGAGAAAATTATTCGATATCTCGGATGATTTTATAGATTTTAACCAATACAGATACTTGGCTATTTTCAGGAGAAAAACATTTTTGGCTTGACATTTATTGTATTGGTGTTCAAAATCTCGTACTTTAGATTATTCAATCCACGAAAAAGCACCTCATTCATACCTAGGAACAAAACACAAATTAATACGCAATGTGAACAAGTGAGGATAAAACAGTTCCAGACCTTTTTTAGCTTATAATACTTATAAGTTGTACTATATTTTTCGCAGGCGTCGTGGACCAAGAGGCATTGTACCGGGCTTTGAAAGAGAAGCGCATCTTCGCGGCGGGGCTTGACGTTGTGACCCCTGAACCTATGGCAAAAGATCACCCTCTTATATCACTGCCCAATTGTTGTAAGTATTACTTACCCGGTCGAGCTAACCTGCACCTGGCGCTCGTACATTTGATTCGAGCAATTACAGTGTAGGCAGCCGATCGTGCCAATAGCTCAACAGTTGAAAGCATTCGCTCATCTCTTTCATTGGCCAACACTCATCTATAAAACAAGGATGTGTAAAAAATTAACTACTTCATTAAACAGAATGTTCGTAATGGATACCTACTGTTTTAATGCGCATTTATTTACAGTTATTGTACCGCACTTGGGAAGCGCTACACATGAGACCAGGAACATGATGTCAAAAATTGCCGCCAACAACGTGCTTTTAGCTCTAGAAGGCCAACCGATGGTCCATCCGATTCAACTCTAGTACAATTTTACTTGGATGAACCACGAATATAGTCGATATCGACCGATGGTAGTTACGTACAACAAGAAAAATAAAACAAATACGTCACCCTACAGACGTCGGACCCGTAGTCATACCATTTTGTCACACCACGAGGAATTTATTTTCCTCGTAGCCACACTGTTTGGTTCTGGCGCTTCGCCGGCCGCTGCCGCGGCACGCTCGGCTCGCGGGCATAGGGTCGCAGTACCCCTGACACTCCTCGTCGCTTCGCTCGTCGTACCTACACGGACCTGTTAAAGTGTTATCTTTTTCAAAGTGGTGTGACCACGAGTCTGTCGTTAAAAAGATGAACTTACGAGTATTTCATATTTGTCACACATATTGTTCTGCGTTTGTTTGTTTTGGTGCAATAAAGAATATTATTATCATGTATGTCTTTAGAAGATTTTCGGTCCTTTGGAAGGCATGCGTGGGGCAGAAGCCAACAGAGCAGAGGCTCTTTAAACAAAACTAAAGCGAGGGATACCTACACATGGCGGATACCATCCCCGAGCGCACAACATGATACACTCGGTGCGGTGATGGTCCTCGCCAGGTGCAGACTATTGCCGTGCGATGGAAACAAAGGTCATGGGTTGTTGGGTTGAATGGTGGGTGGACTGGAAAATGGGTTATGGGAGGAGACTAGCGGACACCTGCTGTGACAATCAGTCGCAAAATTGTAAAAAGGCAGGTGGTGACTCGCCAACTGGTGCGAGTATGGGGCAACACCACTGAGCGGCTGTAAGATTATCGTGAGGTGAGTCTGCGGTAGCCAGATCCCGGTAATCCGATATACATACTTATATAGATAATAATAGTCTGCCAATAGTTATAATTATGAAACGATTTTATAAATTAATCTATGTTTTTCACTTCTAACGACCATTCCCAATAATCAATCCACCGATAGTTTTCCTTACCAGCACGGCTAGCACGCGACGGCGCGCGAGCTCTCTCGATTTTTCTCGCACTATCCGTCTCTCTCTTATTAGAACACTTAGAAGAAGAGGTATAGTGCGATAAAAATCGAGAGTATGTCGCGGCCGTCGTGTGCTAGACGTGCAGCAGTTATATTTTAACACATTTTCTACGGCTAATCTGTCAAAATGTAACTGTTGGTAAGGAAAACTATCCGTGGATTGATTATTGGGAATGGCCGTTAGTCGTGTAAACTATTTCGAATTAACGCCATCTATCAATGAGTAGTCATAATCGTTAATCTCTGTCATCTCCGCTAACTGTCAAATAAAAGGAAATAACCTCAAATCCTCTCTTCTCATCAGTTGTAATAGCAACCTTATTAAGTTGGATTAGAATACACTTTATTTTGTGTGTACCACTAATTACACTAACGACTTTAAATCAATCCGCGCAGAACCAAAAAAGAAAACATTGTAAACAACTAAACATAACATAACCGTGACGTGACATAACATAAGATATAACCTTTCGATACGAGTTTATAAACTTAATTTTCGATAAGGTCGAATTTAAGAGTATGCTAGATTTATTTTTAATTAGCTTATAGCATTCGTCAGTACCAGTTCTCATTCGACTCCGTTTAAGATCACTTCAAACAAATCAGTTAATCACAATTTGTTATCTATTGATAAACTGATAAGGAGCATGATTATTTTCTCGGTTACATTACTCGCTCTGTGTGGGCTATTTTCACAGACGGAAAGCGCAGAAATTGCAACCATGAGCCAGAATTTAAAAGTGTTGATTTCTTCAAATGATTACCCTGAAGCCGGTTTGGAAATACTGCGAGAACAGTAAGTATGAACTGAATACAAGTAAATAGGTACGGAGTTTGTATTTCTAATTTAGTTTATGCAGTTTTTTAAATGTACTCCTTATTTTTGTAATAAGAATTACATAAGTATATTGATTTTTAGTAGTGTAGTGTCCCACTGCTAGTCTAAACTCTCGCCTTCCAGATTTTCTTGTAATGGTACCTATATATTTAGTTTAAGTAATACAATTTATTCATGGCTTTTTAAACCAAAACCTACATCTTTGATACAAAAATATTACTATGTTTGTACCTAACTGTTTTGTGTGTGGTGTGTGCAATATAAAGAGTATTTGTATTGTACAGTCAAGTGCAAAAAATATGTGTTAAATCATGCCCTCATAAATATGCACCGAAACCTTAAACTGACATAAGAGTGATGGGACATATTTATGATTAAGCTGTATGCAGCCCTATTTTTACACTTGACTGTAGGGTCATTTCACCGGTTAGCAACCACCTAATTTTATGTGCCGGTTGGCGACCACTTAGCTGAGTTGGTGAACTGAAAGGATATTTCCTCGATTTTTTAGTAGATTTCTATTCTAAAACAACAACAAAAATGCATGTACAACTAATTGTCTCAATAGGGTCTGTAGAATTGATGTTATCTTCAATAGAAAAAACCTTCTCCTTCAGGTGGTCGCGTAACCAGCGCAATGACCCTATATTACTTAGGTATTCCATACTTTGTAGTTTGGCGGTAGTGTGGTAGTGTAACTATGGGTGAAGGCTGACCTTCCCGCCATTCAGTTATAGGTCAGTGGCCTCTTACAATAGCTATATTAAAATCTTACTTAAATGGTATGTTACGTAAAAAATAACTAAATGTGATATATAATAAAGACTAGAAGAAATGGTAATGGCTATCCGATTTTTATAGAAATGGTTGTTGAATTTTGAATCTTCTAGCTTGGACTGTAAAGTTGCTTTTTGGTAGGATTACTTTCAGGATTATTCACAGTAGTTTGTTACTTTCAAATGCAACGGACTGCTCTGCCAACATTATATAATTTTAAGTATACCTAATGAGGTAATGTTACAGTTTCACAGTTCTCCAGAGTCAGTACCTCCATTTTGGCGAGGAAGGCATCACACAGAATAAGGAAGAACTGCTCCAACTGGCTCCGGGCATCTCAGCCCTTGTCTGGGTGTCACACCATCCCATCACCAAGGAACTGCTGGATAAAGCAGGTTAGTTAAATTCTACTAATATTATAAATGCGAATGTTTGGATGTTTAGATGTTTGTTACTCATAACATTAAAATGGCTCAACTGATTTGGATGAAATTTAGCATGAAGGTAGTTTCTAGCCGGAATTAAAGTATAGAATATGTTTTAACCCGGGTCCACGCAAACGAAGTCGCGGGCGGAAGCTAGTACTGAATATTTTAGTACTGCATGGTGCAATCATATATTCGTTTTTGTCTACCTTTTACTAAAATATTCAGTTCTGTACTACAGAACCATACATGTGGAATTTCCTGTAGTGAACTAAGAGCTACTACAGTCAAGTATGGAAATAAGTCCATGGACAAAGTGATCAAGAATAGGGGAACACAACTTTTGCTCAAATATTTTTGAACCAGATTCATTAAATCGGTTCGGGTTGGGTTAGAATTTCACCATCCCCTTTCTTCCCGTGGGTGTCGTAAAAGTCGACTAAGGGAATAGGGTTGAAGTATGTTGTGGGCGATGGGCTAGCAACCTATCACTGCAATATCACATTTTGTCGATCTTTTATACCGACATTTATGCTAAAAGTGGCGCTGGAACATGTTTCATGTGCTCTGCCTACGCCTTTTGGGAATAAAGGCGTGAATGTAGATTCATTAAATGCCTATATTAATAGAGTTACACATCGTAGCTACACGCAAAATGACACTCCCTTAGGCAATGATTTCTGGGATAAAAACTATCCTATGTCCTTCCCCGGGACTCCAACTTTCTCTATACCATATTTCATCTAAATCGATGCAGCATGAAGAAACAGACTTTCACATTTATAATATTATTATGGATAGTGGTGTAATGTTACCTCTTTTCAGTGGGACTAAGATGTTTGCCATTTGATCACTTTTATCACTTACGGCCGTATTCATAAACGTTCTACAAGCCTATTTTAACTAAAATGGCGTTAAAATTCGTTTGTCTTTCAAATCAAATGAAATCATCAAATAAAATTATTTATTTCAGACTCGTGTCCATATCGTGTTAGTAACAATAAAAACTTATAAAACTACGTTAGTTACATTAAATTATACACCGAACCTCTTGAGCCCATGTGTAGGGCGTTCCAGTGTCTCCACACTGCGCAAGCAGGACTGTCCCAAATCAGCTGAAGAAGGCTGTTGGAACTATCACGCTCACGACGCATGAGGGACGCGGTTCTGTGTCTCATAATGGCACTGAAACCATCGACCCGTGCCTCTGCTAACATCCCAGATGCGCTGCAGTACCGTGACAGTCCCATCAACCTTCTGAAGCCGTTGTTGTACTGGACACGCAGCCCACGCAGGGCATTGAGTGATTTTTTTAGTGTAGTTTGTCCATATGCTGCACGTCTTTATCTGTCACGTTGACATTTGTGTTCGTCAGAAAGGGAGGGACAGAGCAAATTTTATTTAGCGGAGGCATTTTAAGCTTTATGAATAAGGGGGTTAGAGTTGGGATGTTTGGTGACATTAGGGTGAACAAAGAGCAATGGAGTCGTTGTTATATATTTTTTGATTGAATGAATGAATTAATAAATGATTGATAAACCTATAATGTATAATGTTGTTACTTTGACGTAGTGAGAGAGATGGTTGATTTTGGCAATCATGCTAAATTCTGAAGCATGCTACGTTAATATCGGTGGATGTAGGGAGATCGTTCTCGACATATAAATGGATTTTTCACAAGTTGAGAAACCGTATAACGCCAGCGAATATAGAACAAATTGTCATAATATATGTTTTTCATAATCTTGACAACCGTTTAACATCAGAAGAAGATAATATGCAGGATTTTGAAACTTTAATTCCAGTTGCAAGTTGTTCAAGCTCTTGAATACATAAATATTTTAGCAAACAAGTAAAATTTATTTAAATGTTATATTATAAAATTATCATTGTAATTTACAGTATTGCATTGCACTGGTCGTCAAAAATGTATGTAAAATATGTAACTAGTCAAATATGCGATGTATCAACAAACCTAAATTGTTTACTCTATACACGTTCATACAATAAAACGCAAAGGTGATGTATTATTGACCGGTACTGTAATATAGATTTATCGTTCAGTTATTCATTTATTCAAATAAAAAAGTATACAATGGCGACTCCACTGCATTACTTGTGCTAAACTGCCACCAGACCCCGTATCATGGACGGCCTTATCACACGATAAGTGACAAGATAAAGCGTCCGTCACTGGCTGACACCGTTCAATAGAACGAGACGGACGCTCTATCTTATCATCACTTATCGCGTGATAAGGCGTCGGCCGGCATGATACGGGGTCAGAATCCTAAACCTGTATCACTATGGATAAGACGTCCGTCACGTTCTGACAGGTATGCCAGAGCGAGCGAGACGTATATCTTATCCATCACATTATTATATTTACAATAAGTGATAGAATGGCAACCATTTTTTTCGATTTAAAAATACAGGGTCCTATGTTTTTTATCTTATCATATATATGTATGTGCTTTCAAGACAATGAATCCTCATATCTGCAAAGGATTGGCAAAGCGCTTGTGATTCTTCTGGAATCGCAGGCGACCATAAGCTACGGTGTCTGCTTACCATCAGGCAGACCGTGTGCTCGTAACGTGTAAAAAAAACGAAAAAACGTTTCCAGGGCTTAGTATATCGGTAGCCACTCGCGACACGGAGGCTGACTAGATTTCACCCTTTTGAGTCCTTTCGGGTATTTTCGAAAGCGGGCACGCGCGTCGTGTGTCAAGCCCGGGCGCACAGTGTCCGCGCCGAGCGTCGATAGCCGCGAGTTAGGATTTGGGACATGGGAGGGTAGTTAGTACATTGTCACATTCTTATGAATAGATTGGTAAGTCTGGGTAAATTAACACAAATATACAAATGAAAGAACTTAATCGTTTTGAATCCAGTTACCAGCCCAGCTAGCACGATAGGTTTTATCGTCACGTTTTACGGTGAAAATGTACAAATAGTCACGTAAAACATGCATGACGATAAAACCTATCGTGCTAGGGCCTGAGTTGTTCTAAAATTAACTGATGAAAAATCTATAAATATTTGAAGATATTTGTTTCAATCATAGTATTAAAGCTGCTCAGTACTAAAGCTCATAAAATCGTTAAGGTAATACCTTTGATATTATATCTGCGAGTGTTATCATAAGGTTATCATTTTGACCTACACCCATATATGATACGACGATAAAAAATATGATTTTTTAATTTAACTATATAGCATACTAGCGTCTGCCCGTGACTCCGTACGCGTGAAACTCGTTTATATCGTAGCTCCATACAAACTTTCACCCCCTTGTGGGATGATTTCCGGGATAAAAACTATGCTTCCCCGGGACTCATACTATCTCTATACCAAATTTCATCTGAATCGGTTCAGCGGTTTAAGCGTGAAGTAACAGACATACACACTTTCGCATTATAATATTAGTATGGATATGATAAAAAACATAATATAGCTGATAATTTCTTGAGATATAACCACGAGAACCGGAATTCGAAGTTCAGGGCTGTTATTCGCTAAGCGTTATTGCGGCTCACCCCGCCGCGCCGTTCACCCGTCACGAAACTAGACCTCTACCTACGCTTGGTTACTATATACGCATCGCGGTGTCAAGATATATCTGTGGGTGAGCGTTGAGGTGAGCTTAAAACAAGTTACAGAATAGGGGGGCAGGTATCTCCGTTTCTATCGCACTTATAATACTCGAGTGACAGAGAAGCAGATACACGAATTTCGAATTTGGTGGTAACGCTGCAGTGCAGTTATAGTTTGGTTATGATCAACGTCAACCTATCTATGTCCCACTGCTGAGCACAGGGTTTCGAAATGTTCAAAAATATCTAAGCAACCTTACGTCCTTAAAACCCTAACTTGCTTCTCATCACAATTTGAGCTCTGTCACCTAAACTGTAAAGTCGATATTTGAACGGCTTTCAACACGTTTAATCATGATCCCTCCTAGCGTTATTCCCGGTTGTGCCCTAAAGATCACGATGTTTTCCTTCACCGAAAAGCTAAATATTCCGTACATAAGTTCAGACAAACTCATTGCTGTACGCACGCTGAACCACTAGGCTTAGCTTGTTCACAATATGTGATTCATCATCAAATTGATCACGTTCAATCATAATATGTAATTTTAAATGTAACTCAATTCGGTTTGGTGAGAACCTATAATTGGCCTCCTGTTTTTATATATGACGTTAACCTGTTTTGTAAGCTGTTGGTTTTCCAATAAATAAATAAATAAACTCCAGGTCCATCTCTCAAGGTGGTAGCGACCGCATCAGCAGGCTACAACCACTGCAATGTGGATGAGCTGAAAGCCCGCAGTATCAAGTTATCCAACACTCCAGACGTGCTCAGCCCAGCTGTCGCTGAGATTGCCATTGCGTTAATGCTAGGCGCTGGGAGGCGATTTACTGAGAATTTGGAGCAAGTTCACAGGTAAGGTAAGCCTTTAGTGTTCGCTTATTTTTTGATAGTGAAATGGAGTATTGAGTATATAACTATAAGTATGTCATTACATCATAAGTTTGGGAGTGGGGCTCTTGTCGGTGGAGTAATCGCCATTCTGTTCTACTCTCTGAGCTCCTGGTACAATGTTATATATACATTGAAAGCCGTTGGTATCAAGCTATCCAATATTCCAGACGTGCTTAGCCACTAATGCTATTGCGCTGGGACTACTGAGAATTTGGATCAAGTTCTCAGGTAAATGCCTTATGTGGTCGGTTATTTGTTAACACAGTAAAGGATTCTAGGGAACATGTATACCTATATATCTGAAATTATTTAATGTGGCCAACTTTTTATAAAACTGTCAATGGAATTAGAATCTTGACCTTGGATGGTAGGGTCGGTTTTCAAATGGACTATTTTGATGCAATTTGGCCAACTGAAATAATCTCAAGTATACATACAAATATCTACTATTGCGATAATGTTTTGAAATCTCGCGGTAACAGGCTATCCATCACTAACACAGACGTTATACTTGACACCGTATATAGATTCCAAAAAAATAACCTTAAAATTGCCATTAAAATGAAAAAAAAACCGACACTGGCAAACTTACACTCTTCCAAATGATGGACGTAGCTAGTTTTTAGTTGTATTTTAATGGCAATTTTAAGGTTATTTTTTTGGAATCTATATACGGCGTCAAGTTTAGTCGATTGTCGCAAAAGTTGCCGTTCCGTTAATGTTAGGCGCTGAGTATCGCTTTACTGACAATTTGGAGTCAGTTCACAGGTTTTCGTAGGCGATGATACTTTTTGTAGGCGTTTTTTATTTATTTATATAGGTCAATTGCATTGTCTGAAATAATATTATAGCCTAGCAAGCCCTTGACGTCTTTTACACGTATTGAGTTGAGATGAGAATCCGGTGAAGCAACGATTTGGTACCTAAGTACGTATTAAAAAAACGCTTTATGGTCATTCACAAAATAATATAATAAGTGAAAAAATGATTTATATTCTTTACAAAAAGGCCAGCCCACTCCAAACCAATATTATCTGTTGTGTGATAAGTTTTGAATGATATTTTGGTACAAAATGTACAGTAAAGCTTTCTTGTGTGTAAAAATATCTGAGATGAACAATCAATAAAGCCCATGGAATGTTTGCTAAATATTATAAATGTATTATTCGATTCTAATAAAAATTATATGTATATAATTTTCAAACAACAAAATTTTAAAACTATGTAGTGAGATAGACAGGTTAATTACTGTTCCAATATCACATTAATATTAATGCCTATATGCCATTCTAGTACATAGTGCTAAAATACATCTCTTTCTTAAGCTTAAATATTAATCTCTAACATAATTTTATCATATAAAAACAGGCTTCTAGTAGCCTCGGTACAATTCAAGACTTTCCCTCATCATCTGAACTGTCATCTTTTCCCGGCATTTTCTTTTTCTCTTCACCCATAGTCTCCCAGTAAGATGGTGGTTCACCAGACCCACTGGCCTCCAAAGAGTCCAGTCTGTCAATAACCTGCACCGGTATCTCAAGCACCAAGTTACGGTGAGGCATTGGTATCACAGCGGTGATCGCCACAGCATAATCTCTGCCTATGATCTTTGAGTGGTCAATCGAAACAAGATCCATGGGAAAGGTAATTTCATCAGAAAATTGTTTAGTCTCGCCACTCTGCATGGTTCCATATTTTATATCAGTCCCTTTGACTTCTTCAACCACTCTTGCCTCTTTCTTGCCTTTTACGGCATAGGAATCTACTTGAACTAATTTAATTTCCACTCCTTTTAAAGTGAGATTTGTATTGTTTTCCACTTCATAATCAACTTTGACACTTTCACCCGGTCTTACTACCGAGTTAGACATGGTGGCTTTTATATTCACAATGCTCTTTTTACTTGAAAACAAAGAGCTTAACTGCATCAGACTTGTCTGTTCCCCATACACAGTCGGCTCAGTTGGTAATCTCGGAGTCACTCCGGAAATAACAGTTATCTTCTTCTTAAAATGCTTATTGAAGCTCAATAACTCTTGCGTTTCAAATTTAATCCGCACATAGTACTTTATATTGCACCACACTGTGTATTGGGGGCTATTTTTCAAGTATTTCAGTGAACCCGGTATGTTTTGTGGTAGCTGGTAGTTGAATTCCGTCTCATAGCTTCCCGCAGGCTGTGGTTCCCCCTTTTCATTATTATGAATGACAGTTTCGATATCCACATAGTCTTCTGTGTTTCTGTATGAGTGCAGTTGATCATTTGATTTCTCGAAGTTGTCGTCCAGTGCTATCCAGCCAAAGCCTTTCAAAGACACTATGATCTTGCTGAACACAGTTTCTTTATCGAGACAGTACTTGATTTTGCCGGAAACCGTGCTGCCCGGCAAGTACACTCCATCTGCCGGTTTATTTAAGTTAATTTCACAGTAAACTCCCATCGTTGTTAGACTGTCACGTCTATTTGGATCACAATTTCACAACAAACAGGTCCCGTTTTATTTGTCTACAGATTCTACGGTTGTTTATCTGATAATGTAATGGTATCTTATCTCATAGAGAAAGTATTGTTCTTTTTAATTATAGAACACTAGTTACTGCAGTTTAGGCGTACGGAACGTGTGATCTTTTGTTTGGAATTTGTGTTAATGTTAATGTGTTTTGTTTTCCGTTTTTCCCCCGTCCTGCAGCCGACCATGACGCATTTCTTTGCGTCAGGGGGCCTACCGCGAAACAAAAACGAATTTCGTTCGTGTATCTCCGTCTCTGTCGCTCGAACTCGCAAGTGCGACAGAGATGGAGATACACGAACGAAGTCGTTTTCGTTTCGCGGTAGGGCCTCAGTGGGGCTACCGCGAAACGAAAACGAACTTCGTTCGTGTATCTCCGTCTTTGTTGCTCGAACTGGCAAGTGCGACGGAGAGGGAGATACACGAACGAAGTTCGTTTTTGTTTCGCGGTAGGCCCTTAGGTCAGGGAAAATAGTATAGACTCCATTATGGACCGTCGCTTTGGATGTTCATATTTTATTTGTAGATAGTACTCACAAAATGAAAGCTATTTACGAAATTTCAGTTGCAGGGTTATGAGATAATTTTTCAGTTTCTATTCTATACAAATTGGAAAATAACACGCAAAATGCAATATGTCAGATCAGACGTCAAACTTGTCATTTCACGTTCCGTTAACCTCAAGCAAGGCGCGCATCGCATTTGTATTTTATTTTGTGTCATGTTTTTTACGTAAATGTAATTTTATTTTCACTTATTAATTTTGGTGTACAATAAATTATCACAATTACGTTTCATGCTCAATAATACTAATACAAATAATACTGCTGTATTATCAATTTACATTGATTTATTTACATAAAAAATAACGAATTTGTGTTTTTATTGTTTGGAACGGATGTTTTGTAGCGTCTGTTCATCATCTGTCAGTTCAGTCAGCCCTTGCCTGCCCTTGCGCTTGCAGACCTTGCAGTCGAGATCGTTTTAGGTACTCCTGTAAGCCTTGCAACGTTTTGACTACCATGGCGTCTCAGAAGCCCTATGTTTGCGTCCGAAGAAGAGTTGAGTGATGTGCAAGTGTTGGACTCTGATGAGCCGCTTGTCACGGCCTCATCTTCTTCTGTGCCTTCAAGTAGTGCGCGAGTGATGGACTCAATGGAGCCGCTTGTGCCTACTACGCGAGTGCAAGTGTTGGACTCGAATGAGCCACTTGTGCTCCCGTGTGTGCGATCGTCGGTCCTTGAACCAGTTGCTGGTCCCAGTGGGATGGCTTGTCCCAGTGGAGCTGGCTCTAGTGGTAGCCCACCAGCTATCGATAGCGATTCGGAGGTCGAGGACGAGGCAATTGCTGCTACGATGCCTCAACCATGTGGGTCATCTGAGAGAAGGGTCAATCCTTACTCGGATGAGTTGAGGTAAGTTTTCTTTTATTTTATATAAATTAATGTTCACTCAGTTAGTTTTTCAAATTTGCTTATAATTTGCTAATAGCTTGAAAACAGATAAACACTCCCACCTCTGGTTAAAGGTATCACTAATTTTAGCACTTTTTCTTTTTAGGTCCATGTGGAACTGGAGGAAGATTTTTTCCACATTTAGCAGCCATGAGCTGTGCATACAGTTTGCAGAGGAGAGAGGGCTCATTCCAACACAAAAAATGTGCTCTACTCACCGCAAGCTGATGTCGCTGACCAAGGAGGCAGGCCAACTTGGCAAATTTAGATGCCGGAAGAGCAACTGCCGGACAAAAGCAGTCTCTCGTGCCATTGGTACATGGTTCGAGAACGCACGGCTGTCCCTCACATACATATTCCAAATTATGTATGCATTTAGTGAGGGACTGTCGTACCATCAGACCAGAAAGGAATTGGCGGTTGATGATGGTACTGTCCTTTCAACCAGGACAGTGCGTGACTGGTACAGTTATTGTAGGGAGACAATTGCCCTCTACGAGATTGAAAATCAAAGGGCCCAAGGGAAGATAGGGGGCTCTAATAAAGTTGATGATACGGATTGGCTTTGTGAATACGCGTGGAGGAGAAGAATTATGGTTAATCATTTGGACCCTTACGAAGAGCTGATCAATGCAATTAAATTTGTGTATCCTAATAAGTAAGTAAGTAAGTAAGTAAGTGTTTTATTTGTAAACATAGGTAATGTGGTATTTTTTACAGTTTCACTATGTTTTGCCAATAGGCGTACAAAAACTTTTAACTTAATACTAGTACCTTATAGCTACTATCATGCATACTAAATTCAGGTGCCTTTATACAAATTATAATTCTATAGTAATGGCAGTTAAACAATCTGTGTTAAACTAAATTATATCGATTATAGATGAATGTATTAGTGCATGTCCGGTCTTAAAGAATATCCATTAAATATGTCAGGTAAAAATTATGACATATTTTTTTTTTAATTTAAATAATATAATATAATTAAGTGAATCAAAGAAATGTCAATCTATTTTATCATTAATATAATCTGAAATGGAATAATAAGATTTATGTAACAATGTAATTAATTTATTTTTGAATTCTAACATATTTAATGACTTCAGGTTAAAGGGCAAGTGGTTATATATTTTACTGGCCAGACAATACACACTTTCTTGCATTAATGCTGTCTTTGCAAGAACTACGCAAAGATTTAAAGTATGTTTCTTTCTCAAGTTTCTATTAGAGACATCACTGTCCTTTTAAATAAGCTCGTATTGTTTTTGACAAACATAATTATTTCATAGATGTATAGAGAAGGCATTGTCAAAATTCTTGAGTCCTTGAAATAAGGTACACAACTGTCAGTTGGTTTGAGACCATACATGGCTCTAACACACCTCTTCTGTGCCTTGAAAACGACTTCTCTACTTGTGGAGTTGCCCCAAAAAATAATGCCATACCGTAGCTTTGACGCTACAAAACCATGATATGCCATTAGTACTGCGTGAAGGCTTGCTTGCTTGGCAAGTTTATGTAAGGCGTAGGCATATTGCTTAAGTTTTTTGTATGTATTTTCCGCATGAACTTTCCAAGATAAATGTTCATCTATATGCACTCCCAGAAACTTTGTAATAGCCACAGAATCTATACTTTCCTCTTCATAATTGCAATTGATTTGGAGAGGTGATTTACGTTGACAAATATGTATTATCTTAGTCTTGTCCAGGTTTATCAACAAATTATTAATATTAAGCCATTTAATTATGTCCAAAATAGTATCATTATTCATTAACTTCAGATTCATATTGACAAGTATCTTTACATTCAATAATTACGGTACTATCGTCGGCATATAGCACCATGGGGTATTTGATGTGCCGTGGAAGGTCGTTGATATACAGTAAAAACAGCAATACTCCAGGCAAAATACGGTTTTGAAAAACATTAATTTATAATAGCGTTTTTTTTGTTGATTTCATTTTAAAATGTTATTCTAAGATGATTTATTAAAGAATCCGACAAACTTTCCACCCGGAAGTAATTATGTAGATTTCAATGAATCATGCATTGTCTTTTTTTGTACGATTTATCTTGAATATTATAGAGAAGATGTAAATGAACCAAAGTAAAGCCAAAAATATTTATTAATATTTTTTCTGACTTTTCAGAAGCTAGTTGATTTATCATTTTATTGATGTCTGAAATTTTGTCGGATTTTGTCGCTGGGTAACTATTTAATTGATAATAAATCCGTTACACATAAAAAATACGCTATTATAAATTATTTCCAAAATTGACATTTTTTCCATACAAGCTGTCAGTTCATTGACTGGACTACAAAGGGCTAAGAACACTTCCTTGCGGCACACCACACCTTATTCTCCGCTTTTCGAAACGGTATGTTTTTTGCTGTTTGGTTTGCAAACACACCTGAGTTATCTCTGTGTATTGATCTCTGTTACTTAAATATGACTTGAACAGATCCCACACACATTGCCTCGTATGCCATATGCATCGAGTTTTTTTAAGAGAATCTTGTGGTCTACATAATCAAAAGCCTTGGTCATGTCCATGAAAACTGCACAAATATTATTACGCCTGTCCATGTTTGTTTATAATAGGTTGTACAAGATCGAATATTGCCATGTTTATTGTTTTCTTTCTCCGAAAGCCTTTTTGTTCTGATGCAAGTAGGTTATATTTCTCTAGATAAGTGTACAGAGCTTCATGTATAACCTTTTCAAAAAAAAAAAAAGATTGTTGCCAGAGCAATCAGTCTATAATTTTTTACAGAAGACTTGACACCTTTTTTATGTAAGGGTTTTACAATAACCGGCTTTAGGTTATCGGGATATACTCCAGTTGTGATGCTTAAATTAATGATGTAGCTTAGGGGAATAGCGATAATGTGTGCAATTTCTTTTACGACTTTGGTGCATATGCTGTCATGCCGAACACTGTTAGTGTTCTTCAAAGACTTAATTACCTTGAGAATGTCATGACTCATGAGGGCTGGTTGGTTTCATGTATATTTCTATTGTTAATAAACACTGCACTTTGTTATACACGTTTTTATTACAGGTCAGGCTTCCTATATATTACAATACTCTTTTGTTATAGGTTTATATGAATAGTAATCCGCTTCTCGAGGCTAGGCAGCGACATACGCCACAGAGTATACTATATGATTGTATACGTTCGGAAACATCTTCTTCTTTTTCTAAGATAAAGTCTATGATAGAACATAATCTTCCAGTCGCCCTGGTGGCACCCTCACGCGCTGGCTTCTACGGGGAGACTCTGTCCTGGGACGAACCGGTGATGTTGGCCCCGCCGGCTCCGGAGGGACGGGGGAGCCATGTATGATCTCAAACCCTGGAGCTGAAAAACCTGAAAAGGAAGACTCAAGTTGTGGTTGATCTGGCACCACTCTTCTGTCCTGTCTATTAATCGAGGGGTTAATCTCACCCGCGAACGGCTTAATATGAACTCTGTTGCGCCTATAAAGATTACCATTGACATTGACTATGTAGGAGCGGTCATTATGAACTTTCGTCACCTTGCCAAAACTCCATTTCTTATTTGTCTCTGGCCATAATTGCACTGCTACTTTATCTCCTACTATTAGTTTAGGCAGTTCTTTACTCCTTTTATCATACTTATCTTTGGTCCTTTCCTTCCTTTTCTTAACCAAATATGGAACATTATGGACCACTCTGGGTTTTAGATGCTGTAACAAACAAGGCAACCCGGTTCTAGTTCTCCTAGAATACAACTTTTGCACTGGACTGGCTTTATCCGATTCTATTGGTACATTCCTATGATGTAATAAACCATACCAGAGATCTTGTTTGGTTTCTATGCTTGAAATGACCAGTCTTTGAGCTATCTTAACGGCTGATTCTGCTTTTCCGTTGGCGCTTGGAAAATGTGGAGAGGATGTTACATGCTCAATATTCCATTCTTCCGCAAATCTTTTAAAATGTTCATTAGAAAAATTGGTAGCATTATCTGTACACACTCTTTGTGGTGCTCCATGTCTAGCAAAGTTTCTTTTGCATATATCTACAACTTCAGCAGCAGTCAATGTAGATAACTGATCTAACTCGAAAAAATCGGAATAATGGTCCACAGTAACTAGAAACTTCAAGTTTCTCACAGAAAATACGTCCATGGACACATATTGAAATGGATATCTGGCTACCTCATGGCATTTCAAACTCTGTCTTTCCTGAGATGCTGCAAATGTTGCACAAAATCTGCATTTTCCTATATATTCCTTAATATCCAGAGCCATGCCTGGCCAAAAAATATTCTCTCTTGCCAAACGCAATGTAGACGAGACACCATTGTGACTGATGTGGACCTTTTCTGTGAGTAGTTTTCTTAAGGACACTGGGATAAACAGCTGGTCTCTTCTAAAAACTAGCCCATCTTCTGTAGAAAGCTCATGTCTGAATTTATACAAATTTCTTAGCGCTATAGGCCAGTCTGCAATGTACCCTGGAAATCCATTTTCAATGTAGCTCATGAGAGTCTGCAGTGTAGTATCCATGTCAGTTTCATTTTTAATATTCATAATAAGCTTGTCTGATATTTTTAGATATGAAACCAAAGAAATGTCACTGAATAATCCGAATATCTGTTTATGTTTAATTTTATTTTCCAGGTCATAAACAGTGTCTGCAGTTTCTTCTATAGGTGCTCTAGATAATGTGTCTGCAACTTGATTTTCACAGCCTTGAATAAACTGCAGGTCAACATTATACTTCTGGAGAGTAAGCATCATCATCTGCAGCCGCTTGGGAGCTTCAACCAATGGTTTATTCATAATGTTAATGAGGGGTTTGTGATCTGTTCGAACCGTTACATTACTATTTCCTGCGATATATTGGTTGAATTTCTTGCACGCAAACACTATGGCCAGCATCTCTTTCTCTATTTGCGCGTACTTTTTTTCAGTAGGTGTTAGGCAACGGGAAGCAAAACAAATCACCTGCTCGTTTTGATAAAGTGCAGCACCCAGACCAAATTCACTCGCATCACATTCGATTGTGACGTTCTCGTTTACATTAAAGTATTTTAATATTGGTAATGCTGATATACTTTTCTTCATATTTTGAAATTCTATTTCTTCCATATCTGTCCAGCAAAACTCAGTATCTTTCCTAGTCAACTTTCTTAAATTAGTTGCTTGACAGCTAAGGTTCTTGATAAACTTGCCCAAATAGCCAACCATTCCCAAAAATCTTAAAACATCCTTAGCCGATTTTGGTCTGGGCATATTTTGAATAGCAAGCACCTTGGACTTGTCCACTTTGACCCCATCGCTAGTGAGAACATGTCCATAGAATTTTACAGATGATTGCATAAGTTGTACTTTATCTTTATTTAACTTACAGTTAATCTCACGTAGCCTCTGAAATAATTTCTCCAATTTGACATTATGGTCAACTGTAGCCTCCTCAACAGAATCTCCAACTCCATATATCAGGATGTCATCTGCTATTATCTCCACTCCATTTAGTCCTTTAAGCAAACTGGATAGCTTCTGCTGAAATATCTCTGGCGAAGAACTCAGTCCAAATGGGAGACGCAGCCACCTGTAACGGCCAAAAGGGGTCCAGAATGTAGTTAATTTACTGCTTTCCTCTGATAATCCTAGCTGCCAAAAGCCTTTTTTAGTGTCTACTGTGGTGAAAACTTTTGCTCGACTGAGTTCCGGCAACATCTCATCCAGTGTTGTAAACTGATAATTAGGTCTTTTAAGCGCTTTGTTTAGGGGAATTGGATCAAGACATATGCGAAATTTAGATTCTTTATTGACTATTAAAATATTATTTACCCATTCCGTATGTTTAGTTTCTTGGAATATGATCCCATCATCTTCCAGTTTTTCTAATTCCAGTTTAAGTTTCTCTCTTACAGCCATAGGGACTCGCCTAGCAGGTTGAATACTTGCAGGAACAGATTTATCAATTTCAAGTGACACTTCACCTGGTAACTGCCCATATCCATCAAAAATGTCTTTATATTCCTCAAAAAGACTGACAGCTTTGGCTCTATCCTTGATGTCTCCCGTGATGGAATTACAATATTTTATGAGGCCTAACGTCAGGCATGCTCTCTCTGACAGTAAAGGTTCATGATTTGCTTCTACAATATGAAACTGAATTTTATAGGTTTTATTGTTTTGTATACAATCAAACTCTGCCGTTCCATACTCCACAAGTTGTGACCCATTATAACACTTTAACCGGTGTGAAGCAGGCATTAATCCTGATAAATCTTCCGAGCCGATAAGATTTTTGTAGTGCTTGACACTCATGACACATACCTGAGCCCCAGTATCTAAGGTACAGAACAAAGGAATCCACTTGCCTTTTATGTTAAAAAGTACTTGAGCTTCAGTATGGCCTGACCGCTTATTCGACCGGATTTCTTTAATTATGGAGTAATCTTCTTCTTCAGAACTTAAATCTTCTCTCACTTCTCTAATGGATTTTGCTCCCTGCTCTTTCTTGCAAACCTTCCTGAAATGGTTTCGGCCTTTACAGAACTCGCAGCGCTTCCCATATGCAGGACACATGTCTCGACCAAATATGTGTTTACTGCCGCAGAATTTACACAAAGCAGGATCTCTTTTTTGTTGAAAATGGGCCTGCTGCTTGGCAATTTTATTTACTTCACATTCCGTTGTCCCCTGAAGTGTAGTCAACTGTTCTGCAGCAGTTTCCGCTGATCTACAGATGTTTATAGTCATATCTAAGTTTAAATTGACTGCTCGGAGAAGCTCTTTCTTTACCTCTGTGTCCCTAATACCAACAACTATCCGGTCTCTCAAAATGTCCTCTTCCATGCCGCCATAGTTGCAAGTTTTTATAAGTTTACGCAGTGCCAAGAGGTAATCAGTGAAGGTTTCATTCAGTAGCTGACTCCGTGCATTAAAAACGTATCTTGCATATGTAATATTTGTTTTAGAGTATATTACACCCTCCATCTTCTCAAGGATGGTTTCTTCAGAACGCTTTTCTATTTCTGTTAGACCAAAATCCATATATTTTTTTATTGCCTCATTACCTATAGCGCTTATTAATAATCCAGCTTTGCGCGCCTTCTGGTCCTCACCCCATTTGTCCATACCAGTAGCTAAACAATAATTAGTCCAGCCATTTTTAAAAATTCGTAGGCTTTCGGCGGGCTCTGCTGAACTAATATCTAATGGTTGGGGCCATGGGACATTCACACGACTTTTGACTTCCGCGTCATTTATGTTTGTTCTTTGAAATTGCTCTTGTAGCATTTGCATTTGTTGTTGCATAGTATCTATAATCTTTGATTGCTGTTTTAACAATTCTTTCAATTCTTGATCCCCCATTTTGTGTTAGGAATCCGACGCCGACGCCGCGCTTGCTTTTGTTCTTAATAATAATAACACCAAATTTCTTCTGACACCATATTTCTATTGTTAATAAACACTGCACTTTGTTATACACGTTTTTATTACAGGTCAGGCTTCCTATATATTACAATACTCTTTTGTTATAGGTTTATATGAATAGTAATCCGCTTCTCGAGGCTAGGCAGCGACATACGCCACAGAGTATACTATATGATTGTATACGTTCGGAAACAATGTACATAGAATTAACACAGTTTACATTCAAATGAAGAGCCTCTGAGCCAGATAGAGATTTCGTGCCTTGGGATTGTATTTGATGAATGAAGAAGTTGTTGAACGCATTCGTTATATCTGTCGGATCTGTAATAGTAGTAGCATCATCTGTAATATTTTTACGTCACACCTGGCCATAATGCGAGTTTTACTGCACGCTGCGCGTACGGTAAAACTCGCATTGTGGCCAGATGAAGACGTAAAATTGTGGGCGGTAATTCGTAAAGCCCCAGATCGCATATTTATGGCCCTCACCTTCGGTTCGGGCCACAAACACCTGCGATCTGGGCCATTCACGTACACGGCGGTGAATCCGCCCTAGGTACGTAATGTACTATTAAGATTGGCTCTTTGGGAAATTGCTGCCTCGTCCTATTTATAACCTGCCACGTTGCTTTAGATTTATTACACGCAGATCGAATAAAGTGGTAATAATGAGAACGTTGAGTAAGACTCAAAATTTTCTTGAATCGAGCGTTATACATTTAAAGGTAGCTTTATTTCGCGCATCGGGACACAAACGATACTTCCATAGCATTGACCTTCTTTTTTTACTGCAAACCTTTATACCGTGTGCTATCCATTTAGGTTTCTTAGTAGATTTAAGTTTAATACTTATAGTTGGGAAGCAAACATTATTAAAACAGGAAAACGTATCTAAAAAAGAGCCAAATGCCAAGTATATTATGTATTGCCATAATTACTTCAGAAAAAGAAAGGCTACTAATACATTTTTTAAACAAATCTAAATTTTCTGAGCTATAGTCACGCTTCAGTATACGCAAGGAGTTAATGTAGCACGTTTTTTTGACTGGACATTTTAGTAGTTAGGCAGTATGATCTGATAAGCCGAGGTACTCGTACATGTCGCGATGTGTTTATTTCCGATGTTAAATATCAATTGTTTTATGTTTCTGTGGATGTGTTTTATTGCAGTACATTTTATCACGCCTGTATTTGGTGAAAACATTGCGTAATTAAGGTCTAAATTGGAGCCCATACAATAAACATGTTTGAGGTCAGCAGTGTTTAGGCTTAGAAGATGGCTAAACAACTTCACTCTGCAGTTATATAATTGAGCACTACATATGTATGGAGGTGAAACTATAATTACATTCGTGTGTTTAAATTAATTCCAATTTCATTTTTGTAATGGGCGGTAGTTAAAAAATCGTACTCTCCGATTATCAAAATACAATAATCACTGTGCGTGAAACCTTTAAGTTCTGCTTCTGCCTCGGTATTTTTTTAACAGTGTTTGTACTCCAGCTCCCTGTGTACAATGATGATACCAGTTGTAGTCGTCGCAATTAGACTTCATAATAGACAGGTGTTGTTACTTGTTTTGCTACCTAAAATACACAGTTTTCCCTTGGTATCATTGGAAACCTGAGCGCACGTTTCATTCTCGCGTGCGTGAGGTAGCTCTGTCGGACAATATTAGGGTCCGTGTCCGTGAACGGTGTGATGTTTTGCCGTGGCGAGTCGATGCTGCGTCTATTTGATTGTCTAGCCGGCTGCTTACGAGATGGACGAGATGGTGTATCGTTTACAGTGTTGAGTGTCTTTTGTTTTGTGCTGTTCAACGATGTGTTTCTTTTTGCCGGTGTACTGCTTCGTCTGCTTTTATTAAGAAAGGATGTGCCGGTAAGTGACAATGTAACTTTTTTATAAGTGTCATTCTTTTTCATAAGTAGTCCCACTTGTTTGCGTAATGTAATGTTTTCTGATGATAAGGTACATATTTCTTCATGAGCACTTTGCAAATCGCATTGCAAACTTTAAACTTGATTTTTCAAAAGTTCAGTTTCTTCGTTGCCCATCGACATTTCAGGCATACTACAGATACTGTCGTTCATAAGGTCTATTTCCGAATACGAGTTTTTATTCGAGTAGGAAGAGTTAGGTGACGAGCAGGTTTCTCTTCGCAATCTTTGCCGCCGGCGATGTGTGACATTGTTATCGTCGAGAAAACTCATTTTGTTTACGATTGATTCTTACTGCACGTCTAGCACACGACGGCCGCGACATACTCTCGATTTTTATCGCACTATATCTCTTCTTCTTAGTGTTCTAATAAGAGAGAGACGGATAGTGCGAGTAAAATCGAGAAAGCTCGCGCGCCGTTCGCGTGCTAGCCGTGCTGAGCCTATGGGTGCTGCTGCCCTCTCGTGTAAAAAAGGAACAAATAGTGATGGGATTTAGCTTGTTCAAATCCTTATTCATAACTAGCTTCCGCCCGCGACTTCGTCCGCGTGGACCCGGGATAAAAACTATCCTATATTTAATCCAGGCTATAAACTATCTTCGTGCAAAATTTCATTCAAATCGGTTCAGCCGTTTAAGCGTGATTGAGTAACAAACATCCAAACATCTAAACTTTCGCATTTATAATATTAGTAGGATATTGCTTTGTGATTAGCGGTGAACGCTGTAAATAGGGTTCTCCAGTCGTATTTCGCGTGTTTGTTCTGTTCTTTTATTATTAATGCAGTTACTTTTGTAATGTTAGTGTTTGTAAACTTTACATAATATTAATTGTTACACAATATGGCATCTGACATGCCTACTTCGATAACGATGAGAGTTTTTTGACACTGATTATAAACATATTGTCTGGATAACACTTCAAGCACTGCAGTCACATATTATGTACACTTTTTCGTGGGATTTGTCCACCAACAGTTACTTTTAACTTTTTTAATAATATTTATATACCTACACAGCTGAAGTTTACGTGTCGACGCTAGCGCCACGTATATTGATAAATTGTATATTGATAATGAATAAATTGTTAATTTAAAAGTTATTTGTTTTTTATTTTTACTATAATTAATATCCGAAAAATACCCAAAACCACTATCCACGTGGTCTTAGTCTGTCCTATCCCTAGAGTTAATATAGATAGGAGAAATACCCAAAATCGAATCAGAGCGTCCTGCGCTACAGTTAATATAGATGCGAAAAATACCCAAAACCGAATCAGAGGACCCCACTATCCACGTCGTCTTAGTCTGTGCTACCCCTAGAGTGAATATAAAAAGCCGGAGGATGCCAGATACTGATAACGTGATAACTATATTGTGTTGAGGCAACACTTTAGGGCGGAACCGACTTGGATAGCGGATAGGTTAGGCCCTCAGCACGTCTAGCACACGACGGCCGCGACATACTCTCGATTTTTATCGCACTACACCTCTTCTTCTAAGTGTTCTAATAAGAGAGAGACGGATAGTGCGAGAAAAATCGAGATAGCTCGCGCGCCGTCGCGTGCTAGCCGTGCTGACCAAGAAAAAAAGACAGACGGAGCGTTACGAACAGTCTAGTGAAGCCAACCGGTTTTCAAACAAGCCCCATAAGTTTAGCACACGCTAAACAAATTAAATCGCACAAAACTCGAAAGAAATGATCTGGACAGCATTGCAACACGTGCTGAAGAGTTTTGTGCAATTTTGTTTGTATATGTGTGCGTGAGCGTGTGCTAAACTTGATGTAGCTTGGTTTTGTTTGTATGTGGTTTGGCTTCACTTGACTGTTCGTAACACTCCGTCTGTCTTTTTTTCTTGGTCTGAGGTTAGGCCACGCGTGGGCCAAGTCCAAACATTATGTGGCAATTGAATGCGCATAGTAATCCGATTTCAATTGCTCTTAAATGTGAATAGACTCGTCGCAAAAGAAGAATTTATCCTTTTTGGTTTTTATTTCCATTTCTAGGTCCAAGTAGAATCTCTAGATGAGTGGGATAGATTCCTTATAATTGGTTGTATAACGTCTAATTTTTTTACATTCTACATACGCGGATGTTTAGAGAAAATGAGATTTAATAAATGTTCTAGGGCTGTCACTAATATTGACCTTTGCAATTGTAAGTAACATTTTATTCAAGAAAATTAAATTTGATGATCATCTTTGAATAAAAAAAGGTTCAGGACGATAAAGCTCAATATTAGTGACGGCCCTAGAACTTTTTTGAAATCTCATTTTCTCTAAACATCCGCGTATGTAGAATGTAAAAAAAATTAGAATTTTTACTGTTCAGCCCCTTGTAAAGCTGACTGTACCATGAACCTAATGGGAATACTTCCACAATTTCAGTGGGCAATGGGAGATAGGATTCCAGAAGGTTCTAGGTCAGGAGATCCGTGGCAGCACAGTCGGTGTGTTCGGACTGGGCAGCATTGGGCAGGCGATTGTGAAGAGGCTGGCTGGCTTCGAGGTTGAGCAGTTCCTATACACGGGACATAGGGAGAAGCCTGAAGGTAATTATGCTGTCCTAGTAACTTAGATTGATGGCCTGACATCACTTTAGGTCAGTAGTTAGTCAAATGAACACATTATTTATCTTATCACCTACTTACCTATTTAATTTATTTTCAAGGACGATTTATTGTCCTTTTGTGCAGCAATAATTTTTTTATCTGCATTTGCATCAAGAGGTGGTTATTTATAGTTAAAATATATTGCTATGTAACATGAACTTTTTAAATGTTTCTTTTTGTTGTTTGTTGAGCTCTAAAAAGATCGGTTACTAAGAGATTAGCACGTTATTAATAACCCATTATATTTGGTTTCTCACATTATCACTCCAGCTAAGGCACTAGGAGCGCACTTCGTGACCAAAGACGAGCTCCTGGCTCAGAGCGACTTCGTAATCCTCGCCGTCCCGCTCACGAACGAGACCAAGCTCATGGTGAACAATGAACTGCTGGGGAAGATGAAGAAGAACGCGATTCTCATCAACGTTGGAAGGGGAGGTGAGTAGCTCTTTCCTACTCAAGCTAAGGCACGGGCGGAGACCTACAAGCTAGCTACTACCTAGGGAAGGAAGGTTCTAGCTCTTTCATACAACTCTAGCTGAGGCACTGGTTCAGAACAACTTAGTGTCCCCCGTCCCGCTCACGAACAAGACCAAGCTCATGGTGAACAATGTACTGCTGGGGAAGATGAAGAAGAACGCGATCCTCATCAACGTTGGAAGGGGAGGTGAGTAGCTCTTTCCTACTCAAGCTAAGGCACGGGCGGAGACCTACTAGCTACCTACTACCTAGGGAAGGAAGGTTCTAGCTCTTTCATACAACTCTAGCCGAGGCACTGGTTCAGAACAACTTGGTGTCCCCCATCCCGCTCACGAACAAGACCAAGCTCATGGTGAACAATGCACTGCTGGGGAAGATGAAGAAGAACGCGATCCTCATCCATGTTGGGAGGGGAGGTACGTAGTTATTTCCCACAACATAGAGACAACTCTTTGCTCTTCTTTTTAAGTTATAATGGTTCACACAACCGGTACTTTTGACTTGAGTCCGCAGTAAGCTCGGCCGAATTTCACCTTCCCATACAAACGTAGTTACGCTCTAATTTTAAAACTACGTGTTGGATTGTAACGAAACTTTGCATATACAATGACATGAGGTATATCTATGTCTGTAATTAGTTTATATGGTTCCAGTTTATAAAACAAACAAAATACAGCAAAAACAAGTTTTATTATAAAACTTAAATTCGCTGTTTTTTTTACTATGTTATCTGCAGCTACATAAACTAATTACAGACATAGATATGCCTCATGTCATTGTATATGCAAAGTTTCGTTACAATCCAAAACGTAGTTTTAAAATTAGAGCGTAACTACGTTTGTATGGAGAATCGAGCTTACTGCGGACTCTTAAGCTAGGATGGAAGGAAGACTCTTTCTTCATCTGAACAACGCTTCATACAACTGTGTCCCCCATCCCGCTCACGAATGAGACCAAGCTCTTGGCGAACAGGTAACTGCTGGGGAAGATGAAGAAGAACGCGATACTCATCAACGTTGGAATGGGAGGCGAGTAGCTCTTTCCCACTCGAGCTACAGCACGGGCGCAAACCTACGTACGTTAGGGAAGGAAGGCTCTAGCTCTTTCTTCTACCGAATAATACTTCGTACAACTCTAGCCGACGCACTGGCTCAGGGCTACTTCGATTAGCCGTCCCGCTCCAAACGAGACTAAGCTTATGGTGAACAAACTGCTAGGGAAGATAAAGGACGATATTTATAAACGTTAGAAAGGGAGATGAGTAGCCCTTTTTTCGACTACTCGAGCTACGCGACGAAAGATAGATAGATATTATAGATATATACATAATTTATTTGAAATTTACGATGCTAGCCCTTTCGCAAGCGTCCATAAACGACGGTGTCTGCTTACCATCAGGCAGGCCGTATGCTTGTTTGCTACCGATGTAGCATTAAAATGAGTTACTTACCCAACCGTTCCGGTTCTATTATTTTATTATCCAATAGCCGTGTCCACACCGGACGAACGGCTCGCCCGAGCCATCAAAATTGGCTCGGGCGAATTTACCTACCCGTAGTTGAGCTCACGATCCCGATGAAGCCGCACGTGCGCACAGCTGTCGTCGTAAATTATATGCAAAACATTTTTACTACGATGGTGGGAAACAAACCAACGACCCGCCTATAGCCCGCCATACATCAACTTTTTTTTCCTGAAGCCAATTTACCTACATCCTATAACCTACTATTTTACTTACTTTCAAACGAGCAATAAGTACCTATTCGTATAAATACTTGTAATCACGTTCTCGGAAAAAGCTCTAACGATTTCGATGAAATCTGCAATGCAGAGGTTTTCGCGGCCGAAAAATCGATTTAGCCAAGTCTCATATGTTACAACTCATATTTATAATAAATAAATAATCGCTTCCATTCGCTTTTTATCCGCCGCTACATAAAGTAGGTACAATCAAGGTCACCAATATGTATAAGTACACCACAAACTTACAGAAATGTATACAGACCTTATTACTACGGAAATAAGGTTGTTGTACCTATGTATAATTTTGCAACTTTGGTTATATACATATCTTTGACCTCGACTGTACATACCTGTCAGACATTTTTTTACTTTGTCAAAACTTGGATAACTACCGATATTTTCAACTGTCCTACAAAGCTACACGGATATAATAGTACACTATGTTTAAATAAAATACGTAGGGCAAAAATCGCCCTCTCCTTCTGTCGTTCGGCCGAACAAAACCACCGTCCACATATAGGCTGAGCCACTCGCGGCTCGGGCAAGCATTCGGAGACTCGCCCGAACGGCTCGGGCGAGCCACCGCTCGCCCGAATCACGTCCACACCGGGAGAGCACGTTTCGGCGAACAGTATTCGGGCGAGCCGTTGGTCCGGTGTGGACACGGCTATTTATTTTCATTTATTTATTTACTTTTATCTTCAGACCTAGTGGACCAGGACGCACTGTACAACGCTCTTAAGAACAAGGTGATCTACGGGGCAGGGCTCGACGTGACCACCCCTGAGCCACTGCCTAAGGACCACAAGCTGCTGACCTTACCCAACCTATGTGAGTGTATTGAGTAGCTCTAACTAGTCCTGTAGAACACACTCTCTCTCGCTCTCACGCATGGCGCACTGCTGCCGTTGTCGCCAAGTGACCCTGAACTTAACCGCTAGTTACTACAAGCTCTGGCTGTCCATCATGAGCTAAAAACTGCTGCTTAAAATGGCCGCTTAAAACCACGACTGCGCCTTTCATCGTTTGTACATCAGCACATCTCAAAGCCTCTATTTTATTGTGTAGGTACCACTGAATTGATTAGCGGGGCCGGTTTATGTATTTGTTTCACTTTTAGTTCAAATACAGAGTTTTATACCTTCAGGGACAATTTTTTATACAGGTGTAATGAAATTTAGTAATAAATAAGTGTCAAAAATAATCCGCGTGTCTCTGTCTCTTTAATCGAAATACAAGTCCAAACTGTTTATTTGACTTTTTCACACGTAAAAACAAACAAGGTTGGAACCTTGGTGACATGATATATGTCGTGATGACAAAAAAAATCGTCCCATAGTAAAAGTTGTTATGAGTCATGGCTATTTTTTTTTTGTAGCACGACTTAATGTGACCAGAGACCGGTTCTGAATTATTATTATTATTTTTATTCCTTATGTGTGTTAACAGTCGTGCTCCCGCACATCGGCAGCGCGACGGTGCGCACACGCAACGACATGGCGACGCTGGCCGCGCGCAACGTCGTCCAAGCGCTCGCCGGAAAACCTTTACTCACACCTGTGCTGCCCTGAGTACCCCCCGAGTACTTCGTCTACTCAACAACCAGACACTTACTAGATACACAACTAAGTACATAAATTGTTTGCCTAGTAATCTACTTGACACCGGTTTTTAAACAAAGCCGGTTTTTAACCGGACGATCACATATGAGGGTGTGATTTGCTTGAAAGCTCTATCATTCAAAATGTATACAGGGAATTTTAATAGAATTTATCAAAAAAAACCATAGGTATCAAATAACTTTTATTATAAAACAGCTGTACAAAGTGAATTGCTAAAATTATTTTGAATGTTAAATAAATGAATTTATATTATATATGTTTTTATTACTACCTATCTAAAATTACTAGCTTTGTTTCGTTATACATTTAAGACCCTTTTTGGTAGAGCAATCTCCGTGTAAGGTAAACCGAAAAATGCGTTGATGGGGTAAATGCGTCTCTTGATGATATCTTCGAAACTGATCATTTTAGAACTATTACAATTGTCTATTATTCCAATTGAAAGTTTGCCAACCATACTTTGAACATCGAGGCCTGTAATAGTTCTAGAGTGTTGCGTTTCGAAGATATCTTACAATGAATTAGCAATACATTTTGAACGCCCCCAGCACAACAAGCATACCTAGGAACCATATCAAATTGAGAGCCTGTTGAGATAGTTACCGAGGTGAGTTAATGTACATCTGAGACATTTTTCGTACTACCGAGGTGAGTTAATGTACTATATTGTACTTTAAATTTAATAAAACTGCACTTAATCCAGTTCATCCGTTACGGAGCCTTGATTCCACAGACGACGTACGTAAAGACAGGGGTTAACGAAGACTTAAAATCTGTACAGCCAATTCAAGTGCAGGGGGGCTAGTACGCTAAGTTTTATGTCGGACATAAAGCATTCGTCCCATTCTGGCAAATATGCGAGTGCAAGAGGGACGAATGCTTTACGTCGGACATAAAACCTAGTGTGCTAGAGGGGCAGCCACAGAAAGGCGACAGCTCTAGAGGTGCATACCAATATCCGTGTCTACACCGGACGCACGCCTCGCACGAGGCGTAGCTCGCCGAGGCACGTCTGCACTGAGCGCGCACGCTAGAGCGAGGCGTGGCTCGCCGATACATGTCTACAAGTGTTGCAAAGGACTCGAGTTCTGGGAGTCCTTTTTATTAGACTCGGAACTCAAATGGCGAGACTCGACTCAGTACATAGGACTCCCTTTATTGCAGAACTCCCAACCAAGCAAGTCTCGCAAAGGACTCGAGTCCTTTTTCTGCGTTCGAGTCCTTTGGTGCAACGAGTCGTGCTCGAGCTGTATTATTGTTTGAGCCCACCTCACTTTCAACAATGATACTTAGGTACATTACAGTACAGTTCTTAGTACCGCGGTGTAGCTTAAGTAGCTGTTTTTATATATACAGGGTGGAAAAAAATGGGCCCTGGAGGGAAACTGCCCTAAATCCTTAAGTTAGCTCATTTTGCTTAAAGGAAACATAATTTTATTTAAAAAAAGAAATTTAACTCATCTTGTTATTCTATGTTTTTGTATAAGTAGTAATGTAAATAATTTTCACTTATTAACATTCTATAAATTTCAATACAATACATTTTCGCAGCTAGACTCGGAGTCGTATTGTAAATCTAGCCGCGAGTCTTATTTGGAAACTAATAGTCGCAGTGAAAGACTCTAGTTTTTTTTTGAAGACTGGCTTTACAGAAAACTTCGCTGCTGGACTCACGCTTGTCGCGAGTCTTCGAGTTCACCGAGTCGTCTATTAAGATAGTCGAGTCTATAAAATTGGGACTCCAGAACTCGAGTCTTTTACAACACTAGTCTACACTGAGCGCGCACGCTAGGGCGAGGCGTGGCTCGCCGATGCACGTATGCACTGAGCGCGCACGCTAGGGCGAGACGTGCTCGGCCGAGGCAAGCGGCGGTGTAGGTAGACATAATACCACACTGACACTCCTTTGCTGACTGTACTCATGTGGATAAATCGTCTTAACATACAAAAGTGACAAGTGAAACAATATAACAACATGCCTTCCACACTTCCATCAGACTCAGACTACTTTTTTTTTAAATATATGTTGCTAGTTTTAACCGACTTCAAAAACAAGGAGGTTCTCAATTCGGTTTTTTATTTTTCACTGTTTTCAACGGAGATCTGAGGTAAAAACCTCGGAACTCCGTCATTGAAGAGCCGATTCGTAAAACATTTTTTTTGTTTGTAAGTATATGCTTCCAGGTGGGTCCATTTTTTTCAAAAATTTTATTTGGATGATGGGATCCATTAGGAATTGAGGGAACTCCTCAATTATATTAGGCACGCGTGTAGTGATTTTGGTATTTTCTCTTCATTCAGGTATTATAACTCGTGTATTTACACCCGGAAATCATAAATTTGGTGGAGTGGAATTGATGATGAAGACCACAGATGACTTATGGAATTCCTCAATTATGTACTTAAAAGTACAAATGTACGTCACAGATTCTGATGATCCCTTGAAATAGTAACTAATGTAGTGCCAAAGGTGATCACATACAGCGATTGGGTATTTTTCTCTAATACCTAATCAACGCATTTGCTCTCGGAAATCAGTTCATGTGGTAAATTGGAAAAGAAATGTGAAAATGTTCTCGTGGCTTGCGGAGTACTAAATTGAAGTCGGTTAATACTTATACTTACTACCTTATGCAGGGACACGCTCCGCTTCAACCCACTGAACATTACTTATATTATTCTTTATATTTATTTGTAGGTTAGATTTTTCCAGCATTGACTGTTGCAAGTGTTTATAATATGAGATGTTTACAAAAATAACATAACTGATGGGTTAACACCTAAAAAACCTTCTTAAATTCTTTAAGATATTCCTCTACATTCCCATTTAAGTCCTTTTGTGTGACGTGTACACATTAACACATTCAGTCCCAATGGTAGCCCAATACTTGTAGCCAATGGGTCCACATTGCACGCATGCCTTGGGCGAGGCGTACGGCCGAGCTTGGGGACCGTTCGGCATTCTGTTTGAAGAACATCATGGCTCGCCAAGGCACATCTACACTGAGCGCGCACTGTACACCAGTGTGGACCCAGCTAATAACATGCGAAAACCATATTACAAGAACTCGCTATGTGGGTTATAGTGGGTTCCTGGCATTGAAAGTGTTAACAGTGACTAATATACATGTTGATAAAGTCAGTAATTAATGAAAGTGATTAAAAATTATTTGTTGTAATTTCCACAGGCATATTATATAGGTGTACGCGGGCTGGGTTTCCGCAACTCGACGTCATATCTGTCACAGGCATATTAAAAGTCCTCCTCCATAATGGAAGTTGAATAATTTTAAAACAAAAACGCAATGTTATTTCCTATAGTAGTTGATTCAAAGTTCACTGCATATTTTTCTTTTTTTTTGATGGGCATTAAGAAGTTAACAGTTAACTTCCTAGTGTTAACCAGTAAAGTTGTTAATGTTGTTTTTGTAAAATCTCTGCGCTAACCTAAGTGCATTACTGCTCTCAAGGTGCGTCCTGCACAACAGCTGCCAGGTCCTTAAGAAATGGCTCGATCTGGCTCTCCAAGGACAGCACATGACCTGTGTTGCAGTTGTCACTGGCAATGAAGGTGAGCACTAGCGGCAACTTGTTCATTTGGATTACCTGGAAATATACTTATGTATTTAGTTATAAGGAAGAAAGGAAGGAGCAGCGTGGGCAGGCCCCTCACAAGGTGGACTGATGACCTGGTAAAGGTCACGGGAGTCCGCTGGATGGGGGTGGTGCAGAACCGGTCACTTTGGCACTCTTGGGGGAGGCCTATGTCCAGCAGGGGACGTCCTCCGGCTGATATAATGATGATGATGATGAAGTATTACCTTGGAAATGACAGGAAACCACACAAAGTGGCGTAATGATATTAGGAGGGCCGACCCCAACCAAAGATAAGAATCTAGGAGCAAGGTAGTGACCCTGCTAAGACAAGCCAAGCAAAGCGCAAGGGCACTACCTACCTTTACTCGAAACGGTTTGTCGTTTTTCTTGAACCCTCATAATAATGACCAGAAGAAAGAGACTTTGTTTAAGTTCCTTTAGGCAAACTAATCATCAGAGATCGGAATTAGGTGAGCCAAAATACCTATTCTTCGCAAGAGGACATAATATAAAGTGGTTGCAACCGGGTAGGAAAACAGAATTTTCTCTTAAATACCGGGTATTCGTTATTTTTCCGGGTACCAGTCGTAATGTTCAACATATATGTTTTTACTTATAGAACGGGATGTTTAATGTTAATCTAAAAGTTATAACCATTTCATACTTTTTCCTTCCCTTTTTACTACAAACTAACATAAACAATCCTAATCATAAAGTAAAAATATGTATGTTTAACATTACGACTACTTATAGTACCCGGACAAATATCGATTACCCGGTATTAAAGAAAAAAAATATTTTTCTACCCGGTTGTATCCACTCTACATTATGTCCTGTTGCGAATAATAGGTATTTTGGCTCACCTAATTCCGATCACTGCTAATCATCTAATAAAACAAAATAGTTCCTAACTCAATAATGGGTGAAGAAAAAAGGCCTAAAACGTGGTGTTTACATGCTTCATATGTAATCTCACCTGATAACTAGAATACATTGATATGATAGTCTTATTCCGCCCCAAGCCCAGTTTGCTGGCCTGGTCTGTCGCCATTCCGAACGTCGATATGAAATCTGGCCTCAGCGCCAACTGCGGACTCCGATCCGTCACCGCCCGCACTAGAGGAACTCCATCTCTGTCCGTTATTATTATGCTGTGTAAACCATTTACTCTACAACAAAATAAGCACAAGTTACAAGGAATTATATAAAAAAAACCAGTATGAGCAAGTACAACATTAAACATACTTTTCTAATAAGTGATTCAAATATTTACGCAAATCGTCAACCATTTTAGGGCGTTACCGATTATTTATGCTTGCTGGAAAGGAAAGATGTGAATAAGAATAAAAACAAGTGTTCAAATTAAAATGACAGCAACAAACAAGTGTCCGTCTGACAGTTGGTCTGACAGTGACGTATTGATTGATTGACATTTTGATTTTAGTAGTGTTCAAGCCATTGTTATAAAGTCCATATCACGTTTTGGAATCAAAATAATTTGTTAAAGAGTGTAATTAGTTATAGAACAATAATTTGTAATAATATGCATGTGTAGTAACATAAAGCATCTTAAAAGCAATGCTACTATTTATTTCTGTAGTTTCTTTATACGCGTTAAAATCGTAAGCTTAAACATACTAAAATTTACATAGACAATCAATCTTTTGGTATATTTGTTTCAATTTTAGTTCAAATACAGAGTTTTCTACCTTCAGGGACAATTTTTTATACAGATGTGTAATGAAATCCAGTATAAATAAGTGTCAAAAATAATTGCTAGATGTGTTATTACGCCGTAGAGGATTCCTAATGATTTTTCTTAGTTACTGACTGAAAGTCGTAGATGTTGTATTTTATAAAAAGGACTGCAAAAAAATATATTTATTTAGTCTACTGCCAAAAATGAAAATGGCAGAAACCGATTGACATGTCTGCGATTTTCGTAGTTTATTTTTGGGTACAATAATTACTGCCTTTGTACTTTTATGGAGTGCGAATGTGTTACTTCATAAAGTATTACCTCTATTAACTGTGCGCGTAAATAAAGTTTTTAATAAGCTTAACCTGACGCAGTATGTTGCAATTCTTGGTAGAAAAATAACTTTGGCATAATGATAACAAAAGATGTAAAAAATCAACCTTGTATCAGCGCTAGTTCGTTTTCGTCACATGTGTACCGTAGGGATTAACGAGTCATGATCATTGGCGGCCGCGAAATTGCGAGAAAGCATACGTAACTGGTGCAAAAGTGGTTACAGTGAATGTGACGTCACGTACTCGAAAATACGCTGTTTAGTGTGTAAATAAGTGTTGTCCGGATGCGCGGTGGCGCGCGCGCGCTGTGCGGTGTCCTGGGCAGGACGCAGTTCGCGGCGTGAGGCTCTGCGAGGATGGGCGGCGATGTCTGCCCCGACCGAGAGTGCCGCCAGCCTCTCTGCCTGTGCCTGCACTAACATATCGCTTATGCAACTGTTCCACGAGCTGAAGCAGAAGTTCCCGAGCGTACCCGACCATGTTGTGTCCAGCACCATCGAGCTGTATTGCCACGACAAGCAAGCCTGTGAAACGCAACTGCACAGCGAAGTCAAGGCCTCCCTAACGCACGCCTACCACGCGTCGTCATCCGCCGCTGCACGCCACCACGAGAACAAGCTCAGCGCTCCAGGCAAGTGCCGGAACCAACCAATATTCAAGCATGAGGCCCTGAAACCGACAGCTATCAATGCTGTCACTTGCCAAGCGCCTCAAACTGCTGTATTAAGCACATGCACTGATACAGATGAGGTTGCGAATGAAAAAAACAACGTAAACACTGATGCCAATCAAAATGTTGTTGAACCTCAAGCCTTTAACAAAGAGGAAAAAACCAACAATTTGTCTCCAGTCACGGTCATAAACATTGACAACTGTTATGTAAAATACAGTGCTGACTCACCAAGTGACTTGGAGCTGACCAACGAGACACCTAAAGAACTAGTGACCACTCCACAATCCAATCCAGAGCCGGAGGGCACAAACTATAGGATACTTAAGAGTAACAAAGTGAGATGCAACTTACATGAGAAACTAGAGAAAGGAAAGGGAAAGAAAACTTTAACTAAAGAGGAGCCAAAAGTAACTATTAATAAAGAAGAGCCGAAAGTAACTATTAATGAAGAAGAACTAAAAGAGGAACCTCAAAAACCTGATCCACCATCACCAAAAGAACCAATACAAGAAAAGCCAAAGCGGCCAAACACGCTTGACTTTATCAAACCAAATCCAGATATTGCATTTAAGCCCCAACAGACCGCGAGTGAACCTTGTAGGTCTGTCTCTCCAGCCCCTTCGAAACAGGAACCGACATCAGCCAAAGAAGCAACACCAAGTGGAACATACAGAGCTGAAAGAGGGTTCCCTGTTAATGTTTCAGTGAATGTCAATTGTCACATGGACTATGGTTACGAGCCGTGGCTAGAAGACTACAGCCCACGACCGATAACATCGGTGAACTTGACTGTGTGTACACCAACATCGAACATGGCTAGTCCTATACGGGAGGATGAATTTGAGGGGCATGTCCTAGTGACGGTGAGCCCGAGCGCGGGGCGGGCGCCGCCGCGGCGCCGCGCGCCCCCGCCGCCCGTGCAGCTTCCCGGGCCCGCGCCGGAGCACCTGGAGCCCCGGCCGACGCGCGCGGCGCCTGAACCACCGGATGCTTCACATGGTGAGTCCTTGTCTATATCTGCTCATTGCCACCGTATGCCCCATGAAGGCCCGGCCTTAATCATCTAGGTCAGGCACCCGAGGACAAGTTCGATTAATGTTTAGGGTTCCGTATTTATTTATAACTTGGGCACTTCCTATAACAATTGTCAAACACAGGATAAAGGTGTTTGACGATTCTTATAGGAAGTGCCTTAGCTCAGTGTGCCTTACAGCAAAGGCATTCTCTAATGCCTTCCAGGGTTGCCTTTCTCTTGCAACTCTCCTCCAGTGAGTCATGTATTAGGCACCCTTTTTCTTTTTGATTTAGTCTGGTCCCACATCCATTTTGAGTGAATATTATCTAGGTCTCACTATTGATCTCTGGGAAAAGGGTATCGTCTGTGAGCATTGGTTAAATTTATAGCCTCTTTTCAGAAAAATACAATGGAATACTTAAAACAACTGTAACCGCATGTTCCCCGATTAGTCTTTTGCACTAAGCCCCTTTATTCATTGAGTTTATTACTTATAAATTGGGTAGACCAATTTTTCCTTGGACCTCATGTTATGTTTTACCTCAGATCGATTGCACAAGTCTTACGGTCCAAATGCACTAATCAACGCCAAAAATGTTTCGTACCATAAAACTTGTTGTGCTATCTGGGCTGTAGTAGTTATTACGTTACGTTAGTTGTAAGTCCCTATTTACATAATAAAAGTTTTTAGACCTTGCGAAAAGCTCATTGACCCTAAAATAAAAAAGTTCTCGTATAAAAATAAAAAAACTGTTTGTTATACATTTATAACAAACAGTGAGTCATTCTGGTTTTAATCGTGTTAATCACACAAACTGTCAAGTGCCTACGAATTCAGTTTCCGTTTCGTGAAATGACACATTAGTGTTTAAAGTCTTGTTTAACTAATAATAATAATAATAATAATATAGCCTTTATTTAACCAAACTTAAATATTATAGTATGTATTATGCATTTGTGTTTTTCTACTCCGTGTCCATTTGGTCTTGCTTTACAGCATAGGCCTCCCCTAGAGACTTCCACAATTTGCGATCGTGCGTTTTTCTCATCCAAGTCGCACCCCCCACTCTAACAATGTCATCCTCCCATCTGCGACGTTGTCTGCCTCTTTTTCTTTTATTTTGTCTTGGGCACCACTCTGTAACATCCTTTGTCCATTTATCTTTTTTATTTCGTATCATATGGCCTGCCCACTTCCATTTAAGCTTCTTGATACAGTATTTTACATCGGTCGTTTTTGTCTGTTTCCTTATTATTTTAAGATTTATTTTGTCTTTCAGTTTGATGTTGAGCATACTACGTTCTATGTTATGTTGGCAGACTTCTAGTTTATGCATATTTTGTTGTGTAAGGCTCCACGTCTGGCACCCGTATGTCATACTGGGCAGGATACATGAATCGAATACTCTTTTTTTCGCATTGATTGGTATGCAGGGGTTCTTCATGATTTCTTTGAGGGACCAGTATCTTTTCCATGCAATGCTGGTTCTATTTTCTACTTCCTTTGTTGTGAGGTCTTTTGGAGAGATTATCTGTCCCAGGTACGTATATTCGTCAACATAATCGATTGTATCGTCTTTCACTTTGATAGGTCGTTTATCATGATTTGTCATTACTTTCGTTTTTGACATGTTCATTCGAAGTCCCACTTTGTCACTTTCGCATACAAGTTCTTCCAGCATATCGGTTAAGCTCTCGGGATTGTCGTTAATCAATATAAGGTCGTCTGCGAATCTTAAGTGATTAAGTGGAAGTCCATTAATGTTCAATCCGTGGGCATTCCACTCTAGATTTCTAAATACATGCTCCAGGACTGCCGAAAACAGTTTTGGGGACAGTGGGTCACCCTGACGAACTCCTCTTTTTACAGCGAAGTATGTACCTACTCTTTCCGTCCGTATTTTTGATTTCATGTTCTGGTATATTTTGCTGATTATACGGATGTATTTGCTGTGTACTCCTTGCGCTGTTAAAGCTTCCCAGATTTTTTCGTGTTTTAGGGAGTCAAACGCCTTATTATAGTCGACGAATGCTAAATAGTATGTTAACCCATATTCTTGACATTTCTGAATTGTTTGCTTGATGGTGTGAATGTGGTCTAACGTAGAGAAATCGCTTCGAAACCCTGCCTGCTCTTTTGGCTGGTTTTCATCTAGAATTTTGGTAATGCGGTCTAATATAATTTTTGAAAAAATTTTGTACAAATTTGACATTAAACTAATGGGTCTATAGTTATTAATATCGTCTTTCTTTCCTTTCTTGTGCAGTAGGATAATAGTAGAGGAAGTCCACTGATGTGGAATGTATTCTTTGGTGAGTATTTCGTTGAATAAGTCGGTGATTGTAGCTGTGATTAATTCTGATGTTCCCATTAAGATTTCATTTGATATACCGTCTTCTCCAGGTGCTTTATTTTTCTTCTGAGATTTTATAGCCTTTTCTACCTCTTCCCTCATAATAATCGGAATTTCTTCTTCAGAATTAATTCCCTCATAGTTCGTTATAGATGATGTTGGTGCTGTCCTGTCGTCGTCATATAATTCTCGATAGTAGTCTGTGGCTGCGTTTAGTATATCCGTTCTGTTTGTTTTTCTTTTCCAACTTTTATGATGTATAATACTATCGATCCATTTCAGGGGTTCCTTGAGTAAGTTCCATGCTTGTTTTACTCCTCCAGATTTTTCAATATAGTAGTTTATTGTGTCTGTTCTTGTTTTGGTTCTATGTTCTCTTAAGTGTGAATTTATTTCTTTGCTTAGTTGGGTTATAAGTTGCTTATTGTTCTTCCTATCTTCAAACAGGGATGATCTCTTTTTGATTAGATCCCTTGCTTTTGCTCCTAGTTTGTCCTTTTTCTCAGTAATTGTTCTGGTTTTGACTTCTATTTCTTTCAGGGTTTTTTCTAGAGTGTTGTATTTTAACTGGGTTCCTTGCATTTCTTTTATTTTCTCCAAATCGGTTTCTAGGCAGTCTGTTATGTTCTCCGGGAGTGGTAGTTGTAGTGGTTTTCTTACCGGTTGTCGACTTTTCCGTGATTTCCTTGGTTCTGTTGTGTATATTTGTCCTCTTAGTAGTCTATGGTCTGTATTAAAGTTTAGCTGATTTACTACTTCAACATTTGAAAATAATCTTGGCTTATTTGTCATGATGTAGTCTATCTCGTTTTTTATTGTTCCGCTTGGTTTAACTAATAAATAATTTCAATTATTATATTTTTGTGAGTACTATCAATATTTCATGAGCATATAAGACCAAGATTTATTTATTACTTATATATATTTAGGTCCTCCATCACCATCATAGTCTGTAGTGTAGTCCACTACTCCACTGTACCTCTCACCCTCACGATATGCAACATTTTACATTGTCTTCGGCTGGTCGCTAGTCGCAACCAGCTTCTGCCAGCGCACTTTCGCAAATCGTCGCTCCACCTGGCTGGAGGGCATCCTGCACTATGCTTGCCGAGTTGCAGTCTCCGTTTTAGAACTCGTGGGCTCACTATTTTGATTTGTATTACTAATCCTTGCAATTACTCAAAGAGTCATCATATTCATCAGTCGTTCCCTCAATGCTGAGGATAGTGATATCGTGTCCTATTCTTGAAGACCAGACTTCTCCATACGCAAAGAGTAGGTACACCTAAATGGTCATGCAGATAGGAATCGAATTCTATGGACACAGCGAGACCTGTCTCGTTACTATACTCGCTATGCTCAGTCCGCTTCACAAGACCGTGCGCGAACTGTCTCCCGCGCGCGATATACTACCCGTCTCTTTCTACCTGTTATAAGTAAAAAAAGACGGATAGTCTATCTCGTGCGAGCCGTGCAGCGTTTAAAGATGTCAATGAAAAGTTCCAGACCGTTCCCTCATCGAACGCCAGAAAGAACGACTCGGACGGCTCGCGCGGGCCCTAGCGCAGGAACGCACGCGACTCGCGCAGCTAGCGCGGGAGGCGCACGTCCTGGCGTCGCCGCTCCCGTCGCCCGCGCAGCGACAGAAACTCAGGGACGACGTGCAACAACTTAGGGCGCAGTGCGACCACCTTACTAAGCGCGTGGAATTGTCCTCCGCGCCGACTCTAGGTAAGTACAACTGTGATAATACTTCATCATATACTTGTGGGAGCGCTGCGTCCTGGCGACGCCGCTCTCGTCGCCCGCGCATCTACAAATAAGGATCGTTCCTTGCTGCGATTAAGGGGCCACGCAACTACATAAACGATTGGAATGGTCCTCTGCGCCAACCCTAAGTAACGAAGCACACGACCTTTTAACGCCGCTAACATATCCAGTGGCGTAGGGGGGACGCCCCCTTGTGCCACCCATGGTTAGCTACGCCTCTACCATCGCCTGCGCAGCGACTGCGACTATGGGACAATGTGCAACGATTTCGTGCGACCATCTTACTAAGTGCGTAGAGTTGTCCTCCGCGCCGACTACATAGTCCAGGTAACTAGCTATAGTTGTTTATATACTAAATAATTATGATAGGTACTGCAGCGTTCAATGCAAATATGATAAACAACAAGATAATAATAACGATAATAATACTATAACAGTTTGAGACTACAGTCGCTGAAGTAATCTTGTAAAACTCCTTGGAATACACTGCTTTCACAATGATTTGTTAATGGTAAAACCAAGCCTTTATTTTACTTACTAAGGCATTCATCCGGCATTGCACATTTCACGCCCACGCTCATACAAGCTTTTTCTAGGTCGTGTCTTGCGGCAGTGAATGTATTAATATTAACGACAATACTTAACACATTCGCGATCGTCAACTTTTTTACTTTTTAACTAATGTTGTCTACACACACACACACACATATGACGGTAGTTTAAAACACTACGAGATGCATGTTATTGAATACGACTTTGCAGCCGACATATACAAGAAAAGGGCGAAGTGGTTGGTTAGTGATTAATCATATGAGAATGTAAAATTCCCTTTGTTTAGCAGAAAAATAGAAGTGCGACGTGCGATACCGCGACAAGAGAAGTCACGGCCATTTGCTTTGTTTTGAGTAGCTCTTATGATAATATAACTATTCTCTGGTTCCCGCAATTATTGCTCATCGAAATATATTGAAATAACACTTAAAGACTGTACACGATAAAATCCGGCCATGCATGTTATGGTAAATCTTTTGAATCTTGTAAATCTTTGGAGCAGCTCTTCATTAAAATAGTTTTGTGGTTATCAAACTACATAATAAACATCCAAACATTATATAAAGTTAGGTCATCTATGACTTAGAGAATTTTATATTCCACGGTACCTCTATTTTCTTGCACACGGTATTCTGACAAGCTTTACCAATTTTCCTGGTATTTATTTTCTCGTGCTTTGAATTTTATAAGCTTAAATATACCTCATTACATTTTATTTTTACAATAGTTAACATTTTTACAATTACATTTAGATCAAGATAGATCTGAGGTGTTTTAACTTTGGTCAATTTGGCTTTTTGACAAATTATTGCCTCCCATACAAAAACAACTTTCAGTGCTTGGACTAGAAAGCCTCTCCAACTACCTAAGATGGAAAATAGTTTCAAAACGTACTTTTTTGGTAAGATAACATTCTAATGAGCATATTAATGATTATGAAAATATAATTACCTTTGTGGCATTGTAGTAGGAAGTGAGTATAGATTATCAAAAAACGATGCTCAAACATTTAAAGGTATAGTGGAGTATTTTCGACGAAAACTCACAGAAGCTAATACATTGTAATTTGAATTTATTTGAATTATATTTGCCAGTAGTTACAGATTATTAAAATAAAATAAGTGCTTGAATATGTGCATTCGGTGAAAATGTATACCATATCATGCATGGCCGGATTTTATCGTGTACAGTCTTTATACTTGTTATATGGCATAGTAGATTCCGACGTTCAAACATATTAAATATCAAACGTTTATGGCGTCACATTTATACATCACGTGGAATCACAAAATAATTATATTGACACATGACAATTTGAGAGGGCTATTATATTTTTACAGACATACATTTTATTGCATATGAATACAAAACAAAAGAAAATGGCGATAAATTGATTTTCAAAACGTTATGTATCTCATCTTACATAAATAATTTACCATATTATAGTCATTGGTAATCTGAATCTCTTCAAAATAGTTGCTTAAGTTATAAAAACATTTACTGATGAGAAATATATTGATCATCATGTGGTGAGGGCTAGACGTTACTATTTTCATCATCATTATTAAGATTTCTATCATTTCTTTGGATGTCTGTTTTAGGGGTATAAAGTTCATAGTATTTTTTACGACTTTACTGGATTCAAAAATGTACAAAGTAAGGCCGACAGGATACCATTTGGTCGATATTGGCTAGAATTCGTTCTTTTACTAGTTTCGCGTCATTTATAACACTCTTGGTCACTGAGCAGGTCGACCGCTTAACTGAGACGGCGCAGGGTGCGGTGGGACCTGCCGCCCGCTATCCGCCCGGCACCCGCGGGTTTCTCCCCCCGCGCCCCTATACCGTCACAGGCGCCGTCTCAGTTAAACGGACGGCCTAAGTATTTAGAGCGGGTTGCATCAACTTATTACAGACCGATCAACGTTTAATATGGCGCCAGCTTGTCATTCCATAGAAACTTTCCATACATTTAGATTTTTAACGAACACCGCTTACAATAACACGTGGTTTGGTGCAACCCACCCTTAGTGATAAACTGATGGCATTGTTAAAACTTCCAACCGTACATTTCAGAGCAAGAGGATAGTGGCAGCTTCTACAACAACATCTACACGGGGCAGCGGCCGCCTGCGTCCTGGAAGTGTCATTTGTGCACTTTCCTGAATCACCCCCTCTTGGACAAGTGCGAGGAGTGCGACATGCCCCGCATTCTCATAGGTACGTCTCCCGCTCGCACCTATGACTCCGGATTCGGATCGTTCCGAGACAAAACTAGAAACAAACCTCAGAAAAACTTGTCCGACGCTATGGACAATCTGCGTTGTTAAAGTTTTTGACAATTTTGTTGACAGTGTTTTTATAGAAGTGGACTATTAACCGGCATGTAACGGCATGTTACCCGCATTAACATTGAAAATACCAACTGGAAGTGAACTTTTTTTTAACGCAAGTTGGTATTTTCTTCGGTTTGTTTGTGTTGTTACAGTGAAGTGAACTTTCCGAATTGTGGACTTTTTGCATGACTTTTTAATGTTTGATTGGATTAACAATTTAATTCCTACTTTATGTGTATATATAGGGTATGTTTACAATGGTCAGTTTTAGCAGCTACATTCGAGAAGACGAGGACACAAATATGGATGTTGTATTGGATAAATATATGGTTGGGACTATTAGGGAGGAATGGGAAGGCAATTGTGTTACTTAATTGACGGTGATGTGATAATCGTGAGGCCTTTCACAAAAAATTAGAAAGACTGTTTCAATCTCAAGATATTGTTCAGAAATAACTACCTAAATTGAGATTAAAGAAACAGTCTTTAGTTTATTATGATCTCTTTGTTTGGGGTTGCAAAGTATAATAGTTATGATGAAATTCTAAATTAATAAAATAAGTGCTAATAAAGAGGCCTGAATACTTATTGTTGAAAAGGAAATGTTTTCTATTATCTGTGGTTCTTAGTTTAATGCACTGCCTATTAGGGTAGCTTTGATTGTATATTACGGTTATTATATTAAATTTACAAAGATTATTAGATTTGTTAGTTGGTATCGACGATATATTTATTGTTTTGTGTATAAGTTGACTGAGACATCACTTCTTATCTTGTCACTACGGGACGTCATGAGATCTCACAAAAGACTATCTGGGTAAGGCCCCGGAGCGTTTTAACCGCCAAACTTTTATGTAACGACGTATTGCCGAATAAAACCTCATTTAATTTTAATATATATTGCAAGTAGAAATGCAAGCTTATTTGTTTGTTTTCATTCAAACTTGGTGATTTTGTCAAGCTAGGCCCTCCACAAATCGTTACATAAAAGTGCGGCGGTTGAAACGCTCCGCGGCCTTACCCATCTGCGCCTTGCCAAAAAGTCTCCTAAATTATTTATTTCTGTTAAATAAAGTAGTAATTGCTCAAATCTGCATTGCTCAGTTTGCACAAATTGATAACTTTAACTTAAAATAATACTACTACCGTAACATCGAGATGGGGTAGTTAAAAGCAAATTAAACTAATGATGATTCTTTACATACTAGTGAATGCTACAACACTTTTATTTTGATTAATGATTAAAAATCTTAGTAACATGATAGAGCACGTATAGCTGACATGGTGACGTTTTATAGATGTTCTTGAAATTTAATCCTTTTAGAATTTTACTGTGATAGACGCAGGGCTTTATGTTGTAATGTACTGGAGTGTTATCGCTCCACAATGCCTAAATGTCACGTATGTGACAATAGTACATTATGTATGAGTAATAATTGGACAATAATTCCGAGAATCGAATGTGCAATATTATTGTCACGTTCAAAAGCTTACTGTGACATGTGGTGTTTAACGAATATTAATATAACATTTCCGCAATATTTTATTATTTAGCAGCATGTGAACAAATATTTGGCTTTGAAGCATTTAACTCATGAACTAAGATTTTACACATGTTTTACAATTTCGATTTTAATTTACCATTATATTGGTACCAATACAAACTTTGCACTACTAAACTCTTGTTGCAATAAAGGTATTCCTTATTTCCACATGAGTTACTTAAAAAAAATGGTTTTAGACACGTGACCTTTATAAGCGTCATAGCCAATAAATGGGTAACACTCCCATAAGTATTTATAAACGTTTAAAAAAATATTTTATAAACGTACTTATTTATTACAGTTTCCTAAAATACGTTATCCGGTAAAAATATCAGTATGTAATAATATAAAACTTAACTTCGCCTTACTTGTTTATAGATGTTTGAATAGGCACGATTGGCACGAGCGATTTTAATTAACATACCAATCCTGATTAAAGATCGCTCCAATTTTATCACTGTTTAAATAATTTTCATGGAAATCTATTGTTAGATTTTATCCTTTGGCCGTCATTGGGTTACAGTCAATAATCGTATGTTATATTATAATGTAATATACTTACAAAAAAAACTACTTCAATCACAAATAGTGTTTAATGATGAATCTAATCAGAAATTACAGGGTTTAATTTTGGAAATCAACCCATTCACGACGAACATTATTGATATCTATCAGGTCTGCAGTAATATTTAAATTAAACCCGATTCTTATGGTCTATTTCTGTTGTATGGTTTCAAAAATGATTCGTATTTTTGTAGTCTGACCTACCACTGTAATAAATACTTTTAGAAGTATCCTTAAACCCTGAAAAAATCTTATTTCAACAAAATTTAAAACCGTGCCTTATATTATTATATTTATTATTGAAACAGTGACAGTTTACGACGAAGTATTATTAATAAGAGATTTAAAAGGAGATTGACAGTTTGCTCTAGAAATAATCACAATGACAGTCATCAATACTTAATATCACAATAGCTTAAGAAAAGGTGTTCTTCCCACCTGTTATCACCAATTTGTTACCAGTAGTAACAGCAGGGAATTTTTTCCTTATCTTTTACCACTAAAGTACTCGGTGGTAACTGCTGTGAAAAAAAAACAGTAATTACTTACTATTACCATTAGTTCCCACTGATAAAAGACGGGGAAAAAGTCCCACCTGTTACCACACTGGTAACAAATTGGTGGTAACACAGGTGGGAATAACCCAAGAAAAATGTGTAATGTAGCTTTTATATGCAATATTTTTTTACACAATTACCTACAAATAAGCATAAAATTTTTTAGGCTAGTAGATCGTTGATTTGTTATTATTTCATAGGTTCAAATGTGTTATACCTATATTAATTATTCTCTTGCAGTTAGTGGTGTAAATTGTGATCTATGAATTTATGTATATTGAGAATAAATGTTTACCTTTTATACGAGTTATTTAGTTGAGTCCTTAATTGTTAATCCATTTTATTTCAAGTGTTACTATTTCATGCTATTCAAATTTTTGTTGTTCTATAATTAAATATTTTCGACTGCAAATATATTACACGGCAAATAAAATAGTTTGAATCTATCACGTTTCTCCGTGGATCGATATATAATATGGATTTTATGTAAATAAATACTGTAATTTATGACGATAAATTGACACTACAAATAAAATACTTCAAAGAAGTAGCAAGGAGTGCAATGTACTTAGGAATTATTATATTTTTAATAGTCGTACATGAAATGACAATGAACATTCTCGGTTCTAGAGTTTATTGTCAGATTTGAGTTTGTATATTGATCAGGAATATATATAATTATTAAAAATTTTCTGAAAATTGATAACTTTCTTGAGTGTTATTTATTAGGTTAATTAAGATTTAAGATGTAACGATGAATTTTCAAGGTAAGTTCTGTTTTCTCTTAACACCCCATAACGAGTGTTGTCCGTGGAATGCTTTTATTATCCTTGCACATATTTGTTATAAATAGTCACTGTTTAATTGCAACTTTAATTAATTTTACGACCTTCTGCAGTTCGAGGCCACGACGGACTGGTTCGACAGGTAACCGTTCGACTGGTGCCTGGACGCCGGAGTAAGTACATACACATCAGCTAAAACGAAATAACTTAGCTAAAGTGGTAGCACATATTAAAACTGCATATTCGAATTTAAACTTTTATTGGTCATCATGTTAAAATTATACTAATAATTATTTGGTTAAACTTACGTATTTAATGTCACTACGGGCGACATGTTTCGAGCTCGAGTTTAACAGTATAGTTGTTAGAATAATTTTAGCTACATATGCTTAAGATTGTACATGTCTAAAGCTAAATGTTAATATTGCCTTCGGCTATTACGGAGAGACGAGGAATAAAAAAGTTCATCAATTTTGAACCTTCGCGACATTGGAATAAAAGCGAACCTTTTCATTCCTTGATATTCATATCAGCTAAACTAATATAGATGGAGTCTATAATGTGACAATTTTCTGTGCTCTGTTCCTTAATAATGCTGTCATCATAATCTTTCAATTGCAAATAATGTTGTCTGACGCGAGTATAGTATAGTTTTATGATTATATAGATAAGTGAAAGACGCTCATACACCGTGTATTCATAGCACTGATGTTGAATATATAAAGTTCGAATTATGTTTTTGTTAGCTTACTTTGTTTTTTTTTGTGTATTCGTAGTTATCATCTCTTGGAATACATAAATTAGCGGATAATGACATGCATCGTTGGCAAAATAAGCGAACAATAAGCGTGTTGCCCGCGGCGTATTTATTAGAATTTTATTCTTAACTTTTTTTTTTACTTTTAATGATTACTACATTACCCAGTAATGTTCAGGTCTCACTAATTTATCTATACCCACGTTTGATAGAAACGTATTTATTATATATGTATCTACATGTTTTTAATCCTTAGAACGCCGCTGAATACTGACTTTAACAATCTACAGCTGAAAACAAAGTAAGGGCCACTTACATTTTTCTATTTTATTGTTAATTATTGGACATAAACGAATTGATGTGCCTAATTAATGATGTCCCGCATCCTTCAGAATACAACCCCTTTCACGCTGCTGTTTAAGTCCCATAGCTGGAAGAAATATATGATACTGATTATATTAAACAGTTATTACATTCACATAACGATCACCAATACTTGTGGCCCCTATTTTATTTTGAGTAGTATAACTAAATCCTATATGTGACATGTTTTTGAAGCAGGAAAGGGGTACTTTGAGCACTTCGCTCGGCGACTGTGTATTATGTTCACCAGTGGCATATGCTTTTAAACTTGAGGTCTGACCAATAAAATCATTTAATGTAGGCTACACCAGCTCGCGTTTTACGAAGCTAAAAGTTGCAATTTTACATGTCTTTACAGGGTCGAATAGCCAGTGGCCCTACCGTGAAATGAAAACGAAGTTCGTTCGTGTATCTCTCTCTGTCGCACATGCTAGTTCGAGAGACTGAGATACGCGAACGAACTTCGTTTTCGTTCCGCGGCAGCGCTCCAGTCGCTATTGGTCAAGCGACTCTGGGTAGCCTGTTTAAATTTAAAACTGCAAGTTGAATCTTCGTGAAACAAGTGACTGATATAAACATTTTGACACTGCAAAGCAATGACTCGATTTGTCAACGAAATATGCAATCAAAACTCGTTTCCCTTTATTGAGTATCGCATCCTCGTGATCAAAGTAACCCCTTCAGTGTCACGTATAGACAATGGCGGTCTACTTAATGGTTAAACAAAAATTGTTGTTACGTACAGTCGAGTGTAAAAACATGGGAACATAAAACTTACTCATAAATATGTCCCATAGCTCTTAAATGTCAGTGGATTAATGTTTAGGTACATATTTATGAGAAGATTAAATCCATGTTCCATCACATGTTTCTGCACTTGGCTGTACTTAAATGTTAAGTAGGAACAGACCACAGTTTTAAATAAGTCACCAACGAATTGGCATTTTATTAAAATTTACCGTTTAACTTTCAGAATTTGTCCGCTCGTGGGTGTTATGAGCGGGGCTCCAGGAATGAATTCTCTTAAGTGCAGTAGTACCAATGGAGACACTACACGAGCATTAGTGAATCTTATTGCAACTGCATAAGATCTTCTATTGCTTATTTCAGTGTGCCTTCGCGCGGACATAAAGGAACTGATCTGTGATATTCGCATTTGGTTGTTATTACAAAGTCTGATTTATTATTTCACATACATTTTTGAGTTCACATTCCAAATTTTGTAATATCGTTGTATTTTCCTATTCTCAGTGAGTGCTGTTACCAAATGCGAATAACTGTTATTATTTTCGTAACTGCTGCACTTAAGGTGAATAGGGAATTATCTACGACTAGACCTGGCTGACACTGCCAGACGATTTAGAATAACATACTTATAAGGTTACAGATATGGAAAAAAAAATCTTATATACTGCATATGCTACGATACTCAGTATACCAACTCGATAGCACGAATCTTGTTCTACACTACTCTCTCGCACTACTGATTTTCTGTAATAGGTACCTATCTCGTCTATTTAGTGCAGTCAACGAGAATTAGGCGGTGACATGTGGCGGTAAGAGAAATCGTGACCAGGCGTAGCATAATTAAATAAATTCTCGAGCATGAGACAGAAATGTTTCTCGACTGCAGATAAAAAGGCACCGCACCTATGAAGATACCAGAATCCATTTGACAGTCCGGCGAAAATGCCTGACGCCTAGGTTTTACGTTCCGAATCAAACTCATTCTCATTTCAACCTTTATACAGTTTATTTTAATTTGCTAAAATAAAGTTAATGTATACGTGTAAGTAGGTATCTTATCTTACTTAAGAGAGCCATTACGCTCGACACCAGTCGGCTCCCCATGCAAACGTAGTTTGGCTCTCATTTTTAAATAGCATACCAGAATGACAAAACTTTTTAGACTCGTCGACTTTCACATTAAGACTTCTTACACCAAACTATAATCACATGCTTTATTCTATGGATCTCCGAACTCAACTAAAATAAATTATTTTACAACTGTTGAGACAACTAAAATGAGTTTGACCAATCACTCGGCGCCTTTCATCATCTCCGCGCCTTTACTGAACAAGCCATAAAATAGTACATTACTTAACAAGGGCTGTGAAAGAAAGAAAGCCCGAAATCGCAGGTATTTGTGACCCGAGCCGCAGGCGAGGGTTGTAAATATGCGATAGAGGGCTATCTTTTTACTGCCCGTGGTGAGTACACAATTTTACGTCTCCACCTGGCCATAATGCGAGTTTTCCCGTACGCGTAGCGTGCGGTAAAACTCACATTATGGCCAAGTGTGACGTAAAAATATTAATATATAAGGTAAGGCCTGTTCTTTAGCACCATATGAAGTGCCACTTGCAATGTAGGTACATCAAAAGTACCTATTATACATACCGCATACATACTCATATCAATAGTTTGAAATCTTACATTAAAATAGTTACTGTTACCCGTGGGATTCAATCCATACGACCCATGCCCATCCAAGACTCGGAAACAAATATTCATGCTCATCACACAAATATTTGGGCTCACCGGGATTCGAACGGTAGAGTTGCTTTTTGAATGGACTATTTTCATGCAGTTCGGGCGACTCAAATAATCTCAACTACTTACGGGTCGACACACGTAAAAAGAGCTCTGGCGGCCATACGTTTACTATGGCGCGCTGCACGCCTATCATGCGACGGCGCGCGAGCTCTCTTGATTTTTCTCGCACTATCCGTCTCTTTCTTATATAACACTCAGAAGAAGAGATATAGTACGAGAAAAATCGAGATTATGTCGCGGCCGTCGCATGATAGACGTGCAGAGCTCTTTTTACGTGTGTCGTATAGTATGTATAGAGGGCTGGTTTACACTGGTTTCGTTTGAGGACAGGTGAGGGGAAGCGTTGAGAATAACCGTTCTGTATGCGGAATGACGTTAACGCGGTGTAGGTATGTAGCTTGACCAAATTCTATGAAATAAGTAATATGAATATTATTTAAGAAAAATATTGGTTAATATTAATTATGATTACAGTTACTAACGTTGTCAACAACGCCATTGACTTCACTTTCAATCCTACATCACGTCTTGTCTTTTCTGATCACAAACAATTTTTCTTAGGTAGGTGTTCCCAACTTTAAAAGAGAAACTTGTTTAGAGAAAGTGAAAATGTCTAAATTATTAGATACACGTCATTCACTGTACTTTAAGATTTATAAGCATTTCTTTCTCAGTAGGTACCGGTAGACAGGGGCTATTTTGATTCGAGGGGTGACTTTGATCAAAACGTTTTTCTTTTAAATTGTTTTTATATTCGCTTAACCTATGGCAGTGGGAATAATAATATACTGTCTTGCTGTTTACCTGGTTGGATATACCTTATTTCAACCTTTACTGGTTTGACACGAAATTCTAAATTATCAAAGTAGCCCAATTTTCACTAATGTAAGCCCAGTTCACGGTACTACATAAACTACTCTTAGGTACCTAATAATTGTGTACTTATGGTTTATAAATAAATATTAGTGGACGGTCTTACACAAATCGAACTAGCCCCAAAGTAAGCTTATTAAGGCTTGTGTTAAGGGTAAGTACTAGACGACGATATGTTTAGTAGATACAAATACCTACTTAAATACATAAAAAACATCCAAGACTCGGAAACAAATATTCATTTGTTTCAAATATTTGCGCTACCGGGATTTGAATCCAGGACAATCAGTTTCGGGGCCACTAGAGTAGGGTAAACTGCCCCCCTATTCCGTAACTTGTTTCAAGCTCACCTCAACGCTCAACCACAAATATAACTTGACACCGCGATGCGTATTAACTAAGCGTAGGTAGAGGTCTTGTTTTTGACGGGTCACCGGCGGGGTGAGCTGCATTAACGCGTAGCGAATAACAGCCCTGAGGCTCTAGTATAAGTTTTACCGAAACAAAATGTTACGACCGCGTTTGCGTTTAGCTGTCAAATCCCATACAAATTGAGGGTAAAACGCAAACGCAATCGTAAAGTTTTGTTTCGGTAAAAATTATACGAGAGCCTCTGGTCGTCAATACCTCGTTTATACATGATCTTATTCTGTATTATAATTGAATTAGTCCTATGAATTGTTTCCCCGGATATTTTTAAGATTAATTTAGGCAACTGCTTAAATATGAACCAAGCTCACAGTCAGGGACTTATATATATAAAAGATATATCTTCCTCAATAAACCATATTTTTTCGGAATTCTAAAACTGAATTTCCAAGGAATTGACGCTGAAAATATAGATGAGTCGGTCAAAATACAAACATTTTAAATAGGTACCTATGTAATTGATGAGTTGCCGAAATTTAATATCTACCGCTATTTTTATATGAAAAGATGTGCCGTAGCATCCTGAACGCTGATTTCGATGATTTTTGTATGAAAAGAATACCGGTATACGGTCCCTGCTCACAACACTGAAAAAATAGAACCATTATTTTAAGAGAATAAAGTATCCAGATTATTTCAAAATTAAAAGATACTTAGCAGACGGCTACATACGAAGGTGTTCGCTACTACGATTCAGAAATATCTTGCCACCAACTTCATTGAAACATATGCGAGATGCTTCAGTAGTGCAAGTATTTTTGTAGCAGACTGTACTTAAACCGCCAACCTCTCTGTTAGAAGACAGTGAAGGTAAACTTTAATTGAAAGCACAAAGATGAGCTATATGTAGGTCGATTGCACTTATAAATGGCGTCAAATTTTTGTCGACGCCATTATTATCATTATTGAAATTATTTGAGATAAACATTGTTATTTGTTGTGTGTATTTGTTGTTTTCACGGCCCACAATCTTTTCCGCTATGCCTTAAGGTTTGACTGGTAGAGAATGCCATATGGCATTAAGTCCCTCTTTTGTACGATAAGTTTTACTTTTGTGCGATAAAGTTTAAGTAAATAAATTAACATTTTTGCAACAATGTAATCCTTTCCAATATTCGGCGAAATCTCTCTATTTACATGGTATAGGGACGAAATTATAGCAAAACAACGACCATTATGCTCGGAACATAAAGTAGACTTTAGCTTGGGTTTTTTGACAGACTATACTCTTAGTTTCGTTCCTACTACCTATACTTATCGGTTTATTTCAAATAATTTCAACTAGGTACATATGTTTAATACTTAGTTTTCGCTCAGCAGCCAGCAGGGTTAGCAATACCTTTTATCGTTGTATTCATCTCTATTTAGCAATTTAGTCAGAGAGAAAAGGATGCTACGTCGACAATAAACGGCGTAGTGCTATGTTTATTTTGTAATACTCTATCTATATATGAAGTTTACTGCAACACTAGCATGATCGCGTTTACGTCTGATAAAGTTGTCACACGTAGGAAAGTGTGATTTCGGCCCGCGTGCATACGTGCCGGATGCACGGCGACTGCAGGACTGCAAGTCTATCCCTATCTCACTCTATCTTTTAACTTCGGACCGCTCTACTGTCCGCCGCACTTGGACGTTTGGCGTTAGACGGCAGCTATATAAAACATTCGTCCCTTTCGCACTTACGTACTTGCTAGTCAAGGAAGAATGTTTTACCTCCGATATAAACACAATCATGCTAACTATCCAGGTTATTACATGGATTTCAATTCAATGAATGTGAATATTTCATAAGTGATTACAATTTCTAGGTGAATTTGTTAATTTCAAGTTTACTCTATAGGTACATAAAGAATTTTCAAGTCCCCTGCCAAATTTTACTACAAGTTATGGAAAGTAATAAAACAATGTTATTCTACATTTTAGTCCTTTTTTTTCAATACCTACTAATATCCTACGCACTCTTGGTCACCCTACGTGCGGTCACTACCCGGCGGAGAAATAGGCGGGACCGCTGGCCCGTGCGGGTCTGTGATTGGGTGTTACTCGCTGACTAACCGCGTCAAATATTCTTAACGTAGGTAGCTACACAAAAAGTAGATTGACCGAACATTTTTTTGTTTTGAGATGTAATTTTTTTTTTTTACAGATTTCATTTGGTGGGGGTTCTAAAATAACCTTGTATAAAGTTATAATGCTATATAGTAACATATAGATTTCGTAATACAACAGGTACAGTCCCTCAAGAAAGAGTAGTAATTAAATAAAAAGGAACTAAAAAAAAACCATACTAAATTGTTGCCATTACGTCGAATAACGTGACAGTTACGTAGAAAGTGGCGCCCTCATTTAATTTCTTCTCTTTCTTGACGGACTGTAGTAGATATTTTAAGAAAATTATTGATGAAAGGTATGTGTTTTATTGTTTCTCTATTACTATTATTAATTCCACATTTACAAACACAAAGAAGAATAGAATGTTTGTGATATTGTAACATAAGCTATATGAATATTACACTAATGTATAAAATAAAATGAAATAAAGCCATCTGTTGATGGTGTCTAGAAATATATATTTACTAAGCAATTGTACCATGTAATCACTTATGTATTTATTTACATATCTTTTCATTGGACATAAGCTTTTAGCTCATAGATTATAAACTTTTATGTATTTTATATGTACTTACTATTGTAATTTAATCTGCACATTTATCAGAATAAACTTGTTACTGAAATTTGTTTAATTTATTGTTTTTATTTGCACACATACAAACAGCACTTCACTGTTCCAATGATGTTTACTAATGATCAGTTCACATGTTTCCTGTCCCCATACAAAATGATCTGACAATGTCACATGTCCAAGGTGTGGTGTGTTCCCTCCTGGCCCGGCCACATGCTCGTACAAGGCTGTGATTACAGTGATAAAATGTACCCATTATGTACTATTATGTACCAAGTCGGAAATTAATTGTACCCCCATAGTTTGCCAGTTACAGGTCATCCAATGTGGCCGGGCTGAGAAGTGTACTACCCAGCCCGGCACAGATCTGCTAATATTTTTGTGAGTTTTGTTAAATGATTTTTTACTGTTGTCAACTACAGTATCATATATTTGTGTGACAAGTATTTTATTAGACATATCACCCAAAAGGCTTATATGAGTAAAGAAGTGATTTGATAGGACGAACATCTTTCATTTCTAGGAAAAACTAGACTGTTATCAGTTGTACTACTCGTACTAAAGCTTGAAATTGAAGATTTGGTTCCTACAAGAATTATTGATGTAATATTAATATAAAGTTACATTTTCGGATACACCACATTTATTGTCTATCTTATTTACAAACCTTACACGAATACTAATTACTAATTTAAATGGCTGTCCCCCGCTCCAAGTTCTGTTTAATCTCAGCCGTGTGCTCTCCGTAGAACCTCTCCAGTTTCTTATTGAACTTGGCATTCCGCTCATTGATGTAGTCAATATCAGCATCATCATTATGGATACGTCTACGGGAGTATTTAGCCCGCTTGGCTATCTGTCCTTCCAAGTCGTCCACCATCTTGTCTACAGCTTCTCTCCGGTCCTGGTGCATGCCATGAATTATGACGTTCGGGCCACCGTAGAAAGCGTCGCCATACTTTTGTTTCTGTCTCTCATATTGTTCCATATCTGCTGTAGGCATGTTTTTGACTAACCTGTTGTATTGCCTCACTGTGGCTTGCTCGTATGTGGAGAACCCTTGGTCTGGATTCCGCTTTTTCTTCTTACGCTCTAAACGCTCAGCTTCAACAGCGGAGATGTTCAGTAGTTTTACTCTGTCGTAATCTTTGCCTTGCGAATCCGCCTCGTCTCGTTTCTTCTGGTCGTCGACTAGCCATTCAGCCTGACGTCGCTTGGCGTCGTAGTTCGCAGGAAGCTTGTTTCTGGCTTCTTCAGCTACGACTTCTTGGTGATTGTGCGTTCTAGCCTCGTTTCTGACGGAGTGCAAAGAACGTAGTCTCTTCATGCGCTCCGCTTGTTTCTGGGCGAAAGTCATTTCTTTGCCTGATGAAGAAGCTTCAGCTGATTCCGTTGCACTCATTTTTCAATTGATCCTAATGCAGAATCGATTAGAATTTACGAACCTTTTAAATACCACACAAACACCTAACAAATGGCCGATTGATTGATTGATTTGATTACGTCAAAGGAATATTGCCAGGGTCAAATAATATTTCATTCTTTCACTAGGCAACATTATATATCGTTCGGAATTAGGAATTTGTAGGGTGAATTATAAATGTTATTCTAATTTTGGTCGTTTTCTTAGTCTTAATGTTTTCAGAATGAATAAATATTCGTACAAATTTGCTAAAATATTTTGGTGTCAATACCTCAATAAGTATCACTTCAAATATTATCAGATTACGTAACGTGAAGTTAGCCGCATATTATCAAGGGTTTGATTGAACGCGAACGAAGTGAAGTGAGTCAGTCAATCGGTGTTTTGAAACGGTGACGGTTGTGTGAAAAAGTGTTCAAAAGCGTACATTCTCTAAAACCGAAGTGTTTCTTGAGTTCACTATGTCGGATGAAATCGCAGAGAATGGAACAGCGAACGGCGACGTTCCGGAGATCGAGCTGATCATAAAGGTACAGTCATGCACGTGTTATTGCGGCGCGATTGCCGACCGGGTTAGCGTAAACGCGGCACGCGCTTCGCGAACACTAGAAGAGTTGGCAAACGTGAGACGTGAAACATCTTAAGTCGGATTAGTAGTTTCCATGGTGTCGCAAGGCTGTGGGCGGTTTGTTTGTCTGCGTGGGACCGCTCGTGTGCGCAGTATGCAGTTGTGCAGTGAGCACTGCTCGGATGCATGAAAGTATATTATTACTGCACTTATAATGCGCGTAATGTAGGTCAGCGCGACTTTGTTTTGTTTCCCGGCCATCTGGCGAGCTCTGATGCACTTGTGATGTCGGATTTGTACCTTTGATTAAGGCGATTAATCATGTCATGCTGTATTCCTGGACGTACCTATCCAATATTTACTTTGGTACCTAACTGGAAGATATAGAACTATGTTTGTATTAATTAATAGGTATAACTGGTATAAGCTATGTTTAGTCATTGTTCATCATGAGTCTCTCATTATTTTGCTGTCCTTGGAGAAGGATAAAAGTAATTTCATAACCAGTGACAGATTTCATGTTACAAGTTCATCATATTTACGTATTAACAGTAATTTAATAGCTCTTTTTTGGTTGAACACAGGTCCAGGAAATTAGTGACAGATGTAATTTTGTTACCATTCATGTTGTGCTGGTGCAGAAAAATACAAACCTATTAATTACCAATAATGATATACTCCTACCTATAAAAAAAAACTTATCAAACTTTTTCTGAGGACAATGAATCTCATCTCATCACTACTATGTTATCTCAATTGATTTTCCCACAAACCGATAGAATCATGTTTTATTACTTTTATTCCAATATGTGCAATATTTTATGACATAATATCTATATGTTGAGTATTTTTATTATATATAGTTACTTAAAGTCAAAACTTCATACAAATATTCAGTCAAAAACTGAAATAAAATGTCAACACAAATAACTACCATGTTTGTGAGTACATGGTTCACTTAGATATATGTTACAACCTGCTATACTGTGATGTTGGATAGATTCATACTAATATTATAAATATGAACTGACTGTTGAACTGATTTAGATGAAATTTGATTTGGAGATAGTTTAGGACAGGGGATAGCATAGGGTCATTGCGCTGGTTACGCGACTACCTTCGGTTAGCGACCACCTGAAGGAGAAGGTTTTTTCTATTGAAGATAACATCAATTCTACAGACCCTATTGAGACAATTAGTTGTACATGCATTTTTGTTGTTGTTTTAGAATAGAAATCTACTAAAAAATCGAGGAAATATCCTTTCAGTTCACCAACTCAGCTAAGGGGTCGCCAACCGGCACATAAAATTAGGTGGTCGCTAACCGGCGAAATGACCCTATCTGCAATTTTTCTATAGGCATAGTATTAATCCTTACATCTATGGTGATTAATCAGCCTATGCAGACAAAGTCGCGGGCAGAATCTATTTGGTAATAAATTAAAAAGCCATCCCCATAAATCAGCCATAAATGGCTGTAAGCAATATGATTTATATTCAAGTCATACCACCCCACTTATATGCTAATGCTCTGTTGTGCAACATTTTCACAATTACAAGAGTAATGGCCATTCTAAATGTCTATAGTACTGATATGGCAAGTGGTAAGTAATTGACTATAGGTTTTTTTTTTTTTTTAAACACCTGAAATGGGTTGCCAGATGCTTTACGTTTGTGGGAGGAATTAGATGTCTTAGACTAATTATACTTATATGGCAGGACTATTGCTGGAGTAAAAAACATATTTGATCAGCAATACTGCATCTTGACATCAGATATTTCATCATATTAATTTTGTTCTATTTAAGAAGAATGGCTAGTAATTTATGTAAAATGGCAACAACAATGTTGAATTTTGGATCTACGTAGTCGGTCCCAAAGTTCTGTCACTGGCATATTATTTTTAAATTTAGAAGATGATTTTAAGAAAATTTTATTGCATTCCATTTTTGAATGTTTGCCAATTATTTTAAAACAAAAAACAGTCATTCGTTGCAATTTCTCACGATGGAGTGGACATTGAAAGAAAACCGAATAGCTGTTTTAGCATTGCACCGCTGTGGGCACTCGCCAAGTACGATTTTCAAGTTGCTCAAAAATTTAAAAATAATGCTTAGGTTTGTGTACCGTACTATTGATAGGTACAATGAAGTCTCCAGTGTTGAGGACAAGAAAATAATTGGCCGGCCTCGCTCCGTACGAACACCAGCAGTGATCAAAGCGATCAAGGCGCGCATAGCAAGAAATCCTGTCCGAAAACAGAAATGGATGGCTTTGCAGATGGGTGTCAGTAGAAAAACCGTCAAAAAGGTTTTAAACGAAGATCTTAGTCTACGAGCATACAAAAAAAAGCGTGGGCACTTACTTAATGCCCGTCTAAAAACAATAAGGCTTAAAAGATCCCGGAAGTTGTTAAAGCGGTACGCGAAAAATCGACACCGTGATATCCTCTTTACAGACGAAAAGATTTTCGATATTGAAGAGAAGTACAATATACAGAATGATAGAGTGTACGCTAGGAGCTCTGAAGAAGCAGGAAAAAGAGTTCCGCGGGTGCAACATGGGCATCATCCATCATCAGTGATGGTCTGGTTGGGTGTATCTTATTACGGGCCAACTGAGGTTCATTTTTGCGAAAAAGGTGTCAAAATCAGTGCGAAAGTATACCAAGAGACAGTTTTGGATAAGGTTGTCAAAGATCTGCCCAACACGCTATTTTCGGGACATAATTTTGTGTTCCAGCAGGATTCTGCGCCAGCACACAAAGCCAAGACCACTCAAGCCTGGTTTGACCGTCAAAAAATCGACTTTATAAGACACGAAGATTGGCCTTCCTCTAGTCCGGACCTTAATCCTTTGGACTATAAAATTTGTCAGGTCTTAGAGGGGAAGGTCTGTGCTAAACCACATAAAAATTTGGAGAGTCTAAAGTCATCTTTAAGAAAAGCAGTCACTGAGATAGATATGAAAATGGTGCGTGCTGCGATAGACGACTGGCCGCACCGATTAAGGGCCTGTATTAAAAACAAAGGAGGTAATTTTGAATAATTTTGAGTAATTTTAATTCTTTATTAAATGTACTTTAAATCGGTATATAATTTATTAAAAATTGATTGCTACTTTTGTTTTTATCATTATTTTCATTTGTGACAGAACTTTGGGACCGACTAGGTACGCTACAGTGCAGTCGAGTACATTATTTTTCATTTATTAGGCACATTAGTTGCGGGTGCCAGATGGATGCGGGTGGCACGGGCGGGACCTGTCACTTTGGCACTCTTTGGGGGAGGCCTATGTCCAACAGTGGACGTTTTTCGGCTGGGGTGATGATGATTATGGGTGATGACCAGTTGCGAACATATTTTTCCACTGTACTTATAATTATAAGTACGCTATTCTTCAACGATAAACACTTGTATTCCCTCATATCAGCTTTCCTTTATCAGTTAAACTTGATTATTATTAATTGATAGGTATTATTAGTAAAAATCATTAAACATGTTATCACCATACATACGTTTTTACTACGAATTATGATACAGAACGGATGTAAGGACGTTGCTATCATATCAGAGACCCAATTTCATATTATCAAGTTGAACAATCTTCTTTAAAATATATTTAGAAAATTCATGTTACATGTCAAGATAGATATATTAACAGCTGACTACAAGGTACAAACAATTAGGTGACTACTAGAAGGGCACTCCAGCCATACTAATATTATAAATGCGAAAGTGTGTCTGTCTGTGACCGCTTCATGCTTAAACCGCTGAACGATTTAGATGAAATATGGTATAGAAATAGTTTGGCCCCGGGGAAGGACATGGGATAGATTTCATCCCGGAAATCATCCTTTAAGGGGGTGAAATGGAGGCTGAAAGTTTGTATGAAGCTACGACATAAACGATTTCCACGCGGACGGAGTCGCGGACAGAAGCTAGTGTAATAATGAGACTTATAAAAGTTCTCTTAACGGAAGTAGTTACGCTAAATGACCGTTTGTGAAACGCTAATTAGGGCCGCCGCACACGCGACAGCCACAATCGCCGCCATGTATAGTAGCGACGATTTGTAGCGTGGGGCGGCCACCGGCGTCAACCGTGTGCGGCGAGTCCATATAAAATGTATGAAAACTACAGGAAATATGCCAGTGGCGGCGTTTGGCCAGTGGCCTGTGTGCGGCGACCCTTAGACTAGCTGCCCGCGCGGCTTCGCCAGCGATGCCAACAACACAGGAAAACCCGCGGGATAAAATATAGCCTATAACCATCCAGAAAGTCCTTTATAATTTGGTAACGTCAAGTTGATCTGCAGCTGTTATCCGCAGCAGAAACAAGTACCTAAGTTATATCCGATATAGCCTCCCAAATCGCTAAACTTAAGTGGCAGTGGGCGGGGCACATTGCACGTAGAACCGTTGGGGCGGTAAGATTCTCGAGTGGCGACCACGTTCCGGAAGGCGCAGCGTGGGTAGAACAAGGTGTACTGATGACGTGGTAAAAGTCGCGGGAGTCCACTGGACGCGGGTGGCGCAGTACCGGCCATTGTGGCACTCTTTGGGGGAGGCCTATGTCCAGCAGTGGACGTCTTTCGGCTGATCTGACGAGAAAGTCAGAATCTACTCTTTTTTTTTTTAATAAAAACATTACATGTTTGACAGATGTTGCGCGTGCGCCGGCAATTCATAAACTTCATAATTTTTATTCGTGGTTCTAACTCAAAACAATTGTGTTTACCTGGCATTTTGAAGTCCATTAGTATACTTTGTTATTTTATTTATTGCCTTGTACTTAATATTTCATTGCTGTCCATACTTGTCCTTACCTACTTTAAAGGTTAAATGCTGAAAGGTTCTTTTTGTCTAGCTATTAACGAGAAACGCAAATTTAATGCTAGTCATGTGTGAATATTCCACTTTAGAGAAGTTAAAGAGTGTATACATTTATATATTACTTTAAATTAAAATACTTCTACATAACATTGACAATCGTTTACATTTAAGATTATGTAAATTATGAGGAGCTGGGATAAACACGTTTGCAATTAATATTTTAAACTTGGACTACTACTAACATGGAACTGTGTAGGTATATAAGTACAATAAATAAACGCAAATGCAATTTTCTTAAAAAAAATCTAAAATTAATGAAAAATAATATCTACCGAAGTACAGAACAACAATTAGCACTTTTTGCCTGATGCAACTTGAAAAATTATATTTTTTAACGTAAAAACGAAGGTTTAATTGACCACTGGCAGTATAGGTCTTAACTCACTGCCATTAACTATGTATATCGTAGTTACATGACATTTTCCCACTAAACTGCCCATTAATTACCCACGTCTCGATTTATCAGCGCGCCAAAAGCGCCAGGACTCCAATTACGGCACACGCAATTAGCCCTTCCTCTGGGGCAGCTGCGCCACCTGAGTATGTCCGAGCGATTCACCTCCACCGTCTTCAACTTCACCGCCCCTAGTATAAACTTCACCTCAAGTTCGAAATAACTATGACTAACTTGACTAAGAGTAGGTCAGGCTTATAAAAGTTTGCCTGAGTTGTAAACGGTTGTCACCTCCACCAACTTTACCGCTCCTAGTATTACTGGACGTCAAGTTTGAAACAAAACAACCAAGTAGAGGTCAGACTTATGATGGTTCGTCTGAGTTGTATGCGAATCTTGGAAGTGTTGTGAATAACTCGCGCCACACAAGGCGATGACATTTATTTGGCTAACTGCGGTGGGTCTGAGCCCCATTTCGTATCCCGTGAGTCCATGTTATTGTGATTAAGTTGATTTTAAGTATTACGTATCGTATAACGAACGACCGACGGACAGAGTTACTTTCGCATTTATAATATTAGTATGGATTCATTGTTTAGCTTTATGAATTTATGCTAGCAGCAATGAACTGCAGACTGGTAAACAATTTTCTCATTGCCATGTGGCCTACAAATACAAAGTCGGCCTCTATACACCTTATACTATTCGAAATGATCTACAAGATCAGATCAGACGCTTTTAGGGTAAAATGTTCCGCATGCCTGATTAATATCACATGAAATGACAATAATGTCTACTCAAAACTCCTACTCTAAATCTCGAAAGATCTGTTTGCGTTCGTGCTATGTTGCCAATTAGGCAATTACCAGTTATTCAGCTTACAATTATATCCCAGAAACGTCCCCAGCCGTTTAAGCGTGCCTCATTTTTTCTACAACGTTTCAGCTGAAGTCAACGCTGAAGAGGCGTAAATATTTCGTGCTAGGCAGCCGTAAACCGTTGTTTTGGTCGTCCATCAAGTGCAATCAGCGTCACTGAATTATATAATTTTAATTGGCATTGTACGGATTCCGATGCTACGCCATGATGGAACGCTGGTACGATCATCTGAGGGAAACAATCTGATCCAAGTGCGTGACTAACGGTGTAAACAGTTGTCAACAGACTTTTATTTGAAATCTGCGATCAAAATCAAATGAGAATGCTTGTAGATTACAAATAAAGGCATACTATTTAATTTCGGCCTACCTATCTAGGATAGCCTCTACATATATCCTATAATATGTCGTAGAGCATTGATTTTTCATGAATCGTTTTCTCAGTGGCACTTCAACTCCTGTTTCCCAATTGGCCCTGAATTAGGATACTCTAGAATTTCACTTAAATTGCATTCTCATCGTCCTATCCTGTCCGCAGTGTCTCATGTCACATTCGCTCTGCAAGTAAAATATTTTATAATTATCCTTTTTCCTAATGAACTTCGCTCCCATCACCTTCTGTCGGTTGCGCTCTGAGAAGACTCGCCACTCGGGAGTATTTGTCGTCACGAATCTTGCTCTATGCACCAACACTGCACTCCTTCTATTAACAACACCTTAACGCCTCTCGCAAGTCATCGTCCTGCACTAGGAATATTCTAGAATTTTCCTTAACAAATCCTCCGGTGGGGCAGGAATGCGCTCTCTCGCACGCGCTCGAAACAGAAACCGTCGTTGGAAAGTGACGACGCACGCGACAGCTCGTGCCCAGGGCAGACTCACCCATTAGCATGTCCAATATGTCCATTGTTAATTATGATTATGCTAAGAAGATCTATTTTGTGCACCCGAGAGGAACGGATTTCTAGATGCCTATCGATTGATTTGAAAATGTCAGCGTTACTTTCGTTTTCGCGCCAGTTCAAAGTTATATGGCAGCAGTAAAGGGTCGATTCCGCAAGGAAATGAGGAAGGAAATAAGGAAGGTTTATCTCTAAAGGAGAGGTCCAAGCTTTTAAATCGACCAGAAGTTGTTGGTCAATTTCTAGTGTGCACATACGTGCACGTGTACGTGCAGTTTCATATATATTTAATATATAGTTTTTTATTCAACATTCCCAATTTCTATATTCACGTGCTTATCACATGGCCAACCTCAACGCCTTATCTTATCGCCTGTGTCATTCACAAACGGCCCGCCGCGCAGGAACTAATTACTCGATCGAATTCTTCAGTTGTGTTTTCTGCTATTCGCATTTACGGTGAAATCCGCTCGGGCTGACTGACGCGCAACCAATAATTAAATGCTTGAAAATATTCAATTTCAATCATACGTTGTTCTCTCCATTCATTGGACACGCCAACCGCTCGTTAACAGATTTACTTTTTACCGTAAACTGATGCTGTGTAAATGGCTACGCGATATTTTGCGTTTATGATCGATATTGCTTGCTTTAAAACCAGATTCTGCGTCTCACTCATGATTCGCTTCTTCATTATACTTATTCTGACATACAGGTTTCGCTTTATTACCTATTATTCGAAGGCTATTGGAATTATTATTGATAATCCGTCGGTGCTGTTGATCGGTTCTGACTATAAGGTAACAAAAACTGACTCAAAAGCCTTTGTCACGACCCGTCCGCCCACGCTTTGGCTTTTTGCACCAAACTTGACTCGTGCAAAACTAGACATTACAGTTATTGCATAAGAGGCTATTTTAACATACCTATACGTCATGTCTTCCAAACAACCCATTGACCGAACGGAGCTCGGGTATTTGAAGACGGAATTTAACGATATACCGGCAGTTTAAGCAGCGAAATAACAGCCAACTCCATTTCGACTTTCTTCAGCTTTTATTTATATATTTACGAGCTTTTAAATTTCTCAACTTTATATAAAATCTACGGGCTCTTAACTTTCTACAGCCATAAGGCCTTTAAATACCATTAAATTTCAAGAAACTTCAAATAAGCTAATCAAAGTCACTTTAATATTTCACCAAAGCGTCCACGTCGAATTGTACTTGGTATTCGCTTAGTCCACTTCCCACAAATATAGGCATTTGACCAATACTTCAAGAAAGTTCAAACGTTGTTCACCGTACTTTATGATGCTACATGTGTCGCCACCACATTCATGACAACACTAACCGAGCGCAAAGCGCATGTCTACAGTCTACTAGCAAACCAGTTCAAGACAGACGCACAATCTCATAGTTGTTACTAGCCTTAGGTCAAGCTATACTAAGGACGTAGTCACAGTCGAGTGCAGAATGTTTTATGAATGTGGCTGACACTGAGACATTGCAAATAGCCAAGCACTCGAGCTTGGTTGGACGAGGACAACCACGGACGTGCGTTACGTAACATTCGTGTCGCAATATACGGGCCTGCTTAGATATGCTTTATAGTTTCGGAACACTTTAAAATGGGCGTGAGTAAAATGTGGCAGCTTTCAGAAGAATGGCGCTTAATTTATATTTATTTATTTTACTAGCTTCTGCCCGCGACTCCGTCCGCATGGAACTCGTTCATATCGTAGCTAGATACAAACTTGAATCCCCCATTTCACCCCCTCAGATTTCCGGGATAATAACTATCCTATGTCCTTCCCCGGGATTCAAACTATCTCCATACCAAATTTCATCTCAATCGGTTCAGCGGTTTAAGGGTGAAGAGGTAACAGACAGACAGACAGACACACTTTCGCATTTATAATATTAGTATGAACATTAGTATGGAAGTATGGATTTATTTATTTGAGTCAGGCAACAAGGCCCGTATCAACAAATACCTTACAGACTAGCATACATAACAATATACAAAACTTATAACATAACACAAAAAGACGTTAAGACGGCGACGCGCGGCGCAAGTTCTGGGTGTCAAATAGCCGGCCTGGAAATCGCCGGAAAACTACACCCTTCGGCTAGATCTCCTTCTTCATGAAGGTCGACAGCTTGGCAGTTGGTACTCTCACCACAAATGAATTGAACCTCGCTTTGTGGCGGGACTCCAACCTCTCAACCCTCAAAATGAACTTGGTCTTAAAACGCAAGTACTCGATGATGTGAGCAATGAGCAATGATGATGAGCAATTTTTGAGAAGTAACAGCTGTACACATGACATTTGGTCGTTTGTAGAAAGTAGGTGTATCTATTTAGAAGATATCTCCAAAGTAAGTTAGGCATGCAATAAAAATGTATGCGAGACACATTCCAAGACTACTTTTGTCCCTTGCACTGTAAATAAGAAAAAAATAAAGAAAAGAAGATCTAAAAAACTATTCTAGAGTAGCAACCCAGCAAAACGATTATTGAAATTATTGTTTGTTTATTGCACTCGAGGAATACATGTTACACTTGAAGATCAAAATTTACTGCAGCAAGTTACGCAACTGCATTTTTAAACCCATTTATCTTGGCTGTGTCATCACGCGGACTCGCGATTGCTTGCAGGCTTGAGTGCTGATTAATTCGATTTCTAGATAGCAACGTCGTCCATTACAGCACCGCCTAGGTGCTGGTGACGTAAAGTCCATACACGCGCGTCGTTCGATGTAACTCTTTCCTCGTGTCGTTAACATTTCAGCGTGAATGCAATAGTTATTCTAAACGGAGTAAAGCAAGCCAATTACCGTGTATTTTGTAAATGTTTTAGTAATTGCGATCACTTACGCGATTTGGGCGATGTATCGTGACGGCAGCCAATTATAAAATTGCACTTAAGAGAATTCTGAATCACGAGGTTGATATCTTCTTAAACGATGGTATTTACCGATCGTTTTTAGCTGCTTGTTCACAGTCTCTAATTAACGGGGTGTGTCGTCCTTGCATTGCCTGCTGCAAACAACGAGCTGTTGTTGAGAGTTGATAGCACTTTCTGTTCCCATCAAATTGTCATTTCCGATGTACTTCACAAAGTTGACCATAAAACTATTATTCCCGATAAATAAACATAGGGTTGTTAATTGAATGGTTTGACTGTAATTGGATTTTCTTCTTTAATAAAGGAAATGAACGCAATCGAGAAGTTCAATCTCAACGTAAATGTTTGGTGTGTTTGGAAACCAAATTCAGCTTGATGTTTTTATTCGATTTTCTTCTAACTACATATAGTATAGTTTATCTGATACTAATTGCTTTTTAAATGCCCGGCAATAGAAGAAAGATTGTCATATCTTTAAGGTTTCGATATGACGCAGTCTACAGTTTCATGCACCATTGTTCCACAAGTAAATGCAGATTACAGTGATTTGCAGTCTGCTTACGAGTTATTGTATACCTGCATTGTTTCATCGAAGGCTATAATTTTAGCCGTTACTAAGACATTGCGTATTTCTTTCCAAATTGTTGTCGTCAACTTCTAACTCATTTTCTATCTGTTCATTGTATATGTCAATTGTTTCAACATCAATAGAATTGGTTAGTCTCACTTATATATTCTTTATTTTCTTGATTCAATCTTGAATTGTAAGGGCTCTAAATTTAACTTTTACTATAATGACGAATTCATGGTTTTGGCACCAATGCAAACCGTATAATTCCGACACATGGTTTTCCTTTTACATTGCTTTCCCGGCTTTATTTGTTTATTACACTGTATCTAAAAATAAAACGGACTTTATACTTGGCAACTTTGCTTTTATAATGAAAACATGTGTATTGTGAGAGTTTGAGGAAGATATAATTTGTAAATAACCGTGTCCGTTATTTTATCGATGGCGGCACAACACAAGTTACACGATGTTATTTGTAAATCGATAACCTTCTTGGGCTTTAATATGAATGTTACCTTCATGATTCACGGGCGTCAGATCTGTGGAACAAATAACAGAATTATTTTTGGATGTCACGCTTTCAACCGGTCGTATTACGTCAACATGGACTGGAAACAGTACGGCAATGGTCCACCGAATAGATTACCGATAAATATATGTTGCTGTGAAGAAAGCAACATTAGTATCTTTAATTGCGAGTTGATAGATATTTTGGGTATTACAAGTAATGAAATTGGTGGTTTATTGCTTTCGGTGTTTAATCTTAGGCTATTGCTTTCTAAAGGTCAGCGGCGTTTCAAAATAATGAAACGGTCTTTAAGTGTTTGCCATGTCTAACCAGTTGGTAAAGTTTGATGTAAAATTGCTAGTTTCGCCGTTATTAGGTACAATTATATTATATATTGCTTTGATCGTCATGTTTCCTCAAATTAATTACATTGTCTTCCATCAGGGTCGTACGAAAGCGATCCCGCTCCATTCCTCTTTCGCCAAAATGATCTCATCTCTGTTTTAGTAATATTATCCTGGCAGACGGATACCACATGTTTGGCACATGTTCAGGTGCCATCTACAACCAAACGTAAACCTAACGTATTGTTACAGACATTTTCTGCTTGATCTATTTAGGAGTTTTACTTTTTTTAATTGTTGCGAATCCGGGTAGTTAGGTTGGTAAACGTGGGGTACTACAACGTCAAGTTTCTAGAATCTTTATCTAGATTCTAACTCAACACAAATAGATTTATCGTGACCTATGAATAATCATAGGTCACGATAAATCTATTTTTGTTGAGTATTTGAGGACCAGTGTCTTAACGCATTTTCAATATTAGCTAGAGGATCTAGCCATTAATCTAAACAGGAGGGAAACTCATCATTTGATTCGAGATGGTCGAATCGATTCACAGACAATTCGAAACGTGTCGAATTGACGCTGTTTCGACAGCGTTTCAAAATCCGAACCGATCACGAAATCGGATTAGCATAACGTGCAATAGACCTTAGAATTATCGTAAGGAAAATGCAATGCGGTGAGTATTTTTTTTCTGAGCCGAACAGAACACATTGTATGAGGCTGGAAGGCGTATTTGTCACGCTTGCCACTTAAACGACAGCACGTGACTTTCGAAATAATGGCGTCAGTGGAGTCTGTTGCTTATTCATAACCGTCCATCAAACTTGTTTTAGTTAAAATTGGTTTGTCGGTCAATTTCATATCGATGTCCGTCAGTAGGGACAAAATACATTTTAGTTCGCGCGTTTTGGTTTTTTTATGTGTGGCCTAAAGCTATATCTCGTCAGTATCTTCTTCTTTCTCATACTCATTCTTTATTGGTAATCAAAACCTCTCTTTATCTCGTTGTGTGTCAAATTATGTTGTGTTTGTGTCTTGCATGAAAAACGCGACCACCTTTGAACGTAGTGCGTTTATTATTTTATTGTTGTGTTTTGTTATCTTTATAGTTTTATAGAACTTGGAATTCCAATAAAATGGCATTCCAATAAATATAAAAAAGTGATAACCATTAAAATGCCACTGTGGAACATGGCAGACATGGGAGAATGTAAATGACTGTGACAACAGCCAACTTAATTAGCCTTTTAATTAACTGTCCAATTCAGGATTCGCCGTATCTTGTACAGTTTAGCTACTAAATACCTTGTAAAATTCTGAAGGAATAAAATGGTTTAAGTCTCTGCCTTCGTACACTTAAAACGTTGTAAACAGAAAAAACGTAAACACAGAATGGGTCAGCACCGGCAGTAGATTCTCTTTACACACCTAAAGGTGTTATTAAATGACTTATTTCAGCATTGTCTAATTCGAATAGCTTTAGAGCATAAACCCAAGGTGCGTAAAGTTGTTTTCAAAATAATTACTTGACACTTATGTCATTTGCATTATGTTTAACCTTTTGAGTTGATTGCTACAAACAATTACAATAATTCCAGACACGGCTTTTATGTGTGTATTCTATATTTAAGCAGTCACTGTAATCAGTCTTGCGCATTATTCTTTATAAAGACAGCTTTACTTAGACGTCTATTCCTTTTTTTATTCAATGACAGGTGTCGTGGCCGAGGGGAGCGCAAAGGGACGGCAACGGCGCACGCGCCATCTTTTTTTTTCGTAACTGGCAACCTCATTAGTTTTTGCTAAAGCTTGTTCTCGAAGTTATCTTGCCTAGTGTTTATTATCAATTTGCAACACAAATTTATCAAAATATTCGTCACATTCTTTTGTTATCGGCAATCTAACGTTTAACATTCGTTTCAAGGTGCGAAAATATCACGGATATCCAATTTGTACACTACTTCAGCTCTATTTTTTCACATTTATAATAAATCGAGAAAACCAGAAATATGACAGTACCCATCACACATGCCTACTAGTCAGCAAATATTTAACTGAAACAGTCATGGACTTAACTAAACGTAATCTTTGACGTCGACGACAGCCTTGATCAAAACAAAAGTTTGAATGTAGAATTTATATTGATTATTGAATATTCTAAGAAAATCGGTTAAGCTTAGTGACATTTATTATAAACGTGTGGGAGACATTATAATTGGTTCTTTTATTGCACGGACGTTTTTTCTTGCCTTCAGTTTTCTGAAGCGAAATCATATGGAAAAAGCGGTCAGTGCTTTATTAGGTACTTTACTTTCCAAAAAGGTTAGAAACAGTACGATACACCATAATTACCATAAATCGTCATTCCTCCTAAGACCCACCCGCCGAATCCACCACTTTTTCAACTCGTGTGCACTTTACCTAATAGACAGGTGCACATGTGTTCTTACATGTTTTATAGGATTGCTAAGCAAACAGGGTTTTGACGTCATGATGCTACGTCATTTAATACATTAAGCCGCTTCATCGTGTTTGCTAGGGCGCGTATATCTTACGTTACGATTCTTAAATGAATATCTTTTTTTCAAACTTGACTAGATGAAGCACCATGTGAGCTTTTGATTTAGACTCTGGCGTATTAGGTACTTAGCGTCTCTAGAATATACATATTTCCATCGGCTTATCTTATCTAGATGAGGGCCCTTTCGGATGCACTTCGACCCAGCGGGATCTTTTGCGCATTTGCCCTCTCCTTTATGCCTACTCCCAAGCTCGCTCCATCATTTCCACAAAGCGGATGACGCAGCTCAGCGGGAGCACCTTTGAATTCCTTTGGTTGCGGATAGTCGTTACCAAAGTAATTCATTCTTTGTCTGGCAAGGGCATGATAGTCACACAGTAAGTGTTCCATGGTCTCATCCTCCTCGCCACACATTCTACAGTCTAAACTATCCGACAGTCCCATCTTGGCCAAGAGATCCTTGACCCCGAAGTGACAAAGTGATTTGTAGACCCCCCTCTTGCAAGCTCATCCGCCGCGCTCTTTCGTTGCCGATGTAGCCCTCGTGCCCCGGTATCCAAACTAGTTGCACCTTATTGTGCTTTCCAAGCTTGTTCAGTGCCTGGACGCCATTATAGACTAGTCTAGAATCCACTTTCGGCGCCGTAAGCGCTTTAAGGGCCGCTTGACTGTGACTGAGGATATAGATAGTCTGCCCTCTGGTTTGCACAGGCAATTATGGCGTATGTCTCCGCCTGGAAGACGGTTGCCAAACTACCCATGCTTACACTACTACTGTAGTCATTCGCATAAATGCCTGCTCCCGTACCGGATCCCATTTAAGATCCGTCCGTGTACCATATACTGTTTTCGATACCAGACGTCGGTGGTTCTAGACCTTCGGCCCATTCGGCCCTGGATCGGCTTACTTAAAACATGGAAATTAGGATATAAACCTTGTTGTTGTGCATTAAGGAACAAACCCCAAATACAGCACCTTGATGAACTATGGAGTATTCATTGGTACCTTAATAGGTAATTCAAAAAATGTTTAACTTTGTGTTTGTTGTAATATTGTTGTGTGTATACTTTCCTTAAGCATTTCATTTTTATGATGAGTAACTTGGTATTGCCTAATAGCTTGTCAGTCATATTCATGTTTGAGTGTTAAAAATATCGCCTTTGGCATTTGCCTTTTAAAGTTACTTGGTATGACCTTTTATTAGAAAGACGTTATTATGCTAACATCAACTTATATTTCCAGTATACCTAGGTGTTAGACTAAACCACAATAGAATATACCCTGAAGCGTTACTTTGAAGAGTAAATTACAGGCACCTTTGATATACTGATAGATACAAGTGAAACAGTGACTTGTCTGGGGGCCGCATATGGCATGCCGTGCCTGCAGGCGTTAGAGCAGCTGCCATATGCCGGCGGCCGTTACGCTGCCTAGTTCAACATTCAAATTTGACGTATCAACGTTCGAAACAAAAGAGGATCGTTTAATTAATTCATATTCTGGACTGTATTGTGGTGTTGATAAGGTAGTAATTATGACCAACCTATCCTACAATGTATTAATGTCTTTGTTAAAAACGTGTCGAGTTTGACGAGCGAGTTTAGTCAGTCAATGGTAAATGCTTTATTACCTACTTGCAAACATGTTTCGAAACAATGTATATATCTGAATGTTTATGCTACTAATAATGCCTCCAAGTTGTAACTGTTTAGAAAAGCTTTCGAACGCTTTAATCCATGTTTCAATAGTATTGAGGATTAGGATTTGTCCATTGCGATTCGTATTCACACGTCAGTTGTCGATGATGTCATTCCATTTATTTGTGGGGTAATCCGGGTATTGAAGACTACGGTCATCTGGAAATACAACCAGAATCTAACGATATTAACTCTACTTACACAATTGAAAACCAAGCGAAATTAAACCTAAAGACAAATGCCATGATGATTTGAATTTATGTTATACTGCTGGTCGGTTTAACTACTTATCTGTACCAATCGCTGATTACTCATTTAAGACCTTAGTACCTCCTCTTCCGTGTACCTTTCTCGCGCTGTACAATGTACATCTTCGTCATGCGTGCTGCGGCCCCGCCCAGGGTACATCTGGTCCGTTTGAGGCAATTTCGAGATCCAAACCACAGATATCGATTTGAATTGAGCCGTAATTGTAGACTATGTTAATAAGCTAATAAACCTATAAACCGGTAGGTTTACACGCTTTTTAGTTTGTATATAGATAATATGTTTTACTAACATGAAGTAGTAACGTTGCAGGTGCCATTTCATTGATATTTATTTCGATATCGAGTGCAAAATATTGATAAATGATATGACTTCATTGTGATAAGTATGACATACGTAACGGCCCGGCCGCGACTTCGCGCGACTAGCGGCGGTGAGGCTGCACCGTCTCTGTGAATTTGGTTGGGATAATTGGATTGGAGTAGGCCGTAAATGTTGATTATATGAAGTCTACGCAAAAAGCTCCAGGTGAAGACTTTTGTTGCACATGACAGTAACAAGATACTGCCGTCTCTCACAGCTGGAGTCTGATTAAATTAAACAGAGATGCATTGCGAGATTTGTTATAACCAGTAGAACCTACCAGTAATTCATACTATAGACAGTATGTTGTTAATTATGTAATATACAATTACAGACGGTATTGAGTTTCCGTTCTGTAGAAATAAGTGTTTAGGAATCATTAAAAGCGTATGATCAGACTGACTTATTTCTACACTGTTGTTTGAGTGGTCAAAATCGGATGTTGTAGACTTGTCTGTAAAAAATATCAATGTGTATAGTCAGTGAAGTGCTCAAAATGATCTAGACAAGCTTTTACTTACCTTTTTAACGCGTAGCTACCTACTTCTGCTACTGACTGAATCAGTAATTCGGAAAAATAAACCAATTATGTATACTTACAACAATACTGTGTCAGTGTGTGTCTAGTTTTCTCTAATTCTCCGAATAAGCTTGCGTTGGTTTATCCTCTTGATTGGAACGTTCATTCAATGTTTATTAAACTAAGTCTAACATAGCAATAAGATGCCAGATTAGATCACCGGTGTCCAACACTTGAGTAAACATTGTGTTAGTTGGCATCTTCTAACGACTCTATCTAACGTATTCGTCGACTAATTTCAGAAGTACTTGTGTTTATGTTCCGCTTTCTGGATTTTCTATTCTGTGCTACAGAGAACAAAGCTAAATTTACTGTGGCGTGAAATCTTTGGAAATTGGAATCATATAGGTTTTACCACCTGTCGTCACCGACATCTTGTTTATGGATGAGTATTGCTAATATCAGAAAACAGACGAATGAAGGAAAATAAAACAAAACAAAAGCGCGTGACGTAGCGTTTGGTTTCAATGATTTGTTACTTAGTACCGAGATCTGCTTCCCATGTAACAGAGAATGTGGCAATTATGTTTCTAAACAGATTATTCTGAACACGCATGACTTAGAAACCGTTTTGGAATGTAATGAATGAATTATCTACCAACTTTTTGCTGTAACCAAGTAACCATTGACATTGAACCCAGATTTGGCCTGTGTTTTAAACGGAAGGTAAACACTAAACACTTAATGTGGGTTTTGCAAACATCGGTTTTATAATAAGTTGGGATCAAATTCAAATAGACGCTTGGCTTGTAGGGTGCTGAAGCAGAGGTCGGCGTGAGGTCGACCGTGACTCATCCCAGAACCGGATTCGCTCGGCTCGCTACGCCAATCCAAACGTTGGTAGAGTTTGCATCGCAAACGTTGGACCCAAGTTTGCAAGCTTCCACTAAAAAAGGTTCCACTAAAACCAATATTGGCACAGCTTGCGACTGCTTAGACGACCTGCTGTATACTGCCCTGATCCTTAAATCTATAACTACTTACTTTCATATACATCAGTAAACCTCTAGAGGCTAGCCTCCATTTGATACGATATAATAATGATACGTTTTAAATGAAATTACTGTGGTGAAGTATCTAATAATTATCATATAAGGAGTTCCTTCAGAGAATAACCTTGTTTCCCGCAAGGCACTAAAACTACATCGTAATTAGGATTTAGTTTTGAATTCGTCTGCTCTGACATCAATGTGTATAAAGCACAATTTGGCTTCCTGTCTCGTATCGATTACTGCATTAGGTCGCGTTAAACTCTTTAATCACACTTTATTCCACCCGATAACGGTTATGTAATGACTTGGCTAGGTGTTTTTTTTTAATCGATTCTAGTTTATCGGTCTGGTTCCTATGAAGGTTGCATCACAATGTTTCGCCATATTGGAACCGGGGTCCGTGAGATGAGATAAGGTTAGCTTGCCCGATTAGATAAAATCTGTTTACATACTCTGCGGGGAAATTCGTGCTGTAACCATAGTTTTGGGAGTTTGTATATACACAAATTCTTAATTCTGAAAAGTTGCCAGGCCTGGAGATTTATTTAGTCCAAAAGGTATCAGCGCAAGGTAGTGGAAACTCAGCGGTATTTTTAAGTGTGACAATTTCATCGTTGCGATTGTCTTTAATTAAAATATGGGTGCGCGTTGTTTGTCATAAAAGAAACAACATTATAATTCCTAAGAACGATAAGCCTTCATATCTTTATTATCGCATATCGAAGGCACTTATGCAAGATAACTAAAAGTATTGTTTCAGCATGCACTCCAGTGTTACAAGTATTATGTACAGTACAATTAATAGTAACGCGATATCTTCGTCTGCATGAGAATATACACTCAATGTCGCCATCGGCCTAGTTGCGAGCTTCGATTGTCTGCGTAACTTAGTCGTTCACAGGGTCAACGGCATGCGTTCGTGTTTTTGTCTCCTTTACTTCACTGCTTGTGCAATGAAGCCGCTAAAATGAATGATTTAGTGTCACCAACAGGCCATTACTAGTTGATGTTGCTTTTTACATTACAGTTTTACCTGGCGACTCTTGGACACAGGTTCATTCATGAGTGTTATCAGTCTATATACGTCCCATTTCTGGCTCCTATTTCACCAATTCTACAAAATTTGACGTACCTACATTGCTGTGTGGACAGGTTAAGCTGGATGCTGGACAACTCTACCTATCAACCCACCAATGCCGTCGAATTGTCATTGTCAGGTTACAATTGTCAAGTTGGTGACAAAGGGCCCTTGACAGAGTCATTAGGACGAGAGACTAGGCCCCAGGTTGCAGCGCTGCAGGTGTCTGACACCTCAGCATAATGCTGAGCTAGTGTCCGGTTCACTGCCGCAGAGACACACTTGTTTCATGTTTTATCTGTTTTCTGTTTTTTGATTATTTTATTGTGTAACACGTGTGTCCTGTGTGTTTGTGAATAAATGTATCTTTCTTTCTTTTCCAGGTAAACCCCCAAGTGCGGGTCAGTGGTTCTTTATGTTTTATTTTCCTACAACGGAAACCGAAATGACACATGAACAGTTTCCAAAGTGCATTTCTTTCGGTCACCAATTTCTTCCGTTCCGCCTGTTTTCCCAAGCTCATTATCATTACCGATTGTCAAAATAAACGAGGCGACGTGACCACAAATTGCATTTGTGGTTCGGCGTTCTGTATTCTCTACAGATTTCTCTCAGCGCTCCATTGACTATAATTTGGTCTTTTTGTTGCCAATTCGTGTCTCGGATTGAAAGTCCCATTTTCCTGTGCTTAACATAGCGAGAAGAATCTTGTGTTATTAGGCATCAGCTTACTGGATTGGTTACAGATTTCTCTCAGCGCTTCGTCTGGGATACCTTAGCTTTACCAAACTCGTGCCAATATCTAGCTTCAGTTGGGTCAAGCCCCCGCCCCCTAAACGTCTTGAACCCAAAAACCAAAATCCTGGATCCGCCACTGCTGGGATACCTACATTTTCGAATACTCCTTGTACTTCACATGATCACATCGTAGATACAAAGTCCTATCTGTATGCGACGATCATATCGAGATGAACCTTGTCATAGTAGGGGTTTTAAATTGCGTCTGGTCATTGGCCCAAGTAATAATTGCGTTGATCACCCAAAGTGCCCGAAGCCCGGCTAAGTTTGTTTTTATAAGGAAACCGGTCGTTATTTGACGGTGGCATGCCAGTATCATTTTGTTCTTGTGATTTTGGAGGATTCTGTGTGGCCCGTTTTAATAGTTTTTTATTATTTTAATGATACCAATTTCCTGATCCTTTGCGTTCTTGAGTTCAGACAATAGGTTATTTTACTTGTAAGTTGTCATAATATACTTACGTTACGCCTGTTGCCTATAATACTGTATATACTAATCATTCGTTTTGCCATGCTGACGAGAAACCTAATTATTTAATACATACCTATTTAATTTTCGTCCCAATAAATTGAATGGACAGTTTCAACAGTAAATGGTTAATAGTTTAACACGGTAACAACCTTACCTTACCTATTATCCGGGGTAACTTATTTATTTACCCTTAGGTTCAATATAAGGAACGACTATTAATAATTTAAAAGATTTATCATTTCACGTGTTCCCTAAAGCCTATACAGAATTCGTTTTGCCTAACTATCTTTAGAAACTATTTTTTTTCATTATGTCATCAATATTGACAATATAAACAGTAAATAACTAGGTACTAGCTAGTAACACGTAGAGTACTAGGCTGGTTAATAGGTAACGGTAAATACATAGCTAGTTGCTTACCTTTGTTGTCACGTAGTATTCGAATAAGTAATTTCGACTAGGCGATCTAAAATCAAAGAATAAAATTGTAAAGCTGTAATAAAAAATATTTTTTGAGAGAAGTAAACATTATTCAGCGTAGCTTTACTCTATCTACCTTGAAGATTGAATATAAGGAAAGGCGGAAGTTGATCGAAAAGTTAGCAATAGCTCGGACATCTACCGCATTATCTGCATAGAAGCGCTAGAAGTGCTTCCATAATTTGCTTATGTTTCTATTAATTTCTAAGCAATGCAATAAAATTCCTTACTCCCATAGAATGCGGATTACCTGCGATTAAGTAATAGCATTCTAGAATGGCAGAAGCAGGAGTCATCAAGGCTGAGTCAATTAGCACTACACTGAGAGGCCAAGTGTTAAACTTGCCGGCATGATGTTACGTGACGTGTGTCGTAAGTCGTAAAGATGGCGTCGCTAGACTCCCTAGATAATAGGCAATAGAATAAAACTACACGTTTGCCAATTTAAGGTAGGCTAGGGAGATAAAAAATCACAAATGAAGAAGTGCTGAGAAGAGTAGGAGACAAGAAGAAAGGAAACTGATAAAAACGATAGAGATAGGAGAGGGAAAATGATTGGAAAACGACATGCCGCTTTTAAAATTAGCAGTCACGTCGTCTAAAGAGGTCAAGGAGGCGGGCCCTAGACAGAGTCAGGAGGGGGGAGTGGAGGGAGCTACATCAAGGTGTAATAACTACAACTTAGAAAAGTTGAGAAACCCCCGACATTTTCATTTCAAAGTCTCTTTTATTCATCTCAAATCTCTCACTCTACTCATTTCAAATCTCAAAAACGGCTAAACAGATTTTCATGAAACATAGCTAAGAACACTCGGGATCACATCAGCTTTCGAATAAAAAAAACCGCATTCAAATCGGTCCATCCGTTTGGGAGCTACGATACCACAGACAGATACACAGACAGGTTAAACTTATAACACCCCTCTCTTTGCATCGGGGGTTAAAAATATGGGTACATACAACTTGCTCATAAATACGTCCCATAACTCTTACGTCAGTGGATTAAGGTTTTGGTACTTATTTATGAGAGGATGTTATCGATACATATTTTTGCACTTGAATGTACACCGACAAGAGTCTCGACTCTTAAACTTATGATGAGGGAGATTTAGCCGCTATTTATAACCGTCTCTTGATGTCTCTGTCACATCACAGCTTGCAGTTATAATAAATTATAGATTATATTTATTTCATATAATTTAAGTATAAGATGTATATCTATTATTTATAGTTTGTTTATTCATGAATATTGCGATAAATGTCAAGGCCGCCTTAAGCTCATTTATAAACATAACAGATATCAATATTTACATATTTCACAAGAATCACTAGCAGCATCTCATTTCGTTTCACCTTTCTACGTTCAAGATAGATTTTTGACATACATTTGTATAATGCTATATCATAACTTGTGACGCCTGGACTCCTGCTATGATGCGATGACGCAATGGATATATATTGTATAGTTAACAGAAAATTCTGTTAAATCATCGCCAGCCTGTACCTACATATAGGCGAGTATGTTCCACTGTGGGACATCCGGGGATTTTGTGCCTACAAACTTCCTCTAATGGATTAGAGATAGATAATGGACACATGGACAGTAGTCTACCTATCCATACTAATATTATAAATGCAAAAGTGTGTCTGTCTGTCTGTTTGTTACCTCTGCACGCTTAAACCGTTGATCTGATTGAGATGCAATTTGATATGAAGATAGTTTGGATCCCGGGGAAGGACATAGGATAATTTTTATCCCGGAAACCATCCCCGGAGGGGGTGAAATTGGGGATGAAAGTATGTATGGTGCTACAGTTCGAGTTCCACGCGGACGGAGTCGCGGGCGGAAGCTAGTGATTGAACACTATTGAATAACGGTCAGCGTAGCCACACCCGAGGAAACACTATAATAGTAACCGTTTTATTTACAAATGTACGCGTTCCAAATTTAAAACCGTCTTATCAGTGGTCGTTTGTCCGTTGGTGACGTCACCGCGTCTCGGTCGAGGACGGCGCGGGCGCAGATTGCGCGAATTTAATGCCTCGTGGCAGTCGTGGCTACGGTTTTCAATTTTATATGTTCTTTTTTAGCTTCCAAATTCACTGTTATGACCAGTTTAGCCTGCTTGGTAATGACCCTACTTGCGAAGCTAACGGTCCTTGGTTCAAATCCCGGTAAGTAAATATTTGTGATGACCACGAGTATAATTATGTTACTGTGTATGTACAGCGTTCTCTGTACCCATAACACAAACCTTATTAACTAATACCGTGGACATATATATGTATACATAGATTGGGTTTGTGTAAGATTGTTACCTAATATTTATTTATACCTATTACATAGTATGAAAAGTAGGTATAGGCACGAATACAAGAGCATCCTCCATCCAAACCCGATTTTTAACACGAAAATATACTGAATCATATATTCTCTCCGTGGCGTAAACGTCTCAACAATCGCGCGGGAACCCATTGAAAGTAGACTTAACTATATAGGAAAGCTATTAAACCAATTAACAAGTATGGATTGGTGGCTTTTAAATACATTCTTATTCATCGCAAATTGTAATGCCTGACACGCTTAATTAACTACAATTTAATTACTTTTTATCAGCGAAAGTGTAATTTGATCTCCCTTTTTACTTCAAAATTTCTTTATTTAATACACTAGCATAATAATGCATTTACGTCTTTATTGCTATTAATCAACCGGGTTATTGTGTTTTTTATGAATTCATTAAATTTCAATTAACGTCGTGACCGTTATAGTCGAATCATACTGATAACGGGAAATTCATTAAGGTCTGGTTTACACCTTACACGGATATAGTAGAGGCTGTTACGCTACGGTTTTTTCGTGGTGAAAACCTGGTGACAGTTATTGTATTTCTATCTACTAAACCTCCATGGCGGCCACCATTATCAGCACTCGCTCTCGTGCGGAGGACTCCAGGAAGTCCAGCATCTCAAACTAAACGCACCGTCGGGAGCACTCTGTTGCTTCTCAGTAATAAGGAGAAGTGAACTGACCATCATATGTCAGTGTTCGTCAGTGTGCGAATTCCAAGAATAAAGGTCAGTTAGAGAGAGGAGAGGTGGATAAAGGTCATGACCAGTCTGTCGATTCAAACACTGACCTTTTTAACTGTTCTCGTCGTGACGGCCCATGCTCCAAACATGAATTATATAATCTTTCACATTAAAATAAAATCTTGTGTTCACACACAAGTATTTAGTACCTATTATTGTGTTGGCATAAAACCTCAAGTAGGTACAGTCGCAATCAGATATATCGGATATCACTTACTCTGATATATCTGATGGCGACTGTACCTACCTATGTCTTGACAGCACGGGGGCTTACTACCAAGTAGAGTCGCGCCGTACTCAGCAACTCCTGTCTCCCTCTTGCAAATTAGAAGAAGGAGGGTTTATTATTTCCTTCGTCGGCGACGCGGCGTCAGTGTACAAGCCCGGCTGCCAAGAAATGTCTTGCTTTTCTACTGTCTACTATACCCATGTAAACGAGGCTCACTGAAAGTTACAAACCAGGGAAAGTAAAAGAATCAAATTGGGCAGTTGTACCGCTCGAGTGAGTAGAAAGTGTTAGAATTAGTCGTGGCAGCAAATGATTGCAGGGCAAGCACAAAGTTTACATTGTTAACACGGGACTAATTGGTGGTTTTGTCTGTTGCAGGTAAAAACGGCGAAGCGTCGAGGCAGTCTATCTCTGTCCTTCGAAGGAAAAAGAGTAAGAAAGTAAGATATACAGGTAGCGTCGGTGATATAAATATTTAACTCCGACTTATGGTATGCATTGGCAACAAATCTCTCTACAGAAGTTAGAGGGTTTGGTCACTTTTCAGTAATTTGAAGGACAATTTCTCCCAACAGGTTGAGTTTGGGCAGCTAAAAAAAAATAAGTGTGTTATTTTAGATTACTCTATAACATACTCGTATATGTATATAAATATAAATCAAATCGGAGCCGGACAGTTGGGTGGTACCTTTCCTTGTAAGTCAGTCTCCCTAAAACCTCTATTAAACAAACATAATTATATTGCACTGTAAAGTACAATATGCTGTTATGCACTCATCAAGCACATATACGCGAGGAATCGCGTAAAAAGTCAGAAGTCCTGAAGTTTAAATAGTCACATAATGTACGTTATAATGCATCTAACTCTCGAGACATTTAAAGTAAATGCATTATGACACTGGACCTTTAACCGGGTGACTTATTATTGTCGAGTCAGCTTTATTTAGACATAGTCCTATCTCCGGTGAGTCTCATACTGATATTTGATATAAGACTTTTTAACCACTCAAGGCACTCATGGCAGTTACGTGCAAAATGCGTTTATGCATATCATTATGCATAATTGTAATACATTATTAAATACACTCAAGACATGTTTTAGAGATTAGAATTTTAGATGGTGCAAGGAACGTTATTAAAAGTTTTTTATATTTCCGAACAATAAATCCTTAAGAATTAAAAATATAGTGTCAGTCAATTGTCTTGCGTAATTAATAATTAAAAATTCCAGTGGGTAGGTACATTCTAGTAAAAAAAACAGTAAAGTTAAGCGCAGTTGCTATAAAGGAAATAAAAGTCAATTATATGAAATAGAAGCTAAAGTAATTCTATTGGCCCTTGCATGAGAGTTTACTTACATTTTTAATTAAACACTACTATAAAATGTTAGTATTATGAGTTAAATTATGGCAAGTATTTGCCGTCATATATAAACGCAATATATCCAATTTAAAGTTCAACGGTTAAGTGTGACTGATTGTAGTACTTAAAGTTTTATGATAAGTATAAGTGCACACATTAAAGTAGCTAGTGTTCGGTATACTACTGTTTTCGAAGAAAACCATTGTTATAAATAAATATATGTTTATTATTGGCGACATAAAGTATGAAATTTCTGCACATCCGAGATAAGGTGTTAGAATACTCGAAAGGTGTTCCATATTTGGTTAGACTTATGTGATCATCTCTTCACAGCCCTTAACTGGAGCGAAGTAATTTATGTGGTGTTGCCAACATTACCAGCCATTCACACGAATTTATCTCTATCAAGAATTGATCGACATGCCTGCACACGGTCGTGATCTCGCGCATAAACCCATCCGTCAAACAGTATTACCCAATTATGCCAACGACTATATTTAACATCCTTTACATTTTTATATTAGGAGATCGATCACGGATGGCACACAACGTGAGTGTGCCACGTTACAATTTACCATTTTTAATTTAAAATGTTGTATGTCTCTTTGTAGTTTGTTGTACATGGGACCTTTTGTTGTGGTTAGACAGATAACTGCAACAATGATTGTTGCAATTACCCCTGAGCCGGCGGCGGAGACAAATTGCTCTTTTATTCTCGGAATACGTTGCAATTTATTAATTTTCTTCTAGAGAGTTGTATTTATACCTTTCATGAAGAGAAATACATACTTTTTGTGAAATAACACGTAGGTCTTGCCGTTTAGTCAATCACAATATAATGATGACCTAATGATTAGACACGCAAACTAACTCCTAATTACCCCGTTTCTTAGAAAATGGTCTCTTCTATGAATGACGTTGTTTCTTATCATATTTAAAAAGAACCTAGCTATAAAACATGATTCACTTAGCATGTGATTCAACTATGCATACATGAATCAACTCTATTTCTATAGGGCTAACTGTCCTAAGTTGGTAGTCACGGCTCAATAAATAACTTAAATTGACATTTATTTACTAAGCAACGTCGTGCAATTGCGGAAACCTGTTGTGCTTGGTTAGAAATCGAGTGTAATAAATGAGAAATGTAAGCGTTGAACTGTTGTATGCTTCTTGTAATGTATATGAAACATGTTGTACGTATCATACATTACAGAATTTAGTATATGCCTCAAGCTGGATTCACGCTTATCTGACTATATTGTAGATAGACGATTTAATACATGCAGTCCTAGCGAATCCCCAAAAGGGATAGAGGTAAATTAACCCGACTAAATTGAGAAGAATCAGAAGACTAATACGGATGTATGTATCTATGAGGTGTTACAACCATTAGGTAAGTATTTAGATTTTAGGGATTTTGAACGTAAGTTATTTAACGTTAGTTTTTTTAGTTTTATACAATCAGCATCATTTAGTAGCAGCCAAAGTAGCCAAATATATCGGAACACATCCTTACTCCTTTAGTAATAAAGACGTGTTTCGATATATACCAACTATATGATGCTGAAAATATGCATCGATTTAATCCTATCATAAATACGGTCTGAAAACCGAAAACTGGGTGTCTCTGCCCAGCACACGCACTGAGTCCGGAACCCTTTGCCTCTTAACTGTATTATAATCTCAGTTTTAATTGTGTTTATTCTGTTTAATATGGAATAATGTTTTTTCTTTACAATCGTGTTTTATATGGCAATTAGCTATTTATATTTCTAAATATGTACCGAAACCTTAATCCGCTGACACCCGAGCGATGGGACATATTTAAGAGTAAGCTGTGTGCACCCATATTTTTACACTTGAGAGTACGAGAACAACGACACCGCGCCAAATGAAAACGGCCGCTCATGTTTATAGATATAATGAAATTCTGAAAGCAACTAGTGCCTGACGATAATTGTCAATAATTATGCAGTACCTGCTCCATCTAAGGCAAGTCATCTTTATGGTTCCCGCAGACTAACTGTGCATCGGTCCTTACATCGAAACTATGGAATTCTCCACAGCGGTTATTATTATGGTGTTAAACTTGACGCTTCCCAGCTGCTGGCGTATTTTACTTCAATTATACACCGATAGTATCATAACCCCCTTTTAAAACTACTTGATTAACCCATTCGATAATGGCTCTTAATACGACCTAATAAGGTGTTTATCATGTGGTCAACATGTCTGTTGACTTATTATGAAAACATTAGCATTATTGGATAAGTTTTTGTAACGCAATTGTTTTCAAAGGTTCTTGTGGTAACAAGTAAATATATAAAAACAGAGCAAGTATCGAGTCAAGCACACTGAAGGGTTCAGTAACAAAATAAGACTTTAGCTATAAGTATTTTAGGAATAAAACCGCCACAGAAAGCAAATATACCACTTATGTGTATTTGTCAAATAAAGCTATTTACAAATAGGTACAAATAATTTAATATATGAAAGTAAGTAATTATAAAGGTGGTAATAGTTCTATGGTTCGTGACAATCACCCATCAGGATTCTATCAGCATGTCATTGAAATTTACTATTGAAATAAATAAAGAAATAAAATTAAAAATACACATGAATGTCAAAGTTAAGAATATGAATTAAATAATAATAAAAGAAACCTTGATGTCATGCAATGGGAACAGAAAATAAAATAAACAAAAGAAACATAAAAGTAATAAAATGACAAATATAATTTAATTTAAATCAGATAAAATTAAAATTTATGATATACAATGTCGAGAAGTTTAAACGGATTCTAATAGTTAGAAATACATACATATATATATAATCACGCCTATTTCCCGGAGCTACGATCTTGATAAACCGTTCTTGCTTCATTCACTTTGATGACATTCTTCATTCAAACTCGTCGGTTTAGGGTACTGTTGACCTGACCTTCCTTTAGGATTTCTCCGAGTTATAAATGATGACAATATGGAAGCATTGTAATGAATATTCTTCAACAGAGAAGCACGATTTACATTGCAAAATCGGGAGCATCAATCATATCAGTATCATCCGTGCAAAAACGGGATCAATGCTAATTTACAGAACAATACGACATAACCGGCTATCGGCAGTGGCACACAATCTCAGGTCCGTTGGATCAGCCGTTATAGTACGTGAGGTCGCGCTCGCTGCCCTTTCTAAACCAACTGCTGCGATCTCTTTTCAAGCTTTTATTTAGCTTAACTGTCCCTAAGTAAGTAACTATGTAGGTAAGTTATCCTTCAAAATGTACAAACCATTTGTCAGCCACTTGCCGTTATACGATTGAGCTGAATTTTTGCATTCTTATGGAAATTCGGTGGCAACGCAATATTATTAGCACCAACAAGTTGAGGTGAATATGGAAACGAAAGGTGGCCAGAACAACTTCTAAACTACAATGATAAACCTGTTGGGCTCATTGGAACCCTCTCAGCGGGTGAAGTGCACAAAAACAGAACAGTGGGCTTTTTTATAAAATCTTGTATCAAAAATGCATGTTTTCTTAAGAACTATATAGTAGCAAACGAAAGTAAAGGAATGTTTCGTCATCATCATATCAGCCGAAAGACGCCCACTGCTGGACATAGGCCTCCCCCAAAGAGTGCCAAAGTGACCGGTCCTGCGCCACCCGCATCCAGCGGACTCCAGCAACCTTTACCAGGTCATCAGTCCACCTTGCGTGCGAATTAAAGGAATGTTTAGATGTTTGTAACTCAATCACCCTTAAACGGCACAACCGATTTGCACGAATATAGTTTAAAGCCAAGAAAATAGAAGATAGTTTTTATTCCGGGTCCACGCCGATGAAATCGCGGGCGGAAGCTAGTATTGAATAATAGCAATAATAATAGAAAGATTCTTGTGCCTTTGACAGATCACAGAGACATGATCTTAGGTTGAGACTTGGGGCCCCACAGCCAATTCCGTGTTGACCCAAAAGAGGGAAGGCCGTTAAAAGCACTTTATATATGTTCAGAGACTTAAGGAAATACAAATTCCTTATGATTAAAATATATGATAATTTGGCAACAACATAAAAGCATCAGGTCAGGGAGTAAAAAATTTTTAGCAGAAATAACTACGTAATGTTCGTTACTCACTCGAGACAGACATTATAAAAAAAAACTTAGTTGAAGGTAAAACCTGAGAGCGCAAGTTGTGGCCATGATGTCATTGTCATCGCTAATGCATGACTATATCTACATGAAGCTGAGATCACCACAATTTAATACGTGAGCGGCAATATTACACACACTAGGCTCTGTAGGTATGTGGTGTGTTCCTGGTGGTGAGTAAGGTGGCCAAGGCTCCCGAGGATGAGCTGTGTTGAGAGTGTGGGAACTGCATTTGTCTTTAGCTGTCACAAGGAATCCTCAAAACAATAAAGGGTCGCCTTGCCGACCCAGGATTGTGCTTGTAAGTGGTATCTTTTCCGTAGTTCCGACCGTCCATAGGATACCGTGGCTGCTTACCATCAGGCGGGCTTCCTTGTTTGCCAACGTGGTATTCAAAACACTGAGTTCCTACGAAAAGATGTAAGCAAGAGACTTACGCTTTTGACTTGTGATATTTTGTTCATAATAGACCTCCCCGGCAGGTGATGACAGACTACAAACACCGACCAAGTGCGTGTCGGGCCACGCGCAGTGTAGGGTTCCGTAGTGGCCTGTCTGTCTTGGTTACATCGACGTGCGGTGCGGTTGCGTCGGCCGATTTTGTACGAAAATTGGCCTTTTCAATTACACATTAAGTTGGTCGACTATCACTCGGTAACTACTTATGCCTACTTATTCGTGATAGTTTTCCTTTTAAAATCATTATACTACTACCACGAATTTTTTAACATCCCCAGTAGTAGCCATTTAGCCGGCAGGGGGGGCATGCCGAATCACAGTTTTCTAGTAGTAATGGTTACTGAGCTAAGCCGAAAACAGACAGGGTTCCTTGTTGACTACGGAACCCTAAAAACGCGCTCGGGGTTATAATTACTAGTTCATTATTAACGAATTTAATGGTTACGCCTTCGATGAAACGATAATTGCCCACAAATCGTCCGTAGCTATTATCCAATCGAACTTACGAGACCGAAAGGTTATTTGGTATCAACAAGATTCAATTGAATGGTATATATCAACCGGTCTGCTAGCAGTATCATTATATTCATTATGTAGTCTAGGAACTCAAAATGCATCGCATAAGGCCGGAGTCAGCACTAAAACATCGATACGGTCGTAGTTCTGCCGCTAAAGGTTCCTGGATAAAGCTATTAAAAATTCCTTCGCGGAATCATTGTGGCTTAACAAAGATTCCGAACCTTATGGTGGTCGGTATGCACATAGCTGTATTAATCACTCAAGTCTATATGTTACGTTGATCTTGCTCTTATTTTCTTGCGTTAAATGTGTTCTTCATAAACATGTTTAAACCTATTAGCGAACAAAAAGCATGGACGCTTTTGTTTTTAAAATGCTCCTTTATTGGAAGGAATCCTTGCGCACACAATCTGAACCGCATACCGTTAGGCAAAGAAGTGCTACTCTGCGCCTGATCAGAATTTAAACGGCCCATTTCGTTCCATATTTAAACTTGAATGCCTTTTATTATTTTGTCGCTAGTTTCCACATACTGGCTGTTATTTGAGAAAAACTTGCAGAGTGAACTTGCTTAAAGTGGTTTGTGTCACTGCGTTCTTTAAGATGTAATTGCTTATCGAATCGATGATGAAATTTTCTACTACACACATCATTTCAGCGTTTTTATTGTTAACACGCTCATTTGTGTTTTGGCTTTTTATAATTGCTGCTAGATATGTACCTACTTTTTGTCCCTCTCTTTCTTAAGTATGTAACTAAATATTTCTTATACGAAACCATGTAAGCAGCTTCATTACTTACTATTGTATCACCATCATTTTATATAATACGTTATAAATTATTGACGTCATTCAGAATATTTATTATTGCAATATAATTCTATAATATATGCTTAACGTCAATTACCGTGCAGTGAATGATAAAACCAATGTGTTAAGTGATGGCTGATCGATCATCGATCGATCGGCCGGAAATGTCAATCTCATTAAGGGCCACAGTGCGATGTGAAGGTATTTCGCACCGGCGCTTACTGGCCTCTTCGACACGTGCAAAGCTGTATGACAAAACACCAGCATATATTTTTCTACATTCGATTACTCGGATGAGGACAGTAATTTTCTAAAAGTTGCAATAGTCCCTACTGAATTTCTACTTAAAGCCCGTGATCAGAATAATCTTATCAGAATCTAGAATTTTTGTATAATTGGACTGAGGACGTTGTACGTATGTACTATTACTTATTCTGCCTCTGTGCCTATGATGGTTGTGGTTACTTCGTCTGGCGTGTTCCGACATTTTCCAGTCAGACCAAAATTTAATATTTTATCTATGCATAAACAAACCCACCCACCAATCCTTTTCCTTGCGTACAGCTTGTGTTACGTCACATGCATAGCTTAGGTAGGTATACTACGATAGTGGTTTCTCTCGCGTCATTGCGGATAGACAGATATATAGACGCGAGCATTAAACCTTTTTGCTCTTATGTTACAATAATATATTAATGTAGACGACGAATTGCATCTCATTATACGTGCACGAGGCATTGTGTTTACTCGGAGTGCACCGGATGGCGCCAGATTGTGCAAGCCGCGCCTCCTAGTTTCCGGGCTCGCAGCCATTTTGGCCTCATTATGCCGAACCTTTCTCACCAAATCTGATTCTACTTTACTTTACAGCCAAAGGCGTATTAAATATCTAGAGCGCCCTCATCGGCGCCCCTATAGCGGCCATAGATTGCTACTTTTCAAAAAAATGCCCCCTAGGGACGTGCCTAGTACGCCTATAGGAGTAATCCGCCTCCGTTTACAGCATACTCTGTGAAGACACTTGGATACATAGAAAATTGGTTTTACGGTAAAGCGAGACGGAAGCTCGTGAGATAGTGTCAGTTTTCTTTGTGGTCCAAGATCCAGGTAGGACGCACATTAACCAACTGTTGACGATGACAACTTGGCTAGAGAAGCCGGTGGAAAATGGGTTATCTAATAGATGGAACATTTAATGTCTGTACGTCGCACGAGAGTCGTGACGTATAATTTTGTGCTGACCACGGGCGGTGATACAGAAAGCGTCAGACGACTTGCCTTTGGCTCGGGTGTCAAATACCTACTTGCGACCCGATTCATTCTTTGTTTTAGCGCCTTAGTTGAGTAATGTACTATTATGTCTACTTATTGGCTCTATTGTAGGGTTGCCATAAGTGTGGGGACTCAGACCGGGACATTACAACAATAGGTAACTTTAAAGGTTTAGTCCTTGCTTAAATAAAAAACAACTTTTAACACAGCCATTCAATGCCAGCGACCCGCCAGTCGGTTTTTTTTCGGGTTTTCTGTTTGTTGGCGCATTTCGCTACAGGTGCCTGCAAATATAACTTGCGCATCGCGGGACGAAGTTGGGGGACAGCTGGCACGTACAATTAGCCCTGCGAATTGCCCCTCCCGTTCGTCCCGTGTGTTGTCACACAATGTGTTGACACTGTTGACGTAAATTCGTGAAACGTGAACGGACAAGTGTCAGCGCTTACCTACGTCGTTCTATCTATCCACGTACGATTAGTCTAGCTAGACAATCGCGTTTATTGTAGGTATATTACTGTTTACCAAGTCCAGCCGTCTATTAAATATCCATGATTTTTAAACCGGGACAATTTGCTTATCGGCCGGGACGCCAGGACACCATGCTTCAAACCGGGACATGTCCCGGCATACCGGGACGTATGGCAACCCTACTCTATTGTCGTCTTCCCATACGATGTTCAATTACATAACAGCAGTGATAATGTTTATTTTAAGAGTACGAACGAATGCGGTAACTCTTGAGAATGTGCTTGATGCATTCTCCGTGATCGAAGTGTCCAATGATCTCATTAACACACTCGTTTATTTTCATACTAATGTCTAGCTAGAACACCGCTAAATCTGTCAACGTGCCCCTCGGAAGTACACGTTTATTCTTAACTTCCTACAAAAACCTAATAGAACCTGTTAGTTTCCTTTCCGCTTCGCCGGCGTTTCGCTTTTCATCAAACTACGGTTTTCACAGAAACGGACCTCGTAAGGCGAGCTAGTACTAATTACTGAGGACAGGACATTGACATGAGAGGGGACACACTTTCACGGTCGCTTGTAGGCCGGTCCGCCGGGTTGCATTTCACTGGGGGTCACTGCACTTCCACAGTTTATGTGCGATTGGATCAATTAAATCAGCCCACTGCTGGGTACAGGCCTCATATCAAGGATGAGAGAGAACGGGCAGCAGTCCCCCCGCTGCACGCTGGTCGAGTGCGGGACAGTTGGGGATTTCACATACACCTTTGAATTTCTTCGCAGATGTATGCAGGTTTCCTCACGGTCTTTTTCCTCCAACGAAACGCTCACGATAAATATCAAATCATATTCCGTACACAAGTTCCGAAAAGCTCATTTGTACGAGCCGGAATTCGAACTCACTGGGCTACCGGCGTAGCTTCATTAGCCTCATGAGATTAATTGTTCAGTGTGGCTGATTGGCTTCGCGTATATCACTCGCATCCGCGCAACGATTGACAAATTGCGGCGCGCGCGCGTAACGGATTATCAATTTATCAGCTCCGCCCGCAGATCCGCCATCTTTGCAAAAATCGCGCACAGGAGATGTACTTTCGATTTCGCGAAACTGAAAGTGGCGGTTCGGGAGGTGGTTGACTCCGATGTTTGTTTGCCACGCCTGGTTGGCTATATAATGCACTGGCGACTTATCCTATCGTGTTAGACCAGAATGCCTAAGTAGGCATCGCAATTTATTTGTTTTCAGCCTGTCTTCATTACAGCCACGCGCTCCGTTGCCCGCGTTACTATTACTAGCTATTCGTTTTTTCTCAGCTGTTTCGAGACTCATCTGAAACTTGCACATTTATTACGGCGTATATTAATGTTATTTATTGCATTAACTTCATAATGGTTCGTTGTAATAAAAGGGTAAGGTAAACGCGCATGCCACATAATGGTATAGTATTATGGGAGAAATAACTATAATCCACACTTCCTGTTTTCTAGTGCACGCGTGATTGTTCCATTAAAAGACCTTTACGCCGACTGAGTTAGTGCGTTATTATTGTAGTTATATTATAACATTTATTTCATATATGTATATTATTAGTTAGTACCGACTACCTTTTGCCCACGACTTCGTCCGTGTAAACTAAAGTCACATACCAACTTCTACCCCCAATCCGTTTCATTGGGAGATGATTCCCGGGATATAAAGTATCCTTTGTTTCAATCCTGCTTATAAGCCCTCTGTATGCCAAATTTCATCCAAATTCATTCAGTGTTTTAGCGTGATTTAGTAAGTCACATCCAAAAATCTAAACATCTGCACCCTTGGTAATTTACGTAAGTTTTTTTTACGATTTATTGTAAAACTGACAATAGGCAAAATATTTTAGCCGTTTAAATTATTATCAGCGGAAAAAAACGCATGTATGGAGTGAAACATGTGGAATTTATGTTGAATTAAACGTTGATGGCGTTGATGTTACAGGTAGCTGCTGCTAGGGCTATTACATAAACAGCCTTCTTTCCAAATAGGTACGCGGTAATTATGTAATGCATATTTGATATATTTATGAATACAGTACATTACGTTACGAGTAAACAGATGTTTTATTGATGTTCATTTTAATTGGTGCCGCGCGTACTTTTATACATATCTTGTGTTTATTTTCTACAATAACACTCTTATTTACTATGACACTGACACCATTAAAGTGCCTGATAAAACCCGTTTCGAATGAATGAAAACGTAAACAAAGCGATCGAAATATCGAAAGAATTACGACCAGACAATAAACTGCCTAGACACCTCTATTTTAGTACCTGTCAGCGCCAATTTGAACAGTAGGTAATTGGTTCGCTAAAGGTGGAGCACAGTTTGTAATTCCTCCTTAGGGTTAATAGATAATCTATAGATCTGGGAGAATGTGTATTCATATAAATTGACAGCTCGCATGTTTGACAGCTAGCGTCTCTGGTGGATATTTATTTATGTTTTGGCCAACTTACAGTTAAAGCTAAACCAAACATGCTAGTTACAGGCTATACAGAAACAGACTTATCACTAAAATAGTTACATTGCTGTGGCAATTGCTTAAGATACATCAATAAGTTGTCGGCGTGGAGGTCACCTCAAGGTGGCGTTATGCTGTGGCTAGGATTCTCGGTTCCGTCTGCGAGATCAGATCTAAGGTGGTGTCATTTAATAGAATATGATTAGTATTATTCAGTGCCATATACAGAAGAGGGGCGAAGAGTATTCAAACTTGATCCACTAATTATCTGCAGGCAGAATTCATGTAGTTAGGTGCGATTTTAACGCGTTCATACAAAGATCATAGTGTCATATAAAGATCATATTTTTACATCTGTGACACTATAGAACAAGATTTACTTTACAACATATCTAATTAAATTAGCAGTATTACAACAACAACAATAATAACTTTAAAAGTTCTAATAATGAACAGCGGAGCGAGGTACACCATTCTCACGCAGAACTTCAGAGTTCAGACATTCATCACGTCCTACATTCCATCTTCTTGCAAACAAATCGCACTACATATAAACTTTGACCTATTTATATGGCAAAACTGTCATCTCCAATCCCATTCTAATTGCAATTTGAAACTACAACTGCCGCCTAGGTGGCATTTTTGGCAATTTTACTACGGCCCTAGATTTCATCACAAATGACTGAAAACTTGAGCAAGTGAGAATAGTGAGCAAGGGACCGATAGCAGTTGAAACTCAATTGAAAACCTATTTCGAAGATACTTGAATCTTGATAACTAGGATGATTTGTATAACTATCACTGTAAATCTCCTGTAACCTGGGGTAGGTATCAATTTATGCAAAAGCCCTGAACAAGAGGTCAACATAGCGGTCAGTAGAAGTGCCGACTGCCGTACCCACTTCTGCTGACCGCTTTGTTGACTCCACACGGCACAAGTCAGTGTGTACGCATCATTGCACCAGGTTTCTATTCCACCGGCTCACTGGTGACAATATACACAATTAAATACATACAAATGCCATTTTGTTCCGAAAGTGTGGTGTAAAACTAACGTACGAAAAATAATGTTATATTTAACTAGTGGATTTTCGGTGTAGAAAAATATCGTAAGGAAGCCGGTCTAATCCCAATAAGATCTAGTTTTCCCTCTGGGTTGGAAGTTGGAAGGTCAGATAGCAGTCGCTTTCGCAAAACGAATGCCCGTACCAAATCTTGGGATTAGTTGCCAAATCGGACCCCGGGCTCCTGTAGGGCACAATCGGGAATAACGCTAGGAAAATGAAGTATCCTGTAAAAGAAAACGGGAAAATCTATCGGAAAAAAACATGTGGATGACGGCATAGACATGGCATGACATGAAGTGCGTGTTCATATCGACGATCCGCTTTTATACTTATTTTAAATTATATTTACAATACTTTATTACTTAATATAGTTGAAGGAATGCTCTTTGGAAAATTATGAGACTTCTAAGGCGGTTCTGCCTAAACTTAGAAACAAAATTGATTACTTTTCAGATATATGTATCTTGCGTGGGATTTGGTGTTGTTATCTGAGCTAAATACACATCACACTCTACAATTACACGTTGAAATCACGATAATTTACCCACCTAGAGATTCACAGAAGCAATATACAAATAGAAGTTAAATTATCAAGGTATAGTCAAAAAGGGTAATTCCCGAAGAGTATGGCATCATCTTGAAGATAATGAACAATATTAGGATTTGAATGATGAATAAATATAGATTCACAATAACGGGATATCCATGACCAATTTGCCATTGATAGCACACAGTCTTCACGTTACAATCGTATCATTACAATGTCACATACATGTCGGCCGGACATGTCATTCCCATTCGTCTTGGTGCATTCACGTGGTCGTCTGTCCGTGACGCTGCAGAACCGTTGGATCGGAAAATCATTCGTTATCTAATGGAAAACTTTGTTTATTCGTACCATTGTGGGTTGGTACATCCTAAGTAATAGTTGTGGCATAATAAATCTTAGATATTCTTCAGTGTATATTGGTCAGCAATCTTAAGACTATATTGGTGACCAATAGCTTCCGCCCGCGACTATGTCTGCGTGGACCCTGGATAAAAACTATCTTATATTTTAATCCAGACTTTAAACTCTCTTCGTGTAAACACCGGTCCTAACATCTAAACATCCAAACTTTCGCATTTATAATATTATAGTAGGATGAGATGCAAGTTTCTAGATAGGCAAAACTTAGTTATTGGGGCTGCTAAGGTTGATCCATGCATAATTTGCGCTGAAGTAGGTTCCCAGCTTAACTTTACTGTCAGTACCAGTAATAGAGCGTTTACGCATCCCGTGTATTCAATAAAGAAAAAGATTACAAGCAACGCTATCAGTCTTCTGGACTTCACAGTGCCCATAAACGGTGTCCTGGACAGCATTTTCTATTTAATGTTTATTGTAGCATTTATAACTTAATCATAGCGATCTCTTCGTGTAACTATATTTCGATTTTGAATTTTGAATTTCTATGTGTTTTATAAATCCGTCCTTTTACGTTAGTAACTGATACATCTCTTACTTCTATATTTTATTCCACGCAACAACTTCTCAGAAAACTATCCGTCTTCCAAGCGTAAAACCGATCATAGTTTTAATTATACATCTGTCTCAATACATCAAAGAAACTGTTCACTATATAGTACTTGTAGAAAGTCATAATTGATAGGCATGGAAAGCTCTTTGACCTCGTTGGCTGCAATGAGTCATGACCGTTTAACAAAGAGCTTTCAAACGTGCGCTTGGTTGCAACATTTGGGCCGAGTCGAGTGCAACAATAGTTGAATTTGGGAGTGTTCAAAATTTGGAAATTTGAAAATTTGGAAAGATGGTGCGAGCATGCTGAACAATGAGCATTCGATGTGTTAAATGCTAACGAGACCTGGAAATGCTTGGTTAGGTTAGACCAGTCTGGCAAGGTGATTACATTATTCGAGTGAAGGGGGTTGGAGTTGAGAGAGATGTCAAATTCTGATTTTTCAAGATGCATGAATGAATATTATGGTATTCCACTATTTTGTAATTGGTCCTATTCTTAGTGGACCTCTCTAGCTTAGAATGTTACGTGAGTTTATGTGTGTTCAATACCTTTGCTGCCTCCTACATAAACGCAAGACATCTGGTCAAATTTACTTGAAAGTTGTATCTTGCGATTGCATTTGCGGTGTGGTATTCAAAAGGATTAAAGCGATTTCAGTTTTGGAGTCTGTAATCTAAAAACAATCAGACTCGAGACGTGTTTTAAGACGACGAGGATCGCAAGCACTAACATAACCACACGTCCTTGCTTAACAAGAGTTGTACAAATAGCGAATACACTGTCGATCCGCCACAGACGCCAACAATAGCTTATGAATATTTATGTGAAGGTTTTCTCCTTGTCTGCATGCTGGTGACATGCCGGTCGGTTTCCCATTCAAGTACCTAGTCACGTTGTGATATAATAAATCTTCAGGGATTACTTTCAATTCCAACACCGTGGACTTTAGGGGAATTAGGTTAGGTTTAGGAGATAGAGAAGTTGTTCTTAAGCAAAAATGGCAGTGCCATTGTTGAAACTGTATCAAGAATCCTTCAATGAGGTTAGTGTTCGAAATGAATTTGATAGACAAAAATAACAAGAAAACAAATGTCATACGAGATGCTAAATTGTTTTCAAGGCCTTTACTGTACTTGGCATTTAGAAATACAGCAGAAATACAGAATTATAAACTGGTTATAGGTACTATGCATTCTTTCCTCATGTGTAGAACAGCAACCAATCGTCATTTCATTAACCGTTATCCTCCAAATTACATTTAAATGGTCAATGCCTAATACCAGATCAAAGCGGTTAAAATTTCGACCACAATACCGAAGAAATTATTTAGAGACGGAAACGTTTACTCGGATACTGCGATATCTTAACGCTATGTACAGTTTTGCTAACTTTTAATTAAAATTGCTAATGAGTGTTGCAGCAAAATATTATAATTCGCGGAATTTATTTCGCGCTTGACCTACATTGGAGCTTAGTAAATTCATAATGTATGTCCGAAGAAGACATTTGATTGAAAATTAAAAGTTACGAGTGTTACGACTGTATTTCATTATGATTTATTAGGTAAGTACTGGAATGTAGGTTACATCGTAATGAAAATTACTATACGCGCAGAGATTTTATGGTAACATAAGGCGGGTTGCACTAACTTACAATTACAGACCGATCAACGTTAAATATGGCGCCGGCCGTTGTCATTCCATAAAACCCTGTGAAACTTTCCATACATTCAGAGTTTTACGAACAACGCTTACGTTTACAGACGGTTTGGTGCAACCCACCCTTAATCTCATCATTATAGGCCACATTTGGATTTTGGACATATGCCTTCCCTTCGCGCCATCCATACCCGGTCCTCAGCTCTCTGCATACAACCGCTTCCCGTCACTTCAGGTCGTAAATCATAAGATTCTATATTTCCATTGGTCAAACGGATTCCTTCACTAAATGTTATACCTATTTCACGAAGTCCCAAAGATTTCTTTGAAGAATCCAAGTTTTTTTTTTCTTTTGCAGGCATCGACGATAGACGGGCGGCGGAAGGGCGCGTGCCTATTCTGCCAGGAATACTTCATGGACCTGTACCTCCTCGCGGAGCTCAAGACCATCAGCTTAAAGGTATCCTTCGATCGTCTTATTCATTATATGTACAAAAAGCGGACCCCGAGCTCCTTAAAGGCTCTACGGGGGAAACGCTAGGAGGTAGATCTTTCGAAATTAAGAGTCCGCAGTGAGCTCGGCCGAATTTCACCTTCCCATACAAACGTAGTTACGCTCTCATTTTAAAACTACGTGTTGGATTGTGACGAAACTTTGCACATACAACGACATGAGGTATATATATGTCTGTAATTCTAATTAGTTTATATGGTTCCAGTTTATAAAACAAACGAAATACAGCAAAAACAAGTTTAGTATAAAACCTTAAATTCGCTGTATTTTCTTTACTATGGTATCGGAAGCTACATAAACTAATTATAAACATAGATATACCTCATGTCATTGTATATGCAAAGTTTCGTTACAATCCAACACGTAGTTTTAAAATGAGAGCGTAACTACGTTTGTATGGAGAATCGAGCTTACTGCGGACTCTTAAGGGTTCTAAAACAGCGAGTAACCCCCGAAAGCTGGCGCTGGATTGTGTAGATCAGAAAACTGCAGTAACAGCAAGAGTAAAATTGTTTATGTCGGCGTCTTCATTGTAAAAGGCTTATGCTCGGGCCTCTTTGACAAGCGTGATTCAGTTGGTGCTAAAAATAATGTGATTCAATTTCATAATTAGAGCGTTCGTAAGGAGTCTAGTAAGTACGGGGTTATTGCGCTCAGCACGGTTACCACAAGACGGCGTGCGAGCTGTGTCGCGGCGAGATAGACTGTCCACGTCTTTCTAATTAGAACACTTAGAAACAGACGGATAATCCTCAGTTGGCGTTATTTAAGACCGCTCGAGTATGTAGTGTAGCAAGGCATTAATACATATAAATTACTAACTTCCGCCCGCGACTTCGTCTGCGTGGACTCGGAATAAAAATTATCGTCGTGCAAAATTTAATTCAAATCGGTTCAGCCGTTTAAGCGTGATTTAACAAACATTCAAACATCTAAACTTTCGCATTTATAATTTTAGTAGGATTTCGGACTATAAAATCCATAGTGTCCACATTACAAACTTAGAGCTATGGTTAGTGTTCTATAATTATGCTAAACTTAAATTAAAGGCGCCTGCGCACCGGTATTATAGGCGCGTGCAGTTGCACATAACGCTGCAGCAGCGGCGAGTCCCAGCGGTGGGATAGCATGATCAGGATACTATTTGAGCTGCCACGACTGCGATTGTGGAGAGACGCACTTCGTTTCAAAACAATCCATGTGCGCCTCCGCGAACATTGTCGACGCGCTGCGTTATATCCTCATTATAGCTTCATTATATTGGACTAGAGTTAGTCCACAGACCGCTCGTGTAGAAGGGTTGGCAAAGAGCCTTATTAATGTCTCCCCATGGTGTTCCAGGTGACGACAGTGGATATGCAGAAGCCGCCGCCCGACTTCCGCACGAACTTCGAGGCGACCCATCCGCCCATCCTCATCGACAACGGCCTCGCCATCCTCGAGAACGAGAAGATCGAGCGGCACATCATGAAGTCCGTGCCTGGTGGACACAACCTATTCGTTCAGGTGACGATCATCATATATGTTTTCCCCTCACTGCCTCGGAAAGCCGTCTTCTATCCTTTAAAACCAGTGGGCAAAAACGCATTTTATCCACTAGTGGGGAAAGTAATTTGACCTTGGAGCGTGTTTAAGTAACTTTTGACAGATAACAAAACGTAAAACGCTCATAATACAAAATTTTCACAGATGATTTATTTCTGTTGTCGCTATAACAACAAGTACATATTAAAACCACAGAATAAAATAAATATTTAAGAATTTAAAAAAAAAATGCTTGTTGCCTTCATCAGGCGCTGGGTCTCAAAATGCATGGGAAAACTAAAATCCGACTCGCACTTGACCAAAATTCCACTTATCATATTACTTACGTTATGTTACTGTTAAAAAAAAAAAAAAATTAACTAAAGTTGTTTTGCATGTAGCACTTTCCTCGCTACTGTGAGGTGAAAAGTTTTGTGTTACACACTGGTGCAAATGTATTTTACTTCTCGTGTGTTGAAACACTCGCTACGCTCAAGATTCTAATTTAGAACCACTCGCTTCGCTCGTGGTTCAACTATAGAATCCTTTCGCTTGCTCGTGTTTCAATTCCACACTCGCGCTTCAAATACAACTTTGCACCCTTGTATAACAAATAACTATTACAGGTTATATGAGAATAATGCATTATGCATTGAGATGCATTGAAAAGCGATGTAACACCCCCGAGAGCTTAACTCCAGACCTTTTTCTTGTAACTTTTGTAGTGCTTTAACTTCTGAACGATCCGTGGGGGTTGGGCCCAAAGAGGATACAGTTTGACGAGAGAAAAAGTAGGGACCAATTTGACTGCATTTTAGAAAGAGAAATGACCTTCTGATTCTACTGACTGTCCCCTTCAATTTATTAATGAAATGATGGTCAGAAATCTACTGGATTGAAATTTAAATTCATATTCTGTTATAAAGACATTCATCCCTCGACTCTGCAGACAGTTTGGCCATTAACACATTAGTTGCCGCTGACGCGACATCGCGTCCTATGTGGAATATTTGGGCCTCGTTAACGAATGGGTTACGAATGCTGTTATAACAATGTGATTGCTGGTCGAATTCGTATTCACACCTTTAGAATCTACTTGCAATTCAACATAGCTAGAATTTGGCTTTGGAGATTGTTGTTCTGACGATTGGTTTACGCCGTTTCCAGGACAAAGAGGTGGCGTCCCTGATCGAGAACCTATACTCGAAGCTGAAGCTGGTGCTGGTGCGCAAGGACGAGCAGAAGTCGGCGTCGCTGCGAGCGCACCTCGCGCGCATCGACGCGCTGCTCGAGCGCAGGGGCACGAGGCGAGTACCTACGTTGCCTCAGCGACCAATGAATCTCGGTCTTCGACACGCTATCGTGTCTAACCAAGCCAAGCAAGCAATGGACTACCATCTAAAACCACCAACGAATGCCGGTTTCGCCTTGCTGAGACCTGCTCTGATGAAGCAACTGCAGAATTAGGCTGCACTGTGAATATAGTGTGAGACTTTGATCGAATGTTGATTCATCATGTAGTCTTCCTAAAATTGAAGATTACATGATGAATCGACATTCGATCAAAGTGGCATCCTAGTCAAAACATTCACGTAGTACCTTATTGCGATGCGTTTAAAGTTCACTATGGCCTGTCTCGTACTAAAGTAAGACTTGATGTCGCAGGTTCCTGACGGGCGACACGATGTGCTGCTTCGATTGCGAGCTGATGCCGCGCCTGCAGCACATCCGCGTCGCCGGCAAGTACTTCGTGGACTTCGAGATACCGGTCAGTACCACTAAGTTATATTATTAACCAGTTACAATGAGGACTTGAGAGCCACTATGAAAAAAGCCAAGGACACGGTGGGTTGGAAGCAGCTGGTGACAAAAGTCACCAAAAAGGTGCAACACGGACACGATCTTCAGCAATGAAGACTAATTTTGGGGTATGAGGACTGAGGGCACTTCCGCAGAATAGGTACTGTAGGTCCGCTGTCTAATAACTTGATGTATGATAGAACAAATATATCGTAGGTACTTTTCTTCCTTGTCGCATAACACTTGCGAAAAGCTATAGGGTTATCTAGATTTAGCATGTCAGGCATCATCCAGAAAGACTAAGTGTGTGGCGAATCCTTTAGTTGAAAACATGAAGGTGACTTTGAGTGTCGTTCTTGGCGCCTTGTGCACGCCACGCACCACTTCATTTAAGGGTTCTCGGCCTCCAAAGTGTTAACATGAACATCTTGTTTGCAGACGAGCCTAGTGTCGCTGTGGCGTTACATGTACCACATGTACCAACTGGACGCCTTCACGCAGAGCTGCCCCGCCGACCAGGACATCATCAACCACTACAAACTCCAGCAGGTAACCTTCTTCTTTTCCAACTTTCGGAAATACGGCGCGAATGTACGACGGCCGACTGGAATCGTATACCCTTTCGGTCTTGCTCTTAGTAGGGTACTATAGTTATGCCTAGATATGGAAAATAATAGCTGATTCTAGGAGTCTAAAATTTCATGCGAAAAGGTCTTGATGCCTCAAATCCTTACGCCGCGTGATTATTCCAGAGTAGCAGTTACCTGATACGACTATGTACGTGACGGTTGGGACCGGCCTTCTGTAATACGCTGAGCGTCCGTGATATTTTCATTTATAACATGCTCAGTTTCTGATGGATTGTGCGTCTGAGATACTTACTATAATATGGCTGTCACCAAGTTATGTGTCCGACTGATATGACAGCTACATCATAACTACAGGGTATATCAATATCAAATCACAGCTTTCATAAAATTGAGCAAGTTTTAAATACTATTTTTGTTATTTTTATATCTACAAATCTCTTTAAACCAATCATCTATTTATTTATACTTCAACCTTATGGTAGTATACTATCCCTGTTTCCTTATTCTATAATAGGGTACAGCGGTGTTACCACGGTAGTCGAATCTCAGTTCGTATTCTCTGTCGCTCGAGCACTATAAGTGGGATAGAGACAGAGAGATAGATATCCGAATTGATTATTTATAGCTCTGGGTTGACTGGGCCTCGTGTCAAGCTATTCTGAACCTTCCGCTTACGATATACGTGTGTTGTAGCAATCGACTAAGGGTCTGCTCTCGCCCACGCTCGCGCGCAGTCGGCCGAAGGACGACCACGTGGTGAGCTTGTGTGTTGTCAGCCATTGCCATTTCACACGCCTCACAAAAAAAAACTTGGGACTCACTTAGTCAATGCTTTATCAATACTTTCATCTCATGCCAATAGAGACCTTTTCTGGAAGTATCAACGCTTGGCCTTTGTATTGTCTTTAGTTAGATATTCCAGCCAGCAGCTCAATGTATATAAACATAATGAACCAGGTGACATGGTGGATTTCAAAAGTAGTTGTCAAAAAGACCTCTCGCCACAGTGCTGTCAGATGGTGACATAATGCATTCTGAAACACCCTCAGTCGTCTTAAGACTCCCACAAACTGGCGCGGCCTGGCTGCGTTGGTCAATAGTAAACTTGCCATTAGTCTCTCTGTCAAATTTACTATTAACCGCCACCTCAGCCCGCGCTAGTGTGTTGCAGGCTTAAACCAATTTAAAGATTATAAAATTTGTTCCGATCCGATGCGATGCGTGCCGTTTGGCGGAAATTACCCTTTAGTTGCCAGTGACACGGTCGTTTTTGTGTGTCAAATTAATAAAAATAAAAAACTGGATGATTGATATTTTATAAATTGGTCGAATGACTTTTGCTCTCAATATTGATAGAAGCATGGAAAGTTTCCATAGAGGAACGTATATTCTCTTGTAATAGTTGCCAACACTCCCAAACACATTTGAAAACCAAACCTAGAACTTGCTTGTCCCTAGATTTCATTTTTTACATCGTTGTTGCTTATTATTAGGTACATTTCAAACCATTAACAAACTAATCATAACAATCGGGGTTAATCCGCACACATAATTTATTCTTATACAAAGTAAAACATTTATTATAACACAGAAAAAAAAACAAAGGAAATAAAATGGTCCCGACTAAGCATAGTGCCGACCTACCTGGCGGGCGCTCGTCTTGTGACCGGACCAACAGGTCTCTGGTATTTTTCTATACATAGCATAGCATTGCCAAATAATGATGCTCGTAATTTCTTTGTAGCCCAAATAAATATTTAAGTAACGAACGTTATTGCTTTTGTGCTAGAAAAATAATCTTTTTTATTTTATTTTAGAAAATTAGCGACTACAAAAACAATTCCGACCACCGTCCACACCTGTATTTTAACCATTTCACAGATTGGGTTATGTGGTTTTATTTGTCTGTTCTGCTTAACTCCTAATATATAGAATTTAGTCCAACATTCTTGCTTCAAGTGAAAATGGACCGAATTTTATGTCCGAGCATTGTCTATAATACAAAATCTTACAAAATGGTGAAGGGTTATTTCTCCTAAAGATAAGATCTGATCAGGTCTGATTATATTATTTATCACAAGATAATATGATATCATGATATGTAATGTATATTTCATGGTCATCGATAAGTTATTCATTTTCAATTCATCCTTTTAGTAATTGATGTTAGACCATATTATATTCATTCCAAATGTATTTCAGCTGCAGCTTAGTGAGAAAAAACAACTTCTGATTTGTTTAATTCTAGGACTAAAAACTGAACATTTTAGTTGTTGTTCATATATACAGTACGATTACTGTTAGTTAAGACCTGACAGATGGATTGCCTTCATTTAATTTTCAACTTTAATCTTATACAAATAAAATAGTTATTACTAAATCGGTAGATGTGGGTAACAGTATTCTGAAAAATGCTTTATTTGTATGAAATTAAAGTTGAAAATTAAATGAAGGCAATCCATCTGTCAGGTCTTAACTAACAGTAATCGTACTGTACCTATTTATACGATAATTGTAATAGATACCCACGGGAGTAGTTGTGCATACAACCATATGCCCCTAGTTAGAAACAGAAGTAACTATTCTCCATGTAAAACTGCAAGATGAACTAGTTAGTCCTAGCTAGTACTCCAACGCTTCCCAAACAACATCAACCCTATCTAAACACAATGTACATGTGCAGGCACTAAAAATGAAGAAACACGAAGAGTTGGAGACGCCCACGTTCACGACGTCCATCCCCGTCGACGTGAACTCCAGCCACGCCGAGCAGTAGCCATCTGCGGCATATCACGTCCAAATCCACCGTTATTTGTAAGAATCCTAAGGATCGCTGGTCACTGAGTGTGCTCCGCGGGGCTTGGGGCTTGAGCCACAGCAGGGGCTCCAGTGATCAACCTAGAACCCTTTGTAAAGTCGAGGTAACTGAATGTTTAGCACTTTTGGACTTTAACGTCATTCAAATAGAGTTGACATGTGCCGAACCTTAATTTTCCTCGACCGTACATTGGGTTGATTATGCAAGGCCTAAAATCATCCTAAAACGATGTGTGCTTTGGGTTGATTATCGCATGCTACTTTTAGTAAGGAGTGGGGTAGCGAATATAATAATTTACCCAATGTAAACTCGACAATTAGCCTCCGCTAAAATCAACCTAAACCTGTGTGTACATTGGGTCGATTATCGCATGCGACTTTTAGTAAGGAGTGGGATAGCGAATATCATCATTGACTCAATGTAAACACGCCATAACGGGCGAGCTCGGAGAGTCTTGTCACACAAATGTGAGACGGCATGCAGTACAGTAAATATAAAGGCATTTTTTGATTTCTAAGTTTGACCTACATGGGATACAGTATGAGTGCAAGCAGACCTCTGAATGTATACCTGGACTATTGGTTGTTATACCCTAAGCCTAGATAGTTGACTCACATAGGCCTCAAGGCCTTGCTGTCTTTGTTAGTCATACCGAGTGTCGTCATAACTACGCGTATTTGTATATATTTGCACCTTACTCCGTTAAGATAAGGTTAAAAATCGTATACATTCGCCATCAACTGTATTAGGAGCCCCGGAGTCCCCTTGCCCGCCTACGCCGACAGGATAACGAAAGTAATATATTTTTATACAAATTTGGAATTAGAGCATTTAATTTTTAGTGTTGCTACGTTGGTAATAATTGAGTATGTGAATTTTTATGATAATGGTGCAATCGAAACTTTTGTATATGTTGCGGATCTTGGTTGTTGTGGGTAGTTGCGAGCTACAGTTGACCGGTTACGATAAGCATTTGTGGCCATTAAGTACTTGGTTTAACGTAGATAATGCCCAGTACTGTGTGTGGGGGATGTTGCAGATGCAGTGTTTAATTTCAAATTTAACCATAGCAAGTGTGTGGACATCCCTAGCGCCCTGTCCTGCTGTGTTACCTGCTACAACTATAATATAAATCTTGACTGGTTTTGATTTGATGACAAATTAGTGCCTTATTTTTCATCCCTTGGTATGGAAAAAAAGAGCGACAGTGTTGCTCTTAAATTACCTACATTTTTATTTTCCGAATATTGAATCCTTACATCACTTTTAACTTCAAGATTACAGCTGCACCCTTTAAGAGGCTTTGTGACCTCAAAGGAGGTCGCGACTACGGGTCTGAGTAATTTGTTTTTAGTAAATACCTAATGTTCATAAAAATTGTCTAATTGATTTTACATTCGTGGATTCGTGCCAAATTATCCGCATATCGATTGAATGGCAAAAAATCAGCAACATCCCTTATGTATAAAACAATTGGTGATTAAATTCGGCAGAGGCCGTGCCCAATTTAACTTTAGTGTCGGGCGTAATTGTGGGAGTAAGACTGCTGGCCCGACTCCCTCCCACAGTTATAGCTTATCTAGTTCATATTCAGTGTTCGACCACAACGAAGCGTTCTTACATTTTTGTATTATATTCATTATTTATATAAGATTGGTCTACAGTATTTTTTTTGTTCTATGACTCCTAGTGTATTTAGGTTAGACAAATTTCGTTTCAATGCCTCTGCCTGTTTATTTGCCTGGCTCCTTTTTTATAATTTACTTTTATATTTAATAAGTCAGTGAGCGCTCTTGCCTGTTATTAATGTTACCTTTTCAAAGGGTATGTTTAAATTTCCAATGTTGTTTTACTATAGTATTCACGGAGCTATGATACTCAGGACAGGCTATACGTGATGCCACAACGAGGGACGGAAAAGCTCCTACGCAGCTAAATTAAGAACTGGTCTTAAAATGGCTGATGACTTGCCATAAACAACCTACTCAATTTGGACGGATAATGGTTTATGTGCCACAACTTCATACTAAATCAGTTGTGGCAAATAAAAAAAGTGGAAATATGAGAAGGACAACAAATGATATTTCCCTTTCTGTCACACTTATCGAGATTTGTATGCTACCAGCTCGCTCGCACGTGGTATTATTATTACCATAGCTTGTCCCGAGTATCATAGGTCCATGATTGTATTATACAGAAAACTGATTTTTGACTAGGCTTTCCTTGGACCACCTGTTTAAAAATCATCATTTTAATCAGAAATTGGATTTTCCATATTTTTATTTCTAATCTTTGACTAAAATTGTTATAATAGTTTTAATTAAAACAAACGGCAGGAAAAGTGTATGTTGTTGATGATAATTACATATAAACATAGTACACATCTGACAAGGGCGAGAGACAATCAACATGTCTATTGGACAATGTATAAAATATTAATTCTAGATTATAATTAAGTGTTAAGGAATAAATCTGGATAAATATATTTTTTCCATTTGCGTTTCATTTTATTTTATTATTTCCTTTTCTGTTTCCTTTTTTTATTAATTTGACATTATAATCATTAATTCCAATTTAATGTGATAGTTGTACCATGCTAATGCTTCCTGTGCCTTGCTCAGTAGGATAAGTTGTAAGTCATACAATTATGTACTGCAATGCCATGTGATATGTATGTAGCTTTCATACTTTAATAAACATTTAAAAATACTGACTATTTAATTCATTATTAAAATGTCATCATTGTTTTTCCTATCGACTAATTCCAGATTCACTTTAGCACAACTTTTTGTTTCATCCACTCATTTTTATAAACATCTTTAGTCAATAGTGAGCTGAGGAACATATGCGTCAGTACAGCTGTGAGGCCCCATATTCTATATCTATCTACAATAAACACTGGCAGTACATAGCCATTTCTGAACTGAGTGTAGAATTGATTGTTTTTATCACATAAAGATTCCACGGGTAATGTAAAGGCCTCTGCAACCTCATCCTCGTTTATGTTCAAATCGTTTTCCTGAAGATCTCGAACGGTGCCGACGACAGGGGTGACCATGATCGCGTTGTTGCGGCCGGGCACGGCGCGACCCTGGCCCCACAGCTCTATCTTCGCCGGTGACAGCCCTATCTCCTCCTGGGTCTCTCGGAGCGCGGTCTGTATTGGGGACTCGTCGTTATCCCTTTTCCCGCCGGGGAACGAGACCTGTCCGCTGTGGCTCCGGAGATTGTCCGCCCGCACGGTGTACAGCAGCGACGGCGTGCCCGCGACGCTGCAGATCGGTATCAGAACGGCCGCTGCGGCCGACGGCTCCTTTTCCCGTTTTAGAGGCAAAGGAAATCTCATCATGTTCGCCATGCATCGCTCACGAGATGCTGCCGAGAATAAGGTCTGTATAGCAAAAGCCGCCTTACCTGGCATGATCTATATTTTTTGTTTCATTAAATCCACATAAATAAATAAATTTATTGAGTAATTTGTTTAGGGTCTAAAGTTCACTTAAATTTATCCGTATGCGCGTCCAAATGCTACTGATAAGATAAGATAACAAAGCTGTCAGTTTGACAGCGATCAGCTGACAACGACCCACAGACTATAAATTGTATTTTTTAATAAATCTATTGATTTTCAGCGTGAAATACCAACGCTTAAATAGTTAGGCAAATATTAAGTTAATAATGTTTAAGATGATATTTTGTGACAGTTGTCAATGTTGTCATTTTGTCTGGTAAACTTCCGCGAAACTTGTGATAATTTTGGTTTTCGACTTTGGACTGCCTTTGTTGTTATAATGACATTGAAATAATATAAAATATGTGTTTAACTAGTAATGTTTAAGTCGCTAATCATGTCTCTTTCACCTCAAACTCTACTTTCGATTGCCTCTCGTCAACGCTGCATAGCGAAGTTAAAAGAACTGCCTTCACTGGTTACCAGTTCTCATGTAGACGATCAGTGCGCGTCGGTGCTTGTGCCCTTGTGTGTGCACGACGGGCAATTATGCCTCTTATACACCCTTAGATCCTCTACATTGAAGAATCATAGTGGACAAGTCTCCTTTCCGGGAGGGATGGCGGATCCAGACGAAACTATCATTGAAACGGCTTTACGGGAAACTGAGGAAGAGATCGGTGTTCCGCGTAGCAGCGTGGACATTTGGAGCTCAATGCCTAAAGTGCAAGGTCGGAATAAAGGCATTGTTATTAATCCTATAGTAGGCGAAATAACCAATTTTGACATAGACAAGTTACAGAGAAATCCGGATGAAGTGGAGGAGATTTTCTTAGTCCCAATGCATGCGTTTTGTGATACAAATAACCAAGCTCATTGGGAGTATCAGGGAATGCAGCTGCCTCTGTTTCTCTATGGGCGGCACAAGATCTGGGGTATCACAGGAGCCATAACACACATGTTTCTAAATTGTATTTTGCCTGAGAGTGAATTCAAATATGGTTTTACTAGGAAAAAGTTTGAGTTCAATGAATTAATGCCTTCAAAAATATAATTTACTGTAGCAGGTGTTAGTTGCAATCATTTATTATTATCCTATTTTAGACAGGTCTAAAACAGTTCACTTAGCACAGGTTTACATGGCATTACATATTTTGTGTTTGTAGTTGGTGTTTGGTTCCTTTTGTCGCATATGGTCCCGTTGGCAACTCGTCCCGTTGGCAATTCGCCCCCTTGGCAATTCGTCCCATTCGCAACCCGTCTCGTTCCCGATTCGTCCCGTAAACGCAACTCGTCCCGTTCACGACTGGTCCCGTTTGCAAGTCGTCCCATTTGCAACTCGTCCCATTCGTGATTCGTCCCGCAAAGGCAACTCGTCCCGTTCGCAACTCGTTCGTTCGCAATTCGTCCCGAAAACGCACCTCGCCCCGTTCGCGAGTCATCCCCATACCGATGTCTAGCAGTAAGAACTACATCGAAATCGGGCTATTAATTTTGTCAAGAAATATTTTGTTGTGTTTGTTGATTCATTTACAACCTTTACCGTACCTTTACATATCAAATACTTATGTGTTGTAATATCAAGGAAAAAATTGTTTTATAGTAATAGTATTATTTTATTATTGTAATGGTAATTCGTAGTAGTGTATTAGTTGTAAACATTTACTTTGTAACTTAGAATATAATTTGTGCACGTTTTTATCTATTCCTCTGATTGTATGATTTGTTAACTAAGTATTTAGGCAATTACATGAACTCCTTCAAAGCCTGAGATACAGGAATTTCCTAGTTCAGGCTCAAGTATTATGTATGCACCATGTAGATGTAAGACTTTTAATGCAAATTGTTATTATTATGTTTTATTAATAAAGATTATTATTATTATTATTATTATTATTACCTTAGTTTACTGGCCACTTCAATGTGAAGAGGTGAATAAATGGGATATTGCATACGACTCGCGAACGGGGCGAGGTGCGTTTGCGGGACGAATTGCGAATGGGACGAGTTGCGAACGGGACTAACCGCGAACGGGACGAGTTGCCTTTGCGGGACGAATCACGAATGGGACGAGTTGCAAATGGGACGGCTTGCAAACGGGACCAGTCGCGAACGGGACAAGTTGCGTTTACGGGACGAATCGAGAACGGGACGGGTTGCGAACGGGACGAATTGCCAAGGGGACGAATTGCCAACGGGACGTGTTGCCAACGGCACCATATGCGACAAAAGGATTTGTTTTTTGAATTATAAATCTGCATAATATTTGATTAGGTTACTTTGAAAACTACAGTATTTTTACAAGCATAGGTAATATTCTTCAGAGTTTTATACATCACTCTTTGGTTTTTAGTTTATTATGGGATAGTTAGGGTTTCCTATAGCGCAGAGGGTGAGTTGCAAACGGGTGCCTGGTCCCAGAGGGCGCCGGGCACCACACCCAGGTGCAACGTTGGCTAGAGATGCCTCCGTGTGCACCATTAGAAATTGGCATTGAATGTAATATAGTGGTGGGGCCATATTGGTAGCTATTAATGCAACACATATCTACAATGTGGCATGGGTTATGGGTTTCTCCTATTTATTTGTTTTTAACACATTCACTCAGAATTGGAAAGACAAATATAATTTAATTTGCTCAACTTTTAGTATTCTTTTTAAACAGGTCTCTATTTATTGCTTTAGGATTAATCACATGATCTTTGATATTATGTTACTAATAATACTAATATAGGTTATCATCATCATCATCATCATCATAATCATCATCATCATCATCATCATCATCATCATATCAGCCGAAAGACGTCCACTGCTGGGCATTGGCCTCCCCCAAAGAGTGCCAAAGTGGCCGGTCCTGCGCCACCCGCATCCAGTGGACTCCAGCAACCTTTACCAGGTCATCAGTCCACCTTGTTAGGTTATAGGTTATAGGTACAATATATTTAAACTCTAATGGCATGGCCAGGCATGTAATGCATATTTTTATACAAATAAATACTATTAAAAGTATTAAAACACTACTCCTGTTTTCCTTACATTCTATACTCTTTTAACTATTTATTACGAAAACAGAAAACAATTGAAAGAAGTCTTCATATCGATCTTAAAATCGCTTACAACTAGACATCCATAATGGTCATTAAGTTCATAATGAAAGAAGATCAATTATAACATATGCCATTCAAATACCGATTGTATTTTCGTAGATATAAGGTTCAAATTGTAGTAACAGTGGATGATACGCGTGTAGTCTACATGCATATAATCTGATAATGTAAGCGCTACGGTGTAACACACTTAAATACAATCAATACAAAGATTGCTAAACTCATTCATTACCCTTCCGTTGTCTGGTAAAACGCGGTATTGTGGATTGTACTGTTATAGCATTATGAACTTTTTAGCATTTTCAATACAGTCGCTATTTGAAAGCATTTTTCTTTAGCGATAGTACATAATTATGAAACAACAATGTTAACCCGTCAGATAAAGTAAATTACATTGTTCAATCCCTTGCAATCATAGCACACTTCGCGCACTATAGCTCCAAAAATGGCCAAAATGATTAGTTCGAAAGGAAAACAACTATTTTCATCGGACCTCTCATTCACACAGGTACCGTCTCGTCTCATAAGGCAAAAAACTACATTGACGTGTGTGCGTTGGCGATCGTCAAGAAATAATACCAGGAGTTTGGTTATGGTTGTACGAAATTGCGGAGCTTCATCACATTGGCTGGCAACAAACCCCACAAATACAGCTGCCTAGTATCACTAACACGTTATAAACCATTCAGCATTGGTCGCATTTCGCTGGAAGGTGGTGCGGTGCAGTGTGAAGCACCGTGCGGAATTTATATACAAACTGTGGCATACAACGTTGCGAGCCGTCGCTCCGCGCACCGCAGCGGGAGTCAGTGGCACACTGATGCGTCTTAAGAGTCCGCGGTAAGCTCGGCCGAATTTCACCTTCCCATGCAAACGTAGTTACGCTCTCATTTTAAAACTACGTGTTGGATTGTGACGATTCTTTTCATACACAATGACATGATATATCTATGTCTGTAATTAGTTTATATAGTTTCAGTTTATAAAACAAACGGAATACAGCAAAAACCAGTTTTGTATGAAAAACTTAAATTCGCTGTATTTTTTTACTATGTTATCTGAAGCTACATAAACTAATTACAGACATAGATATACCTCATGTCATTGTACATGCAAAGTTTGGTTACACTCCAGCACGTAGTATTAAAATGAGAGCGTAATAAACTACGTTTGTACGGAGAATCGAGCTTACCTACTGCGGACTCTTAAGTGGGTATTTTTAGTGTATCGGCGCAGGCGGCGGCAGCTCCCTACAGTCCATCTTCTCAATCATCTGTAGCCCGCGCCTCCTTATGTAGTCGAGCCGGCATTCGTACACGCAGACGTTGTAGTAACGCCGGCGATCGGAGCCGCAGACGGGGTCGTATTGCGATGTACAGACGCAGTCCTTCTCGGCGAAGCCTGTCCATTGCGCGAGGCACGCGTGTAGGGACAGCAGGCAGAGTACTGGAAAATACATGGTGAAATAAAGCAAGAGCCTTTTATGCGACAACGGTGGCGAACAAAGCTAACTCTGGAATGAACTGTCGCCTGCGGTATTTCCGGACCGTTATAACCTTCAAGCCTTCAAGAAAAGAGCGTACTCCCATCTTAAAGGCCGGCAACGCACCTACAACTCTTCTGGTGTTGTAAGTGTCCATGGGCGTCGATTATCGCTTACCATCAGGTGATTCGACTGCTCGTTTGCCTCCTATATCATAAAAAAAAAAAAAAAACAGTCTGCCTGATGGCAAGCAGGCACCATAGCACAAGGACGCTAGCGACTCCAAAAGAATCACAAGCACGATGCCGACCCTTTATTGATTTGAAGATTAATTGTGTTGATAGCTAGAGACGAATGCCCCTCACAGAGGCGTCTTTGCGTTTGGTGCAGGGTGTGCGTTACACACGGGCGCAGCGGTCCTAGCGGTACTTTGTTAACCATTCCATTTTGACCGCGCGCTTACTAGGGTGCGCTAGAGTAGGTACCTAATGTTAGCACACGGGCGCTACATGGGCTAGAGACGCCTCTGGCCCCTCACTGCATCCTCGGGTGATGACGTAGTAAGTTACATTTTGATTCTTTAGAGGTGTCCATTGCAGTCTTCTCTTGATGAGTGAATCGTGCTAGTTAGGTAGATTACAATATATGTAGTTATATAATAGGTACCTACCTAAGCAGCCAGCACCTCATAACCCTCCTCGCACCGGCCCGATCTTTCCACATAAATATGAGCCCCAGCCTTCCCGAAATGCCGCTGCGCGCACTCAAACTCGCATATATTGTTGTAGGTAAAGTACGTGGCTCCGTTGGAGGCGCAAACGGGCATGTAGATTCTTGCGCAAGGGCACGAGGGGGGTGAGCGCCAGTCTTGCGCAGTTACCGACACCGTGAGAAGCGAGAACACTGTGGAAGCAAACAAATGATACAGATAAAGTAGGTACTTACGTGTGGTTAACAACTTTTATCTTTGACAGAGAGTTGAAAAGGTTAAAAGTCTTAAAATATTCAGTGTCAACGGTTTTGTAACGCTACGAGACGGGTTGTAGAGGAAAGCGTCTAGGATTAGGTTGAGCGCCCACCTAGCGGGTTTGTGACGATGAAAGTGTTGTTTCCGCATGCCGGAAGGTGAGCCGCGAACGATTAAATTAAACTACCTATTATAAAAAAGAGCGGTACCGCATGCGTACCACTACGCATGCAGTACCGAATTTGTACCGCCTCGCTTCCGCGCGTCTTCGCGCGCTAATCGGGAAGCCGTCATTTAAATTAAATGTAGTTTAAAATAGCCTTATTGACTGACTTGACTAACAGGTAACAGCTTAGGGCGAGTTGCACAAAAATGGCGCGGGCAGCTCTCATTCCATAGAAACTTGTAATTTTTTCCATACATTCAGATTTTAACGAACACCGCTTAATTACGATTACGACGGTTTGGTGCAACTCGCCCTTAGTTACAGGTACCGCACCGAGCCGGCAACGACAAATTCGGAAGTGACGCTACCCGTTGAGTGATTTGGTTGGGCACGGAAATATGGTCCTTCGAACCGGATTTAAAGCCCAAATTGTTCGAGTCATGTGTCCCGTCGTGGCAGTAGTACATGTACCTAATGAATTTAAAAGGAAAACTATCACGGCTAAGTAGGCATAACTAGTTACCGAGTAATAGTCGACCAACTTAAAATATACTTAGTGAGGCCAATTTTCGTACAAATTCGGCCGATACAACCATTTAGTTGGCGCGCGTGTCGAAGTAACAAAGAAAGACGGGCAACTACGGAACCCCACACTGCGGGTGGCCCGACACGCACTTCGCCGATTTTCTCGTCATTAGTGATATAAATTGGCAAGATACCTGACGTATAATATGAGTGTACATGTACACATATAAGTGGAGAGAAGCTGAGAATGACCTAGCACATAATAAAATACGAATAAAAGGCAACCGTTTAAGCGAAAATCCAAATCAAAAGCACACTGTATAACAAGCACTCAGTACTTAACAAAGTATTCCTTTGTACTTACCCAACAGTAGCTTCATTTTAACGCAAGAACCGCTTCTGATCTACCACACACCTGTATTACCTTTATACTTATCGGTTTATAAACCAAACGCAGCGAAGGAGGTCTGTATATTATCGATTTATACTCAAAACGGCGATGTGCCTAATTGATAAAACAGCGATGTTCTGAATCGAATGGTTGCGTCTTCCGTTACGATACGCATATAATTAGTATTGTTTTTGTAGCTTACGTATCGCGCGTGGCTGCGTCTGTACGCCAACGACTAAGTGCAAGGGGAGGGGGTTCATAGAGGGGGGATACAGGTGGAGGTAAATGGGAATAACCTATTTAGTTGGCGGTCGTGTAGAGTTAATTTCGCGCGACACGACGTGCGCTGGTCTGGCGCTATATTATATAATGGACATCCATTGTACCTGACTAGCATCAAGATCAAAATTTCCCAAAATGTAGATTTCTACCTAAACGAAATACTTGTCTATGTTCGTTGAGACTTGTTGTTGTGACCGATCGAAACGATTACTTAAGTAGAATATGAGTGACTGAGGTAGTTCCGACCAATCAACAGGCTAATAGGATCTGAAAATATTGAGTCTTTACTTGTATTAATGCCCTTTATTGTCAACTTTAGGGCCGATTAGGTACTAACATTTTTATATATAAAAGATGTACGAACTGACATATCCTTCGTACACAGTCTAAAATCTAAACTGATAGATAAATGTTACTATACCTACCATAGCTGAATTTATGGAAGATACATGTTTATAATGTGTTTGCCGTCATATTTTTTATAAATATCAATAGGTACCTATCGATATTAGTTAGTTAAAAATTAACTATATGTACCTATAGTATAAGTTACCTGATTGTTGGTACAGCCTTCCAGGGTCCACAGTCCACGTATCTGTTTTAAAGTACTTGGTTGCAAATCTTAAATTTCTTAATTCTTGTCTTGACTCACGGGAATGGCAAACCAATATTGGTTTGCACACATAAGTATTGATTCAATGTCCATGTTTCCATAGTGGACCAACTGACCTCTCATACTATGAAGTGCAATTAACAAATACACTTATTTAAACTTGCTTGCAAATAAAATAACAAACGCTGTGCTTGCATGCTTGTTCAGAACAAGTTTGACTGGAATAATGCAGATATGTTTAGCTGGGAAGGTAATGCATTAAGTGAATACACTTATTTTTATACTACGACGTCGGCAAACAAGCACACGGTCTGCCTGCTGGGAAGCAGTCACCGTAGCCTACGGGCACTCGCGATTCCAGACCCCGTAGCATGGACGGCCTTATCACACGATAAGTAACAAGATAGAGCGTCCGTCTGGCTGACACCGTTCAATAGAACAAGACGGACGCTCTATCTTGTCACTTATCGCGTGATAAGACCGACCATGATACGGGGTCAGAAGATTCACAAGCGCGTGGCCCCTTTATTGATTTGAGGATTCGCTGTGTTGATAGCTAGTGACGAACGCGGGTCCCTCACTCTGGCGACTACTCACCACAGCACGACATACCTACCCTACAGAGCAAGTGGCGTTATTATAGTGGCGGTCTTCTGTAGGGTGGGAGGTACTTCGCATGTTGAGCTGCTCCAAATGTGAGTGAGATGAAATTCCGTTGTGCACTATATGGACATGTAGATTGCACGTGTATGGCTTTTGTTAAATGGTTACACCATAGTGGTTGTAGTAATTTTACGGTTTCGCAAAATATTAATTCATAATTAATTCATTCTTTGTTTTTAACCCCCGACGCAAAGAGAGAGGTGTTATAAGTTTAACGTGTCTGTGTATCTGTGTATCTGTCTGTGGTATCGTAGCTCCCAAACGGATGGACCGATTTGAATGCGGATTTTTTTTACTCGAAAGCTGATGTGATCCTAAATGTTCTTAGCTATGTTTTATGAAAATCTGTTTAGCCGTTTTTGAGATATTGGACTTTGAAATGAAAATGTCGGGGGATTTTCAACTTTTCTAAGTTGTAAGTACTTATGTTGTTTGCATTAATTTATAATAGCCTTCTTTTTCTCCTTCACATTTTTATTCTAAGTTAATATTTAGGCACAGATTATATAATTTAGGTACGAAACGAATCCTACAAACCATATAGTCATACGTCCTAGCGGTCCTAGAACAAAGTCGTGTCAGAAATGTATGCGTAATAGGTAAGGTAAATATAAATGCTGGTGACTTGACTGTCACTTAGGGACATATGGAGTAATTGAGTATTGTGAGTCATCCTTTAAGAAACTACATAATAGCCGCTGATCCAAAAACAGCAACGCACCGTGTAAATACAAGTTAAATGTCCCTTTTCAGTGTCGGGTCCGATGTCGTGTCGCATAATTGACGTGTTTCCCTGCGTGCCGAGCGACTGATGGGTTTTCACACCTTTTTCAGTGTTTCAGGTCATGGAGAGAATGTAATCGTTTGTATCCTGTCCATAGAGTTAAGGAAACTGAAGCCTAGAGTTTGGTTACCAATCAAGTAATCAGCGAGTCATGAATACCTTATCCTCCCAATCCCACCATACAATACAAAATGGCAGTGAACTTTCTATCATCGCGTATTCGGAAACAGACTTTAATTTCGTTTGTTTCAATAAAAGATCGAAACAAAACAAATGCAAGTCTATTTCAATCTAAATTCCTTTGACAGAATAAGTTCTTCCAGGGGGTTAAACAATCACGTAACGTTTCGATCGAGCGTTAAGACGAATAAACTACTTATCATATTTTCCCAAAAATTTACATTTAGATGAACCTCACCTGATGCGCGTACAGTGCGTTATGTAATTGACCAACAGGAGGCTTGACGAAGGACCTCCAGGTTAGGTCTGCAGGTTACTTGGTTAGGTCTGCCTCGTTTCTTAGGCAGACCTAACCAAGTAACCTGCAGACCTAACCTCCTCCAGGTCCTTCGTCAACAACGACCATAAGGAATCGCAAATTGATGTCTCGTCTCGACGACCCAGAATAGGTACCTGCTGGCGAAGAATGACGAGAAGACCAAATGAAGTAGGTGGCTGTCACACTGCCGCCGCGTCTCGTTGCGAGCCGCGGAGCTCGTTGTTTGCAAGTACCTCAGTTTGTATATAAATTCCGCGTGGTACGACACACTGCACCGCACCTCCGTCCGGAGATGCGGCGCAGTGTGACATCCGCCCACATCCGCCATAGGCAAAGGCTGCCGACATCTGCGAGTCATATAGGCACTGAAAACTGAAAAGGGTGATCTGTTTCCGGAAATTAGGAACACTGGGCTTCTATCATAATTGCATGTGCTCAGGGCTGTTATTCGCTAAGCGTTAAAGCGGCTCACCCCGCCGGTCGCCCGTCACGAAACTAGACCTACGCTTGGTTACTACGCATCGCGGTGTCAAGATATATTTGTGGGTGAGCGTTGAGGTGAGCTTAAAACAAGTTACAGAATAGGGGGGCTGTTATTCCTCGAACGTCCTTAGCATCAGGGAGCAGGAAAACACAAGAACACCTACCTATCCTACAAATAAGGAATTAATTAGCTAATTATTTAACCGCACTGTAGCTACCTAATATGACACTATTAGTCCTCTTTCAATAACTTTGCCTCGAATCGGTATCAACAACAGCTCAAATATTTTGAATTCGACTGTACTAGGCTTTGTTTTCATTGGGTCGACGATCGAAATCGACAGCGCCAAATAAAAGCATGGCTCTGCCGTCTAATTCGGCTGTCAACCCAATGTAATTATAATATAACCCATTAGGAACGCATATAACCTAATTCTTAAGTGCGATGTGTTGAGACACTTTTAATTCTAGTCTCTCAAGTAGACCGTTCATGTTTGCCACCGTTATTACAAAAAGAATATTGCATTGATATTTCCTCCGTCTCCAGCATTGACCCGATATACAATATCACGATTGCGTAACTTACATTCAAGGGCCACAATAAACTGTTGTATCGACAAGGATATAAACAAACATTAAAATCAATGAGTAAATAAAACGTTGAGAAACCTAATATCAGTAAGTAAACAGTATGTTAGCTTTGCGTGGAAATTCATAAGCACTGAACTGTTAGTCACAACACAACTGGTCACATCACCACAACTCAGACGAACCAGCGTAAGCCAGACCTCTTTTTTCGTGGAGAAATCTGCGAACTAGGTTATTATCTAGCCATCGGGGCAGGGCTGGGTTATGGTGTATTTCGATCCAAAATTCCATGGCTCTCATGCGGAGGACTCCAAGATCTCTTACCTACCGCACTGTAGCCCCACTCGCGCCTCGCTTAGTCTTGTCCTAGAGTGAACAAGGTGTTCGTCGCCTTGTTATTACGAACCTACGCGTTACCTTACCTATTACGAATGTAATCTTTTTCCATTCGTTTCGGACGACCTTTAACAATTTATCTGATGCTGTTAAGTACTTCACTTGTATAGTTTCCTCGGCTGGTTATCTCTTTAAAATAACCATTAAGCATTATGAAGTCTCTCTCGTGACGTCGTCTTGAAGTAAATAATCAGGAAATCGTATCGGTAAATATTGTGACAGCGGACAGTTCTGTATAATATTACTCATAGCTAGTCTTCATAAATCGCCTGCGATATTGATTATAGGTAGCTCGTAGCAATGTCATATGTATAGTCAGCGTCATATAGTTAGTAGTAGTATAGTTAGTAGCAGCCCAGAGTAGCCAAATATTTCGAAACACACCCTTAGGGAGCGACCACACCGGTGCTTAACGCTGCGTATACGCGTTGACGTGTCGTATGCGTCACGTATTCTTCATACATTTTGCTGCGTTTTACGGTGCGTTAGCGTATTTTGAGCAGCGGTGTGGTCGCACCTTTATTCTTACAGTAATAAAGACGTGTACCGAAATATTTGGCTACCTTGGCTGCTACAAGTATATGACGCTGACTGTATCTTGTCACTTTCACCCGTTTGACAACTTAGCATCCATCAGTACTAATATTATAAACTAGCTTCCGCCCGCGACTTCGTCCGCGTGGACCCGGGATAAAAACTACACTATATTTTAATCCAGGCTATAAACTATCTTCGTGCTAAATTTCATTCAAATCGGTTCAGCCGTTTAAGCGTGATTGAGTAACAAATATCCAAACATCTAAACTTTCGCATTTATAATAGGATACGAATTGGAATTGGAATTGGATTGGAATTGGACCTTGGACAGTAGATATGCTTTTTGAATGACCTTTTTGAAGCCACTTCACCCGTCACCCGTTTTACAACTTCGCATCCATCAGTACTAATATTATAAATACGAATTGGAATTGGATTGGAATTGGACCTTGGACAGTAGAGATGCTTTTTGAATTACCTTTTTGAAGCCACCTCGGCCAACTCAAGTGTAATCTCAAGTAGATATACAAAGGTGTTCAGCCCCTTGTAAGGGCGACCGTCGTACTAACAAGCTACGTTTAGACTGAGTGAGACCCCTAGAGCGTTACCTACAACAAGCAAATAAAAGTCGAATGCTGAACGCGATCCCGCGGCGTTCCTCTACAAGGCGCTAGTTGGGGTTTTGTTTTAGAGGGTAGTTCAAGGTTTATACGGCGGTTAGTCCGGTCACAGTATAGAAGAATAATACAGTAGGTAATCTGAGGCCGTTTAGGAGCGTTCGTTACCTACTTTCGCTCGATGCGCAGGGCTGTGTCAAGTTTGTGGCTTGGCATACCTATAATACTAATTTTGCTTTTAAGTTATCAAAGTGTTTCTGTTACAGTTTAATAGACAATATTGTATACACAAAGTAATAATATTATAGATAGTTAGGTATGTGTTTTTAGTTTCCCACTTCATCGAATATTTTAATACCACTATACTATGCCTAAAATATTTCCTAGTAAGTATAATAGTTGTTAAACTGCACTAGGTTGGTAGGTGCTTAGTTACAAGCCTATTCGGCTCCTTTTGATATCGTGGCACCAGTGCCACGATATCAAAAGGAGCGAGGAGCGAGGAGCGAGCCAGCTTCTCGCTGTCTTCATACCTGCGGTTTCCTTTGACGTAGCGAGTGAGAACGAGCGAACACCGCAACGGCGCGGCCCCGATTGAAGCATTCTCCATCATTCCCGAAGGCTATGTGTGTGTGCGTACCGAACACGCCCGCATGTGTGCAGCCGTGCGATGTACCTTTGTTCCAAGTTTATCTACTGTTCCTATACTGTGGTCCGGTCCTGGCCGGGCGGCGGTCCCCCGAACGGGTGAGATGCGTAAACGCATTTCCACAACGTTAAAAAAAATTTGGTAATATTTATATCAACTATTTCGTGACTTTTTCCAAATATTGACAAGATTGCCACCAGCATGTATTAGGTACGATTGTACTCTTAATTATCTCTGCGCAAATTTCAGTTTTCCAGTCAATAAACTTACTTACGCAATACCATGCGGGTTGCCCGCTTAGGTACTTATTTAGAAGTTCTAGAACTGTGACGTTCATGTCATGAACGATCGTTGACCTATTACTGTAACTGATAATATGTAGGTACTGATTGGGTGGGCATTTACATAATATTAAAGTAAATATGCAACTTTCATACAGAAAGAGAGAAGGATATAGGTAGGATAAGTATTCATTTTATTACGTTACTTACATATTGCTATAAAATAAAAAAATACCACCCGCAACGCGATAATCCCAGTTCTGGCCAGAAAAATTAGCCAGGTAAAAATGGTTGAATTGTTTTTTTTTTAATTAATCTTATGTCGTCGGTATAGCTGGCTGTAAGTCAGACCGGAGAAGTATGGCATTACGCTACCGCCAACTTCTTTTTTCATCGACTATCGGAAAATACAAGATTTTTTGTATAACAAATCGTTCGTCTTTCGTAATTTATCCGACACGTTCGATTAACGCCCACGCGATTGGGCCGCCGGTACCAGCGCTGTGACCATAATTTTCCTTTTCGTCATTACGTAATTAGACCCCTAAAGGGTCGCCATACTTGGTACAGTACCTAAATGACCGGAAAAATAGTATCAGTCATGGTCTATTAGCAGTCCCTGAGGTCAGGTCCCTATATTGTACGGCCGATTAATCCGCTTTTACATATTTTTGTCTCTCTCTTTATCCATGGTTTAAAAATTAGAGATACAGTTGAAGCCGATTATTTTCTAGGCATTATAGGTATTACCGTGTAGGCTCGGACAAGAATAGGTCTACGGTCTCCCCCGCCTGCCGTAGAAGGCGACTAAAGGGGGTCATCGGGGTCGCAGTGAAGGCGAACCCCAGGGAAGGCGACAACATCTCTTTGCCCTAGGACGAGCCAAATGTGGCGAGGCGCAAGGGGGTTCCAGTGCGTTCAGCGTGAGATGCATGCATGAGAGCGCAGATGCAGGGCACCGTTTAGTTTTTAGTGGATAGAAAGCTCCAAGAAAAAAAAAAGGCATAGGTATAGGTCCCCCCTGAGGACATCCCCTAGTGATTACTATTTAAATGCAAACCTTCCTACGCAAGTAACACTAAACAGCGAGATGTCATTGTCAACAGACTCTTATGTTTATATTTCCGCATAAACTCGACAGCTTCAAAGAAGGGGACGCAAATAGTTTGAACGGCAATTTACTTGTAATTCGCTGTTTTGTCAATATGGTTTTCCTGTTGGGAGTAAAACTGTACTTCTCAAGACATTATTTAAGGACAGCTGTATTCAATACAATCAGATAAGTATGTTAGTTATCATCTTGTATTATACTTATGCTTAAGAAAATATATATTTCTCCATCAGAAATTCAGTAGTGTACGTACAATTATTTGCACTTTGAAACGAACCAAAACTCGACAATATTTTACATAGCGCAAAGGCCCGCTTACCGGCTATGGTGAAACATCATCATTATCATCATCATCATCATATCAGCCGAAAGACGCCCACTGCTGGACATAGGCCTCCCCCAAAGAGTGCCAAAGTGACCGGTCCTGCGCCACCCGCATCCAGCGGACTCGCGCGACCTTTACCAGGTCATCAGTCCACCTTAGGGCCTACCTACGCCGCGCCTTCCGGTACGTGGTCGCCACTCGAGAACCTTTCCGCCCCAACGGCCATCGGTTCTACGTGCTATGTGCCCCGCCCACTGCCACTTAAGTTGAGCGATTCGGAAGGCTATATCGGTTACCTTGGTTCTGCTGCGGATAGCCTCATTTCTGATGCGATCACGCAGAAACTCCCAACATAGCCGCAGATAGCAGAAGGCTCAAAGTCACCCAAAGGGCTATGGAGAGCCATAGCCCTTTGGGTGACTTTGAGCCTTCTTATGAGGCCCATAGTAAGCAACCACGTTTCAGTGCCATATGTCATCACTGGCAACACACACTGGTCAAAGACTCTCGTCTTGAGACACTGCGGAATATTGGACGAAAAGATGGTGAAACATAAAGACCTCCAATTGATATTACCATAGGCAGCGTCGCGCCGTGTCATACCAACTGAATCCATATCCATACTAAATTACTAATATATTATAAATGCAACAGTGTGTCTGTCTGTCTGTTCCCTCTTCACGCTTAAACCGCTGAACCGAATTAGATGAAATTTGGTATAGCCTCCTACCGCGTAGAAAATTTTGTACAAATGTCATTTACTTTAAACTTTTACTGAATGTCAAAAATAATGCCATAACACAAAAGCCTACTCTGGGTCTCAGGATAGTTTTATCCCGGAAATAATTCCCTAAGAGGGTGAAATAAGGGGTGAAAGTTTGTATGGAGCTACGATATAAACGAGTTCCACGCAGACGAAGCCGCGGGTAAAAGCAAAGTGTTTAGTGTTTGTGTTTTTTTTGTGTGTGTGTTTTCGCGAGTTCGCGAGATCTCGGTTTGATCTGAAATCTCGCGACATTGCGTTCGCTAGTAGGTACCCTAAGGCACTGGTCCCACCGCCGGCTAGTAAGCTAGAAAAGTTGGGTGAGTAACGGTTCATTGCGTGCTGACCAGGCACAGTGTGATCAAGCGACCTTTACAGATCCGCAATGTAATGCTACTCGCCCAACTTTTCTAGCTTACTGGCCGGCGGTGGGACCAGTGCCTAATAGTAGCGACTAATACTATGCTATTTTAAATTCAAGTCAATCTGCAGTCATTATTTATAATAGTTACCTACATACGAGTATAATGAATTGGCATACGAATGACAAATGATCAGTGATCACACATTTGACATTATACCTATCGATCGTAAAATGGCTTTAACGGATAATTGTTCGATTTCTGAAATTACCATGTAAATTAGGTTTCTGATCATCAATCTAATGGGTTATGTAACAATTAGGGTTATGTTCCAATATGGACTAACAGTGTGTTGTGGGCGATGGGCTAGCAACCTATCACTGCAATATCACATTTTGTCAATCTTTTATACCCACATTTATGCTAAAAGTGGCGCTGGAACATACGTTTCATGCGCTCTAGCCTACCGATTTTGAAAATATAGGCGTGAATGTACCTAGTCTAGCCATAAGTTCTGTTACAAATGAAATGAAACATATTTTTAAAAGGATGTAATTAATTTACCATAAGTAAATGTTTATTTATAGGTAAGTTAATAAGGTTTCTAAACAATATATTTTTTATTCAAAATGCCCGCCTTTAGCTTTAATACACGCCCTCAAACGATCCGGCCACACGTCTATAGATTCACGCACTGTATCCATTGGGAAATTTGCCACTGCTACCTTATAGTCCAGGGGATTTAAGTCGGGACTGGAAGAGGGCCAATCATCTGCCTTGATGAAGTCCGGAACATTCCTTTGCAGCCAAATCTGGGTGGTGCGAGCTTTATGACCCGGGGCTGAGTCCTGCTGAAAGGTCCAGTGTACATTTTTGAACATTGTGTCGTTTAGTGGTTTAACTACTGTTTCTAAAATCGTGTTCTGATACACTAGCTGAAATTTTCACTCCTTTTTCGCAAAAATGGATCTCAGAGACGCCTTGATACGACACACCCCACCAAACCATGACGTAAGCGGGATGATGACCTCGCTGAATCCTTCCAACTATCTCTTTAGCTTCTCGAGAGTTGTGTGCGTACACTTTATCATTTTGTTTGTTGTAGTGCTGCTCGATAGTAAAAATTTTTTCATCCGTGAAAAGAATATTTTTATATTTCCCATGTGCGTATCGAGATAAAAGGCTTTTTGATCTTTCAACTCTCTTGTCCTTTAGTGACTGATTTAACATATGTCCTGTATATCGTCGGTAAGCTGCAAGACTCAAGTCATCTTTGATTATACGCGAAAGTGTCCTAGGTGGTATTTTCATTTCCTTAGAAAGGATCTTCTGTTTTCTTATGGGATTTCGGCGAATTCTGGCCCTTACAGCATTAACGGCTTGTTTTGTTCTAACAGTACGTGGTCGGCCAGATCTTTTACTGTCATCGACAGAGGACGTTTTGGTGTATCTTTGAATGGTACGATACACAAACATTCGACTGATCTCTAACTTTTTTAGTGTCTCAAAAATGTGGGACGGCTCCATTCCTACCTTATGCAGAGCAATCACAGCAATTCTATTTTCTTTGACACCCCACTCCATTATTAATTTACTTATTTTAATATTATATTGTATATAAATGGTGGCAAAAACATCCAAGTACTTACGTCAAAACACAACATTCGAAATTCGAATTATTATTTTTCTTAAAATCATTGTTAACTGCCAGTAACAGAACTTATGGCTAGACTAGGTATGTATGTATGTATGTATGGACTGATAAAAGGTTTTGTTTGCGAAGTAACGCAAATATTGTATGACATGTTACAACGCATCGCGGTGTCAAGATATATTTGTGGGTGAGCGTGGAGGTGAGCTTAAACCAAGTTACAGAACACGGAATAAAGAATCCATTGGAAGTGGTGAGTGGGCGTTCCCGTGTCGCCGAACATGAGCAATAATAAGCATACTTCTAGCAAAATTATTGCCAGTCACTTAGCGACCGCACGCAGCGTATGACATGTAGAGGTGTGTAACTCAGGAGTGAGAGATTCAAATGAACTGCATCTTTTTGTTTATGTCACTCGCTCACTCGTTCACTGAAGGATGAAACAACTCACTAACTCACTATGTCAGTTCAGTATGCGTCCTTCCCCCGCTCTACCGCTCTCAACTCAACCGAGCAACTGATGTACGAGTGGGTTGCGCTCTTCGCACTTACGAGTCGAAGCTTTATAGCTTCGACTCGTAAGTGCGTGACGCGTGAGTGTGAGATAGGTTTATACCTATCTCACACTCACGCGTGCACGCTTACGTTACTGATAGAAAAACATGTCAATGTGTGAGTCACTCATTTATACTTGTGTGTGGGAGTGATTTAGAGCTGTTAGGAGTCCACAGATCAACTGAGCGAGAGCTGTTCGGAGTCTATAGATGAACTGAGCGAATTGAACGAAATGAACGAAAAGAGTGATACATATCTTTACGACATGAAGATATGAATCGCTCCTTTCACTTCAGTGACACGTTTTGCGCATCTCTAATGACATGAGTGAAAGCAAGCAGCCCCACCAGCACCCGCTTACGCGTTATTATATTGGCCTGAAAGATTTAATTTCTTACAACTAGACCATATATACTTACTAATAATACTAATGTCAAAAATCTCTTGAAATTAGTCTGTTTTTGTTTTAATATTTGCTACCTGATCTTAAATGGTATCTTACGGTTCTTTCGAAAAAAGATTAATAATTCATTTATCTTTTTTTATATTCTTTCACAAGTTGGTCCGTGCTCAGTCTAAAAGCACAGCACATCATATTACTTAGGCTTAATATGATGTGCTGTGGCCTTAAGGTCCCAAGGCGATATTTGAATAAAAATGAATATTGTAAAAAAAAAATAGTAGGTCAGTTAAAACAAGTATCTCCCAGACCTTTAGAAGCTTAAGATAAACAAGAGCAATCAGAACTCGATGACGCAGCGGGGAAGCACGCCGCGATTCCACAACGCGTATATATGACTCGCGCCGGCCGGCCAACATCATTCCACGCCGTTGTGCCACAGTGTTGCGAACGTTAATAACAACCGACAAGATGTTTAAGTTCGGTAAGGATTATATTTTATTAATAACTTACTTTTTACTAGTCTTCAACTCTTCACTTGCGTTCCGCCAACAGCCCTTTTTATTTTAACGGGATGATTTAATATACAACCCTTGCCCACCGCCCCACCCCAAAGGAAAAGTCGAAAAATATTTTATCTCAGTAACTAAAATACCCGCCAGGCCTAGTACAGTCAATAGCAGAAGTTGCTGAGCGGTCCTAGGGGCCTAGACAAGGTTACAATCGACAAGCGCTAACGCCAATAGAAAACTAATAAAATGTATGGGACTGACAGATGTTAACGAAAAGTGTTTCTTCGGCATCTGTCATTCCCCTAAATTTTATTATTTTCTATTGGCGTTAGCGCTTGTTTTTTGTAACCTTGTCTACGGCCCCTAGTGCTCAAAATGATCAACACACCAACTCTAATCATCATAATCCTCCTAGCGTTATTCCCGGTTGTGGCCTAAAGGAGCCCGGGGTCCGCATTGACACCTAAACCCAAAATTTGGCATAGACACACCAACTCTAACGTCAAGGGAATAAGGATCTGTGATGTAGGTCATTTTGTTTTGAGCGTGTTATTTTGCTTATAGCTACTGCTATAATCCATTTCAGATTGGAAGAGTCGGGTGACAGCTGACATCTCAGTACAGTTTATGCCATTAAACGTCAAATATGGCGTAAGCTGTACTAAGATGACAGCTGTCACTGGACTCTTCCGATCTGAAATAGATTATAATGCTGACTGTACGATAGTGTACCATGAAACGTTTCACCGTTTCATTACGTAGGTATACTGAAATGGAGCTGCGAGAATCCTCCAGAACAAAAAAAATCAAAACCGATCGTGGCACCGCGACTGGCGGTTGTGGAGCATAGCGCCAGAGTGCAATCAGTAAGATTTTTTAACAGGATGCCTACTGAGTTTAAAATATTTAGAAGCTCCACAATGTTTAAGAATAAGTTAAAAACTTATTTATTCGACAAATGCTGTTATGACATTAATGGTTTTTGACAAGACTTAATTTTAATATTATTGTTTGACTCTTTAATAAAGATAATTTATTTTTGTGATGTAATAACTTATTGTAATTGAATTGAATTGAATTGTGTAATTATATTTATGTTATATATTATGTTTTAATATGGTATGGACTTTAATATTGTAGTATTACGACATTCAAACACAATGTAAATTGTTTCTGAGTTAAATAAATGAAATGAAATATATAGGCCGTAAAACGTGACCGCAAAACTTGTCGTGCTAGCTGAGCAGATTGTGCGAAAGCTATGTTTTCATATATCTATTTGACACCAATCTGTAAAGCATGCGAGGTGTCAATTATATGAAAACACATCTTCACACAACGCAGGCGGATATTCATAATAGGCTTCTGTCCTTAGATTTTTTTACGATGCCATTCGAACCAGTTTTTGGAGAGGAACAAATATTTGTATGGGAGCATCTACAATTAAAGAACATTAATAACCAAAAAAAATAGTCAAAGGCGGACCTCGCTGGCGGCAGCCGAAACAATTCAAACTAATCGACATAAAAGTATAACGTCACAGTAATTTCACACTATTTGTACTAATCGTTGTACCTATGGAAAATTAAGTAAAATGCTCTTTCGGTCGCGAATCACTACGTTTAGGTCTATAGTTGTCATACAATTTTGTTTCTTAAAAAGCGTAAGGATTCTATTGGTAGCTTTTACTCTTGGACAATAAAAAAACGATATTTTTTCTAAACTTTCAAGGTTCATACATATCTTTTTATATTTTTAATTATATTTTGTGATTTATACTTTATTACAATCATTTGATGCTTTACTATCCATTTAGCTGCCTACACTACGTTATCATTCGTTACATTTTATCATGAGGAAACTACCTTATTCATCATCTATTGCAGCCATGGTCAAAATATAGGTCTTACATAGTATTCTTATGGACCCTGGTAGGGCACAGCAATTTCAAGGATAATAATAAAATAACTAAATCTAACTAACTAGTCGATATTCACCCTACATCGGAAATCATCATAATGTCAAGGGGAACAACCGAACAATGACATGCGCTAATCTCAATCTTAATTCAAGCGCTGTCTTGTGTTAAAATAAAAAATCATTAGTTATTATTCAGATGAAATAATGTTCCACCCCCGAAAGTAACTACCTTAGTACATACTCCTACGTACATACATAGCAGAACACATGAAACTTATGTTTCAGTGCCACTTTTAGCATAAATGTGGGTATAAAAGATCGACAATATGTTATATCGCAGTGATAGGTTGATAGCCCATCGCGCCCACGACACACTGTAATCCTGTTCCCTAAGTCGACTTTTACGACACCCACGAGAAAAAAGGGGGTGATTTTAACCCGACACGGGGTTAATATTTATAGGACTCTAATGTCAGAGCCTAAAGCTATTAAAGAACTCTACTAATATTAATTGAGTAGGTACTATATTAGTGCTCTATTGGCCTAATGTTCAGCGATGTACTTACAGTCTCACTTACGAAACTTAATACACAAATAGCTAACTATTTATGTAGGTATACCGCTTTTTCTGTGTCAGAAAGTAGTTAGTCTTATGTAATAGCTGCACGGCTAGCACGCGACGGCGCGCGAGCTCTCTCGATTTTTGTTTTATTTTTTATTTATTTCAAAAGGTACATAAAACAGACAGTAATCCGATTAAACAAATAAATACATACGAGTAGACACTTATGACTAGATTACAGTCCAAAAGTATATGTACACATCATGGCTATAAGTTATAATTTAGAAAAAGTTTTTTTACATAGGAATTTAATTTTGAATAAATTTTAATTATGTAGGTACAATGAAACGAAAGTGATAACAAAAGGTAAAACAAACACTCGTACACTTAACAATTATTGAAAAAAGTTAAAACTAATTATTTGTGGCTAAATAAACAGATTTTTTTAATTGAGCAATTTTTGAAACATAAATGTCAAGATCCTTACAAATGCGTACCAAATCATTGAACTCCCGACACATGCGAACAATTGGATTATAATATGAAGTATTATATCGATATACAGCCAAAGTAAAAGTATTTGGAGCACGAATCCTGTAATTTATGTTAATTCAGAAGCGACAATAAATAAGGGGAATCAATCTGAGAATGGATAATTTTATATAAATAAAGAAGATCAGGGGCCGTAGACAAAGTTACAATCGACAAGCGCTAACGCCAATAGAAAATAATAAAATGTAGAGGAATGACAGATGCCGACGAAACATTTTTCGTTAACATATCCCATACATTTTATTAGTTTTCTATTGGCGTTAGCGTTTGTCGATTATAACCTTGTCTAGGCCCCCAGATCGCTTACGTCTTATTTTTCTCGCACTATCCGTCTCTCTCTTATTAGAACACTTGAAGAAGAGATATAGTGCGATAAAAATCGTGAGTATGTCGCGGCCGTCGTGTGCTAGACGTGCAGATAGCCCCTTGCGAATCTGTTTTTTATTATTTCCGAAACTGAATGGGCAAAGAATTCTTTATACTTAATTATTAATTATAGAACCTGCTCACAAAATATAACGAGAATCGGTGGAGAAATAACGCGCTAAAGCGGCTCACCCCGCTGGTCACCCTTCAAGAAAATATACCTTACCTACGCATTGCGGTGTCAAGATATATTTGTGGGTGAGCGCTGAGGTGAGCTTAAAACAAGTTACAGAATAGGGGGGTTGGGCTGTTATTCACTACGCGCTAAAGCGGCTCACACCGCCGCGCCGGTCACCCTTCAAGATACTATACCTTACCTACGCATTGCGGTGTCAAGATATATTTGTGGGTGAGCGCTGAGGTGAGCTTAAAACAAGTTACAGAATAGGGGGGTTGGGCTGTTATTCACTACGCGCTAAAGCGGCTCACACCGCCGCGCCGGTCACCCTTCAAGATACTATACCTTACCTACGCATTGCGGTGTCAAGATATATTTGTGGGTGAGCGCTGAGGTGAGCTTAAAACAAGTTACAGAATAGGGGGGTTGGGCTGTTATTCACTACGCGCTAAAGCGGCTCACACCGCCGCGCCGGTCACCCTTCAAGATACTATACCTTACCTACGCATTGCGGTGTCAAGATATATTTGTGGGTGAGCGCTGAGGTGAGCTTAAAACAAGTTACAGAATAGGGGGGTTGGGCTGTTATTCGCTACGCGCTAAAGCGGCTCACCCCGCCGCGCCGGTCACCCGTCAAGATACCTATACCTTACCTACGCATTGCGGTGTCAAGATATATTTGTGCTGAGCGCTGAGGTGAGCTTAAAACGAGTTACAGAATATCGGTGCTGTACAGGAGAACAGCTAGACATCCTACGAAAGATTTTTTGCCAAGCTGAAAGAACTCGTTCACTTTGCTCACTCGTACAATAAAAAAACTTAACTTATGAATAAGTAATACAATCTTCGCGGTTTCAATAATACCTAACAAATGTAATGTTTTCAACAACAGGAAAGACAAATTCGTTTAAATGCTACACATATTTAGCGTTCATAGCTATTATTCCTTCGCTACCATCGTTGTTTGTAATGAGCCGGCAAATCTGAAATTACCTACCTACCGTCTTATCGTGTAATGAACTTAATTGCTACAATAACAATCCTGTGATGACTAACCTCTATAGGTAAAATTAACTACCTTGAGCTAAATATAGCGTGCGCATTGTTCGCAGAAACAAATAACTTCATAAATGCTTTCCCATACCTTTGCATACCGCGTTGTTCCAATAATGTACTTTAAATACAAACATCAAAGTCACGTTAGTATATATACTCGGGGATTAAGTAGTTCGCCGCCGATAATAATTTCAACTGAGATGTTATATGGTCTGATGGAATACACAACTGGAAGTGCAGGCAAGCCTGTCCCTATCGCCGCTTCTTTATATTTTGTATTTTTGTTTTACTTTTATATACATATCTTGGGATTAGGTGCTAACGCGGACCCCAAGCTCCTTTGGAGCACAACCGAGAAAAACGTCAGTAGGCTGACGATACCTATACATATTGCGAAAAACCTAACCGGAGCTTTCAAATGAATAAAGACAATAATAATAACCGTTTCCCACAGGCCTCCTGTTCATCGCCTCCTACGTCTGCAGCGCATCAGCCCTGCCGCCCTGCATATGCGCCCGAGACTTCCACCCCGTCTGCGGCTCCGACGGCCACACCTACCCCAACGACTGCATGTTCGAATGCGCCGCCCACTCCCATCCCGACCTGAAACTCGCGCACCAAGGATCCTGCGGCCAGGAACAGCTAAACACATGCATCTGTACATTCGAATACAAACCTGTTTGCGGCATTGACGACAGAACGTACCCTAACAAGTGCGCACTGGGCTGCGAAAAAGCCAGGAACCCAATTTTGCAAAAACAATACGATGGCCCTTGCAAATCGCAAGCGGTCTCCGAAGAAGTTAAGGTTGCTGATATCCCGAAACTCCCCGCATGCACTTGCACTAGGAACTTGGTTCCAGTTTGTGGAACTGACGGCGTTACCTACAATAACATCTGCCTTTTGAAGTGCGCGGCGGAGAGTAAGCCCTTGGATAAGAAGGCTGATGGTCCTTGCGACGGTCTGAGTGTCAAGGTGGTGGAACAACCGAGGAATAGCTGTGTGTGCACGAGGAATTATAGGCCTGTGTGTGGCTCGGATGGTACCACGTATGCGAACCCATGCCTGCTTAACTGCAAGAGTCAGGAGAATACTGAGCCAGGATTGACGATGGTTGGCGATGGTCCTTGCTAAGAGGTCCAATAAGTTTACGTCACTGCAACACTACCACTAAAATCGAAGTTCTTGTATCTATGGCACTCGAATATCATAAACAGTGCGGAGTTAGCCGAACTTCGGATTTCGGTAGCTCAGGTACAGCATTTAGCGACAACCAGCGCGCGACCGAAAAAACCACAGAATGCGAGCTCCTTACCTACCCAAACAAGTGCCCAAAACCCTGTATGCACATGTTCGACTAAAACGACTGCCTGGCATGGCAATGGCACCCATTCTGTGGCGCTACTTAGACTTGTATGTTTTTTTTTGTTCGCTGGCGACAACTCCAATTGGTATTTGATTCTATCTCATTATGCGTCTCGCTGACCCTTGGTTATGTTTTGGTGCAACCAATTCATTTCCCATCCATGTCAATAGGTACGTACTTAGTTAGCGTATTTAAGAATAGAGGTCCTGATCTTTCGGTAGTTTGTATCGGAAAGAAGACTAGTACCTTCAAAACCAGTGGTATATTATTATAATACGGTCCAAAGAGACAAACGTTTATCTACGATGAGTTGGTATAATAACTAAGCTAACGTTTGCAATAATGATAGAACTAAATGCCTACCAATATTTGATACTTAGTCATTTGTCATAAATAAACCGGCTGTTCAAACGTTACGTACGTAATTTGTAATGTCTCATAAAAAAGCGGCCGGTTTTATTCATTCAGATTTGCCAGTTATGTAACTTTGTGAAAAAATCGCAGAATGGTTACGTTATCGTATGCCTAGTCGTTACATAATTTAGTTTTAAAAATATGTGCTTTAATAACTAAATTATTTGTGACGAAAATAATCCCAAAGTCTATCGAATGGAAAATGTGCGATATTACATAATTACCTGTTCTTTATTATTATTTTAGATGTGAATCAAATGAATTATCTCCCAAAGAGTTTTTTGTTAAGATTGAATGTTCAACCCATCAAAAGCATGTGATATGGTTTTCAATTAACGAGCTTTCTACGTCTCTCAGAACACGATCTGAGTTACTTCTACTTCAGATACTTATAGAATTCGTAGGTAGGTAGGTAATTTTATATTTTGTTACAAATAAACACGTGATAAGTAATATAGTTTGCTTTTTTTTACACAGAAGTTGATAACCTAAAGACTTATACACCATTTATATTTAATGATATTTTTGGATGTGAATCAGCACGGCTATAACAAGGCGGCGCGCGAGCTCTCGATTTTTCTCGCACTATCCGTCTCTCTCTTATTAGAACACTTAGCACAATAGATATAGTGCGAGAAAAGTCAAAACTGGACAGCATAAGACTTTTTGTGTTGTTTTAATCTTCAATGTATGCGTATCCTATAGAAATCTTATTTTCATTTAGATAGGAAATAAAAAAAAGGTTATGAGCCGACAGTGTGAAGGACAGAAAATGAAAATCATCAAACTCAACTTTATGGCACAATTTAAAAAAAAGTTGAACTTTCTCAGATCTTCATCATAAAAAGTTCTCCAGTTCATGACTATTCTAACAGTAACTATACGACATGTCTAGAATCACTTACAACTTTCCGGCAAAAAATCTGTCTAAAATTATGGTTTTATTCCGTTAGTAGGTCAGCCAGTTACATGGTAGTCCAGTCAATGAACTGACAGCTTGTATGGAAAAAATGACAATTTTGGAAATAATTTATAATAGCTTATTTTGTATGTGTAACGGATATATTATCAATTAAATAGTTACCCAGCGACAAAATCCGACAAAATTTCAGATATCAATAAAATGATAAATTAACTAGCTTCTGAAAAGTCAGAAAAAATATTAATAAATATTTTTGGCTTTACTTTGGTTCATTTACATCTTCTCTATAATATTCAAGATAAATCGTACAAAAAAAGACAATGCATGATTCATTGAAATCTACATAATTACTTCCGGGTGGAAAGTTTGTCGGATTCTTTAATAAATCATCTTAGAATAACATTTTAAAATTAAATCAACAAAAAAAACGCTATTATAAATTAATGTTTTTCAAAACCGTATTTTGCCTGGAGTATGGGCTGAATGCATAAGACCATCAATAATAATAAAAAAACAAAGGGGGCAGGACAAGTGTTAATTGGCTCAAAATGTGTTGCAAGTGACCCTACCTACCCACCCTAGTCTTTTGGCACACGCAATGCCAAACAACCTGTATACCTATACGCCTTTCTAGCGCTGCATCTGACCTTGTATCCGAAGAATTTGAGGACTATGTGAGTGCAAATAGTGGACAGCTTTCCTGTGGTATTTTCTTTAGAGGTACGGAATCCCAAGAAACGTCATCCAATTATCATCGATTTCACAGGGTCTGTCCCCTGATTGCACAATTACTTTTTCCCACGACGGACGCCTTAATGCGTCATCTGTACTAACGTTTCTACAGAACCATCGGTACAGGAAAACGATTGTTCCATACATAGCAGTAGGTAGAGGTTATGTAGGAACAGTTAGCGTTAAAAGTGATTGATAAATTCTGCGCAGTGGATCTTGGGTTCTATTCATACGATTTAATACCTTGACTGTGGCAAACACGCATGCTATGGTTGAAATCATTTAAGGTTTAAGTCCGCAGTAAGCTCGATTCTCCATACAAACGTAGTTACGCTCTCATTTTAAAAATACGTGTTGGATTGTAACGAAACTTTTCATATACAATGACATGAGGTATATCTATGTCTGTAATTAGTTTATGTAGCTTCAGATACCATAGTAAAGAAAATACAGCGAATTTAAGTTTTTCATACAAAACTTGTTTTTGCTGTATTTCGTTTGTTTTATAAACTGGAACCATGTAAACTAATTACAGACATAGATATAGGGTCATTTCGACGGAGTGGTAATATGGCTTTTAGACCAAAGTTATACACTCTACTTTTCACTTAGACTGCGAGAAAATAGTGAAAACAAAGATTATCCACCCACAATCAATAATAAATTCCACAGCGGAAAATTGTTCAATTTGGCGGCATGATTTTTTTAATAAACTGTTTGACACAGATACAAAATAGTGACACCACGAATAAACGCTACTTACCGTTTATAGCCGGGTCCAAACGGCCGAGCGCGGCGGACAGCATACGCTGCATAAGATAAAGCGAGATAAACAGCAGTATCCCGCTCAATCTAATAGCTTATGTCATGTTTACAGGCCGCCCCGCTTGAATGTTTGGACGATGCTATAGACGGCCAAAGGCGTTTTTTTTAATGATAGTGAATTCGGGAATAAAAAACGCCTAATATTTGAAATTTATTCTGTTCCCTGATTGGTTGATTTTAATATATAGCTGTATTCTGATTAGTTGATAGCAAATACAAATGGTTTTCAAACAGTTGTGATTGGTGTATTTAATACGTTGAAGTGCTTTGATTGATCAAATTAAAGTGTTTTAAAATCATAAATATGTTTACATATTTTCCCTAGGAGCTAAATGTACTACTTTAGCCCCGCTATCTAAGCCTAATATGACACACTTTTCGAGCATGACAAGTGAAAAAAACCTTCTCCTTCAGGTGGTCGCTAACCGAAGGTGGTCGCGTAACCAGCGCAATGACCCTACCTCATGTCAATGTATATGCAAAGTTTCGTTACAATCCAACACGTAGTTTTAAAATGAGAGCGTAACTACGTTTGTATGGGAAGGTGAAATTCACTAGCACGTATGTAAGGGCGAGAGGGACAGCAGTCGTCGTTCTCAACACTGCACCCTCGAGAGTTCTGGCGCCCTTAAGGTCACGGCTCATTAGAGCCCCGGCACCCGACCCGCACCGCCTCGCCTCGGAATTGCACTACGGAGTTGATGTAGTGAGCGCATGCCCATACAAATCCATATTTAAATAATACTAACATCTCGGGGCGAGGCGGTGCGCTTCTGTTCCCTTCTCTGCCAATGTCTATTACTATAGTGAAAATGCTCTTACATCCAATATTTGACAGCTGTCATTCCAGTACAATTTATGCCATCATATGTCATCGTTGACGTTTATTGTACCGTGATAAAAATCTAATTGTAGGTATATGCTTTAGTAGGGAAGCGGTCAGCGGTGGACGCCTTGCTTCTTAAGCGGAGCTTCTGACGCTGATTGCATTATTGACGACTGACCAAACTACCGAACAACATCGCTTTATAAGCAAACTTGACATTGGCGAAATCATCTTAAGCCTCAAGCCATTTTTTTTAAAAGAAGATAAGATAATATAGGTACATATTGGGGTCTATTAGCACAGTAGAGATACAGCTTAAAGCAGTTAAACAAATCCGTACTAACATCCAATATGAAGCACTCACACAGACACGCGTCGCTACAATAAACTTAAGTGCAAGTCGGGGTAGTTATTTAAAAATTGTGTAATTTTAGAGCTACACGTTTCATTCGCTTCTAAATAAAAGAGGCACTCTTTCGCTCGGATGTAAATTCAAATGAAAATAACGTTAACTGTACTTATTTTCACAACTTCACATCATCCTATCACCCTAGTGCTAATTTATGTAATGTATACATAAATACATTATGTAACACGACGAAAGATCCGGGTCTTTCAAGTATATAGCACCTAGGCGACCGAGCTTGGCTCGGCGTTTATCGTGTTCTTCAGGGTGAAAAGAGCCGTTTTGGAGTACGAAATTACAATATATATATATATATATATATATACTATTATAGGATATTATTTGAAGGAACACAAACACATGTAATCAGACCAATAACTATTTATTTTGAAATATTCACAATTTTATATAAAATATAGTTATGACTTATGACGTAGGTAAAGTATGTAATGAGGATAGAAAATTATAAATAGGACTTATTTCACGTTGTGACTTCTATCATAACAAGTAAAAGTAGATAAATTAGTACTAGGAATTATAACTAACAAAACGCGTAACAACGTGTTTTCATTTTGGCCGCTCCACACAATGGGCCATCCTGACCCATCATACAGGCCGCGGCTATGCGGTAGAACGAGACATAAATATGTCTTACTCCCTTTAACGCATAGTTGCGTCCTGTATGATGGGTCAGGATGGCCCATTGTGTGGAGCGGCCATAAAGGGTAACACTGATTTGCAGAAAAACATCGCAATCACACCGGGTAATTCGTATCGTACTCATTAGATAAATATTTATATTCAGTCTCATTTCGAAAATATCTATCCGGCTCGAAGGACCATTTATGTTTCGAGTGCATGGATCACTTTGGAAGAGTTAACAATGATGACTGTAACCTTGGCTTAACGTGACTGTACCGACTGCACGGTTAGCACAAGACGGCGCGCGAGCTGTGTCGCGGCGAGATAGACTATCCGTCTCTTTCAAAATTTAAAAATAAAGTTTTGTAAAGAAGCCCAAATCTTCTGGTAGATGTCGCTACACGCCTCCCTAAGGCGTTGTAAGAAGGCACTGATTGAAAGATTTAGTGGCCGAGACGGATTGTTCCGAAAGCTCAGTTGGTTAGTAGCGACGGGTCAAGAATGCCAGTGGTCGCCGGTTCGAATCCGGCTCGGAGCATAAAAAATATATATATATAATTTGCAGCGTTACTGCTTAATACGAAATAATTCCGTCTCTTTCTAATTAGAAAACTTAGAAAGCGACGGATAGTCTATCTCGCGGTCTTGCGGTAAACGTGCTGGTTAATTAACCAGTTAATGTGTTTCATATATATGGCACTTCTTCACGTATTGACAAGTTTATATCATTATTCAATTTAGCAAAGTATCCAAAACCCACCATCCGTCTAAATTGTGCAAGTTTGAGAATCAACCGAGATATTTGTATTTTTGTCTCCAATAAAGTAAGTTTATTCCTGTTGTACAGTTAGCAGCAGAAGTGCTTACAACATGAATCTAGTGTTAAGCGATAAAGTTTGCATTAGACATTTTGAGCATGGTATTCTGCTCGGCCTTTGCTGCTAACTGTATCTAAGAAAAATATTTGCCGTCACACATTCATGTGGCTATTGCCGCCTGCAATGCGTGCGAAAAATCCCAGTTCCTACGAAAGATATTGTACTCGCCAAGGGCGGTGATAAAGGCAGCCTGACATAGCATATTTATCGCCCTTCTTCGGCGTCAACCTGCGAACTGAGACATTCTTTGTTGTACCGCCCTAGGTAAGTAATGTACGGACAGCATCATATTAGTTAGCGGCCATCCTTACTTCTATACTAAAAAATACGTGTCTCAGTATGATTACTGTTAGCTGTTACTGTTAGTTAACCACTGACAGATGGATTGCCTTCATTTAATTCTCAACTTTAATTTCATACAGATAAAGCATATTTTAGAATACTGTTACCCACATCTACCGATTTAGTAATAACTATTTTATTTGTATAAGATTAAGGTTGAAAATTAAATGGCGGCAATCCAACTGTCAGTGGTTAACTAAGAGTAATCGTACTGTACGATATATTTGGCTACTGTGGCTGCTACTAACTAAGTATATGATGCTCGCTGTACTAATCTTTAATTCTTGCAACTAAGGGCGGGTTGCACCAATTTACGCTTACACACCGATCAACATTAATTATGGCGCCAGCAGGTCTTACTGCAGGTTATTACCCAGTCCACATTATGGCAGTCCATAGAAACTTGTCAAACTTTCCATACATTCAGATTTTAAGAGTCCGCAGTAAGCTCGGCCGAATTTCACCTTCCCATACAAACGTAGTTACGCTCTCATTTTAAAACTACGTGTTGGATTGTGACGAAACTTTGCATATACAATGACATGAGGTATATCTATGTCTGTAATTAGTTTATCAGCCAGTTTAGCAGCCAAAACAAGTTTTGTATGAAAAACTTAAATTCGCTGTTTTTTTACTATGGTATCTGAAGCTACATAAACTAATTACAGACATAGATATACCTCATGTCATTGTATATGCAAAGTTTCGTTACAATCCAACACGTAGTTTTAAAATTAGAGCGTAACTACGTTTGTATGGAGAATCGAGCTTACTGCGGACTCTTAACGAACACCGCTTACGATTGATTGCAGACGGTTTGGTGCTACCCCAATTAAACAATTTATTGCTACAACAATCATCATAAATCCAAAGCAGCCAACAACTCATCCCCTTCGTCGTCAGCCAAGAACGACTTGGTCATATCTGCGTCATTAATGTCATTGTCATCGAAAGGTTCGTCGAAGTCCAACGTAGTGCTAAATGAACCGTCCACAGTGTTGGTCCGTTGTTGGCTCTGAGAGCCCTTCCTGATGTTGGTTCCTGGGACGTAGTCGTTGGGGTTCTTATGGCATCTCGGGCTTAGGTATTGTGTTATGTTGGTTCTGCTTTCCTGTAAAATTGGGAGGTTTTTTAATATTAATGTTTTTTTTTATATTATCACGATATTCAGGCTTCAAACGTCAATATTTACGATAAAAATATTGAAATACGTTCACTTAAGCATTCACTGATAATATATCGCGTGCGCCATATTCAAAACCAGTCAGATTTCGTCTAGCCTTGACAATACATCACCACCGTGAAAACCCTTTTTTCACTGGGTTTAGCATAAATCACAGGGCCCTAAGGTGCCAACGGTTAAAACCGTAACAATTCAAAATTTATTATTACTGCAAAATAAAGAAGACAAAAAAATATGCCCAATGACGAAAATCCCATTCAAATATCTCAAAATATTACAAAGCTACAGCCGTTTTAATGATGCTTGTTAGAGAGAGAGAAAACGTTAGGGGATCGTGACGTCACAATTCTCGAGCGTCATAGTAAATGACAAATCGTTTCATATGAAGGTGCGTTGCTGAAAACTTATAACTTTGTCATTAGAATAGAATAGAATAGAATAGAAAATCTTTATTCAACATCACATGACAATTCTAGTTACATGGGAACCTTAAAAGTAGACTTAACATATAAAATTTAAAATTAATGCTACAGTTATCAGTATGTGATATTAAAAAGGGGCTTGCCTCAGCATAATGTTACAGTAGTAAGGCCACTGCAACGCTGGTTTTCAGGCAGACCCTGGTAACTATATTAATCCATTTTACATTGCTTGCTGTTTGTCGGGAACGAAATGTCTCAGTTTGTGTGTGCGCGTGTGAGTGTGTGTGTGTGTGTGTGCGTATTTGTATGAGTGTGTGTGTGTGTTTGACTTGACGGAATACGGAGTGTGTGATATTGTGTCGTAGGAATGTTTGAGTAGGTAATAATATTGCATGTTTGGATATGCACTGTAAACGTATTTGGCCAAAGAAATAATTAAAATCAAATATTATTATTAATAAATTACTTTCATTAACTAGGTACTCTAATGTAAATTCACATATGAATTTAAATTTTAGGATCATTACACAATCTTTTGGGTTGCTTTTTTCTCCATTTGACTACTACATATTTAATCCTTTTTCGAGAAAATACAACATTATTGATTATTTTATTTCGTGCCTACTCCCCTATCGTATGAAACCGATATCGTGCGCGGCACGGTACGTTACGTCAGACAAATAAGAATATGGCTAGCCATTTCTTCAACTAATTATTCATTATCTCATCATCATATCAACCGAAAGCTGCTGAATATATGTTTGCCCCAAAAAAGTGCCAATGTGACCGAGCCACCTAAATCCAGCGGATTTATTATTACTGTTTTTATAAATAGTCGGCATTAATTATGACTGTATTTATAAATAGTCGGGATTCATTATAATTGTTAGCGGTTCACAAAATCATGAACATAATTATCTTAATTTTGTATATAAATTATTAGATTATAATAATGGTGTTAACTCATATTTTGATAAATATTAGTAAGACCATTTATCAAAATATATTTGTTAATTCGGAAACGGAAGTTTGATGTAGCGCGCGCTGTGTCCCAATTGGTCGAACGATTCGATGGCGGCCAATATGGCGGGAACGGTCGGGAAACGGTGCGAGTAGTTGCGGTGAAGGAACGAAGTTGTAAAGACTAAATATAATTAATTGTTGTTGAGTGATGAAATATAATATACAATTTAATATTCAAAACTATGTGTTTTACTGAGCTACGCTCAAATAACTGTATTTATAAATAGTCGGGATTAATTATTACTGTATTTATAAATAACCAAAATAAATGATTACTGTAATTATAAACAGTCGGGATTAATTATAACTGTATTTAAAAATAGTCGGGATTAATTATAACTGTATTTATAAATAGTCAAGATTAATTATAACTGTATTTATAAATGGTCAGGATTAATTATTACTGTATTTATTAATAACCGGGATAAATGATTACTGTATTTATAAACACTCACTTGGTGTTTGGTGGTGGTGCCTTCAAATGAGTCCCCGCTGAGTCCGACGTTGTTTAGTACCTGATGGTAAAATTGAAAGACATGTCAGTCAAGTTGAAGCAGTCCAAAGGCGTATTAAATGGAATCTATAGCATTCTGAAATGGAAAAGGGTTGGATTTGTTTTTTTTAGTTTGATTTTAAAACAAAACAAATTCAACTCCCTATTGTAGTTGATTCAAATTTGATTTAAATAATTTAAAGTAGCAGAATAGTTTTTCTTTCAAGTTACGCAAAATTGCTCCTGGGTATCAACCTCTAGGCGCCCACCATACAGGAAAAAATGCCTCAAATAACAATGGACAATAACAAAACAATCACCTTCATTTGGATTTGAAAGTTTAAACTTTAAATCCAATTTAAGGTGATTTTTTTGTCATTGTCCATTGTTACAGGTTAAATGTTCCAGTTGTTTTTTTTTCTCATGAATCTCTTAGCAAATGGTTGATTGATTGGCTCTAGTTATATAACCACTCACTTGCTTGTGGCAACCATAGTTGCAAAATTCGCGCACCCCTAAACTGATGGTGGCAACTGTGGTTGCCAAGTGAAGTATGGACTTCTTTGATAAAGAAAATATGAAAGCAATTTAGGCTACCTTTTTTAAAATCCGAAAGCAAGTGAGTGGATAAAGCGGCGTTCTCACGAGGCGATTTTAGTTGATCAACTTTTATTGAACAACAAAAAGTTGACTCGCTCTCAACTTTTGGTGGGCGAATTGAACCAATTTGATGACGTCACCGTGCAAGCAACAACTTATCGCACGTGAGAACGTTCCGTTCAAGATGAAAACGATTTTTATCAGTGGTGGCAGTATTGTTTGCTGTCAAAAGTGAGTGCGTGCGGCCAAAATGATTACAAAAAAGGTGATAAAGTGAACTGATGCCACAACAATGAAGTTTCTGGACTTATACAAGCCAGCAGATAAAATTCGCCTCGTGAGAACGCCGCTTTACATAATGTGGTTACATTGAGCTAGTCGTCGCACGTGCCGCGCGCCAGCAGGTAGCGCGCGCACACGCCGCCGCGCTGGCCTATGCGGTGCGCGCGCGACTCCGCTTGCGTCAGGATCTACACTAAGCTTACATTAAGCTTCCCCTGGAGCATGGGCCACATGTAGTCGTCGCACGTGCCGCGCGCCAGCAGGTAGCGCGCGCACACGCCGCCGCGCTGGCCTATGCGGTGCGCGCGCGACTCCGCTTGCGTCAGGATCTACACTAAGCTTACATTAAGCTTCCCCTGGAGCATGGGCCACATGTAGTCGTCGCACGTGCCGCGCGCCAGCAGGTAGCGCGCGCACACGCCGCCGCGCTGGCCTATGCGGTGCGCGCGCGACTCCGCTTGCGTCAGGATCTACACTAAGCTTACATTAAGCTTCCCCTGGAGCATGGGCCACATGTAGTCGTCGCACGTGCCGCGCGCCAGCAGGTAGCGCGCGCACACGCCGCCGCGCTGGCCTATGCGGTGCGCGCGCGACTCCGCTTGCGTCAGGATCTACACTAAGCTTACATTAAGCTTCCCCTGGAGCATGGGCCACATGTAGTCGTCGCACGTGCCGCGCGCCAGCAGGTAGCGCGCGCACACGCCGCCGCGCTGGCCTATGCGGTGCGCGCGCGACTCCGCTTGCGTCAGGATCTACACTAAGCTTACATTAAGCTTCCCCTGGAGCATGGCCCACATGTAGTCGTCGCACGTGCCGCGCGCCAGCAGGTAGCGCGCGCACACGCCGCCGCGCTGGCCTATGCGGTGCGCGCGCGACTCCGCTTGCGTCAGGATCTACACTAAGCTTACATTAAGCTTCCCCTGGAGCATGGCCCACATGTAGTCGTCGCACGTGCCGCGCGCCAGCAGGTAGCGCGCGCACACGCCGCCGCGCTGGCCTATGCGGTGCGCGCGCGACTCCGCTTGCGTCAGGATCTACACTAAGCTTACATTAAGCTTCCCCTGGAGCATGGGCCACATGTAGTCGTCGCACGTGCCGCGCACCAGCAGGTAGCGCGCGCACACGCCGCCGCGCTGGCCTATGCGGTGCGCGCGCGACTCCGCTTGCGTCAGGATCTACACTAAGCTTACATTAAGCTTCCCCTGGAGCATGGGCCACATGTAGTCGTCGCACGTGCCGCGCGCCAGCAGGTAGCGCGCGCACACGCCGCCGCGCTGGCCTATGCGGTGCGCGCGCGACTCCGCTTGCGTCAGGATCTACACTAAGCTTACATTAAGCTTCCCCTGGAGCATGGGCCACATGTAGTCGTCGCACGTGCCGCGCGCCAGCAGGTAGCGCGCGCACACGCCGCCGCGCTGGCCTATGCGGTGCGCGCGCGACTCCGCTTGCGTCAGGATCTACACTAAGCTTACATTAAGCTTCCCCTGGAGCATGGGCCACATGTAGTCGTCGCACGTGCCGCGCGCCAGCAGGTAGCGCGCGCACACGCCGCCGCGCTGGCCTATGCGGTGCGCGCGCGACTCCGCTTGCGTCAGGATCTACACTAAGCTTACATTAAGCTTCCCCTGGAGCATGGGCCACATGTAGTCGTCGCACGTGCCGCGCGCCAGCAGGTAGCGCGCGCACACGCCGCCGCGCTGGCCTATGCGGTGCGCGCGCGACTCCGCTTGCGTCAGGATCTACACTAAGCTTACATTAAGCTTCCCCTGGAGCATGGGCCACATGTAGTCGTCGCACGTGCCGCGCGCCAGCAGGTAGCGCGCGCACACGCCGCCGCGCTGGCCTATGCGGTGCGCGCGCGACTCCGCTTGCGTCAGGATCTACACTAAGCTTACATTAAGCTTCCCCTGGAGCATGGGCCACATGTAGTCGTCGCACGTGCCGCGCGCCAGCAGGTAGCGCGCGCACACGCCGCCGCGCTGGCCTATGCGGTGCGCGCGCGACTCCGCTTGCGTCAGGATCTACACTAAGCTTACATTAAGCTTCCCCTGGAGCATGGGCCACATGTAGTCGTCGCACGTGCCGCGCGCCAGCAGGTAGCGCGCGCACACGCCGCCGCGCTGGCCTATGCGGTGCGCGCGCGACTCCGCTTGCGTCAGGATCTACACTAAGCTTACATTAAGCTTCCCCTGGAGCATGGGCCACATGTAGTCGTCGCACGTGCCGCGCGCCAGCAGGTAGCGCGCGCACACGCCGCCGCGCTGGCCTATGCGGTGCGCGCGCGACTCCGCTTGCGTCAGGATCTACACTAAGCTTACATTAAGCTTCCCCTGGAGCATGGGCCACATGTAGTCGTCGCACGTGCCGCGCGCCAGCAGGTAGCGCGCGCACACGCCGCCGCGCTGGCCTATGCGGTGCGCGCGCGACTCCGCTTGCGTCAGGATCTACACTAAGCTTACATTAAGCTTCCCCTGGAGCATGGGCCACATGTAGTCGTCGCACGTGCCGCGCGCCAGCAGGTAGCGCGCGCACACGCCGCCGCGCTGGCCTATGCGGTGCGCGCGCGACTCCGCTTGCGTCAGGATCTACACTAAGCTTACATTAAGCTTCCCCTGGAGCATGGGCCACATGTAGTCGTCGCACGTGCCGCGCGCCAGCAGGTAGCGCGCGCACACGCCGCCGCGCTGGCCTATGCGGTGCGCGCGCGACTCCGCTTGCGTCAGGATCTACACTAAGCTTACATTAAGCTTCCCCTGGAGCATGGGCCACATGTAGTCGTCGCACGTGCCGCGCGCCAGCAGGTAGCGCGCGCACACGCCGCCGCGCTGGCCTATGCGGTGCGCGCGCGACTCCGCTTGCGTCAGGATCTACACTAAGCTTACATTAAGCTTCCCCTGGAGCATGGGCCACATGTAGTCGTCGCACTTGCCGCGCGCCAGCAGGTAGCGCGCGCACACGCCGCCGCGCTGGCCTATGCGGTGCGCGCGCGACTCCGCTTGCGTCAGGATCTACACTAAGCTTACATTAAGCTTCCCCTGGAGCATGGGCCACATGTAGTCGTCGCACGTGCCGCGCGCCAGCAGGTAGCGCGCGCACACGCCGCCGCGCTGGCCTATGCGGTGCGCGCGCGACTCCGCTTGCGTCAGGATCTACACTAAGCTTACATTAAGCTTCCCCTGGAGCATGGGCCACATGTAGTCGTCGCACGTGCCGCGCGCCAGCAGGTAGCGCGCGCACACGCCGCCGCGCTGGCCTATGCGGTGCGCGCGCGACTCCGCTTGCGTCAGGATCTACACTAAGCTTACATTAAGCTTCCCCTGGAGCATGGGCCACATGTAGTCGTCGCACGTGCCGCGCGCCAGCAGGTAGCGCGCGCACACGCCGCCGCGCTGGCCTATGCGGTGCGCGCGCGACTCCGCTTGCGTCAGGATCTACACTAAGCTTACATTAAGCTTCCCCTGGAGCATGGGCCACATGTAGTCGTCGCACGTGCCGCGCGCCAGCAGGTAGCGCGCGCACACGCCGCCGCGCTGGCCTATGCGGTGCGCGCGCGACTCCGCTTGCGTCAGGATCTACACTAAGCTTACATTAAGCTTCCCCTGGAGCATGGGCCACATGTAGTCGTCGCACGTGCCGCGCGCCAGCAGGTAGCGCGCGCACACGCCGCCGCGCTGGCCTATGCGGTGCGCGCGCGACTCCGCTTGCGTCAGGATCTACACTAAGCTTACATTAAGCTTCCCCTGGAGCATGGGCCACATGTAGTCGTCGCACGTGCCGCGCGCCAGCAGGTAGCGCGCGCACACGCCGCCGCGCTGGCCTATGCGGTGCGCGCGCGACTCCGCTTGCGTCAGGATCTACACTAAGCTTACATTAAGCTTCCCCTGGAGCATGGGCCACATGTAGTCGTCGCACGTGCCGCGCGCCAGCAGGTAGCGCGCGCACACGCCGCCGCGCTGGCCTATGCGGTGCGCGCGCGACTCCGCTTGCGTCAGGATCTACACTAAGCTTACATTAAGCTTCCCCTGGAGCATGGGCCACATGTAGTCGTCGCACGTGCCGCGCGCCAGCAGGTAGCGCGCGCACACGCCGCCGCGCTGGCCTATGCGGTGCGCGCGCGACTCCGCTTGCGTCAGGATCTACACTAAGCTTACATTAAGCTTCCCCTGGAGCATGGGCCACATGTAGTCGTCGCACGTGCCGCGCGCCAGCAGGTAGCGCGCGCACACGCCGCCGCGCTGGCCTATGCGGTGCGCGCGCGACTCCGCTTGCGTCAGGATCTACACTAAGCTTACATTAAGCTTCCCCTGGAGCATGGGCCACATGTAGTCGTCGCACGTGCCGCGCGCCAGCAGGTAGCGCGCGCACACGCCGCCGCGCTGGCCTATGCGGTGCGCGCGCGACTCCGCTTGCGTCAGGATCTACACTAAGCTTACATTAAGCTTCCCCTGGAGCATGGGCCACATGTAGTCGTCGCACGTGCCGCGCGCCAGCAGGTAGCGCGCGCACACGCCGCCGCGCTGGCCTATGCGGTGCGCGCGCGACTCCGCTTGCGTCAGGATCTACACTAAGCTTACATTAAGCTTCCCCTGGAGCATGGGCCACATGTAGTCGTCGCACGTGCCGCGCGCCAGCAGGTAGCGCGCGCACACGCCGCCGCGCTGGCCTATGCGGTGCGCGCGCGACTCCGCTTGCGTCAGGATCTACACTAAGCTTACATTAAGCTTCCCCTGGAGCATGGGCCACATGTAGTCGTCGCACGTGCCGCGCGCCAGCAGGTAGCGCGCGCACACGCCGCCGCGCTGGCCTATGCGGTGCGCGCGCGACTCCGCTTGCGTCAGGATCTACACAAATCATTGAAAATTAAATGAAAATTTTTATTTCGGTTTTTTACACGATTTAGCAAAAAGCAAGGTTGGAACCTCAAGCATTTCATTATGCTTGTATCAGGTCAGGAGACACCGCTCTTCCAGTACAGTAGGAGGTGGTAAACCATTTTAAATGCGCGAAGCCATTAAAAAAAACCATTTTAAACAATTACAGTATAATCTATATATAAAAGAAGTCCCGACAATTGCACATATATACAATTGGTATATATTAGGGGACAATCTAACACAAATCGCTCCTGGTCACATGGTAAGCTCAAAAAGGTCTCAGCGTATACGTATATTTATTTAAAACTAACACTAAATAGATTTTCTACCTAAAAAAGCTACGGTAGCCTAGTGGTACAGGCATGCGGCTGTCAAGCGGCGGTCGTGGGTTCGAATCCCGGCGTACCAATGAGTTTCTCGGAACTTATGTACGAAATATTTACCGTTAGCTTTTCTAAAAAATCGTGAGGAAAACCGGTCTAATCCCACTCAAGTCTAGATTGGAAGATCGGACGGCAGTCGTAAAACTAGTGCCTATGCCAAATCTTGGGATTAGAAGTCAAAGCGGACCCCAGACTCGTTTAGGGCACAACCGGGAATAACGCTAGGAGGATTATGACTAAGTAACTAGATTTTCTCTCGCGGCACCAGGCTGGTGGTCGGACTATTATTTTTCCAAATCTGGCTGGTTTGAAAAGAGGGAGGAGAATTGAAATCTTCCCATCGAGAAGCGGGAGAGATTTGATACTCGGGCGTTGCGCTTATACGAGGGCTGCTACATATATATCCGGAATAGAAAAAATAATCAAACGTACATTACTAAATATAGTTTTATTGTTTTTCAAAATATTCTCCGTGATGATCGATGCACTTTTGCATACGTGTAAACCAATTCTTAAAGCACTTTTGCCACTCTGATAGAGGTATCTCCAAAACGTGTTGTTTGAACGCGTCGACATCTTCACGGATCGAAAATCGTTGACCACGTAATTTATTCTTTACATTTGGAAATAAATAAAAATCTTTGGGTGCCAAATCAGGGCTGTACGGTGGGTGACCCGTTAATTCTATATTTTGACCTTCCAAAAATCGAGTTGTTTCGCGTGATGTATGACAGCTGGCGTTGTCATGGTGAAGAATGATTCTGCGTCGCTGGTTGTCTTTACGTATGTCTTCAAACACTTCTGGCAAACAAATGGTCGTGTACCACTCCGAATTAACCGTTTTACGATTTTCTAGTGCCATTTTCTAGCCATTCATACCAAAAAAGCAGGCGACCATTTGCTTCAAGGTGCTTTTTGCACGAGTATAACTTTCGTAGGGTTCGGCTCATTTTGAAACACCCACACTGTTGATTGCTGTTTAGTTTCGGGATCATACGCATATATCCAAGATTCGTCACCTGTGTAGATATTATAAACAGCTTTTGAGTTACGACGATGACGGTTATATTTTTTCAACATTTTTTTGCACCATTCGACGCGAGCCTCTTTTTGATCCTTAGTTAAATTGTGCGGTATCCAACGCAAACAAATTTTTTTTACAGCTAAATGTTCATGTAATATCTTATCAATGCTCGTCATAGATATCCCCAGAATTGCCTCTATCTCGCGATACGTAACATGACGGTCATGCATGAAATATAAGTTTCCGCACTGCTTCAATATTTTGTGGTACAACGGCCGATTTCGGGCGACCTTCCTTAACTTCGTCCGTAAGCATACTACGTCCACGATTGAACTCACTAAACCAGTGATACACAGTAGTTTTTGATGGAGCTTCATCACCAAATGTCAAAGTTAATTGATCTATGCATTGTTGTTGCGTTAAGCCACGCCGAAAATCGTAATAAATCATAGCACGAATATTTTCACGAGTAAGTTCCATTCTTGCAACAAGATAATATTTTAAACCCGCCAAAAACAAAAGACTAGCGTACTCAAGAAAAAAAAAATAGCGGCCAGTATTAAAAGGAAGTTCAAATTTTACCATGGAGGTCAAAAATTGTGTTTAAGAAAGTTGGAATCCTGGATTCCGGATACATAAGTAGCAGCCCTCGTATCGTCTTGCTTGTGGGGCGAGAGGGCAGTGTGAGTATCCGACTAGGCAGGCCCTTTTGGCCCACAGGCCTACACCCAATACACTTACGTCACATGACTACATGATAAAATGCATGGCAGCAGCGTCGAGAAAGTTGCGATGAGGAATGAAACAAAAATTGCCGAAAGTTTGAAAATCCTTCACTTCCGGTCAATGTTTGTATGGGTAGGTATATTTATTAACGTCATGTGACAACAGTACGAGACACGTGGCATCATTTAGCCCTTTAATCGTAGAGAGAGTACCATTTTTTTTCTTGCTCAACACAACTTTCTCGACCTGCCGCCATGCATTTTATCATGTTGTCATGTGACGTAGGGGTATTGGGAGTGGGCCCACGGTCTATTTGGCACGCGGGCTCGCGTAGCAACCGCGCCCTGAAGACACGCTTCGGGTCTTCGGCCCGACGCGGAACTGACCAGGAACACTAAGCTTGAGAGATACTCAAGAGTAAGTATTCAAGAGCGCGCTTTAAAACTCTTAGGTTCGCTTGTAAAAAACACTCAGGTCTGCCCCTGCCAAATAAATAATAATAATAACAAATATTTGGAAACAATCTTACACTAATCGACCTAGCCCCAAACTAAGCAAAGCTTGTTCTATGGGTACTAGACGACGATATACATACTTATATAGATAAATAAATACTTAAATACCCCATTTTCGTCAGTAGTATTTGTATGTATTTTATCTGTGTATCTTTATTTATTTGTCTATTGTTTTTATTTATCACTAGCTTCCGCCCGCGACTTCGTCCGCGTGGACCCGGGTCCACTTTTATTGTAGGTGACGGGATAAAGAAAACACGTAATTGTGGAAATACAAGGCAAACTATGGTGCGAGCGAGTAGCCAACGGGTAGAGATTTCGTTCTTTTAGTGGAACCTAACTTAGAGCGTGGCTCATGGCGGCACGGAGTAGTGAGTGTGACCCTCCCCGGGGGTGACGGCCGCGTCCGCGTAGTTGACGTGCGCACTCGCACGGGTACCCTTCGTCGACCGGTCACACGCATCGCCTTACTTGCACTAGAGATGGCTCGTGATGACTAGTCATCACTAGGGGGGTGGAATTGTAGGCGACGCAAATGTTTTAGAGTAGGTATCCCGGGATAAAAACTATCCTATATTTTAATCCAGGCTATAAACTATCTTCGCGCAAAATTTCATTCAAATCGGTTCAGCCGTTTAAGCGTGATTGAGTAACAAACATCCAAACATCTAAACTTTCGCATTTATAATATTATTAGGATGTATCCACTGTGTGCTTATATCTGTAGTTGCACCAAAGGCCCAAAGGTTGACTGGTAGAGAATGCTTACGGCATTAAGTCCGCCTTTTGTACGGTAAGTTGTTCTTTTGTGGAATAAAGATAAAAAATAAAATACATAGAAAACATCCATGACTCAGGAACAAATATACGTGCTCATCACACAAATAAATGCCCTTACCGGGATTCGAACCCAGGACCTCTTGCTTCGTAGGCAGGGTCACTACCAACTAGGCTAAAGAGGTCGTCAAATAGATAATACATACCCCGGGGTTCCAGTGCAGCTCGGCGAAGAGCACCAACTTAGCGGCGGTGAGCGTCAGCCCGCTGCTGGCCGCCGTGATGGACAGTACGGCGCACCGACAGGACTCCACGTGTTGGAACTTGTCTACTAGATCCTGGTGACAAATAGTTAAACGCCATTTTAAGACAACGTTTTATTGACAGCGTCAACCAGGCCCCGATCCGATCATGCTCGACCTTATCACGCGATAAGTGACAAGATAGTGTCCGTCTCGTTCCATCGAACGGTGTCAGCCAGGGACGGACGCTCTATCTTGTCACTTATCGCGTGATAAGGCCGATGATACGGGGTCAGGAACGGTTTACCATTGAATTGCCGACAAACATTTAATCGAATATTATTTCAAAGACAACGTTCCAAGTATTTTCATTTCATCGACAAGTCATTACGTCGAAGACTCGATACTAGGTAATTTAAACAGAGGTCTTTTAATTGGTAGTTGACTTATTTCAATAAAATTCATGTCATGGCTTTTCATTTCGGGTTTTTTTAATACATTTTTTTTACATGTAGGTAATAATATTTATTCCGCATAAAATTATTTCAATTGGTAATAATTCGTTATCGAAACTAAACGCAATCACGTCAGTCGGCTCACTCTGCGAGATTATTGATATGTGGGTAGTTTCAGATATGAAATAATTTATCTGGACGAATGGTTGGTCGTATGAATTTGTCATGAAGATCAGAGCTCGCATGCCGTCTTGTGATAGCCGTGCAGCGAATCGACGCCACCCCGCTGCGCGGGGTGTCTATTTCTGGTTTGATGGACACAAGTGAACCCTAACCTAACCGACGTAAAACAGACTTCGCTTATGACAAGTCATTTTTGTCCGCCCTGATATCTTTTTGTAATAAACGATTTACACCAATGATTCTTAGTTTTATGATACATACATATTATACATATTTGTATGTCACACAATTAACTACATAATTTGAATAATGTATGTGCAGTAGGACATATAAAATTGTATTAAAGTAATACGTCGAAGAAATGAATTGCAATGTTTTGTAGTTGTGCCAATTAAGAAAATTTTAAACAAATCAGCGATTAAGTAATATTCATCGAATAGTATTTCTACGTAGTAAGATAAATTTAAATAAATAGTAGTTGAAATAAAATAACGCCAAACAATATTACTCGTACTAAAGTTTCGATGAATCGTTGTCGATGAAATAATATTCGATGAAAAGGTTGTCGACAAAACAAGGGTACACCGTTCGTCCTATGTAAGTAACAGCCTGGTTAAAAAACAACGTATTCAGTTAGTAGCAAAGCGGCAGACAACAATGGTGCGAGAGTCGATTGTCCCTGAAGGGTTGGGACAGGCCCATGCCGATTTAGGGTGGGTTGCACCAAACCGTAACCGTAAGCGGTGTTCGTTAAAATCAGAATGTATGGAAAGTTGGACAAGTTTGTATGACAGCTACGGCGCCATATTGAACGTTGATCGGTCTGTAATCGTATGTTGGTTTAAGCCGCCCGCCCGCCATAACAAAAGGTGAGACGCACCGCCCTGGCCTGCGCGGGCGTGGAGCCGACGACGCAGACGTAGTGCACGGCCGCCTCGTCCAGCGTGGAGCACAGCGCGGCCAGCACAGCGCGGTGGTGCGCGAACACCAGGAACTTGTCGGTGCAAGAGCTGATCAGCTGACGGATGTATTTGCTGGAAATAACAGGATAAAGTTCAATAAACATACATACATGTACATATAATCATGCCTATTTTCCGGACGGGCAGGCAGCGACCACGGATTTCCACTTGCTACGATCTTGACAAACCTTTCTTGCTTCATTCACTTTCAATACATTCTGCATACCTGCTCGTTAAATAATTTCCATCCATACCTATATGACCCTGCTTGTGTAATGGACGGACTAAAGTTTGCTATGACCCGGACAATATTTTCACTTCGTTCACTTTTTCGAGCCCATAGAGAGGCTTCAAATATGAGTATAGTACATTAAAGAGGCCGGGAAGTAAGGAGTAGCCGGCCGAGTACATATAGACGACCGAGCGTAGCAAGGCCGGATAGTTACGAGGCTGGCAACCCCTTTTTCACGCCGAGGTATGTATAGTGCTTTTCTTAAACATGCAATGAAATAAATAAAAAAACTCCAAGAAATCAAACTTTAATTTTCATGGCTGAACGCCGTGATCCTGTGCCACAAATAGGGTATATTCATGCATTTTTAATTTTTTTTTAACTATTCTATAATTAATTATATAACCGGAAAAAATATAACACTTTCACAATATTATTGAATGAGCTAAAAAATAATAATTAAAACTACTATCATTTTCGGACGATTAAAACGCCGCACTGTGAATCGAGTAGAACATGCAAATGGGACAAAAACCCTTATCAAATATCCAAAAACTCATTATAGTAGGGTAGACCGGGGGCAATAGTACCAGTTTCTAAATAATGACCTGTAAAGTCAGAATCGTTGGCCACCACGTAAAAATAGCTTATTATATAACATTCTAGTCTAAGTGGTTATTAGAATCTAGAAAATAATTTTCATTTGATTGCGTCAGAATGGTGCAAATTGAGTTTTTGTTCATGAAGTCCTTGTGTTACAATTCACCCCTAGTGCGGGTTAATAGTACCAGAAAAACAAAGGTAAATAAAACACAAAATAATGCACTAATCAATCACTATTTATTGTTAATTTCTTAAGACGAATCAGTCTGTTACGTTACATCAGTCTTAATTATAGAGACTCGTATTTAGACTAGACAAAGCTAGCGTTTCAGTTGAACTAAACGTATTATAATATTCTCCAAGTTTTTGAAACTTATTATGTAGACTTATTATAAAAACCAGGTAAGGGTGCACATAGCACACCTTTCCAGTAATAACAACATCTCAATAAAACAAAACTATCGAACTATTTAACAATTACTAATCCCATACAGTTACAATTGACCCTTGGTACAATCAACCCCGTCCTTCACATTAAATTATTTATTATAAAACAGTACCCAGTATTATCCGAATCAGTAGAAACAGGTAACATTGCGGGTATTATAATTTATATAGATCCCGAAGCATCGAAATGAATTATCGGGATGAATCAAAGGTATAAATAGAAATACCCAAGATGTAACTTGTTACAAAAATATTTTACACTTATTACGAGCTTAAATCGAAGAGATCAATCATTATTCGGTGTTAATCAAAATAAAATTAACACACATTATCCAACATTTTGATGCATAACGTACAATATTTCACCTCGCCAACTCTATAGGTATGTACTCCTACCTACTAGACATAAGTTATAAAAATAAAACGAAAAATAATTCTAATTCTGCACAGAAAGTTCAATTTTACTCGCCATTATGAAAAAAAATATCGATACGATGAAAACACGAATTAACGAAAAAAATTTGGTATAGTCGGGGAATGAAAAGGTTGACCAATTTTCGTCTCTATGTCAAAGGCTCAAAAGCCTTTTCATTCCCCGACTATACACACAACGGTGAATAAATAATTTTCTAAAAAAAACTACTCACAATTATGGCAAGTGAATTTCAATTCTTGTCCAGTACAATCCTCATGAGCCCATAACTTACATTTATCGCACTGAATCCAGGTTTCACCGGATTTACTTTCACTATAAGCTTCTGCACAAACAAGGCAATACCACTCTTGTTCTACTACCATATCAGTGGTTTGGTTGATATTATCGTTCTTTTTTGTTTTCTTGCCTTTTCCCTTTCCTTTGTCTTTTTTAGCATTTCCTTCGTTTGATTTCAAGGCCTCAATATTGTTGTTCACTTTCTTTATCCTCTTTTTTCTTTCACGTCCTTTGGCTTCTTCTTCAATGACAGCCTTTTCAGGAGTATCAGTATATATGGTTGACTTTCTCGTTTTTCTTCCGCGGTTACTAGTCTTGCGAGGAGGTGCCTTCGGCAGCGGGCGAACTTGTTCAGGGCTGAAATGTTTAGAAGATGTTGAAGGTGCGTCTAAACATGTCAGAGGATCTACAATTGGCTGAGTTGGAAGATCGAAGGGCAGGCCTTCCTCTTCAATTTCTTGTGGATCCAGTTTATAAGGCAAGGAATGTTCTCTGGAAACAAGTTCAAAACTAGGATCCTCTTGACGTAGTCCAATTTCTGGAGTCAGTGCTGGATTGGCTGAAGGGGGATAGGTAACTTGTCGCGGTGTGATTTCCGGTGAATATTCTCTTATTTGGTGCCTCTCTGGAGTAATGCGTGCAGTGCCAGTGGTCGCAGGATCTTGAAGGGTGTTGGTCACATCAGGCGCAGGCCGGTCGGTAACGAATGACGGCCCAAAGTCACTATCGTCAAATATGTTTCGGTTGTACGGGAAAATCCCAGATACTCTGAAACCTGCCTGTATGTTCCGTGGTGTGAATGCTAGTGGAAAAGCAGATGCCACTATCTCCGGTATGTTGTAGATTGTCATTGTCTGACCAGGATGGGACCGCATCCACGCGTCGCACTCAGTATTAACGTATTTTTTAAGAGGCCCATAAACGGATCGGTCAAGGGGCTGGAGTTTATGGGAACAGTGCGGCGGAAATGAGAGTACTACAATGCCATGGTTTTTACAATAATCCAAAGCTTTTATAGATATGTGGGACGCGTGGTTGTCCAGCAGCAACAAAACTTTGCTATCTTGAGCAGATTTTGTATGGTGTTGGAAATGCTGAAGGAATATTAGGAATTGGGCTTCTTCCATCCATCCAGAAGCATTGCCAGCTCCTACAGAGCCAGGTGGTCCATCCCTCACGAAGTGGTCTTGGTATCTCAGGCGCGGAAATATAAACATTGGTGGCAAAGCATTCCCTAGCGCATTTACAGATGCCGCAACTGTAACCAGTGTACCACGTTCTCCAGAGGTTAATGCGCCGACCTGCCGCGTTCCCTTTTTGGTCACGACGCGATCTGGTTTCTGAACCGTTGTGATCCCGGTCTCATCCATGTTATAAATGTTTTGTGGCTCAAAACTGTCTCTATTCATAATCTTTTCTAGGTTGTCAAAAAATAAATTGACATTTGTTAAGTTAAAACTCGTAGCTCTAGACAGACTTGTAGCTTGAGCACAACGAATTGCTAGCTCCGAATTTCGGTTGAGAAATGCCGAAAACCAATCTGCTCCTGCCATCTTTTGGCGTTCCCATGAATCAGGCATCTTTAATTCATATTTAATTGCAAGGTCGTACGCAAACCTTTTAACCTCTTTAGGAGTAAGGCCATAATAGATGTCAGCCGACTTTATAAGATATTTGACCATGGCCTTCTCCTGTTCTTCTGAAAAAACTTTTGTGGCTGGTCTATAGCCCATTGTAGCTTCATTAAGAGGATCTTTTCTTTTTTTTTGGTATCTTAGCAGCGATACATGGCATAAATCAAACATTTGGGCTGCAGCTCTTACTGATCGCCCTTTTAAAATTTCCTCATAAGCTTGCTCGTACAATAGGAGATCCTTCGTACCTCGATCTGTCTTTCTTGGCCTATTTCGCGGCATCTATAAAGGTCAGATAAAATAAGTTATACTTTGGTTGTGAGACAAACAACGTATATAGGTAGTTTGGCAGATATGATCATCTAAAACAAATTGACCTAGTCCCACAGTAACCGCTGGCTCAAAGACAGGAGCGATGCGATGAGCGTGATGGCATCTAAGGCTTATTGCAATAAGAATGAAAAAATCGCGAATGACGAATAAAAAAATTCGACTAATTATTCGTATTTGTAACCGGCCACGAAAGATTTATTTGCCGAATAAATAAATCAGCACGAATAAAAATGTTATTCGAATAATGCCCATCTCTGCTCTGGGTCAATTGTAGCACGGGGTTAATTGTAACGTTACAATTGACCCCGAGTGTTGTGGTACAATTGGCCTTTTTTACTCACTCTCACTATACTTCACAAATCTCGATTTCTATATCTAACTGACCTCCACACTATAACACATTACAAACTTTAATAACAAGAGAATCACACTTCATTAAAACTTTCATACTACGACTATTTAATTATATACAGTAGTACAAAACGTAAATCGTAAATACTTACCTTGGTCAGTCAAAAATACAAATCGTCGTCTAGTACGTGCGGCTCGCGCGGCAGCGAGTGCCCGACTAGTGAGCAGGTTGAGACACGCTCAAGGCACAATCGTGTATACACACACATGCATATTTCGATGTAGTTGCAGAATTATGGACGATGGTACTATTGACCCGTGGTACTATTGCCCCCGGTCTACCCTAGGTCATTACTAATGAGTATACATTAAGAGTCCCACGTGTTATTTTTTCCTGCAACCCCCCCTTACATGAGTAATTAAGGTGACTATATAGGATGAGTGCAAATTTACTATGCATTCATTTGCGTAATTGCTCTTGGCTTAAAAATAATTGTGTGCATTTCCAAGTTATTTGTGTTTATTTCATTATTATGGATTCCAATTTGGAGGGTAAGTAGTATTTTTAGACATATATTGATTATAAAAATATTCATTGTATTTTGTAAAACATCAACATGTTTCCGAATAATCATTGGAATTTTACCCTAACTTTGACTTTCATGGGCAAGAAATTACATGTCGGCATCTGTCTACTCTGTGAAATTTATATATAATATACTTATAACTATAAACCGTCATATTTAATAAACTCCCTATCCAACTTTTGAGTACAACTATTTTTTTTATTTTTTCTTTCAGAATTCGATTTTTGCATTTCAAAAGTCAATTTCTTCGATGTATGGCAGAGACATTTGAAGGAAGCGAGAAACAACGAAATATATACATTTATATCATCTGAGCATGATTTAAGTGGAATAACCGAGGACTCCCAGAGACAAATTAAGGTAAAGATATCCCAATTTTCATCCAGGATAGCTCAGAAGTGGGATGCTGCTGGTAAATGTAGACAGCGATTTCTCGAGAAGAACTCTGACTGGCTTCATGGTGAACCTATCAAGTTTGAAGTTCATAGACGTACGACGATGCCGTCATCATCCACTGAAGCTGTAGCAGGCCCTGGAAGGCCCCAGAAGGAATTCTCGGACTCTAGCCTGAAGACTAAACGACGACGAGTAGAGAATTTAGTTCAATTTACAAGTTCCGAGGAGTTATTGTTTGCAGCAGAAATTTCGTCACGTCAATCGGGCTCCAAGGAAGTGGCTAGAAGAATGAAGAACATAATTGAAGATAACAAGAGCGGCGACACCTCAGGCAACAAAGAAAACACCAAGTCATGCAAAGAAAACGCTAGATGTTTGACGAATGAAGAAACTTTGGCGTGCTATATAGATAGCAAATTGACTACATGCACATACAACATCATAAGGCAGTCGACTAGTAAGGTAGGGCATACCGTATTTCCATCATTGTATTGTTTAAAAAAGGCTAAAGTTGCATGTTATCCTCCTGAAGATAGCTTTTTGATTAATGAAACGCGTGCTGAAATCAACGTTCAGGCAGTTTTAGATAAAACCGCTGAACGTTTGGTTTTATCACTGGAAGAAGTTTTAGATAATTTAGTGTCCCCTTGTTCATCATTCAAACTAATTAGTAAATGGGGTTGCGATGGAAGTTCCGGTCATAGTACATACAAACAAAAGTTTACGAATAGTAATGACACTGATGAATTTTTGTTTGTATATTCGTTCGTTCCGCTTCAATTACGGGATGATGCTGATAATGTCGTTTGGCAGAATCCACGCCCGTCATCTACTGCATATTGTCGTCCAATAAAGTTTATTTTTTCCAAGGAAACAAAAGAATTGACTATTGCCGAAACAAATCGAGTCTTGGAAGAGATAAACGCTTTATTGCCAACATTATGCAAGGTGATGGGAAGGGAAGTTTCTGTTGAACACATTATGCTTTTTACCATGGTTGACGGAAAAATTTGCAATACTATGACCGAAACTTCTTCTGCTCAAAAATGTTTCATTTGTGGAGCTACTCCAAAAGTTATGAATGATGAATCTAGGGAATATATTGCAAATAATGATAATCTTGGTTTTGGTTTATCAACTCTCCATGCTTGGATTAGATGTTTTGAGTGTTTACTTCACATAAGCTATCGCCTTGAAGTAAAAAGTGGCAACTTAGAGGAGAAGCCGATAAAGCGAATGTAAAGAAACGCTCACTAGAAATTCAAACTAGATTTAAAACGGAAATGGGACTGATCGTTGATAAACCAAAACCAGGCTTTGGTAATACTAATGATGGAAATACAGCTAGAAGATTTTTTGAAAACCCGGAGCTTAGTGCTGCAATTACAGGGTTAGATGTATCACTCATTAAAAAATTTGATATAATACTTCGAGTTCTATCATCGGGCTATGAAATAAATTTAGAAGCGTTTGAAAATTTGACACGGGATATAAGAAAACATTAATTAAATCTCTATTCGTGGTATTACATGCCTGTTACAGTACACAAATTATTGATTCACAGTAGCGACATTATCCGATCAGCACTATTGCCGATTGGACAGTTATCCGAGGAAGCACAAGAAGCTCGAAACAAAGATTGTAGACGATTTAGGGAACATCACACACAAAAACGATCTCGTCAAGCCACGAATAGAGATTTAATGAATATGCTGTTGATTACATCTGACCCTTTAATTAATAGTTTTAGAAATGTACCAAGGCAAAGAGTAAACTCGTTGTCTTCTGATGTTTTAGCATTGTTGAAACCCCCTAGAGTTAATGAAACTAATGTAGATGTAGTGTCTAGTTTGTTTAGTGTAGATGATCATGACACGTCAATTAATGATTCGCAGGATGAAGATGATGACGGTGAAAGTAATTAATAAAATGACCGCTGTAATTAACTCTAATTGATTTATATGTACCTACTTAAGAATCCTATGTAAATGTAGTTCCTAATTAGTTTTACTTTTCCTTGTAATGGCATGATAATGTTAAAAATGATGTTGATTAAAAGATTACTGCAACAGTAGATTTAGTATTTTATGTGTACATGTAATAAAATATATAATTCATTATTGTACATTCACTTTTATAATATTGTTTTTTCTGAACCCCCACCCTACCACTCTAAGTCACGAACCAAAGTACATAAACTATACGTATATGTATATTCATACATAATGAGCTCGTATAAGCTCAAAAAACTACTAAAATAATTTTGTCCCATATGCTTGTTCTTGTTCTACTCGATTCACTGTGCGCCGCCATTTTGGCGCGCTCATTTTGTGACGTCACCGTGCACTTACAATAAATAAACAACGAAGTGTTTGATTCACAGTTTTAGTAAAAGTGAGTTAATAAAGCTTGTAAGATCAACTTATTGTAACGGAAGAACACACAAAAGCTTATTATAAATATTTTATTGCCCCTATTTGTGAAAATAACACTAAAACTGCACCTGACATGATAAATTTTCATATGCCCGAAGATGCAAAATATAAGGAAAAAGGGGTGTAAGGCGATGAGGAGATATAATGTATCGTGTTTGAGTAGTTTATATTGTTATGAACATCCTTTCGAAGTGATTATTAAATATGTTTGTACCTAAAATCTTTTTTATTACGGCTCCCGAACAATATAAACAATAACCTAACCTAAAAATTTATATACTTATTCATAAAACTATTCTGATTCCCATTTTTTTAGTTATTAATGTTACAAAATATTATGATTCTTGTTGATCAACAGCTGACTACGAGTGTTGATTTTGATCACGAAACGTTTTAGCTAAGTTTCTATGTTTGCACTGTTGATCGAAGTTGAAAGAATTTAATCCTTTCTACTGAGTGTCCTACACCAATTTGTTTTATTAATAAAGATGTTCTCACCATGTAACATTCCTAATACCAACAAATCTTTGATTAGGTATATAATGAACATATGTACTAGTTTTTTATTCCACTTATTTAAGAAAGACACCTACGAGGTACGTACTTAGTCATCATGAACACATTAATTTCAGGCAGATTATCCGACTTTGCCTTGACAAAACCGCTTCCAGTCATTGTGGCGAGTCTTTTTTCACAAGGAGTGCTTTCAAATTAATAATCCCCAAAAAACACTGATTGTTTATCATAAACAGCGGCAAAACAATGCGAATAACTTTCAATAATCATACAAACGACCTGTTAACAGTAGACACCGAGTGCACAGTGACGTCACGATTCGCTCGGCCAATAGCGTTGCGTTTTGAAAATTTGCGAGGGAATTTGAAAAATATTACTTTAAAATAATTAAGTTTGTTAATAGAAACATGATCATTTGTAAAAATAATCATGTGAGTATATTTATTAAGCAATAAAGATTACTCATGATTTTTTTTGGCCATTTCTGAATCACATGCATATTCCCTATTGTGGAATGGAAATAAAAAAGACCATCTTGCAGGCCTAGGCCTCCAATTTTGTATGAAAAGCCATTACTATTATTGTGATTCCGCATTGAAGTCGACTTTTCCTGTTGATGGAAACCTAAGAGTTGTATTAAACTTGAGTGGCATATTAACGCTGATCTCTGATGGTATGGTAGGTACTGACTCATCCTGACGGATGATGCACCTCCACCATCTGCGTGACCTCCTAGTACTATGGCCAACACAGTTAACTGACCATCCGTGCACTTTATGTGTATGTGTAATACAGGATGGTCAGTTAACTGTGTTGGCATTTGTACGTATATCTCAAGAGTTGTATGGAACTTGAGGGTTTTATTAGCTCTGAATTCTGGAGAATGGAAAAAACTGATAAAAGAATGCCTTTGAGACAATAAAAAAAAAACAACATTTATTTCAGACATTTGGAGTCCATAAAGTGTTAGTGATTGATTGAGATTTACTTAAATGAGTATGTTAGCACCTAAGCTTAAATGTTGAGCGGTCCAGTGCCTGATTAGGGCACTGTCCCATCTCTCCGCCACCACGGCCAGGAGACTGTGGCGGCTGGCGCGCGCGCCCTGCGCAGCGTCGCGGCACAGCGTTAGCGGAGCGTCGCATGGGAACCGTCTCCGTGCGCGTGCGCAAACATGCCGGACGCACTGCAGTGTCGCGGAAGCCGCAACAGTATCCTGAACGCGAACAGCACAGAACAGTAACCGCAAGCTCCAACTTTGGGGAAAGAGGTTGAATGAAAGTAACTAGATCGACAGCCCGCCTGATCCGGCCGGGCGTCCCTATACACATCAACACCCCCATAACTCTGAAAGTGTGATACAGAAGACATAGCAGGAACTTGGTACGCGCCAACCAACGAAGTGGTATCGCACTTGAGTGTTGTATTCCACCTGAAAGAGTGACACCGACATAGCAGGCATTTTGTCACGCGCTGACTAATCCATATTGCACACAAGTTAGAATTTAAGCATGACACTAAGCTCCTTCAGAGTGAATCTTGACTGTTGTATTTCGTTTGTTCGCATGACCTGTAGCTTGGCACAAAGATCTCCATTTATAATGCTATTGCGCTGCCAAATCTCCCATACTCATCTGAAACGTGAACCGTATATCGTCGTCACATCCGCACATTAGGCCGATTTCACTTAAAATGCCTCCGTAAAATTCTAAAGATCAGCTGATCTATCCGAACCTATACGGAACACCGAAGTTTTGGGGAGAGCCAGCGTGGGTGGAATCGAAGTATATCTTATGAGACGACAACTTCGCTGGGGCGGCCGCGTTTCAAGGATGGCAGCGGGTCGAGTAGCAAAGCACATCTTCTATTCAGAACTTGAGGAGGGCAAGCGAAAGCATGGCGGACAACTGCTTAAGCACATCCATACCTTGTAATTGTGAAATTGACCCTCTGCAGTGGGAGGAGCAGGCAGCCAACCGCCAGGAATGGAGATCTTTCGTTAAAAAGAAAACATCAAACTTTGAATCCCATCGATGAAGAACTTGATGTTAAACGGGGCGAGCTGAAAGCCCGGCCACCTGCGGCATCAGCTATAATTTTGTGAACGGTGTGCTCACGTGCCCGTTGTGTAGGGTCTTCATGAATAAGATCGGCTACGTGAGCCACACCAGAGGACACGAGCGAGATCAACGCCGGAGTTGAAGCAGTCGCCGTGGCCGAAATCGGTCAGGGGAGTATATGTACCTAGTCTAGCCATAAGTTCTGTTACAAATGAAATGAAACATATTTTTAAAAGGATGTAATTAATTTACCATAAGTAAATGTTTATTTATAGGTAAGTTAATAAGGTTTCTAAACAATATATTTTTTATTCAAAATGCCCGCCTTTAGCTTTAATACACGCCCTCAAACGATCCGGCCACACGTCTATAGATTCACGCACTGTATCCATTGGGAAATTTGCCACTGCTACCTTCAAAGATTTTTTTAGAGAATCGATATTGGCATGGCGTTTAGAGCAGACCATGTCCTCTAACACTGACCACAATTTATAGTCCAGGGGATTTAAGTCGGGACTGGAAGAGGGCCAATCATCTGCCTTGATGAAGTCCGGAACATTCCTTTGCAGCCAAATCTGGGTGGTGCGAGCTTTATGACCCGGGGCTGAGTCCTGCTGAAAGGTCCAGTGTACATTTTTGAACATTGTGTCGTTTAGTGGTTTAACTACTGTTTCTAAAATCGTGTCCTGATACACTTTAGCTGAAATTTTCACTCCTTTTTCGCAAAAATGGATCTCAGAGACGCCTTGATACGACACACCCCACCAAACCATGACGTAAGCGGGATGATGACCTCGCTGAATCCTTCCAACTATCTCTTTAGCTTCTCGAGAGTTGTGTGCGTACACTTTATCATTTTGTTTGTTGTAGTGCTGCTCGATAGTAAAAATTTTTTCATCCGTGAAAAGAATATTTTTATATTTCCCATGTGCGTATCGAGATAAAAGGCTTTTTGATCTTTCAACTCTCTTGTCCTTTAGTGACTGATTTAACATATGTCCTGTATATCGTCGGTAAGCTGCAAGACTCAAGTCATCTTTGATTATACGCGAAAGTGTCCTAGGTGGTATTTTCATTTCCTTAGAAAGGATCTTCTGTTTTCTTATGGGATTTCGGCGAATTCTGGCCCTTACAGCATTAACGGCTTGTTTTGTTCTAACAGTACGTGGTCGGCCAGATCTTTTACTGTCATCGACAGAGGACGTTTTGGTGTATCTTTGAATGGTACGATACACAAACATTCGACTGATCTCTAACTTTTTTAGTGTCTCAAAAATGTGGGACGGCTCCATTCCTACCTTATGCAGAGCAATCACAGCAATTCTATTTTCTTTGACACCCCACTCCATTATTAATTTACTTATTTTAATATTATATTGTATATAAATGGTGGCAAAAACATCCAAGTACTTACGTCAAAACACAACATTCGAAATTCGAATTATTATTTTTCTTAAAATCATTGTTAACTGCCAGTAACAGAACTTATGGCTAGACTAGGTATGTATGTAAGCACTTTATTGTACACAATAACAGGTTAAAGAATATACATGTCACACAATAGATCAAAGTACAAAGGCGAACTTATCCCTATAAGGGATCTCTTCCAGCTAACCTTAGAGCAATTGAGAGGAAGGTAGGTAGACCGAGATAGGCAAACTGTGCACAAAAACTCAGAGAAAATGAAAACAAAACCTAATAGGTATTAATTCTAGACAAACAAAAACATGCCAATACATATATAAATATACAGTATAAAATATAATACACACTATCATAAGTAATATATATCGCAAATATACAATAAATAAATGAATACTATATTCAACCAATTCACAAGTCATTGGAAAGCCACAACTTCTTCAAATTCATCTTAAGTGACGCAACAGACCGCGACTGTCTCAGCGACAAAGGCAACTCATTCCACAAATTAACAGCGTGCGCGGTAAAAGATCTGGAGTATGTATGTATATAACCTATTACTACCTCCGAAAGTGTGGTACCCACCAGACAGCAGGTATCTTGACTCGCGCCGACTCGCTGAAGAACGAGAGCAGGGCGGCGTGGCGCTGCGAAGCCGCAGAGGACCTGTAGGACTCCGCCATCTGTGTGAGACCCTTCTGGTCTTCTTTACTGAATTCTAGGAGCGTCTCGTCTAGGAGCACCGATTCTCTGGAGAAATGTAGGTTATTGAAAAACACTGAAAACGGCAGCATTTCATTAAAGTTTTATGGTTGACTTGAATTATAAAAATGTCTATACTAATGACAAAAGATTAAAAATATCTAGACTTTATTGTTGTGACAATAGTAATTTGTAGATCATAGATAGGAGGGAAGGAGACAAAGAGGAACGCACAAGGTACTGCTTGCGAAACGACTATGCTCGAATATGTTGTATGATAATTACATCCTATAATATCTACATCGTGAATTAGAAAGAGGAAAATAAAGGAAGAGGAGACAATATTTGTTTCCTTTACGTCAAAAACGAATGACAATATTGACCTGGTCTTGTGCTCTAGTTCGGTGAGCACCTCCTCCTTGGTGCGGCGGATGAGGAACCGCTTCTGCAGCAGCACCTGGAGCTCCGCCAGGTTGGACTGCCCCGTCATGTCCCAGCCGTAGTTCGTCTGCTTGCCAGCGCAGTACCTTTTGCCTGGACAAAGATTTTTTTATGTAGGGTTTTCTGGCACATTAACACTTTTAGTGCCAAGTGGGCGCTATGCTCGTAGGCACTTTCCTCTACAAACGGGTAGCATTACTCATACTCATACTCATTTATTTATAATGCACAAATACAATAAACGTCAAAAAGTTAATATCATTTTATCGGCTACTGGCGAAATCGTGTGCACTGAACGTCTATTACAAAGGTGTATGGACCTAACATAGCAGCGCCACCACCTAGATCGAAGGCCGAAGGTAAGTAATCTCGTTCTATGTATACAGGCTGTCCCGGAACTCAACGATAACCTGGTACCGGTTGAGAGGCCAAGGTATACCAGTAATGAAAAAACAAATTGACATGGATTTTTTTTCTTAATTTTTTTCTTAACTGGTATACCTTGGCCTCTCACCCGGTACCAGGTTATCGTTGAGTTCCGGGACGCCCTGTATAGCTTTATAAATGTAACACCGTTGTGCCTCCTCATAGCCTTGATATTCGAAACGACTCATCTCGATATCGAGCGGCGGGCAACGGCATTAGTGCGCCATAAGTGGGAGCGAGAGGCTGAGCTGCGATCTCTTGCATCAATCTCCCCTTCTGATCCCTGTCTGATCTGATGGGCCTGACGCATAAGTGAGCTACCAGCAGGTCGATCACGTAACGCAATGTACGCGCGACAGATAGATCTTAATGTCACTTTCCATATTTAAAAAACACACTTAAACTATCCCAACGCGAGTTCAAAACGTTACGTGATTACCCCTCTGGTTTACGACAGTTAAGTGAATCCTCATTGAAAGTGTTACTAAACCTTAATATACTAACCATATTCATAATAGTAAGCTCAAGCTGAGTGTAAAGCTCAATAGGCCGACTGAAGTGCCGCTCAGCAGGATCATTCGCGCACTCAGCTTGGATATAGTGCTTGCGTGCACGTAGCGTTAGTGTACGACATTTAAGCGAATCCTTAATAATAGACTTACTATATAAAGCCTTATTTAACTTACCATATTCATAATACGAGTCGAAGAGCTTGGGCTCAATAAGCTCAAGCTGAGTGTAAAGCTCAATAGGCCGACTAAGAGCCGGCGTGCCGCTCAGCAGGATCATTTGCGCACTCAGCTTGGATATGCTCTTGAGTGCTTGCGTGCACGTAGCGTTAATGTACGACATTTAAGCGAATCCTCAATAATCGACTTACTATATAAAGCCTTATTTAACTTACCATATTCATAATAGGAGTCGAAGAGCTTAGGCTCAATAAGCTCAAGCTGAGTGTAAAAGTCAATAGGCCGACTGAGAGCCGGCGTGCCGCTCAGCAGGATCATTCGCGCACTCAGCTTGGATATGCTCTTGAGTGCTTGCGTGCACGTAGCGTTAGTGTACGACATTTAAGCGAATCCTCAATAATCGACTTACTATATAAAGCCTTATTTAACTTACCATATTCATAATAGGAGTCGAAGAGCTTAGGCTCAATAAGCTCAAGCTGAGTGTAAAGCTCAATAGGCCGACTGAGAGCCGGCGTGCCGCTCAGCAGAATCATTCTCGCACTCAACTTGGATATGCTCTTGAGTGCTTGCGTGCACTTAGCATTGGGTGTTTTCACTTGGTGTGATTCGTCCTGAGGAATACAGAAAACGTGTTTAACAGGTTTAAAATTCATACCAATATTATAAACGCGAAAGTAATTTGTACGGAGATAGTTTTGAGATCATGGAAGGCCTTAGGATAATTATTATAATAACCCCGGAAAGAATTTCTTAAACGAGTGAAAAAGGTAGTGGAAGTTTCTAAGAGAGTGCGATAAAAGATGGCCTGTGAGAAGTTTTATAGCATATTTCTTATTCGATTTTATAAGGCATAGTATTGATCCTTTACTATATACTAAATACACCCCCACATCAAACATAATAGATAATAACCAATAAATTCAGGTAACAAGTAAAGGATAGGTGGACGCTGAGCAGTATAATTACATAGCAACCCAGCAATGCACGGTAAATTATCATTGGAAGATGACAATAGGGGTTTAGATGTATTTCATGAAAAAGGATTAAGAAGTAAAGTGGAAACAAGTGCGTGTCGGACCACGCACAACGAAGGGTTCTGTGCCTATTAAAAAGGTCGTATCGTTACTGAAATCTTATGGCACTTACGTCCTTTTATTTAAGGAAGGCAGTTTATTAGAAATATCTCGAAAACCTTTGAACCGATCTTGTTCAAAACAATTTTCGCTGAAATAATTCAATAAGTCCATGATTTTTTTCATATTTTTAAAATACACGGTTCAAAAATTAGAGGGGGAGTTTTATGTATGGAGTGCACAGCAAATTTTTTTTTTTTGTATGTTAATTACAAAACTATGTAGCGGCTAACAAAGTACACCTATCCTCAAAATTTTATTCAAATACACTTAATAGTTTTCGAATAAAATGCCTGTGACATACGGACGGACAGACAGATAGACATGACGAATCCATAAGGGTTCCGTTTTTTGCCATTTGGCTACGGAACCCTAAAAAAGCAAGAGGCACCGCCAGAGGTTAAATAATCACAAAGTTATAAGTGTCCAAAGTTTTCAGAAGGGGTATGTTCTGTCCCTTTTCCGCAAAACGCACCTTCACATGAAAAGATAGTCATTTACTATGACGCTGTGCTTACAGCGTCATAGTACCTCACGATCTGCTAGCGTTTTCTCTCCATAACAAGCAACATTAAAACGGTTGTAGTTTCGTATTTTTTATGAGATATCGGAATGGGACTTTCGTCGCTAGGCATATTTTGATGCTAATAAAAAAAAATGGAGTCTACACCTCTATTATCAAGTTTATGAAATATTTTATTAGGTAAACTATGACAGTTGTTTGTTACTTACTATAACGACGACCCCAAACTTCTTGTCTCTGAGCAGGTCCTTATGTATCGTGATCATCTTGTAACTGACTATCACCACTTCCGTCTGAAAGTAAATAAGTTTCTATCAAAAATTTCATTTTTGGTACAAGTTTTTATTGCCGACTGTACTTTTCTGTATACCATCATCAACTGCTCATTGAGACGATTCTAACAAGCCCAAACTCGATGGGGTTATTTGTTTTTATTACGGAGTTCCTATGGCCACCTTCTGTCTCCATCATCAGATCAGCTCGATGGTACCATAATATTAAACAAACAACAAACTATACTTATACCCAAAATTTCAGCTCAATCGGTCGCCCGGAAGTGGGTCAAATTTAACTTGCAAGATTTGACGGACAACTTACTTACATACATACTTTTATACTTACATACGAACAAGTCAAGTTAATATAAAGCTTGTAAAAACATGAGGTATTCGTGTTGTCCCTCATTAGGAGTCATTAGTGGCATAGGCGCGGCGTGGGTAGGCCCCCCACAAGGTGGACTGATGACCTGGTAAAGGTTGCTGGAGTCCGCTGGATGCGGGTGGCGCAGGACCGGTCACTTTGGCACTCTTTGGGGGAGGCCTATGTCCAGCAGTGGACGTCTTTCGGCTGATATGATGATGATGACGATGAGAGACACAGGGTTCGCAGAAGAGTTCTCCATTTTACAAAATTAATAAGTTTATAGTTGTCTTAACTAATTTTGAACTTGTTTTTACAAAGCTTTTATTTAACTTGCACTGTTTGTATGTATGTAAATATGTAAGTATGTAAGTTGTCCGTCAAAATTAGCAGTCCATTTTTCAGTCACTTGCCGTTATCCGATTGAGTTGAAAATTTGAGTAAAGGTATAGTTTGGACTCAGACCAAGAAAAAAAGACAGACGGAGCGTTAAGAACAGTCTAGTGAAGCCAACCGGTTTTCAACCAAGCCCCATAAGTTTAGCACACGCTAAACAAATTAAATCGCACAAAACTCGAAATAAATGATCTTGACAGCATTGCGACACGTGCTGAAGAGTTTTGTGCAATTTTGTTTGTATATGTGTGCGTGAGCGCGTGCTAAACTTGATGTAGCTTGGTTTTGTTTGTATGTGGTTTGGCTTCACTTGACGTAACGCTCCGTCTGTCTTTATTTCTTGGTCTGAGAGTTTGGATGACAATTCAATATTATGGTACCATCGAGCTGATCTGATGATGGAGGCAGAAGGTGGCCGTGGGAATTCAGTACTTAACCCACGTAACCCGGTTGAGTTAGGGCTCATTAGAATCGTCAATGAGTATTTGATGACAGTAGTACCTGCAGTCGGCAATCAAATGTGGATAATGGAACACTCTAATATGACTCGCAAAACTAAAGGGGTTTGGGTAAAAATGTTGTAATTTTATTAGATGAGCGGCCATTCATAAAAGTGGTAGATTATGATCTACTCAAAACAAACATATTTTGACAAAAAATGTAACACACTAAAATGCATCGGAGCCGAGATATTTGCAATATATATTTCCACAGGTCATATTGAAAAGTTATAAACAAAACTTCAAACTTAAATATCTCGGCTCCAATATTGTTTAACGCGTTTCATTTTATATATCTATGCGTATTAAGAGGTCCTCTAAATGATTATTAAATAAACATCCTTGGCCGCTGCAAAAAATAAAAACGTTTTTTTTCTCATACAAGGTTACCCAACGCCCTTTGCTTTGAAGAGTTGTATACCTGTCTGTCAGCAACGAGTTGCGCATCCTTGTTGGTGCCGAGTGTGACGATATTCATCATAGGAATGCCCGGCAGGAGTTCATGGATCTTGCTCTGCCAGGTCTCTCTGAAATAAGAAAATGAGCATAACAGGGAACAGCGGCGCTACCACGAACTACGAAAGTCGAAGTTCGTAATACATGCATCCCTGTCACTCGAGTAAGGGGTGCGATAGAGATGGAAATACCCGAACTTCGACTGATTTCGGTTACGGTTATACCGTTGTTCATTTATGACACCGTTATATTGTAAAGTAGTGGTGGGTCGTTGACGGTTTTCGCTTCAACGAAACGAAACGTTGACTTAGTAAACGTCAACTGCTTGACGTCGTCAACGTAACTGAAGAGAAAAAGGTATTGAGTTGATACGTTTATTTTGAGTAAGGGCGTTGTGACGTTGATTGTCTGTTGAGTTCATTCAATGAAAGGAATGTTGATCTCAACTATACTGCCATGCCATTAGCTTAGCGTACAGTCAGCGTCAGAAGTAACTACGCAATCGAAGACGTCAAAAGCTCTCATTCCCTTTTAATAAAGACTTTTGACTTCTTCGTTTGCGTAGCTACTTTTGATGCTGACTGTACGATTTCGATTACATTTGTACGTTAAAGTCGTCAACTAGTTGAGCCTGTTAAACAAAACGTTTCGTTCACTGACGAACGAAGAACGTTTTATCAACTAGTTCGTTGAATCAACGACCACCACTAGTAAAGGTTAACCGCGCCGTGCCAACCGTTTAGAAATATCGATTACCGGTATTCATTTAAAAAGTTACCGAAACCTTTATAATATCGGTTCCCCAGTTTGGTATTATTTTGAGACAGACAAAATTTGTCCGTAAGCGGGTCGACCTCGCCCGCCTCGCCGAGGTCGAAATATTAGTTACTTTTATGAAAGCGGTTACGGTTACGGCACTGAAAAAAATAACGGTATCCGTTATCTTTTGGTAGCGAAATATAAAGGTAAAGCTGCGTACGAATTTCAGCGGCTCAGCCTGAGGCATGCTCGCCCCGCGCGGCGCGCTGCTCGCGAGCTAAATTGTTGCACATAAACATGCGCGGGCGAGGCAGCGTGCTCGCGGCGAGCCGACATTGTGCGTCGTTCAAAATGGCGTCGGACACGATGACAGCCGCGGCTGCGTTTATCATATTTCACCGAATTATAGTAATAAATTTACGAACAAACTCGATTACACACGCACGGCTAATCCACTTGCTTAAGTTCATACACGCCTGGCCCACAAACAAGTCGGAACGTGTCGCTCTGTCCGCGGCACGCTCGGATACACGTCCAAATTACGTGAGGCACGCACACTGAGGCGCCTTTGAGCACGGGCAAAAGACCGCCTCTAGACAGCTCGCCGCGCGCCGCTCGCGGGCTGCTCGCGCACAGCGCGTGAGCGCGTACGAATTTGAGCGAAATAGGTGAGCCATGCGTGCCTCAACCCGAGGCTGCCCTAATTCGTACGCAGCTTAAGGCTAACGAAACCGCCCGAAGAAAACCGATGTGATGATTATGACCTTTAAATAAAAGTACTTTACTTCTACCTGATACGGTACGGGCTGTAATTGGGATGCTGACGAAAGTTCTTGACTGACAATCAGCAACTTTTTATGCATGAAACACCAAAAATGTCGAAACAGCGTCCATTTCTTGATTTTGGTGTATTTATCTTTTTTCAAATGGGTAAAATATATGTATTTAATTTAAAATTATGATTTACCTCATAGAAGACGTAGTAACAATCAGTAGGGGAAAATTATGTCTGTAATAACTAGCAATGGCCAGGGCTTGGAAGGTCTTCCCGAGGCCCATGTCGTCCGCGATCAGGCAACGGCCGCGGTGGGCTATTCCAAACCTGAGAAAAATAATAGTTTACGTCACTCTGGGCGGTAAGTGAGATTTACATGAGCGCAGCGGCAAATCTCACTTTACACCCAGGAGAAGACGTAAAGTTGTGTACGCACCACGGGCGGTAACTCATAAAGCCCCAGATCGCAATATTATGACCCTCACCTTCAGTTCGGGCAACAAACATCTGCGATCTGGGGCATTCACGAATTCACCGCCCTAGGTACGTAATGTACTATTATGACCGGCAAACATTTCCTTCATCTTTTCTAATCCTTTCGAATTACTAGTTGAACTCATGTACATAGTTTGTTTTGTGGAAACATAAAGTTCAATTTCAATACCGTAGTTGTGATATCAAAAACGGCAAGAATGTTTATTGAAAAATTAACAACATAGAAAAGTTGAAAAAGCCTGATATTTTCATTTCAAAGTACAATATTTCTAAAACGGTTGTACCGATTTTGTTGAAACGAAACTAAGAACCGTCTCAATCATGTCAGTTGTCGGACAAAAAACCGGTACATCGTTTAGGAGCTGCGAGGGCACCGACAGACACACAGGTACACCGATACACAGAGAGAGTATTTTCCAATTGTCAACCACGAGTCCTTCTGATTGTTGTACAAGATTGTACAGGCAGGCGCGGCTCACTCCGCGATTTACGTTCATCGCTAGAAGTACATGCCGGTTACCCATCTGATGGGGACTATTCAGAGGCTGCCACGCAGTGCATCGGATCGGACGCGCATGCTAATTCGCGCGCACACGCTTACGTAAATCGTAACTATATCGCAAGTGAACGTGCCGCATTCGTCTGTTTATGTGTTGCATGGTTTCTGTTGAAACAATTAAAATAAAAAGACACCTAAAAGATATTGTATCGCAGCGGTTTCCAAAAACAATGATAAAATAGGATAATATTAATAATAAAATTCGAATCACGCGTTTTTCTTTCTGCCGGCACGCCGTTTGCATTACTGTGGGTTGCAGCAAAGCCAATAGCCGTGTCTACACCGGACGAGCGGCTCGCCCGAACACCGTTCGCCCAAACGTGCTCGCCCGGTGTGGACGTGAATCGGGCGAGCGGTGGCTCGCCCGAGCCGTTCGGGCAAGCCTCCCAATGCCTCCCAATATTAGAATAGTTCGAATTTTGACGTTATTCCTAAAGAGATAAAGCTTTGAAAAATATTTGGCAATGGCAAATACAAATTGGTATTTTATTTCTTCGTCTCATTCATCAATTTTGCTGAGTTAAGTTGAAGCGTACTACTAATAAGGTTGTTACTAGATATATTGGCACGCAGGGGAAGGAAGGGTTTTTTTTTTTGCAAAATTAAAATTATTCAAGTTTTCACTTCTGCCGGCACTCCCGGTCTTTTTGTTATCAAGGTAACTTATTAAAGTTCATTCGAAGTCGCTGCGTTGGAAAAGGTCAAAACTAGCTTGACCCCTATGGATACCTACATTACATATTGATATTGGGAAATTAGGGATCAAGTTATGCCTACTGGTAGTTGGTAACTTGGTAGTGAGACAGTTGAGGCGGATTTGGGAATTGCGTAACTGAGTTCGACACGCATGGGTTTGTTTGTCAGCTGGAAGGATTGGTAGATCGAGTAGTACCTACCTAGTAGGAATTTCAATAGGTTGGTATTTTTGATTTATCACCTTTTGATCGTTGTTAAGTCAATCATAAATATCAAACTCACTCACAAAATTTCACGAGAATCTGTGCATTTTGCGCATCCACATTTTGCGGTTTTTTTTAAAATACATTTCCTCCGATTTCGAACTAGCAGAAGCAAAATTTGTGTTGTCGCAGCGACAGCTGTGCGCACGTGCGGCTTAATCGCGATCGTGAGCTCAACTATCGGTAGGTAAATTCGCCCGAGCCGGGCGAGCCGGGCGAGCCGCGCGCGTTTGCGCGAACGCCCGTCCACACCGACCGAGCGCTTGCGGCCGAGTCTTTTGACGGCTCGCCCGAGCCTTCTGACGGCTCGCCCGAACCGTTCGGACGAGCGTTTTTGATGGCTCGGGCGAGCCGTTCGGGCGAGCCGTTCGGGCGAGCCGCTCGTCCGGTGTGGACACGGCTAATAAAATGTGGTCTTGGTGTATTAAATTCGTCCAAATTGACAGATTTATTATTTTAGAGATAAATAATGTACATAAAGAAGTAATGAAGAACCCAAAATTTTCAATGAAGGATAATAAGAATTTTTTTAATACGTGTATATTGCCATGCCTTACGTACGGGTGTCAAACATGGGCCTTAACAGAAAAACAAAGGAAAGCTATGAAAGTGTGCCAAAACAGAATGGAGAGAAGTCTGCTAAACATCAAATTGAAGGATAAAGTGAAACTAACACATATCAGAAAAATGACAGGTGTAACTGATATCACATACACAGTAAAGAAACTGAAATGGAAATGGATTGGGCACACAATTCGTAGCCGAAAAGCGAGATGGTCCAAGGACATCACTGTTTGGTACCCCCGTGACGGAAAAAGGAGAAGGGGAAGAAGAGGCAAGGCAAAGAAAAAGATGGGAGGATGAAATTAGAGAAATGGCTGGCCCATTATGGAGAAGAAAAGCTGTAGATAGAAAATTGTGGCAAACTCTAGGGGAGGCCTTTGCCAAAGGGCAGACTGTCACAAACGAAAGCATCCCGGATGTCAGAATCACAAATTAGAATAAGTGAAATGTAATAATTCAGTAATAAAGGCTCTATTTATTTATTTATAATATACATAATGTATGAAGAATATACATTTATTGCTCTCTATATTGAATGCAAGAAACAAATGGGCAATACATTATTATTTTATTTTTAGTAATTGTCAGCTCTCACTATCAGCGACACGCGAGCACACGAGCGAGCCAATTCATTTTCACCGTTCGTATACAGCCTTACCGTTCTGTTTGGCTTGCGCTGGAGTCGACAACGTCAGAGGGCCATGAATCATAATGTTTTGTTTTGGCTGAGAAAAAAGTGATGACATCAAAACCAAAACGATTTGTTAAGATTTAGTTCATGGAAACCGTTTTTACCCAAAATGGAAATTTCATCAAAAAAGTACCTATTCTCAGTTGCGGGCTGCAGGCTGTTGCAAAGCTATTCTTCCCTCTTAAATACATAGAAAACATCCAAGACTCAGAAACAAATATTCATGCTCACCACAGCCACACAAATATTCACACTTATTGGGATTTGAACCTAGGATAGGAGGAACCTTTGTAGGCAATGCCACTATCCACTAATCCTATTTGTCTCAATACCTGACTCCATCTTCTTGAAAAGGCATCAGCTTGTTCCTCAGTGTGGACTCAATAGGCGACAAGTCTACACTCCGTGGATCCATGGTCTGTGTTCCGAGGATCTTCAGCACGAACGGAGGCAGGGCCCCCAGCACAATATGCGGGGCAAGGGGGGCCACCCTGGATGTCAGCTCGTGGTAGTCTTTGATGGAGAAGCTCCATAGTTTGGATGAGGAATCTGGGAATTTTTTATAAGTTTGTTTGTGTAGTACTTGTCATTTTCATATCATTGTCTAATATTCCTGATAATCTGTGTACTTTTATTAGGCATGGACCACTTTCAGAATTTATAAATTACTGTCCCTTGTTTAGGGATATATTGAAAAAAAAATACAACTCATTTAAAGGACTATGTTAAATAGCTAGATATTTTACTATTTAACCTGATTCAAATTTATTTTAAGTGCCTATCCAAGTTAATGAGAAGGATATTGTTGCTTGGATTTAGTAAGCACACTAAATTGTGGGTCATATCATATCAAAAACAAATAATTTGAATATGGTTACAGTCCCATATTCAAATTATTTTGAGTATCATACCATAGCTTTTGGAAGGTATAGTTTTGAACACATTGATGAGAGGAGTACAGAATTCCGACGGATTCACTTCGAACCTCTCCTCTGAAATGAGGTACACCGTCCCACTCACAACTTTGGTCACTGGCACCCTGCTATCTCCCCCGTTACTTTCGGGCTTCGCATAAGGATGGAAGCTCCTAGTCCCATTGCCAAAATTACCAGAATTTCGTACGGGCCCAGCCCTAAATTGGCTTAAAGGCGTTCGAGGACACGGTGTGTTGATCGGAGATGGGAAAGAAATAGTGGATTTATTTTGATCCCCTGTCTTATTTTGACGTTTTTGTAACGCAGCAAGGCGCTTTCTCTCGATTTCCTCCTTTGAACAAGCCATAGTTCGTTTTACACATCGATTATTACTGGTTAATTTCCAAACAGAACATTTTTAGAAATTAAATTTGCTTTCCGTAAACACAAAAGAAAACTGAACCCGCGTCGTGCAATCAAAACTGAAAATAGTGACATGACATGACATATGACATGACAGTTGACAGATTTGAAGGTCGCTGTCAAATCAACTGCCTAAATTATAGCGGCGACAGTAAAAAAAGTTAATTTTATTACATTCAATAGAATTAACTTGCTTTTTACTAATGGTTATAAACGTTGGCTTAAATAGCAAAACGTTCCATTTTACGGAAGGCAGCTATAAATTATGCTACAAATTTGACAATGACAACGATCGATACGTGTAACGAAGAGCACTACACGAGCGGTAGGGTTAGGAATTGGACTTTGACATTTCAATCAAATTTTAAGACCTTAATCGAGTAGGAAATTGGCTACGTAGAGACAATCAGAACGAGAACAGCTATACAGCTGTTGACCGTGAACCTAAGTAGTCTAGTATTTCCTACTCTCCCCCTGAAAATAACGATTCGAATCGAAAATGTCTGAAAAAAGCAGCCCAATCAAATATTTTCTGAGTGGTGGGTTTGGTGGTGTGTGTACAGTTTTGGCTGGTCATCCTATGGATACGATAAAAGTGAGACTGCAAACTATGCCTATACCTAAGCCGGGAGAAACGGTCTTATATGCTGGTACTTGGGATTGTTTCAAGAAGACTATCAATAAAGAAGGGTTCCGTGGTTTGTATAAAGGCATGTCAGCGCCCCTGACGGGGGTCGCGCCTATTTTCGCAATCAGTTTCTTCGGGTTCGGGCTCGGTAAGAAGCTGATAGCACGTACGGAGAACCAGGTTCTGTCCAAGCCCGAGTTGTTTGCCGCCGGGGCCTTCTCCGGAATCTTCACCACGTCCATCATGGCCCCCGGTGAGCGCATCAAGTGTCTGCTCCAGATCCAACAGGGAGGCAATGTGCAAAAATACACCGGCATGGTTGACTGCGCCAGACAGTTGTACCAAGAGGGAGGCATTAGAAGCATCTACAAAGGCAGTGTAGCTACAATTTTAAGGGACGTCCCAGCCAGCGGTATGTACTTCATGACTTACGAGTGGGTAAAAGAAGTTCTGGTGCCGGCTGATGCAAGTGCTAAAACGAAGATGATGGCGACTATTGTAGCTGGAGGCTGCGCTGGGATAGCTAACTGGCTAGTGGGCATGCCGGCTGATGTTCTGAAAAGCAGGCTGCAGACAGCCCCTGAGGGAACATACCCCAATGGGATGAGAGATGTGTTCAAGCAGCTGATGGAACGGGAAGGTCCAACGGCTCTGTACAAAGGTGTAACTCCGGTCATGCTCCGAGCATTCCCTGCAAATGCGGCTTGCTTTGTTGGCTTTGAATTAGCTATCAACTTCTTGGATTGGGTTGCACCTAGCCTTTGATACGATAAGTAATGTAATCAACAAGATATTTGTACAGTATACTAGTGTAAGATTCCTCTAAGTTTTAACCATGCAATCTACCTATAGAGATGTCAGTCAGATGTATTTTTTGGCTTGACTCATGACAGTGCTATATGCAACCAACCTAGTTGCCAAGAAGCTTTATTTTGGCATAATGTTTATAAGAGATCATGTTTATTTTTTATTATAGAAAGAGAAACTATTAACATCACTACCTAGTGTTATCTGTTTCCTTTATAATGCTATTTGTCAATTGGCTACTTTCCTAAGAAAATATTTGTGTAACATAGACTAATTAGCATTATGTGACGTCAAGCCGATTTTTAATAGGCTATATCTTCATAATTTTTGTTCAAGTAACAGTCAAAAAAATACATCTCCAATTTTTTCATTAATTTATCTAATGGACTAAATAGAATTATATTTTTTTACCCAGGAAAGTACCCAATTATAATATCTTTGCTACTAGGATTCTTTATTAGTGTATAATAAAGTATATGACCTACGTCCACATACAGCATGGCTATCACAAGGCCGAACTCTTGATTTTTCTCGCACTGTATGGCTCTTTCAAAGTTTTCTAGTAAGTGAGAGATGGATAGTGCGAGGAAAATCGAGAGAGCTGGTGCGCCATCTTGTGATAGCCGTGCTGGAGGCAGAAAAATAAAAAAGTTATATGGCATTATAAGGGTCTCAACCTAAGCCACAAATATGAGTGATATATTTTTAATGTACGTAGTAAGTTTTCCATTTAGTGTTTACATAATGTTATTACATGATCATAGACTATATCAGACAATGTAAGACAGAAGGTTTCAGTGCCTTGTATTATACAAATTTATCAAGATTTTGTGTATCTTTAACTCCTTGTCCATTGAACAAACAATCAAAAGCTGCGTACGAATTTGAGTGGCTCAGCCTGAGGCATGCTCGCCCCGCGCGGCGAGCTGCTCACGAGCCAATTTGGTGCACATAAACATGCGCGAGCGAGACAGCGTGCTTGCGGCGAGCCGACTTTGTGCGTCGTTCAAAATGGCGTCGGACACGATGACAGCTGCAGCTGAGTTTATCATATTTCACCGAATTGTATTAATAAATTTACGAACAAACTCGATTACACATGCAGGGCTAATCCACTTGCTTAAATTCATACACGCCTGGCCCACAAACAAGTCGGAACGTGTCGCTCTGTCCGCGGCACGCTCGGATACACGTCCAAATTACGCGAGGCTCGCACACTGAGGCGCCTTTGAGCACGGTAACAAGACCGCCTCTGGACGGCTCGCCGCGCGCCGCTCGCGGGCTGCTCGCGCACTGCGCGTGAGCGCGTACGAATTTGAGCGAAATAGGTGAGCCGTGTGTGCCTCAACCCGAGGCTGCTCTGATTCGTACGCAGCTTAAGATCTGAAGTGGCTGGTTTGGATGAAAAGAAAAAATGAATCACCTTGGTTCTCTTTCAACCCCCTGTTAAAGTTTTCTTTGAAAACTATTTTCTTTGTAGTCATCTCGAATACTGTTATGTGATCATTGATCAATGAACAGCGCAAAGTGCACAAAAACAACTCCAAAACGTAAAAATATTTATTAAATTCATTATCTAGTTAGTAGTTAAAAATGTTGACAAGTTGATGATTCAGTAAAACTGTCTTCTGAAATTGATTTCCATATTTTTATTACTCTCATATTCTCTAACCAGTGACTTCCTTGTTTTATGTTTCACATCATCTTGTGTTACTTCTTTCTCTTTTTTCACATGTCCAAGACCTTTCCTGTCCTTTTTTTGCACAGCCTTAATGGGATATTTCTTTCCTGCTCCCTGTGGACCGAGGCCAGAGTCTCTATCCCAACCAACCTTTAGCATGATCTGGTATCCTCTATTAGTCTGTGGTATGCTATAATATGTTGTTATTTTCTTGCTTTTGCTGGCATTAATATTATGTATAGTAGATGATAAGTGTTTTTGTTCGTCAGGGTATTCTTGGTTACAAATGACACAATCATATTTCTTTAGCTTGACTTTAGTTTTTGACTGTACTTTCTTTATTTCATCTTTCTTTTCCTTCTCACGCTTATGACTTATTAGAATGTCAGCTAATGTATAATTTTTATTCTGAATTACGAGGCTTTGGGCTGAGTTCCCAGCCTTATCTCTAACAGTAGTATCAACACCTCTCTTCAATAGCTCTTTGACAGTATCAGTGGAATTAGCTTGACATGCTATCATAAGTAAGCTCCATCCATAATCATCAATGATATTTATTTTATCAGGGGACAAGTTTAAAGCATTTTTAGTAGTATCAACGTCATTGTTTTGTACTGCCAAGAACAAGTCTTTATCTTTTACGTGTCCATCACGTAGATGACATTTACGTTTGCTAGTGCGTCGTTCTGAATTTATATTACAATTGTTTCTACTCGATGATGGCTGTGTATTCGCTTCACTTACAAGTAAGTCAAGACTTACTTCTTCTAAGTATATCCTTTTTGCTTCGTCTCCACTTATTGTTGGTTTACTTTGGATCTTCTTTTTGGAACTAAGTTCTTCATCGGGCGGGGTAGGCCTGACAAAGTTACTGTAATGCTTATTAAACATCTTACTTTTTAGACGAGGGATGTTTATACGATACAGCGCTATTTGATTTCAAATTATTGCATAAATTTACGAAAAAATTAACCAAAAACCTGTTATTGGAGTTTTTGGTTGATTTCACAGAGGACTTTTCTAGTTTTCTATATGTTGATTTTTTGAGATTAGATTACGAAACCTTTCACGCGTCATATTTGACATTGACAAATGACAGCACAGCGCGTTTACAAAGATTGCTAAGGCGATCGTCACACTGCTAGCATCTCCGGACGGAGGTGCGTCGCTGCATACAAATTTCGCCGGCCGGAGGTGCGTTGCAGTGTGTTGTACTACACGGAATTTATATACAAACTGAGGTACTTGCATACAATGAGCTCCGCGTCTCCCAACGAGACGCGGCGGCAGTGTGACAACCACCTAAGAAGGGATCACTTAAAGGCTCCCTACACAATCAGCCATCGTGGCCCATCACAAAAGACGCAACTATACGTTAATCGGAGAAAGACCTATTTCCACCTCGTTCTGCCGCTTACCTGCGTCCCTATCCTGGGCCATGATGGCCCATTGTGTAGGCAGCCTTAACTTTGACGTAATAAGGTACGTCCAGACGAGCGAGCGCGGCCGACTGGATGCAGTCCTCGTGATTTCGACCCGCCTGGATAAGTGCTGGATGCACCGTTTTGGATAATTAGGGCACTTCGTACTAGATTCATTTTGACCTTCCCCGACAGTCTGCCGCGCTCGGTAGTCTGTACCCTATGATAGCCATTACGCCGGTTAGCATTTTCATAGGAACCACTTAATTTATTTAGTGTTGGTTTACCTACGGCCACTTAGATGAGGTAGTAAACAGGTTAATAGTGAAAAATGTTTTATCAAATAAAAGTCATTTGTAATTTTACGAGGTAACGCATTACAAATTAAAATTACAAAATGTAATCTGTAATGCGATTACAAATTACGGGTGCGTCCCATGAGATATAACAAAAATATATATAATTTCATATTAATAACGTTCACAAGATATAATGAACGTTAGCTATAACAACAAAACCAATACTTTTATATGTTAGCTAAAACAAACTATGTTTAGTCTTATTATTAACATGCAGTTACCACCTGTATGAAAGAGCGTTTCCTCCTAATACAAGTGTTTAACTTAAAAGGGGGAAAAGAAAACAAAATGTAAAAACCTTGTTGAAAATAAATAGTTTTGAATTTTTGAATTTTTTATAAGGAATAACGGTCAATTGACAATATTCATATTATATAACGTTTTTTCTATAATACTCAAATTTACTAATTTCATCTAGTATAACATACATAACGTATTAAGATCATAAGTTCATAACACATAGTATATTTTCGTCTAAGGATTATAATACAGAAAATTAGGTTAGGGCAGCTAGAGAAAGGGGGGAAGGGGGGGCGGTGCCAAAGTAAAAAAACAAAAAAATACTCTTAACAATGGTAATATTTGTAGGTTAGGTTAGGGTTATCTTGTGTCCCTTGGAGGGGAAATAGACACCGGTGACGTCGACACGCTGGCGGTTAGGTTTTTAATTGTCGTTTAAAAAACGATCTTTCAATTCCTTAGGTGTTATGAATATTATACGCTTTAATCGATATATCAATTGATATTATATTATCTAAACTACGTTATAATTTACGAAAAAATATATTTTGACATTATACCTTTCATTAATTATGTGCAATGAACGTTATACTAAATAAGCTTATACACAGTGAGCGTATATATTATGACCGTTATATGATAAGTTTTTATACCTCGTATATATACCCACAAATTACATTCCATAATTTGTAGTGCAATTATTGAAATTACATTTTGTCATTTGTAATGCAATAATTGAAATTACATTTTGTAATTTGTAATTACTTTTTGCCCCACACCGTCAGCACTTAGTAATTTTTTTGCCAGTAGTGTCATTATAACTTATAACACTTATCTCAAATGATTGTTATGTATAGAACACGTCAAAATAAGCATCTTTTACTTGAAAAACTTTTCTCTAAAGAAGTTTTTTCCGCTCTTAAAAAAAATACCACGAAGACGCTCCCGCCGCCGCCATCTAACCTAAATTTTAAATCTAAATTTTAAATGAGTGACCTTTGAACCCAAATATCTCGGTAAATATCGATCTGAGAGAAAAAGTTTAAGGTATAAAACATACTTATTTTTGCGAAAGAAAATATATTTGTATAATAATAATTGTTCTAATTAAAAAAATACCGTAAAATGGGGCTATTCGGTACAATTTTTGGGGTAAAACATCAATAACTCCATATTTAATATCATTAACAAACGTTTTATATTTTTAATTGATAAAACGCATATTGCATTAGGTATAAAAGCAGTCACCATATTTTTGTAGGAATTTTAGGGACAAAAAAATCACAAAGTTTCACATGAAGAACCATGATTTATTGAAATCTTTTTCTAGCTACAACTCACTTGTAATTAAAGATAGTCACGTATAAATGAAATCAAGATGCGCTTTTATATGGGTCTGGCCGTAGATTTTGCCACAAAAGGTATAACCTAACTCTCCGCTCCTTTTTTTTAACCTTTAATACGTAATATTAATTTCTCAACCACAGCATTGTATTCCCTAAGAAATGGTGAACCTTGGTCACTGAAGATATTAAAATAAATCCATAAACTTGGGAAGTTACACAATATTTTTTCATGAAAAACGTCGAAAATTTCATAAAAAACGCGAATCCGCTTAGGTAGTAGTGTACTTTACTCAATCAGAAAAATTAGAAAAAATTTTTTTTTTGATTTGACGTTATGAAATAATAGTTACCTAGCCGCCTTTTAAATATCGTTTCATGTTTCCTAATAAAGTACATTACTTTTCACACGTTTAAAAAAACACACACAAAACCATTTTTCTGCGCTACTTTGACTGCGTAACTAACATCTCCCCATTTTGTGGAGTTAAACATTAGCAGTGTTTGTATTACAGTAGTGACAACACCAAAGTTACTTTGTCAATGGTCAATGACGCGGTAGCGGCTATATTTTTGTCAGTAGGCTGTCAATTTTGGCAAAAAGTGGAAGGTAACCAGTTTGTCGCGGAGTGCATTTTTTAAGATTTCAAGGTAAGTCTTATATGAATATTTGTTATTGTTATTGTGCCCTATTCAGTAAAGTGTGTGTATCTTTTAAGGCAAAGAAACCCGGAAAAACAGTGTATTTATCGAGTTAAGATTGATTCTATCTGCGTCACGTTACGCAGAATGGCTGTATGCTACTCTGCGCTACTTAGTAAAGGTGTGCACACACACAATGCTTAGATTTGCGGTTATTTAGGTGTTTTTTTATTGCTAAGCTACAATTATTATATTTCCTTTCAAGATGCCTTTGACTCCGGCAGAGAAATCCAAGAAATTCAGTCTTTGTCTAAAGTAATAAAAAAAATCATACCATACCAAAATCCTTCATTTTATTTTGTACCTGACCTAACCTATGGTGAAAATCCTGAGGCTTAATATTAGTACTGATAGGTAATTTCTACTATTTAGTATGGTCTCTTTGTGATCTTGGGCGCATTTTTATAATGTATAATATTTCCTAACATCGTGTCTGTTCTACTTTCCTCATATTCGAAATCAATCGTGTAGGTATAGTGTTTTACTCGTATGAAACAACCCATTCCATCCACGACCTATTGGCGCTCTCACTTCGTTCCAGTACCTTTAATATCTCGTCTGTAATGGGGTTTTTCTTCCCTCGGTTCACAATCTACTATTATTATATATTAATTCCAAATATTTTATGTAAAAATTACACATGTTGCGCGCACCTTAATTATTTTGCGTTTCCGTTGTGCGTTACTCTGCGCACCTGCGTTACTGTTTTGTGTCACTCTGCGCATCCGGTTCGTAGAAAATTCTACGTCACCGCTGCGTTCTTTGTGGCAAAATCTACGGCCTGACCCATATATTAACATAAAATTAAAGCCCTTGGCAGCAGTAAAATATCAAAAAAAGTAACAAAAAAATTATAACATGCATGTCAAATTTACAGAGAATATGTTTCGGTTTTATTTTCTTATCTTTACAATCTTTATATAAAAATCACTCACTGTATTTGGCAAATACACAGGTTATTTAAATTACAACAAACATAAATTGCAGTATCAATAAACAGTCTTTAACTCTCACCAATTAACTCTACGTTCCATTTAGAAAACCGTTAAAATCTAATTCAAAATAAACGGTTAAAAATACGTGTCATAGCTTAAAAAAATCACGAGAATGTGTTCTTGCAGGTATGTACAGTAAAAAAAGTTTACTCCACAAACAACAAACATCTGGACAGAAGTAGGACGGCGTTCAGTTACAGTGATTTTCCACGGTCACACTCCCGATTTATTTAAAGGACGCGTACGAACTAGTCGGCGTCGCTGCGACCACTAAAAGGCCTTCTACACGATTGGAACCAACCGCCAACCATCGTGTCCTTGATCGGGTTGATATAAAAATGGACCGTGTAGAAAGCGGTTGTCCGACCGATATTCGGTTGATGCCAACGGCCTTGATCGGGAACGCATCTCTCGCGACGGGCTGCGTCTGTGGTTGGTCCTAACCGTCTGGAACGCTATCGGCCGACTCACTGATCCGATCAAGGACATGATGGTTGGCGGTTGGTTCCGTTCGTGTAGAAGGCCTTTAACCAACTTCTCGTTAGACTTGGGATGGCCAGATAAAAATCTAAATTTCTACCTTTGCCAGAACAAAACATATGTGGACTCAAAACTTATAATTTTTTTATTCCAAATCAAATAACCTCGTGGTTCTTAAATAGCCCTATTTTACGGTAACAAAAATGTATAAGTCCAAAACCGCCCCCCCTTTCCAATACCCAGCACGACTAGCACAGGATAGGCCATGAGCTGTGACGCGGTGACATAGACCTATCGGTCTCTTTCTAAGTGTTCTTATTAGAAAGAAACAGATAGACTATCTCGCCGCGACCCGGCTCGCGGGTTGTCCTGTGAAAGCAGTGCTGAAAGGATTTCTCTCGTTTTCGTGCTAAATGTTTGTTTAAGAACTGCAGAATTGTTGAAACTGTAATAGAAATAACCTTGTCCTTCAGGTGGTCGCGAAACCGCCATAATGACCTTAGCTAACATCACCTTTTTTTGCATTGTAATTGTATGGAAATTGATAACAAAATTCATGTAGATATTTTGAAAAATACCAATATAGCATTCCAATAATGCTTTGAATTTTTGAAGTAATTGGAAGGGTGTTTACACTACTATTTTTTATTAATGAGAATCCAATCAGCTCATTGAAATGACAAAAAATACTCATTGTTTTCCAAGTTATTTATTAATCTTTTTTGGATACAGCATTGTACAAAAAATAACATTAAACCTAGATTAACTCCTAAACACTAAAACCTATCTAATTATCACTTAGAGAGTTCTACGGCTATGCTCTTCAAAGCCTCTGTCTGCTCCTTGATAAGCTTTAACTTCTGCTTCAAATAATCTTTTTTAAATTTAAGATAGTCTTCCTTCACTTGTAGTTTCCGTTCCTCCATATTGGTTAAAACATCACAGTTAAAATAGCAGTCTGAATGCTTGGAACTCTTATACTTATTGTTCTTAACTTTATTTTTTCTCCGTTCTGATGTGAACACTTTGGTTTCTGGTGGCGATTCTGGCTCACTGATAGATCCTGTGTATTCCATGTTGTTAAAGGTCTGGTCCTGCAGTATATCTTGGTCTAACTGAACAAACTCTGGTGTCTCCTCTCTCTGTGGGCTCTCACTCTTTGTAGGGGAGTTTTTTAACCCCAAGGCTTCCTGTTCTGCCGGAGTCAGATAACTGGTAGTTGCAGGTAATTGTTTGTAGGCATCCAAATTTCGCTTTTTTGTCTTTGACCGCAGGTCTTGCCAAGTCTGAAAAGAGATAAGAAAATATAAAGACCATAAGTGTCTCCATTGTATACAGGAATTTAAAATAAATCTTACTTTTCTCCACTGTCTCCAAGTCTTCCTAGCACCGGCTATGGAATTACACTCAGTTGCTATATTCTGCCATGTTTTCTGACACTCTTTGTAGGAAAACCCGTGCCTGACTTTGGTCGATATCAACTCAGGATTCTTTCCTATTAGCTCGAGAAGCTTCTTCTTTTGGCGCGCTGTAACGTAAACGCACCTTTGCCTCTGTCTTTCCATTATTTTAAAACGAATGCGGCTAACCCATACCCGGTGGTATTAAGTCTCTAATATCAGTCAACATTAGAAAGCGATTAAATCCTAGAAGCGACAATTACAATCGAAGTTAGAAATCGCAGTTTACCTATTTTTTTATTAACAATATAAATAAATAATTCAGTTCAGCCGTGATAAATGACGAAGGAACGTTCGCCAGACATCAACTAAGTAAAATAAATTCATGAATTTATTTTACTTACCTATTCGCTAGAAAATGCAATATTACAATTGTACAAATTAGGCTCACACCGTTTGTAACAATAAAGTGTAATGTATTATTTTTAATTATAAATGTTCCAATAATAAACGATAAAGAGCTTTAGATAAGTCTCCTTGTAAATCATATTCTGCTAATTTAATAGTTTGATGTTGATCTTCCGAACGATCGCGGAACGACAGCAAATAATTATAATTGCCAGTAAAAAAAAAATAACAATTAAAAACGGTACAAATACATGAAATTCAAGCATATTTTTCCTCTGAAAATTTACATAAATTAAATATGACTCGTATTGATCTCTTTTTATTCATATATTTCACGCTGATTACTGTATTGTATTGGGGTTTTCTTGATCTTGAGATTTTTTGTTTCCATTGGCAACAATAAATCCATCCATTTTGATTTGCGTGTTGCCTGTCATCCCGTCATCCGAGCCGAGCGAATAATCGAAATCAGTCACTCAATAAAGTTCAATGAGAACGCAAGGAAACTACGCAACTAGTGTAGTTCACCGATAAAACGTTATTTAGATGTATAATTAGGATATGACAAATCTGGTGATAAACAAACGATTATTGTGACGCGTTAAAGCAATGGCTGGTTACAGTGCAAAATGTTTGCACCGTTTTCTCCGTGCCTCCTTGGGATGTCTGCTTGTGTTACTACTAGCGCAATACGTAAGTAGTAATGGTTTCATTATAATAATACATTTCCGTACGGGATATCTTGCTAGAAATCCACCTTAGAAGAGCCTTTTGATGTTACTGTGTATAATTAAGGTAGTGATTCGTTTGGCCGTGATTTACTTCGTAAGTTCGTACCACCTACCTACATCTTTGTTTGTAAATCAGTTCTACATTCGCGAAACTGGTAGACATTTCCTAATGTAATTTTGCTGTTAGACATGGGCACGTGATTAAGTCGTGTTCTATTGGCGTCAATTAGTATTGGAAACGGTTTTTTAAACGTAATCTATGAGGTGATCAACTGATCATAAAGCATGCCAATTCCATAGTACAGTAACACGGATAAAACACAATTCATCCATTATTCAAGTGGCAGGTGAGCTGTGCTGCAATTGACAAAATTTTTTTGTTCTGTGTATTTAGTTTAAAAAGACAAATACGCTGATAGTTTATTTATTTCTCTAGGGTTCGTATTTAATTTGTTATTTATATTTCAATATTTACTTATTCTAAAAGGGCGTAACTCCAATTCTACGCAGGAATAGCCTACATTAGTCTTACCACGATCGAAAAAAAGTTCTCTGACATTTACAATGACATCTGACTTTGTGACAGTAGAGCTTTTTTTCTGTAACTTAAGGCTATCCATTAACTGTCGTAGAATGGGTAAAATTAGACCATATTTTGAATTGTTTTGTTAACTATTTTATTGCTATATAATTTTTATTCAGGAGGCAATATCCTTTTAATCATATATTCTTTTTGAAGTGTTTATAAAATGAAATGTTGTCAATTCTTGTTTTCTTTTTCTTATTTTCTGAACTTTTAGCAGAATGGGGAAAATGCTAATTTATGAATATAATAATACTGACACACTTCTGTTTTTACACTACTCTAGCCTCTCGCGCGGCTGCGCCCGCGTATAACAAAGAACGCAGGAAAACCAGTGGGATAAGATGTAGCTTATGACCATCGAGATAGTTCAACTTTGAAACTGGTCCAGTGGTTTTTTTTCATTACCAACTACTATGACTACAAACTTACATTGTTTAGGAACAAAATGAATAGTAAACAAATTCTTAACAACTGAATTACATATTTAACAACCTAATACAATATTGGATAACCCACTAGATGTGGTTATTCATGTTATTATGTTACTATTATAATATAATAGAATATAAGATTTAAGATTGGCTTTGTAAATACTGATACTGACAGATTGGTGATATTGACAATATTGGGTATACCTATAATTAAAACAGATGATATAAAGATTTGTCTTTTGATCATATCCTTGAAACTAAGGTAATAAATCGGAATATATAATTATATGTCCCACTGTTGAGCACAGGCTGCCTCTCATAGATAAGAGGGATCAAATGGGCAGTAGTCCCCAAGCTGGCCCAGTGCGGTTTGGAGACTTCACATACACCTTAAAATGTAAGTTGAAAGTTAGTTTAAGTTAGTAGTTTATATTGAACAAGTTATATTTGAATTACTTAAGTTCTATTACTTAAACTGCTTAATTGATTTAGATATAATTTGCTATATAATGATGTGTCCCATAGTAGGATATCAATAGGATGAGTTTAGTGTTCTATATCTAAATTGGTCTATTAGAACACTATGAGAATAAAATAGTGATTGAAGATTAAGTATGGGTATGGGATTAGATTCTATGTGTATAAAAATATATACTTGAGTTTATTTCAGTTGGCCGAATTGTATCAAAGGAGTCCATTAAAAAATGAACTCCACCGTCCATAGTAAGAAGTTTCCAATTCCAATGACAGTTTTATAAAGAGTCGGCCACATTAAATAATCACAACCAAACTGAGGTCACACACAAAAAAGTTTGTGTGCAAAATTTTTTTTTCTGTGTAATTCACATGTTCTTAATCATTACATATACAGAAAACCCTCATCTTCATATGTCTAATAATTGAATAAATACAATAAAATAGAAACTAACACTGCAAAGGAAAAGTCTATGAGAACAATATGAAAATTTTGTCTGATAAAGTAATAGCAAATGATTTAACATGGACATATTTGTTTTGTTATTAAAATGTGTGAGGTATTTAAAATTTTATCTTTCTCCTATCTGATAACAATATGAGAAAGTAACGTCGTCATATGATTGTTTGTTCAACGTATTTGTATACTTTTGTAGGTGTTTGACGACCGCTTTAGCCTAGTTGGTAGTGACCCTGCCTACGAAGCAAGAGGTCCTGGGTTCGAATCCCAGTAAGGGCATTTATTTGTGTGATGAGCACGAATATTTTTTCCTGAGTCATGGATATTTTCTATGTATTTAAGTATTTATTTATCTATATAAGTATGTTTATCGTCGTCTAGTACCCATAGTACAAGCTTTGCTTAGTTTGGGACTATGTCGATTTGTGTAAGATTGTCCCCTAATATTTATATTTATATAGGTAGTTTTTTTACCAATTGCACGAATAGTCAAGAATTAACACTGTAACTTCAGAATTAAAAGTATCCTTCAACAAGATTAAAATCTCCATACTACATTCCATGATTTTTACAACCCCATTAAAATTTCTTTTTCTTAACCATTATCACCATACTATGCTAATCACTTGCATTGCATTTGATAAGCAAAACAAGATATGCTTACCTGCATACAATAGTGGTAATGCATGCATGATAATGATAACATTCTCAGGCAATAGGCAAACCCTCTGTTTACCTGAGTTGTGCCTCTGAAACTCGGAAATATACAACAGTTGCACTCTTTAAGCATTAGAGTGTAAGGGTCGGGGCAGGACGGCGGTGACCTTAGATTCTATTGGTCAAGTCCGCACATCTCCGCTCCGCTCCGCCTCAGTGGAGCCGCAGCCTTAGCGCGTCCGGTGAATGGGGCGCCCCTTAGGACGCTGCGCCCGTTTGGAACGCACACCCTGCACCAAAGCCGACCCTGCGCGCAAGGGTAAAGGACCCTACTGTTGCCGCTGTAACAACAACTACTAAAAAACAGAATAAAGTAAATATTTAAGGAGCTCCCGTAATTACAACAAACGTGATTTTTTTGCCGTTTTTATAGATAGTTTTTCCTAACCTACTCTTACAGTAAAAGCTTTACGGCGTAATGTCATTGACATCGGCAATTCAGATGTTTGGACCTCACGCTCTTGCTGCAATATATGAAATGTGCAAGAGCCTGCAGAAGGCTGTCTGCACTCATTGAATTTCTTAACCTTATCACCGTCATTCAAATCTTAGTCGTTTCCTCATCGCTGAGGGTCGTAACTAACACAGTCTTCTTGCACTACTGTCTTTCAAGCACTTCTATTTCGCACCATACACAGGCAAGTTTGAGCGCTGGTTTCTGCTAAAGCTTTCTCGCTACCCACCGGATAGGCGGTCTTTCTCTACCTCTCTTCCCTTCCACGTGGGCGACCCACGTGCCTCTCATTCAAATAGTCTCATACAAAGATGTCTCCCTCACCACTCGCCATCAAAGCGTACGTCATATCTTCGTTCTTGGCATTGTAGGAACAACTTAAGAGTTTAGACGTTTTTTTGTCGAATTTTAAACTTTCGTGTATTTATAATTATACTAGCTTCCGCCCGCGACTTCGTCCGCGTGGACCCGGGATAGAAACTATCCTATATTTTAATCCAGGCTATAAACTATCTTCGTGCAAAATTTCATTCAAATCGGTTCAGCTGCTTAAGCGTGATTGAGTAACAAACATCCAAACATTAAACTTTCGCATTTATAATATTAGTAGGATGGTTAAACTCACGTATCAAATGTCACTACGGGCGAAATGTTTCGAACTAGAGTCTCTCGAGAAGAACTCCAGAAGAGTTCGAAATATGTCGCCCGTATTGACATTTAATACGTGAGTTTAACCGTGCAATTATTAGTATTGCTCTTTTTGTCGTCAAGTGCAGAACCACTTACTCAATTTATGATAATCAAGATAAATAGTAATTTTAATGCGGAATGTTTTAGAACAAAGGGCTACACTATAACCAACAGCTGTTTCGTCACTAATCAGTCATTGATTGTCTTATATGGACCCATAACCTTATATAATCATTTTGAACTTGCCTTACTTGTGTTGCGTGCTCATCAATCATTCTCAATGACTAACAATCAGACGTCAAGCCGATGACAATTAAGATTAATTTATCTCAATACCACTTGTTTACTTGTAATTGGCGCTAAACTCTTGGAAAGTTTGAGTTACTTAATTCGTCTACGCGGTTGGTAAAACTATAATTGTTTGTCCATGATGACTTGAAAATGATATACGTAATGAAACCGCTAGTAGTCGGGCAAATAACTCATCATTAGCTAGAAATTCAATATTTCAATGTCACAAAGGCGGCCGCTATTTTCCCACTTTAGATCAGCCGGCTTGTTTGCCATTAACTTTAAGACGCTGCATTGCACTTGCTGCGGCAGACCTCGTCGGCGATGGCGGGAAAACTTGGACTCCTTTTTTATTAAAAGACTGGCCAGATATTGCTCAAGACCGCGATGAATGGAAAAAGAGGGGGAGACTTTCCTCAGCAGTGGGACATAACGGGCTCGATTTAATAAAATCACCTTATCTAAGAGCAAAACATTAAATAACCGAATTATACACCCTCGTGAAGACAACCACTGTACTAATCCGCCCAAGGCTCTTTCATGCGACGCCACTCTTCAGCATTTACGAATCAAAAAGTAGCGAGTGCCCTAATGACACATTATCTCTAATAACACTAATGAACGGTAGCTTACGTAACGCGTGCCTGCGTGTTGCAAGATGAGCAAAAAGACATACCTATATTTATAGAATATCAATACGGGAAATGCCTGTCATGTCAGTAATCGCATTGTATTAAAAACAGTTGCATTTGAACCAAGGTTGGATCGGTACGTCATTGAGCCGCGGCTGACCGGAATACAAAGTATTTTGGTTTTCCTTAACCGAATACGTCAAGGCGATGTGAGATTAAGAAACTTCTGAGGCTCTAGTATAAGTTTTACCGAAACAAAACGTTGCGACCACGTTTGCGTTTAGCTGTCAAATCCCATACAAATTGGGGGTTAAACGCAAACGCGATCGTAACGTTTTGTTCGGTAAAACTTATACTAGAGCCTCTGTATCTTGACACTGCAGCTCTTCGTGAATCAAGCGATAAAAACTATAAATTGACCGCATGAGACATGTCTATTTGTTTGGCTCACTCTGCCAAGGCCGTATACGGCGTTATCACAGATTGAACTCCCGCAGTTTATTAAACGAGGCTCTCCACCATCTTAACCCAAGGTGTCCTCAGCTTCTTTGGCCGTCTGGTCAGGTCTGGACCGCAAAGCCTGGAAGATCTGATCACGAAGAAGAGCAGAGGACGGATGCATATGCATTGGGCGGATACGGTAACATCTCTGGCTAGAGCCACACTTCAGGCCAGCGTGCATCAAGCCCAGGACCGAGCAGCTTGGAGAGTGGTGGTGAAGAGCGCCCACAGCCATGAAGATACGACAAGGAAGGAAGAAGAAGTTTATTATACAAGAGACAACCAAGTAAAGAGACCATAAATTACTTCAACACAAACACAACCTGTAATGCTGTAAATATTAAAAGCTTTTATTTACTTTCACCTGTCCCGTTGTCTGTCTGTCTGTCTGTAATCAAATCTTGCAAGTTAAATTTGACCCACTTTCCGTTGACAGATTGAGCGGAAATTTTGGGTATAAGTATAGTTTGGATCACAATTCAATATTATGGTACCATCGAGCTGATCTGATGATGGAGACGGAAGGTGGCCATGGGAATTCAGTACTTAACCGACGTAACCCCGTTGAGTTTGGACTCGTTAGAATCGTCTCAATGAGTAATTGATGATGGTATACAGAAAAGTATAGTCGGCAATAAAAGCTTGTACCAAAAATGAAATTTTAGACAGAAACTTGTTCAAGTTGTTGCCGGGAACTGTATCAAAAAATATATGAATGAGTTTGAGGCATTCAATTTACCTACGTCATTACCGTAACCATAACCATAACAAAACTGCGCATTCCACCATTGTTTTTACAAGTACGTCTCTAAAAACATTTAACAATAAAGCTCAAATTTGCATACATATTTTCAGAATGTATCCTATAAACGATGTTTTTTGCAGCATAATCTGCGCACGAGTGGTTTATTCACTTCCTTCGTTGTTTTGTTGAAATGTTGTTGCGAATACGTTGACCGCCTGATGCCACGGCTTTCAATACACTCAGTAAACACTGCTCATGTCATAAATATTGATTTAGTTCTGGTAAAGAAGAGTTTAGTTCAGGCACAGAATAAATAATAGTACTACGTACAGAAGGTTCTCTGTTAACAAATTCCCTATTTAGGTATGACGAACGTGCCTAAACGTGGCATCTCTTTCTATCGCATGCAACGCGCTACGATAGAACGCGTGTGTGCCGGGCAGGGCAGCGCTAACGCACATGTGAAATTTTTTGATTTCTTCACTCCAACCGACTGTCGCTTCAACAAAGAAACTAAGTTTGTGTAGTTTTTAATATATTGCCCACAATGCCGATGCCTTTTTAGTTTTCGCTAATTCTGTTAAATATACTAAAAATACTGACTGAAAAGCTTTCATACGCCGTCATGTACCTAAGTTTTGATTTCGGGAGCAGTAAATTATTCATGGCTACTTCTGCCTCCGCTCGCAATTCTGGAGGCGTGCAGTTCAATTCCATATCACTTTCGTCCGAACTAATTTTGAAATCGATGGCTTTTATCAGAAAGTTTGAAAATAATTACGAACAATTGAGAAATCCGGCCAACATGAAAAGATAACTTCTTGAATTTGCGCGCCAAACTTTTTTAAAATCCTTCTTGAGGTAACCTTTTACCCGGTGACTTTTACATTGTTCTAATGTATTAGCTAGGGCGTTATAGGACAACACCAATATTTTCTTCATTAAAGCATGAGCCTTGGCACACTTGATACTTCGGTGGACTAGAGTCGAAAACGCCCGGGAGCCAAGCGCGGAAGCCCCGCTGGTGGGGGGTGCGAGGGGGGGAAGTTTCGTTCCGCCGCGGGTTCTTTCGGTCCTCCTACCGTCTTATTTATAGCGACTAGGGCATGTTTGGTATCGTTTTCGGATAAATTGAGGATGGCCGATCATTTTCTGCGACATTCATAACATGTTTTGATAGAAAAAAAAGAATAACAGGCAAAATTCAAAAAATCACCGGTATTTTTTTTTCTGCAACGATTACGTGAAAACAAGCAACGATTTGGGCACTAAAAAAATATGATTATAAAGCCACATTAATGTAGATTCCAAAAACATATAATATATTAGAACAATTTGAAACGAAACTACGTAAAAAAAAGTTTAGAACAGCAGACTCGTTAAAAATTTTACTTCATAAAATGGGGACTTCAAAATATTTATAGCGACTACCGCATGTTTGGTATCATTTTCGGATAAATTGAGGATGGCCCATCATTTTCTGGGACATTCATTAGACATTTTCATAGAAAAAAAAGAATCACAGGCAAAATTAAAAAAATCACCGATATTTTTTTTTCTTTCTGCAACGATTACATGAAAACAAGCAACGATTAGGGCATTAAAAAAATATGATTATAAAGCTACATTTATGTAGATTCCAAAAACATATAATATAGTAGAACAATTTGAAACGAAACTACGTAAAAAAAAGTTTAGAACAGCAGACTCGTCAAAATTTTACTTCAATGAGGCACTGGTCCTACCGCCGGCTAGTAAGCTAGAAAAGTTGGGCGAGTAGCATTACATTGCGGATCTGTAAAGGTCGATTGATCACACTGTGCCTGGTCAGCACGCAATGAACCGTTACTCGCCCAACTTTTCTTGCTTACTAGCCGGCGGTGGGACCAGTGCCTGAGGACCTCAAAATCAAATTATATAATTGATTGATTTTGTAATGCAACTACCAGCTTAATTGTATATAACGTAGTTTGTAGCTGGGTTTACGTTTGTTAGCATGTGTGTTACATGTAAAATTGGGAATAATCTAACCGTTTAATGATCTCAATTGACTGGTTCAAAATAAGATTAACAAGTACAGATCGGATTATATATTCTTGTTAACGTGATTATATATATTGAAATTCGTACATATATTTATGTGTAACATGTTCCATCACAAGCACACAACTCGGTGCACTTCAATTTTTGTTGAAAACACCTGCATCTAGCAGCGCATTTCTTTTTGCATCTGCACCTAATCATTTCCATGCAGGCTTCAGCAGCTACTGGCAAGCTAGTCCATGTAGGTTCCCATCTCTCATTCACTTTCGTCCATCCCCAATCAGCTGGACTTGGAATGTTCTGGATCGGTGACATTTGACCCCATACATGAACTGCTTGAATAACTGTCCGCAGGAAATGCTGGTGCAGTGCAGCATTCGTTGGTGGAATATTTTCCAACTGGCGGTCCTTTTTCGTGAACAGCTGCTTTCGGCATTCGTTCACAGCCGAAAGTGAGCTGGATCTAAAACAAAAAATGGTAAATATGCAGAACTACTTGCCTACCCTCTAAATTATTCAAAGTTTTATGAATAAACTAAATATTACCTATCATACATGACGACAACAAACTTTTCCACAATCGCTATGGCATCTCCAATTGGTTCACGAAAATGGAAAATATTCCACCAACGAAGTTGCTTTACATGCCTAGGTTTACATATCCACATTTCATTGCAAGTTTGAGAAAAATAATTTGTTTCGTTATAAAGGTACATGTTGATTTGTTATGAAGCCATATCCGACTAGCGAATAGCGACAGGGAAAAAATACATTCAATTAGTTAAAATAAAGCTCATACATAATGTTGTTATTTAGCATAGTCTGAGTCACGGCGCTACCGGAAAACCCCCATTTGCCTCACACCCTCCGTCCTTTAACATTTAATGAAATTGAACCAAATAACTGTGTATTAAAGTCCAATTGTCTTTGTTATAACTTTGTAACCAAGATAATAGCAGCTGCCGTGCCGCTCGATTTCCACCTTATTGTGTGTTGGTAGAGTGCATTTTTGTTTGATTATATGTTTAAGTATGAGCTGTGTATATAACAATATAGTATGTATACATTTATCTATACTACGAAAATTAGAGCGATAGTATAATACTGATTACGGATACTAGTGATTAAGGTGGTTCGCTTTCCATACTAAGCGTTATTTGAAATTGAAATGACAGAAACATTGTTTTCCCAAAATATCACGTCGCAAACTAATTTCTCAAATTATTCTAGGAAAGGGGGAATTTTGCGCAAATGGAAAGCCAATTTCTGAAAGTTTGTTACATGAGTTTCTTAAAATAACGTTTTGTATGGAAAGCGAACCACCTTAATACAAATATATTTAGGCATTCCTTTGTGAATGTAGAATACTTAATTCATTACTTATCTACGTATTTGGGTAAATCAACAATTTCTTGTTGTTTTTCTGTCCCGTTATCCAAGAGATAAAAAAACAGTGTTTCTTCTTAGAAAAATGGTTACAGCATGCTTAGAAGATAGCAAAAGCCGTTTCGTAAAATTCAACTTAAAAAGTGACCCAGCAGACGTTGCCATGGTAATTTGCGACAAGAAAGAGTTGATTCACCCATTTACATTAGCGACTTTTGTCATATCATAAATAGCTAGATATTTAAGACACTACAATATTATGTTAAAGAGAAAAGAGACTGTAATTTTGACTCCACAGTCAAACTATTGATGTAGTTTTGTGGAGCAATGTATCTTACTATTCATGTCTAATTTTAAGTGTTAATAAATAATAATAAAGCTTACAATAATTAAAAATACTTTTAAAAATATCGACAGAGTTACATAAGCAAGCAATGAGTCATAAGTCATAAAATAAAAGTAAATTGCGAATATTCATTCGATTATGTAATTTTTATTATCTGTCTATTCTGTTATTTCTACAATTACATACAACAATAGTTTGGCTCTTGACACGTGTTTACAAATACATTGTGTAGTTTCGTACATACATGAATAATAATTCATTTCTTATTGCCAACGAGTTTAACCAATGAACTTAGAGAAATACCTTTACTAATCACGAAGAGCCTCGGACACAAAATAGATAATAGTACAAGTACCTACAGAAGGCACACTCCTTTTCTCGTAACAATTTAACTTTGCTAATTGTATGTGTAAACATAAGTACCTACAAAGCCAATATTTTCTTAAATTAAAGAAATGTGACGTATCGTGGTAAGATTATCTTGTCTGTCTTAAAATAAAATAATAATGTATTGCCCATTTATTTCTTGCATTCAATATTGAGAGCAATAAATCTATATTCTTCATACATTATATTCATTATTTAATTATTTATCTCTAAAATAATAAATCTCACAATTTGGACGAATTGAATACACCAAGACCGCTAGGCCACATTTTATTGGCTTTGCTGCAACCGACAGTGATGCAAAATCTTGTTGCTTTATTTTTAACCATTTTAACATGTATAATATAATAAAATACCCAACTGTAAAAACTGTGTCGGTGCATTTATGCCGTTCATTTCATAGTCTTTGCTCACTTCAATTTAATTTGTTTAATGAATTACACCATTTCGATTTGGGAATTAATTCATTTATGTAGTATCAATCAATCATTAAAAAAAAATGATTGTTGAAGTGATGAATAATAAATCATCAAGGTGACATCTAATATTATTTAAGAACCTCTATGACTATGACGTACCCTTTATAGGCACACGAAGTTGTTGGTTTAGTAAGTAGGTATACTTTACTACACTACAATTTAAATTCACAATATCAGCAAATAATCAATTCAAATTTACCTACATACTTAAACAAAATAAAAATTGTTCCGAGTATTACTTGATTCATACAGTGTTATATATGGAAGTAGATACACACCTATTATCTCTTTTATTATTATTCAGTAACTATTTATCATCTATTATGTTCATTTAAAAATGCGTGATTCGAATTTTTAACATTGTTTTTGCATTTTTTCCATGAAAACATATTTTTTTTCTATGAAAACAAAATGGAATTCATCACGAAAAAAAAAACTTATGATCTGCACTATTTCGAAGTCACAGTTATGTGGCTATTAGTAGACTTTTAAAGACACGGCTGACGTCATGCGTTGCGTCGAGTAGTTAGCTTTGAAAATACTTGTGCAGTTAGTTGAATAAGAAATGCGTCTGCGTTGAATACAATTCAAATATTTGGCGATATACAATATTATGTCGTGTCCTCGTCAATAAAACCTCTTTAATACATTCACTTTTATTTTAAACCCGCAACCAAGATAACACTATAACACTATATTTACCAATTTCATTTAGCAAAGCGATACTCGAAAAATAGTTTATCTTTACCCGTCCTTAGTCAATCTGATTCATCATTCTTTCCTTCATCAATTATGATCTTATTCGGTCTCATTCTTCTAGTGAATGGTCTAATTGTACTAGCTTCTGCCCGCGACTCCGTCCGCGTGGAACTCGTTTGTATCGTAGCTCCAAACTTTCACCCCCCCATTTCACCCCGTTAGGGAATGTTTTCCGGAATAAAAGCTATCATATGTCCTTCCCCGGGACTCAAACGATCTCTATACCAGATTTCATCCAAATCGGTTCAGCGGTTTAAGCGTGATGAGGTAACAGACAAACAGACGGATACACTTTTGTATTTATAATATATCAGTATGGATGGTTCGTATTTGACGACTGGTTTAGCCTAGTCACACTGACATGTTGATTACAATGCAAGCCGTTTCTAGAGGTTCTCGTCTGCTGCGCGCGTATGTACTCAAAACATTTGTAAGAAAACCGCCGTCGAAGTCCCTGATCGGGACTACCAGGCTATAATTATAGTGATATGTGGCCTAAGAAGTCTAAGAACTCTTAAAAAGACGAAGAATTTAAGACCCTTCCTGATTCGACACCAGTAACTAGTTGAGAAAAACAGGAAACCAACACAGCACAATTTGTGATTCACTCGTTCCAGTAACTTCTTGCTCACGTCACTAAATAACAAGAGTACATAGGTAGTTGCGGTTTCTGATGATTGAGCCTACATCATGTAAAGCTTGTTAAATTTATAATTATGTATAGGTAATATTCATTAAAGAATTTTCGAGTTGCGCATTGTCACACGACAATGTCCGGTAAAATAAAACTTCAAGTGTCAATCTTAGAGATTTGTATTAGGTGCATTAGGTGCCTTCTTATATTGTTTAATTTTATATCACATTATAAATTATTGTATAACATAATATGTTATAGTCATGACATGACGTCTTGAAGGCGCGATTCGAATGCAATAACAACGTACCCTGAGTCCTGAGTAATTGATATGCACTAATCTTGGAATAACCATTCGTTCACCAAGTGATTTAAATCCTAGACGAAACGTTGACATTTATTCTTGGTTTATTGGATAACTTTATCTAATTTAAAATTAAACGTAGATATATACCCAACTTATATAACGAACTGTCTTTGACAATCACGAAGTTTTGTCCTAATGTCCGTCACTAATGAATATTCCACCAAGTTTCAGTAGGTCCACGAGTCCGTATCGATCCGTGGCTATTCGAGGCTCAGCTCGGTCAATGTCGCCATGGACTTTTAACAGAATTGACACTTAAGTACTATCTGTAGCTAACCATTCTGAACCTTAGTGCTAGGGAATAAAGTCGATTGTTGATCAGTGTTGCACAGGTAATCATTTTTAGTGTTATAATATATCTAATGCACTAAAACCAATCAGTTTTCCTCGTACTTAAAAGCGTAATTGACACAAGCATCGCCTATTTACTTAAAGCTGCGTTCACATTTGTCTGTCGTGTTGTGTTGTGATGCTCTCTGTCGTGATGGCTGCTGTTCACATTTATCTGACGTGTTATGACGCATTTTATATCAGTTCGGTGTTGGCTCTCGGAGGAGGATGTTCGTCGTCCATACTTCACGTGTGGCTATGACGCGTCACAACACAACACTGGCGCGTGCACACTAGTCCGATGCGCTGTGTCGTGTCGCTGCACCGGCCCCCGCACCTCACCCGTTCTGACGCAGACCGGGATCGGTTGTGATGCGACACAATATAAGCCGTCACAACACACGGCATCGGATAAATGTGAACGCAACCCTATTAAATGTATCAAACCGATACCGTTCTGCTGCATCACAACACAACACGACAGACAAATGTGAACGCGGCTTCATATAAACAATGACAACTTCATAGAGGTACACCGCGAGCGCGACGTTTTGCAGCGATACAAAAGCGCGACCGTATCGCCACTACCCATCGTTATTTGGGTGAGGACCAAATTTTTGCCCAGTAGTTAGCCTTACAAACTGAAGAAGCGAATAAAGTTCCCTTGTGACACAAAAATTAACCATAGAATTGTATGGTTAATTTTCGTGTCGCAACGGAAAACTTTCATTGAAAATTTAATTGAGCGAGTTACCCATTCATTCTCATCGATACTATATCGCGTTTGTGTCGGTGCAAAACGTCGCAGTGTGTATCCGCCTTTGTTGTCAACTATGATTCGCACAAATAGTCGTACCTCGTGCACTATATGTACGTACCTATACATAAAAAATAACAGCTATATAAGTTACTTAGTGCAAACAAACTTAGCTGACAACACTGCTGGTAATCGTCAGTTATCCCCTAGCAGCCCACCATATAACAGAAATTGGCAATGCAATTTGCATCACCTGTAATAGGAAAGTAGAGTTTATTGTGTCTTAAGAGTCCGCAGTAAGCTCGGCCGAATTCAGACATAGATATACCTCATGTCATTGTATATGCAAGGTTCGTTACAATCCAACACGTAGTTTTAATGGTATGGAGAATCGAGCTTACTGCGGACTCTTAAAGCGAATGAAAAAAAAACAAATGCAACTCTCTTCCAATTTCAAATGATATAATTACCATTGAAGTGAAGGATGGCTTTTAATAGGCCTTTGGGCGGTTAGAGGATATACTCGAGATTATTTGAGTTAACCGTTTTGCCTCAAAGTAGTCCATTCAAAAAGTACTACCGTCCAAGGAAGAAAAGTCTAATTCCAATGACAGTTTTATATAAAGTCGGCCACATTTAATAATCTACCTTCGTTCCTTAAAATTTGACAGTTCTCTTTGATGACAGTGGCCGGCGCCATATTTAACGTTCAGCGGTCAGATTGTTTGATGAAACCCGATTAGCATTTGCAGTAATAAGAATGTATTTTGAATCACTACACCTTATCTAGATAAAATATAAAAAGTTTTTCAATATTTACAACAAGTATTTAAAAAAAAAAAGAACTGACAGTTGTATGTAAAGGGGGGATAGGTGGCGATGTTGGGTAGAGCTGCCCCGTCGTTGAAGCCGAAAAAATGTTTATGTTTCTATTTATTATCTCCAGCGTTCTAATGAGAATTGATAAGACACGAAATGTAAGACGTAGTCTGTTCATCGAGGTATCTAGGGCTTCTACGAAGTACTTTGAACATATTCAATAGTCCTACTTCTATCTGGTAGCGTTGCTAGTTATAAATTACGAGCTTCTGCCCGCGACTCCGTCCGCGTGGAACTCGTTTATATCGCAGCTCTATACAAACTTTCACCCCCTTAGGCGATGATTTCTGGGACTAAAACTATCCTATGTCCCTGGGACTCAAACTACCTCTATACCAAATTTTATCTAAATTGGTTCGGCGGTTTAAGCGTGAAGAGGTAACAGACAGACACTTTTGCATATATAATATTAGTATGGATATAGCTTATCTATAAAAAAACAACAAACATCCCGTATTAAATCAGTATTTGTTTGACAAATTATTCCGATTTAGGCAATCTTGACAATCCGTTTTCCGGCCGTCATATTGACAACATCAAAATTCGTGACATCAAAAAACCAAGTCCTGTCCCAGCATGACAATGAGATGTTACACTTGGAATGGTGGAATAATGTTAAACGACGTGGCCTACAAAAGCTAATGAATTGCTAATGTAATAGGGACGGTGCACGTTTGGTTCATGGTTGTCGTACGCTCCAAATCATTGGATATTTGATCCATATTATAAGCCAAGGGTCGGCAACCTTTTAGCAACCAAGGGCCACATAGGAGCTAAGAAAAATGACGTGGGCCCCACTTCTTAAAAATTTGTGGCTTTATCAGACAATTCCAAAATTCTGAATTTAACGACTTCTACATACCATAAAAAACAGCCAGCAGGGAGTCTAGCGGGCCGCCGGTTGCCAACTCCTGCTTACTATAACTATCCATACTATATTATTCATATTATTATAAATGCGAAAGTGTGTCTGTCTGCTACCTCATCACGCTTAAACCGCCGAACCGATTTAGAAAAATAGACCGGGTTGCACTCCGGGAGTGCCGGCAGAAGTGAAAACTTGAACTTGAAAAAAAAAAGAAAAAAAAAGCCGTTTCCGCTGGAGGTTAAAGATATTCACTATCTCTAGTCAACTAGGCCTAGGAAGATGTGATATACTAATAAACAAATATTTGAATTTGATATCCCTGTTTGGGGTTAAAGACCTACGACACGGAACTAAGTGATAAGAAGTTTACGATTGTTCCTAAGCGAAGATTTAATGGATGTTTTCCAACTAGCTAGACTACACTGATGCAATGCTATACTGATGTGTGCATATCCATGCTTTCATACTAATATTATAAATACGAAAGTGTGTCTGTCTGTCTGTCTGTCTCTTTGTTACCTCTTCACGCTTAAACCGCTTAACCGATTTGGGTGAAATTTGGTATAGAGATAGTTTGAGTCCTGGGGAAGGACATAGGGTAGTTTTTATCCCGGAAATCGTCCCCCAAAGGGATGAAGTGGGGGGTGAAAGTTTGTAAGAAGCTACGATATAAACGAGTTCCACGCGGACGGAGTCGCGGGCAGAAGCTAGTGATGATATAAATTGTACTGGGATGACAGCTGTCAAATATTGGCTGTATGGGCATTTTCACTATAACTGCCATCAGAAGTATCAGAACACGACCCCAAAGGCGACAGTAGGTACATAGGGTCTATAGTACAGGCACGTATGTACTGGAATAGGTTTTGACATGGACGCGTAATGTACGCGTTCCCGCCCGCGTGTGTTTCAGCGTATCGAGCATTTAGAAGTACGGTCAGTACGGTGACGTCGGTAACTTTTAACTCCGTTCGGGAGCGACCACACCGGTGCTTAAAGGTGGTTTTCCACCGGCGAGGCGAGGCGGGGCGTGGAGAGGTGAGAATTGAAATCAGTATGGGACTTACTACCTACTTCCACCGCGCGCGCGCGCGCTCAGTGCAAATAGGTAGTAAGTCCCATACGAATTTCAATTCTCGTCTCGTCTCGCCCCTCAGCACGGCTAGCACGCGACGGCGCAAGAGCTCTCTCGATTTTTCTCGCACTATCCGTCTCTCTCTTATTAGAACACTTAGAAGAAGAGGTATAGTGCGATAAAAATCGAGAGTATGTCGCGGCCGTCGTGTGCTAGACGTGCTGGTGGAAAACCAGCTTAACGCTGCGTATACGCGTTGACGTGTCGTATGCGTCACGTATTCTTCATACATTTTGCTGCGTTTTACGGTGCGTTAGCGTATTTTGAGCAGCGGTGTGGTCGCACCTTTCAACGGTTCTGCGCTACTCCTACACGCATTCGGATTCTTTCGGAAGATTTATACCTACACAGAAATCAATTTATCTATCTCCCCGCTCCGGTTGTTTCAACAGATCTCCATCGCCGTTAAGCGGGGTAACGCTGCGGGCATCATGGGGACCTTTGAGTCGATATATATATATATATACGTACTAGTTATTAACGTTATTTTTATTTAGTTTTAAGCATTTATCTATATACCAATTTTTAGAACATTCTCTGCAACAGTCGCTAGTCGCTACCATCAAATCAAATGTTAACGTCGTACGAACTCGATAGTCTCAAAACTAGTACCTACTCGCAAAACGCGCCACGCGCATTTACGGGGACCACTTAATTTATCCATTGAGCGCCGTACTCGTAAATACTCGTAGATTTAGTCTTTGGATCTAGTCTTTTTGTAGTCGCGTACCCGCAAGACTCGCGCGTTTTGCCTAGTACGTCTCACCTCTACACCATAGCACGGTTACGTCAAGAACGCGCGCGAGCTGTCTCGCGGCGAGATCGACTATCCGTCTCTTTCCAAGTGTATTCATTAGAAAGAGAGTTGCTATCTAGCCGCGACACAGCTCGCGCGCCGTCTTGTGATGACCGTGCAGGACGGCTAGCTCAAGATCGCGCATGAGGCAGATATACTGGAGATTATTTAGGTCCGCCGAATAGCATCAAAATAGTTCATTTAAAAAACAGCTCTACCATCCGCGGTAGCAGTTTCCAATTCCAATGACAGTTTTATAAAAAGTCGGCCACGTTAAATCATCACAACCACACTTATTTAGTCGTGTCTAACCACGTCTCCAGAATCCTCCGTTATTTTAATTGCAACCCAACATGACACATTTCCTGCATAATTTTAATGTATCTGCCGTCAAAGGCCTGGCCTCCCATCTAATACACTAATATTATAAATGCGAAAGTGTGTCTGTCCGTCTGTCTGTCTGTTATCTGTCTGTCTCTTCACGGTTAAAACGCTGAACCGATTGAGATGAAATTTGGTATGGAGATAGTTTGAATCCTGGGGAATAGAACATAGGATAGTTTTTATCCCTTAAGGCAGTGAAATGGGGGGCGAATGTTTGGATATATGAAGCTGAGAAGATAGAAGAAAGTATGGAGCTACGATATAAACCAGTTCCACGCGGGCGAAGTCGCGGGCAGAAACTAGTTTAATTAAAAAAAAAAAAAAAAAAGCATTTATTTCGGAATATTAAAAATCCATATCTTGTTAGTAACAATTTGGTACTTAAATAAATATATTAGTTCTATGCCTACAACTAAAATGATGAGAGGACCAGTGCTTAACTAAATTGCTGTCCCATCTATCGGCAACGACTGTCAGGAGACTGTGGCGGCTGCCGCGAACCCTACAGAGCGTCGCGGCGCAGCGCTTGCGCAGCGTCGCATGAAACCCGTCTACATGCGCGTCCGCAAACATGCCCGACGCGCTGCAGTACCGCGGCAGTCGCAGCAGCACCCTGAACGCGTCATTATATTGTACACGCAAGGCATTCATGGCACGTTGCGTGTACTTCGACCACAAACTGCCGGTGTACAGCGATGTACAGTACGCACGAAACAGGGTTATTTTGACTTGCGCTGTACAATGTGCATTTAAGTGAACGGTGAAAAGGTTTATTTCCTAACACCCATTCATTTTATCCACACGAATCGTGCTAAATACAGTTCATTATTACGGTTGACTATTAACCCCCGCTATTCAGCCCTTTCAAACTCCAGGCCTCCTATTCTGTAACTGGTTTTAAATACAAATACAAGTACAAATACAAATATATCTTGACACCGCAATGCGTAGTAACTAAGCGTTAGGTAGAGGTCTAGTTTCGAGGCAGGTGACCGGCGGGGTGGGCCGCATTAGCGCGTAGCGAATAACAGCCCAGGCCTTTCACCTTCATTATTGTTGATAAGCTCTGCAAGTTTTATGAATGGCTGTGTTTATGTTCAAATGTCTATAGAAGGTTAAAAAACTCTTCTATTCATAACTAATGCCGCCGATGACCTTTTAGGAGTTCTTACAGAAGTTTATTTGAAAATAAATGTTTATCGAAACATTACTTTCAATTAGAGTTTTGAATACACGTCGATTATAAAGCGATTAAGGGGTATACATACATACATATACATCATGAAATACATCGACTTAAATATTATTTTAAGTTGTTGTTATCTACGTTAATTTACGGCTTATTAATTTACTTACGTCTAATGATATAATCCTACTAATATTATAAATGTGAAAGTTTAGATGTTTGGATGTTTGTTACTCAATCACGCTTAAGCGGCTGAACCGATTTGAATGAAATTTTGCACGAAGATAGTTTATAGCCTGGATTAAAATATAGGATAGTTTTTATCCCGAGTCCACGCAGAAGCAGTCGCGGGCGGAAGCTAGTTATATTATAAAGAGGAATGGTCTGTGAGATTGTAGCTTTGATAATCTCCGGAACCACTTATCAGATTTCAAAAAATCTTTAATCTGCGTGTAGAATGGACTTTCTGGGTGGTTTTGTCCTACGGGTTTGCTGCGTTCTTTGCAATTCGCGGGCGAAGCTGCTCAGGGTAGTTGTAAATTAAGAGTTTTATAATGTATCTACTAACTACAAACTCTTACTACAAACTTACTAAACTACTAGCCTTCCTCTTTATAATATTAATATAGATAATATAAGTATAGACTTGTTAGTCTGATGTGGCCGACCGATGGTCTACTAACCTGTCACTGTAAAATCACATTTTAATAGAATTGTTAACAATTGTTGTCTTGAGAATTGTTAATTGGCACTGAAAAATAATTTATTGTGTACGGCAGTACACAATAAATTATTTTTCAGTTCGGTGGGCACACCGTGATACATGTGCATTGCCTTATGGTTGACTCGTAGTGAATGCTTTATGGCATTAAATCTGCCTTTTCTACTATAAGTTCTTCTTTTGTGCAATCAATATTAAATACATTATGAATGAGAAACAGATGCTCCACCTAATTACAATAATCTAGTTAACAATTGCATTACTGGACGCGTCTATCATGGGACGGCCGCAACATACTCTCGATTTTTATCGCACTATACCTCTTATTCTAAGTGTTCTAATAAGAGAGAGACGGATAGTGCGAGAAAAATCGAGAGAGCTCGCGCGCCGTCGCGTGATAGCCGTGCTGTTAATACATGTTATAGTAGTTTGAGAGGAAGTATATTTTGAGTCCATTTCCTCATATGAGACGAGTAGGCATTCTTTTTCATTATCCTATCCTCCTAGCGTTATTCCCGGTTGTGCCCTAAAGGAGCCCGCGGTCCGCTTTGACACCTAATCTCAAGCACTAATAAGACAATAAGCACTAGTTTTACGAAAGCGACTTCCATTTGACCTTCCAACCCAGAGAGACTAGACCTTATTGGTTTACTCACGATGTTTTTCTTCACCGAAAAGCTAACGGTCAATATTCCATAGGTACATAAGTTCCGAAATACTCATTGGTACGAGCCGGGATTCAAACCCATGATCCCCCTTTAAGCTGGGTCCAAATTTGTATCATTTTGTCGTATCGTATCTCCGTCGCGTTGCCCCGACGCGTATCAAGATCGCTAGTGTGGACGCAAAAACAGCCCGATCTTGCGGCGCGCCGTATCTGATCGCTCGGGATCGATGTTGACACGCGTGTATAATATACCCCGCACACTCGCGATCGGATACGCGTATCAAGATCGGTAAGTATGGACGTGTTTTGATACTGTATCACGATACGAACTTATGATTTGATACGCGATACGCCGTGATCGCTCTCGAGGCGGTTTTTCCCCGATCATCAAAGGGGATACGGATGAGCGTCCACACTTAATGATACGGCGTTATGATACGATACGCTGGTACACTACGGTTAGTATGGACGCATTTTTACGCGCGACGATGCTAGTGATACGGTGTGCCCAAAGTGAGCGTCCATACTTAGGATACGCGAGCTCGATACGATACGCGTAATCGTGATTGGCAAAATGATACAAATGTAGACCCAGCTCTAGGGCACAACCGGGAATTACGCTAGGAGGTTGATGACAAGTGGAAATAAAATGGCTGCATTATATCCGTTTATTTGTCATTCTAGGAACCCTCATCTATTTAACATTGATTCCTACGTAACGGACCCGCATTGTGTTATATTTATATTTGTGGACATTTGACTTACTAAATTCGCCCGCATTATATATCAATAAATTGATTATCAATTGGTTTTAGCTTTAGCCAAGATGGCGTCGCAATATAAACTTGCTTCTGCCTCCGACTCCGTCTGCGTGGAACTCGTTTATAAATATCGTAGCTCCATACAAACTTTCACCCCCTTTTTCATCCTCTTAAGGGATAATTTTCGGGATTAAAACTATCCTACGTCCTTTCCGGGACTCAAACTGCTGTGCAGAGACTTTTCGCAGAAACTACACAAACTCTTTAAAATGGCGGATTTGCAATTGACAGTAATTCGTCTCATTAAAAAAATACAACCTAATTCTAGATTATGATATAATAATAATAATAATAAACCATTTATTTCAGGCATCTGGGGCCCATAGTTACAAATACCTTAAATACTAACATAAATACAATTATAAAATTAAAAACGATATTATTATTTAGGCCACGAAACAGTGTGGCTCCGTTGCGTCGTCACATCCGCACTTCGTCATATAAGCACGTCTTGCTGATTCAAAACAATGGCAGATTACATAAGTGCCATAAAGTTTTCGTTGTAAACAATGTCTATTTCCTAGTAGTATTCCAAACTGTGTATTGTACAAAACCACCCCGTAAAAAGGCGTTTACGGCCTTTCTATACCGCAATCGATTTGCGGCTGAATATGGCCATTTGGTTTGACGTCATTGCCCCCATTTTGGTTTTCTAACACATATTTCGTATGCGCATTATCTCGGGTTTATATCGATGCATGTTTATGGATTTATATTACAAGATTTATAAGCAGCCGGGTATTCTATTAAGACTAGGATAATTTGTTTGTGTGAAGACTTGAGATAAGTCGATACATGAATATTTTTTGGGAAACTGCCACTATAACTTGCACAATTAGGTATTTTCCTCATGATAAAATTTATAACGTAGTAATATTAAACCATCAAGTCATTACAATAAACTGTGATGTGCAAAATACAATTTAAATCATAAAAAAGCGGCCAAGTGCGTGTCGGGCCGCGCGCAGGGTAGGGTTCCGTGTTGCCCGTCTGTCACAGAATGGTATAGTAACTACTAAAAAAAAACGAACCTAATACGAACGACCTACTTAAAACAAACGAACAGATGCCAACATTGCCAACTGCGAGGTTAGCCCAGCCTAGCAGCACTGATGCTGAGGCGCGACGCGAGACGAGAAAATATACTATTACTAATTTACTTTAAAATTCGAATCTTTTATGAAACAACTTCTCAATTGAAATAACGAGGTCAGTAGGTAAATTAAGTTTTTTCAAACGATATGAAGGTAATTAGGTACACAACTTTAAAACTAATCGAACCGCAGATCGCAAACTTTTAGCAGCAACCGGTTGTTTACGTAAAATAATTACGAAAATCTCCGAACAGCATCGAGCAACTCTACCGTCCACGGTAAAAGCATAAAGCTCGCTCGTTCAATATAGAGGAATAGTCACTGAGATTGTAGAATAGTATGCTTGTAAGTTTGTATTATGCAAGGGTTTTAATCTCGGGAACAGCTGGTCCGATTTAAAAAAATCTTTCACTCGTGCCTAGATTCGACTTTCTGGATGGATATATAGGCTATTTTTATTCCCCGGATTTGCCTGCTTTCTTAGTAATACGTGGGCGAAGCTGCGCGGGCAGCTATTAGTGAGAAACTATTCAGATATAATGAAAATAATGTATCTTAAAACCCTTTTCTGTCAGGCTACACGAAAATAGGGTTAATAAAGTCTAGAGAGGTCCCTCAACGCAGTAGGTATATTAAGATATTGCGGTTCTTACTCCAGCCTTGAAAACCTTTCCTTCGCCTCTAACTCCCATTTATCTGCTCCAGACATTATAAATCAAGAGAACTGACTGCTGAAAGGAGTATTCCCGCCTTTACAAACTAAATTCAATCTTAACTTCTAACGCACAAGGTTTACATTTGCTTGGATATATGTACAATACCCTTTTCAACCTGATCCGTATTCTAAATCTTGATTTGTCCTTTCAGGTACCTGCGGCATCCGCTGAAGGTCATTGCATATGGTACGGTGTTTGCGACCTGGGGAAGGATCCATACAACTGCGCCTACAATGGCACGGCTAAACCCATACAGGAGGATACCAAGGTAATTGTAACTTAAACCCGGCGCAGACGCAACGCCATAAGTTGCAGCAACCCAGTCCACATGGATAGCACCGATTTTGCTGCGCAGCGCGTCGTTCGTGCGAAAAATCTGACCGTGCTGATGTCACGTGCGCTGCAACGATGGATCATTGCGTCTGGGACCCATTTAGAGTAGAGACTAGCATGTTATAAAGATTGCCCATCAAGGCGACACTCTTAAATAAAGGTACTCGTAAATACTCAAAATGACACGGTTAAACTCGCATATTAAATGTCACTAGGGGCGGCAAACTCCGTCCCGCCACAGAATAAATAATAGTACTATGTACAGAAGGTTCTTTGTTAACAAACTTTATGTAAGCCGAATGAACCTAAACGTGATCATCCCTTTCTATCGCATGCAACGCGCTGCGATAGAACGCGTGCGTGCCGTGGCACCGCTAACATACCGGCCGCGGCCGGGGTAGCCCTGTTGTGTACATGTACTTGTAGGGGCGCGACGGAATCGCGGAGTGACCCGCCCCTGCCCGGGGACAAGCTGTTATTCGCTACGCGCTAATGCGGCCCACCCCGCCGGTCACCCGTCACGAAACTAGACCTCTACCTACGCTTAGTTACGACGCATTGCCGTGTCAAGACATATTTGTGGGTGAGCGTTGAGGTGAGCTTAAAACAAGTTACAGAATAGGGGGGCTGACAGGGCTGGGTCTAGACAGTGCTTGCGCATGAAGCGACACTGCCTCAAAACACTCATCCTGAACAATTCCCGACGATTTCGAAACGTGTCGCACGTAGAGAGTTACACCTATCACTATTAAATCTCGCAAAATATCGCAGACTATCGACACATCATTAGTTGTACAAGTTTATGATATATGGGTAACTGCCCGCGACTTCGTCGGCGTGAACTCCCGTATCAGCTGCCATCCCCAATTGAATCCCTTTAGAGGATGAATATGGGGATAAAAAGTAGCCTGTGTTTTAATCCAGGTTATAACGTATCTCCATGCCAAATTTCATCTCATTCCGTTCAGCCGTTTTGGCGTGATTGAGTAACACACATCTAAACTTTAAATATTAGTAGGATTGTTGTAATAGCCACAATAGATTACGTTCGTAAACTGCGCATTTATTGCCTAGGTTAGGTCTAATTCATAAAGCTGAAACGTGTTTTTTATTCGTTTAGTGCTCTGCCGATGTCTGAGACGTTGTTTATCTCGGTTTGTCCTATAGTTATATTGTCCGCATTGCGTTTTAAAGTAAAAAACAGACATAATTTTCTTGAAACTATTTATGACCTTAACGGGAACCTTTACTTGCAAGCATATAACCCTTTAAGTTGACGACCGCTTTAGCCTAGTTGGTATAGTGACCCTGCCTACGAAGCAAGAGGTCCCGGGTTCGAATCCTGGTAAGGGCATTTATTTGTGTGATGAGCACGAATATTTGTTTCTGAGTCATGGAAGTTTTCTATGTATTTAAGTATTTATTTATCTATATAAGTGTGTATATCGTCGTCTAGTACCCATAGTACAAGCTTTGCTTAGTTTGGGACTGGGTCGATTTGTGTAAGATTGTCCCCTAATATTCCCCTAATAAGTGGCATCTAGCATTTAGGCCTGTCTCTGGCATTTGATTTTTCATGGAATTTAGTCCTAGCACATATAGATAAAGTTCATTCATGGTAGGAATATATTTCCCTATCCCTTATAAAGGTTTGAGTGCGAGAGTTAGCTAGTCTGATGCACTATTCTGCCGAAGCACTAGTAAGAGCTTGACGTGTAAAGGTGCCCTTTTGGACTATTTGTGTTGTGGCAGGGATTTTGCAGACATTCGCATCCGCATCCGCAACCGCGGATGTTCCGCATGATTTTTAACATCCGCACCCGCCTCGGCATCCGCAAAAATTGATGCGGAGTTTTTGCGGATGCGGATGTAGTGTGTTCGCGACCAGATAGGGGCCAACACGGCGCGTGCCATGCCGCGTGTTCAGTATTTTCGTGATTAGTTAATAAGAATCTTCATTTAGTTTCTGTAATCAGACGATTCGCCGTAAAAGTCGCATCCGCGGTATCCCTAATTTGTGGTCTATATTTTTATGCTATTTTATTAGCTATTGTGTCCCGTTGCTGGGCTGTTTGCTGCCATTCCTCTCGGTCCTGTGCTAGGGTTTGCCAATCCGTACAATAGTTATCAAAGTCGTCCCACCATCTCCTTTTCGGTGTGTCTTTGCCTCGGTAACCATCTTGTGGGGTCCATTCGGTGCCTAATTTCGCCCATCGCTTCGGGTGCGTTCGGCAGACATGTCCAGCCTCAGCCTCCATTGTATAACTAGAAGTCTGACAAACGAAAGCGAGCCCTGGACTTTTTTACAAGTGGCAACATTATTAATCTGTCAAAGGCACGTCAAAGTCTTTGGTTAGAGTTATCAGTATTTTGTACATCATCATCATCATCATATCAGCCGAAAGACGTCCACTGCTGGACATAGGCCTCCCCCAAAGAGTGCCACAATGGCCGGTCCTGCGCCACCCGCACGGACTCCCGCGACCTTTACCAGGTCATCAGTCCACCTTGTGGGGGTATTTTGTACACCCAAGAGAAACAACAATGTTTAGATGCGATGTCGGATTTTTTAGGTTAGTATGACTTTGTAATCTTAATCCTTGTCGGCTGATTATTCGATATAATACCTAATATTGACGATAATGATGCGTTTCTTATGTTTACAGATAATCTTGAAAATATTCAAGGAATCTGTAAAAAAACAATCCTACTATAATAACTTAATAAGTAATACCATATGTATTTTTTATTTTATTTGTCGCGATTTCTCAGGTCACGCTTTCGTTTGCCAGACTCTAGAAAATATATTTACGCACTGATCCGTCTGTAATTTACTTTTTATTGTAAAAGTTCCTATTTACATTCGAGATATTATAATACTGTCTTGGTCACAGTATTATTTTGTAGTATACCGCATCTTTTTCCTCTGTGACCATAATTTAGTAAACGAGTCATAAATTAAGGCTACGTCTGAGCATATACAGCGGTTTGTAGTTCCAAGTTCATCGGCGAAGGTAATCGGGGGCCAGTGTCGGAAAATATGGGTCAATGGAACAAATGCCTTGAATATTCACTCTGTCGGGTCTAAACCTATACCGAGCGCTGTCTGGCGGTTGTCGCGTTGTAGTCGTTGTTGCTAAGTTGCCGCGCAACAAATTAAAAACACAAAATTTTTGACACAAACAAAAGAGTAACTAAATGCCAAATTATAGTGGTAAATATAAAATTATTTGAACAGCATGGTGTTGGCATAGTGACCATCGTTAGTCTTCCGTTAAGATTATTCTGTGAGATTAAGTGGCACATAAACATAAAAGCCACATTGACTATGCATAAATAATATCCGACAAAATCGTTTCAAACTGAAGCAGAATTCACACAAACCTGGCAGCACCCTTAGATTTAATGGCATTCCAATATCCAAGGTGATGGCGCACAAATCACATTCGGTTGTTCGAATGGCGAAATTGATAATGAATAATAATAAGCCAACTTGTTTATGTGGCGTGAACTCTGCTGTTAGAGGTTTGGCTTGGCCGCACTCCAACAATGTGATTTCCCACCATGTGACGTCAATGGAAACACATTGATATAAATACTCTACACCAATTTTACGATCTATGCAATAAGGAGCACTAACGTAGTTGAGTGCAACCTGATGTTGGTGCTGTATGGAAATCAGCGCTGTAGGTGTGTGTCTGACACCTCGGCATAAATGCTGAGACAGCTACCGATTCACTGCCGCGAAGACACACACATTATGTGTCAATTGTACTGTATTTCTACTCCCTTTATCTCTGTGTGTCTTTTGTGTAGTCAATAAATGTCTTCTTTCTTTATTTATGTCTATGTTGTCGGGTGACATCCAAAACTCACCAAGTAGCAAATAACTCCTTAAAACAAAGCTGTATGTCTTTTATCTCAGTTTCGATTCAGGAATGATGAACTAGTTTATTTATTACGAATATTGATAGATTTATTTGTTATTTGTTATTATTAGTTGTCAACTGACGATGTCTTTCGTGGCAACCTCACCGCACCGTGCGGTCGGATCAGACCCGACTGTTTCGTGGGTTTCAGACTTAACGATTTCGTTGATATGGGTTTACTTTAAAGCAATTCTATCAGGGTTTGTATTCCTTTTTATCTAGCTTGATTGGATGGGGTAGTCCGCCGGGTGTAGGTTCTATCAGGTAACTAATCTTATTTGCTTTTAATATTTTAATTTGTTAAATTAGCCTGCTTTATGTAATTGAGGACAATGTCTCGTTTTTGTTTAGACACGGGTGTATGAACGAGGCTTAGGTCGTATTGGTAAATTCTACAGAAAAAGTTAGCAATGAAATGTTTAGTGTTTGTAAGCAATTGGTAGTTATGTTGTGACGAGAATTTCACGTATTTTCCGCTTGGCAGTTAAACAATGTCTAATTATAACTTGCTATTGTTATGCTGTCATACGTATGCTATCAAAGAAAAGAATAAACAATAATTAATTGTTACACTTCTATATAGTATACCAGTTTTGCAAATGACCAACGTTATTATCGTATCTTTTGTTTCGATGATCGAGGGAACTCTTCCAATTATTTGACTTAGACTTGACATTTTAAGTCAGTAAAAACTTTGTGTTTAAAGTAAATTATGGTTAGCCGTGTACGTTCACTATATTTTGCATCACAAGGAGTTGTATGTGTATCGTTGAGTGTCCTCAAGTGTGTGTTCGGTCAGCTGGCCACGACTTTCTTTGTTATGAATATGTCATGACAAAGGACAGTTGTCCGCCCTTCTGAAGACATAAGTAGCCTTCGCGTCAATCACTGTCCGTCTCTTCCATTTACAGTTCAATAAAAAGTGATAGAGGATTGCATGTCGCGACATAATTTAATTAAGTCAGAATAAAGTAAGTCATTAGTGCATGTCTCTGGGTAATCTGGCTTATTCAAATTTGAGGCGTCCTTCAAGGCTTTGGCATATATCCAAACTACTAAGCGATTCTCAAACCTCGACCCTAACTTATACTTAAGATTGAGTTGGCCGTATTGCATCAAAGTAGTCCACTCAAAAAGCAACTCTACCGTCCATAGTAGAAGATTCCAATTCAAATTACACTATAATAAAAAGTCGGTTACCTGAAATAATCTGAACCTCAATCGCAAATAAGGGTAAGGACCAAATACTTGTCCAGCTTTTAACTTACTCAATTAAATTTTCTATGAAATGTTTCAGTTGTGACACGAACCATACAATTCTATGGTTAATTTTTGTGTCACAACCGAACTTTTTTCACTTCTTCAGTTTGTATGGCTAACTACCGACTAACCAGGCTTACTACTGGCCAAGAATTTGATCCTTACCCATAACTTGGCTGCGAGTTTTATAACGAGTATGAGTAAACGGAGGTCCAACGTATATTGGTGGCGAAATAGTGAAAAACGCCGCTGGAATTGAGCAATTTGAGAGCAGTTTTCACTTTCCTCAAGGGCGGGGGTAGGTTTGGGTGCAAACTGGGTCACCCAGTGTACTCACTAGATAGTGGCTATATTTAGCGCATGCACCGATGACGTCAGAGAGCCCTAGTTTATAAAGCATTGAACTAGGCCTTTCAGTTTCATTGTCAGTTAGTTCTTTGTTGAATTGGGGCTGTAATGAGTCGGCGAGGCTAATACCTGCGAAACATGGCACCTGAGAACTGCTCTCTTTCGCATTATCATCAGAAATTTAAGTTATTGTGGCGGTGGAGTTTTTTCCATTTCTGTCTCTCCTACACCAGCCTTTTGATTTGTTGGTAAGACACGATATCAGCTATTGCTTTCATTTGGTATATATAACTGCGCCTTTGGCTTCCCCGGTCTCTCCTTCCTTCAATCCATCCCTCCTAGATGGTTTTAGAGAAGTTGTCGCGCCATATCAAATGGCCAATAATTTCCCTCCTTTTATTATCATTTCAAGTGGGAAACTACTCCATCAACAAGAGCCTAGCTCTTAAATATATGATAATGATGATGATAATGCATGAAGATTGTTAGAAAAATGAATGAAGCTATAGAGGCGTGTCAAGATCACGGGAATCTGTGACCTTTGCCCTCCTCTGGCAGCAGACTGTGTAATAGAGTGATTATACATGTGAATTTAGACCTTAACGATAAACCCTAAATATAAGATCATTGGTGGTCTCATAAATATAAGATCATTTCAATCAGTCCAAAACTTGCAACCTTATCATCCCATTTAGCTACAATGTAAGCATTTAGCACAAACAAGCGCTTTGTTAAACAATCGTCCATTGAGTTTATCTAAGCCTAGCACATTATGTTTGTTGCTATCTCAACACGATTTCTAAAGGTCACACTTCGCCCAGAGACAACCACGTCATTCACAAATTCACAACCTACCTCGAATCTACTCGTCACTCTTCCCTAGTAATACTTGAACCCATGAACTATAAATTGTGCGTAATTGGAGTTCAGACTTATACTGGGTCGCTTGAAGCGAGTCTGTAAGCTTTGTGAATACAAGCCAAGATTTTTCCTGTCCGCCCCGATTCCCTTACCTGAATACTCGGTATTTATATAAATTAATACAATTATAGTAAGTAACCGAGCCTTTAATGACTGTTAATTGATGTTTTAATAGTGTAACTGACTCCTTTTTTGTATGTGTTGGTGCGATTTTGCAAGGCAACGGTCGTAGAAAATACACACCGTAAAACTAGTTTATGATCCCTTTAATCTCAAATAAAATAACTCAAATGTAGCGAAATATCTCGTAAAACACCGGCGTCTAAACTATTGAAAAATAGCGAATTGTCCCACGGGCCTTTTTACCCGACTACGCGACGCAAAGGAAAGTAATGTGTTTACAAGTCTATTTATGTATGTCTGTTACTTTGTCAGACCAAACGTGTGGGTTGGTTTTTATGAGTCACACGTCAATCGATTTGTTTTAATCTTGTGGATGGCACTGAAAACAAAACAGTAACGCACGCCGGTGACGCCACATTGTTAAAAAAAGTTAAGTCGACGAAGTGTTTATAACGATTTAAAGTTGACTTAACAACAAGTCCCGCTTAAATATCCAAAACCTTAGTTACAGTCTAAACGGCTTGATGAATTTTGGCACACCAGCACGGCTATCACAAGACGGCGCGCGAGCTTTTTCGATTTCTCTCGCACTATCCGTCTCTCTCTTATTAGAAAACTTAGAAAGAGACGTATAGAGCGAGAAAAATCGAGAGAGCTCGCGCACCGTCTTGTCATAGCCGTGTGTAGTTGGATTCCTTGTATTCGTGGGAGTGACATAGCTGATAAATTTATAATAATAATTCAAAAAGGCAGTGGGGTTTCTTGAAAAATCTAAATGTGCTCTGCCTACCCCTTTTGTAAGTAAAGGTGTATAAATATTACTTTATTCATCTCGGTCTGCATTACTGCCTCGTTTAGACTCATTCAGTATTCTTAGTTAGTCACGTTCACTATCTTTGTCCACATATAATGTCCTTTGGCTTCATTTGCGTCGCCTCGTTATGTCTACATACATTGTTTGTATAATTCCTTATTTACAGAGAGCCTGAGAGCCTTATTAACAGCCAAATTACATATTTAAACCTACTAATATAATATTCATTTTGAGTACTGGGGTTTTTGATGCAAACATTTCCGGGTGAATTTTAATGTAATTTTCCTGTTATATAAAATAACTTCTAAACCAGAATACTATCAAAGCGAAAGTCGAAAGAAGTCGCGGGCAGAGGCTAGTAGAATATAATTAGTATTGTATAAGTAAGTCACAGGTAGAAGCTAAATGTTAAATAAAATGGACATAGTACCAAAATTGTGCCATAATTTGGCATTTATCAGGCGCTTAAAACTAAATATAGCCAGTAAAAATCATGTTATGTTAATCAAGATGTTCTTCACTTTGAAGCAAGACCTATGGGTAAAGCACTTTTAAATACGTATTAAATAGTTAGCAGAAGTTATTTCGCAAATCCGAATGTTCTCATTTAGGTATTAGATATGACATGTTACTGACACGTAACTGCGTCGTCACGTGGCAGCCATTTAAGAGAATTATCATTTTTTATGTAGATCCTTTGTTATTAGCTACACTGCGATTTCCAGAGAAAAGGGACTTTAGTGCCGTTCGATCCTACGCTATTATTAACGATGCTCTAATACAAACATAGCCACCATAGGTGGACTGATGACCTGGTAAAAGTCGCGGGAGTCCGCTGGATGCGGGTGGCGCAGAACCGGTCACTTTGGCACTCTTTGGGGGAGGCCTATGTCGAGCAGTGGACGTCTTTCGGCTGATATGATGATGAATACAAACATCGTCCGCGTGATCCCCGTTCCCTAAACGAGCCCGGGATCCTATTTGGCACCTAATCCCACAAGATGTGGCGTAGGCACTAGTTTGGCGAACGCGACTGCCACCTGACCTTCGAACCCACACACGTTTTTTGTAAAGACCTAATGGTACGAGTCGGGGTTCGAACCCGCGAGCTCCAGATGTGAAGTCGCGTGCGTTACCGCTCGGCTACAGTGGCCCTAACCAAACACAAACACACAACAAACGACAACTCTGTACCCAGCTGGTGTAATAATGAGGAACACCTAGAATAAACAACATAGAGCAACGCAAAAAGAGAGTTGATGTTAGGTCGTGTCGAGATGTCACAGAGGTTGCGTGGGATCGGAGAAGATGGAGGCAGAGATCACGGACTTCCACTTGCTACGATCTTGACAAACCAAAAGATAAGCTGTTGCTAAACGCTCTCCGAACTATATACATCTACGCATCTAACCAGAACATCTGCCAAACTATTTTGAATCTTATTTGCCAGGCATAAGTTCTGAAACTACATGTATTGATTGACCCATTGCCGATCGCCGTATAGTTTCGCAGTACAAACGCCAACACAGTTAACTGACCATCCTGTTTTTATATTGAACCTTTTTACAATGCACATAAAGTGCAAGGATGATTAGATAACTGTGTTGGCGATGGTACTGCAATATCACGGACGGACGGTCATTCTGAGCTCTCCTCGGAAATATGCTTTCACAGAATCGATGACTTATCGATACGCTTGCTATGACATATTGATTTACATCATTGTCCCCCTCTTGCGTACTGAATTGTGAGAGAGTCAGCGAATGGCTTGTTTACATTGGGTCGTCAAGGAAATTTAAATGTTGACAACACTGGACATTTTCAGTAGATATGTAACAGACATCCGGGTCATACACAGATTTAGGTTCGCGTCTCCTGTGGACATTGTCAAAGTTGAGGGGTAGATAAAAAGCCAAATGTTTGGTTGGAATCTTATTCCGCATAATCGGTGTCTCCTCTTATATATTACTAGGTTCCGCCCGCGATTTCGTCTGCATGTACCCGGGATAAAAAACTATCCTATACATTAATCCAGGCTTTAAACTATAATATCTTCGTGCAACGTTTCATCCAAATCGTTTGAGCCGTTTAAGCGTGATTTAATAACAAACATACAAACATTTAAACATCGAAACGTCTAAACTTTCGCATTTATAATATTAGGATTATGCGATAAAAATATAATTGATATGCACGTACGTGAGCGCTTAAGTATTGACCCCAGGAAAGGCGATTTTTGTTTTAAAAACTGTGTCTATCCGACCACTATCTGGTATTCGGCGATGATTTGACTTACTATACTATAGTGTCGATTTGTTGTAAATAAGCCCTTATTTAGGTTGTGAATGTGGCAAATTAATGTTATCCAATTTTGCTAGCGACCGCGCTTCCTTTATATGAGAATAACCTACTTATGTAACTAAATAGCAACACTTAATGATGTGTATGTAAGTCTAATTACAAGCTTTTATTTAGTTTCACCTGTCCCGTTGTCTGTCTGTCTGCCTGTCTGTCTGTCTGTCTGTAATCAAATCTTGCAAGTTAAATTTGATCTTTTCCCGGTTTCCGATTGAGTTGAAATTTTGCACGAATATGCAAATCGCGTGACAATGCAATATTATGATGACGTGGAGCTGATCTGATGATGGAGCTGGAAGGTGGCCATAGGAACTCCGTAATAAAACCACATAACCCTATCGAGATTGGGCTCGTTAGAATCTTCTCAATGAGTAGTTGATGACGGTATACAGAAAAGTTCAGTCGGTAATAAAAGCTTGTACCAAAATGAAATTTTTGACAGAAACTTATTTTAACGATATATACATTAATCACGGGAACAATGCCAAAGCGATCGATTTATGAATTAGAAACAGTTTTCTAGTAAGTATTTTCTTCAGGCCGAGAAGGTTCTAGACTTCTAGAGGCTTGGAGAATCCTACGAAACCCATCGACACAGCGTGCCCATGAAGAAACAACTAAGAATCGCGAATGTTCTATCTCAAATCCATTAATACGAGTAAAGGTAGATGGATATTTTTATTATCAAGTTGATTTGATGATAGTGACGATGGGGTTAGGTGGAACTCTTCAATTGCTTATATTATAACTAGTGGCTATGTGTACTGTAGAACTCGCGAGTCGGTTTAATAATTAAAAAAAACTGCTTTTTATTTTTATTTTCCGAAAATAGAATCGCCACAAAAAATCTAAATAATTAATTAACCTGCTCACAAAATTTCAAGGGGATCGGTTTAGTAAGGTATAGTAGAGGAGAATAGGAAATCCGGACATACTATAGTATCCGCAAAACCAAGTGGCGAGTCAGGCAATAAAAGTCAGTACTATTGTTGCACGGCCCGCTCCATATGGCAGTGCAGGTGCGATAGAGATAGCATGATCCAATGATTTATGACCTGACTCGCCACTTGGTTTTGCGGATACTATATACTTATATAGTGTTGGCGCAAGCTGAAGCAGAGAACTTCCCTCGCGTAGGTCTGTCGTCAAATAAACCCTGGAATGCGCAAGGATGTGACGCACTCTGACAGCTTTTGTTTTATGGCTTGAACGTACATTACTATAAAGGCCGGGAAGTAAGGGGTTGCCGGCCGAGCGTATAGCGAGGTCGGATAGTTATGAGGCTGGCAACCCCTTTTCACGCCGAGGTATAGTGCTTTTCTCTAAAAACTCCAAGAAATCAAACTTTAATTTTCATTGCTGAACGCCGTGATCCTGTGCCATAAATTGTGGAATAGAAATTAAAAAAGACCATCTTGCAGGGTTAGGCCTCCAATTTTGTATGAAATGCTATTACGGGTCTCGTCTCGCTTCCCCACGAAACGTGACACTTCGAAGCCCATTATGAAGAACACAACGTCAATATTTTATTGCATGTATGAGAAAACATTTTTGTTTACTAAAATAAAATAACAATTTAATAAGTCAGTATCACCATTTGCGATCTTGATGTATATATCATCCTGTGTGCCAAGTTCTCCGCGCTCTGAATGAATCTCTGGCAAATCGTCTACTAAATTAAGAACGCTCAGCGAACATATAAAAACTAGAAAATTAACGAACAGGTTTTACTCGCACGTGTTTAGCGGATTAGGTGTTCGTCAAGTCAAATATTTGTCGGTGTAGAACATCACAAAATATGTCGCCATACCTAATGTATTTACGTTATCTTAACTGATAAACAAAGATATTAAAAATCGATGGCGGTGCCTTCGCTGACTCACACCAAATGGTGTAATGATAAATATTAATAAGTAACTACAAAGTATTTTAGAAATAATATACTTAATCGTGAAAACAATAGAAAATCGCTACTGGCCTTTTTTGCGCTAAAATATTAGTACGAATTCACTGGACCATGACCTATCATGTCATCTATGTATTTAGTCTACATGTTGGTTTGCTCTTGAATTCGCCTCTACGAAATGGCCTGGCGATCTGCCAACATTACCAAAACCAAGCGAAACTGAACCTAATACCTTTCTATCAAAGTTGAAATTCGCAGGGCATCATAATTGTAATATTCGTTCGTCTTGTTTACAATTACGGTGAAGGTAATGCTTCCGTTTCTGTAGTAAGTTGGTGGAGATGTTGGCCTGGGAGCGCTCGCGGCTTTCATATTTCGTGCGATTAAAGACATACCGCCTTATTCATAAAACTTAAAATGCCTCTGCTAAATAAAATGTGCTTTGTCCCTTTCTTACGAACACAAATGTCAAAGTGACAGATAAGGACAAACAGGCTTGTAGTAGGTTTATGAATATACGGCCGTTAAAAGATACGGGGGAAAGCGAAGGTCGTGCCATCACTTTGTCGACAACAAAACTGGTTATTGTAGCGCTGTAGACTACTAAGTACCTACTTACTTTACGTTTTTAACCCCCGACGCAAAGAGAGGGGTGTTATAAGTTTGACGTGTCTGTCTGTGTATGTATCTGTGGTATCGTAGCCTTCAAACGGGTGGACCGATTTGAATGCGTTTTTTTGTGTCAGATAATTTTACCCCGAGTGTTCTTAGAATGTTTCATGAAAATCTGTTCAGCCGTTTTTGAGATATTGGACTTTGAAATTAAAATGTCGGGGGTTTTTCAACTTAGAAAGTTGTTTTTTTTTCATAAAACCACCGTGGGCCCGACCAATTTTAAGCATCGATTCTAGAGCCTATTTGGAGCATATAAAATGGTATAACTTGTAGTCCAATAACGCATAATTTTCGAGATAATCATTATTTTAAAAAAATACTCGTGTTTTGTTTTTGTTCCTGATATTGAGGAAGGCCGCAATAACTCCCGGTATAGCTGTCACGCAATGAGTCCTCAAATGAAAAGGTCGGCAACGGGCTTGTGACTCCCGCAGGCGTCCATAGGCACCGGCGTCTGCTAACCATCAGCCTGCCCGTATGCTTGTTTGCTGCTCGTGTGGTATAAAAACAAAACATGATAGTATATAGCATCCAAAATCAAAAAATGCATACTTTTATACATATGCAAAAGTTATCACAAGAATATTTGACTTCAACAACCAGGAATCGAACCCGGGAACGATAGCTTCGTAGACGGTCATAATCAAAATAAACTAAGCTAGCGGATCATACATGTTGTCGATTTGATAGTTACATAATATAGTTGATAGAGAATTATATTAAAATGGTTTTGCCTTCATTGCCGACATTCAGGGCCATGACGACACATATGCGTGGGACCGCCGTAGTCGCTTTCCGCTACATACGAGGAAAACCACGGGATCGGCTACGAGCGTAGCGCGTAGCGATTCTTGGCCCTGAATGGGTTAATAATGAACTAAGCGGGTATAAAGTGCACGAAGAACGAGTGTTGTAGCTTCCGACAAAAAGAGCACTCGCGACCCCGATGACGTCATTTATGACAGGCGGGGAAGACCGTCGTAGACCTATTGATCAAAGTTATACGGTTTATATACAGTTCGCCTTATAATTGCGAATACCCGACAGGCTATGCTATTCACAACTGGTGTCCCCGCATCTAACTTTCGGCATCCCCTAGTACCTACATCTTGACGCCGGGATCCGCAATAACTACGCGTAATGGAAGGTCTGTCTTACACTGGTTCTCCTGAGCAGATGTCTATAAGCGTTGTGAATTAACAGCCCTGAGGGCCTACCGCGAAACGAAAACGAACTTCATTCGTGTATATCCCTCTGTCGCTCGAACCAGCAAGTGAGGCATAGACGGAGATAAACAAACGAAGTTCGTTTTCGTTTCGCGGTAGGCCATCTGTAGTCTCAACCTCGCATTAAGAGTCCGCAGTAAGCTCGGCCGAATTTCACCTTCCCATACAAACGTAGTTACGCTCTCATTTTAAAACTACGTGTTGGATTGTGGCGAAACTTTGCATATACATTGGCATGAGGTATATCTATATACTAGTTTAATTAATATATAACTAAGTCTGTAATTAGTTTATATGGTTCCAGTGTATAAAACAAACAAAATACAGCAAAAACAAGTTTTGTATGAGAAACTTAATTTCGCGGTATTCTTTTTACTATGGTATCTGAAGCTACATAAACAAATTACAGACATAGATATACCTCATGTCATTGTATATGCAATGTTTCGTTACAATCCAACGCGTAGTTTTAAAATGAGAGCGTAACTAGGTTTGTATGGAGAATCGAGCTTACTGCGGACCCTTAATTGTCTAAAAGGTTTGCGAATCAACGTTGTGATGTAAACAAATCTGTTCTATACTCGACCTTCGCTATTGGGCTCTTTTACATCAATTACGATGGTGACGTAGGCCGCATAGAATGCTGTTTACAGTGTGGTAATTTACCGTGATTCCATGCTGCAGTGTTCGCAATGTTTTGATACACCATAGAGTCCCATACATTAGGAATAGCTTCAAGCAATCTCACGGGAGCGAGCGAATATGTATGACCTTATTCATAAACATTCATCAAACCTATTTTAGTTAAATTCTCGTTAAGTAAAGTTTGTTTTGAGCATCTTTGACTTAGGTGGTTCACCGACCATACGAAACGTTTCTTGAAATTCGCAGATTAACGGATGATATTTTAAGAAACTTATGTAACACACTTTCATAAAATGGCTATCCATTTGCGCGAATAAACTTGTATAAGTAAACTAGAATAATTAGAGAAAATAGTTGGTCACGTGATACTTTGGAAAAACAATTATCATCAAATTATTCTAGTTTATATTATGTCAATTTACTTGTGATTTTAACACAAACGCGCGTCGTCGGCGCGGTTAAAAAACGCAGTCTGCATAGGCGTTTGCAAGCAAAACAAAACAGTCTTATAGAAAAGGCAATGAAAAAAATTACGCAATGGCGCATATTAAGAAACCTAGAGATAGCAGAGTACACTTTAGTTGATTATGATATATCTCTTTAGATTCCTTTCTTATTTGGATTCCTAAGGAAAAGTGCATGCCAAGATTCGAATCTGTGTTCGTTTATTTTAAGAAGGGATCGCTATAGGCATTATTAGACGGGGAAAAAAGTCTATGAAAGAGCTTCAAATTACACAGTGCACAACAGTGGTTGTTATGATGAAAAAACTACTTGGTAAGAAGGTATATCAGTGATTCGAAGGTCACATATACGTCTATGTCAATAGAATAAAATACCTACTTAAAAGGTGTATATCAATTTTACTTCTTATTACCATCCACTATTATCTTATGTTAAATAAACCTGTAATTATTTTTACCCGTGACATAATTTGCCGTCGTCTTACAATGTCAAGTCACGTCCCCTTGGTCAAGGTTTACGTGTTACGAGGTTCATTGGCAAGCTACCTGACTAGAAGACTTTTTATGGTTGATATAGGCCGTTTTGGAATTTGCAAGTCTTATTTTATATCTTATTTATTTAGTATGTCACGTTTGTACAAACATAAAGTATTTACTATTCCTCATACGACTGATTGCAATCAAGGAAGGCTAAACTTGATAACATACACACTTTCATGATATTTGCGCGTCGGCCTTGATACATTCATAATTAGTTGCCAATGATACAACACGTCATAAACATAACCCATAGAAGTTTTACCGATAATTACATACCAGGGCAGCTAGCATGATAGGTTTTACGGGCAAAAATTACGGGCCAAAACGTCACGAAAAACATGACAGCAAAACCTATCATGCTAGCTGGACGGGTAACTGGGTGGATTGCAAATGTCCACGTAACGACAATTACCCATACATTTTATACCATAGGTAACTCGTTACACAATGAAAAGTTAAAGCATGTACAATTTTCTTGCATTTCACACACATACTCGTTCCTAAGGGATTCCTCGGCTCGTAACGGATGAGTTACAACTTATATAATTGCTTAGAAACTGTAATTACATAAGGCCAAAGGATTATAGCGCTTATGTACATAGAGGTATTGAACAACACTTGTAATGACGCTTGCGTTGATTTTTATCGTCATTCCATACGGATTTAGGTACGTGATATTTTTAGACGTTCAATTATTGCTAAACGGATGCCTATTAACTTAAAACCTGCATGCTGTCAGTTAAATGTATATATAATTATGTCTTTTTACTACCTCATAATCTTCAATGATTCTATGTTACATGAGTTGGGAGTGTGGGGAAACGACGTAGTTTTCGCTCGAGCACATTTGGAATATAAACTTATCTCTGGTCCAAAACATTGTTTCGGTTCATGAAGTGAGTCGGAAGTGCTCTGCGAAGTGCCCTGTAGATTTTGCTGGAATAGCTACTTGAGACCGTAGAATGGGGATGATGAATAAGATTTTTTTATAATGTCATTCGAAGAGAATTTTTGGAGAGGAACAAATGTTTGTATGGGAGCACATACAATTAAAGAACATAAATACCCAAAAATTTTAGACAGACTGACCCCGCTGGCAGCAGAGCTAAACGCTTCATACTGATAGACACAAGTATGACGTCACATTTGCACAAATTGTTGTTTCGGTCGCGAAATACTGCGTTTAAGTACATAGTTGTCATACAATTTTGTTTCTATAAAAGCGTAAGGATTATTTTACTCTTGGACAAAAAAAATGGATTTTTGTCTAAACTTTCAAGGTTCATATCTTTTTATGATTTTAATTATATTTTAAAATTAATACTTTATTACGATAATTTGATGGTTTACTATCCATTTAGCACCACTACGTTATCAATTTGAACATGAGGTATGAGCCTATTGGGTGAATTAAAATCATATTTTTACATACGTCACCATCATCATAATCCTCAGGCTGTAGTCGCCCACTGCTGGACATAAGGCTTTCCTAATTAGCGCCACCATACCCGGTCCCCAGCTCTCCGCATTCAACCGCTTCCCTCCACTCTGTTCGCGCCGGTCACCCGTCACGAACACGAAACTAGATCTCTGCCTACGCTTAGTTACACATTGCGGTGTCAAGATATATTTGTGGGTGAGCGTTGAGGTGAGCTTAAAACAAGTTACAGAATAGGGGGGCAGGTCGCCGGTCCACTTGGCGGGTTACCTGGGTTACGTACTTAAGGAGTTAAGATTTTCTGATCCGAAGTGGACGCTCCAGAGACTAGACGATATCTTCTTGTTACCTCATGATCAATGTATCTAATGGGTTTGGAAATTAACACTCCAATTGGCTTGCCTCGCTTAAAACCACATCACAAGAAATCTATTTTTGTAAATAGTTGTGTACGGGCTTATTTATTATTCTGGTTCACAAAGGAAACGATCTCTGCAGATCTTCTATCAAGAGGTATCGAGCTATGATTGCGGTTATGAAGCGGGTTGAGAACTGGTCATACAGTAGATACCTATACACTCTCAGACCAAGAAAAAAGATAGAACATTACGAACAACCTAGTGAAGCCGGATTTCAACCAAGCCAAATAAGTTTAGCGCACGCTCACGCACACAAACAAAATTGCACTAAACTCTTCAGCACGTGTCGCAACTCGCAATGCTGTCAAGATCACCTATTACGTGTTTTTTGCAATTTCATTTGTTTATCTGTGCTTACACTACAATTATTTGGCTTGGTTGTAAACCGGCTTTACTAGGTTGTGTCATGCTCCGACTATCTATTTACGGAATAGCAAATACACAACAAAGTTAATTCATTATTGCAAATTGCAAATAAAATAACGCGCAACTTTCACTTGCTGCATTCACAGATACCAATGCCGAGTCGATAGCAGAGAAAGTTAGCATCTGGACATATCAGTGTTAATAAAATCAATGAATTTGTTCATTAACTTTAGGAATGATTTGTAACGCGAATATTCTGACAGCTATTTTATCGTTTTGTCAGCTAGGTGGATCCATGGACGGACGTAGGTAAACTAGGTAGGTAATTCTTATTTCGCACGGTCACACAAATGTCATCACTGTCATGCACGAAATTGATTAAATGGGTAGGGCACAGCGGAACGTTTCGCTCATATTTGGAGTAGCCTAACTGGGGAAGTACCTCTACGTCACAGAAGACCTCAGCCGTAATGATACCTCCATAATCTTAGTATGTAAGACAATTATTACTGTAATTTTCCGTTTTTATATTTCTTGCACGTTTGACATATATGTATTTTTATTCATTTATTTGACATGAAATTGATATGTTTTGACATCCCGACATTATGCTAGGAGACCCTAGATACCTATATTTTTATTTTTCTAGTTTGACATTTTATTATATTTTTTTGACATTACTACGGTCAATATTGTTTTAAATTGGTATTTCTGTCTGTCCTTGTTAATTATTATTGTTAGAAATTATTGTAACAAATTTATTGTTATGTCAGGTACATAACAATATATATATATATTTACATAACAATAAAGCTTTCTGTGAATTCATTTTATTTATATACGAGTACAAAGATTTTTTTAAAAATATAATGTCAATTTTCAATTAGCAATAAATGAATCTGAATCAATTACAATACCCTTAGTGTTATATTAACACCTTTACCTATAATGAACATGATCGCAATAAATAAATATGAGTATGAATATGAATATGAATACCACTACTTGCTCTGTAGGTATGAGGTGTTGTGTTCCTGCTAGTGAGTATTAAGTCCCTAGGTTTCGCCTTGTAGTGAGGGTGCATTCGTATTTAGATACTTATCAACAATAAAAATACTGCTAGTAATTACAAGGTTCAACTCACGTATTTAATGTAACTACGGGCGACATGTTTCGAACTCTTCGGTAGTTCTTCTTCAGCATGAGTGTTTTCGCGGCGGCGTCGCTTGGATCACCAAAAAACACTCACCCTGAAGAAAAACTCCCGAAGAGTTCGAAACAGGTCGCCCGTAGTGACATTTAATACGTGAGTTGAACCGTGTAATTATTATCATTATTTCAACATGTCTCACGAAAGTTTAAATTCGAATAAAAATACTCTTTCTAATTATATACGAAAACACTAATGTTATTTATCATATTAACTCTTTACATGATAGGTAATAATATGGTCAAGTCATGATTACATTGGCGTTTTAAAGTGTGATTCATAGTTTGCCACAACTATGAATCACACGAAAAAACAACAAAACAGCGGATATTTTCTTTATCCGTCTTTAGCTGCTCCCGCGATTCCGCCCACATTTCAGCAAGAACGGGGGCGGAGCCACAGTGTACAATCCATACTTCCATACTAATATTATAAATGCAAAAGTGTGTTTGTCTGTTACCTCTTCACGCTTAAACCGCTGTACCTCTTCACGCTTAAATTTGGTGAATAGATAGTTTGAGTCCCGAGGAAAGACATAGCATAGTTTCATCCCGGAAATCACCCCCTAAAAGCGTGAAATGTGGGGTGAAATTTTGTAAGGAGCTACGATATAAACAAGTCCCACGCGGACGGAGTCGCGGGCTAAAGCTAGTAAGCTAGTATAACATAATTACAACCCCGAAAGTTAATTCTATATCTATACTTATTTACTGGTGAAAAAAAAAAAAAACCGAAGACTAATCCAAACATATAAACTGTAAGTACCTCTTTTTTGCCATTTAGATCAGAATATGTCGCTATTAAAATTCGTATTTACAGCTTACATAGAGAAATATAATATATGTTCATACGAATCTTAGCTCTAATATTGGTTAATAGCGTTTTAAAACAGCTTAGCAGTAAAACGGCGCTTAAGTTCTTTGGAATACCGCACCCTAGTTTATTTGTTGATTGCGATAACGATTGGCCAGCTGACTATTATCAATGATTCATTGATTATTGACAACTTTTAATAGTCATGGCTCATGAGACCTGAATGGGGCCACGATATTAAAGTTGGGACAAAAAAACCAGACGAAGACTGGCTCGTGAACCTCAAGCCGAAAGGACTTCGCCGTTCTTTGTCACCTCCTACAGATTCACAATTCGTCTGCAATCTATGTGGCCCAGGAGCGTAGGTATTTTGAAATATGGCGAATGGCGCCCGGGCCAATAAGTTTCGCCGCCCCAGTCAATGAATGGCGCCAAATCGCCGCCCCTGGTGGATTGGCGCCCCGGGCCATGGTGTGGCAAGAAATGCCACGATGCTATAGGACTAGCCACCAAAGTAGATGCTTAGGAGCCTATGGAATGTCATAGGCGTCTCTCATAGGCGGTGGCCAGTGATGATGTGGCTTAATAGTAAACATGACTAATGAATATAAGATATACACTTCTACCTAAACACAGAAACTTCTCGCAAGGTAATAAATGCAGAGAGGTGCAACCGCGAGTCGCACAAGGACGAGAATTATTATGACATCGACTTTTAACCATTACACACAGACTTGCTGCCTTGTGTGAAGCGTGCCCTGTCAAGCTAGATTGACAGACATTCGATGTACTATTTGAGTAATGATTGCTAGAATATATGTCACTGTAATTATACCTGTCTGATAGACCCGATGTGGGCAGTTTAGAGCACGAATGTACCAGAAGTGTTTGAACCCGTCGAGATGGAGAGATGCCTAAACCATCCTTGATGACCGCGACTATTGAGAAACGAACGAAAGAATAATTTACTTTAAAAACAAGGTTTTAACCGACTTCAATTTAGTACTCCGCCAAGCCACGAGAACATTTCCACATTTATTTTCCAATTTACCACATGAACTGATTTCCGAGAGCAAATGCGTTGATTATTAGAGAAAAAAACCCAATCGCTGTATGTGACCCGATAATATTTGAGGACTTCCGTCGATTCCACAAGGATCACCTTTGGCACTTCATTAGTTGCTATTTCAACGGAATCTTATCAGAATCTGTGACTACGTTTGTACTTTTAAGTACATAATTGAGGAGTTACCGGGTGTAAATACACGAGTTAAAATAGAAAATACCAAAATCACTACACGCGTGCCTAATATAATTGAAGAGTTCCCTCAATTCCTCATGGATCCCACCATACAATTGAATTTTTGAAAGAATGGGACGCATCTGGAAGCATATACTTACAAATAAAAAATAATGACGAATAGGCTCATCAATGACGGAGTTCTGAGGTAAAAACATTGAAAAAAAACCGAATCGAGAACCTCCTCCTTTTTTTTGAAGTTGGTTAAAAAAGAAGAGACACCGGGATAACACATCGTGAGGAAACCGGTCTAATCCCAACACGGTCTAGCTTTTTCTCTGGGTTATAAGGTCACAGTGGCAGTCGCTTTCGCTAAACTAGTGCCCACGCCAAAACTTAGGATGCGCCAAAGCGGACCCCGGTCTCCTTTACGGTACAACCTGGAAACGCTAGGAGTATGATGATGGAAGGCTGAAGAACATGTGTTTTTTTTCCCATAGAGGGTAGGTAGCTGTTTGACAAATTTAGTCATTCTAATATCCTCCTAAGGAGCTATCATAAGGTCTACTTTTAAACAAACAGCTCTAAAGTTTTGTTGACTTAGATTAACCGGAGGACTCAATTAGACTCTGGGGGAGGCCTATGCCAAAGGCAACCAGCATAGTTAGCACAAGACGGCGCGCGAGGTCTCTCGAGCTCTCTCGCACTATCCGTCATTCTCTTATTAGAGAACTTATAGAAAGAGGCGGATATTGCGTCTCTATAATATCCGTCTCTTTCTAAGTTCTCTAATAAGAGAATGACGTATAGTGCAAGAGAGCTCGAGATACGTCGGGCGCCTTCTTGTCCTAACCGTGCTGACAATGGCTGCGAAAAACGGCTATCAGTAATCAGATTAACCGGAATTAATGGTCTGTTTAATGATATCATGCGATAAGAACACCTGTTAGCTTATGGCTGTTAACTGATCCGTGCGTCGTTAAAAAACCACCTTAATAAGAGGCTTTAATAGAGGATTTCATCGCGTCTTCTTAGCAGTAAAGATGGTTTAAACTACTCTTATCAGAAGTCAGAACATAACACTCCGACGCCAACAGAATTATGTGCTAGGCAGAGAGTTATCACTGAATCTCTTGCAACTTCGACTGACCCGCATTTTTCTTTAAGCAAACTTACGCACTCTTTACTAAGGCTCAAAGCTCTAAATTTTCATCTGGTTGCTCTTAGGGGACGGAGCCCTTAACGAACTCGTTTATCCTTGAAAGTGTTTCCTTATTTCCTTCACTGGACATCTTACATTACCCATCCATCTTGCCATCCTTGGCCTCGTGGACTTAGAAGTTACTGTAGTGTTAGTAAGTTGGTATACTCAGTGAAAAACCTTTTCCATATGCCACGTGAAAAACAATTTTATATTTTATGGCATAAAGACTTACATACAACGATAAAGGTATGTATATGACGACCGCTGTAGCCTAATTGGTAGTGACCCTGCCTACGAAGCAAGAGGTCCCGGGTTCGAATCCCGGTAAGGGCATTTTTTTGTGTGATGAGCACGAATATTTGTTCCTGAGTCATGGATGTTTTCTATGTATTTAAGTATTTATTTATCTATATGAGTATGTTTATCGTCTTCTAGTACCCATAACACAAACTTTGCTTAGTTTGGGACTAGGTCGATTTGTGTAAGATAGTCCCCTAATATTAATTAATTATTTATTTATATTCACCTGTTGTTGTGTACAATGAAGTGCTTACATACACACAAACGTAAAGACTGGCAGAGTAACACTTTTCTCACTTAGGTCAAAGAATCTTGCACACGTAATCTGTTTAACAATGCCTGTATATAGTTAAAGTCGTACATGTATCTATATACATAACATGTGCATTAATACGTCCGATGAAAGATGACGGGTCTAAGTACGAATGTTTGATACGTATTCAGATTTGGAGTTTTATTTTATGGCGCAAACGTGTTTTATGAGTTTCGGTATATTTTACGTCTAATTCAGTATGGAGTCATAGGCTTTTTCCTGGCAAAAATGTTTTCAACGAAAAGTCTCCTAATAAGTTACGTTCGGATTTTGATGCAATGAAAGTAAATAAGGAACGTCTTTTCAATAGGTAGGTTACATTTTGAATAAAAAATCGTTGCGGAGAATACCAGCTTTGAACCATTTACATAAATTGCTTCAAATTTGTTCATCAAGATAGACGAGTACTAAGCAAACAACTAGAATACGCGTTGTTATGGATTTTATTTAAATATGATTATTACTCACTTTTACAATAAATAATCAAAATAATACGCATAATAACTTTGAAGTAGTTATCCGACTTCCGACACAAGCAAACAACTAGAATACGCGTTGTTATGGATTTTATTTAAATATGATTATTACTCACTTTTACGATAAATAATCAAAATAATACGCATAATAACTTTGAAGTAGTTATCCGACTTCCGACACAAGCAAACAACTAGAATACGCGTTGTTATGGATTTTATTTAAATATGATTATTACTCACTTTTACAATAAATAATCAAAATAATACGCATAATAACTTTGAAGTAGTTATCCGACTTCCGACACAAGCAAACAACTAGAATACGCGTTGTTATGGATTTTATTTAAATATGATTATTACTCACTTTTACAATAAATAATCAAAATAATACGCATAATAACTTTGAAGTAGTTATCCGACTTCCGACACAAGCAAACAACTAGAATACGCGTTGTTATGGATTTTATTTAAATATGATTATTACTCACTTTTACGATAAATAATCAAAATAATACGCATAATAACTTTGAAGTAGTTATCCGACTTCCGATAAAACAAATATAATAAGGGAATACTTAAAATATTTACAGCGGAACTAATGAATGCGGAAGTTAATGTGCGGGCCGATTAGAATCTCGTCCAAACATCATTCTAAACAAACGTTTCGCCATTAGGGACCCTGGTGTGATCAAAAATGGCAATAATATAAAGAACTATTGCCAAAATGGAATCATGACCCACCATGGAAGTGAAATTGATATCATAAGTGAAATTGCAAGAGGCTAGCCTATGTTATGATATAGTCCTAATAGTCCCATGCGATCAGCGTTCAATTTTGCTGATAGACTGTTAGTACATTCCCGTGAAGTACTCCACCAATTATTCTATGGGGTGAATAATCCATTAAGGTAATCGTGCTTGTCTGGTGATGCGATTACAGTGAGTGAGAACAGTCCTAATGGGGAAAATCTATACTAGTTAGGCATAATAATTATCAGCAATTACACCATATGGTATTAATTTTAGTGACCGCATTCAAATAAAACGATATGGATACCCAATATGGTATTAATTTTAGAGACCGCATCCAAACAATATAGATACCCGTAATCGGCTAATCGGCAATTGAACCGTATCGTTTATTTCGGAAGTTGATAGTGAAGATTAATTTGTAAAGATACCCACATTGGCCACATTTATGCTAAAAGTGGCACTGGAACACAAGTTTCATGTGCTCTGCCTACCCCTTTTAGGGATAAAGGCGTGAATGCATGTATGTAATTTGTAAAGATTTAGTGTTGTTACGGAAAACCTGGATCTACATTAAAAGGAATAGTGGCGTTTGGTAATTTTAAGCAAGAGAAGAGAGCTACCGCTACCGGACCCAAAAAATATGTATCTAGTTTCCATTAAAGCATACGACTACTAATTCGTCGGTAAAGCCGGTAAAAGGTTGTTTTTTGAACTGATATATGCTTTTGCGTTACATTTTGAATATACTCTATACATATAATCATGGTAACTAACTACGTGGCTCATTTTGGACTATTAACATTAAATGTCCGACCCTATACAGCAATACCTTTGGATAACCAAAGATAATGGATTTCTTAAAAACGATATAGTGTCGTGTACTTGTTATCTATGAGTATTAAGTACACTAATTACTGCTCCATCCATTGTTAAGAATTGGAGTTAGGCCCGTCATTACGAAAGCAGATAAACTTGATAATAGAGAACACATTCATCAATTACGTCACTACAAAGATCATTGGCTTTCGGTAGGCTGTGTAATGGTTACATGACATTCTGTCCCTGTTAAATGAGACGATAAGCGTCACGGTTAAGTATGAGTAAGACGGCATGATTCATAGGTTTGATCATGCATACATTGGTCGACATATACAGGGCGTCCCAAACTTATGGGACATGAAGGGGAAGTACCTTAAATATCGTAGATAGTGAATTTTGCTCAAAGAAGACTTTATGTTATTTTTAAAAGTTAGTAATTCTACATTCATAGATTTTCTAAATACTTTTTTTTTTTTTTAACAATTATTTATTTTTGTTTTAAATTTGCCTTCTGTCTAGCTTACAGAGGACGTATTGAAATACTAAGTTTTATCAAATTATCATTTTATCCACACGTGCACTTATAATAAGGAAAACTTATGCCAGTACCTATTTTATGAAGTGGGTACTTATTTACGAATAATCAATGCTATCTTTGGAATGATAATATTGCTACTTTTCGAACGTCGTCTTCGGCAATAAATAACTTTCTTGAAATTTGACTCAATCATTTTATGGTGTTCCTTTATTTTAAAATACTATGTTACTTAAGCTGAGTTATTATTTTTTAGCTGTTCTTTCGATTGGCATCATAAAAAAGGGTGATTTTTTTTTCACATTTTAGTCGGTTCGATTCCCAGACGAAGCAAGTAATTTTTAGAAAATCTAGGAATGCAGAATTACTAACTTTTAAAAATAACATAAAGTCTTCTTTGAGCAAAATTCACTATCTACGATATTTAAGGTACTTCCCCTTCATGTCCCATAAGTTTGGGACGCCCTGTATATATTTTTTAGCTTACTTAAACTACACATTTTTCATAATATAGGTAAACATATCAGGTAACTAATAATGTGTTTTTATTTTACGATATAAGTATAGGTATACATTAAGTTGAAGTAAGCCACCCTCCGTACTAGTTTATATACTGTATTACGGCAAGGTGCCCTCCTTCTCGCATAGTTATAGATGGTAATACATGATATGAGTTAGAGTTGTGTAAATTATGTCTATAAGTAATTAGGTACCTACAATGATCGTTAATACTATTTATTTTAATGCATTTAGTTTTTAATGCAGTTGATAACATCATTAGCATAATTATTGCATGAATATCTAGAGAGAGACTGTATTAAAGAGTGCGTATAGTAAGTAGTGTGGCGTGTGTGTGTGTGGGTGTATAAGTTTGTGATATTGTAGGGGGGTTAACTCTAGAGGTAGAGACTTATTTAACTTAAGTGGCAGTGGGCGGGGCACATGGCACGTAGAGCGGCCATCGGGCCGTTGGGGCGGAAAGGTTCTCGAGTGGCGACCACGAACCGGAAGGCGCGGCGTGGGTAGACCCAAGGTGGACTGATGACCTGGTAAAGGTTGCTGGAGTCCGCTGGATGCGGGTGGCGCAGGACCGGTCACTTTGGCACTCTTTGGGGGAGGCCTATGTCCAGCAGTGGAGGTCTTTCGGCTGATATGATGATGAGGGGGGTTAACTCTAGAGGTAGAGACTTATTTAGGATGTATTGATATTTTATTTATTTTGATAACTTGTTAGATGTTAGCCTCGTGGCCAATCCTTGACATCTTCGGTTCCTCTTCCATTTATAAACTTTATGACAGCTTGATTTGAACTCCGAACGTCTGCACAGTGCCGTCCAGCCAGCACTGTAGAGGTTGCGTAGACAACCTCTACAATATCTACTACCTAGTTATGTATATCCGTTATCACACACATCAGGGTCAACCCAAAACCAACACGTTTGATTTTACTTAATTTCGTTGAAGGGAAACAACATTCTAGTTCATATGCCTGTGCCCATCAGTGGGAGTGAGACGTATAACTCCTTCACATATAAAGTCATCTATTTTCAAGTAAATATAATATAATATTCTTCGCTATATTATTTTATTTTTGCAATTTCTTTCAAAACTTGCAATGTTATGTTAATTAATGTATTGATGTTTTTTCGGGTCAAATTTTGCAACTGATTTTTGAACTAAGCGTCAACCGCCTCCTAGTTGAAATTTTGCATATGTACTATCGACAACACAGCTAACTGACCATCGGTGCACCTTAAGTGCATTGTAATAAGGTTCCATATAAACACAGGATGGTCAGTTGACAGTGTTGTCGTTTGTACACGTCGATTTTGAGGGAATTAGAACCCTCCAATTATAAGTTGATGACTGTGATCAAAAGTATAGTCTGCAATAACAGCACTTACCAAAAAAGATATTTTTGTCTGTAACTTTTTCACCTTCAGACATTATAATTTTATAGTAGAGTGATTACATCTTTAAGTCGACTTTACAGGGCTATTCGAAGCTTAAAAAAATGATTTTTCAGACAACGGCCAGTTTCTATGATTGATATGATTTATTAATGTCACCGATTGTATAGGGTACATATTTACTGTACGCCTGATGTCGTTGGTAAATAAATCCAATTAAATGTTATTATAGAATCCGTGTGAAGTATCCGGGAAGGAGATAACCTTACAATAAACAAACGCATGTTATTATAAGCCGGGCAGACAAAGCAAATTGTTGTGATGCATGATAATGATAACATTGGCGACACTCCAAAACATTAGATCACAAAACACGGTTAAGAAATATTGGAACACTTATAATGTCTCGACAAATGACTTGTGTTTTGTTTCACTGTACTTCGATGTCATAGATATGTTTATAGTTTTGTACTTTATGTCATTGTACATAGGCCACACTGAAAGTTTTGCACTCCTGGCTATTCGCACTCATTCCAATTTCGAATTGATTATTTAAAAAAAATATAGACCTTTGTTTATGGAATGTACTAAATATTGGCGGGAAATCGATAGTCATTTGTTTTTTTTGTCAGTTCGAAATAAACCGATTGCATTCAAAATGGATTTGACGCGTAAAGATTTTAGAGCAATGACTTTTTATGATTTTAAAAGTTCTCTTTCTCCGCATGAGTGTAGTACTCGCCTTCAAAATGCATTTGGTGTTGAAGCACCACATCTGAGCACCGTGAGACGTTGGTACGCTGAATTTAATAGGGGCCGTGTTAGTCTCGATGACGAGTTTCGTGAAGGTCGACCGTCAACCGCGGTCACTGAAGAAAACGTTGCTGCTGTGAGACGACTGATAGAAGAAAACCGACGAATCACTTACGACGAAATTCGAGGACAATTAGGGATTGGTATGTGTCAAATACAAAAGATTTTACACGAAAATTTAAAAGTCAGGAAACTTTGTTGTCGGTGGATTCCTCATGAACTAACTTCAGGCCAAAAACGGGCACGTGTCGACTGGTGCCAAGAAATGCTGCGGAAATATAAGAACGGATGTTCAAATGGTGTATATAACATCGTAACAGGAGATGAAACATGGATTTATTGTTACGATCCAGAAAAGAAACAACAGTCTAGTGAATGGGTCTTTGAAGGTGACAGTAGGCCAACAAAAATTCAACAAGCCAAAAGCGTTGCCAAACAAATGATCGCTTGTTTTTTTTCAAAAAGTGGTCATGTCTGCACAGTCCTTCTAAATAATAAAAGAACTGTAAATGCCGAGTGGTACACCACAACTTGTTTGCCCACAGTCTTTGAAAAAGTTCGCGAGACACGATCACGAAGCCGCATACTCCTGCATCATGATAATGCGTCCCCCCACACTGCAAAAAAAACAAAAGCGTTTTTGAGTTCCGAAAATGTGGAGACCGTGGCTCATCCGCCTTATAGTCCAGATCTTGCACCCTGTGACTTTTACCTTTTCCCGAAAATCAAGGATTTGATGAGAGGTTTAACATTTAAGACGCCCGAAGATGCAGTGGCGACATTTACCCAACACGTCGAAAACATGCAGTCAAGCGACTGGGTATCATGCTTTGAAAAATGGTTCGAGCGGATGAATAAATGTATAAAATGCAAGGGAGAATATTTTGAGAAGCAGTAAATGTATTAGTTTTGTTTTAAATTGTTTTATTTAAAAGTTACGCAAAACTTTCAGTGTGGCCCTCGTAATAAGGAGAAAAATGCATGTTTATTTTTTAAGTCGACAATAGACGCCCTCGCGTCGCTCTTTAACGATAAATCCGCCTGTTGTTTCACCTCTACTGTCTCCCTTTGTCTCTATGTTTTCTTTTGTAACTGCTCTATCTGTGTGAGCTGTGCAATGAAGAAAATTTGTATTGTACACGATTTTCGGTTTTAGCTTCGTGAAATGGGCCCTTTTCAGGATATGACAAGTCTAAACTTGCATCACTAAGGCACTTGACCAATAACTTGTGTTGCATGGTTAAACTTGCATTACTGAGGCATTTGACCAATAACATGTGTTGCATGGTTAAACTTGCAACACTGATGCACTTGACCAATAACTTGTGTTGCATGGTTAAACTTGCAACACTGAGGCACTTGACCAATAACTTGTGTTGCATGGTTAAACTTGCAACACTTATGCACTTGACCAATAACTTGTGTTGCATGGTTAAACTTGCAACACTGAGGCATTTGACCAATAACTTGTGTTGCATGGTTAAACTTGCATCACTGAGGCACTTGACCAATAACTTGTGTTGCATGGTTAAACTTGCAACACTGATGCACTTGACCAATAACTTGTGTTGCATGGTTAAACTTGCAACACTGAGGCATTTGACCAATAACATGTGTTGCATGGTTAAACTTGCAACACTGATGCACTTGACCAATAACTTGTGTTGCATGGTTAAACTTGCAACACTGAGGCACTTGACCAATAACTTGTGTTGCATGGTTAAACTTGCAACACTTATGCACTTGACCAATAACTTGTGTTGCATGGTTAAACTTGCAACACTGAGGCATTTGACCAATAACTTGTGTTGCATGGTTAAACTTGCATCACTGAGGCACTTGACCAATAACTTGTGTTGCATGGTTAAACTTGTAAAAGTGTAAGTGGTAGCTTCATGCAACAGGCAACAGGTATGAATAAGATTGAAATACTTAGCATGATTCAAATCTGAAATAAATAATTGAAAAACATTATACTCTCATTTCAAAGATCAATATTTATATCGTTGAAGTAGTGCCTACGCCAAATCTTGGGATTCGATGTCAAAGCGGACCTCGGGCTCCTTTAGCACACACACGGTTTAGGGCACAACCGGGTTAAACGCTAGGATGATTATGATGAAAGATCAATATCTCAAAACCGGCTGAACCGATTTTGTTGAAAAGAAGCTAAGAACCATCTCCATCACGTTAGCTTTCGGACAATAAAAACCGCATTCAAATCGGTCCATTCGTTAGGAGTTACGTTGCCACAGACAGACACAAAGATACATAGACACACAAAAACGTCAAACTTATAACACCCCTTTTTGTAAAAATGGTGTAATTTACGCTGTGGTTCGTACAGCCCAACTGCAAGCGTAGGTTAACACTTGCACTTTATTTCTTTATGGATAAAACATACAGAATTTACAGAAATAGTACACGTTAACACCAAGTCTTAACTTTAAATGCATCATTTTAACTTATAATGCATGTCGCCTTGGCCTCTAATTCAATAAATAAAGTATTTTCCTTGATTAGAAATATTCATGTCTAATAAAATTAGTTGTGCACTAAAGAATTCTTTGCAAATGTAAATTCATTGTTTATGACCGATAACAGATCTAGATAACCTTACGTGAAGGAGTACAAAGGAATTCTAGATTAAGATAAAATTGTACAAGTGATTTGTTATTTATTTTCGCTGAGATAATTCTTAGAAAACCAAACCTGTTGTTATTAACTTAAGGTTGGCTTTTGATTAACTTCCGAAGCATTCTGCACTTTATAATTTACGCTCCTAGAATTTCTGAAGATGACGAAGGTATGATGATAAAATTCCGATGCATAAAAACAATTATCATAATTCTATATGAAATAATGATTTTCGTTTTTATGCTGTTTAAACTTACCTATAGCAAAAGTTGTTATGATATATGAGTTTTATATAATTTGAACACTATGCTTACTAAAGTTATGATAATAGTTTTTATGGTAATTGTTGATTATGTGTTTCGAACGTGTGTTATATGAAATTATACAAAAAGTTTTTATGACGATTGAACCGCTCCCAGGTGTAATCCCGTGCATCGCGGCCGAGATCGATTGCGTATGAAAATGTACGAGTATGGCGCCGTTTCCGAAGTCTGCGACGGACGCATGCGGCATTTTCAATTTTTCATACACTGACTAGTGTCGCTTGCCGCGCGCGTCAGTCGCACGCGGCGGTGATGCACGGAATTACACCTTAAGGCAATGCATTGGAAATTGTCGCGTGCTTTGAAACGCCGTTCTGACTAGATTAAGAAACAATAAATATGATTCTTGACTATATGATTGTTTATCTGATTTGATCGATACATGATTGCTTAAAACTTCCTCGATAGAAAAAAAAAACCAAAGTTGTTTCTGTATTTTTCTTTTTTTACTCAGCCTACTCAAACGATACATTATTTTACGACACAATCAAGTTAATACCACAGTATTTTATCTCATCTAAAATAGCACTTGATGAAAAAAAGGTTAGGTATTTATCGACATTTGTCCAAAAAAGCCATTCCCGAAGAGTGTTAATTACATCTCTCTTTCTCGTGCGCGGAAGGCATAAGCGTATCTCTGTCTAGGGGGCGTGTTCGACACAAATCAAGGCACCCCCTTAAGGAAGATAAGATACTATGGCCAGCACAACGCCCTTCTGCAGTTTACTAAGACAACATAACCATCCTTCCTTTTAATTACAGTGGATCATCGACCGGTACTGCCCCGAGCTCCAAGATGGCCCAGTGTGCTGCGACAGCGAGCAGCTGACCAACTTCGTGGGCAAAATCAAACTGGCCGAGACGTTACTGTCGAGATGCCCCGCCTGCTTCTACAATTTCAGGAAGCATGTGTGCTCCCTGACGTGCTCGCCGCGGCAGAGCGACTTTGTGTACCCCAAGAAAACTGCGCCCACTGCAGACGGTGAGTTAAGGGGCTCCTAGCTCCCAATGACCTTCGATCTGTAACTGTTGGTTTTTTCGTGTTTTTTATGGCTTATCGTATTAACAACAACGAGGTTTACCGAAATAGTATTTCATATTTATTTCAAAACTCACAGTTTTCGGGATATATGGCACCAAAATCAGGCCAATTTCGGTTTTTTGGACGTAACTTCTGTGAAAACGAGTTGATCTCGTGAGTTGTCAGAGACGTCAATAAGGAAAAGTTATATGTAGATTTCATTTAGACATGTGCAATAATCTATCAGTTTTGTAAGTTTCATCTATATTCATATGTATGTTTATGTATGTATTAATAGGTATATATTGTTATATCATATTATATTGTATTGTATCGTATTCTACTATATTATTATTCATCGCATCTTTAGACATGTTATAGAGTTTTTGTTTTAAATTAAGTTGCACTGCCCACATTTTATCTGCTTTGCCTTAAGGTTGACTGGTAGAGAATGCTTTATAGCATTAAGTCCGCCTTTTGTACTATAAGATATTCTTTTGTGCAGTAAAGATTAAATCATCATCATCATCATTTTCAGCCTTTAATCGCCCACTGCTGAGCATAAGCCTCTCTTCGAGCACGCCACTTATCCCGGTCCCGTGCTAGTCTCATCCAGAGATGACCCGCGGTCTTGTTTACGTCGTCAACCCATCGTGCCGGTGGACGACCGACGCTTCTTTTTCCTGTTAAAGAAAGATTAAATAAATAAATAAATAAATAAACAACATATTAATATCGAAAACAGAGCTTTTTTGGACATGGTTTGAATATATCATAAAAAATATATATTTATTATTAAAAAAAACTCTCGTGCAAATGTAGGTAAAGGATTGAAGAACCGATAAGTGTTTGTGCCATAAGTGTATCTATAGTTATGTTATGAAGCAGGAATATCAACCCAAAACTGGTCAAAACTAGCCAAAAAGCGCGTGGTGACCCTTAAGGGATAGACGGAGGCAGAATCCATCGTACCTATATTTTTTGTATTACAATAAAATAAAAATAAAATGCATTTATTTCGGACAACTTTGATCCATTGGTTGTTAGTACTAAATACAGGACTTATATAATTATGTATGGACTTAAACTATTGACCGCCAGCTGACGAGGTGACTCGCCGTGGCATTTATTTGTGTGATGAGCTGATGAGCACGAATATTTGTTCCTGAGTCATGGATGATTTCTATGTATTTAAGTATTTATTTATCTATATAAGTATGTATACCGTCGTCTAGTACCCATAGTACAAGCTTTGCTTAGTTTGGGACAGGGTTGATTTGTGTAAGATTGTCCGAAAACATTTATTTGTTTATTTCGATTTACATATTTAAATTGGACGCGTTTGTTCACAGGCGCTGGGTCCCTTGTCCTGGAAGTGGACTTCTATATCTCCAAAGATTACAAGGAGGCTACATTCAACTCATGCTCACAGGTAACGTCGTAATCATAAAATATTCCGTGGCACAGTTACATTTGTTTTGTTTCGTTTGATTTTAGAACAATAATTCAAAAATATTGCGAACATCTTGGTTTTTTTTATTGTGTCTCAGGAGGTTATATTTTACCCATAGTGTTCTTAAGATACAAAGGTTCAATCAAGAACACTTACTGTAACCGAAAACGCGAGCCGAAAGAGACTCTCTTTGTCTTAGTGTCTCTCTCTAATATAGGTAACTAGCTTCCAACCGCGACATCGTCTGCGTGGACACTGGATAAAAACTATCCTATATTTGAATCCAGACCCCGTATCATGGTCGGCCTTATCACGCGATAAGTGACAAGATAGAGCGTCCGTCTCGTTCTACTGAACGGTGTCAGCCAGTGACGGACGCTATATCTTGTCACTTATCGTGTGATAAGGCCGACCATGATACGGGGTCAGGCTATAAACTATCTTTGTGCAACATTTCATCCAAATCGGTAAAGCCGTTTAAGCGTGATCGAGTTACAAACATCCAAACTTTCGCATTTATAGTATTAGAAGCATTCCCATTTTTTATATGGCAATGAGAGAAGATAAGGTGAGTCTCATTCGGTCCCGTTTTTCAGCTTGTCTACAGTCAATTCAAATACAGTCTAGTGACTTAACATAGAGTTCTATTTCATTTGTCGATTTGGAAGATCCCATTCAAGATACAAATTTACCAATACCTCCAGGTTCAAATGCCCTCGACAAACCAGCTAGCCATAGGCATCATGTGCGGCGAATACGGCGCTCTGCGGTGCACCGCGGAGCGCTGGTTCGAGTTCATGGGCACGAAGAGCGCCTACGTCCCCTTCCAAATCAACTACCACGAGACTTCGAGCAATTTCACGGTTTTAAACCCGGAAACACTGCCCTGCAGTGTCGGCGTTACCCAGGTGGGTCGGTTTTACCTTTCTTTCTACTACTATGGTGTGTAAGCAGGTACTGAAGGCGCAGCGCAGCGCTGGTTCGAATTCATGGGTACGAAGAGCGACTACGTGCCCTTCCAGATCAACTAATAAGATACACTGCCTTGTTTTATTTATTTTATAGATTACTCAGGGGGGATTTTTGTTTGTCATAGCATTACATACATTTGGTATAAGCATTTGCGCACACAGAGAGTTTAGTGGCTGTAATGTGCCCGCGGTAAAGCTAGGTTGGTGGCTCACTGGCTTGAAAAATAGGCCGGCGATTCCCGGCAGTGCTGGCGGCCAGTGGTTCACATAGAGTAACAAGCCAGCACTGGGTTCTCGTAGACAGGGCTTAACTGATTGTGAGTGGTGGGCCGCACCCGCAGGGCTCGCCGGGCTGCTCGTGCCTGGACTGCGACGCGTCGTGCCCGGCGCCGCGGCCGCCGCCGCCGCCCGCGCGCCCCTTCAGCATCCACGGCGCCGACGGGTACGCCGTCGTCATGGCCATCGTCTTCGTCATCTTCACCACGCTCTTCCTCAGCGGCGTGTGCTGCTGCCAGCAGGATAACACTGTCGGTGAGTGATGAGTGATAAACAAGCTCCTAGTATCTACTATGTATCTACATAGACGTACACATAGACGGTTCTCGAGTGGCGAACGCGTACCGGAAGGCGCGGCGTGGGTAGGCCCCCCACAAGGTGGACTGATGACCTGGTAAAGGTTGCGGGGGTTGGGGGGTGGCGCAAGACCGGTCATTGTGGCACTCTTTGGGGGAGGCCTATGTCCAGAAGTGGACGTGTTTCGGCTGATATGATGATGATAATCTGATGTGTGAATGATGAACATCCCATTTTATACATCGGTACAGTCAAGGAATTTGATTCGCGTACTGTTTCGCTGATTTATCGCTTGAAAGATGGACGCGAAAGCGTTGATAACGACAATAGGGGTGTAGACACTAAATAAAATAATCAATAATGTTATATTTTCTCGAAAAAGGATTAAAAATCTAGTCAAATGGAGAAAAAATCAACGCAAAAGGTTAAATAATCAGTCCCAAGTTTTAAGAAGGGGTATGATCTGTTCCTTTTTCGCAAAACGCAACTTCATATGAAACGATGACGCTTGAAGATTGTGACGTCACTAGAAGACAGCAATGTGCCGCGCCCCGTTGTGTTCGGCGCCGCCGTCGACGCGGCCCTCCGGCAGCATCGCGTATTGTGACGTCACACACTGCGCTTTCTCTCTCTAACAAGCAATATTAAAACGGTCTTCGTAATTCTTTGAGATATTTCAATGGGATTTTCATCACTAGGCATATTTTTTTGCCTTCTTTCTTTTGGAGTAATAATAATTTTCGAGTCTACACCCCTATTGATGACGGGAAAGTTCGGAGGCTGGTCCGAAATTGTTAACGTTATTATAAGCATACCTAGGGTAACGGCTAATATAGAATAATAATAAAGGTTATGTATAAGTAAATTAAGTTCATATTTCAACACTAATAAGACATTCATAGTTGGTAGTTACTACAGTAGGTGGTGATGGAGATATTATACCTTCTCAATTATTAACACTAAACCTGTCTCTGATGGTCATCCAATAGCGTCTCTTTCTTATATACGTAACAATGAATCGTATAAGTCTGAATATGAACACCGGATTTCGAATTTTATTTGCTGAGCACATTGGTTTTACACTGCACAATATGTATAAGCGTGGAATGAAATTATTGTTATATTTTAGTAACTTTTGTGGCATTTTCCTCTTGGGAAATACTTACATAAAAGAAACAAGTGAAATAAAAGATTTTTCAACAAACGCAACTGCTTTTTTCAAATTTTATAGCCTATGTCACTCCCACGATCAAGAGGAATCCAACGACACCTCATATGTCGAAATCCGTCAAACGGTTTAGGCTGCAGGGCGTGCCAAAGAATAAGGTCACATACATACATACGCTCGAAAAACATAACCCTCCTCTCCTTCGGCAGTCGGGTAAAAAGGTGTGGTTTAAGTAGTATTTTTTTTTTGAAATTTCATTTAATAAAATAATAATATGGTAAATTGTGATTAAAGTGGAAAAATTAATCATTATTCGCAAACGCGCAAATGCGATGCAAATAATTTTTAAATTTTCCACTAATCGAATTTTACCGTATTATAATTTTATTGAATGGCTGTATTACTACCTACTACAATTAAATTTCGTCAGCGGACGTTTCTGCTTAGTAAACATTTACTAGCTTATGCCCGCGACTCCTTTCGCGTGGAACTCGTTTATATCGTAGCTCGATACAAACTTTCAATCCCTCATTTCACCCCCTCAGGGGATGATTTCCGGGATAAAAACAATCCTATGTCCTTCCCCGGGATTCAAACTATCTCCATACCAAATGTCATCTTAATCGGTTCAGCGGTTTAAGTGTGAAGAGGTAACAGACAGACGGACAGACAGACAGACGGACAGACAGACAGACACACTTTCGCATTTATAATATTAGTATAGATGGTAAGTATGTGTTTTTTTTACCAAACATTCAATTCAAAGTTAAGTATGCAGTGTAATATCAATGCAACTACGCGCAAGGTTTCTTTATTTTCCCATTGACACCTCTCAAGCCATTCTCAAACGTAGTGCTATCATTTTAAAGCTCAATCCTAATGGACCTGTACAATTTATTTTGCATGGAACCTTGTGTTAAGTTTTGTAGGGTGAAGGTTTGAGTTTTACATTCGCGCACACCATTTTGAAGCTTAAAGCTGCACGCGAAGATTCAAAATTGTTTGCAGGATGTAGATACAACTCAATATTATTTTTATCCATAACGTTTCTTTTCCCTTGGAACGGTGTGGGAATCTGCAAGCTGATACGCCAATCTACCACTTATTGACTAGGATAGTAAGATGTTTATTCGGTAACAAGATAGTTGTTTATTCCAAAACAAACATAATCTAATAACACTTTGATACACCATTGATCTCAACAATAATCAAGGTTAGACTGGTTTTATTGCGACTATAAAAAAAACTGTTTTCATCATGAAACAATCTTATCGTCATGCATAACAGTTTAATTATACGAACAATTGAAGATCAGTTTTCATCTAATTACCATTGCGTAAGCCCCAGTTCCATCTTACGCTAGTCTCAATCTAAAGTAGACTTTATGTCCTAGTAAACAAGTGTCACGTCTATTATACAAGGTGTAACAAAAATGGGGTATGAACCGATCAAGGGCTTAACAGGTATAGTGTTCTGATAAGAAAAAACAGAAAAAAAAAATTTTTTTGGCGCGATTTTTTTACATTTCTATGGAGCTTGTCGCCCCAGTCGGCCAACGCTCCTTACTAAGGTGAAAAAAAATCGCGTTGAAAGATTTTTTTTTCTGTTTTTTCTTATCAGAACACGATACCTGTTAAGCCCTTGATCGGTTCATACCACATTTTTGTTAAAACCTGTAGATTCAATTACCTAGTCGACGAGTATGTGTCTAAAATAGCCTCTATTGCCGAGTAAACAAGTGAAATAAATCCTTATTACCTCGAAAAGTATGGGTCTAAAATGGACTCTATAGCCTAGTCAATAAGTGTTACGGGCACGTGTGCTAACTCATGGTGCTTGGGGCGCAGACGGGTGGCGCGGCGAGCGGCGAAGCGGAGGGCCCGAGACCAGTCCGCTGCACAGCCACAGATCTAGTACGTATAAACTAATAGTGAACTTTATCCCGTTGTGATAAGGCTCACTATAGCTGTGTCATCGATGGTACAAAACAAGGAATTGATTATGAATGCATGCTGACTCATAGTGGACTTTATACCGTTATGATAAGGTTCACGAAGTTGTGTCATCGATGGTAAAACATTAAACAGCAACACAAGCAATTGGTTGACCTTATTGCATTGTAACAGGGTATATTATTGAAGCTGAAAATATTTTCCCCTGTTCTAATAAAAACTCCAGTTTTTCCTTTGGTGTTTGCTGTGATAGTTTGTGTTTTTCGTACGAACATATTTTGAGGCCGGAAAGTATTTCCTAGTGATATTTTTTTGTAAAAGAAAAATATAGGGTAAATCGCCAATAACTGACCACCGTTCAATAACATGCCACGTTATACTAAAAAATAACTCTATTCACCTATAATAAATTTCATTTGTAGTACAAAGTGTTAATTACTGGCCACCCTTCAATAACTGGCCACGTTATACTAAATCTAATTCTGTTTGTAGGGGAGCATGACGTATGTATAAGTTTAACGGGCCAGTTATGGAAGGGTGACCACTGGCCAGTTATTGGCGATTTACCCTATACGAAATAATGGAGCACGCAGTGTATCGTCAACAAGTTGTATCGTCAAATAAATGTATAATACTGCTCTATACTCCAAGAATATTTCTAAACATCGGATCAGTGAAGAACGGGGATAATATTGTGCAGCTATGGGGCTGTTCATAAATTACGTCATCGTTTTTGACGATCTTCATCCTGTTATTCCTTGAAATGGACCCTCCCCGATAAAAGACTATCGTCATCCAATGGCCAGACCCCCCCCCCCTATTTTGAAATGACGTAATTTATGAATAGCCCCTATCCATCCATACCTTCATATCAGCAATTTATGATATGAGGCGATGGTTGGACACTCAGTATTCTGTAATTTTTATCCCAATATCATTAATAAAACACATGGCTGCGGCGTGATATGCTGCCGCGTGTAAAGATGTTAAGTTAAGAAACCGATAATTTTCTATATTTACTGAAACTGAAGACCTAACCCTAACCTCTATAGTACGACCGCTTAACGGAGTCCTCGCCTGGTTGCGCGCGGACTCAGTTAAGCGGTCGGACTATAATAAGCATGATATATTATTTGTCGCTGTGTTTTTAAACTCTGAAAGTACTAATTGCATGGCTCTTACACTAATCGCTTTTCTTTATTTTCATAAAAATAAACTGCAGTATAGATATATGATATAAAAATATAATAGTGTTTTCATAAAAAAATATTTTACTATTTTTTTATTTGATATAAAATATTATAAGTTTTACAATAAGCAGTCTTGTTAACTTTGAATGTACCTAATGTGCATTCTCCAAAAATAGGCTACGTCCTAACCTACAGACGGGGACGTTTAAAAAAAAATCTTAACTCTATTGTGTATTTATATGCGCGCCAGTAAATCGCTTACTAACGCATTCACTGTCAGAAACGCGTCCAAGCTTTGGAACAAAATTGTCTGTTATACCCCTGACACACACTCGTCGAGTGACGTGGGAAATAGCGAGGAAAGGAGACAGAGACATGGTGTAGCAACGCCACTCGTCTTGCCGCTAATCTTGCTCCTCGCCATGCCCACCGCTCCCTGTTTTGTCGGTTTTTTGGGCGCGAGTCAAAGGAGCGGCAATAAAGGCATGTAAGCTAGTGCGGAGCGTCGCTATTAATCGCGTGAGTAGAGCAGTGTGTGAGAGAGGGCGACATCGAGGCAGCGAGGAGCAGAGCGGTGAGTAGCGCGTGGAGTATAGTGTGGCTGAGGTATATGTCTGATCATATCCGAGTTTCTGGCCGTGAATGTAGTAACATTTTTACCGTTTTGCAAACTATTATGTATGCATATGTATGTAAGCACTTAACAGGTACACAATAACAGGTTAAAGAATATACATGTCACACAATAGATCAAAGTACAAAGGCGAACTTATCCCTATAAGGGATCTCTTCCAGCTAACCTTTGAGCAATTGAGAGGAACTATTATTTGACGGCCAGTTAGCCTAGTGGGTAGTGACGCTGCTTACGAAGCTGAAGGTCCTGGGTTCGAATCCCGGTAATGACAAATATTGGTGTGATGAGCATGTTATTTTTGAGTCTTGGATGTTTATGTATTTAAGTATTTCTATCTATTATATATATCGTTGTCTAGTACCCATAACACAAGCGTTATTGAGCTTACAATGCGACTAGGTCGATTTGTGTAAGATTGTATGCTAATATTTATTTATTAATTATTCTTTATATGCCAAGAGGCCGGCGCGGTGAAGTGTTTTAATGCTTCTTTATATTTGTATTTTTCAAAAATAATAAGAGGGAGTGATGTCACATTTTTTTGGGAATTCTATGTATTCAGTAAAAAAACGACATTGCGATTGATAATATCAAGGGCTGAGCGGTCAAACCCGATAAATTGCGTAAAATGGCAAATAATCGAACCTAAGCAAAGACATGTGATAAGTTATCACTGATAACTGGTATACGCTCAGTTTACTCTGTCTCTGTGTGTTAATATTTTCCCCGAGTATTGACGTAATCTGACCTTTTATAGACCTAATTGTGTCGATAATATGGTACCTTCATGTCTGTTGACTCATTGTTTCTACAGTAAGCTTGATAGAAAAATAACTCCTTGTCCGAGTCCGCAGTAAGGTCGATTCTCCATACAATCGTAGTTACGCTCTCATTTTAAAAATACGATTTGGATTGTAACGAAACTTTGCATGTACAATGACATGAGGTATATCTATGTCTGTAATTAGTTTATGTAGCTTCAGATACCAAAGTAAAAAAATATTGCGAATTTAAGTTTTTCATACTATACTTGTTTTTGCGGTATTTCGTTTGTTTTATAAACTGGAACCATACAAACTAATTACAGACATAGATATACCTCATGTAATTGCATATGCAAAGTTTCGTCACAATACAACACGTAGTTTTAAAATGAGAGCGTAACTACGTTTGTACGGGAAGGTGAAATTCGGCCGAGCTTACTGCGGACTCTTAAAACGATCGCCTACCTACAGTGTGATCACCGAGGAGTTATCTTTTTACTTTTCACTGGTACAGTCGCTATTAGATATATCGAAGCGGCCATAGTGCTCACAAATATCTGAACACGTCTCTAACGCCTCGACAATACAGATGTGTTCAGGTATTTGTGAGCACTTTGGCCGCTCCGATATATCTGATGGCGACTGTTCAGTCAGCATCATAAACATGTATACACTTTAGACCGTATCCCTAAGCAATAGTCCTAGAACCACGTAGAATGTACACGTGAGATCGTTTGAGTTGGCCGAGTTATATCAAAGTAGTTCATTCAAAAAGCAGCTCTACCGTCCACGGTAGACGATTCTAATTCCAATTACAGTTTCTAAAAAAGTCGGCCATCTCAACCACATGGGCTATGCAGACTGTGATTTTAAAGGGCGCCAAATCAGTCACATTTGTGTCAAATCACGTTATTGTAATCCATTATATTCTTAATTGTAATCTGCATCTAGACCTGATTACATTTTTATTATCTCTTTTTTTTAACTTTATACAAAAAAAAAATTAAGTAAATTTATTCGTAGATTATCAATTAAACAGATTCCTCTAAATGAACTAAAATACCGCCAAATTATTTAAGTTTCTATAAATAATTATATATACTATTTTAGTATTTTTATATATTTTTTTTAATAATAGGGTATCTAATCCTAGTTCATAATAAAATTTGTTAATTCATAATTTTTGCTGCACTTAAAAAAACGCAGTCTGCGCAGGCCCTATAATCTACACTTTTATGATGCTGACTGCATAATAGGATGGTATTGCACTTAATCTTTGTCCAGGGTGTATTTGCGTCTCACATTTTGCTTAAAGAGTGAGTGAGACGCAATACACATTGGACACATCTTGGACAAGTGTAATACCCATAGGGGTTGTCCATAAATTACGTCATCGTTTTTGGTCGATTTTTAAATGACTATCGTCATCCAATGGCCAGACACTTCCCCTATTTTGGAATGACGTAATTCATGAATAGCCCCACAGCGCCAACATAACCAACAACATCACTGAACCTTGCGTAACCCACAGGCGTGGCCTCAGACAATGAACAAGAGATGGCGAGTAACCCTCGCGCCATTGACCAGCCTGATGGTCTCGAGGAAGCCACGTTCTTCGAGAAGCTGGGAGCGAACACGGAGACGAAACTCGAGGACTTCTTCCAGTGGTGGGGCTTCCACATGGCGTCCAAGCCGTGGATAGTGCTGCTAGTCGGTAAGGCTCTTTCAACATTTGCAAACAGTGTCGACGCCAACTGGGTTCGGACCACGGCTCGTAGAGTCAGCATCAAAAGTAACTGCGCAATCGAAGACGTCAAAAGCTCTTATTCCCTTTTAATAAAGACTTTTGACGTCTTCGTTTGCGCAGTTACTTTTGATGCTGACTGTCCCACTGGGTTTTTGCGAAAACTTATGTACGAATTTTTGTATAATTTCACGTAACATACGTTCGAAACACATAATAAATGGTTACCATAAAAACTATTACTTATCATAATTTTAGTAAGCATAATGCTCAAATTATACATATAAAACTCATATATACACCACAAGAACACTCACACAACAACGTATGCAACTTTAGCTATAACGCATAAAATCGCATAAAAATAAATATCATAATTTAAAAAAAAAATGTTTTTATGCATCTGAAACTTATGACAACCGATCATTATGTTCTATGAAATTATGCTAATTGTTATCATACTGATTGTTTTTATGCAACCTGATCACTTACTTATACGTGGTGAAATTATGATATTCGTTGTTATGGAAAATTAAATTATAGAAATGATTTTTTTAGGGTTTTGTGCCCAAATGGTAAAAACGCAAATACACATTGGACAAAGTGGACAAGTGAAATGGTCATTTGTCAAGGAATTTTGATCAAGAATTTGACTTTAAAATTGGACAAAGATACTTTGCATTTATCAAATTTACTAGGAACACCGACATTTGATCAAATATTACGAATGACATTTAGTTCAACACAAATAGTATAAAAATTTGAACCAAGATATTAGACAAGTAGAATGGGCCTCCGTCAAAGAAATTTCATGAAATATTAAGGGAAACACGTTCATATTCAGTAACTAAATGTGAATCTTGAGCATACTTACTCGAGTTATGTAGGAGCGTGAAATGGATAAAGGACTTACCGCGCAATCAGCCAGACAGCCTGACAAAGGATCGGCCATATACACATCGGTCAAAGATCTTGGACAAGTGGTATACCACCCTAAGCCAAATGCCATTCCAGGTTTCCTCGTGGTGGTCAGTCTGGGCTATGGCATCCGCTTCATGCAAGTGACGACCGACCCGGTGGAGCTGTGGGCCTCGCCCACCTCCCGCTCCCGGCTGGAGAGGGAATACTTCGACTCGCACTTCGAGCCCTTCTACCGGACTGAGATGGTCATCATCAGCGCCAAGGGGCTCCCGAAGATCGAGTACACGAATCAGGTGATCATTTATTTGCTAGAACAGGGGTTCCCAAACTTTTTTTAGGCACGCCCCCCTGCTGCCTGAAATGAAGTTCCCACGCCCCCCTTCGCTTCGATGCAAGGAAACGGAAGTGAATGGGTTAGCTAGCCAAATCACCATCATCTTCCTAGCGTGTTCAAATGTCCCGAGGCCCCGCGCCCCCGTAGGGGGGCGCGCCCCCCACTTTGAAAACCCCTGTGCTAGGAACATCAACGAAACTGTAGCTTGAAAAGATCGTGTCAAAAATTAAATGTTCAGTGGGACTTTAAGGCGATTCTCCCCGGTCCCGCCGGGTCCCAGATTGTTTACACGTGCATTGCCGCGTCGGCAGTGTGAAGTACTATAGTCCAGTCAATGAACTGACAACTAGTATGGAAAAAAAAAACAATTTTGGAAATTATTTATAATAGCTTAACTTTTCTGTGTAACGGATATATTAGCAATTAAATAGTTACCCAGCGACAGAATCCGACAAAAATTCAGACATCAAAAAAATGTTAAATTAACTAGCTTCTAAAAAGTCAGAAAAAATATTAATAAATATTTTTTTATTTATTTTTGTTCATTTACAATGCTTTATAATATTCCAGTTAAATCATACAAAAAAAAAGACAATGCATGCTCCATTTAAATCTACATAATTACTTCCGGGTGGAAAGTGTGTCGGATTCTTGAATACAGCATCTTAGAATAACATTTTAAAATGAAATCAACAAAAAAAACGTTATTATAAATCAATGTTTTTCAAAACCGTATTTTGCCTGGAGTACTAGGCGTGTTTTCTATATAAATTGAGATTCTTGCATACGATGGTGAAATCTGTCGCTTCGCGCACCGCGGCGGGACGCGGTCCAGTGGGAGAATCGCCTTATAGCTGTACTTTTCTGTATACCGTCATCAAATACTCATTGAGACGATTCTGACGAGCCCAAACTCAACGGGGTTACGTCGGTTAAGTACTGAATTCCCATGGCCACCTGTCTCCATCCTCAGTCCACCTCGATGGTACCATAATATTGAATTGTCATCCAAACTATACATTTACCCAAAATTTCAGCTCGATGTTGAAGTTATCTGCTTCAAAATTGAGTTGCAAGATTCCACCCTAAAAAAATAGTTACAGTCACGAACTTTAATTTGGGACCATTTGGGGGAATTGTATAGGAATAAAAATAATATTTTAGCAAAAAGGGTCATAAATTAAAGAACGCGACCGTATATATAGTAGGTAAGTTGGGTACATATATTGCAAGTTAATAGAAAACTTGTAAAATCAATAGTTTTTTGAAAAGAAGTTTCTTTTTTTCGAATATTATAGCCTGTTACTTCACGATTATGAGGAGTCCAACAACACCATATGTCACCGTTGGACACATGCTGGTTCGGTCACAATCACAAGGACATGCACATATTTAAGAATGTCATGTGTTAATTTGCTTATACTAAGGTTGTGTTTCATTGAAATATCCTTGGATGGAGTCAATAGACTAATGCTAATAAGTTATACGACGCAATTTTAAATTCTTTATTATTATTACATTCTAGTTTTAAAATCTTCGTTGGTAGTTTGTTAAATATTCGTGCCATATCAGCATCAGCATAAGCAGTAACTCTGCTATAGAAATGTATACATTTCTAATTAAGGGATAAAATTAAAAATTCAGTGCTCGGAGTTGGATTCAAACCAGCGACCAGAGGCATGGGCCCGTCTTTACTAAGAAGAACTAAGAATTTTTCAATTAATCCTTTAATTTGAAATCAGTTATGATTGTTGATGGAAATGCGGTTTTGAAGGGATATAATGAATTTTCTCAGGACAACGAGACGACGATGTTCGGGCCTGTGTTCAATGCGACTTTCATGTTGAAGGTGTTGGAATTGCAGCAGAAGATTATGGGTGAGGACACAGTGCATACATAGATTGATCAACTTTTTTCTGTCAGTTGCCAAGGTTACGCCAGGGTCACTATTTATAAACTGTTTTTTTTAACCCCATAAAAATCCACCAAATGTAGGACTTTGTTGACATTTTTAACCCCTTTTTAAATGAGTAATTTTCTCAGCGTGTAAGTAGTCCGTTGTATTTTTTTTTCAAGTATTTATAAGTAGATGATAGACCAATAATGTATATACAATATACATTTCGTTATGTGTTCGTTCAAATCTGGTTTTAACGGTATGACAGCGCCCTGCGCCATATTTAACGTTGATCGGTCTGTAATCGTAAATGGGTGCCCGCCTTTACGATCTTGACATACGGCCGTATTCATCATAAAATTCATAAAATTCACCTTCTACAACCCTATATCAACTAAAATGGCGTTAAAATTAGTTTGTCTTTATTTGTCCCTTTGAAATTTGTGTTCGTCAGAAACTACATTACTTACCAAGGGCTGTAATAGAACAAAAGCCCGAAACCGTAGGTATTTGTGACCCGAGCCGTAGGCGAGGGTGGTTGAAACTCACACTATGGCCAGGTGTGACGTAAAAACACATTTTATTTAGCAGAGGCGTTTTAATTTTTATAAATAAGGGGATTAGTTTCGTTTAATACCTATGTATGAGCAGCTCAAAAAAAGAGTTGATGTTAGGTCGTATCGAGATGTCACAGAGGTTACCTGGGATCGGAGTTTGAGCCTACTTTGAGCTACACCGACAAGATATTCTAGTATAAGTTTTACCGGAACAAAACGTTACGACCGCGTTTGCTGTCAAAACCCATACAAATCGAGGGTAAAACGCAAACGCGATCGTAACGTTTTGTTTCGGTAAAACTTATACTAGAGCCTAAGAGCTTAGCTCTTAAATAAGCAGAAGAAGAGAAGGAAGTTTCTTTTACAAGTCTTTTTTTCAGACTTGGGCAACACGTCTCGTATCGAGGACGTGTGCTTCGCGCCGCTGGCGGGCGCGGGCGCGGGCGCGGGCGCGGGCGCGGGCGCGGGCGCGGGCGCGGGCGCGGCCGGCGCCGCGGTGGCGGTCACGGCGGACCTGTGCGCCGTGCAGAGCGTCTGGGGCTGGTTCCAGAACGACGCGGACGAGGACAACTTCGACACCACGGACAACGCCTACTTGGGGAAAATTATAACGTGCTCGCAGTGAGTATGTTTCCAAGTGCGGGGGAGACGCGAGATGCGTTTTCACTTCTCTGTTCGTTGAGATGGTTTGACGACCATAAAAAACGTCTTTTGACATTCGCAGGCTAACGGCGTGATATTTTAAGAAACTTGTGTAACAATGTTTCATAAATTGGCTTTTCTTGGTATTACTCCAAAGAAAGAAGACAAATAATTTACTCTTGTTCAATGACTGTCCACCTAAAATGAACTGTATTTACCTATAATTGAATTGATTTTCAGTATAAGGTGTTATCTTATCTCATCTTATCTAGATGAGGGCCCTTTCGGGTGCACTTTGACCCGGCGGAATCTTTTGTGCATTTGCCCTCTCCTTTATGCCTACTCCCAAGCTCGCTCCATCATTTCTACAAAGCGGATGATGGAGCTCAGCGGGAGCACCTTGAATTCCTTTGGTTGCGGATAGTCGCTACCAAAGTAATTCATTCTTTGTCTGGCAAGGACATGACATTCACACAGTAAGTGTTCCATGGTCTCGTCCTCCTCGCCACACATTCTACAGTCTAAACTGTCCGACAGTCCCATCTTGGCCAAGAGATCCTTGACCCCGTGACCTGTGAACACCCCAGATATGATTCTGAGTTGCTTCCTACTGGATTTCCAGAGCTTGTTAGTCCAGCCGGAGTCCACTCCTTCTATAAAGAGCTTAGAGTGCCTTAAGCCCGCCTCATTCCTCCACTCGTGTTGGTGTTTGGTTTTGGCGTAGGCTTTAAAGGCCGAAGTTATGGTTCTCTGCGAGAGTCCCACAAATGGTGCTGAACCTACAAAGTGATTTGTAGACCCCCTCTTGCAAGCTCATCCGCTCTTTCGTTGCCGATGTAGCCCTCGTGCCCCGGTATCCAAACTAGTTGCACCTTATTGTGCTTTCCAAGTTTGTTCAGTGCCTGGACGCCATTATAGACTAGTCTAGAATCCACTTTCGGCGCCGTAAGCGCTTTAAGGGCCGCTTGACTGTCGCTGAGGATATAGATGGTCTGCCCTCTGGTTTGCCTGTCTTTATTCCCTGTGCACAGGCAATTATGGCGTATGTCTCGCCTGGAAGACGGTTGCCAAACTACCCATGCTTACACTACTACTGTAGTCAATCGCATAAATGCCTGCTCCCGTACCGGATCCCATTTTAGATCCTTCCGTGTACCATACACTGTCTTCGACACCAGACCTCGGTGGTTCTAGACCTTCGGCCCATTCGGCCCTGGATGGAACTTTTGTTGTGTAGTTACTGTGGAATACATACTTGCGTAGCATTTTGTCGCATCCCATGTTTGTCTTCTGTCTAGTATAAGGTGTTAATTACTGGCCTGCCTTCAATAACTGGCGACCTTATACCAAATTGAATTCTGTTTGTAGGGGAAAAAAGGTCATTTTTAGCATGAGGGGGCCAGTTATTGAAGGGTGGCCAATTATTGGCGATTATCCTTACAATTTTAGTGAGCATAACAAGTATAACAACTGTATTCCAGAAACGCGTACGACCCCGACTGCTTGTCCACGTACAAGGGCCCGGTGCTCCCCGCAGTGGCCCTGGGAGGCTTCCTGGCGCCCGGCGAGCAGCTCACCAAGAAGTCCCGCTTCCACGAGGCCACGGCCCTCATACTCACCTTCCTCGTCAACAACAAGCACGACAAGACCAAGGTGCGTGCGTTAATTAACTCGTCATCATCACCATATCAGCCGGAAGACGTCCACTGCTGGTCATAGGCCTCCAAAGAGACCTCCTACGATGACCGGCGCGCCACCCGCATGCGGCGGACTCCCGCGACCTTCACCTGGTCATCAGTCCACCTTGCGGCGGTCTACCCTCGCTGCACCTTCCGGAACGTGGTCGACACTCGAGAACCTTATCGCCCCCACGGTTAGCGCTTCTACGTGAAATGTTCACCGCCTACTGCCAGAGACCAATGAGTTATACAGAATACCAGAGGCTCTAGTATAAGTTTTACCGAAACAAAACGTTACGATCGCGTTTGCGTTTTACCCTCAATTTGTATGGGATTTGACAGCTAAACGCAGACGCGGTCGTAACGTTTTGTTTCGGTAAAACTTATACTAGTCGTGTTCCTTTAAAATAATGAACCTGCTGTAGCTGGTTTCATTATATACATAGATGGATAGATCTCTATATCATTCATTTTGTATGCAATGGGGATGTTGACACCACATAAAATAACCAATAATGTTGAATTTTCTCGATAAAGAATCAAACATATTGTCAAATGGAGCAACAATTTGGTAAAGCAGGGGATTAAATGATCAAGTGTCCAAAGTTTCAACTGAAACGATCGTCATTTACTATGACGCTCGAGTGTTTTGACGTCACGATCCCCGAGCGTTTTCTCTCTCTCTACCAAGCAATATTAATACGGTTGTATGAAGCTTTGTAATTTTTTGAGATATCTGAATGGGATTTGACGACCGCTTTAGCCTAGTTGGTAGTGACCCTGCCTACGAAGCAAGGGGTCCTGGGTTCGAATCTCGGTAAGGGCATTTATTTGTGTGATGAGCACGAATATTTGTGCCTGAGTCATGGATGTTTTCTATGTATTTAAGTATTTATTTATCTATATAAGTATGTTTATCATCGTCTAGTACCCATAGTACAAGCTTTGCTTAGTTTGGGACTAGGTCGATTTGTGTATGATTGTCCCCTAATATTTATTTATTTATTTATTTATTTATTTTCGTTACAAGGCGTATTTTTTTTGCCTTCTTTCTTTTTTAATTTTGAGTCCAGAACCATACGCATTCAGGTCTTTCTTTATACTTATGAAGTACTAGCTTCCGCCCGCGACTATATTTTAATCCAGGCTATAAACTATCTTGGTGCAAAATTTCATCCAAATCGGTTGAGCCGTTTAAGCGTGATTGAGTAACAAAAATTCAAACATGTAAACTTTCGCAATTATAATATTAGTAGAATAGTGGGAAGTAGGATTAGAGCCATTTAAAAACAGCTCCAAACAATGAATAAAAAACTTCCTCTCATGATAGCTAAAAACAAATAGATATTTAAAAAAAAACGACTAATGTTATCTCTTTCCAGCTGGGTCCTGCCCTAGAATGGGAGAAAGTGTTCATCGAGTTCATGAAGAACTTCACAGCAAACGGGATGCCCGACTACATGGACATAGCCTACACCTCCGAGCGGTCGATTGAGGACGAGCTATACCGCGAGTCGCAGTCGGACGTGTCTACCATATTGGTGTCCTACTTTATCATGTTCGCGTATATCGCTCTCGCACTCGGACGGTTCACGACTTGCTCGAGGTTGTTGATCGACAGCAAAGTTACGCTTGGACTGGGAGGTAAGTTTTTTTTTTTACTCATCATCATCATCATATCAGCCGAAAGAAAGAAAGAAAGAAAACATTTATTCGTGGACAAACTGTGGACACGTACGCACATACACATTCGCCACGAAATGGTCACAACTCAGCGTAATGCTCCGCGCTCAGCGTAAAGACGTCCACTGCTGGACATAGGCCTCCCCCAAAGAGTGCCACAATGACCGGTCCTGCGCCACCCGCATCCAGCGGACTCCCGCGACCTTTACCAGGTCATCAGTCCACCTTGTGGGGGCCTACCCACGCCGCGCCTTCCGGTACGTGGTCGCCACTCGAGAACCTTTCCGTCCCAACGGCCATCGGTTCTACGTGAAATGTGCCCCGCCCACTGCCACTTAAGTTTAGCGATTCGGAGGGCTATATCGTTTACCTTGGTTCTGCTGCGGATAGCCTCATCTCTGAGTTGTTTTACCGTTTACCGCCATTGTTTCTTGAATGAAAGAAAAGAATCTGTAAATTGTAAGTTTGTAGTTTTGGAAGTGAGGGTATTTTCCGAAACTACGCATCTGATTAAAAAAAAAGTCTTACCTGTTTATACAGAGATGAGACATGGGCTCTATATTTTACACCGAGGGTCCGAAAGAGTCGTTTATAATAGGCAGGCGGAGCCAAGGGGGGAGCTTGTATATATATGTTACACATAAATGCCCTTACTCTTAATCCTTCCATCTAATCTATATATATAATCGTTAAAGTCCTGACTGACTGACTCACTCACTCACTTAAATCAACGCCCAGCCCAAACCGTTGAGCCTAGAAAGCTGTTTTTTTCACAATTGGTAGTTTATATGACGTAAGTACCCACTAAGAAGGGATTTTTGAAAATGCCATCCTCAAGGGAGTTAAAAGGGGGTTGAGAGTTTGTATAGGGATGAAGTAAAATTTTAAGTGAGATAGAGTTTATTACAATACAAGAAAAGTTATTTTAGGGTTTTGGAAAAACCCACCCCTAAGCGGGTTAAATAGGGGTGCAAAGTTTGTACGGGTGAAATTTGGTATAGAGATAGTTGGGGAAGGCCAAAGAATAGTTTTTATCCCGGAAATCAGTCCCAGAGCGGGTGAAATGGGAGGTGAAAGTTTGTATGGAGCTACGATAAAAACGAGTTCCACGCGGACGGAGTCGCGGGCAGAAGCTAGGCTATAATAAAAGTGCCGCGAATTTCCAAATCAATATAATAAACCAAAAGTAAAGAATAAATTAACTAAGAAACTATTCTATTCACACAATAGACGCTCCTTGTCGATATAACACGTTCGCAACCAAGAACCCGCCTGGTAGGCACTCGTAATGTTTGCTCAGATGCCGGCTCAGCCCGCCAGGCGGGCAGTAGCTATAAGCCTACACGCCGGAGTCCTGTCGGTTTCTGGTGTATTGTTCCATTTGTAGTCCGGTTGCGAAAGTGTTAAACCGTCTTTCTTTTCGTCAGGTGTCCTCATAGTCCTGGCCTCCGTGGTGTGCTCCATCGGCCTGTTCGGCTACGTGGGCGTCTCCGCCACGCTCATCATCGTCGAGGTCATCCCCTTCCTGGTGCTGGCCGTGGGCGTCGACAACATCTTCATCCTGGTGCAGACCGCGCAGCGGGAGCCGCGCAGGCAGGGCGAGACCGCCGCGCAGCATATCGGGAGGACGTGAGTACGCTATTGTACCTTGAACCGACCAGATAGAGCCCGTAATCGTTCGGCAACATACCTACAGCTGCCTACAGTCTACTTTCAACCTTAAGACGGTCAAGTTAGACACGTAATCGTGTGGCGACATGTTCATCCGAGCTGGCGCGCACATAAGAAAGGTATGCAGAAAACCGTCTACCTTATTGTATAGAAAAGCCACACAGTCAGTTGAAGTCAGACTGCGCAGCGAGAACCGCGCAGACGGGACGAGACCGCCGCACAGCATATAGAGAGGACGTGGGTACATTTTCAACCTTGATACTCTTACATAGAGTCCACAGTCGTGTGGCGACATATTCATTCGAGACTGTCGCACACTTAAGAAAGGAACGTAGAAGACTGTCTAAAGCTACAGACAGACGTGCTCAAGAAAAAGCATGCTTATAAGCTTGCTTCAAATTAGCATGCTCTGCAACTGTTCACATTTGCCAGCAATAAGCATGCTTGTTTTAAGCATACTCATAAATAAGCATGCTCAAAGCAAACTTACGGACCTGTTCAGACGCGCTCGGAGCACGCCCCGTTCCGCCCGCGCCTCAGGTAGCATGCTCGAAAATCAAACGTTGACTGATTTTTGAGCACGCTCTCTCATGGACCCGGACAACGAAATCACAGCGTCCATCGAAAGATGGACGCTGCGCTTTCGGCGTCCAACACATCGCGTACACTTCGGCGTTCCCGCCGGCGGGGACGTCCACCGCGAGGTCGCGACAACACAGACACATACCGTCCCTATTCGTCCCGTTACCGCCGCATACCGGGTAGAGTCAGTCCGACCCAAGTCGGGCCTAGCTGAGTTTCTTGCTGGACTCTTCTCAGCTAGGCTAGGTTTTAGCGAACCAGCGATAAAACTCCCAGTAGTTCGACACCACTCACACCCCAGATTCGGTTGACACCGTTCAACCAATCTCACTGGAGCGCAAACTCGTAGAGTATTCCAGTGTACAAACTTTCCCGCGTGGTCGTGCCGGAGGCTCCCCCTGGATTTTCCCCAGGCTACCCTCCAACCACGCAATTCGACCGCTATATTGGTTCCGTCCTATTATAGCAACAGTCAGGTTCAAAAAAAAAAAAGAGCACGCTCTAAATAAGCATGATCATTACTAGCAATGTTGTTACACACGTGCTACTAATGAGCAATTGCTCAATAGTGGCATGCTTTCGTGCTAGTAATGAGCACGTCTGTCTGTGCCTTAATGTATAGAGTGTAACGTAGGCTTGGCCGGCCGCCCATTATCGTCGAACTTATCCCCTTTCTCCAACAGGTGTTGGCCTGTTGATACTAAAGATCGGTTAATATACGAATAAGTATCCCTCTCCTGCCTAAGCTATGAACAAAACGGGAATAAGTGCGCAATGAGCATTATCCTTGTGAAACCGAATTTAAAAAAGTACTAATGTAATTGGAATCGACAATCTAATTAAATTTCTTTAATTTGAATAATTAACGAAACAAAAGAAATGCTAATTTCTTTGTTGCTCAAAAGGCGTTAATCACATTAAAACGGAGTGAGAAATGTGATGCACATTTGGCCCTATGACTAACCTCATCAGTTTATATTATTTTTCTCAAAAATCTTATTGGTTAAAAATCAGGATTTGAAGTGCTGGTTATGGTCTAAGAGCTAGCGACCAAATCGGTCATGTGGCTTCAGCTATATTGAAACTCCGTTAGCTACTTCCCTGAACAATCTTTTCCGATAATCTTCGTGCTGGCAGGCCGCGGGCGGTGGGTGCGGGTGTAGTGGGGTGGGGAAAAACAAGAAAATAAATGTAGGCTCGCGGGCTAGCCGCTGTCCTTTTCGCACCCGTTGACCGGGAAGACCCGAGTGTTTCGGAACGAGCAGCTGCTTCAGCTGTGCGTCTACGCATTTTCATTCATAGTAGAAATTGAACTTATTTTTATTCGTGCGAAAAAATATTCCCGGCTTCTATGCCTTTTTTGATCATAATTATTTACAAAAAATGTTCTATTTATTTATTCATTTTTATTTAGGCAAACATTTAATTCAATTTTTTTCTCATAATTTTTATTCGTGAAAAAAAACGGTATTTATTTTTATTTCTTTTCTTATTCATTCTTATTCATATGCGAAAAAATTGTATGCACGTAGAAAATTCATTATGATTCCTTTTTTTTATTCATTTTGATTTATGCGAAGAAATTGTATTAGCTGAAGCAGCTGCTCGTTCGGAAACGTTCGGGTTTTCCCGGTCAATGGGTGCGAGAAGGACAGCAGCTACTCTCTGTTAGCCGAACACAATTGACGCGCCGTGAGCGCGCTGACGCGTTCGCCGGCTGATATCCCCTCCATTTCCGCGTTTTCCTTCCCCTCAGCACATTTTCGAACGAAATACAACAATTTTAACAATTTTTTTCGATACATTTCCACCGATATTTTTGCATGGCTATTTTTTTGGGGCTTACCTAGTCGGTCCCAAAGTTCTGTCACTGGCATATTATTTTTAAATTTAGAAGATGATTTTAAGAAAATTTTATTGCATTCCATTTTTGAATGTTTGACAATTATTTTAAATCAAAAAACAGTCATTCGTTGCAATTTCTCACGATGGAGTGGACATTGAAAGAAAACCGAATAGCTGTTTTAGCATTGCACCGCTGTGGGCACTCGCCAAGTACCATTTTCAAGTTGCTCAAAAATTTAAAAATAACGCTTAGGTTTGTGTACCGTACTATTGATAGGTACAATGAAGTCTCCAGTATTGAGGACAAGAAAAGAATTGGCCGGCCTCGCTCCGTACGAACACCAGCAGTGATCAAAGCGATCAAGGCGCGCATAGCAAGAAATCCTGTCCGAAAACAGAAATTGATGGCTTTGCAGATGGGTGTCAGTAGAAAAACCGTCAAAAAGGTTTTAAACGAAGATCTTAGTCTACGAGCATACAAAAAAAAGCGTGGGCACTTACTTAATGCCCGTCTAAAAACAATAAGGCTTAAAAGATCCCGGAAGTTGTTAAAGCGGTACGCGAAAAATCGACACCGTGATATCCTCTTTACAGACGAAAAGATTTTCGATATTGAAGAGAAGTACAATAAACAGAATGATAGAGTGTATGCTAGGAGCTCTGAAGAAGCAGGAAAAAGAGTTCCGCGGGTGCAACATGGGCATCATCCATCATCAGTGATGGTCTGGTTGGGGGTATCTTATTACGGGCCAACTGAGGTTCATTTTTGCGAAAAAGGTGTCAAAATCAGTGCGAAAGTATACCAAGAAACAGTTTTGGATAAGGTTGTCAAAGATCTGCCCAACACGCTATTTTCGGGACATAATTTTGTGTTCCAGCAGGATTCTGCGCCAGCACACAAAGCCAAGACCACTCAAGCCTGGTTTGACCGTCAAAAAATCGACTTTATAAGACACGAAGATTGGCCTTCCTCTAGTCCGGACCTTAATCCTTTGGACTATAAAATTTGGCAGGTCTTAGAGGGGAAGGTCTGTGCTAAACCACATAAAAATTTGGAGAGCCTAAAGTCATCTTTAAGAAAAGCAGTCACTGAGATAGATATGAAAATGGTGCGTGCTGCGATAGACGACTGGCCGCACCGATTAAGGGCCTGTATTAAAAACAAAGGAGGTCATTTTGAATAATTTTGAGTAATTTTAATTCTTTATTAAATGTACTTTAAATCAGTATATAATTTATTAAAAATTGATTGCTACTTTTGTTTTTATCATTATTTTCATTTGTGACAGAACTTTGGGACCGACTACGTACATAGTAATTAATCTCGCGTCAGAAAAAAAGCCAATACAGCTGAGCCCACATGAAAATTATTATAATTTTGGTATTTTTAATTATCGCTGGCAACCCCTTCCCACCACCCGATCGATTTAAAAAAAAATCTGGGTGCACAGGGAGTACAGAGCAACTTTTTGAAAAAAAAAAAAAAGTCGCTGAGCCCACATTTTTTTCTTTTTTTTCTCCACCTCACTACACCAACACTTACCGCCCGCGGCCTGCCAGCACGAAGCTTGTCGGAAAAGGTAGTTCAGGGAAGTAGCTAACGGAGTTTCAATACAGCTGAAGCCACATGACCAATTTGGTCGCTAGCTCTCCGTCTATTAGTCAAAAATAAAATACCTTGCCGGCTTTTATTTGCTCGACAGCAATGTTGCATACAAATTCCATTATTTGTCGAGGTACAAACTTTAAAAATAGTTTTTTTTTGGCTGAACGCGGTTTGCGTATTGTTACCGACAAAGCAGGGAAACGTTAGGAAAGTAGGAATACAGATAACGGAATTTGGTAAGATAGGATCAGTTCAGAATAAGAGCTAATAAAATATATAAATAACAAAAAGAACCAAATACGGATATCATTAAGTAAAATGAAAGAGGATATAGAATTAAACACAGAAGGATCTTTTGAGGCTAACAAGACTGGGATGGATGTAGGAAAAGGGATTTTAAGTGAGGACAGATCATGAAAAAAGAGACATGGTTGTTAAAAAAAATTAAAACAGCCATATAAAAAAGGCATAGGTCCTAAACAGCCAAAACGGAGGATCAGTAGCTGTGACTTATCGCGACTTTTTAGTGGTCTCAAATAACTTATGGCATTTTCGGAAGAAAAATACACTTTTAACTTATTATTAAAAAAATTAAAAAGAGTTGTTTTTTCGGAAAATATTGGAAATTAACGTAAGATAAGATAAGATAACGATTTATTAGAAAATCAAACACATATACAAATTATATAGACATTATCCGTGGGGCTCCAAACTAGGCTGAGCCTGTATCTTGGGACCCACTGAGTCGGTTAACAAATCACTTAAGCATCACATGTCACAAGGATCGCGACGTGTAAATGATTCCAGGTTTAAAAGAAGCTGCAAGCTCGGTTATTGATAATTTGTTTCCTGCAAAGCTAAAAGACAAATATCTAAAGGCGTACGACAATTTCAAGAAGTGGCGAGAAGAAAAGCATGCCTTATCATTTTCAGAAAGTATATTTTTGTTTTCTTGCACTATTATTGAGAAAAGCATTATATTTGTGTCAGCCGGAAGGGCAATTGCTGGCTTCGTATTAAATTAAACGGACTCTCAAGGTTGTCCGTTTAAAATTAACTCTCGGCCAGCAATAGGGAATATGCATGTGATTCAGAAATGGCCACAAAAAATCCTGAGTAATCTTTATTGTTTAATAAATATACTCACATGATTATTTTTACAAATGATCATGTTTCTATTAACAAACTTAATTATTTAAAAGTAGTATTTTTCAAATTCCCTCGCAAATTTTGAAAACGCAACGCTATTGGCCGAACGAATCATGACGTCACCGTGCAGTCGGTGTCTACTGTTAACAGGTCGTTTGTATGATTATTGAAAGTTATTCGCATTGTTTTGCCGCTGTTTATGATAAACAATCAGTGTTTTTTGGGGATTATTAACTGAAAGCAGTGACTCCTTCTGAAAAAAGACTCGCCACAATGACTGGAAGCGGTTTTGTCAAGGCAAAGTCGGATAATCTGCCTAAAATTGATGTGTTCACGATGACTAAGTACGTACCTCGTAGGTGTCTTTCTTAAATAAGTGGAATAAAAAACTAGTACATATGTTCATTATATACCTAATCAAAGATATGTTGGTATTAGGAATGTTACATGGTGAGAACATCTTTATAAATAAAACAAATTTGTGTAGGACACTCAGTAGAAAGGATTAAATTCTTTCAACTTCGATCAACAGTGCAAACATAGAAACTTAGCTAAAACGTTTCGTGATCAAAATCAACACTCGTAGTCAGCTGTTGATCAACAAAAATCATAAAATTTTGTACCATTAATAACTAAAAAAATGGGAATCAGAATAGTTTTATGAATAGTATATAAATTTGTAGGTTAGGTTATTGTTTATATTGTTCGGGAGTCCTAATAAAAAAGATTTTAGGTACAAACATATTTAATAATCACTTCGAAAGGATGTTCATAACAATATAAACTACTCAAACACGATACATTATATCTCCTCATCGCCTTACACCCCTTTTTCCTTATATTTTGCATCTTTGGGCATATGAAAATATATCATGTCAGGTGCAGTTTTAGTGTTATTTTCACAAATAGGGGCAATACAATATTTATAATAAGCTTATGTGTGCTCTTACGTTACAATAAGTTGATCTTACAAGCTTTAATAACTCACTTTTACTAAAACTGTGAATCAAACACTTCGTTGTTTATTCTAAGTGTACGGTGACGTCACAAAATGAGCGCGCCAAAATGGCGGCGTTTTAATCGTCCGAAAATGGTAGTAGTTTTAATTATTCTTTTTTAGCTCATTCAATAATATTGTGAGTGTGTTATATTTTTTCCGGTTATATAATTACTTATATGCATGAATATACCCTATTTTCTACTTCCCTTGCTTCGACAATAATGTACTATTAATTATTGTTGAACCACCACTAACCAAGTCCAATTGCCAACAGGTTGGGCCAAGTGGGCCCCTCAATGTTCCTGACCTCCATCTCCGAGTCCGTGTGCTTCTTCCTCGGCGCGCTGAGCGACATGCCGGCCGTGCGCGCCTTCGCGCTGTACGCGGCCGTGGCGCTGCTGGTCGACTTCCTGCTGCAGGTCACCTGCTTCGTGGCGCTCATGGCCGTCGACACGAAGCGGCAGAACGCCAACAGGTCAGTACTCCGACCTTGACCAAGTGGGCCCCTCAATGTTCCTGACCTCCATCTCCGAGTCCGTGTGCTTCTTCCTCGGCGCGCTGAGCGACATGCCGGCCGTGCGCGCCTTCGCGCTGTACGCGGCCGTGGCGCTGCTGGTCGACTTCCTGCTGCAGGTCACCTGCTTCGTGGCGCTCATGGCCGTCGACACGAAGCGGCAGAACGCCAACAGGTCAGTACTCCGACCTTGACCAAGTGGGCCCCTCAATGTTCCTGACCTCCATCTCCGAGTCCGTGTGCTTCTTCCTCGGCGCGCTGAGCGACATGCCGGCCGTGCGCGCCTTCGCGCTGTACGCGGCCGTGGCGCTGCTGGTCGACTTCCTGCTGCAGGTCACCTGCTTCGTGGCGCTCATGGCCGTCGACACGAAGCGGCAGAACGCCAACAGGTCAGTACTCCGACCTTGACCAAGTGGGCCCCTCAATGTTCCTGACCTCCATCTCCGAGTCCGTGTGCTTCTTCCTCGGCGCGCTGAGCGACATGCCGGCCGTGCGCGCCTTCGCGCTGTACGCGGCCGTGGCGCTGCTGGTCGACTTCCTGCTGCAGGTCACCTGCTTCGTGGCGCTCATGGCCGTCGACACGAAGCGGCAGAACGCCAACAGGTCAGTACTCCGACCTTGACCAAGTGGGCCCCTCAATGTTCCTGACCTCCATCTCCGAGTCCGTGTGCTTCTTCCTCGGCGCGCTGAGCGACATGCCGGCCGTGCGCGCCTTCGCGCTGTACGCGGCCGTGGCGCTGCTGGTCGACTTCCTGCTGCAGGTCACCTGCTTCGTGGCGCTCATGGCCGTCGACACGAAGCGGCAGAACGCCAACAGGTCAGTACTCCGACCTTGACCAAGTGGGCCCCTCAATGTTCCTGACCTCCATCTCCGAGTCCGTGTGCTTCTTCCTCGGCGCGCTGAGCGACATGCCGGCCGTGCGCGCCTTCGCGCTGTACGCGGCCGTGGCGCTGCTGGTCGACTTCCTGCTGCAGGTCACCTGCTTCGTGGCGCTCATGGCCGTCGACACGAAGCGGCAGAACGCCAACAGGTCAGTACTCCGACCTTGACCAAGTGGGCCCCTCAATGTTCCTGACCTCCATCTCCGAGTCCGTGTGCTTCTTCCTCGGCGCGCTGAGCGACATGCCGGCCGTGCGCGCCTTCGCGCTGTACGCGGCCGTGGCGCTGCTGGTCGACTTCCTGCTGCAGGTCACCTGCTTCGTGGCGCTCATGGCCGTCGACACGAAGCGGCAGAACGCCAACAGGTCAGTACTCCGACCTTGACCAAGTGGGCCCCTCAATGTTCCTGACCTCCATCTCCGAGTCCGTGTGCTTCTTCCTCGGCGCGCTGAGCGACATGCCGGCCGTGCGCGCCTTCGCGCTGTACGCGGCCGTGGCGCTGCTGGTCGACTTCCTGCTGCAGGTCACCTGCTTCGTGGCGCTCATGGCCGTCGACACGAAGCGGCAGAACGCCAACAGGTCAGTACTCCGACCTTGACCAAGTGGGCCCCTCAATGTTCCTGACCTCCATCTCCGAGTCCGTGTGCTTCTTCCTCGGCGCGCTGAGCGACATGCCGGCCGTGCGCGCCTTCGCGCTGTACGCGGCCGTGGCGCTGCTGGTCGACTTCCTGCTGCAGGTCACCTGCTTCGTGGCGCTCATGGCCGTCGACACGAAGCGGCAGAACGCCAACAGGTCAGTACTCCGACCTTGACCAAGTGGGCCCCTCAATGTTCCTGACCTCCATCTCCGAGTCCGTGTGCTTCTTCCTCGGCGCGCTGAGCGACATGCCGGCCGTGCGCGCCTTCGCGCTGTACGCGGCCGTGGCGCTGCTGGTCGACTTCCTGCTGCAGGTCACCTGCTTCGTGGCGCTCATGGCCGTCGACACGAAGCGGCAGAACGCCAACAGGTCAGTACTCCGACCTTGACCAAGTGGGCCCCTCAATGTTCCTGACCTCCATCTCCGAGTCCGTGTGCTTCTTCCTCGGCGCGCTGAGCGACATGCCGGCCGTGCGCGCCTTCGCGCTGTACGCGGCCGTGGCGCTGCTGGTCGACTTCCTGCTGCAGGTCACCTGCTTCGTGGCGCTCATGGCCGTCGACACGAAGCGGCAGAACGCCAACAGGTCAGTACTCCGACCTTGACCAAGTGGGCCCCTCAATGTTCCTGACCTCCATCTCCGAGTCCGTGTGCTTCTTCCTCGGCGCGCTGAGCGACATGCCGGCCGTGCGCGCCTTCGCGCTGTACGCGGCCGTGGCGCTGCTGGTCGACTTCCTGCTGCAGGTCACCTGCTTCGTGGCGCTCATGGCCGTCGACACGAAGCGGCAGAACGCCAACAGGTCAGTACTCCGACCTTGACCAAGTGGGCCCCTCAATGTTCCTGACCTCCATCTCCGAGTCCGTGTGCTTCTTCCTCGGCGCGCTGAGCGACATGCCGGCCGTGCGCGCCTTCGCGCTGTACGCGGCCGTGGCGCTGCTGGTCGACTTCCTGCTGCAGGTCACCTGCTTCGTGGCGCTCATGGCCGTCGACACGAAGCGGCAGAACGCCAACAGGTCAGTACTCCGACCTTGACCAAGTGGGCCCCTCAATGTTCCTGACCTCCATCTCCGAGTCCGTGTGCTTCTTCCTCGGCGCGCTGAGCGACATGCCGGCCGTGCGCGCCTTCGCGCTGTACGCGGCCGTGGCGCTGCTGGTCGACTTCCTGCTGCAGGTCACCTGCTTCGTGGCGCTCATGGCCGTCGACACGAAGCGGCAGAACGCCAACAGGTCAGTAGGGGCGAAGACACTAAATAAAATAGTCAATTATACTATATTTTCTCGAAAAAGGATTAAAAATGTAGTCAACTGGAGAAAAAAACAGTGCGATAGGTTAAATAATCACAAAGTTATAAGTGTCCGCAGTTTTAAAAGGGGTATATTCTGTCCCTTTTCCGCAAAACGCGCCTTCATATGAAACTATTGTCATTTACTATGACGCTCGCAGATTGTGACGTCACTAACTGCGAGAGTTTTCTCTCTCTAAGAAGCAATATTAAAACGGTTATAGCTTCGTATTTCTTTAAAATGTTGAATGGGATTTTTGTCACTAGGCATATTTTTTTGCATTCTTTCTTTTGACATGACTTGAACAAAAATTTGGGCTTTAAAGCCCAATTTCCCGCAAACGAATTACTAATTAGAAAAATAATTTTAAGAAACACATAATTTTTGAACAAACTATCAAATGATACCCCACACTATGGGTTTAACGAAAAAAAAAAAAACTTTAGGCGACCCCAAAAAAAAAATGTAAGATTTTATTCTGCGGTTTTGTCGGCGTGATTGATTTATAATGCGTGGAACGGAACGATGGACTTTCCCGCAAGAGGGGGATTATTGAGCGCTAGTACGTCACATTTTCCAGATAAACTATTTTTTTGACGCGATTTTTATTACATCTGTATGGAGCTCGGCGCTCCAGTCGGCCAACGCTCCATACAGAGGTTAAAAAAAAATCGCGTCAAAAAAAATAGTTTATCTGGAAAATGTGACGTACTAGCGCTCAATAATCTCCCTCTTGCGGGAAAGTCCATCGTTCCGTTCCATGCAGTATACCCATGCCGAATTACAGTTTTCTAGTATTAATGGTTACTGAGCTAAGCGGAAGACGGACGGACATGGCGAAACTATAAGGGTTCCTTGTTAACTTACGGAACCCTAAAAAGGGGTTGCTTTTTACAAGCTTTTATTTAGTTTCACCTGTACCGATGTTTGTCATCATGTCATCAAATCTTACAAGTTAAATTTGAACCACTTCCCGGTGACCGACTGAGCTGAAATTTTGGGTACAAGTATGGTTTGGATGAGATTTCAATATTATGGTACCATTGAGCTGATCTGATGATGGAGACGGAAGGTGGCCATGGGAATTCAGTACTTAACCGACGTAACCCCGTTGAGTTTGGGCTCGTTAGAATCGCCTCAATGAGTAGTTGACGATGGTATACAGAACAGTACAGTCGGCAATAAAAGCTTGAACCAAAAATGAAATTTTTGACAAACTTCGAAAAATCTTGATTTCACTTGTTGATATAAAATGCCTCAACGACTTAATTCTAATTCTTTTCCAGATTCGACGTATTCTGCTGCGTGCAAGGCAGCAAGGCTGACACGCCAGACGCATATGAAGGCTTGCTCTACAACGTGTTCAAACACGTCTACGTGCCTTTCCTGATGAAGCGGGAAGTCAGGGCGTCGGTCATGATCATATTCTTCGCGTGGCTCTGCTCGTCTGTTGCTGTAAGTTTTCGATTATTGTTATTAAAAACTCTCTTGAGATATATTTGTACAAGTACAGCGCAATAGGGTATTTGACAACAGTGAAAATATATATTTTTTTCATCAACAACAGATAAACATTACGAAAATACTCGGAAAATATCAATCTTTCAATTACGTTAAGATATTCAAAAAATAATAATTTCATAAAAACTAGCAATAAGGACGCGTTGTGTTACTGTGACGTCACACGCAAGTAATCCCTACAAATTCCATACTAATCGAGCGTTATTGACGTTTCACTAAAAGAAGCTGATTTGACTTTTGTCAAATACCGTAATGTGTTTAAACTGTCATTCAAAATAGTAGTTGTAGCTTTATAAGTTTGTACTAACTTTAGCCCGCGACTTCGTCCGCGTGAAAGTCGTTTATATCGCATCTCCATACAAACTTCCGCCTCCCGTTTCACCACTTTAGTGGATGATTTTCGGGACAAAAACTATAGCCTGTCCTTTTCCGGGACTCAAACTATATCCATAGCAAAGGCCATGCCAGAATAAGCTAAGTGAATCTGCCTCCGGCGAGTTTTGGCTTGTAATTTTTCTTAATGACGTGGCTTTCTATTGGGAACATGCAAAATTCCAGCCCCCAAACTTACGAATTATGATCTTGCTTCAATATTTTTTTCTAGCCAGCCGATTTCGACGTGCGTTACATATAATGCATATAGTAAAGGCAATTATAGGATATATAGCTGTACAAAAAAAAATATTTTTTTATCTGTGTATAGAATGGGTCTCCCACACACACACACATACACTATATTTGATCTCATGGACACATGCTATATTTGATCTCATGGATCGTTGTCGGTAATTTATTTTGTGCAGTAATTATTATCATTAGCCTTTGGCGTCCCACTGCTGGGCAAAGGCCTCCTCCCTCTTTATCCAACCCTCTCGATTTTGAGCAATCTTCCGGCCATTTTAAAAAGGAGTCTAGTTCGTCACGCCCTCACGGGTCTGCCGCGTCTCCGTTTCGCGCTGTCGAACGTACAGTCGACGTCAAAGATACGTATACACTTTTGTACTTTATGCCCGACCAGGAAAATAAAAAACCTGGTCTGGGGCGCTAAATTAGCAATAATTATGGCAACACTAATTAATTTACACTCTGTCATGTTGACAACAAGGTCGGTGATGTTGTTTGGAGCAATAGAGTCTAATCCTTCAGACTTTCCCTCCGGCAAATACTTCGTCATATTGTAAATCACTTTTCTTAAGTCGCATTTAGTAGTTTTCGGCATTTTAACGCAATACAACACGTAACCAACGACAACTCGCTTTGACAGCAATTGACAGATGGCATGGATGACGTCTTCAAAGTTACTGTTGCCAGTTGAGGAAATTAGTTCCAATAGTTTTCCGCAATATGGCGAAGTTTTTTATTTTCCTGGTCGGGCTACACAATGCAATAAGGCGAAAAATGGATACATATCTATGACGCCGACTGTACAATAAAGATGAACCCCCTTATTCATAAAACTAAAAATGCCTCTGCTAAATAAAATGTGCTTTGTCCCTTTCTTACGAACACAAATGTCAAAGTGACAGACGAATTTTAACGGCATTTTAGTTAAAACAGGCTTGTAGAACGTTTATGAATACGGCCGTAAATAAATAAACCTGACGCTCCATTCCAGGTCGCGCCACACATAGAGATCGGCCTCGACCAAGAGCTCTCCATGCCTCACGACAGCTTCCAGACCAAATACTTCAAGCACCTCAACAAATACCTGAACATAGGACCCCCCGTCTACTTCGTGATCACAGAGGGAACTGACGGCATGGACTATGGCGACAAGAATATACAGAACATGATATGCGGGACGAGGTTCTGCAATGACGACAGCGTTGCCATGCAGATATATTCCGGTGAGTTTTATAGTCACTTAGTATTGTAGTCCGCGTATAACTCGTAGTCCAGTCAATGAACTGACAACTTGTATAGAAAAAATGTCAATTTTGGAAATAATTTATAATAGCTTCTTTTTGATGTGTAACGGATATATTATCAATTAAATAGTTACCCAGCGACAAAATCCGACAAAATTTCAGACATCAAAAAAATGATAAATTAACTAGCTTCTAAAAAGTCAGAAAAAATATTAATAAACATGTTTGTCTTTATTTTGGTTCATTTACATTTGCTCTATAATATTCAATATAAATCGTACAAAAAAACACAATGCATGCTTCATTTAAAGCTACATAATTACTTCCGGGTGGAAAGTTTGCCGGAATCTTGAATAAATCATCTTAGAATACAATTTTAAAATGAAATCAACAAAAAAAACGCTATTATAAATTAATGTTTTTCAAAACCGTATTTTGCCTGGAGTATCGTTTATCTTCCTAAGGACCATGGGCCTACTCATAGGACTTATTCTGTCGAAGGAATTTAAATTTTATTCAACTGGAATAGAGTTTTTCCGACACAACACGACTCCAATTTCAATGACTTTTTGTATTGTATGATGGGCCTTAGGATAAATCGTAGGTCCATACAAACTTTCACGCTTTTACTGCTTTGGAAGGCACGCTAAGTAGTTGATCCCGGCTGCTGTCTATGACAGTAGTCGTTATGCCGAGTGAAGAGGCCTTCGGGAGGCTTAAGAACTTCTAACAGTCGAGTTGCCCACTCACTTGACAAAGGGGGGACAACTGATACTCGCGTCCGCAGGAGCTACCTGCCATAACCCTGCACGTGTCCCCTGGTTGGTATTAAAGAGTGACAAACTTTAAAGGCCAAAATAATGTATGCCATACGATTAAATAAGGGGATGATTTCCGGGATACAAATTATCCAATGTCCTTCCCACGGATTCAAACTATCACCATACAAAATTTCATCACAATCGGTTCTGCGATTTAAGCGTGCAGAGGTAACAGACAGACAGACGCACTTTTGCATTTATAATATTATTATGGACTAGTTTTTGCGACTCCACTCTACATATGGATTCAACGCGTATTTAGATTTTTCGAACACGTGGTTAGATTGTAATGAAACTTTGCATATACAATGACATGAGGTATATCTATGTCTGTAATTAGTTTATGTAGTTTCAGATACCATAGTAGAAAAAATACAGTGAATTGTAAGTTTTTCATACAAAACTTGTTTTTCCTGTATTTTGTTTGTTTTATAAACTGGAACCATATAAACTAATTACAGACATAGATATACCTCATGTCATTGTATATGCAAAGTTTCGTCACAATCCAACACGTAGTTTTAAAATGAGATCGAAACTACGTTTGTATGGGAAGGTGAAATTCGGCCGAGCTTACTGCGGACTCTTAATTTTTATTACAAATTTTTAAATATTACGAGAAATACATAAATTTTCAAATAACGTTGTTAAAGTTAAAACTTGAAACATGATCGTTTTTAACCAATTACGATAAAATTACAGTCATATTATTATTTATTAAGATCTGTGTTCTATTGGCACATTACGTAAATTCTACATGCCAATGAATAAATTAAAAAAGTAGCTTGAAGAGAAAAGTAGCATTTTGATCCCTGTCGTCGTGCTACTGCTAAATGCTACTTTTCTGTTCAAGCTACTTTTTTAACCCTTTACATCCGACTCGATACAATCGTGCTGGTTTATTACAGTGTTTTTTTTTTTTGAGAATTGACATTAAAGTTCATTTTTGACTTGCCAAATCACAATTTCTCGGTTGTAAAGGGTTAATTTATTCATTGGCATGTAGCATTTACGCAATGTGCCAATCAAACACAGGTCTTAATAAAATAATTCATTGTAATTTCATCGTAATCGAATAAAAACGAACATATTTCAAGTTTTAACTTTAACAACGTTAAATGAAAATATATGAATTTTTCGTAATATTGAAATCGGCATGTTTTTTAAATTTCTTCATTGCCAGTGTGAAAAATAGTATGTGTCACTCGGTAGCAAACTTATCTTCGTCTCGGGCGTTAACACTTGTACGGCTTGTATCCCTCACTACGCTCAGGATCCTACGTTAGAATCCCTCGCTACGCTCAGGATTCTATTGTGGGATCCCTAGCTACGTTCAGGATTCAATACACCGCCCTCGCCGTAAATATACTATTTTGCTCCCTTGTGACACAAATAACTATTATATGCAAGTGAGCTCTTAATTATTGACCACAAGAGAAACGAATTTTGTTTAACGAACTGTGTAATACCCGGGAACATCGTTGTAACTTATATTTGTTCAGTATCAGGCGCTTTTTAGCTAATATTATAATTGTTTGCTGGAGTCCGCTGGATGCGGGTGGCGCAGGACCGGTCACTTTGGCACTCTTTGGGGGATGCCTATGTCCAGCAGTGGACGTGATGATGATGATGATAATAATTGTTTAACAGCGTACCGCACGTCGAACGAGACCTACATAGGGCAGCCGGCCAACTCGTGGGTGGACGACATGTTCGACTGGGCCGGCGGCGCGCGCTGCTGCTACCGCTTCAAGGGCAACGGCAGCTTCTGCCCGCACGACGTCGGCGCCAGTGAGTCACTACCGTCTACTATAGCTTCGACAGCGTACCGCACGTCGAACGAGACCTACATAGGGCAGCCGGCCAACTCGTGGGTGGACGACATGTTCGACTGGGCCGGCGGCGCGCGCTGCTGCTACCGCTTCAAGGGCAACGGCAGCTTCTGCCCGCACGACGTCGGCGCCAGTGAGTCACTACCGTCTACTATAGCTTCGACAGCGTACCGCACGTCGAACGAGACCTACATAGGGCAGCCGGCCAACTCGTGGGTGGACGACATGTTCGACTGGGCCGGCGGCGCGCGCTGCTGCTACCGCTTCAAGGGCAACGGCAGCTTCTGCCCGCACGACGTCGGCGCCAGTGAGTCACTACCGTCTACTATAGCTTCGACAGCGTACCGCACGTCGAACGAGACCTACATAGGGCAGCCGGCCAACTCGTGGGTGGACGACATGTTCGACTGGGCCGGCGGCGCGCGCTGCTGCTACCGCTTCAAGGGCAACGGCAGCTTCTGCCCGCACGACGTCGGCGCCAGTGAGTCACTACCGTCTACTATAGCTTCGACAGCGTACCGCACGTCGAACGAGACCTACATAGGGCAGCCGGCCAACTCGTGGGTGGACGACATGTTCGACTGGGCCGGCGGCGCGCGCTGCTGCTACCGCTTCAAGGGCAACGGCAGCTTCTGCCCGCACGACGTCGGCGCCAGTGAGTCACTACCGTCTACTATAGCTTCGACAGCGTACCGCACGTCGAACGAGACCTACATAGGGCAGCCGGCCAACTCGTGGGTGGACGACATGTTCGACTGGGCCGGCGGCGCGCGCTGCTGCTACCGCTTCAAGGGCAACGGCAGCTTCTGCCCGCACGACGTCGGCGCCAGTGAGTCACTACCGTCTACTATAGCTTCGACAGCGTACCGCACGTCGAACGAGACCTACATAGGGCAGCCGGCCAACTCGTGGGTGGACGACATGTTCGACTGGGCCGGCGGCGCGCGCTGCTGCTACCGCTTCAAGGGCAACGGCAGCTTCTGCCCGCACGACGTCGGCGCCAGTGAGTCACTACCGTCTACTATAGCTTCGACAGCGTACCGCACGTCGAACGAGACCTACATAGGGCAGCCGGCCAACTCGTGGGTGGACGACATGTTCGACTGGGCCGGCGGCGCGCGCTGCTGCTACCGCTTCAAGGGCAACGGCAGCTTCTGCCCGCACGACGTCGGCGCCAGTGAGTCACTACCGTCTACTATAGCTTCGACAGCGTACCGCACGTCGAACGAGACCTACATAGGGCAGCCGGCCAACTCGTGGGTGGACGACATGTTCGACTGGGCCGGCGGCGCGCGCTGCTGCTACCGCTTCAAGGGCAACGGCAGCTTCTGCCCGCACGACGTCGGCGCCAGTGAGTCACTACCGTCTACTATAGCTTCGACAGCGTACCGCACGTCGAACGAGACCTACATAGGGCAGCCGGCCAACTCGTGGGTGGACGACATGTTCGACTGGGCCGGCGGCGCGCGCTGCTGCTACCGCTTCAAGGGCAACGGCAGCTTCTGCCCGCACGACGTCGGCGCCAGTGAGTCACTACCGTCTACTATAGCTTCGACAGCGTACCGCACGTCGAACGAGACCTACATAGGGCAGCCGGCCAACTCGTGGGTGGACGACATGTTCGACTGGGCCGGCGGCGCGCGCTGCTGCTACCGCTTCAAGGGCAACGGCAGCTTCTGCCCGCACGACGTCGGCGCCAGTGAGTCACTACCGTCTACTATAGCTTCGACAGCGTACCGCACGTCGAACGAGACCTACATAGGGCAGCCGGCCAACTCGTGGGTGGACGACATGTTCGACTGGGCCGGCGGCGCGCGCTGCTGCTACCGCTTCAAGGGCAACGGCAGCTTCTGCCCGCACGACGTCGGCGCCAGTGAGTCACTACCGTCTACTATAGCTTCGACAGCGTACCGCACGTCGAACGAGACCTACATAGGGCAGCCGGCCAACTCGTGGGTGGACGACATGTTCGACTGGGCCGGCGGCGCGCGCTGCTGCTACCGCTTCAAGGGCAACGGCAGCTTCTGCCCGCACGACGTCGGCGCCAGTGAGTCACTACCGTCTACTATAGCTTCGACAGCGTACCGCACGTCGAACGAGACCTACATAGGGCAGCCGGCCAACTCGTGGGTGGACGACATGTTCGACTGGGCCGGCGGCGCGCGCTGCTGCTACCGCTTCAAGGGCAACGGCAGCTTCTGCCCGCACGACGTCGGCGCCAGTGAGTCACTACCGTCTACTATAGCTTCGACAGCGTACCGCACGTCGAACGAGACCTACATAGGGCAGCCGGCCAACTCGTGGGTGGACGACATGTTCGACTGGGCCGGCGGCGCGCGCTGCTGCTACCGCTTCAAGGGCAACGGCAGCTTCTGCCCGCACGACGTCGGCGCCAGTGAGTCACTACCGTCTACTATAGCTTCGACAGCGTACCGCACGTCGAACGAGACCTACATAGGGCAGCCGGCCAACTCGTGGGTGGACGACATGTTCGACTGGGCCGGCGGCGCGCGCTGCTGCTACCGCTTCAAGGGCAACGGCAGCTTCTGCCCGCACGACGTCGGCGCCAGTGAGTCACTACCGTCTACTATAGCTTCGACAGCGTACCGCACGTCGAACGAGACCTACATAGGGCAGCCGGCCAACTCGTGGGTGGACGACATGTTCGACTGGGCCGGCGGCGCGCGCTGCTGCTACCGCTTCAAGGGCAACGGCAGCTTCTGCCCGCACGACGTCGGCGCCAGTGAGTCACTACCGTCTACTATAGCTTCGACAGCGTACCGCACGTCGAACGAGACCTACATAGGGCAGCCGGCCAACTCGTGGGTGGACGACATGTTCGACTGGGCCGGCGGCGCGCGCTGCTGCTACCGCTTCAAGGGCAACGGCAGCTTCTGCCCGCACGACGTCGGCGCCAGTGAGTCACTACCGTCTACTATAGCTTCGACAGCGTACCGCACGTCGAACGAGACCTACATAGGGCAGCCGGCCAACTCGTGGGTGGACGACATGTTCGACTGGGCCGGCGGCGCGCGCTGCTGCTACCGCTTCAAGGGCAACGGCAGCTTCTGCCCGCACGACGTCGGCGCCAGTGAGTCACTACCGTCTACTATAGCTTCGACAGCGTACCGCACGTCGAACGAGACCTACATAGGGCAGCCGGCCAACTCGTGGGTGGACGACATGTTCGACTGGGCCGGCGGCGCGCGCTGCTGCTACCGCTTCAAGGGCAACGGCAGCTTCTGCCCGCACGACGTCGGCGCCAGTGAGTCACTACCGTCTACTATAGCTTCGACAGCGTACCGCACGTCGAACGAGACCTACATAGGGCAGCCGGCCAACTCGTGGGTGGACGACATGTTCGACTGGGCCGGCGGCGCGCGCTGCTGCTACCGCTTCAAGGGCAACGGCAGCTTCTGCCCGCACGACGTCGGCGCCAGTGAGTCACTACCGTCTACTATAGCTTCGACAGCGTACCGCACGTCGAACGAGACCTACATAGGGCAGCCGGCCAACTCGTGGGTGGACGACATGTTCGACTGGGCCGGCGGCGCGCGCTGCTGCTACCGCTTCAAGGGCAACGGCAGCTTCTGCCCGCACGACGTCGGCGCCAGTGAGTCACTACCGTCTACTATAGCTTCGACAGCGTACCGCACGTCGAACGAGACCTACATAGGGCAGCCGGCCAACTCGTGGGTGGACGACATGTTCGACTGGGCCGGCGGCGCGCGCTGCTGCTACCGCTTCAAGGGCAACGGCAGCTTCTGCCCGCACGACGTCGGCGCCAGTGAGTCACTACCGTCTACTATAGCTTCTCGTTACTACCCTACTGCGCGACCCTAAGGAGGTTAATGCGTTTACCAGTCTATGTGTGTATGTACAGTCACGGAGTTTAAGGTTGACTTACCCACTTAAGGTTGACAGTCTTGTCATGTTGTATAGGAATGCAAAGAATATTTTTGCGAAATGGCTTCTAAATGAAAGAACGCGACTGTATGTTTTTTCTTTTTTTCTGATTACTATGTATAGTACGTCCGAATTCGTAAGATAAAATCCTGTCAAAAATGAGATCACAAAGTAGTTTTTTTGCTTGCGTTTGTTTGACAGAATTAACTCTTAGAATTTCGGATAGAGTCGCTCTAGAGATCAAACGCGTGGGTTGATTTTAATAATCATATGTCAATCGATTCGTTTTAATCTTGCGAGTGTTACTGAAGATAAGGCAGTAATCAAAATTTAAAATTGCGGCCGTCAGCTGTCATAACGTATAAAAGAAAAAAAATTAAGTCTTCCAACTCCGTTTGACTATATTATTAATCCAAAAGGATTATTAATGTAGTAGTACGATGTATTTTCTTAAAAAAAAAAAGAAAATACATCGTTATTGATTATTATTTAATGTCTACACCCCTTATTTATTCTCATTTATATGCTAGATATGTGGAAGTAAATAATTTGACTGGTAAGGATTATCTACAGAACTTGGCCCTCATTTATAACTTAATCTTTTTTTCGGCCAAGTCGACTGCCAAGCGTATTCTTTTATTAAAGGCTCCCTCTTTAAATTTACGTTTTTACTGAGATCAAAAATATCGTCGGCTCATGTGGCAAGTTCGATTTGAGTAAGGACAATCGTTAGCCGAACATAAAACGTGTGCCATTACCTTTTACCAGGTAGCCCCGAATGCGAAATTTGCAACATGACCCTAGTGGAGCCCGAGCTGCGGCCGAGCGCTGCCGACTTCGGGCGCTACGTGTCGTTCTTCCTGCGCGACAACCCGGACGCGGACTGCCCCAAGGCCGGCCACGCCGCCTACGCGCGCGCCGTCACCCTGCGGCCCGGGCGCGCGATCGGCGCCACCCACTACAGCACCTACCACACCGTGCTGAAGACCAGCGCCGACTACTACAGCGCTCTCAAGGCGGCCAGGAACGTCGCCGCCAACCTCACCTACACCATAAACACGCATTTGAAGGAGCAGGGCAAGAACACGACCGTCAATGTGTTCCCGTACTCGGTGTTTTACGTGTTTTACGAGCAGTACCTCACGATGTGGCCGGACACGCTCAAGAGTATGGGCATTAGTGTGCTCTCTATATTCATTGTGACCTTCATTTTGATGGGATTCGATCTGTTCTCTGCTTTGGTGAGTTTTATTCTGACTTATTTATTTTGTACTCTTTTCTACCCACGTTTATGCTAAACGTGAGACTGGAACGTAAGTTTCATGCGCTCTGCCTATCCCTTTTGAGAATGAAGACGTGAATTTATTTAAGTATGTATGTCATTTCGTACTCTCGTCGTAATATAGACCAGTCTTTGATTGATTATTTATATTTGACGATTGTACTAATCCTAGTACAGATGTATTGTAAAATTATTTTCCTTCGGGAAAACTCGGATCTTTATCGGAATACGATGACACCCGAACTGTCAATGAATTATCGTATTAAATCAGTGACATTCTCATACCCATTAATATGGAACTTTATTGTTAAGTGTCAAATGTCAAAATGAATAATGTTGTTGTATAATATACAGATGTTACAACCGCAACAATTATTAGGTACTGAAAATGGGATTTTTAAAACCACTTTCTGTAACTTCAAAAATAATCAGTTTTATTGTCACTACTCAACAAAACATTATCTCCGCTTTAAAACATAATTAAAAGGACAACAAAATAAAGCTTATCGGGAAATATTTACAATGATAAAATTCAAAACCTGTCTATATTTTATCTTTGGCGTCCCTCTCGTACCTAAAAATAACCTGCGTGTGAGAGGAATGCAATCGATTCAAAAGGTTTCATAGGCAATTTCACGAAAGTTATCGCCACGCACACAACCGTTGTAATGAATGATAGGGGATTTTTAAAATTGGTGTTTTTTTTTGCGTACCGATTGCAAGTTCAGCAGCGAACTGATGGGATGACAAAATGTTTTTTGTTAAGATTCTCACATTGACTCAATCACTTCGTTCATTCGTTTTTCTTGCAATCAGTACGTAATGTAACTGGGTGTGGTTTCATTCATTTCAACTTTGGTAAAACTACCTATACCTACCTAACATTACAATTTCATCGTATTTGGATCGATGTTTTCAATATTGTCCATTTCACAATCTGAGTCAGTCATATCATCGTCAGATTCGTCAGTGCTGTCATTGACGTTAATAACAATCCTATCAATGCGATCATCCATAGAGTGTTCCTGTGAGAGGTATTCATTTTCACATGGAAGAAAGTTTGTGATCATGCACAAACTTTCTTCCATTCTTCCGGGCCAATAATATTTATTTTTTCTTCAATTAATTTTTTTACTGTACCCAAATTCATATCTATGTTTCTTTTTGATACATAACCTTTTATCTGTGACCATATATTTTCAATAGGGTTGAAGTCGGGGTGGTATGGAGGTAACCTTAACACTTCGTGTCCATGTTGATGTAAAATTTTGTCAATGGAATATTCTACAAAGTCTTCTTTATGCCGGCAAATAATTTCGTATAATTGTATTTTGGTTGACGATGAATTATGTGGAATATTGTATTTTTTTAACCAGTTTATCATAAGTGGCTTTGCGGTATTAGAGTTGGGCGGACATTCCACATATTTATTGTGATAAGCAGCATTGTCTACTACTAGTACAGAATTTGGAGACAAGTTGGGAATAAGTTGATTCCGTAACCATTTTTCATAATTAACATTATTCATGGCATCGTGATAATCACCAGTTTTATCAGTAGACTTATACATAAGTAGAGCACCCGGTACAAATCCTTTGGCACTACCTGCATGTACTATAATTAGACGTTGACCTTTTGAAATTAACTGTTTCACTCCTTTATCCGTAGAATCGATCCAGCACTTTCCTGTTAAATGGGATGTGTGAACATAGGTTTCGTCAGTATACACAATATCTCTGCCTTCAGATCTGTACTTCCTTATAAGGTCTATGAACTTTATTCTTTTAAGTCTAACGTCATCTTTTTCCATTAGCATTTTCCTATTATTAGTAATTTTCTTTAATAAAAAACCCATTTGGCGAAGTATTTTTCTTAGTGTAAAATCGCAGCCCTTAAAATTCATCGTTTCTATTAATTTGGACTTTAGTACTTTTATAGTAGGGACCTGTTTATAAATGAGATGAAAGTTATAAACCATTCGTCGTATCACTGCGTAGTCAAAATCATCAAGATCTAAATAGAATTTCTTGCGTGGTCTACCCAGCTTAATTTTTTTTGTGTTGGGATTTTCATTACTTCTGTATTGTTCTTCCTGGTTCAAATATTTTCTAATTGTTGGTCTAGATATTCCTGTTGCGTCCGAAATTCGCTGTTGAACTTTCCTAAAATACTCTGAGTCGTTTCTATTTTTGAATTTGTTATTTTCCGATATGAAGTACAGGTAAATATTAAATATAATACCTTGAATTGGATTTTTTAACCGTTTTCGAGATTTCGGCATGACTATACAACCTTATTATAAGTAATCTGAAAATATGATTAAAATTACAGCGAATTTTTAAATTGCGGATTATCCACTCTATATAAGAAGCAATTTGAGAGAGCACGATAAATACGAACTTTTCCGAAAAATTACGAAGGAAAATAATTTCGCACTACATCTGTAGATTGTGGCCCATCCAACGAAGCTGACGCTCCCGCGTTCGAATCCCTGTGGCAAATACTTGTGTGATGAGCATGAATGTTTATTTCCGAGTCTTAGATGTTTTTTATTTATTTAAATATTCATTCATATCTATTAAATACATATATCGTTGTCTACCAGACCTTATTGTATCCATAATGCAAGGCTTATTGAGCTTACTATGGTGTTAGTTCAGTTTGTGTATAATTATTGGTTTGTTCTCTAATAGTAATTAATTTAGTATGCGTTTCTACATTTTTTCTTTCTAATACTTACATCATCATCATATCAGCCGAAAGACGTCATGGGCCTCACCCAAAGAGAGGGGGCGATGCCGTAGTACGAGACTGGCTGCGCCGTTCGAGTTAGCGAGAAAAAGGGCGCAAACGCCATGCAATCCGCGGCGCTTACCCGTTCGACCAACACACAATAAGTTCTCACGCGCTAATTTGCAAGTGAAATAGTTTACTTCTGTCGCTACGGTATTCGTCGATTCGAAATGTCAAAATATTCAAGTTTTCACTTCTGCCGGCTCTCCCGGAGTGCGACCCGGTCTTTTTTTCTTACAAAGATTATAATACTAATGTTGTCATTGTTCCAGGTGGTAGTGATCACGATCACAATGATCGTCGTGAATATAGGAGGACTTATGTATTGGTGGGGTATTAGTTTGAATGCTGTATCACTAGTCAATTTGGTAAGTCAAGTTCATCTTTATATTTATCTTAAGACCTTAGAAATTATGAGATTAGTTGTTGTTTTGCTGGCTAGCCCTGCGGGTATGTGCAGTCAGCATCATATAGTTAGTAGCAGCAAAACTTGCCAAATATATCGCAACACGTCCCTATTATATTTGGACACTTTGGCTGCTACTAACTATATTATGATATGGATCGAAATAACTGTACTTTGCCCAAAGCGTGAATGCCTTTTCGATGAAATATGTATTTCTGATAGTATTCGTTTCTTGACTAGTAGGAAAGGATCTTTAGAACAATATCTCGAATCTGGACATACTTAACTGTCAATATTTAGAAACGTCTGCTCATCATGAGTAGATTATTTATATCTTTCTTATACCTCGAAACTAATAAAGTTTTATAAGGATAGCGTGTCTTACTCCAAACCTTAGCAGGCCAGGATCGAAATAACTTTACTTTGCCCAAAGTATGAATACATTTTCGATGAAATATGTATTTCTGATAGCATTTGTTTCTTGACTAGTAGGAAAGGATCTTTAGAATAATATCTCGAATCTGGACATACTTAACTGTCGACATTCAAAAACTTCTGCTTATCATGAGAAGATTCTTGATCTTTCTTTTACCTCGAAACTAAATAAGTTTTATAATTTTCTGTGATAAAATTAATTAATTAATCAATTAATTAATTATATTTTTAATAAATTCTTGGACATAATGTATTGTAGCTAATTATAATCATTTTATTTAATTCGCGTTAGGTTATTCAATTGGTGATTTTATATTTTAAATAAACTTTTCTGAATTCTTTATGCTCATCCGGTTATAATTATAAGTAGGTTATAGTTATAATTATGTTAGGTTATAATTATGTCTCGTATGCTGTGTTTGTGATATCTGGCTGTTATTAACAATAGGTTTGTAAGTGATGTACCTACTAACACTTTTATGGGCTCTGCCTGAAATAAATGATTTATTATTATTATTATAATAAGTACAGCGTGTCTTACTCCAAACGTTCAAACCTTAGCAGCCCTAACCGAAAATCGACCCTCCAAATCACCATGATAGGACATACTTTTTACCAGTCACTTTTGGCCTCATATTTCTGTTTCGGGCTGGCGTGGCGTGTGCACCGCCATGTTTTAAGAGTCCGCAGTAAGCTCGGCCGAATTTCACCTTCCCATACAAACGTAGTTACGCTCTCATTTTAAAACTACGTGTTGGATTGTCACGAAACTTTGTATATACAATGACATGAGGCATATCTATGTCTGTAATTAGTTTATATGGTCCCAGTTTATAAAACAAACGAAATACAGCAAAAACAAGTTTTGTATGAAAAACTTACATTCGCTGTATTTTTACTATGGTATCTGAAGTTACATAAAGTAATTACAGACATAGATATTCATCATGTCATTGTGCATGCAAAGTTTCGTTACAATCGAACACGTAGTTTTAAAATGAGAGCGTAACTACGTTTGTATGGAGAATCGAGCTTACTGCGGACTCTTAAGAGCTCGTATCCGAATTTGTGTGAAATAAGTTGTCGTTCGCCAGGTAATGGCAGTAGGCATAGCGGTGGAGTTCTGCTCGCACCTGGTGCACAGCTTCAGCGTGGCGGGCGGCGCGTCGCGCGTGGCGCGCGCGGGCGCCGCGCTGGCGCGCATGGGCTCCTCCGTGCTGTCCGGCATCACGCTCACCAAGTTCGGGGGCATCATCGTGCTGGGCACGGCCAACAGTCAAATCTTCCAGGTAATGGCAGTAGGCATAGCGGTGGAGTTCTGCTCGCACCTGGTGCACAGCTTCAGCGTGGCGGGCGGCGCGTCGCGCGTGGCGCGCGCGGGCGCCGCGCTGGCGCGCATGGGCTCCTCCGTGCTGTCCGGCATCACGCTCACCAAGTTCGGGGGCATCATCGTGCTGGGCACGGCCAACAGTCAAATCTTCCAGGTAATGGCAGTAGGCATAGCGGTGGAGTTCTGCTCGCACCTGGTGCACAGCTTCAGCGTGGCGGGCGGCGCGTCGCGCGTGGCGCGCGCGGGCGCCGCGCTGGCGCGCATGGGCTCCTCCGTGCTGTCCGGCATCACGCTCACCAAGTTCGGGGGCATCATCGTGCTGGGCACGGCCAACAGTCAAATCTTCCAGGTAATGGCAGTAGGCATAGCGGTGGAGTTCTGCTCGCACCTGGTGCACAGCTTCAGCGTGGCGGGCGGCGCGTCGCGCGTGGCGCGCGCGGGCGCCGCGCTGGCGCGCATGGGCTCCTCCGTGCTGTCCGGCATCACGCTCACCAAGTTCGGGGGCATCATCGTGCTGGGCACGGCCAACAGTCAAATCTTCCAGGTAATGGCAGTAGGCATAGCGGTGGAGTTCTGCTCGCACCTGGTGCACAGCTTCAGCGTGGCGGGCGGCGCGTCGCGCGTGGCGCGCGCGGGCGCCGCGCTGGCGCGCATGGGCTCCTCCGTGCTGTCCGGCATCACGCTCACCAAGTTCGGGGGCATCATCGTGCTGGGCACGGCCAACAGTCAAATCTTCCAGGTAATGGCAGTAGGCATAGCGGTGGAGTTCTGCTCGCACCTGGTGCACAGCTTCAGCGTGGCGGGCGGCGCGTCGCGCGTGGCGCGCGCGGGCGCCGCGCTGGCGCGCATGGGCTCCTCCGTGCTGTCCGGCATCACGCTCACCAAGTTCGGGGGCATCATCGTGCTGGGCACGGCCAACAGTCAAATCTTCCAGGTAATGGCAGTAGGCATAGCGGTGGAGTTCTGCTCGCACCTGGTGCACAGCTTCAGCGTGGCGGGCGGCGCGTCGCGCGTGGCGCGCGCGGGCGCCGCGCTGGCGCGCATGGGCTCCTCCGTGCTGTCCGGCATCACGCTCACCAAGTTCGGGGGCATCATCGTGCTGGGCACGGCCAACAGTCAAATCTTCCAGGTAATGGCAGTAGGCATAGCGGTGGAGTTCTGCTCGCACCTGGTGCACAGCTTCAGCGTGGCGGGCGGCGCGTCGCGCGTGGCGCGCGCGGGCGCCGCGCTGGCGCGCATGGGCTCCTCCGTGCTGTCCGGCATCACGCTCACCAAGTTCGGGGGCATCATCGTGCTGGGCACGGCCAACAGTCAAATCTTCCAGGTAATGGCAGTAGGCATAGCGGTGGAGTTCTGCTCGCACCTGGTGCACAGCTTCAGCGTGGCGGGCGGCGCGTCGCGCGTGGCGCGCGCGGGCGCCGCGCTGGCGCGCATGGGCTCCTCCGTGCTGTCCGGCATCACGCTCACCAAGTTCGGGGGCATCATCGTGCTGGGCACGGCCAACAGTCAAATCTTCCAGGTAATGGCAGTAGGCATAGCGGTGGAGTTCTGCTCGCACCTGGTGCACAGCTTCAGCGTGGCGGGCGGCGCGTCGCGCGTGGCGCGCGCGGGCGCCGCGCTGGCGCGCATGGGCTCCTCCGTGCTGTCCGGCATCACGCTCACCAAGTTCGGGGGCATCATCGTGCTGGGCACGGCCAACAGTCAAATCTTCCAGGTAATGGCAGTAGGCATAGCGGTGGAGTTCTGCTCGCACCTGGTGCACAGCTTCAGCGTGGCGGGCGGCGCGTCGCGCGTGGCGCGCGCGGGCGCCGCGCTGGCGCGCATGGGCTCCTCCGTGCTGTCCGGCATCACGCTCACCAAGTTCGGGGGCATCATCGTGCTGGGCACGGCCAACAGTCAAATCTTCCAGGTAATGGCAGTAGGCATAGCGGTGGAGTTCTGCTCGCACCTGGTGCACAGCTTCAGCGTGGCGGGCGGCGCGTCGCGCGTGGCGCGCGCGGGCGCCGCGCTGGCGCGCATGGGCTCCTCCGTGCTGTCCGGCATCACGCTCACCAAGTTCGGGGCATCATCGTGCTGGGCACGGCCAACAGTCAAATCTTCCAGGTAATGGCAGTAGGCATAGCGGTGGAGTTCTGCTCGCACCTGGTGCACAGCTTCAGCGTGGCGGGCGGCGCGTCGCGCGTGGCGCGCGCGGGCGCCGCGCTGGCGCGCATGGGCTCCTCCGTGCTGTCCGGCATCACGCTCACCAAGTTCGGGGGCATCATCGTGCTGGGCACGGCCAACAGTCAAATCTTCCAGGTAATGGCAGTAGGCATAGCGGTGGAGTTCTGCTCGCACCTGGTGCACAGCTTCAGCGTGGCGGGCGGCGCGTCGCGCGTGGCGCGCGCGGGCGCCGCGCTGGCGCGCATGGGCTCCTCCGTGCTGTCCGGCATCACGCTCACCAAGTTCGGGGGCATCATCGTGCTGGGCACGGCCAACAGTCAAATCTTCCAGGTAATGGCAGTAGGCATAGCGGTGGAGTTCTGCTCGCACCTGGTGCACAGCTTCAGCGTGGCGGGCGGCGCGTCGCGCGTGGCGCGCGCGGGCGCCGCGCTGGCGCGCATGGGCTCCTCCGTGCTGTCCGGCATCACGCTCACCAAGTTCGGGGGCATCATCGTGCTGGGCACGGCCAACAGTCAAATCTTCCAGGTAATGGCAGTAGGCATAGCGGTGGAGTTCTGCTCGCACCTGGTGCACAGCTTCAGCGTGGCGGGCGGCGCGTCGCGCGTGGCGCGCGCGGGCGCCGCGCTGGCGCGCATGGGCTCCTCCGTGCTGTCCGGCATCACGCTCACCAAGTTCGGGGGCATCATCGTGCTGGGCACGGCCAACAGTCAAATCTTCCAGGTAATGGCAGTAGGCATAGCGGTGGAGTTCTGCTCGCACCTGGTGCACAGCTTCAGCGTGGCGGGCGGCGCGTCGCGCGTGGCGCGCGCGGGCGCCGCGCTGGCGCGCATGGGCTCCTCCGTGCTGTCCGGCATCACGCTCACCAAGTTCGGGGGCATCATCGTGCTGGGCACGGCCAACAGTCAAATCTTCCAGGTAATGGCAGTAGGCATAGCGGTGGAGTTCTGCTCGCACCTGGTGCACAGCTTCAGCGTGGCGGGCGGCGCGTCGCGCGTGGCGCGCGCGGGCGCCGCGCTGGCGCGCATGGGCTCCTCCGTGCTGTCCGGCATCACGCTCACCAAGTTCGGGGGCATCATCGTGCTGGGCACGGCCAACAGTCAAATCTTCCAGGTAATGGCAGTAGGCATAGCGGTGGAGTTCTGCTCGCACCTGGTGCACAGCTTCAGCGTGGCGGGCGGCGCGTCGCGCGTGGCGCGCGCGGGCGCCGCGCTGGCGCGCATGGGCTCCTCCGTGCTGTCCGGCATCACGCTCACCAAGTTCGGGGGCATCATCGTGCTGGGCACGGCCAACAGTCAAATCTTCCAGGTAATGGCAGTAGGCATAGCGGTGGAGTTCTGCTCGCACCTGGTGCACAGCTTCAGCGTGGCGGGCGGCGCGTCGCGCGTGGCGCGCGCGGGCGCCGCGCTGGCGCGCATGGGCTCCTCCGTGCTGTCCGGCATCACGCTCACCAAGTTCGGGGGCATCATCGTGCTGGGCACGGCCAACAGTCAAATCTTCCAGGTAATGGCAGTAGGCATAGCGGTGGAGTTCTGCTCGCACCTGGTGCACAGCTTCAGCGTGGCGGGCGGCGCGTCGCGCGTGGCGCGCGCGGGCGCCGCGCTGGCGCGCATGGGCTCCTCCGTGCTGTCCGGCATCACGCTCACCAAGTTCGGGGGCATCATCGTGCTGGGCACGGCCAACAGTCAAATCTTCCAGGTAATGGCAGTAGGCATAGCGGTGGAGTTCTGCTCGCACCTGGTGCACAGCTTCAGCGTGGCGGGCGGCGCGTCGCGCGTGGCGCGCGCGGGCGCCGCGCTGGCGCGCATGGGCTCCTCCGTGCTGTCCGGCATCACGCTCACCAAGTTCGGGGGCATCATCGTGCTGGGCACGGCCAACAGTCAAATCTTCCAGGTAATGGCAGTAGGCATAGCGGTGGAGTTCTGCTCGCACCTGGTGCACAGCTTCAGCGTGGCGGGCGGCGCGTCGCGCGTGGCGCGCGCGGGCGCCGCGCTGGCGCGCATGGGCTCCTCCGTGCTGTCCGGCATCACGCTCACCAAGTTCGGGGGCATCATCGTGCTGGGCACGGCCAACAGTCAAATCTTCCAGGTAATGGCAGTAGGCATAGCGGTGGAGTTCTGCTCGCACCTGGTGCACAGCTTCAGCGTGGCGGGCGGCGCGTCGCGCGTGGCGCGCGCGGGCGCCGCGCTGGCGCGCATGGGCTCCTCCGTGCTGTCCGGCATCACGCTCACCAAGTTCGGGGGGCATCATCGTGCTGGGCACGGCCAACAGTCAAATCTTCCAGGTAATGGCAGTAGGCATAGCGGTGGAGTTCTGCTCGCACCTGGTGCACAGCTTCAGCGTGGCGGGCGGCGCGTCGCGCGTGGCGCGCGCGGGCGCCGCGCTGGCGCGCATGGGCTCCTCCGTGCTGTCCGGCATCACGCTCACCAAGTTCGGGGGCATCATCGTGCTGGGCACGGCCAACAGTCAAATCTTCCAGGTAATGGCAGTAGGCATAGCGGTGGAGTTCTGCTCGCACCTGGTGCACAGCTTCAGCGTGGCGGGCGGCGCGTCGCGCGTGGCGCGCGCGGGCGCCGCGCTGGCGCGCATGGGCTCCTCCGTGCTGTCCGGCATCACGCTCACCAAGTTCGGGGGCATCATCGTGCTGGGCACGGCCAACAGTCAAATCTTCCAGGTAATGGCAGTAGGCATAGCGGTGGAGTTCTGCTCGCACCTGGTGCACAGCTTCAGCGTGGCGGGCGGCGCGTCGCGCGTGGCGCGCGCGGGCGCCGCGCTGGCGCGCATGGGCTCCTCCGTGCTGTCCGGCATCACGCTCACCAAGTTCGGGGGCATCATCGTGCTGGGCACGGCCAACAGTCAAATCTTCCAGGTAATGGCAGTAGGCATAGCGGTGGAGTTCTGCTCGCACCTGGTGCACAGCTTCAGCGTGGCGGGCGGCGCGTCGCGCGTGGCGCGCGCGGGCGCCGCGCTGGCGCGCATGGGCTCCTCCGTGCTGTCCGGCATCACGCTCACCCAAGTTCGGGGGCATCATCGTGCTGGGCACGGCCAACAGTCAAATCTTCCAGGTAATGGCAGTAGGCATAGCGGTGGAGTTCTGCTCGCACCTGGTGCACAGCTTCAGCGTGGCGGGCGGCGCGTCGCGCGTGGCGCGCGCGGGCGCCGCGCTGGCGCGCATGGGCTCCTCCGTGCTGTCCGGCATCACGCTCACCAAGTTCGGGGGCATCATCGTGCTGGGCACGGCCAACAGTCAAATCTTCCAGGTAATGGCAGTAGGCATAGCGGTGGAGTTCTGCTCGCACCTGGTGCACAGCTTCAGCGTGGCGGGCGGCGCGTCGCGCGTGGCGCGCGCGGGCGCCGCGCTGGCGCGCATGGGCTCCTCCGTGCTGTCCGGCATCACGCTCACCAAGTTCGGGGGCATCATCGTGCTGGGCACGGCCAACAGTCAAATCTTCCAGGTAATGGCAGTAGGCATAGCGGTGGAGTTCTGCTCGCACCTGGTGCACAGCTTCAGCGTGGCGGGCGGCGCGTCGCGCGTGGCGCGCGCGGGCGCCGCGCTGGCGCGCATGGGCTCCTCCGTGCTGTCCGGCATCACGCTCACCAAGTTCGGGGGCATCATCGTGCTGGGCACGGCCAACAGTCAAATCTTCCAGGTAATGGCAGTAGGCATAGCGGTGGAGTTCTGCTCGCACCTGGTGCACAGCTTCAGCGTGGCGGGCGGCGCGTCGCGCGTGGCGCGCGCGGGCGCCGCGCTGGCGCGCATGGGCTCCTCCGTGCTGTCCGGCATCACGCTCACCAAGTTCGGGGGCATCATCGTGCTGGGCACGGCCAACAGTCAAATCTTCCAGGTAATGGCAGTAGGCATAGCGGTGGAGTTCTGCTCGCACCTGGTGCACAGCTTCAGCGTGGCGGGCGGCGCGTCGCGCGTGGCGCGCGCGGGCGCCGCGCTGGCGCGCATGGGCTCCTCCGTGCTGTCCGGCATCACGCTCACCAAGTTCGGGGGCATCATCGTGCTGGGCACGGCCAACAGTCAAATCTTCCAGGTAATGGCAGTAGGCATAGCGGTGGAGTTCTGCTCGCACCTGGTGCACAGCTTCAGCGTGGCGGGCGGCGCGTCGCGCGTGGCGCGCGCGGGCGCCGCGCTGGCGCGCATGGGCTCCTCCGTGCTGTCCGGCATCACGCTCACCAAGTTCGGGGGCATCATCGTGCTGGGCACGGCCAACAGTCAAATCTTCCAGGTAATGGCAGTAGGCATAGCGGTGGAGTTCTGCTCGCACCTGGTGCACAGCTTCAGCGTGGCGGGCGGCGCGTCGCGCGTGGCGCGCGCGGGCGCCGCGCTGGCGCGCATGGGCTCCTCCGTGCTGTCCGGCATCACGCTCACCAAGTTCGGGGGCATCATCGTGCTGGGCACGGCCAACAGTCAAATCTTCCAGTAATGGCAGTAGGCATAGCGGTGGAGTTCTGCTCGCACCTGGTGCACAGCTTCAGCGTGGCGGGCGGCGCGTCGCGCGTGGCGCGCGCGGGCGCCGCGCTGGCGCGCATGGGCTCCTCCGTGCTGTCCGGCATCACGCTCACCAAGTTCGGGGGCATCATCGTGCTGGGCACGGCCAACAGTCAAATCTTCCAGGTAATGGCAGTAGGCATAGCGGTGGAGTTCTGCTCGCACCTGGTGCACAGCTTCAGCGTGGCGGGCGGCGCGTCGCGCGTGGCGCGCGCGGGCGCCGCGCTGGCGCGCATGGGCTCCTCCGTGCTGTCCGGCATCACGCTCACCAAGTTCGGGGGCATCATCGTGCTGGGCACGGCCAACAGTCAAATCTTCCAGGTAATGGCAGTAGGCATAGCGGTGGAGTTCTGCTCGCACCTGGTGCACAGCTTCAGCGTGGCGGGCGGCGCGTCGCGCGTGGCGCGCGCGGGCGCCGCGCTGGCGCGCATGGGCTCCTCCGTGCTGTCCGGCATCACGCTCACCAAGTTCGGGGGCATCATCGTGCTGGGCACGGCCAACAGTCAAATCTTCCAGGTAATGGCAGTAGGCATAGCGGTGGAGTTCTGCTCGCACCTGGTGCACAGCTTCAGCGTGGCGGGCGGCGCGTCGCGCGTGGCGCGCGCGGGCGCCGCGCTGGCGCGCATGGGCTCCTCCGTGCTGTCCGGCATCACGCTCACCAAGTTCGGGGGCATCATCGTGCTGGGCACGGCCAACAGTCAAATCTTCCAGGTAATGGCAGTAGGCATAGCGGTGGAGTTCTGCTCGCACCTGGTGCACAGCTTCAGCGTGGCGGGCGGCGCGTCGCGCGTGGCGCGCGCGGGCGCCGCGCTGGCGCGCATGGGCTCCTCCGTGCTGTCCGGCATCACGCTCACCAAGTTCGGGGGCATCATCGTGCTGGGCACGGCCAACAGTCAAATCTTCCAGGTAATGGCAGTAGGCATAGCGGTGGAGTTCTGCTCGCACCTGGTGCACAGCTTCAGCGTGGCGGGCGGCGCGTCGCGCGTGGCGCGCGCGGGCGCCGCGCTGGCGCGCATGGGCTCCTCCGTGCTGTCCGGCATCACGCTCACCAAGTTCGGGGGCATCATCGTGCTGGGCACGGCCAACAGTCAAATCTTCCAGGTAATGGCAGTAGGCATAGCGGTGGAGTTCTGCTCGCACCTGGTGCACAGCTTCAGCGTGGCGGGCGGCGCGTCGCGCGTGGCGCGCGCGGGCGCCGCGCTGGCGCGCATGGGCTCCTCCGTGCTGTCCGGCATCACGCTCACCAAGTTCGGGGGCATCATCGTGCTGGGCACGGCCAACAGTCAAATCTTCCAGGTAATGGCAGTAGGCATAGCGGTGGAGTTCTGCTCGCACCTGGTGCACAGCTTCAGCGTGGCGGGCGGCGCGTCGCGCGTGGCGCGCGCGGGCGCCGCGCTGGCGCGCATGGCTCCTCCGTGCTGTCCGGCATCACGCTCACCAAGTTCGGGGGCATCATCGTGCTGGGCACGGCCAACAGTCAAATCTTCCAGGTAATGGCAGTAGGCATAGCGGTGGAGTTCTGCTCGCACCTGGTGCACAGCTTCAGCGTGGCGGGCGGCGCGTCGCGCGTGGCGCGCGCGGGCGCCGCGCTGGCGCGCATGGGCTCCTCCGTGCTGTCCGGCATCACGCTCACCAAGTTCGGGGGCATCATCGTGCTGGGCACGGCCAACAGTCAAATCTTCCAGGTAATGGCAGTAGGCATAGCGGTGGAGTTCTGCTCGCACCTGGTGCACAGCTTCAGCGTGGCGGGCGGCGCGTCGCGCGTGGCGCGCGCGGGCGCCGCGCTGGCGCGCATGGGCTCCTCCGTGCTGTCCGGCATCACGCTCACCAAGTTCGGGGGCATCATCGTGCTGGGCACGGCCAACAGTCAAATCTTCCAGGTAATGGCAGTAGGCATAGCGGTGGAGTTCTGCTCGCACCTGGTGCACAGCTTCAGCGTGGCGGGCGGCGCGTCGCGCGTGGCGCGCGCGGGCGCCGCGCTGGCGCGCATGGGCTCCTCCGTGCTGTCCGGCATCACGCTCACCAAGTTCGGGGGCATCATCGTGCTGGGCACGGCCAACAGTCAAATCTTCCAGGTAATGGCAGTAGGCATAGCGGTGGAGTTCTGCTCGCACCTGGTGCACAGCTTCAGCGTGGCGGGCGGCGCGTCGCGCGTGGCGCGCGCGGGCGCCGCGCTGGCGCGCATGGGCTCCTCCGTGCTGTCCGGCATCACGCTCACCAAGTTCGGGGGCATCATCGTGCTGGGCACGGCCAACAGTCAAATCTTCCAGGTAATGGCAGTAGGCATAGCGGTGGAGTTCTGCTCGCACCTGGTGCACAGCTTCAGCGTGGCGGGCGGCGCGTCGCGCGTGGCGCGCGCGGGCGCCGCGCTGGCGCGCATGGGCTCCTCCGTGCTGTCCGGCATCACGCTCACCAAGTTCGGGGGCATCATCGTGCTGGGCACGGCCAACAGTCAAATCTTCCAGGTAATGGCAGTAGGCATAGCGGTGGAGTTCTGCTCGCACCTGGTGCACAGCTTCAGCGTGGCGGGCGGCGCGTCGCGCGTGGCGCGCGCGGGCGCCGCGCTGGCGCGCATGGGCTCCTCCGTGCTGTCCGGCATCACGCTCACCAAGTTCGGGGGCATCATCGTGCTGGGCACGGCCAACAGTCAAATCTTCCAGGTAATGGCAGTAGGCATAGCGGTGGAGTTCTGCTCGCACCTGGTGCACAGCTTCAGCGTGGCGGGCGGCGCGTCGCGCGTGGCGCGCGCGGGCGCCGCGCTGGCGCGCATGGGCTCCTCCGTGCTGTCCGGCATCACGCTCACCAAGTTCGGGGGCATCATCGTGCTGGGCACGGCCAACAGTCAAATCTTCCAGGTAATGGCAGTAGGCATAGCGGTGGAGTTCTGCTCGCACCTGGTGCACAGCTTCAGCGTGGCGGGCGGCGCGTCGCGCGTGGCGCGCGCGGGCGCCGCGCTGGCGCGCATGGGCTCCTCCGTGCTGTCCGGCATCACGCTCACCAAGTTCGGGGGCATCATCGTGCTGGGCACGGCCAACAGTCAAATCTTCCAGGTAATGGCAGTAGGCATAGCGGTGGAGTTCTGCTCGCACCTGGTGCACAGCTTCAGCGTGGCGGGCGGCGCGTCGCGCGTGGCGCGCGCGGGCGCCGCGCTGGCGCGCATGGGCTCCTCCGTGCTGTCCGGCATCACGCTCACCAAGTTCGGGGGCATCATCGTGCTGGGCACGGCCAACAGTCAAATCTTCCAGGTAATGGCAGTAGGCATAGCGGTGGAGTTCTGCTCGCACCTGGTGCACAGCTTCAGCGTGGCGGGCGGCGCGTCGCGCGTGGCGCGCGCGGGCGCCGCGCTGGCGCGCATGGGCTCCTCCGTGCTGTCCGGCATCACGCTCACCAAGTTCGGGGGCATCATCGTGCTGGGCACGGCCAACAGTCAAATCTTCCAGGTAATGGCAGTAGGCATAGCGGTGGAGTTCTGCTCGCACCTGGTGCACAGCTTCAGCGTGGCGGGCGGCGCGTCGCGCGTGGCGCGCGCGGGCGCCGCGCTGGCGCGCATGGGCTCCTCCGTGCTGTCCGGCATCACGCTCACCAAGTTCGGGGGCATCATCGTGCTGGGCACGGCCAACAGTCAAATCTTCCAGGTAATGGCAGTAGGCATAGCGGTGGAGTTCTGCTCGCACCTGGTGCACAGCTTCAGCGTGGCGGGCGGCGCGTCGCGCGTGGCGCGCGCGGGCGCCGCGCTGGCGCGCATGGGCTCCTCCGTGCTGTCCGGCATCACGCTCACCAAGTTCGGGGGCATCATCGTGCTGGGCACGGCCAACAGTCAAATCTTCCAGGTAATGGCAGTAGGCATAGCGGTGGAGTTCTGCTCGCACCTGGTGCACAGCTTCAGCGTGGCGGGCGGCGCGTCGCGCGTGGCGCGCGCGGGCGCCGCGCTGGCGCGCATGGGCTCCTCCGTGCTGTCCGGCATCACGCTCACCAAGTTCGGGGGCATCATCGTGCTGGGCACGGCCAACAGTCAAATCTTCCAGGTAATGGCAGTAGGCATAGCGGTGGAGTTCTGCTCGCACCTGGTGCACAGCTTCAGCGTGGCGGGCGGCGCGTCGCGCGTGGCGCGCGCGGGCGCCGCGCTGGCGCGCATGGGCTCCTCCGTGCTGTCCGGCATCACGCTCACCAAGTTCGGGGGCATCATCGTGCTGGGCACGGCCAACAGTCAAATCTTCCAGGTAATGGCAGTAGGCATAGCGGTGGAGTTCTGCTCGCACCTGGTGCACAGCTTCAGCGTGGCGGGCGGCGCGTCGCGCGTGGCGCGCGCGGGCGCCGCGCTGGCGCGCATGGGCTCCTCCGTGCTGTCCGGCATCACGCTCACCAAGTTCGGGGGCATCATCGTGCTGGGCACGGCCAACAGTCAAATCTTCCAGGTAATGGCAGTAGGCATAGCGGTGGAGTTCTGCTCGCACCTGGTGCACAGCTTCAGCGTGGCGGGCGGCGCGTCGCGCGTGGCGCGCGCGGGCGCCGCGCTGGCGCGCATGGGCTCCTCCGTGCTGTCCGGCATCACGCTCACCAAGTTCGGGGGCATCATCGTGCTGGGCACGGCCAACAGTCAAATCTTCCAGGTAATGGCAGTAGGCATAGCGGTGGAGTTCTGCTCGCACCTGGTGCACAGCTTCAGCGTGGCGGGCGGCGCGTCGCGCGTGGCGCGCGCGGGCGCCGCGCTGGCGCGCATGGGCTCCTCCGTGCTGTCCGGCATCACGCTCACCAAGTTCGGGGGCATCATCGTGCTGGGCACGGCCAACAGTCAAATCTTCCAGGTAATGGCAGTAGGCATAGCGGTGGAGTTCTGCTCGCACCTGGTGCACAGCTTCAGCGTGGCGGGCGGCGCGTCGCGCGTGGCGCGCGCGGGCGCCGCGCTGGCGCGCATGGGCTCCTCCGTGCTGTCCGGCATCACGCTCACCAAGTTCGGGGGCATCATCGTGCTGGGCACGGCCAACAGTCAAATCTTCCAGGTAATGGCAGTAGGCATAGCGGTGGAGTTCTGCTCGCACCTGGTGCACAGCTTCAGCGTGGCGGGCGGCGCGTCGCGCGTGGCGCGCGCGGGCGCCGCGCTGGCGCGCATGGGCTCCTCCGTGCTGTCCGGCATCACGCTCACCAAGTTCGGGGGCATCATCGTGCTGGGCACGGCCAACAGTCAAATCTTCCAGGTAATGGCAGTAGGCATAGCGGTGGAGTTCTGCTCGCACCTGGTGCACAGCTTCAGCGTGGCGGGCGGCGCGTCGCGCGTGGCGCGCGCGGGCGCCGCGCTGGCGCGCATGGGCTCCTCCGTGCTGTCCGGCATCACGCTCACCAAGTTCGGGGGCATCATCGTGCTGGGCACGGCCAACAGTCAAATCTTCCAGGTAATGGCAGTAGGCATAGCGGTGGAGTTCTGCTCGCACCTGGTGCACAGCTTCAGCGTGGCGGGCGGCGCGTCGCGCGTGGCGCGCGCGGGCGCCGCGCTGGCGCGCATGGGCTCCTCCGTGCTGTCCGGCATCACGCTCACCAAGTTCGGGGGCATCATCGTGCTGGGCACGGCCAACAGTCAAATCTTCCAGGTAATGGCAGTAGGCATAGCGGTGGAGTTCTGCTCGCACCTGGTGCACAGCTTCAGCGTGGCGGGCGGCGCGTCGCGCGTGGCGCGCGCGGGCGCCGCGCTGGCGCGCATGGGCTCCTCCGTGCTGTCCGGCATCACGCTCACCAAGTTCGGGGGCATCATCGTGCTGGGCACGGCCAACAGTCAAATCTTCCAGGTAATGGCAGTAGGCATAGCGGTGGAGTTCTGCTCGCACCTGGTGCACAGCTTCAGCGTGGCGGGCGGCGCGTCGCGCGTGGCGCGCGCGGGCGCCGCGCTGGCGCGCATGGGCTCCTCCGTGCTGTCCGGCATCACGCTCACCAAGTTCGGGGGCATCATCGTGCTGGGCACGGCCAACAGTCAAATCTTCCAGGTAATGGCAGTAGGCATAGCGGTGGAGTTCTGCTCGCACCTGGTGCACAGCTTCAGCGTGGCGGGCGGCGCGTCGCGCGTGGCGCGCGCGGGCGCCGCGCTGGCGCGCATGGGCTCCTCCGTGCTGTCCGGCATCACGCTCACCAAGTTCGGGGGCATCATCGTGCTGGGCACGGCCAACAGTCAAATCTTCCAGGTAAGCTTCGTCTCGCTCCGCAGGTATGGAAGGCCTCCAGGAAGGGCAATGATTCCATTGCACGTCTAGTGGTACAGGAAGGCAAAAAACTCTTTTACCGCATTTGACTCTATTGTGTGGACATTAAGAGGGTAGTTATAGCCTAGCAGCTCGCGACTGCCAATAGGTACTTTTTATATGACCATTTCTGGAGAAAACTTTTTCCGCTAACTAAATCTTAACAAATCACTTTTGTTTTGATGTCGATCGCTTCAGCATAATATAATAATATCTAAGTTTATAGGTATCGCTTAAATAAATAAAGAATTTTAGTTGCCTATAAATTTTAATTTATTCAAAAAAAAAAAAGGAAAACCTATAAATAAAGCCTTATTTTTAATTGTGTCAATAACGTACTAAAAAAACATCGACATTGGAGAATATTTAGAAATAGAAAAACGAGACCACCTTTCTCGTCTTCTGTACCCTGGTACGCTAGGGTCTGGCCTAGGGGGTTAAAAGTACCAGGCCGGCCAAATCAAATTTGCTGTGGTCCATTGCATGAATGCACCAAAATGACGACCAACAGAACGAAATGGCGAGAGATTGTAAGGAGATCATCTGTCAGGAATGCAACTACATGACAACCACAAAAGCTGTCAAGAGCGTAAGCGATTGTGAAGACAGGGAATAGCGGTGGAGTTCTGCTAACCTCGTCCACAACTTCAGCGTGTCGTCATTGTACTGCCAACAGTCAAATCTTCCAGAGGCTCTAGTATAAGTTTTACCGTAACATAACGTTACGATCGCGTTTGCGTTTTACCCTCAATTTGTATGGGATTTGACAGCTAAACGCAAACGCGGTCGTAACGTTTTGTTTCGCTAAAACTTATACTAGAGCCTCTGGTACACTTCACACACATTCACTGACAAGTTCATTGCGCCACGCGTGTGTGGAGGAAGGTGTTTGCAGAGCCCATCTAGCGGGTGTTAAACACTTATATTTATTCATAATTATGCCAAATAACATATATTTCACGCCGACAATACACTTAAATGACTCAATTCTTGCAGTAACTGGAATTTTATTATTAGTTCCAAAATTTGCAAAAAGGAACACTGATGGAATGGCTTCGATGTCTGTCACATCGGTTTTTCATAATGATGCATTTTAAGTGGGATCTTAACCAGTTATTGAGGGTTTCGTCCTTTTCGCGCGATCCACAAGTACTGAGTTACCCCAAAGAAGAATACTGTATTTCAAACCGAAAGATACATAAACGTAATAGGCACATTGAAATGCGTCCATAAATGTCGTCTATAAAGTATCATCTTCATAATCATATCAACTGAAAGACCACTGCTGGATAGGCCTCCTCCCCAAAGAGTGCCACAATAACCGATCCTGCGCCACCCGCATCCATCGGGCTCCCACTATAAAGCATATAAAGTCTTAAATCGGACAGTGATTAATCAACACTAACAATACAATATTTCCCTCCCTAGGTGTTCTACTTCCGAATGTACCTGGGCATAGTGCTGTTTGGAGCGGCGCATGGCCTTATCTTCCTGCCCGTAATGCTGAGCTATATAGGTGAGTCACTTTAACACACTGTTTTGTATGTTATACAGTGTGGTGTTACACCACACTGGTTTAAAAACACAATGTATTTTAACACAAAACAGCTCAAGAGTTAACACAGAAAGGTTTTACAAAGTTTTCGGGGTTTTCTTTCTGTGAGTAGCGTTCAGTTGTTGATGTCGTTGTAAATTGGGGTTTACGATATGCTTTTGTGTTGTTAAGTCTACAGCAAAAAGGGTAATTAGAAGCACTTTTTTATCCTATGTTTTAATAAATACTATTCAAATGTAATTTTTGTTGAGTTGAGCCGTTTTTTTCTGGGCAGGTCGCCTTGCATGCGTTCATGCTATGATTTTGCACATTGTTTTTTTTTTGCTTGTATATCGGACCTTGTTCTCAAATACGAGTATGTGTAAGTGATCCCAGATATTGGGTTTGTGGTGTGCGACTATTGGTGTAACGACATTTGATGTAAGGTCACGTCTGATATAAAAATTACTAACCTAACATTATCATCTAGCCGTTCAAATGCCTTTTAAAATACATCCTTCTTCAATGGAATTTATACCATTCTGAATTGGCACAGAGTTGAATTTGTTTCATTTAGATTTTTTTTTGTACGGTGGGTGGCTAGAGGTAATGAAACAAACAATAGAAACCTAACCCACGCCTCAGAAAAAAATAAACGCCCCTTATTCATAAAACTTTAACAGACATTTAAGGACATTGTGTGGCAAATGAAGGAATTTTAACGGGTTTTATGAATAATGGCGTTAATGTGTACTGTTACTAAATAAATAACATTATATCTAACGTTACATTATATCAAATGTGTTCTGAGACGCACCCGGTTTTCTGGGCCGTTGTAAATGGGTAGACTTCAAAACAAAATAAAATTAGAGGATAGACTTTCTTCATTTTCATGTAAACTATAAACAGTTGCTTCCTTCTCCTTATATTTATTTGTTGTATTTGTTTGTTTTTGACACAAACAATAAATACATTTGAAGTTTACGTGTTTACATTAGTCCCAATGATGTTTTTTTTTCGCAGTTTTACATTGTTTTCTAATCATACGCATTTAATATAACTCATTATCATTAAGTAGTGTACTAACATTAAAAGGTAAGGTACAATGATTTTATACATGAATTTATTTTGTTGTTGTTTTTCACTGTTTGTGATAATTATAAATCGTGCAATTAGGTTAGATCTAGTTAGGTTAGGGACTTTGAAATAAAGTGCAATGCTACAGACAAAATGGACCTTTAAAAGGCCCAACACGGCTAGCACGCGACGGCGCGCGAGCTCTCTCGATTTTTCTCGCACTATCCGTCTCTCTCTTATTAGAACACTTAAAAGAAGAGGTATAGTGACTAGTATTTGACGACCGGTTAGCCTAGTGGGTAGTGACGCTGCCTACGAAGCTGAAGGTCCTGGGTTCGAATCCCGGTAAGGGCAAATATTTGTGTGATGAGCATAAATATTTGTTTCTGAGTCATGGATGTTTTTCTATGTATTTAAGTATTTATATCTATTATATATATCGTCGTCTAGTACCCATAACACAAGCCTTACTGAGCTTACTATGGGACTAGGTCGATTTGTGTAAGATTGTCCCTTTATATTTATTATTTATTTATTTATTTATTTATAGTGCGATAAAAATCGAGAGTATGTGGCGGCCGTCGTGTGCTAGACGTGCAGATATTTAATTCATAGGTAATATTCGAATCAGCTGATAAAAGTTGATGTTTTCTCTCGCTGTCCCCAGAGGCAAATATCTGAATAACTAAATTTGTGTTCAGATAGTCCTTGTGTTGTACGGAAAACTAGTAGGTTGAAAGTATTTAGAATTATAAACATTTTTAAACAAGCCTTTTGTTAACGGTACTTTAACATTGCATTGTCTTTATATTACGTCACTGACCAGATGTACGCTACATTTTGTAGCATTTTCGGTGCGTCATAGTTGCGTCAACGGAGTTGATATAGGCAATATCAATCAGAATTGTTAGTTAAGGTTAATATTAACGTTATTAACACTAATGAAGAATGCTGATTGGAATTGTTTATAACAATTTCGTTAACAACACTACACTGCACCGAATATGATCCAAAATTTACGATGTCTGCACGGCTATAGCCGGCTAGGCCCGCGAGCTTTTTGGCGGCGAGATAGACTATCCGTCCCTTTCTAATTAGAACGCTTAGAAAGAGACGGATAGTTTATGTCGCCGCGACACATCTCGCGGGCCGTCCTGTGATGCCCGTGCTGGTCATTACAAAATTTAAAATAATTCCTACCACGGAAAGTGGTATAAAAATCGTCTTGCAAAATTCCATTACACAGTCGGATGCAAGTGAATTTAATTAAGGAGCTACTTGATTGAAAATAGTCAGGCAGGTGAAACGGCTCGTATTTCCAGGGTCCCCAGTCAACAAGCAGAAGCTTGCCAACCAGATGCAGCGCAGCAAGGAGGCGGTCGCCGAGACTTCCCTCACGAGAGTAAGCGGCCCAACCACTAGACTGTTTAACTTTGACACGCTTCTGGCGTAGGCGGGATAGCGCCGGGCGCTGTAGCGGCAAAAAGATAAAAATAAGAGCTTGCTCATGGCCCGTCTATTTTACCAGATTCACGGACGATATAGTTCGATTTAATTTATTGGATATCAGTCGATTTATATTTTACGCGACAGTTTTGATAAAGATATTCTAATTAGCATTATATTTGATGGACGGCCATTTTAGTTTGCAATTGCATTCAAAATGGCTGACTTAGCAGAACGTCTTGATTGAGTCGTTATGGTTCTGAAATTAATGAGAGATAGTATTTTTAAAGACGGACCTGATTTAAAGATTACTTCTTTTTTCTTTTTGCTTTAGTACAAGTGTGCTGGATACTGAAATAATTTTGTATTTTTATAGACAAAGAAACTTAAATGAATAATTCATTGCCTTATAGAATATCGAAACAAACTTCTAGCTCCTATAGAAAAAAATAAGCTAGCTTGTTTAGGGCGATCATGGGAGGGAATAATGTGTAACCCTTTAAGTATGAGTTAAATGTGTTTTCGCTGTAATTTCGACAATTGAGAAGTAAATTAACGTAGTCCAACTAACAACGCTTTTATTAATCAAGCTTCCGCCATACTTGTTGACTCCAGTGCCTGGTGACGCTTATTCTCGTGTACAAGCAAAAAGGGATCAGTGGCTCACAAACTATGGATCAAGTCCAAGTTTTCAAAGCCGATCCTGGTTACTGTAATTATGGGTGTAGACTGAAAAAACGAGCATTAATTCCATTCACGATTGATGTTTCACTAAGAAGACTTAACATGCCTTCCTTGGATACTCGTTAGTTTGGTCCTAACCCATTATAACAAGAAAATAAAGCATTTCATACGTGAAATGTTATATTTTCTATTAAAACTCCTAATGGGAATATGGTTTTCTTCCCATTAACATATATTCTAAAGCATTTATGTGTAAAGGAGTGTTCACAATATTAGAATTATATTTCTATACTTTACGAATTGTGAACCCTTCTTGCGGGTATGGTTTCTAACCAAAGAATGGTTCATGGGACTCCTTTTTATTATGTACAGAAACACGAATATATTTTTATTGTAATGCATGTACCGATCGTTTTAGATGTGCATAGGTGGCGATCATTCCTATTTGTTTTTCGAATTTAAGTTATTTTTTATATTTATGGATGTTGCGTGCGCGTTTGTCACTGCCATGTTTTTTTTTTTGCACTTTTGCGGTACTTAACGTTTTAAACGGTACTTAATTGTGTTGATCGAGGGCAGTGGGCATCAGAATCGATATGTAGACAAAACTTTAATATATTTATATTAAAGACGGCCACAAACATTTGCACATGCCATGTGCATTAGTGTGTCAGCTCCATTATATGTTAGGCTTTGAAATTAGACATTTTATTCAGAATATTCTAATTGTAATTAATGGTGTCATGTCTGTGACATGATTTCTCGCTGGCAGACGAGATTAATTTATTTTACTTTATGTTGAGTAGTTTACTTCAGTTCGATGTTCTGTCTGAATATGCAGTTAGATAGGTAACATTTATTTCCAATACATTTTGTTGCAATTTAATTTGTCAAGCGGCCATTTTATTTTGCATTCGTGCATCCGCAAAAAGGCGCCCAGACTTTTTTATAGCAGATAAATATGTGCTAAACAACTGGCTACAGGCAGGTGCTTTGTATACGAAAGTATTGGTAAGTGTTAGAAAGTCTCATTTGCTGATGAAAGCGAGAAATTGACTAATAATTTAATAGGTTAGAATCTCTTGGCAATGAATATTTACTAACACAGCTAATAGTTCCTTACCTTGATAAGATACTTCATTATAGAACCCACAATCGATTAGTTAATGTTTACATGAAATGATGTAGTAAGAAGTGTTTAGAGTTGTAACCAGTGTAGGAATACTGTCCTAAGCTCGCGTTAGGTTGTTGGTTCGCCCCTTCGAATAGAACCAATTTTTGTAGTGTGATCCTTGACATTCTACCGTAATACTTTAGCTTTCATCGTGACAATCTGTCCTTGAGATAAATACGAATGTTGAAAGGACCGAGTGATTGAAGTGATGATAGCTGATGTGTTAGGGTAGTACGTCATTGAGGTCGTTTTTAATGCCACATTTACACGAATTCGACCAAACGTAGGTCTCATCCATATAAAGTCGTAAATTTGGCATTAATTTAATTTGAGCGGACATGATGTTTTATTTCTTCACAAGGTTATTTTGATTCAAAGTATCTATGTAGGTGTGATTCGTACATTAAAACTTTCCGTACACAGTTACGTAGTTTTTCGAAACAACAGCGCGGACACCAAGCGTATCGTAGTATTATTTAAATTAAAAATCTATTTATAATTCATTTTCGCTCAGATTAACGGTGACAGATCATTATCATAATAGTGGTTTTAATTTATCGTCAGTTTTTCTGCACGTTAAATTTATGATTAAGCTTTATCGCTGTGCACATTGTATTAATTTATATTTTAATTATTTTCCTAAGTTACTAACCAGGGGGACAAGAAACAGACTAACTTAAGGCCTAGAGGTGTCGGGCTCCGGTCGAAGTTTATTTAAAGTGGAGCATCTCTTTGCAGGTCCGTCTCTAACCTCGCGGAATATTGAACAAATTTTAAAATAATTAGTCGACACTTTTCAATGTATTATTCACAACATATTGAGTTTATATGAGATTGTTTTTTAATATTTTTTATTATTATAGTTGGCCCTCTAAGTTCCTATTAAAGTATATTAGGAAATGTATGGTTACGCCGTTTTTAAGAGTATTTCACCCTTGGAATCTCCTACTTAAAATTTAGTACTTAATTTAGAGGGTTTTTCCGCAATATCCAAAGGTAATGGTAATGCTAGATGTATTTCAACGACCCACAGTTAATATTGTGATAGCAATAAATTATGTTTTTCTAATTATTTTGTTTGGTTTCATTTTAATTTTAACACCCCGCATGTGGGCACCAGTGTTGCTAGCTGCTGCATGGGGTTGCCACATTAGAGCCAAAATCATGTTCACTCATTACTTATGTATCATGTGAGTTTGGAGAACAAGGTCCAATACACTAGTGCTATTATATTAATCTGACGAATATATGTTTTTCTCTTGAAGGAGCCTCTTATTTCGAGCCCTGGGCCAAGCAACGTAAGAACGTATATTATAAAGCAAAATTAAAGTAGTTCGCATACACGGAGAGACCACTTATAGTAAGGACGGCACGAATTGGCAACTCGGACTGTGCACTTTATTTCGATGCAATATGTACTGTTTTTGCAAAACAATATCTGGGATTGCACATTCATTTGTCCACAATTTGTTATAAAGTGCACGAATATGATCCAATTAAAAAAATGGTAAACAATACAAAATGAAGGATACTTTGATTCTTGAAGTGTAGTAGCGTATAATAGTGCTGGTAGATCAAAATACAGCCATATGCGCTTGATGCTGAAATAACTTAGTATCGTAATTCTAGCACAGTAAAGTGCAAAATAGATTAACTAAATTACATTCATCATTCACCATGTTTAGTTCCATAAACGTACATTGGAGATAATGCCATATTAGACGCTCACGTGCCGTAGCTATGTAGTTATATAACTTAATCACGTCTAAATAGCTGGGCAGGAAAAGGTACATGTTGACAACTTTTTGTTTCCCTCTCGTCTTATTATTTCGGCCTTATAAAGGTAACTTTAACTTGCTCAATTTATGTTTGGTCTTGGAACGAATGGGTCTGGGATACTTTGTGATATTCTACAGTGATATAACCCCGTCATGACGCCCCCCGTGACTAGTGCGTGAATAGTAAACTTGACAGCTATTGTAAAATTTACTATTGAACGCCACCTCAGGCTGCGCCTGTGTGTTCCAAGCTTTAATCACATTAGCGCGGCCTGCGGTGGCGGTGAATAGTAAACTTGACAGCTATTGTCAAATTTAATATTGACCGCCACCGCAGTCCGCGCCAGTGTGATTAAAGCATTAACCGGTTAACTTACCAGTGGATGGTGACAACTATGTTACGTGAAGGCTATATCACTGTTAACCCTCACAAACTGTTCCTTACTCACGACCCATTTTTTTTTCTTTTAATAACAGAAGTACAAGAGTTACATACTAATCTAGTGTACATTTGGGTCCTAGACAGCAAAAACATAATACACAACCAGTTTAGTGAGCTTATGCGCTCATTTTAAACTTTTTAATACGCCCATAAAAGCCTTAACATTTTTTTTATTTTTTTTTATTTACACTGAATCACTGGTACTCACGACCCATTAAAACTTGTGCATATTATAATAACAGTAAAAAAAATACCCAGAGTTTTTTGAAATGAATTTTCTTGAGCCTTCCGTAGGAAATTGATTGATTGAGAAGACACGTGTGATTGTCAGTTTCAATGCTGTTAATTATTGGTATAGTCGGCAGCAGAAGTAGCTACGCAGACCTAGTGCTCAAAATGATCTACACGAGTCCGTGTGTGTAGATCATTTTGAGCCAAGGGAATACGGATCTGTGTAGATCATTTTCGGCGTGCTATTCTGGTTAGCTTCTTCTGCTGACTCCACCTAAGTCAAACAGCAGTTTTCAGCAGGCGTATAGCGTTTTCGCTAATACCTTCTCTGTCAGACCTTTTCGTTCATTCTAACATGGGTAGGTACAGTTCGCCAGCTCTTAGACAGAATTCGGGTTCGTTTATTTCGGTATAAGAACGGGCAAGATCAAGAGAGAAATATGGTTACCTGCCTGTCTGTATCACTAAAAGTCGTGTAAAAAACTTTATAATTGTGTTAATTGATATTTTTTATTTTAAGGCAATAAATATGTTTTTCTTTCTTTCTTTCTTTCTAAAAATTGTTTCCCAGCTGTATCGTCGAACGAATTTACATTTGTCCTTAAAGTAAAGCCATTACATTTTCAGAATTATTATAAAACAAACCTAACCTAATAGGTTCTACACGATAAGTATAAAAAAGTGGAGTTTTCGAGAAAATTGTCTTTTTGCCCAAAAATATTTTTGGAAATATTCATTAATTCATTCATTCATTCATTCATTCATAGATTCACGCATTTATTCCCATAAGGGATAGGCAGAGCTCATATATGAGAGTTGGCACAGGCAAATTATACAGTTGGGAAATGAAACATAGACCCGAATCCTATTCTAAATGCTCACGGGTTGTCCTTACATCTAATGAAAATGCTCATGCCACGTTTTTAACTTTTGCCTCAAAACAATCTAATCAGTATCATCACCATGAAATGGCCTATACTTAGATTATTCTAGATGCGAACTGTTTTCCATAAATCAGCTCGTTTTATTCGATGATGCTATCACAATTAGAAGTGCTTACAAAGTTGTCATATTATTAGTTAGTGCTATGACAGCGCTAGGTGGTATGTGGGTAAGTATATTGTAGTAGTGACTAATTATTCTAGTAGCTACATGACCATGTAGTTGCACATAATGTCACTGCCATCACATACAACGTAGCAAACATGCTCGCAAAATCTGAGCACGACCTTAACATTAAAGGCTTAACGCCTTTTTTTTTTAGAGCACCTTTGCGTACGTTTAATCCTCGGAGATGCGTCCCCTTTTAGTAATTTCTTTTTTATTGTGGGACAACTAGCCAGAAGGCTAGACTACCCACTAACGATTGTCCAACCATGTCGTTTCCAGAGAGGACCAAAGGTTCGCTTGATGCATTCTACTTTGTCCGCCCCCTTCTACCTGCGTTATTGACAAAACACAAACACAAGGAGTGGGACGTGTCTTCGTGGATTGAACTATCACTAACTACTAGACGGTCGGAGATGAACAACAGATGATTATAAACAAGGCAGCTAAACTTCATTGGTTTAAACGATTTTCACATCTAGTTCAAATGTCAAAGACGACGAAAAATTGTTCGACTCCGAACGTTTATTACAATTAATGTTGTCTACACTGTGTCTATGTAATTTGAATATCAGCAATGTTACAACGAGGAGTGTTCGTAGGCATAACCCGAAATCGGCGGGGTCGCTGGCGCGTGTCCCGGCGGTACGGCACCTACGGCAGTCTAGACGAGTCGGAGCCGCGCGCGCACCCCAGCGGGTCCGTCAACCCGCTCACCAACGAGATGTAGCACGATCTAGGCGAGATGTACAACGTTCTAGAGGTGTACAACTTTCTAGACGACGTGTACAATGTTCTAGATACTTATATGGATGTGGGAATATAGGTGATCCATCAAATGCAACTCAAAACTGTTCACCAACGAGATGTAGACCAATGAGAGAACGTTCTAGATGTTCTGGGTGAGGTGTAGAACGTTCTTGACTAGGTGTACAAAGTTCTAGTTATATGGATGTGGGAGGGCAAACGGTCCACCGATTGTACTCTGCTACTCAAACCGCTCGCTAACGAGATGTAAAACGTTCTAGACGCTCCATGATCGGTGACGAACCTGCCACTGCACTCTAATCGAGGTGTATAACTAAAATATTCTACACATGGTGTATAAAGTTCTATATTCTTGTATGTATGAGTGAGGACAGGTTTGGTTTACAGACTCTGTAACTCAAATGACTCATTGAGGCGATGTGACACGTTCTAGGCGAGATGCACAACGTTCTAGATATTTAAAATAATCCAGTTGCGTTGGCTATGGGGACATATCAGGAGGAACCTACAGGAGGGTAGGTTTACCGGCAAATAATTACCATATTAACTAGGGACTGCAGAGTTGCTAAGGATGGATTACGGGGAGTAAGTAAATTGGTAGATTAGTAATAAAGTGACATCTAAATACGGTGCTCATCTTTTACGGATAAACGTATGATAGGCGATGAAAGGAACCCAAATGCGACTGTTTCAAACATAAACCTGTAATTGGGCTCTGTATTTCTATTGTTGTGTATAGAAATATTTCACGCTGTTGGCTCTCCATGTATAAATAAAATAAATAAAGCCGCACGCAACACATGGTACTGTATTTTACAGTCTCGCAAGCTACAATATAGAGAGAGAAAACGAAGGGTAAGGCCAATCTCCTTATCTCGCTCTATCTTATAGTTTGCATCGCGCGCTGGATCACCTGGAGTCTGCGCCTTAAGGTTCTTAATTTAAAATAACGGCTTTGGAATTTGAAACTTGTTCTGTTTTATAGTAGGTAAAAATATTTGAATACGAGTGGGTATGCCCTAGTGTCACCTTATTACTGATACATGCTTCTGTACTTAGACAAAAATTGTCTAATGTGTAAGTATTTAAAAAAGTTAATAATGACTTATATAAATGTTTAATGGACGGCAAGAAAATTTAAAAGACCAAGCATTGTACCGAGTATAACAAAATACTTTAATATTAAGTATTTATACGTCTTTGTAATTTCCTTGTAAATTTGACCTCCTATCAAATAGGTTAACTGTAACATATTATAGATTTAATCATTATTATATAAAAACAATTATAGTAACAGGACTCGATATAGCATAAGTATATATATAAAATATTGATATTTAACTCGTATTTTATGAAAGAGGCAACGGCGATACGCTGATTCTTGTGAAGAATGTTCCCAAATCTACAAGTGTTCCAGAAATTCGGAAAATAGAACGTTTTATTTATGTTTTAGTTTTAATCTGGAATAACGACTGGCAAACTCGTGTTGTGGCTACTAGGCAAAACTAAAATAAAGTTTGGGCGTTTTTTAATAATTGACAGTAATTAACGATATCAACCCTTCCAGGTGCGTCAGCATATGTGTATCCATCGTCTTCGAACGATCGCTGCGTAATTCGTGAAACCACTACGGGCTACGGCGTAGCATACGCAGCGAGGCTTGGTAATGAAAGTGTCCTTCCTCTAAATCATGTACCCTTGGCAGGACAGAAAATATCCTCCTGTCTTAGGGCCTATGCAGACTGCGCTTTTTTCACGCGCCGTCGACATAAACGCGCGTCGACGGCGCGCTTAAAAAACGCAGTCTGCACAGGCCCTTAGTAGGTACTATAGATTATGTATGTATGGAGCAGCTGCCGTGTCGGTGTCAGCCCAGCGGGAATCCGGTCGCGGAATAAGTATATACCTATAGGTATGTGGCGAGCGAATGGCGCCCAAGAAAGTACCCTTGTAGTATTAGGTGACAGGGACTTCGTTTCACGGGCGTAGCCTGTGCTTTGTTTTATTATTTAATAAATCTTATATTATAAGTGTATTAATATCAGAATAAGTTCATGATTAGCACAGCTGTAATATTTTATGAAACGTTAGCTAATTTGTAGATATCAGTTTTGTACCTGAGCCGATCAACTTTTTCTTGTTATTTTGCCCCCGTAAGCCAGGAGAAAATAGTGACAGAGTTTCTTAGACAAATGATTATAATATGGACTCCTAGTATGCTTGGGAGGAAAATAGGTTTACCATTGTCACAAAATATGTGTAAAGTCTTTTCATTCTTACGTGTCCTGTCATGTAAACAAATATGACGTCAAATATGATCATATAGACAATGACTACTGATTGGAAATGACAATAAAATATACATGAAGTGTGATATTTTGAGGACATTCGTTCGTTAAATCTTATTAAAAATATATTATTCAGTCGATACTTAGTTGATTGCAATACTTTGTGAGTTTATTTAAGTACACAAAAACATTTTAAGTGATGTGATGATCATTGTGTAATCTTAAAAAAAGACTAGTGAATTTAATCCTTATAAAATCATAGTTTTAAAGAGTCTTACAGGAGATGTAACCATGACAGAAAATAGTTGATTGGCCCACCTAGTTAGTAAACTGTCTAGTTTTACTGCGACAGCGTCAGTGATATAACCTTTGAACACCAGTTAAACTTTAACGATATAAGATCCTATGTCAAACGCGACATTGAACCTAAGCAAAATGGGCGTTAGATTAATACTAATAATTATACGGTTAAACTCACGTTTTAAATGTCACTACGGGCGACATGTTTCCAACTTCGGAGTTCTTCAGGACGAGCGATCTTGTTCTCTCCGCCGTATGGCCTGGACCATTGACTGTTGGCCCCGCCCGCCACACGGCTCGTGACGCACGGCCGCGGCTTAACCTTATTAGTATTACTTAGGGCGGGTTGCACCAACTTACGATTACAGACCGATCAACGTTAAATATGGCGCCGGTAGCTATCATCCCATAGAAACTTGTCAAACTTTCCATACATTCAGATTTTAACGAACACCGCATATCTTACAGATGGTTTGGTGCAACTCACCCTTAGTATAATTTTAACCCATTCGCCGCAACAGAAAAAATGTGAGGTGACAGCCCACGCCAAGCAAATTTTAAGTCTATCGTTTTTGGACTACGTATGATGTCGGTGACAGGGTTGGAACAGTGACGAACTTGGGTTCAAGTCAGTGGCGGCGAATGGGTTAAACTTGACTCACGAAAGCTTAAATTCAAATGGGCGTTCGATCATCACTGATTACATAATTGTGTTGATGACGGATATAACCGACTGAGGCGGTTAAATCCTACTAATATTATAAATGCGAAAGTTTAGATGTTTGGATGTTTGTTACTCAATCACGCTTAAACGGCTGAACCGATTTGAATGAAATTTTGCACGAAGATATTTTATAGCCTGGATTAAAATATAGGATAGTTTTATCCCGGGTCCACGCGGACGAAGTCGCGGGCGGAAGCTAGTGTTTAATATTACTCAGGGCCTCTATGTGTGAGGTGAAAACTCAGCCAAGCTAGATTTTTATGCGGCTTTTATTGGCAGACGCAGACCCAGGCGTTAATGGTCGAGTCCGTCAATGGTAGCGGTTTTTGCGTGCTCGAAAGCATTCGTCTCTCTCATGCTTTTTGAATTAGCGTCCCAGTGTGGCTGAAAAATACGCATCATGTAGTTGTAATAATATTTTAACTAGCCAATGCAATGGCTCTTTGTACGGATGTTAAAAATATGTATACATTTTTTTGCCTTATTGCAATGGAATCTTTGACGTTTTTCGTAAAGTTCCATGATTATCTGCATTCCTTAATGTAAATGTTGGCGAAAAAGGCATAGGTAGATATGCAGGATGTAAAATATTTTCTCGTATGAAGTGGATTTGATTTTGCTGTCTTCTAATATTCAAAAGCAAATAACACCAGTCTAATTAACCCTTTCGCCGCCAAGACTAAATACCAAATGAGACATTCTCACGCCAACATCACTGTCACAAGAGACCGAATACAAGCCTTATCTGGAAGACTGAAGGTTGCTTTGACAGCGGCCGTCATAGCGCCTTTAGGCGTTCTTGGCGCTGCGGGCCGACGATACACGACACCTTTAGGTGTTCTTGGCGTTAAAGGGTTAAAACAATTGACTATTTGTTTGTTTATTTTGTTGGCCCATGTTTGTGCCTTTATATATGTCAATTTAAAGATTAAAATAAGCTAGGCATCTTTTTATATCAAACATTCGTGGCGGCTGTGCAACTTTGTGGTAATGGGAGGTAAAACGCGATAATAGTGTTAGGAATTTTGGCACCTTATTCATGTCTGTTAGTTATTAAATGTGTCAAAGTATGTACAGTCAGCATCATATAGTTGGTAGCAGCCCAAGTAGTCAAATATATCTTAACACGTCTTTATTACTAAGCATATAGGAGTCTGTTACCATATACTTGGCTACTTTGGCTGCTACTAACTATACAGGGTGTAACAAAAATGTGGTATGAACCGATCAAGGGCTTAACAGGTATCGTGTTCTAATAAGAAAAAACAGAAAAAAAAAAAATTTTGACGCCATTTTTTTTCACCTTAGCATGGAGCGTTGGCCGACTGGGGCGACGAGCTCCATAGAAATGTTAAAAAAAATCGCGTCAAATTTTTTTTTTCTGTTTTTTCTTATCGGAACACGATACCTGTTAAGCCCTCGATCGGTTCATACCACATTTTTGTTACACCTTGTATGATGCTGACTGTACCCGGGTCGTTCTTATTTTCTACCGACAATAGCTAGCTGTCCTTCGTCTTACTACGGCATCTCATTTGAGTATTGATGTTTACGGTTTTATAATGTTCGAATGAACGTCCATATTATTTTTCCCCTCACTGCCTCGGAAAGCACTTTTATTCTTTAAAACCAGTGGGCAAAAACGCATTTTATCCACTGGTGGGGAAAGTAATTTGACCTTGGAGCGTGTTTAAGTAGCTTTTGACAGATAACAAAACGTAAAACGCTCATAATACAAAAGTTTCACAGATGATGTATTTCTGTTGCCGCTATGACAACAAATACTAAAAAAACAGAATAAAACAAATATTTAAGAACTTTTAAAAAATTGCTTGTTGCCTTCATCAGGCGCTGGGTCTCAAAATGTATGGGAAAACTAAAATCCGACTCACACTCGACCAAAATTCTACTTGATATAACTTTAACGTATTATATTACTGTTAAAAATTATTAAAATAATAATATTCAAAAACAAAAATGAGTCGCGACACAAATCGGAAATAAGTCGGTTCACTGTCGGTAAAAAAATAAGAACGACCCACCTATGTAGTAATTTGGTGCATCGCGTTCTTTAACAGACGGGCAATTATGGCCGACGAGCTACATGTTTTGCGTAGGAATACAGTAGAAAGGCCTAGGTCTAAGGCCTTAAATCATGAAGCTGATAGCAATCCTAACTCTTCTATGCCGTCATAGTCATAATAGGGGTAGGTATGCCATCGTTCATATATTGCTTGTAATTTTATAATTCCTGTGGATCGAGTCTCCCTTGGAATCCGTCCCCAGTAGCTCCTATCAGAAGCGATGCAAAAGCTTTTCTGTATTCTGATTTATGGTGAGGATCTACCAGAGATGTTAAGCCACAGAATAAATAATAGTACTACGTACAGAAAGTTCTGCTAACATATCCCCTGTTTAGGTATGCTGAACGAGCCTAAACGTGGCCATCCCTTTCTATCTGCGATAGAATGCGTGCGTGCCGTAGCAGCGCTAACATACCGGCCGGGGCCGTTAGCGGCGCAACCAAATCACGGAGTGAGCCGCCCTTGGGCATAAAGCTCTCTTTCAATATTAAGTGACACTTGCCTGTCGAGCATGTGAGGTGTCAAAAACACAAATTGTACTGCACATCTCTGGTAGATAAACTAACTCTAAGGCCATACTTTCAGTTGTGTATGAAAAATCTTTTTTTGTCTGTTTCGTTCTTTATGAATTAAGAAAAAGACCCTTACGCCAATATTTATCGATGGCTATAACCGGTATAAGTTCCACGGTAATGCGACCGCTTGGCATTTCGCCTGGCAGACCTGCCTCAACGAGGGGGGTAGACGTCATAAAAAAATACGCCTATGGAAAAACTTCTCTAGACCATTTCTGAACCAAAGAACTGTAACAGTGTACCTTTTATGCAATTATCTCAGTGGGTATCCGAACGTCACAGACTCTAGACTTAATTAGTTTAATGAAAAAAAAATTGTATTATTTTAACCAAAACGTAGTTTTAGGTAATAAAATAAAACTCGGACGCATTTTTTGCGTTCGGGACTCTGAGGTTATTAATAGGCAGAATACATCTTTCAAATCTATTTTTCGATGTCTATTTCATGTATGTAACCACACCCGACACTAAATTGGTCTTAATTTAGAATTGCATTGGGTAACTTTGGACTTGAGGTTTCGAGGATCCTATAGAGCATTTTGATTTAAATATGTACCATTAATGTATGGTTACGGGGCTGTTTTACGGGGTCGTCACCAAACTGACTATCAACGTCAAACACTTTACGTTTCTTTGGTTAGATGTGACTCTGATATGAATTAATTTTTAGCTTTTTTACTTTTCCTTTCCTTCCCTTTAAACTTACATTGTTATCACTATCATACAAATACGGGATCTACGTATCTGTCATTTTTGTATTCTGGTCAAAGTGACCCTATTGTCCAGTTACCCATTCTGACGTAGCAAATGGGTGTCATGTTGAAATTGACTCTAATTCTCAACCTCTTACCTCATTTTGAGTTGTATTTTGAACGGTAACTCGTACGCAGCAAAGTATCCGATTTGTATAAGTAATAATAATTGCATTGTGTTATTTGTAAATTTTATGTATTAGCGTTTATAAATAAATGGTAAACTAAATATGCATTATTATTACTAATTAATTAGTTGAATAGAAGCTAGAACTACTACCTGATCCCCGTATCATGGTCGGCCTTATCACGGGATAAGTGGCAAGATAGGAGCGTCGTCTCGTTCTATCGAACGGTCTCAGCCAGTGACGGACGCTCGATCCTGTCACTTATCGTGTGATAACGCCGACTATGATACGGGATCTGGTCACATGCCCGGAATGCGACGCCCCTTCCCTTCCTCTTTTACCAGGTGGTCCCATAATGACCTGGCCTGATGTACCTAGTTCCGAACAACTTGTCCCAACATATTATACTGCGATGAGTACGTCTCTCCGGATTGCTAATAAATGAACAAGTTACGACTTGCTCTTGTTACTTTCAATTTGCGTGGGGAGTCGCTTGTGTCGCCAAGATGTCAAAATTGGAGTATCGAAGTGTCATATTTATTTTATTTAAAGGCTTATTTCCCGCCCAAATTGAAGAGGGGTTAGATGGTATGTACGGGTTTTCACCTTCGTATAGCACAGTAAAAAACTGGGTGAAGGGAGTTCCGACCCGGACGGGAAACTGTCGAAGACCTGGGACATGAAGGCCGACCGCTGGAAGTGCTCACTTCAGAGAACATCGCTCTCATTCAAGAAGAGGTATTGAGTGATCGCGGTTTGAAGTTTAGAGAAATAGCAGGAAGGTTAGAGCTCTCCAAAAGTTCAGTGCACCGTGCGATTCATGACCTCATATGAGCCGCCTGATGACTTTCGTTGGATTTTCACCACAAAGGTCCAAAAAATCCGAAGCACATCGCACTCGTTCTTCTTTTTGCACCGCTGACAGAAGTTTAGGCACCCATCTTGCACTGACCTTAGTTTAAGGCTTGAGCGGACACCCCGCCCAGAGCGGGGCGTGGAGCGTCTATATAAATTGTATTTGTTTCAAATATATGCCTATGTCACTCCCACGATTATGAGGAGTCCAGCGACTCCTCACAAGGCAAAATCCATCAATATCATGAGCTCGAAAAACGTAACCCACTTTTGGAGGCAGTCGGGTAAAAATAGACATACTTAAATATACAAAATAGAGGTTTTAGACTTTTTTAATTTGACCAAATTCAAATAATATTTTGAACAATAAGTATTTACAAATTATATTAAGTATTGATATTCGTGACTAGATTCATTTTGTATGAGTGAGCATATCATTCACATTGCCCGTACATTCCCACGTATTCCTTAGAGTAGGTACTGCCATTGTATATAAATATAAACAAAAATAACAGGAAACCCGACAGTTCTTCGTTCGTTTCTTATAATTATAATGATACCACATAAGAACAATAAAACAAGGGTACCAACATTCCATAATTCACAAAAACAAAACTTACAAAAATTAAATCTCACCGAAACAATATATTAATATTAAAATATCTTAACATAAATCACATTGTGATGTGCTGGGACGGGATAATCAGAACTGAATTAAGTTTAAAACCTATCAAAAAACTAAAACGCACACTAAAGTCGTAATACTAGAAGTAATATCGAGTAACTGGCCAGCGAGGAATAAAAAAATCATGGCGAGTAGATTTATTTCCGTACAAATCAAAAGAAAAAAGGCTGATGCATTTTATCTTTTCAATTAACTTTTAAGACCTCTCACAGACTGGAGCGGCCTGCGGTGGCGGTAAATAGTAAATTTGACAGCTAATGACAAGTTTAGCAATTGTCCGCCGCGGCCAGGGCGCGCCAGTGTGATGCGGGCTTAAGGCATTTAGCTGGCTCTATTTTTTAAGTGTACCAATTTTTTTGATGCACATTAATGCACACACCAATGTTTACGTTTACTAATCCGCTCAGCTGTATCGATGCGGCGATGATGTATTTTTGGCGTCATTTCGCCGTTGCGTATTTTGTAAATATAGAAACTTGTCTGCCGGCGACGTAACTGGCCAGGTACTGAAATAATTGTGGATTCCCGAAAACTATGACGAACTAAAATTCTTACTTAGTTACAATAGTCTAGTTGCAGACATCTCACTTTCTAATGGTTGATCAGAAAGTGACGGGAAATATCCTAAAAGGACACAGTGTGCAACTGGATAGGTGTAGCAGTCACAGTTGAAACCTCGAACATAACTGGTTAAGTTTAATAGGCTGAACTGGTTATAGCTCTAGAGGGCCGAAGAGGTGCCTCGCTTGGCAGTCTTCCTTCTCGTCTCCGAGGAACTGCGCGAACAACTCCTGGTATCTCGTCAGCGTGAGGCCGCCCTTCTTCCTGTCGTCATCCTGGAACCAAAACACGTAATGAGTTTAAGAATGGGACCTACAATTCGTCATAGAACATAATACAAGTGATACACCCTGGGCATAAAAAAATGTTGCATTTGTCTTTTGCAAATGGACAAATGAAGAGCAAAAAAGATACATAAATATATCGCCTTTGACGCAGTAGCTCCGCCCGATCTGCGAAAAACTGCGTCACGGATTGTCTTCAGTGTGAGAACATTTCTCTTTATTTCATTAATAGGTACTCGTAGGTTGCGGCACACCCGTTAGAATATTTTCATGATTACGAAATATGTAGTTTTACGTGGGCAGAGCGTACAAAAAACTTGGAGTGATGACCTAGTGAAGGTCGCTGGAGTGTGCTGAATGGACAGCTGGTTATGGAGACGCTCTTTGGGGAAGAGCAAGTATCCCAAATTAACGCGCTTATGGTTTTACCGCCAAAAGTTGCAAGTGGGTTTTTTTGTTGTGTTGTTGCCGGGTCGACATTCGATAGACCACCTCGTCAGTCCTGGATAAGACTAGCTCATGAACGAGACGAGTGGCGTGCTTCATAAGATGCCTATACACAGCAGTGGCAATTACAGGTTGATAGTGATGCTGATTTAAGATTACTTCACAGGTAAATCTCATCCAGTTAGCAAGATTAATTAGTTACCGCATAAATAATTAAGGAAAGTAGATTCTATCACAGACAAAACTGGCGGCTAGCCAACGAGAGTTGTTTTGTTGCATTTATTCCGAACGGTAGGCGGTTCGGGTGTTATAATAGAATTCTTCATTTTGTTGCTCGATCAACATAATACATAGCACATAATGTATTTCGGATGGTTTGGATTCAGGAAGTCACTACGGTGACTGCGTCTAGTAGGTAATGTAGTGGTTGATTTTTTTTATACTAAAACGGTGACAAATCCGCACACGGACTGCCGGATGGTGAGCAGACACCGTAGCATATGGACGGAGAAGAATCACAAGCGCGTTGCCGATCCTCAATTGATTTGAGGATGCATTGTGTTGATAGCTATTAGAGACGAAAGTGGGAATGAACGTGTACTCGAAAAAATTAAGTGTAAGTACCTACTTTTATAGATTGTAGGAGGTGGGACTCTTTAAATCAGCCAAGTACTTACTTGTTTTGTTACATTTTTTATTCATTTAACAATTCCGCTCATCCTATTATATTATCATCATCTTATTTTGTAAGTTATATAATAAATTGGTAAGTTAGGTTTAGTATGTTTGTTTGGGTCACACAAATTTGAGTGTGCGGTCAGCATCATAAATATACTTAGTTAGTAGCATCCAAAGTAGCCAAATATTTCGATACACGTCTTTATTATTGCTATAAGACTAAGGATGTGTTCGTGTTACGATACTATTTAATGCTGACTGTATCTAACTATCTATACCCTATCATCATCATATCAGCCGAAAGACGTCCACTGCTGGACATGGGCCTCCCCCAAAGAGTGCCACGATGACCGGTCCTGCGCCACCTGCATCTAGTGGACTCCCGCGACCTTTACCAGGTCATCAGTCCACCTGCTGCGCCTTCGGGTACGTGATCGCCACTCGACAAACTTTCCACCCCAACGGCCATCGGTTCTATGTGCAATGTGCCCCGCCCTCTGCCACTTAAGTTTAGCGATTCGGAGTCTGCGTCGGTTACCTTAGTTCGGCTGACCTATACCCTATACCTACCCTTATTAACCCTTCTCTTGAACCGAAATCGCGCATCGTAGGAAGCAATTTGCTAAACATTGTACCTACTTATACTTAGAAATGATTTTTAGTAAACTCCTCCGAATTATACTTGAATATACCTACTAGTTTCAATGTTCAGTTATCGTTTTGTCCTTAACCTATTTCAGGTTCTTGTGTCACATATGAGTCATATTCATATCTTCTACAAGCGATTGCCGCTACAGGGCGGAAATACTGCACTCTACGGCGTAGTCGAACGAGTTAAAGGTTGGTAGTCAGGCGCCGTAGACAAGGTTACAATCGACAAGCGCTAACGCCAATAGAAAATAATAAAATGTAGGGGAATGACAGATGCCGACGAAACACTTTTCGTTAACATCTGTCATTCCCATACATTTTATTAGTTTTCTATTGGCGTTAGCGCTTGTCGATTGTAACCTTGTCTAGGCCCCCAGTTCAGCTGCATTCCTAATGGTGTCCCATCCCACTCACGGGCAATCAATTCTGCCGATCGGCTGTTAATCGTTCGTGAACAGCTCGCGAGTCGTCATTGACATAAATCTACATCGAGAGTTGCCAAACGCACTAATTCCTGGGCAAGGCCTCCATTTTACAACTAACAATTTCATTTAAATCCCATCTAGACATCAGTGCCTTGCATTTACGCAAACTTCGCCAGCGCTTCTGAGGATGTGTCGTGTTTATTTGTTTAATCGTATGACATACAAAAACCAAAGTCGCTATTACAAATTAATATCAAGGTTTTCAAATGGCGACCACGTCCCGGAAGGCGCAGCGTGGGTAGGTCCCAACAAGGTGGACTGATGACCTGGTAAAGGTCGCGGGAGTCCGCTGGATGCGGGTGGCGGAGTACCGGTCATTGTGGCACTCTTCGGGGGTGGCCTATGTCCAGCAATGGACGTCTTTCGGCTGATATGATGATGATGGTGGTCAAGATTCTCCACCCATTAGGCTGCGTCTTCACTTGTTGCAAAGAGATCCGTCACAGTACTTCCGTTTTGGCAGTCGTTGTGTTGGGTTGAGTGTGAGGGACCCGCGTTCGTCACTAGCTATCAACGCAACGAATCCTCAAACCAATAAAGGATCGGCAACGCGCTTGTGATTCTTCTGGAATCGCATGCCTCCATAGGGCTCGTCTCTGCTTACCACCAGGCAGATCATAGATGCTTGCCACCGTCGTATCATAACAAAAAATATCGCTGTGCTTGTGTAGAAGAGAGCGCGCGAATCAAGACGAATCGCATACCATTTTAATACGTAAAAACCATGTTCCGAAATCGGGTCCCAGGAATGCGGTGGAAATGGTGGATTCTAACCGTTCCCACGCTAAGTTAATTTAATATTACATCTACACATTAATAACAGATGTACGAAATTCAGACGGACAGTGATTGGCAGAATCAAAGAGTTTAGGGAGATTTACTACGATGAAAACTGTGGTAGGTGCTGTAAAAGGGATCGGGTATTTAAAGTTTCTTAAACGTCTGGTTTACTTCATTGGTTTTTCTAGGTTACGGGTGTCAGATTTGAGATCTTTGCGTTACATCGGAAAAATCAAGGGATTTTGTATGTCGCAATTTACTCGCTACCACATTTTGAGATGTAATTTTGCGCTCTACATAGGAATTTTGAACGTATAACTAATGTGGCGAGTTTATAATAACAATAATAAAATCTTTATTGTATCTAAAGCAAAAATTAACAAAAAACTAATAGCAACAGACGGCCTTAGCGCTAAAGAGTGATCTTTTCCAGACAACCGTTGGGTAGCAGGTGATTAGAGATAAAATTTTGAGCAAGAATAAATCCAAAGTAATTGTACCGTCAGCATCGTATAGTTAGTAGCAACCAAACTAGCCAAATATATTGTAACACATCCGTACTGTTACAGTAATAAAGACGTGTACCTAAATAATTGGCTACTTTGGCTGCTACTTAACTATATGATGCATATGTACATGAGAAATATAATATTTTATATTATGTTCCGAAATATGTTCAGGTTTTCTGGACCAATAAGAATGCGTTTGTCCAAAAATTATAAATGTATTCGTTTAAAACTTTTAGCACGAGGAATAACTGCGCGGGAAAGTAAATTCATTTTACTATTTAATGTCAATCTTCACAATTCCCATGACAAACGCCGTCATTTCATATCGTGCTACCTGTTTTTCAGTGTATATTTAGCTAGCGAACGGAAAGACATTAAACATTAATGTATCTTCGTAGTAGGAGGGCAATTCGGGTGTAAGATTGTAGGGAACGCGGCAGTTGTCAGTCACAAAGTGGGTATAGGTAGTTATTATAATATAGCTCTACTGTAATTTGTCACGTTTCTTTGTTAATTTAGTGTTATTGACGGCTCCAAGTATTGAACACCGTAATTTTAAAACAAAAGTCTCCTTTGTTGTATTGGTTTTATGGAATGAATGATGATACTTTGTTAATCGTCTACAGGAAAGGAAAATCTCCGTCGTACTTCCAAAAGTTACAATACGAATATTAATAATTTATTGAAAACTTATTTTACAGACAGCAATAGTTCAGTTAAAGGGCACTAGAGCCAAAGGCTTTGAAAGAAATCCTTCTAATTATCCCCCGATATAGTTTCGGCCTGTGCACTGTGCTTTCAGACCCTTAACTTTCGGGAATAAGAGGTAAATTTCATGTCTGTAGACGATTTACTGCCTAACTATAGGGTACTATTCCTCTCAGTTGGGAGGACGATATTCGGAAGTTGGCTGATCCTGCATGGCAGCTACCCACAATCGGAGAGCGTGGCAAGCTTTAGGGGAGGCCTTTGCGAGAACGCAAGACAATCTCATAGCCGGGGTCAAATAATATATAATAGTTACTATAGGTACACTCGCTACTAATAGTTCATATTTGATTAGGTACATGTTTGTAAGATTGTTAAAAAAAAGCTATTACTACACTATACTAGTACTATTAATTCTCGAATCGATCGTTTCATTTCACGGAGTTATGGTTTGTTGGTTTATATCGATTTGCCTAGATTTCAAAATTATCGTAAACTAAATTTCATTACAGAAATCGCGCGGGTAGATTTTTCCCCAAAAGAACGCGAGGAATATAAGGAATAATATGCCTATGGGCAAAGTAAGAGCAGTGCAGCTTACTCTATGTGTGGGTAACCACAGTAGTAAAAATCCTACCGTAAAAAAATATTTTTGGCATCTAACCATCACCTGATTTATAATCTAAATATGGTCAACTTTTGGTTGCTTCTGAATCACTAAAAATTGTTTCCTAACGTTTCATTTATAGTTTTTCTCTGAAACCATGAGAAATTTTCAGGATTAACTATTATAAAAAATAACAAGAACTTTGGGGTCTTTGAAAGTTGGAATTTAGTCAGATCATCACTTCATCAAAGATAGTGTTCAAAAATTTCAAAATACTCACGTTTAATAAGGAGTTGAAAGCGTCATCGATGACCTTGATGTCTTCCACCACCATCCGCTGCACACAGTCATATCTGAACTCTTCAACACCCATGACTCCATCATCGTTTATGTCAATCATCTTGAAGTTTGACTCAATGAACGCCTTCAGCGCTTGAGGAAACTCATCATATTTGCGGCCCACACAACTGTTCTTAACTGCTTGTTTGAACTCGTCCACGGAGATGGTACCGTCCTGGAAGAATTAGATTGTGAGCAACTGAAGGTTAGTGGCGAAGCTGTGCAGTAGCTGTTGCGTTGCGTGTTACTTGGTTACAATGTTTGTGAACTACGGATGCTAGAAAGAGGAAAGTGGCAGGTAGGTATTCTCAGTGTCTTGAGTCTCTGCAAATCGGTCGAAGATGGAAGTTTAAGACTAAAAAGAACGTGTGTCCACTATAATCGATCATTATTTTGTGTGGGTCATAACAGAACTTAAGATTGCTGATGAATACTTGATTCAAAAATAAATCTTCTAAACATGGAGTTAGGAGAACCTATGTTACAGTCGATAAGTTCGGCGACACTAGGCGAATATAGCTTTCCCATAGTCGCTTGAATTGGCGCCGATCTCGTCGCCTTTACATTAACAAGGCTTTAATTTTCGGGACTCATTGCGAGATTTTAAGAATTCACGCCGTGTCCACTAAACATTTTATAGAGGTTTTCTTTGCTCTTTCTATTAAGTAATGTGTTAGTAGTCAGTACCATCGATAACGATACAAATTAGTTCAAACTAAGAGTTCTACGGCGGAAAGAAGAAGGGGTTCTACAGTTGAGTACAATCATGCAACTAAGAAATGAGAGAATAGTTGTAGAGTAGCGTTTGTGGAGTGTGAGGAGAGGATAGAAATAAATGCTTCGATCGAAGACGAATATCATCCCTAGTACTGTCTAGTCTACTTAGGATTCTCTTCTTTTACAAAGCGCATTTTTGCCCAAAGAACAAAAAGATTTGGAGCGAGAATGGCCATTTTATTTTCTGTTTACTCCATAGAGGGACAACGTGATTTATTTGATTTTATTTGGCTTTGACGTTGCAGGAATACTAGCAGAGATATGTCCTAACGTAGATTCAAAAATTTACTAAATTATAGGTCAGTAAATGAGTAACTTTGAACTTGAAGCTGCTAGGGCTGCTTTTGAAACTAACCTACAATTGACTATGCAAGTTTACGGAATAAGCAAACGAGCACACAAGAAACCTGATGGTACCTCTGTTCTGCTCTGCTACGAGTATGAGGCCCTGTGGTCCATACAATCAAAAGATTATCATTGTCAACCTTGAGGACTATGCTAGTAATTCTACTAGCTGTGTCTAGTCTACTATATAGCTGTGTGTTTGTGAGTAATTAGTCTTTCTTTCTAGCTGCAGCTCGAAACAGAAAATCATAGCTAAAACTACTTGATGGTCACACATTCAGGATCATCATCGAAAGAACCTTCTATCGAAGCATCATTCACCCCAAATTAAACCTAAAAGGCCGGCGTTGTCTGCATAGCGTATGTACGGAGGGAGATAACCGACATAGTCAGGAACCTTGTCGAAGTCCGCCAGCTGGGCGATCTCCTCCCAGAGGCTGAGCATGATGTGCTGGTACTTCTGGAGACGGGCGGCGGAGCAGTCGCCCTTGCCCTCGAGGACACAGGACCGCAGCGCGAGACAGTGGAAATCGTGCGCGTCGAGGTAGCCGTTGTTGTCGATGTCTGGAATGAGAAAGTAATTATTTATTTTTAAAAGAAGTAAAAGTTTCTGGTAAAGATCGCGAGTCCGTTGGATGCGGGTGGCGTAGAACCGGTTATTGTGGCACTCTTTGGGCTCTATGTACAGCAGTAACAGCAAACTGAGCAAAGCTTACATTAATTATAGGTTATTAGATTATGGACGATATACTTAAGTCTTTACTACCTCTAATTAAAGAAGAAAAGTCTGAGTTTTGCGAGTATATATGTAAGGGGCAATCTTTCATACGATTTCACAACTCTCTTCACCAGTTTTTAGAAAGGACCTTCGGAATGGACCTGGACACTGTTTTATCTCGTGACTTATCCTGGGTTCTACTCTAATATTTATAAAGAGGAAATATATGTGAGCTAATATTGTAAGTTTGTAAGTATGTAGGGACTAATGTCCGGAACTACTCATGCGTTTTTTTTTCACTATATTTTATCCCACGGCTCCATTTGGATTGCCTGTAACAGGTACGCGGGTGGAGCCGCGTGGGCGGCTATTTTATGATTAAGAGGAAGTCAAAACATTATATTTCATCAGCGAGTGGCGTTGCCTATCATGCCATAGCGAACCGAACAATCATAGCGGATCCACTGAATAAACCCGGTGAAAGATTTACGTTCGGGCTGGCATTTCAAACGGTGACGATCGCCTGCGAAACATCTTTGCAAAGACACAATCCAAAGTATGAATAGATAGAATACACATTTGTTTAGATTAGCACTGGGTCTATCGGGTCTGTTAAGTTGAGGCTGGCATTTTGAACCGTGACCATTGTCTGCGATAAGTATATCGCTGCATGCAATGATACAATCCAGAGCATATCATTGGCGCGCAAGGTATTCCTGGTGGTCAGTAAGGTCGCCAGAGCTCCAAGGTTGCGCTGCGTTGTCGCTGTTGTCAGCTGTCTCTAGCTGTTGTCAGTTATCTCTAGCTGTTGTCAGTTATCTCTTAGCTGTTGTCAGTTGTCTCTAGCTGTTGTCAGCTGTCTCTAGCTGTTGTCAGCTGTCTCTAGCTATTGTCGTTATCTCTAGCTGTTGTCAGCTGTCTCTAGCTGTTGTCAGTTATCTCTAGCTGTTGTCAATTATCTCTAGCTGTTGTCAGCTGTCTCTAGCTGTCGGTGTCGACACAGCGTTTAATCAAAGCAAATAAGCTACGGTTTCGCGAACAGGGAGATCGCATGCTTGTTTGCCAACACCGTCTATCATCATCATCATATCAGCCGTAAGACGTCCACTGCTGGACATAGGCCTCCCCAAAGAGTACCAAAGTGCCCGGTCCTGCGCCACCCGCATCCAACGCTGGGGCCAGCGGACTCCCGCGACCTTTACCAGGTCATCAGTCCACTGCACCTTCCGGTAGGTACGTGGTCATTCGAGAACCTCGAAAGAAAAAGAAACTCGGCTCTACGTGCCATGTGCCCCGCCCACTGCCACTTAAGAGTCCGCAGTAAGCTCGATTCTCCATACAAACGTAGTTACGCTCTCATTTTAAAACTAGGTGTTAGATTGTAACGAAACTTTGCATATACATTGACATGCATTTGTCTGTAATTAGTTTATATGTAGCTTCAGATACTATAGTAAAAAAATACAGCGATTTTAGGTTTTTATACAAAAATAGTTTTTGCTGTATTTCGTTTGTTTTATAAACTGGAACCATATAAACTAATTACAGACATAGAAATACCTCATGTCATTGTATATGCAAAGTTTCGTTACAATACAACACGTAGTTTTAAAATGAGAGCGTAACTACGTTTGTATGGGAAGGTGAAATTCGGCCGAGCTTACTGCGGACTCTTAAGCTTAGCGATTCGGAGGGATATAGCCCCTAACCTAACCTAACCTATACATAGAAATGAATAATCAAAGCAATCTACTTTCTTTAAAATTGTAAACTACGCGTTTATCACATACCTACCATTTTTTTTCTTAGATTTTTATTACTCTTTATACGTATATATAATGTTAAGCAAATAAACATATTTCATTTCATTTTAATTTTTCTGGCGCCAGGCACATAAATGTTCATAACGATTGAAGAGTTATAATTTATTTACCAACGTCTATAAGAAAATGTGTTACGTTACGTCAATTCAAATGAAATTTCGCAAATGACTCGCTCTGTGGCCCTAGACATGCGTCCTGCAACATTGTGATCGTATCTAAGCATCATCGCCCAATTCAAATTAATGAATTACCAGCTTATTACTATTAATTAAATTTGGCTCGGCGATCGGATCAATGTCGCAACTGTGCGTAAATTGGTCCCGCTTGCCACTTGGCCGGGTGGACAATAGTGTATTCATTTAATAGTGAGTGTATGCCAAGACCCGCGGAACCTTCGTTTCGCAACGATAATTGACACTGAAGATTGAGTGCGCGGGATGCGCGCGGAGATTTATGCCGATCGCCGATCGGGACGGTCAATGCCGCGAGTTGATTGTGTTGATTCCGTGATGTTGAGAGAGTATAATATATCTATACTACTATTGTAAAGAGGAACAGTGTGAGATTATAGCTTTGCAAGTTTGTATGTAATCTCCGGAAGTCCGGAACTACTCATCCGATTTCAAAAAAACTTTCACCCGTGTAGATAATGGATCTTTGGTATGGACATCGGTCATATTATTTATTTATTTATTTTCAGGAGAACTAACAGCTATGAAACTTATTAATAACATGAATATTAACCAAAAAGATAATTACAGGATGCCCCAGATAGCGCTAGAATATGATAATACTTAAACAAAGTGCGAACCTACTCATACACAACTACACAAGCAACAGAATAAGAATATAAGAAAGGCAACTGGGTCATACACAGATTTAGGTTCGCGTCTTTCCTGTGGACATTATCAAAGCTAAGGGCTACTGAAGCGTAATTTTTTTTGGACTCTTAATCCGCATAAACGGCGTCTCCCTCTTCTATATTAGGTACTATTCGATAAAAACATTATTGACTCACTCTTAGTTATTGACCACAGGAGAGCCGAATGTGTGTTTACCCGTACACAGTGTAAAAAACATAATCGTATAGCTTCTTCAGTAGCCCTTAACTTTGATAATGTCCACAGGAAAGACGCGAACCTAAATCTGTGTATGACCCAACTGCTGAATGATGGTTGATGATACACTGCGATCAATAACTTTAACGCGCATTTTTTTCTATAGTTGGAGAGATACTTGAGCGAGCGAGTGAAGCGAACGAAGTTCTGCATCAGCTTGGGCCAAAATTCGTTCGTACGTCCGGATGTCCCGCTGTCCGGCTTTTCTCCTCCACATGTCTCATTTCTCAATGGATTCTCGTAAAATTTTGCGAGCAGATTTGATAATTAAGTATATTGTTTTTTTATGTCGATGCATAGACTTTCTATAGTTCTACAGGTCATAGAGCCACCGGTTATAATGAATGTAGGCGAAAAGTGCTTTTTAGAACGAGTGGGAGTGTTGACTGAAACTTTACTAAGCAACTCGGGACAGTCAATGACGCCGCTGATGATATTCAAGATATTTATAGTACCGTTTAAGTTCTTACAGTCACCATCATCAATATCTGCGTCAATACAGCGCGCGTATCACACAACATATCTGACACAACTCTGTTTCTAGGGCTAACGGCCAGTCGGACGTGTCAAATATTTTTACCTGCTTTGTTATGGCAGATATTAATGCTGGTAGGTATTGGTGGCTTAATTTGGAATTAGGACGATTTCTGCCATATTTGCCAAACATTTATTTATATATTTATTACTTATCTTTGCGGCGGTATATTCCGATCCGTTTCCATATTCCCAAGTCCTCATCGAATCTGGCGTTATTATTGATTCATCGGCTATTAGGTAATTTTGGTTTATGGGTTTATTAATAATTTATGGGATATAATTGCAATAGCATTGGTATTGTTTGATCATGATATGCCTACTATATAAATACAGCAATTTGTGGTTCCATGAATATTGGATAGCTTAGAAGCTTCATAAATGTGACGGACGGGCGGCTTTCAGAATACTTCATTAAGTAATTGGTTTTGATTAAAAATGATAAAAAGTAATTACTATATTTCAGTAAAATATCCTAAACATTGTATTAAATCAAACCTAAACTTCGTTTTTTGTTTACTTTATATCTATGTCATCGTTAAAATCAAAAACGTTAAGTGACTTAATTTGGGTTAACAGCTTTGTTTTTTTGAACTAAGTATTTAAATAGGTATATAGCTAATCTGTATATGCTAAGTAAATCTGTATATTGACTTATTACGAATACCTAGGCAATTCGTGTAACTTCAAAAATATATACATATTAGTGTTTAAAAAAAGTTTTCATAATTTCATTTCTAACGAAAGCTGTCAGAGTAATGGCCTACACTTAAAAATATGCGAGTTCTTTTTAAAATCTCACCTGAGTGGACTCAAGCCTGCCCAAGATCTTGGAAATCATTATCAAGCCACCACTAGTTCCATTATCAGCCCAAGTAGATGGTACCAAAGTATTGCATGGTCATCTGCACGTTTAGCTCGAGACGGCACGCAACCTTTCTCGCGGCGAGAAAGACTATCCGTCCCTTTCTAATTAGAACACTTTAGTAAGAGACGTATAGTCTATCTCGCTGTGATAAAGCTCGCGCGCCGTATTGCGTGCTACTTATTATACATGAGTACTTGCAACATTTCAAATCGATACCACTAGTGAAAGTAGGTGAAAATCGACTTGCGAGATTTAATTACATTGTTACCTATTTAAATATCACGTAAAATAGCCACACTCCAGTGATATCCATATCCATATCGACCTTCGGAAAATACCCAGTAAACTAACTACCTTCATAAACACATAAGTAGGTCTAGTTGAACTTAATATAAGGCTTGTAATAATGCAATAAAAATAAGTTAATAAAAACTTGAAGCGCCATCACGTTTCAGCTTAATGCTGTTCGGGTATCCCAGTTATGTTCATGGCGAAATAAAAATTCCCACTGACGTTTGACAGCCATAAAAATGAATTTATTGCCACTAATTTTATTCCTAGTGTTCGTATGTAGCGATATAACACGTATCTATATAACTAAATATGTTGTTTAGCATTAAACGCGTAGACGGAAATTACAGTCGTAGAAATGAAAAGTCACCTACCTAATACTTGTAAGTAGGTACCATATAGGACACTAATCTTTACAAATATCAATTCACTTTTTAAATACTTATTTGTCAATCTATTATTTTATTATTCGATATAAACAAAAACAACTAAGGTTAACTACATTTAACACTTTCACTACCAGGAACCCGCCTAGCGGGCGCCTACGCCGTAGTCGCTTTCCGCTACATACGAGGAAAACCACGGGATCGGCTACGAGCGTAGCGCGTAGCGATTCTTGGTAGTGAATGTGTGTAACATAAAAATATACAGTTAAAGTAGCTTATTCTGAAAATACCAAAAAGCTTCAACTTATTTTAACGATTTCTAAATTTATAAAGCTCATTAATAAGAGCTATTTCATCACAAATAACCCTCCTCCCCTTCGGCAGTCGGGTAAAAATGTGACGTCACTAGTCTGTAGGTATTTACCTACATGTGGGTACTTTATATAAACCGAGTGTATTTGAAGTTTCATTAAAATATAGATAGCTGATTTGACTAGCCAAAGCAGAGTCAAGAGTAGTCAGAGCACCATATACCGTGTTGTTGACACAGAACAGAAGCCGTTGTATACTAGGTACGTAGTCATCTCAATCTTAATATTTTAAGATCGGACGCTGGTTAAGCTGGTTAAATAGCGGTCTAGGGATTCCGTTTCTCTTAGCCTGGGGATAAATCCTATTTTTCTTATCCTACCTGGCCTTATTCGGATACAAGGAGCATCCGTGGCTTGAATTCGAAAAACAATAAGTTCCAAAAGTTAAGGATCTAGTCCCGTCTAACTACCGATTACGCACATTGTTGAATCTACGGGTCAAATGATTATAGCAACGAGTTCACGGGCACGTGCAATAGTTAGTATGTATTGTCTCCTCTTCTTCTTATGGTGGCCATATACGCTACGAGAAATCGTTACGATCAGACTGTACAGTTGGAACGGTACAGTTTATCGTACATTACATGTCATTCAAGACGTAACTGTACAGTTTTATAACATACATGTAGCGATTTATCGGTACCGTTCGAACTGCACAGTCTGATCGTAACAATTTCTCGTAGCGTATATGGCCACCATTAGTCGTACACTTTTCAGTGTCGTGGTCATGTTAAGGGGATGCCTTGATTCGAGTCGAACACGCCCCTAGACAGAGAAGTGCTGATGCCTTCTGCGCACGATAAAAAAAGATGAAACTCTCTTTGGGAATGGATTTTTTGGACAAATTTCGATAAATACCTAACTTAGAGGAGTTTTATTTAAATTTCATAAAGCGAGATTTTAGATGAAATAAAATACTATACTATTAACTTGATTGTGTCGTAAAATAATGTATCGTTTGAGTAGGCTGAGTAAAAAAAGGAAAATACAGACCCTACTTTGGATTTTTTTCTATCGAGGAAATTTTAAGCAATCATGTATCGGTAAAATCAGAAAAACAATCATATAGTCAAGAATCATATCTGAAAATCAGACCTTATTGTTTCTTAATCTAGTCAGAACGGCGTTTCGAAGCACGCGATAATTTCCAATGCACCGCCTTAATGGTGTACTCCACCGAGTACGAGCACGGCAACCACGCGACGGCGCGCGAGCTCTCGATTTTTCTCGTCTCTTATTAGAACACTTAGAACGAGAGGCCATCCGGTGTTGTGCCTCTTACCAATGGTTGCCGCTTTAGCTATGACGCGCTGCTTCAGACGGTAGTATGTATATAGATAAACAGGAATCCCAAGAGTAGCCAGGTAGGTACCGCAAAGGGTAGAAAGATACGCCTAGTCGCGAAAATAAGAATTTCTTAATTCCACCGCAGAAAGAGCGTAATAATCCTTAAGGCCACTCCCAATATCTACACCTACGTCTCATGATAAAATGCATGGCAGCAGGTTGAGAAAGTTGTGCGGAGCAAGACAAAAAAAAAAAAAAATTGGCCGAAAGTTTGAAAATCTGTCACTGTCATTTGACAACAGTACGAGACGTGTGGCATCATTTAGAGTAGAGATAGAGAGTAAACCTAAGTCTGTCAGTCCTGAAACGGCCGGAAGTACTTGACAGACGGCGCTAAAGTTGCCACCTTGCGCCAACATTTTTTTAAATTTTCTTTTGCTCATCACTACTTTCTCGACCTGCTGCCATGCATTTTATGTCATGAGACGTAGGCGTATTGGGAGTGGGCTTACGGTCTATAACGTCTTCTCACGGAAGAGAAGCTAAAGACAAAAATACCTGCTTCCTGGCAGGAAAACTCTGGCTACGCCTAAGATGCAGGAAACCATTTATGAATGATAGAAAATAGATTAGAGTTTGATAAAATAATACAAATGTAACTCTATTCATTCCATATTAAAATGGTATAAACTTCAAATTCTTCAAACCAGGGAAGCCACATCATCTTTCAGGCTTTTGGATCATGTACGTTATGTTATAGAGTTATAGTACATTACTTACCAAGGGCTGTAAAAGACAGAAAGCCCCCAGGTATTTGTGACCCGAGACGCAGGCGAGGGTTGTAAATATGCGATAAAGGGCTTTCTTTTTTACTGTCCGTGGTGAGTACACAATTTTACGTCTTCACCTGGCCACAATGCATTATGGCCAGGTGTGACGTAAATTTATTTTACGTCACTCTGGGCGGTAAGTAAGATTTACCGGCCAGAGTGCACATTCACGAATTCACCGCTCTAGGTACGTAATGTACTATTGTAGTGGCAGTAGGTATAGGTTTCACAACGCTGTGTCGGCGGCTGAAATCTAGACATGTTGGCAAGCTTTGTGTCAGTCTGTATGTCTATTATGCGTGATCGCAATGTATCCTAGTCTCGTTAATAATGTTCTAAAACGATATTTCTTGAAATGTAAACCTACTACAGCAGTTTAATCTAATTTTAATTACAGTTTCGTGCGTTCGTTTGGAAGTTTGTAACTTTGAAGTAATTATTTACCTAAGTAGTGGACAGGAGCGCTAGTTAATCTAATACGTCGAGTGAGCAGTAAGCTCGGCCGAATTTCACCTTCTCATACAAACGTAGTTACGCTCTCATTTTAAAACTACGTGTTGGATTGTGACGAAACATATACATTGACATGAGGTGTTGTTGTGTTGAGTTTGGATGCCCACAGTCTTTATAAAGAAATTAAAAAAAATGGCGAAAATACAGCTGACCATAGAGCTGGCTACTTCCTCGGCCAACGAATTGGAATTGCTATCCAACGAGGAAATGTGGCCTAGTAGAGTGCATATACTAGTAGTTAAGTAGATTTAAGTGTTAGTGTTAAGTTTTATTTTATAGGTACTATTTACTGTTGTCATTATAACAAATTGAAATAAACACAGGTGTTACATAAGGAATTACAGACAGATATACCTCATGTCATTGTATATGCAAAGTTTCGTTACAATCCAACACGTAGTTTTAAAATGAGAGCGTAACTACGTTTGTATGGAGATTGGAGAATCGAGCTTACTGCGGACTCTTAAGTTTTTTCTGTAAATGTAACGACAAATCTAATTCATGAATTTCACGGCTTGGAGATGAACCAAAGTTAGAAATATAGCACCATCTTTGAAGCATTTTGAATATGGCTCAGATGCAAACAAAAAAACCTGCATCTTGGAAGGGCGCTCAAGATTAGTTTGGATGAATTAGGACTACCAAATTCATCGAAACTAATCTTAATGAGCGATCTCTCCACAGAACCTTTAGATTATTAATAAGATTATTTTCTGTATTCTTTAAATATATTGAAGGTGTGCACTAAACTGTATTGTATCCGGCTTGTTTACCTAACTCAAAGATACGAGTAATTTATCAAAACAATCATCGAACTTGATAATGTTCAGACCAAAATAACCTCTAATCTAACACTTCACGCTTTGGTCCATTGGCATCGCAATACGCATTGATATGTAGATATAGAGCTAGATATTATTGGAGTGAGCTACTTTCGTAACATTTCCCAACACCCGACGACAGATATATCGTATTGTAATACAAAAATACTCAGCGGTTCACGGACACTGGGACAAGTCGTACATCAAGCCCACATGTGTCACATAGATGTTCGAAAGACTTTGGTCCCTTTGTCAATTCGACCAACCAAACAAATAAGACTGTAGAGTTAATACCAAGATTAATCTATACACTTTATTCGTTAGGGGTCAGCAGTACTGGTCAAGCTGCCTCGTAGTAAGCCAGTACTGTCTAGGTGGTCTAATTAGACAGACGTTCAGATGTACTTTATAAGTAATGATTGCAAGGATAATACATACAAGTCTTTCTATGCGTCAGCAGTACGCTCGACTCTCCATGCGAACGTAGTTTGGTTCTCATTTTAAAACGACATGCTAGAATAAAATGAAACTTTGTATACACAACGGGACCCGCCATGTCTAGGTTGGAAATTAGTTACTATTGCTATAAATTATAAAAAACAAATAAAGCGAATAGAGAGTTCGTATGAAAAACGTTCTACTCACTTTTTTTTTTGCATTTAAATTCTTAAGTAGTTTCCGACCTGTATATGGCGGATCCAACAACAACAAATTTTCTTGTATCCAAAATGAGCTACGATTGTATGGAGAGTCGCTTGCGTCGACTGTGCGGGGGGCTCTTCATACAGTTTACTCTTATCCGGCTTTAGATAAATTAATAATAATAATAAAATACCGAATGAACTTTTATACTTGATAATAAATAATCAATCAATAGGAGATGAAATAGAAATGACAATGAGAGTCCGTTCTTCTATCACAATAAGGAATCATAATCAGGCGATCGCTGATCTTCCGATAAGAGAATCAGGCGATACTAACTTAGACATGACCTAATTAATTCCCTTCCTGATCTTAGCAGCTATATTCCCAAGAATTAATGTAGACACTAGTTTTTGCTGCAGCGACTGCCGACTGTCCTTCCGACTACTTGTTCATATTTTTCAACGATTATTGAGACAATCAACGTTGATATTTGACATTTGTTAAATTGCGTCTCTTGAACCAATAAAACATCAATCGTTGTGACGAGAAAGCTATGTTTGCTCTTTCGTTTGGCTAGAAGACTCCTTTTGTTTTGTTTACGTAGCAACGCAGCACGTCTAGCCTGCGACGGCCGCGACATACTCTCGATTTTTATCGCACTATATCTCTTGTTCTAAGTGTTCTAATAAGAAAGAGACGGATAGTGCGAGAAAAATCGAGAGAGCTCGCGCGCCGTCGCATGCTAGCCGTGCTGATCCGAGAATCGCCTTAGGGCCGGTTTACACATTGATTAGTGATTAGTGCGAGTACACAAAAGCTACTCGCACTTACAGCAAATGTATGAACTCGCACTAATCACTAATCATAGTGCAAACAGCCCATTAGCCAAGACCTTGTTCCCAGTTCCTACAGCTATCATCGCTCCTGTATAATTATGGATTCCTGGTACTTCGTCGTTTGAATGCCGTTGCTCGTTGATTGATGATCGAATTAGATGGACCACTAGGGAATAATTGGCAGTTGAAACTCCTTACAGTGTTGTTTACGAGTTACTTTTTACTGCCAGGTCACGCGACCCTGGTTAGAGAGCCAATTGTAATATGATAATTGGCAGATTGAGCAACTATAAATGATTCATTTACTTTCGGGGTATTTTTTGAATGAGGATGGGGTCTTCATCATCAGGTAAAGAACTTCTCATTGAGCAGCTTCTTTTGTAGTAAATTCTCGACTTCATTTAATAATTCTTCTGTCGTGTCTCAAAGAAAAACATCAACTCTATAGAGCATTTTGTTGTCAAAGATTACACATAGGTACAATGAGTCGCAGAATGTATTATCAATCGAGAAACATAGCAAAACAACCAATGATGGGTAAAGTTTGCAATGGGTTTGAAGAATATGTAGTTTATGTAGGTACTTAGAATTAGGTAAAAAGTTAAGAGAAAGCTTAAAATATGTCACGACGTCAAACATTTTTACGTATGTATATAAGTTTTCTTTTAGTCTAGACTTATATTTCTTGGGAAACTTTCGAGTTGACAATAAACTGCGAAAGCATTTTCGCAGTTTATTGTCATGGTTAGGCCCATAACCTACCTTACGTATAGATTTCTTAAAGACATGTCTTACAGTTGTTTTCTGAATAGATACCACTTACATTCAAACGTAACGAATACATGTTACCAGTATAAAAACACAAAAATACGGAGAACCAATTCAACAGAAACAGAAACTAAGCTCAAAGTTATTAAAACTATCACTTACAAAGAACACCGAAACAAAAACACATATTTTAAGTCCACTCACCATAGAGAAATCTGACAACAAACGTTACCCTGTTGTCCCACGAGTACGCCATTGTGGCAACACTGATCACGGGCGGCAAGCGCGGCGGTCGCGAGGCAACTGCCGAGTGCCGGCGCGCCGCTGCACTGCGCGGTTTACTGGCCACAAGCGATGTTAGTATACGTCACGTATTCGAAAATATATCCTCGTATCGATGAGCTAGAGCTTTCGCTTGGCAGTGCGCTTGAGACGAGGGGTTATTCTGATGGGTCTGAGGTTCCCAGTGCAGTGTTTTGTGGAATGGCTTAGCTTAGCTGAGGTTAACAGAGTCTTCTGCGACGACTTTTAAGATGGTAGTCTGGGGTACCGCTGTGGTTCAGCAGTAGTGGTTTATTCGTTTCCCTGAGTTTGGTAAAATGAACGGTACACTTATGCGTTTAATCTGAATTGTATTGATGCGTTGATGGGGTTAGATGAGGTTATGAGTGTCTTCATCAGGGATGTTTTCCGAGTTGGTGAACGGTCTACCAGTGTGGTTGACTTGAAGGCAGAAAAACCATTCTGATACGATCGATAACGAGGTAGCTGAGGTTCTCAGAGTATCATGTTCTCTACGTTATCAGCGCGTTTGGGCTGACGAGTAGTTCCGATGCATCGATGAGTCTAATTGAGATTCTCGGAGTTTTAAATAGGGGACCTTTTCTACAATGATGGACTGCGATGGGGTACCACTGCGCTTGGTCAGTGGGTTTATACTGGTCTGACACATTGATCGGTTTAGTTGAAGTTCTCATCAAGTCAGGAATAATTCAGTTCAGGAATATTTTCTTGGATGGTGACCGGTTTACCTTTGCATCTGAATTAAGGGGTAGTTCTGGTGCGTTCATGCTGAGCTTGCCCTTCGGCGGAGCTTTTGTAGATTTCTGGGATAGCGAATTACTTTAACACTCCGTAACAATAAAGAAGAATGTTTTAGTACGTCAGATTTCCTTTTTAGGTAATCTACTACATCAAATAACTCTGATGAAGTAAAATGCCTCCACGTGGTGTCCTACGGTCGGTTACATCCACTGTGCCGGCGCACGGGGCGGCCTTTGGGGGTGGTCAGCAGACGGGCACAAGAGCCTCGCAAAGATCTACCCACCCGGGGCCACACGAAAATCTATCAGCCCGGAGTCTCGCAATGGCTAAAGCAGGCGCGCATGAGAGGATAACCAGCGGGAACTCCATTCCACACTGACATTCCTTAGGCACGCTGCCTACGAGTTCTTTAGGAAGTCGATGCAGCAACAATCAAGAGATTAGAGAGTCCGAGGCGAAAGTCTCATCTCATTAAATTGTTCTATAAAATTTGAATGGCGATAATTTTGTGTACAATTTTTTTACGCTGTTCTACCGTGGGAATGCCCGAGCGATTTGTAGGAATTCTCTTGTCAATAACGCTACAGAATAAGACTCCTGGCGTGATCGCTTCGTTTGTCGCGAGGCCGTGATGCATTTGCTAATACAAAGCTCTGATTGCGCCGTCATATCGTACAAATGACACTGATTCACTGGCTTGGTAAATTTGCGTATTACTCGTAGAGAAGTGAGTCAGTGCTCGAAAAAATAGCCACTATTCTGTCAAGTAGAGAAACTCATCAGTTATCTAAATGTGTCGAAGGTTTTAGAAATAAATCGAGTTTGAAGTGACTGGAAAAAATGCTAGTTTACACAAACGTCTTCCTGTACCAGCACAAAAAATGCTAATCCAAAAAAGTTTAAACCAGCTGAAACTAAAACGGGACAGTACCAGAGGATGGAAAAGAAGGAGGCCACCACGGTGGATTACATATTCCATATTGATGATGATGCGGAGATATCCTATCAAGTTGGTGGTGTGAATCTGAAAATGCTCATCGACTCTGGAAGCAAATGAAACATTGTCACGGACAGAACATGGGACTATCTCAAGACCAATTCAGCATTCGTCCGAAACCAGCAAAAAAATCCAAAAAAAATACTCATGGCTTATGGCAGCAAGGAACCTCTTAAAATCTTAGCTTTTGAAGCCTTGGTTGAAGTAAAACATGCACAAGAAAACGCCACATTTTATGTTGTCCAGGGTGGTACACGAGATTTACTGGGAAAGCGTACGGCAGTATTTACACTTACCCCCAGCTTTAAAATGTGTAAGGAGATGGCAATCTCCTTACACATTTTAAAGCTGGGGGTAAGTGTAAATACAGTGAGTAATGACCAATTTCCAAGGTTTAAAGATGTAGAATTAAGTATTTATAAAAAACAGTTTTTACACACATGTTTTGCCAACGTTAGGTACTTTGTAGAATAAAATACGGCCTACGTCCATTCCGAAGGCCCATTCTATCGACATACTTACTATGATAGTTCTGTGATTCTATGAAAAAAAAAATATGTTGAAATCAGACAAGTATTTAGACAGTTAATCCCCACATACTCGTACACACATACCTTCAAAGCTACACTCACACATGTTACCTCTTAGTAGGTATAGATTGTCATCAAAACTTATCACGAAGGTAGCAAATAAGTGTAGGTACGGCCCGTCAGAAGTTAAGTTAACGTTCTTTATTTGCAGACAGTTTTATTCTAATCGACCTAGCTCCAAACTAAGCAAAGTTTTTACTGTGGTTATTAGACGACGATAAACTATAGAGATAAATAAATACTTAAATACATAAAACACTTCCATGACCGAGGAACAAAAATTCGCGCTCATCAACACATGCCTTTACCGGGATTCGAACCGAGGCGCAAGGACCTCTAGCTTCGTAGGCAGGGTCACTACCAACTAGGCTAAACCGGTCGTCAAACTTTGCAACGAAGTTTGCAACTAAAGTCCACAGTGCCTACTGCGAAACGAAAACGAACTCCGTTCGTGTATCTCCCTTTCTGTCACACTTGCCTGTTCGAGAGACAAAGAATACACGAACGAAGTTCGTTTTCGTTTCGCGGTAGGTCCTCACGGGTTTTACATGTGCATTATCGATCACAGCGCATCTTTCACTGTACCTACCTAAGGTAAAGCGACCTTAGGTACTACAGAATAAGTAATTTTATTGGCTGCTGAGTACGTTGGAAGTAGGTTCCTGTGTTGGAATAAGAAACTTCCATGTTTCCTTCTGTGCTCTACTTGTATCTAGAAACTCCAGGCGAATGCTGACGCTTCAATAATTATCGAGTTTAAACATGACATGATTATCACGGATCTCGTTGTCAAATTATACTGTAGCTATTAGCTAATAGCTACAATAAAATGTTATGAGAAAAGAACTTAAAATGCGTAAAAAGCGACTTGAATTGTGTAACAGATTGTCATTACTACTTTATTTGAAACAATCGAAAGTTTTATACAGCAAATCAATAAAATATTTAAATGTGTGTAGCGTACTACCTACCTGAAATATTCTCAAGTGCCTTCTGCGCTAACACAACGTAGGTAGTATAATTATTAAGTGGTCGATCATTTAATGAACATGCAGTAAATTGTAATTGATTAAAAATAAGTGACAGGGGAAATTTTTATTTCTCTCTCTAAATGATACCTCGCGAAGTCGCAGAACAGTTGTCTGTGCGAGGTTTAAAATGAAAAAAAAAAAGCTGTGGAGTTTAGATACTGCATTGCTTGTTAGTGGTTTTATTCATTTCGGAATTTAATAGTTTATTTGTAAAAATAAAACACGTGGCGAAAGAAAATTATTTGCGTTCGTGACTTAAGTTAGAGTCACGAACGCAAATAATTTTAGGAATACTGATTGATAGCCTGCTAATCTGCTATCATAAATTTTGTTTTCATCAGCCATGATAACAACTAAACGCTATGACAGATGACAATACATGCATAGTTGTTAATTTTGACAACTAGAGACGGGTAGTACACATCGATGTAATAAAAATAATTTACATTTGTTTAATTTGTTATCAAAGAACGAGTCTCTGCTTAATTCATGATGATTTTTAGAAAAAGAACCCTAGATTTTACAGTATTCATTTTACTAGGTACGCATTGATTTGGAGCTACATATTTATTGACTTTTGAACCGGTGGCTAACGATTTTTTTTGTGTTGAATTTTAAAGGATTGGTGGCTTTTACAACTCAAATCGACGTAGAGGAAGAGGCAGAAGTAACTAAAGACGCCGATTTCGAAGAATTTGAAGCCGATGTGCCGAATGTTGACGAGTCCGAATCCCTTTTATCAAATGTTGTATCGGATGTCGACAAAACTCTAATCAACATCTATAACCATGTTACATCTGCGAATGTGACCGCGGAGAACAAAACGCAAACAGCTAATGAGACTAGGAAGCTCGTGAGGTGCAAAGAAATTACATATGATGAAGAGAACCCAGAAATCGAAGCAGTTGTTGAAATTATAAACGGTACCAGTTTATCGAAGCTTCTGCAGGTCAAACCTGATATAACCAGTCGTGACATTGAAGCAGATTGTGTTCTAGTGCTCTTCTATGCTAGAGCATGCCCATTTAGTGCTCATGCGGCACCACACTACAATGCACTTGCCCGGTCATACCCAAGCGTCAAAATGGTAGCACTAGATGCATTAAAATATCATGGAATCAACGCACAGTATGGTATTGTCGGTGTTCCTACTTTAAAAATGTTCCACAATGGCCGGCCAGTTGGCAAATTCAATGGAACAGAGTATAACATCCATTCTTTTAGTAAGTTTGTGCATGCGATCACCGGCCAACACCCGCAAGTGCTGTTGGTTACATCGAAAGACTTCCAAGGTCCGGTTTCAAGTGTAGTTGAGAAAGAAACAGATTATTTCCTAGTGCTGTCATGGTTGTTTATCATAGTGTGTTCGGTGTATTACTTCATGCAGTCAAGGTATTGGCATATGATCGTGGAGATGGTGCAGAATAATTGGAGGGAGGCTGAGGCGCAGCATGAGCATAATGATTAATTTCTTTTTAAGTGGAATAAATGTTGTTTTTTATGTCTATAAGGTTGCATAATTTTTTACAATTAAAATTTGTGCTGGTCCGCCTAAAGCAAAGGGGATACACAAAAAAAGACTTCGATTTTTTTTGACCAAAAGTGAAAAATACATAGAAATCATAAGACTTAGAAAATTTTAATCAAAAACGTTAAAATAAGCATGTTTTGTAGGAAAAACTTTTGTCTAAAATCAAAAACGGCCGAGATATTTGACCTCAAAGTTGGGAAGGATTTTAGGACTTGGAAAAATTTCAATGGATGGAGTGTCATTATGACACCTACTTTTTATTGTTTTATTGTATAGAATACGTTAAAATAAGCATGTTTTGTAGGAAAAAACTTTTGTCTAAAATCAAAAACGGCCAAGATATCTTACTTGAAAGTTGGGAAAATTCTAGGACTTGTAAAAATTTCAATGGGTAAAAAATGATTTTCACTTATTTAATATGTTACTATTAGGTAGTAATAAAATGTCCGGTTCTGGCGCTTCGCCGGCCGCTGCCGCGGCACGCTCGCTTCGCTCGCTCGGCTCGCGCCCTGTAGGGTCACAGTTATTCCTAACACTCCTCCTCGCTTCGCTCGTCGTCGTACCTACACTGACCTGCCTTAAAGTTTCTTTGAAATCACATTGCATTTTTTACATTGATCTTTTCATTCAAGTGTGAAAATAGATTAATTTGTTATTTCGGACATAGGTTCGGACAGGAATTTCGGGCTATCAACATTCTGCTAAATTATAAATATGCTAAACGTAATTATGCATAAAAAGACTTAGATTTTCTTGATCAAAAGTGAAATTTTTACAAGTCCTAAAATCTTCCCAACTTTGAGGTCAAATACCTCGGCCATTTTTGATTTTAGAGAAAAGTTTTTGCTACAAAACACGCTTATTTTAGCGTATTCTCTAAGATAAAGTGATAAAAAATATGCGTCATAATAACAGTCCTGCACCCCCTTTGCTTTAGTCCAACCTTTCTGCTCAAATGGCAAATATCCCGTACAGGTCGATTCACAAGAGCTGGCGCTCTCCTTATTCTATTTTATTTATTTATAACTAGCTTCCGCCCGCGACTTCGTCCGCGTGGATCCGGGATAAAAACTATCCTATATTTTAATCCAGGCTATAAACTATCTTCGTGCTAAATTTCATTCAAATCGGTTCAGCCGTTTAAGCGTGATTGAGTAACAAACATCCAAACATCTAAACTTTCGCATTTATAATATTAGTAGGATAACAACTACTAAACTGTTGAATCAACACTTCAACAGTAGTAGTTGTTATTAATGTACAGTTAACTGCTAATATTACACAAGAGACACTTACACTACACAAAAAAATGTGTAGTCCAACTATAATCTTTTTTGTTGGTTTTGTAGTCGACAGCAGCTAATTTCACTACGTACCCGTACCACATAGGTGTCACAAACAGGGAAAGTAGAAATACATTGAGGACATAAAATAAACAATTTAATTAATTATTCTGATAACATACATTTATCACATGAAGTTTTAAATTTTTTACTAACTTTCCTTTAATATTAAAGGACATTATAATTAATATGTTGTCACTTAGTACAATAGTACATTACTTACCAAGGGCTGTAAAAGAAAGAAAGCCTGAAATCGCAGGTATTTGTGACCCGAGCCGCGGGCGAGAGTTGCAAACATGCGATAGAGGGCTTTCTTTTTCACTGCCCGTGGTGAGCACAATTTTATGTCTTCACCTGGCCACAATGCGCGCAGCGTTCGGTAAAACTCACATTATGGCCAGGTGTGACGTAAAGGTATTTTTGTCACGGTTTACAACCACTGTTGTACAATGTGGCTTTAATTGATCATAATAAGGCCGTGTTTACGTGTGCGCTTACCCAAAGCGTATCCTTAGGCGATCATGGTGTCGGAACACGAGAAAACACTGGCAGTGTTTAAGGGGCTCCACTCGTTTTTTGAGTAGTTTTGACGAGTTTTGAGATGATATTCCTCCATCATAACTATAGATATATTTATGGAACAAACGCTTATCGGTTCTTCAATCCTTTATCTACAATTGCACGAGACTAAAAAAAATATTAATTTTTTTTAATGATTTATTTTAACATGGTCCAAAAAAGCTGTATTTTCTATATTAGTATATTGTTTATGCACTTTTATATATGAAATCTACATATAACTGTTCCTTAATTGACGTCTCTAACAACCCACGAGGGTTTTTCATGTTTAACTCATTTTCATAAAAGTTACGTAGTGTACGTATGTGGCTTTTTGGCCTAAAATTGCCAAAGTTTGGTGCCACATATCTCAAATACTGGGTTTTGAAGTTAACATGGGATACAATTCGGTAGTCCTCGTTGTTGTTAATACGATAAGCCATAAAAAAATACGTAAAAACGGACAGTTACAGATCGAAGGTCATTGGGAGCTCAGAGCCCCTTAAGTACAAGCGAGCGCGTTTTTAAATGCGCTTCACGTTTCGCCTATCCATAAACAAGGTATTTGTTTATGATAAATATATATAACTACAAGCAAACTAATTGAACTACAAGCTGTACCATTACTTTATTTCTGCTGGCATGTCAGCACCAGCTAATGCGGCAAGAATGTTCCTTGCTGTTAATTCACTCATTATCTTTCTCGTCTCAATAGTAGCACTGCCAATATGCGGTAAAACCACGCAGTTCTTCAACTTTAATAACGGACTGTCCAGCGGGAGAGGTTCCGGGCTTGTTACATCTAACCCCGCTCCCCAAATGATGTTATTTTGCAACGCTTCAATTAGAGCATTCTGGTCAACCGTGCCGCCTCTGCTAGTATTCACAAATACAGCGCCCCGTTTCATCTTCTCGAAGGCAGATTTGTTGAATATCTCTTTAGTCTCTGGGACTAGAGCGGTGCAGCATATAACGAAGTCACTCTTCGCTAGCACCTCATCAAACTCTGCTCTGATCGCTCCAGTTTCCTCAGCGTTCGGGCTGTCAGAGCGGCTAGTGTAGAGTATTTGCGAAGTGCCGAAGGCTTTCACGCGGCGAGCGACAGCTTGCCCGATGCGGCCGAAGCCGACGATGCCGACGGTCGCGTTGGCGAGGCCGGGGCCGGTGAGCCACACAGGGGCCCAGGCACCCGAGGCCGCCCAGCCACCAGAGCGCGCCTCGTGGATCGCTTCGGGTATACGACGCGATGTTGCTAGTAGTAGTGCAAGCTGAAATAAAACATTATAAATTAGAATTGTCAGCATTCAAATCGATATCTGATGAGGGCCTGAGAGATAAATGAGGTCAAAATTTTATTTTAAGTACACCTTACGTACCAACCTAATTACAAATTATTTAATAAACATTATTTCATTATTACAATTTCCTTAGCCAAGCCATTAAATATCAATCATAAAGCACAGTCATTTAAATATTCATGTACGTCATCAATGTCATCATAATAACATTTATCTTTAAGTATTTTATAAATAAAATAAATAAAATAAAAAATAAAAATAGCCTTTATTCGCCAAACATCATAGTAGTAGGTTTAATTCTTAATAACTAGTCATCTGGTTTGGGGTGCCCTCGGACATAGGCCTCCTCTAATGAGCGCCAGAGCTCTCGATCTCGTGCACTGCTAGTATTTTACTTATTCTATTTCTAAATTTGTTCGTTGGTAGCGTTTTCAGAGATTCCAGCAACTTATTGAACAGTTTGACTGACATGTAGAAAACGTTTTTTCTGAATAGTGCAGTGTGCTCATGGAATTTTGTACTTATCTCTTAGTCGAAAATTACGTTCAGGGTAGAATAGATTTTTCTGAAAACGGTCATCATATTTATTATGAAAGTTAGGCATTCCATTATATATAAGCAGGGAACAGTTAATATTCTCAGTTCCTTAAAATAGGTAATAGCTTAGAGCTTACTCTAATGCTTATTCCAGCTATAGCACGCACACATCTTTTTTGCATTACAAATACATTGTGCCAATTTGTTGAATTACCCCAAAACAATATGCCATACATAATGATTAAATGAACTTGCCCATGAGCCCCTTGCTAACGAGGGCTGTTTGATGTCATTTTAAAAAGTAAAAAAAATGTTTTTTTTTAAACAATTTACATTTATCTCTCATCATAGTCTCCTTTGAGGGCCAAACACTTGTTCCAGCGAGTTTCCAATTTTTTTTGCCCTCCCAAAAATACGTTTTGTCGAGGTTTCAAAATAGCCGTTTACACCTGCGATGCAGTCCTCATTTGTCAAAAAAATTTGCCCTCCAAGCCATCTTTTCATATTTGGGAATAGGTAATAATCGCACGGAGCTAGGTCCGGCGAATACGGAGCATGCGGAACCAGCTCGAAGCCCAACTCGTGGATTTTGGCCATTGCAATAGCTGACGTGTGGACTGGGGCATTGTCTTGATGAAAGAGGACTTTCTTGGGGGACAATTTTGGTCGTTTTTCCGACAATTCGGCATAAAAACGGTCCAATAACTCTGCGTAATAACGGCCAGTGATAGTCTTTCCCTTTTCCAAGTAATCAATCATAATGATTCCTTCGCCATCCCAGAAGACTGTCGCCATCACCTTTCCAGCCGACAAAGCAGTCTTGGCCTTCTTTGGGGCACGTTCACCAGTCGCCATCCATTGTTTTGATTGCTGTTTTGATTCAGGTGTATAATGATGGACCCAAGTTTCGTCCACAGTGACAAATCGACTCAAAAAATTCCGAGGATTACGCTTCATCTTATCCAAACATAGTTTTGAAATTCGCTTTCGTTCGCGTTTTTGTTCGATTGTCAACAAACGTGGCACCCATCGTGCAGACAGCTTTGTCATAGCCAAATCTTCATGCAGGATTTTATGTACTCGCTCACTGGAGATGCCTGTGTTCTCAGCTATTTCACGCACCTTCACTCGGCGGTCGTCGAGTACAATATTATAGACTTCTTCAACAACATCCTCAGTAGTGACCTCGATTGGGCGACCAGAGCGTGGAGCATTAGATGTGCTTGACCGACCACGTTTAAAATCATTTATCCAGTTATAAACAGTCTGCAGCGTTGGTGCGTTAGTGCCATGAACAGAATCAAGTTCAGATTTTATTGTGGCAGCACTGCAACCCTTCATATAAAAATGTTTTATAACGGCACGAAATTCAGATTTTTCCATAGTTGTTGAAAATTTACGAGTGATCACAGTCAAACAATTTTTAAACTGACAAAAACTTGTTCTTTTTTGCTGAATTTTTGACAGTCTCCATTTGAAAGATTGTGCCTGCCAGTGTTAATGCCATTTACCAGAAAAAAGGTTTTATAAATAGTTTTTAAAAGGACTTCTTAAACAGCCCTCGTACTAGGCAGTGATTGCAGTTTCCTGATTAACTAATTTGCGTAATTGCTTAAGAGGATAGGTAAAGCTATTTATCTTCGAGCATATTCTTTCAATGTTATATTTCCAATTACAATTTTGGTCAAGAGCTATTCCTAGAAATATACATTTATCAACTGATAATCGGTACATTGTTGAGATCAATTTCTTTTTGTGGCGGTTTAGAGTTTTAGTTTGGAGATTTAGTTTTGGCAATATTTAATATAAGATTGTGTTGAAAATTGATAGATCAGAACACGGGTGTAGACTTATGTTAAATTTGATAATGTGCTAAATGGCTAGTAAACCAAAACCATCATGTAATAAAGTAAAAATTAAAAAATATAATAGAAATCATAAAAAGATATAAAGCATGAAAGTTTATAAAAAATATGCATTTTTTAAATTGCTGTTGTGTAAATTTAAGCTACCAATAGAATCCTTATGCTTTTATAGAAACAAAATTGTATGACAACTATGTACCTAAACGCAGTATTTCGCGACCGAAACAGAAATTTACTTGATTTTCCATACAACAATTAGTAAAAATAGAAGATTGTGACATCATACTTTTATATCAATTAGAATGAAGTGTTTTTGGCTGTCGCTAGCGAGGTTAATCTTTGTCTCAAATTTTTGGGTATTTATGTCCTTTAATTGTAGTTGTTTTGCTGCTTATTTATAATATTAGTAGGATTGCTAACCGTTAATTCTGCCGTAGCATCAGTCAGCACATCAGGAGTATACCCAATCCGGATACTCCTCTTCCTGCATTCTGCCAAGTCAATGTGGTCATGCCCCACTGATATAGTGGAGACCACCTTCAGCTGAGGCCCGGCTGCATCTAGCAGCTCCTTGTCTATCTTCTCGGTGAGGGAGCAGAAGATACCGTTGACTCCTTCAACTCCTTTTAGGAACTCGTTACGGGGCACCTGCGAGGGTTTCTCCCAGATCTTTATGTCACACCTGGAATGATTTTTTGATACAATTAATAGACATGTTAAAATAATCCAGGCACAAAGAAAGTTTCTGGAAATTAGATTAAGTATTTTTTTTAACTTTACTGAAATACAATTATTCCTGTCCTCCATCCCAGGCAGTCAGGTAAAAAAAAAAACTTATACTAAGTTCATGTTACACTATTAATTCATACAGGTTTAATGATAAAATAAGGGTATTGCTCCATTATGCAACAGGTAGGCATAACTTGTACCTTGAAATTTGGACTACCAAATAAAATAAAATTTAAAACTAGAATGCTTACTCTTTCCTCAGCAGATCCAAGCCGCTTTTGGGCATATCCACCCGCGCCACATACACCAAAGGTTTGCCGGCACTCATGTTCCGCACACTACCTATCACGATGCTGTGTCGAACTAAACTTCTCACAACACTCAAACTCTTACTAATCATTTACTTGTTTCTTTATACGGATACCAACGAATTTCCGTGTTCACTTTTTGTGCTAACAGGCCCCAAGGCCACTTATTGTCCGGGCAAATACTTGGGCGGTTCGGCAATTTTTTTTTTCTCGTCGTTCTTGAAAAACGAAGGTTTTGCCACGTATATAGTTAAGTGCAAAGCAACGACAGTCGCTAGAATCACTTTACCCTTGGTCGACTTTATGAAAGATAAAACGCTCATAATCAATTCCTGGTCTCAATTTATAGATAAATTAAGTTTATGTAATTCAAGCGAACGATAAAGAAAACTTAAAATAATTCTGCGACCTTGGGCATGATTAACAACATAATAACAAAACGTCAAGTAAACTTGACTTTACAAAAACGTGACTTTAATAGTGACGTTTAGTTTTCGTTCAGAAATGTCACTAATACAGACCCGCAGTATTACAAGACAGCAACATATAGTTGTCTCTGTCACTTTTTATGGTCAGCTGAGGTGAGTCAGAATGAGACGAATAGAACGGTATTTTGAGTCTATTAAACGAATTGTCTCCATCAGCCATCTACCAACCCGGTAGGGCTAAAATAAAAGCTTGGCAACAGCTACCTTATTCACTTGCGTATATCTATAGTTGGCGTGAGAGCGAATGAGACAACAATCCGTACTCGGTTTCACATTTTCGTAGGTTGTCACTAAAATTAACTCGGGAAATGTCAAATGGATCTCTTTTGTATCTCTTTTAGTCCAGCAAAATCAAATATGTCATCATTGTTTGGTAGTAAGTGTTATAACGTCACTCCTTAACTTGCTCGCATTATAGCAGCTGTCATTATTTTCTATAAACATATAAACAAATGGACCGTCTGAGGGAAAATTAATTAATTTGCGTATTGTTCCGCGCTAAATCATTAGAATACAGTAAAATTTACTTTCTTTATAGTTTACTGTAGAATATAAGCAAATGTCTTGTGCGATTGAAGGTTGTACGTCCCATATGGGAAGAAAATGAAAAGAAATGTTCAGGGACCATTAAGCTTTCACCAGTAAGTTTCAATAGATTTTGATGTTATTAATGTAACGATCTAAGCTAAAATTAATAATCACTATTAGAAGTTTATGTAAATATCATGTTCAATTATTCGTGCAAAATCGGCAAGTAAATAAGACTTATGTGGATTAAAGAGGTTATGTTTATTTAAATAGTGATGTGTATTTTTTATCGAACTCGGAAAAATTACTTATCGATATTGACATGGATCTATTTATCAGTATATAGAAAAATCTGTGTTGGAACATACGAAATTACAAGTTTGGTGAAGAATGACAACAAAATGGCTTTCTGGTTGTCCCATGTATTGAAGACTTACAATTTAGTGTTACATTTAGGAATTATCTAACAAAACTTGACTTTTGGATTTTAGTTTCCCAAAGGATGGAGAAATTAAACAAAAATGGTTACTACATGCTAGAAAAATAAATTGGACATGGGAAACCCATAGTTGCGTGTGCTCAATACATTTCACTTCCGATTCTTTTTTAGCTCATACGAAATTTAAATGGAGACGACTCAAAGCAGATGCTTTTCCCACATTATATTTGTCTGCCATTACAAAGACGTACATCAATATGAATGTTACACCTAGAAGTATGAGTGAGTAATGTTTTTACATAGACCATATGAATTTCAATTTTACTCTTTGGCAATATGCGGCAAAATATGGCCGGTATATATAGTTCGATTTTAGCTGAGCTCAAAGAGATTGTATTTAATTTCAACTTTATACCTCCACGCGTTCCTGAGAAAAAAGATTATTTAATTTCTGAGTTGTTTGAGAGACGGGCTGATAGACAACGAAGTCATCCTAGCATGCAGAGAAATCTAGTATGGTACTCCATAGAAACCACCTTGATTTGGTTGGAAGCCCTGCCTTCCGACAGGTATCGACACGTGCCAAATCACGCTTCAACTAGGACTGCATGCTGGCCTGCCGATTTCACTCGTGTAGCGTCTCCTTATAATAATAGTTTGGTATGATTTCTGGAAGTATGCTACTTAAAATTATGCATTTTGATTTTATGACGACTGAAGGAAATCGTTTTTCACAGTGCATTATTTATTAAACTACATATATAATTACAATTTAGTTTGTATAATTTATCGATAAACAAGTCGACACAGTAAATCCCTAGCAAAGACCAAACTTGCATAAAACTTGTGACAACCTACACAATTGAGGAATAACAAATGCATATACATCTCTTTCTGCCGCGTTAGTATGTCGTAAGGAAGTACAGGATAGGTATACGTCTCTGCTACCTATTTTAGCGTGTCTTCCATGCTTATCCTTATTCCGAGCCATCTACTGCCCACCAGTGTCAAAATAGTAAACAATGCTACCGAGACGTCAACGTCAAGTCGACACTTATATAGTGTTGTAACTATTTTAAAGTATATATGCATCGCCGTTTTATCGGCGTAAATTATTTATGTAGGCGAGGCGTTTGGTAAGTTTGAGATACAAAGACTGGAATTTCAGATGTGAGTGAGCTGGAGGTTTATTTTGCAACTTCCGTATACCTACTTAACTTACTTACCTAACTTTTGTATTATTGTAGTTGTTAAATACTACTTGATTAAATTTTAATATTTATTTATAGTCCGAATCAAGTATCCGTCTAAACCTCACGTAGGTATTTGTGTCTCAGCAACCGGACTTAGGTAGTTAAGTTAAGGGTTAATGGTTTTTGTTTTTAATGTACGTGGATTAATACCGTAAATTACATTTTATATTAGTATGGAGATACAATTTATTTACGAATGTCGCAGATTACGAATATATCAACAGTAAATCTCGATGTCGATAAAAAAAAGACCGGGTTGCACTCCGGGAGTGCCGGCAGAAGTGAAAACCTGAATAATTTTAATTTTGCAAAAAAAAACCCTATAAAGGAATGGGTACACATACATTAATGATCATACTCATCGGCCATATTCCATAGCAAACAACAAGAAAACAATTCCCCTTTTCGTTTGCACAGTCACTATCAGTTCCAGATTAAAACAACATAGGTACCCAATATTTGCTCCATTTTATCGGAAACTTCACAGGTGCCGCATTGAATACGGCTCTCAACTCAACAGCCCGCTACGAAACGAGTAAAACTGTGTTTTATGCTCTCAGCTGTAAACAAACCGCAATAGTGAAACTTTTTGCTCTTACTCGTCCAATACGCGACTTTACGAGCTCATAATTCTCATAAATACTTTAAAGCCAGTCGGCCGACCACCGCTGTCTTGAGGCTACGCGCGTGCCGCTCGAATTCCGAATTTGAAAAATAACGGACATTGTGATTTTGTTTCATGATTTTGAATGTTTGAGATTGGATTCAAATTGGATGCAGTGTCGTTAGGTAAGTTGTAGTAAAGTTAGAAACTATGCGTGCTTACGATACGATTATCTATATATGTTCTTAGAACAAATAGCTCGCTAAGTTTGCAATAAATTAATGAAGAGACAGATGAATTTTCAGTTATTGATAACGTATCTCCAGCATACCTAGTTAGAAGGGCCAGATTTTCATGTTATTTTATTACAGTAAAAAAATGGAAAAACGTCCATGACAAATTACATATTTTATAACATTTTCAACTTATATACTATTTACATGGTTAGAATTTCACCACCCCCTTTCTTCCCGTGGGTGTCGTAAAAGTCAACTGAGGGAGCAGGGCTGCAGTGTGTTGCGGGCGATGGGCTGGCAATAGGTTCTTCGTTTATCTTTTATAACCACATTTATGGTAAAAGCGGCACTGGAACATAAGTTTCATCTGCTTCACCTGCCCCTTTTGGGTATAAAAACGTGAATATGTATGTACCTATATAAATGAAATGGTATAAGTACCATACTCTAATGTAACTGCACAAGTAAGTATAGTATACTAGGTACTGTGTGTATAGTAGTAGTACCTACCCATAATCAAGCTTGCCTTGTTGCATTCCTTCGTTGCAGTTTAACATGGCAATAAATACTAGATAGGTAGGATAGTCGTTATAATTGTCACATTCCGATTGAAAAGCTAACGAGGAATTAATTATATTTCGTTAATTAATCTTCAAACTTCTCTTGCCCTATACAGGTAGGTACTTAAGGTACCTACAGTCTTGTGTAAAAATATTGGTGCAAACTTACTTTAAAATATGTCCCATTACTTTTATGCCAGCGGATTACGGTTTCGGTACATATTAAACTAAGTGATCGCAATTGGCAGATGGATCAAAATGGTGCCTGATTGGTGGCCACTTCTAGGTAAAAGAAGCGTCAACTGCCCACCAGCTTGATGGGTGGACGATATTAGGAAGCTTACGGGTCACTTCGGTTCGGGATAACACTATCTCAGGATCGGGATGGGCGGCGTGATCGAAGAGAGGCCTAGGTATGCTCAGCAGCGGGCGACTACGGGCTGAAAATATGATGATTATGATTCATATCGATACATACCTACTGCTACTGTACATATAATCATTTCAAAATATACCTATACAAAAATTTATTGGGTAAGTGGCCGTAAGGGGTTTTCTTTCGACACTATCTAGGCCTCCAGAAATGGCATCTGACCCCGTATCATGGTCGGCCTTATCACGCGATAAGTGACAAGATAGAACGTCCGTCACTGGCTGACACCGTTCGATGGAAAGAGACGGACACTCTATCTTGTCACTTATCGCGTGACAAAGCCCCGGCCTGGTCGAGAAGAAGCGCCACGGGAGACTCTTTAGTTTGTCATTTCCAACTAATATGTTAGATATTATAAAAAGTTAATGTTTGTGACTATGTGACTGAAATTGTATTGTATATTACCTGGAACTAAGTAGATACTTAACTACATAAAAGTATACACAAGATGATAACTTAACTACATAATTATCTGCTCATCCGATTTCAAATATGTACCGTGTACGTCTGTCACCGTTCGAGGCGTTCGACATAGAAAGTGGGGTATAGATATATACCAATTAATGTTCTACAATACTACTAATAAACTCAAGTATTAAATTTCACTAACGGGCGACATGTTTCGAACTCTTCGGGAACTCTTCTTCAGGTTTATTAGTAGTATTTTAAACATTGTCTCACAAAAGTTTAAAATCAATGAATGGTCTACTTATTACACGGAACCTTTCACGCATTATTCTTCTAAGAATAAGTAATGTAGCTTATTATGTTAATTAATACTCAATGCGTTTAGTAGGCAATTGCGTTTCAATTAACCGGCCAAGTACGAGTCGGACTCGCGCACGAGTGTTGCGTTATGCGTATCGTATTTGGGTCAATCAACTATTTCTTGCTATTGTTCTGTCCCGTTAGCCAGAAGACAAAATAACTCAGTTTCTTCGAAAAAATGTTACAAAACGGACTTCTAACGTGCCTAGAAGATGGTCCATACAAAAAGGGTCGAACTTGACAAGAAAACTCACATTTGGTAACTTAAAACCCAGAAATAGCAGTTTCAAAAAGTGACTCAGGAAGTCACTCAGGAGACATAACCATGGCAACTAGTGACAGAAAATAGTTGATTAACCCATTTGTATTGTTTGTAGCAAATTAAACACACATTCACTGTCAACAATTTCGTAGCGCTACGCTCGTAGTCAAGAACATGCGAAACCAACGGTGTAAAGGAAAAGCGCCTAAGAGCACAGCCAACTGGCGGGATCCTGGCACTCGGTGTTCTATTCTAACTCTTCTAGTATAACACGAGCTCCCGTCTCGAAGTACTTACCGGTGTCTGGGTGTCCTTTTACGCCGGTTACTTAAAAAAAAACTATCTTTGAAATTGTTGTATGTTTTGATTTATAATAATATGTCCTCTCCGACAACTCCAAGGGACTGAGGCCCTACCGCGAAACTAAAACGAAATTCGTATTGATATAATTTGTAATACTTGATAGACAGATGGACAACGAAGATATGTATACTTAAGAGTTCCATTTTTCCTTTGGATCTACAGAACCCTACACTTACACAATTACATTTGTAAAGTTCGATTGCCTGTAATAATTATACATATCATGTCATTTATAAGCAATAATTGTTTTTCATTAACAAATCAATGTACCTATGTAATTATGACATCCAGTTATTGGTCTATAGTAGTTTCATTTTATTTACTTCGTGTGATTTGTATATCTTGTGTTAAAAAATAGATGTAATAAATAATATATAATAAATCAGCCTATATACGTCCCAATGTTGGGCACAGTCCCCCTATTCTGTAACTTGTTTTAAGCTCACCTCAACGCTCAACCACAAATATATCTTGACACCGCGATGCGTAGTATGCAAACGCAGGTAGAGGTCTAGTTTCGTGACGGGTGAACGGCGGGGTGAGCCGCATTAACGCTTAGCGAATAACAGCCCAGGCCTCCTCTCATGGATGAGAGGGAACGGGCAGTAGTCCCCACGCTGGCCCAGTGCGGGTTGGGGACTTACTTCACATACACCTTCGAATTTTTTCACAGATGTTTGCAGGTTTCATCACGATGTTTTTCCTTCACCGAAAAGCTAACGGTAAATGTCAAATTATATTCCGTAGATAAGTTCCGAAGAACTCATGAGTACGAGCCGGGATTCGAACCCACGACCGCCGTTTAAGAGTCCGCAGTAAGCTCGGCCGAATTTCACCTTCCCATACAAACGTAGTTACGCTCTCATTTTAAAACTAAGTGTTGGATTGTGACGAAACTTTGCATATACATGGACATGAGGTATATCTATGTCTGTAATTAATTTATATGGTTCCAGTTTATAAAACAAACAAATCACAGCAAAAACAAGTTTTAAATGAAAAACTTAAATTCGCTTTATTTTTTTTACTATGGTATCTGAAGCTACATAAACTAATTACAGACATAGATATAGATCATGTCATTGTATATGCAAAGTTTCATTACAATCCAAGACATAGTCTTAAAATGAGAGAGCGTAACTACGTTTGTATGGAGAATCGAGCTTATTGCGGACTAACAGCCGCATGCAAAAAATCTAGCATGAATTCGTTCACAAAATCGACTATTTATAAAATTCGTTTTTCATTGGATTTGAATATAAATTGGAATTGGTGAGTGGGTTGAGTTGTTTTCCCTATTTTGTTTTATATTACACACTTTCCATAGGTACAAGTTTTCCCACCGAGTGGATTTTTGTACAGAATTTTAGTGGCGTTGTGACTTGTGAATGAGACGTAGGTACATATGTACGTACTGGGCATTAAGTATAGGTACATATGCTTAATAACAATAAAGGAATCTTTAGACAGTGGAAAGAAAAACCACAACGAAATAAAAACTTGCTTAGTTGCGAATGCTTCCTAATTGCACACGAGTTGCAGAAACGCGTTCGAAAAACAAATAAATGCACGATTTCAGCGCGCGGCAGATTTTCACAGTGAAAGTCAACACGCAATTAATTTGATGGTCCCGCCAAGGCCGATCGTTACGAAACATAGTTAATTAGGAAAACTACGTAGATAATATATTGTACGTAATTTATTTTAGTGCTATTGTGATTTCTTGGAAGCGCATCTTAAATACCATCAGTGTACCGCTCGGTAAAGAACCGCGAAGTTTGAATATCTACATCTTCATCGCAGTATTATTTGAGCAACAGAGATGGAGATACTCGATTTCGATTATTTATTTTGTGATAGCTTGGAGCTTCCATATAAAATGCATTTGTTTTATTTATATGCTACACGCCCCGCCCGTAGCGGAGCGTGCACTCAGGCCGTACAATTAGGATGTTCCTTATTGAACCTAAAATCGCACCTACCGCGCGGATAGGACTTTCCACCTGCTTCCAGTGTACGGCCACGGGCTGGACGCCCAGGCAGTTAGGCGACGAGCGGCTGCCCCTTCTTTGATCTCCCTCGAATGTCGATGGTGATGTCGTCCAGACAGCGGCCTACGGAATGAGCTCCCTGTGGCCCGTTTCTCAAAGCGACAATAAAAAAAGTTTAAGCTGACAACACTAACCAAACCACTACCCATTCGAACAGTGTTGCCCGTTTAAGCTTAAAAAACGTAAAATATAATAGGCTACTGGGAGATTCTCTCTGGCATTCTTCTAGAAAGGAGTGTACACTTTATGACTACCCAAGAAAAAATGCACCTAATTATAATAGATTAGATTATGTTATGTGTCGTAGGCCGTAGCACCAAAATATGCATCGTTCTGTTGGAAGAGGAACCTTACCAAGGTGCGCTAAGGTTCCATTTCTCTGAGAACGAATGTGGCTTCCCAATTTCGAACTCTACGGTTTGGTCTACTGAAGTGCACCAGATCTACAAATCTCAAAGTACGATCAATTTATATTTTCAGGCTATACGTCATCCCTAATGACTTTTCAAGGGACCGACCTTGAATTAATGAAAAAATTAAAATCATTTTCCATAAAAACCACGCTGTCAGCTATAATCAGCAGAAATATTCTTGAACATTGCAAAGATTTTTGTTTATGGCATTTTTTCCATCTCTCCAATTATTAGTGACGTGCATATTAGCTTGCTTGCTTTTGCTCTGAGTTATTTAAGCAAACTTTCGCGGACAGCGGTAATTCGAAGCTGTTATGACGGCAGAAAAAAGTTATTACCTAATTAACGCGAAAAAATCTAGGCATGTAATCTACGGCTCTGGAAACGAAATAAGTTATACACTTTCAGAAAACCGTTGCATCGGAATGCAAGTGGAATTCATTAAGTTAACTTTCCTCTTGTTAGCGCAGACTAAACAACTAAAATAATAAAGTAACGTACAAAAATCACCGGCGACGCTCGGAAGCCGCAAATGCTGATAAAAAAACGTTGCCAATGACTTTCTACGGAGTAATTAGAAGATTCGCACACGAAAGTGCAGCAAGTTATTTAGCAACGCGGCGGGAAAATGCGCGATTAATGTCCGCCTTGCCAAACGGAACGCAGTTTTTTTTAATTTACTGATTCGAACGCTAACCTAAACTGCCAGTGTGTGGACCGTTTATCCCATTCGGTGTCTCATTAAAAATAACTTGGCCTTTTCCACAGAGCGCAAAGCATGCCATGAATGCCATGATGCTATCTTTAATGTAGGTTGATAGTAATTATTTTATTATGGACATATTTATATAGCAGGTGTTATATTAAGATGCTTGTCAAAATTACATCACAACTTATGGTTTTTCCTATTTAATACCGTGGTCTGGGGGTCCACCTGAGACCCTGGCATCTTCATTTAATTTCAATGTGTTTAGCGCGCCATGTGTCAGAATGAACGTGAAAAACACATTGTTATGTGAAATTTATGTATTTGCCTAGCTGTGATGTCGTTTGTGTCAGACGTGAAGCCATTGTCCTTAGCTAGTAACTATATAAGTGAGAAAGGGACGAATGCTTTATGTCGGTAATGTCGGTATACGCGATCATGCTACTGTGCAGAAACTTGTTAGTGTAAAAGTTCTTCCCCGTTGGCTGTTCATTTGAGCGACCAGGAATTCTTCTTTGTCCTATCTAATAATTATACGAAATACACAATACAGTCAAAATTAACCCTGTTTTTGAAATTACCTAGAAAATAATGCTGCTGGGAACAGTTGGAACCAACCTACATAACGGCCTACATAAAAGGTTCAACACAGCAACAAAACATTCCTCGGTCAACGGCTTTCCGCAAAAATGTGGGTGTGTCCGATAAACGCCACTTAAAGGCACATGTACCATGTCTACGACTTCGAGGCTCGGCCTAGACGCGATCGTTAAGAAACCGGTTAAATGTTAGCTATCGGCAGAATTTACGTTGGCGACAAGAGTAGAATTAATTTAAGGCATATTTTTATTTGTCCTAACGTCGGTTGATGTATCGCATGCAGGCCATGCAGCAGGCATAAGTAGGCGTTGTCATTTTATCACTTATCGCTGTTAAATATGACGTCCGTCGCGTTCTGACAAGTATGCGAGTGCGAGAATGACGGATGTCTTATCCACAACGATAAGTGATTAAATGGCAACCATGCTAGACGCCCGCTGGTGTTCCACGCAGACGGGATAACGACTAATAATGAAAGTCGTCAGTCGATATACAGCCGTTTCGACCAGTGAAGTCTATCGGACATACAAGCGAGGGAGAGGGTACTTCGGAAGGTAGAGGGTATGCTTACATCTAACTTATTGACCAATGAAAATGCTCCCTTTCGCCAATGTTCCGAGGCGCTAGTAGATTCAGTCATGTACATTGCTCTTGAGACCTACTTGAACAATAAATAATTGAATTTTGTATGGTACGTAGTGTGATGAGAGAGAGAGATGTGGAGCGACTGAAGATGTTGTGACGAACATTTAGAAGGGCCTGCTAAGATGGTTTGGGCATGTACAGAGGAAGGATGAAAGAACATTAACAAAGAGGGTGTATTCATACACCTGAAGGAAAAGTTGATACAATTTTGACATGTAATACCAAATTATTATGAATAAAATATGATTATGATTATGATTATTATGATGATATGCACAGTTGTAAGGGGACGACCTCGTCGATATTTTACCCGTACCCTTAACCGACGAGTATAATAAACAAATAAATAATAAATATTAGCGAACAATCTTACACAAATCGAGCTAGCCCCATAGTAAGCTCAATAAGGCTTGTGTTACGGGTACTAGACGACGATATATTAAATAGATATAAATACTTAAATACATAGAAAACATCCAAGACTCAGAAACAAATAGTCATGCTCATCACACAAATATTTGCCCTTACCGAGATTCGAACCCAGGACCTTCAGCTTCGTAGGCAGCGTCACTATCCACTAGGCTAACCGGTCGTTATGACCGGTATGTATAAAAAAGTAATAAAAGTTACTAATGAAGCAAGAAAGGTTGGTCAAGATCATAGCCAGTGGAAATCCGTGATCTCTGCCTACCCCTCCGAGGAATAGGCGTGATTATATATATGTATGTACGTAGATAGAGAGCCATAGTGTTCTGTAAATAATTAGTCAGCAACTAAGTTTACGTTTGCTCAGTAACCGGTTTGCTTCGCTGTTGACACATTCCACGCGACATTGTCACAAGACTGTTCCCATTTCACTACTTCTTCAGAACTGGTACGGACTCCTGTTTATAAATATTTCATTGAGTTTGCAATCTGAGCATTCTTGCCGTGAAAAACATGTGTAGATTTTGTTAAATTATTTTAAGTGCAGTCAAGATGAAATAGTTGAATTTTTTATCTATTTCAGATTGGAACAGTCCGGTGACAGCTGTCATCTTAGTACAGTTTACGCCATATTTGACGTTTAATGACATAAACTGTAGTGAGATGAAAACTGTCACCGGACTCTTCCATTCTGAAATGGATTATAGGCGAGCAAGTTGCTCATAAACCCTATACCCAGGGACGCCACCCGCTTGCGCATCACAGCTTGGAAGCCGTCGGTTCTCCACGCGGCGAACATTCCTGACGCGCTGCAGCGCCAGGGCCAGCCCCAACAGACGACATAAATTGTACTGGGATGACAGCTGTCAAATGTAGGAAGTAAGATCTCGCAAACTATAAGTTAAATTCGACCTCATTGTCAAGGCGTTAATGCCTGTCACAGACTGGCGTGGCCTGCATTGTCAGCCACGGTGGTGGCAGATACTATGATGATATTGATGATAATCAAGGCCGAGTGTGTCTGATACAGTGATAGGATTACTATACAACTATGGGCTATGGAGAGGGCTATGTTGGGAGTTTCTCTGCGTGATCGCGTCAGAAATGAGGCTATCCCCAGCAGAACCAAGGTAGCCGATATATATAGGTAGCCGGATAGGAAGCCGGTATATATATAAGTGGCAGTGGGAAGGGCACATAGCACGTAGAACCGATGGCCATTTCGGCGGAAAGGTTCTCGAGTGGCGACCACGTACTGGAAGGCGCGGCGAGGGAAGGCCCCCCACAAGGTGGACTGATGACCTGGTAAAGGTTGCTGGAGCCCGCTGGATGCGGGTGGCGCAGGACCGGTCACTTTGGGGAAGGCCTATGTCCAGCAGTGGACGTCTTTCGGCTGATATGATGATGATGATGAGTATACAACTGGCCGCCGCCGCAGGCTGCGCCAGTTTATGACAGGATTAAAGCATGTTCAGATACGTATTTCTGGAGCAGTGAACACACCTACCTCTTTATTCCTCTCACTCTCACGTTCTGCTCTGGGTAGTAGTACCCATGCGAGTGCAAGAGTAACGGGTGTCCTATCCACAGCGATAACGCTATAAGTGATAAAATGGCAACCATCACACACCATCTGCTTGTTAAGCTGCGTCCGCTGTGCCAATGTTTTCGATGTTTTTAAACATCTAACATGTTATCCGTCAGTTTCGGCAAACAAATAGAGTATCGTTCTGACAAGCAAAACATTTTTGACGTTTAAAACCCACGAAAACATGGTGCAGCGGACGCGGTTTTACGATATATTCGATTGTGATACCCTATGTTATGTGTTCGATTTCCCTAGCGACTTTTTTACGCTCAAGAGGGAAAGACTAACCTCTCTTTCTCCTTTATGCAACTTGAAAACTTGTATTTTAAACGAACTCTGCAATTTCCTTTCTCGCTTTTCATTTCCACTGGTTTTACCGCTGTTAAAAACCGCAAGATCTCGTTACTGTGTCGTAAAATCATAAACACTTACCAATCTTCTAAAGAAAGTTAACCACCTGGTAAACAAGACAATAACCATCCGCCAAGTCGAGCAAAACAGCGAGCGGCACGGCCGTACCATCCTTTTCTCGAAGCAGTTCCGGCCATTTTCGACCCCCCTATAACTTCGTTGTGGATAAAACTAGAAGCCTGAATTATCAGTAACCAAAAAACCACGATATATTTCAAATTTCATCCAATTTGACCCAGTGGTTTAAGAATGATAACTAGTCAGTTTCTTAATTTTGTCACTCACTGACTCACCGATCATCAAAAGTCATCCAACTCACCATACTACTACATAGATTTAGGTATACAGAAATCCATAAATGCAGGAAAGTAGTGTGATTGCCAAGTTACAGAATTTAATTTAGCAAGCAAATAAAGATTAATAAGAATGCCTGAGACGGCTCTACGAAATATCTCACAACTTTTAACGGTGGAAGAGTTTCGAGACTTGGCCTCTTTTTTACATGGAATGTTTTTTATGGGATCCAATTTACTTCAGGTTGACACAACAGTATTATTCTTCCATATCTCTCTGTTGTATCAAAGCGGACGCCGCCGGGCTCCTCTAGGACACAACCGGGAACAACGCTAGGAGTATGATGATGGTGATCTCTCTATAGTTCATCATCATATCAGCCGAAAGACGTCCACTGCTGGACATAGGCCTCCCCCTAAGAGTGCCAAAGTGACTGGTCCTGCGCCACCCGCATCCAGCGGACTCCCGCGACCTTTATAAGGTCATCAGTCCACCTTGTGGGGGGCCTACCCACGTCGCGCCTTCCGGTACGTGGCCGCCACTCGAGAACCTTTCCGCCCCAACGGCCATTGGTTCTACGTGCTATGTGCCCCGCCCACTGCCACTTTAGTTAAGCGATTCGGAGGGCTATATCGGTTACCTTGGTTCTGCTGCGGATAGCCTCATATCTGATGCGATCGCGCAGAGAAACTCCCAACATGGCCCTCTCCATTGCCCTTTGGGTGACTTTGAGCCTTCTTATGAGGCCCATAGTAAGCGACCACGTTTCAGTGCCATATGCCATCACTGGCAACACACACTGGTCAAAGACTCTCTCTCTAGTTAGCTGGTAACTAATATCTTTTTTGCAGGACTATGGCAGAGCCACTATCAGTCTATGTTTATATTAAGGGGATGCCTTGATTCGAGTCGACCACGCCCCATAGACAGAGACACGCTTATGCTTTTCACGCACGAGAAAAAGAGATGCAACTTTTTTGGACAAATTTCGATGAATACCTAACTTAGTGACGTTTTATTTATATTTCATTAATCATTAAGTGGGATGGGTTTAGATGAGATAAATTACTATAGTAGTCACTTGATTGTGTCGTAAAGTAATATATTGTTTGAGTAGGCTGATTAAAAAATGGAAAATACAGACCCAACTTTGGTTTTTTTTAGATAGAGGAAATATTAGGCAATCATGTATCGATTAAATCATATAAACAAAAGTATAGCCAAGAATCATGTATCTGAAATTATGCTCTGGGTGACATAGGCTACCTTTTTTACGAAAAAGAAAACGCTTTTTGTCAGTTAGTTTTCCATAGTAGGCTTACTGTTTTTTGATCTTTTTATTGTTATATGTATTGTAGTATGCTTGTTTGCTACCGTCGTCGCATTAAAAAAACCGACCAAGTGCGAGTCGGGCTCGCGCACGAAGGGTTCCGTACCATTATCTATAAAAACGGCAAAAAAATCACGTTTGTTGTATGGGCTCCCTTAAATATTTATTTTATTCTGTGTTTTAGTATTTGTTATTACAGCGGCAACAGAAATAGGTACATCATCTGTGAAAATTTCAACTGTCTAACTATCACGGTTCATGAGATACAGCCTGGTGACAGACGGACGGACGGACGGACGGACGGACAGCGGAGCCTTAGTAATAGGGTCCGGTTTTTACCCTTTGGGTACGGAACCCTAAAAAGTGCATCATATAGCTTTAACGCACGACAGAAGCGGCAGATTATGTTGCCCGTTATGACACTGTGACCACAGTGTCAAAGCATCTATGGATATTTTCACCCAAAATAACTGGTTTGATTGACCGCTCAAATTTCAATGAAAGTTGTTCGTAAAATTATCATAAAGTTATCTAAACGATTTATTGATTTTCTCTACCCTTGTCACTAGATTATTCATTCTTCCTTACGTAACGTAATTTATTCCTATTTACGTAATCTGGGACTATTTAAATAAAGTTTTATTTATTTAGAACTCGTCTTGTTGTGTCTGGCTGGCGGTTCGTAAACTAGTTTTGATAGTTTTTGTTTTGAAATTCCAGAACTATGATATCAGAAGTGGGATAGCGAGATTGTCGTACGAGTCAGCATAAGGGTGAATACTCACCAGAGATCTACGAAGTTGTGTTTTCATATATTTGACACTTTATCTTGACCGCTAGGTGTAAAATTTATGAAAACATAGCCCCGCATATCTCTGGTGGATTTTCACCACTATAGGTGTTTATGGGACTGAAATAAAAGTTTTTGCGACTGTAAACACATGTGTTAGTTAATTTGCTAGACCTAGTATAGGATACTACATACATGTGTTTAATTTACTATACTGACCAGTGTCAAAAATATTGTTTATAATGAGTAGAGTTAAATATAGTAATTGTATACGCCGTTCTCTTTGATTAAAGATGATTTGGGCGTGGTTTGTTTACCACAAGATTAAGTAAATTAAACATTATGCTAAATAAATTTATATTAAATGATTTACAAAGTAACATGTAATGTAAATAAATACCCAACCATAGAATATGGCGGTTGAAAACCAAAGTAGGTATCAAGGACAGCACTGTTACAGGTTGCTTTAAATTTGTAATCGTGAGCGACACAGCTATGCTTTTCACTGTGTCAATTATAAGGAAAACTGTTAAAATACTATGAATAGTATCTAAACCGTATCAGTTTTAAGTAAATCTTTTTCCCACGTTACGATTATAGTTCCGTTTACCGCGTCGCTAACGGTCGGTTAGCCTCGATACGAGAATTTTCTTTAGGTTAGCGTGTTGTACTGATTATTAAAACAGGTTTATATAACTAAAAACACACGTTTTATGTTAGTTATCTTAGGCGTTCTATACACCTAACAATTTATCACAACAACCTTCTTCAAAGTCGATTCGAAGTGAATACATTGAATGTTTACTGTCTCTTTCCCTGTGCCTTTAAAAATATTATTTTATTGATTTTGTAATTTGTCTAAATAAACATGCTTATGTATTTAAAAAAATTACTTAAAAACTTACTTAAACTATGTGAACCTAAACTATACAGGGTGTGCCAAGACTATGTGACGTGAAGGGAAAGTACCTTAAAATATTGTAGATAGGATATTTTGCCCAAAGAAGACTTTATATAGTTTAAATGTTAGTAATACTGCATTCAAAGATTTTCTAGAAATTACCTAAATATTCCTATTAATCGAACCAAATTAAATGTGAAAAAATATCATTCCGTATTTTTATGATGCCAATCGAAAGAATTGACAAAAAATAATAATAATTCTTAAGTAACATATTATCTTTAAAGAAAGGAATATCGTAATATACCTACGTATTTCACCCAAATCGCTGCCACTGACTGCCTGTGCCCATAAGACTGGCTGAGTTGCCTCGCTGAATGGCGACAACTCTTGGCGAGAACTACGTATTTGCGGCGTTTGCCGTTTGTCCTTGGCGACCGGATGCAATTAAGCTTTTAAAAAGCTAAGCTATATGTTCACCCTTTTAAAGTTTTAAAAGTTCAAGTAGGCATTAAAAGTTTTTTCTTTTAAATTGGGAAGCCGGTAGATTATCAACGGAAGCCACTTCATTACTGACATTAAAGAGTAACACATGTTATCAGGATATTACAATGACGCTAAAAAGATACCTAAATAAATAAGCAAGAATATCCAAAATCGGTTTTATAAAATAACAATCGATGTTCCAATCATGACATACGATTAAAGCCTGCATCACACTGGCGCGGCCTGGCCGCGGCGGACAATAGTAAATTTGACAGCTAATGGCAAGTTTACTATGGTCCGCCGCGGCCAGGCCGCGCCAGTGTAATGTGGGCCTTATGTAGACATTTCCCGGATGGCACCCATGGGAGACGTGACAGGCATTTGCGCGCCAATCTGTAATTGGATAAGCGATTATCTGTGATACGTGAGTTTTTCTAATTGGGCAAAGACCCGTTGGCCATTCAGCCAGCTGTTTTCTTTACTATCAGTTTTCTTCGGCGCGTTTCCCTTCATTATTTATAGGTTTATAGTGTCTGTAGTCACAGGGGACAAAAGCATTAATATATTCAGTTTCTCGGTGTGAAAGTGAAACTTGTGGTTATTTTTTTCTGGCCTGTGGCACTGTACCATGTATGGACTTAACGTGTATGTAAACTGGCTTTCCAATACTATAGAGACTGTGTTCTGCGTAAAGTTTACTTAAATAGGTCATGGTTGTACTGTTGCTAACAACTCCTGTTAAAACAGTAATAATTGCATGCAAAAGGATCGTCTCAGCCAATAATGGGCCATTTTCGTGGTTTTTATTTGTTACACGTCATCTAGTACTCTAAAATAATAAAATAAATTACCATAGAGCGATTGGGTTTTGATAATAAACCAATTAAACTTAAACGAAAACGCATGTAAAAACTTGTTGTTGAAAATCACTCCTAAGAAAACATGCGCGTTTTATAATTTACAGTCGACGCTGTAGACCATAAGGCATTGTTTTATGCGTAAAGCTATAGACATTAACTTAGGCACTGTTTGTCTCAGTGATAAATGGATGCCTCCAAAGGGATGAATGTAATATTTATTGTAACTAAATGCACGGGCACGCCCCATCAGCCATCAGCGACGACGACCATCTGAGTCCTTCCGGGACAAATCTTACATTCAGTTTAAATCAAATTTTAGTAGGGTCAAGGCCCAAAAAGGGTAGAAGCCCCCAATCTAGAATCCTGGATCCGCCACTGGTTGGACCGGTGGTGACGACTCAGCTTTATAAAGGCACGTTTATTAATGAGACTCGAAAACTGTCGGCACACAAGATAGTGTGATTAATCTATACATTACCAAGGCAATAGGCTCGGTAAATAGAGCGCAGCGAATTCCTCGCAGGTTCCTTGTGATAGTTACACACGGATGAGCGCACGCGCGCGTCTGTCAAGCGGGATCTCACTTTTTGTGTCACCACATTTAATAATCACCGGCTATTATGAAACGCCAACTTCGTCTGATCGTCTATCCCTATCTCTTTCGCCCTTGCATAATATTCAAGCAATAGAGAGGGAGATATTACGAATTTAGACCGCTGAACTGCGATTCTATGTCTATAATGACAGAAGTACATTTCCATAGGACATAAACATCTTTCTTGTCTCTGTCATAAGATAGGGAATTGTCAAACTTCCTATAAAAGATTTTAACCTAAGTTTGATTATTCGACAGTCAGGCAGTTTAACTGTTATTTTCCCATATAAAAAGTGACATTTATATCTAGGTACCTGACGCGTGTACAATGCGTTACGTGCTCGACCTGCTGGAACGGAATTGATTGCTATTACACCAACTTAATTCCACCTTCCCCGTTCCATCACCGAACGACCGTCTTTCTTAATGCGAACTGAAGGACGTTAGCTTTTGTGATCAGTCTTGCTATGATCGAACATGTGGCCCGCGCTCCCTGCGTCTTACAGAGAATACATTGTCATGAAATTGGAATGCGAAACATAAGTGCCTGATGCCTGACCGAAATGTGATAGTTGCAAGCGAAACACGGTTCATTGATTGTTCACAAGTTATTATAGTTCCCTACTTTGTAGTTATAATGTAACTCTTAATTTAGTCATGACTGAACGAGCATCTGAGAAGCGGAAGACACTGAAACCTAGACCTTTATATAACGGAGAGACACAACTAAATTACGTATGTTTCCGAGTCCTTAACTTACAGCATGACACTGATTGGTGAAGCTAGTGATCTTCATCATATAGCAAAGAAAGTGGATTACCAGAATAAAAGAGCAAAAAATATAGGTCCCCCCTACCAGCGACGGCGCATGATGATTTAGAATGGGCAACCCGGAGCAAAAGAAAGTTATAAAAGAGTATATATAAATAAATAGAGAAATTATTTTTAAGCAAGCCGGTGGGAATCGGCTGCTATGGACGCTCCGCCACTGTTACCTACCAAAATAAACAAGCACTAGCCTTAGCCATCACGTAAAGTACCTAGGTACTAATTTTAAAACACCACCAACGCCACCTGTTATAAGTTATAACGGTAGTTGATACGGATCGAATAAGGTAGTGTTACTGATTCGCCTTACGATCACGAGGTGGCGCTGTAAACCGCCTTCGACATAAGTAGGATGTATTATGAGGGGGGAAGCGGGGAACCGATCGCTGAAGTTCGTTGGGACAGAGGAGCCCCTTAACACTTTGACTGCCAGGAACCCGCTCCGCGATTATTGGCAGTGAATGTGTTGACATGAGGTCACAATATATCAGACAATGACCCATCAAAGTCAGTTACGTTGCTGAAAAACACATCTAACCTTTTCCATGAAGTTAATGAACAATAATTTACTTGAAAAACAAAGTTTTAACCGACTTCAATTTAGTACTCCGCCAAGCCATGAGAACATTTCCACATTTATTTTCCAATTTACCACATGAACTGATTTCCGAGAGCAAATGCGTTGATTATTAGGGAAAAAACCCAATCGCTGTATGTGACCCGATAATATTTGAGGACTTCCGTCAATTCCACAAGGATCACCCTTGGCACTTCATTATTTGCTATTTCAACGGAATCTTATCAGAATCTGGGATATACTTTTGTACTTTTAAGTACATAATTGAGGAATTCCATAAGTCATCTGTGGTCTTCATCATCAATTCCACTCCACCAATTTATGATTTCCGGATGTAAATACACGAGTTATAATAGAAAATACCAAAATCACTACACGCGTGCCTAATATAATTGAGGAGTTCCCTCAATTCCTCATGGATCCCATCATCCAATTGAATTTTCAAAAAAATGGGACCCACCTGGAAGCATATACTTACACACAAAAAAAAAAAAATTATGAATCGGCTCATCAATGACGGAGTTCTGAGGTAACAAACATTGAAAAAAAAAAAAAACAACCGAATTGAGAACCTCCTTCTTGTTTTTGGAGTCGGTTAATAAACAGAAGACCTACACATACCTAGCACCAGAGACACTGCAATTCCAGTCATATCTCCATGGTAAAAAATGCTATTTTACATGTTGATGTGTTCGTTAGCAGTGCATCGATGCGTGTATCCTTCACTAGGAAGGTCTGTACCAAGGTTGTGGCAGCAGTCAGCACGCTATGCATAATGTGTCCTAGCTTTGCCAATTTTTATCTCTTGTTATTAGATTACTGTGAACATTGTGAGGAAACCGGTCTAATCCCAACGAAGTTTTCCCTCTAGGTTGGAAGGTCAGATGACAGTCGCTCTCGTAAAAAAAGTGCCTTTGCAAAATTTTGGAATTAGGTGCCAAAGCGGACCACGGGGATCCGGTACAATCGGGAAAATGCTAAGAAAATGATGACGTAAGTATCACTATGGCTAGCCATTCGTGTCATTTGCAAATGGCGGCTAATACTAGTGTTAGGTGTGCTGTGGCAACACTTTCTTTAGTTAATTCTAATGACGTTGTATTCGGAGGAACTTAGCTCACAGGGCTGCCAGATCGTATATTTGGATACAAAATATGTATAATCGGACAGTGTCTTGTATCCATGATCATTCCGTATAATACGATACAAAAGAATACTTGTAATAAAAAAAACGAAACAGCATCAATGTACAGGTCAGAATGTTAGATTTATGAAATTATAAAAGAAAAATCGATTTATAGAATGGTTATGCTTATGTATACTGCGATCCAATTTCGTATAATTGCAGATACTTAACCGTATAGCCGCGATTTATTGGCAGCCCTGTTAGCTCACCTTCTTCTTGCAGCGTTTGCGCGTACTAATAATTCCTTTGGCTAAAATAGTAAAATCGGTCTAGGATGGGGATGCGGTGGGTAGCTACTTCGTAAAATGCTAGTTAACCTCGCAAGGCCCAAGCTATTTTATTTAAGGACTGATGTAATATCGGCCTAGTGTCCTGAAAATGGGTCATGAATAACTATATTGGTATTTCGAGTTTCTGAATAGAGTTCAAAATTAATTACGAAAAGCTAATGAGTTGGGCTGTTAAGCCAGAAATGCATTGCCATAAAATTAGGCCGATGGGCCTTACAAGGTTAAAACTTAGTTGTTAAAATCAAAAGTTTTGGCTAAAACACGAAACCTCCACTTTTATTTAGGTTCAATTAACGTAATTGCAACGTGTGCAATCGAAAAAAAACCGATAGACTTGCGTGAAATAGAATTCAACCAAAGTGACCGAGTTCATTGCCACATCTTATCGGATATGGCAATATCTGAATAAAAGTTGACTTGATAAGACCGATTAGATTGCATGGTCTTGGAATATTGAACTCGGAGAAACGAAGATATTCTCACGAATATTCAAAATAATCATAATGCAGGAAATCATGCCCGGCCTAAACGTTTTCCGTAGAAATTAACTAAGTACCACTCCCTGATATAAGTGGTTTCTTAGTCTTCCTATAATTTGCATGCAGAACCGATGGCCGTTGGGGCGGAAACGTACCAACAGGCGCGTGCGCGCGGCACGGCATGTGGGTAGACCCCCGCAATGCGGGAGTCGGCTGGATGCGGGTGGCGCAGGACCGGTGATTGTGGCACTCTTTGGGGGACGCATATGTCCAGCAGTGGACGTCTTTCGGCTGATATAATGAATTTGCACAAAGATGTTGACTGATACTTAAATCAGCAACTTTTTATGAAACGCTCTACGAAGTTTTATGAACAAGTGACGCCGCCACCTAAACTTGACTCCGTATTATGGTCGGCCTTATCACGCGATAAGTGACAAGATAGAGCATCCGTCACTGGCTGACACCGTTCAATAGAACGAGACGGATGCTCTATCGTGTCACTTATCGCGTGATAAGGCCGACCATGATACGGGGTCTGAACGATTGCTTTCACATCGTAATCGGGTAAACGTCGTGATTTGACCGCGTTCGGGGCATCTATTACATGCTCTCATGATGTAGGTACCTGGCATGACATTGTATTCCTTATCCATCACATGGCATCTGGATCAGATCTCATGCCATTAATCATTATAGTGACTCGATTGTGATCTAACCTGCCTAATTCTCTGTTATGAGTTATGAAATAAGTTATTCTTCCACGTACCTTAGGTACTAATAGATTCCGCCCGCGACTTCGTCTGCATTGAGCCGGGATATAAACTATCCTATATTTATATCCGAATATAAACTATCTTCGTGCAAAATTTCATCCACATCAGTTGAGCGGTTTAAGCGTGATAGAGTAACACACATCTAAACATCCAAACTTTCGCATTTATAATATTAGTAGGATATCTATTGGGGTTACGTTTCCGTCTAAAATGAAATTTTTGGTGCTAATTAGCTTTTATTACCGATTTTAATTTTTTGCAGCCAACAACTACTAATTGAAAATATTCTAATGATTCCAAACTCGACGGCCTTATCTTGTTTAATCGATGAGTTCATATGGTCATCTTCCCTCTCCCGCCTCTGGCAGCTTCATGGTACCTTAACATTGCATTACCAACGAGCATAAAAAGTTCAAAAACCGGTATTCGGAAAAGGAACTGAAAAATTCGTTATTTTTTCCTTGCCTTCCTTTCGGCTCTGCTGTAGTCAGGCAACAATGCAACTCGATTGGACTTCGGATACGCGTGAACCCGTACCCTTCTTGGCAGTCGCGTAAAAAACAATCTTGGTGCACCGTCCGTCCCGAATGTCTGATTTTGGAGCGTGTGATGCAACTGGTCGTGGTCGTGAATAGCGCGCATCACGATCATCTCATCTGCAATCGCTCACGACAGGGCTGACCCCCAATTACGGTCACTATTTAATAAGTTAGTGTTGTGTGTCAGTGTCAAATGCATGTGTCGAAATATTTCTCGAAATGTATGTATGTGTGTAAGCACTATATTGTACGCAATAACAGGTTAAAGAATATACATGTCACACAATCCAGTTAATCTTTGAGCAATTGAATTGAAATAACCCTACTTCAACATTTTTACACCCCCTTGAGGGTAAATAACCACCAGATATGCGCGAATGTGAAGCTGTCTTTTTGACCGAGTCAGCGAAGCGAACGAAGTTCTCCTTTTTGACTTGTGGCAAAAATCTTTCGTATGTCTGGCTGGTCTCCTCTACTGGTCGCATTTATCAACCAATTTTCGTGAAATTTTCAGAGCAGGTCCAAAAATTATAAAGTATATTTTTTGTTAATTCAGTTTTTCGAAATTATAAAAAAAAACAGACAGGCTCGCGAGTTGAGAAAATATTTTGTCTCACTACGGCAGAGACTAAAGGAAGAGATATGTCTATGCGTGTTTTTAACCCCCGACGCAAAGAGAGGGGTGTTATAAGTTTATCGTGTCTGTCTTTGCATCTGTGTATCTGTCTGTGGTATCGTAGCTCCCAAACGGATGAACCGATTTACGTTTAATTTTTTTTGGGTCATAGATAACTTTATCCCAAGTGTTCTTAGCCATGTTTCATGAAAATCTGTTCAGCCGTTTTTGAGATATTGGACTTTGAAATGTCGGGGGTTTTCAACTTTTCTAAGTTGTAGTTACCCTAGCGTAAGGTATATTTATAGCAATCGATTCGAAATTATGCTCCGGGTGATATCATAATACTTTTTTATGAAAAAAAAGTTTTTTCAGTCTGTTTTCCGTAATCGAGATAATAATTTTTTAACGCTTTATGCTTGTTGGTAACCCTACATTTACACACGCAGTGAGCCATGCACCACTCTAATTGTTCACCCATTATAATGTTACCGAATGCTTTACCGTACACCACGATAAACGACCACGAGTCATGCAATTATAAACCCTTTGTGAATACAATAAGGCCCTTCGCACATGTATTCTTGTTGTGGTTTTGTTACCTCTCTTCCGGATGACCCGGATTTTGACAATGCAAGGTTTATTGTGGTTTTAAATTCGAGTAGAATAGGAAGCTGGCTGAGGAAGATGGAATATTATGATTATGAAAGATAAAACAAAAGGAGATGCCGCAAAAAGTTCTAGTGTCAGTGTGTGTGTGTGTTTGTGTGTAGTGTCTCGAGAATCGAGATTCCACAGAGATCAGCGAACGAAAAAAACCATAGAAAGCTAGCTCCTTATAAACTACCCAAACACGTGCCTAAAACCCGGTATGCGCATGTTCCAACTAAACGGCTGCCTGGCATCGTTTTGACACCCCGCCCCCATCCCCACATAATGGCAGTGGTATTCTGTGGGGACATTCTGCGGCGCTACTTAGACTCGTTTGTGGTTTTCTCGTTCGCTGATAGAGATATTGTTGAGATTATTTAATGTGACCGACTTGTTATAACATCTGCCATTGGAATTATAATTACCTTGACTTAAATAATCTCAACTTTACATTGTCTTTTTTTCCTATCAACCTTTTTTTTCCTGCTTACCTACTACCATTGTCAGAACTCTGGGTTGAAATAATCCTATTGTAGGTACCTATTTATATCTTCTAGGGGCCCAAAGGCCTATCAAAAGGCAAGCTCCTCTTCGATGGAATTTATACCATTCAAAACCCCTAGGTGTAGTACCTAAGAAAAAAAGATCTATTTTCTTATTCAGCATATCAGCCGAAAGACGTCCACTGCTGGACATAGGCCTCCCCCAAAGAGTGCCAAAGTGACCGGTCCTGCGCCACCCGCATCCAGCGGACTCCAGCAACCTTTACCAGGTCATCAGTCCACCTTGCGGGGGGCCTACCCACGCCGCGCCTTCCGGTTCGTGGTCGCCACTCGAGAACCTTTCCGCCCCAACGGCCATCGGTTCTACGCGCTATGTGCCCCGCCCGCCGCTATTTTCTTATTATTTTATTAATAATGTAGTCAAATGGAGAAAAAGGCAACGCATGAGGTCAAATAATCACAAAGTTATATGTGTCCAAAGTTTTAAGCGGAGGTATGTCCTGTCCCTTTTCCGCAAAACGCATCTTCATATGAAACGATTGTCATTTACTATCACGCTCGACGATCGTGACGCCACGATCTGCTAGCATTTGCTCTCTCTACTCTCTCGTCCCACCCTGCTAGAGAAAACTGATGAGGTGGGCTGCACTGGGGTTAGCATGGGTGATAGTACCGTAAGTTTTTCTGCCAAGGAAATAGCAAACATTATTAATAACATGCAGAGGGGGAAATCACCAGGACACGATGGTCTCAGTGTAGAGCACCTCAAATACCCGGGGGCTCACTTACCGCGTGTCTTGGAAGTGTTCTATACTCTTTGTGTAAGGCACGGCTACCTTCCGGAACAGCTTGCTAGGACAGTAGTAGTTCCTCTAGCAAAAAACATAACGGGTGACCTGTCAGACATGGGAAACTACAGACCCATTTCCCTGGCGACGGTTCTGGCAAAAGTCCTAGATAGCCTGCTTAACGCACAACTTTGTAAATATGTGAAGTTGCACGATGCACAATTCGGCTTCAGACCGGGGTTGTCTACGGAGAGTGCAATTTTGTGCCTTAAGCAGGCTGTAAGGTACTACAAGGACGCGCCGATCTATGCATGTTTCCTGGATCTGTCCAAGGCTTTTGACCTGGTTGTTTACGACATACTGTGGGATAAGCTGGCAAATACGGGTGTTCCTAAGGAATATATCAACCTTTTAAAGCATTGGTACAGCAGCCAGGTCAACTGCGTGAGATGGGATGGGGTTGACTCGGAGGAATACAGGCTACAATGCGGGGTTAGACAGGGGGGTTTATCATCCCCCTCCTGTTTAACTTATATGTCAACGAGTTAATCGAGGTGCTCAGCAGCACACATGTAGGGTGCCATGTGGAGGGGACGTGTTTTAATAATATAAGTTACGCGGACGACATGGTGCTGCTGGGCCCGTCGAGTGACTCAATAAGACAGCTCCTTGTAGTGTGCGAGGAATACGCGGAGCGGCATGGTCTTAGGTACAATACAACGAAGAGCGAGTTGCTAATATTTAAAGCGCCAAAGTATAACCCGACGGTTATACCTGAGATCATGCTGTGTGGCGTGCCACTCAAACGAGTTAGGAGTTTCAAGTACTTGGGACATGTTGTTACTGAGGACTTGAACGATGACCTGGACCTGGAGAGGGAGAGGAGAGCGATGGCCGTGCGTGGTAATATGCTTGCCCGCAGATTTGCACGTTGTAATAAACAAGTAAAATTGACGCTATTCAAAGCCTTCTGTCAAACATTCTACACGTGCAGTCTGTGGGCAAAATTCACACAAAAATCATGCCATGCACTAAGGGTCCAGTATAATAACATACTCAGGATGCTGTTGCGGCTGCCGAAGTACTGCAGTGCGTCAGGTATGTTCGCGGAGGCACACACTGATGACTTTTTTGCCATCAGGCGGAAAAGGATTGTGTCACTGATGACACGGGTTGCGGGGCAGCAGCAACGGCCTGCTGAGAGTGTGGGCCGAGAGACTGAACTGCCCGCTCACTAACTACTGGGTCCAGGTTGCAATCGGGAGGAGCAAGTAAAGCACACAACACTTTTGTTATATGCTTGCTCCTACGAGTTCTTTTTATTTTTTCGTTGTATTTTATTTTATTTTATTTTTCAGTTTTGTATTGTATCGGTATCTGTCATGTGTTACTAATATAGGTAAAGGCTATTTTGTAAAACTAAAACTAACAACATCCTATGGATCATACCAGGTCTGAAATAAAATGTTTTTATTTTAATTTATTTATTTATTTATTGTACAATATAAGAAGTAATAAGATATTTATTTAAGACGATTAAGTAACGAATTACCTATTATCTAGTGAATTCCCAAGAAAAATATAGTGTTATGACGGCGGGGTATTAACAGTCTCGTTGCTATAGTGACACGCCGTCAAGGTATTTCAAAATTCGCCGTGTTGACGTAACGTCATCGTAGCATCCATTTTTAATAAATATTAAGTAAGTTACGAGTAAGTGTTCCCAATAGAATCAATTAATTGAAAAATTATGATAAAATGATTAAAATGTACTAGTTTCTGATTTTGTACTTTGTATTCACCCAACTACCTATCTGGCTGCCAAATTTGAACTTTCTAGGTCACCTGGAACTGGGTTAGAGTTTTGATCTATCCCAGTTTTGATCTATAGGTAGGTCAGTGATAAAGATGACGATTTTTGGACGTTAATATCTAAATAACCATTTCAGGTGTGTTCATGAAATTTGGAGCACATATGTATCTGGCAAGTCTTAATATATGGGCCAAATTTGACATGTTTATGTGAAACAGTTTTTGATTTATGAGGGGGTCAAAAGTGGCTCCAAATGGTTGTAATATTACACACGGTGCTGCTCGCCAGTTCTGTTAGCTTGAACTTGGCTTGACATGCTACCGCGTGTGTAGATCTTTGTACTCTGCACCCCTATTGGAACAAGGTTGCATTTGTTTTATTTCGTTCGTTTTTTAAACTTAACAAACTACTCTATTTGCTAATAACATAATTGATTCAAAATTGAGTGCCAGAAGATATAACAGTTACGCATGAAACTTAGAAGTTAATAGTAGGTACATTGTATACAAGTGAGGTATGTTGTCACATCGGAGGCGGAATTGTTATAAGAGAGCCGAGTATGTAATTATCAAAGCTCACGCGTTTCATACGACGTTTTTCAACACATTTGAGCGGAAAAATCCTTTCTAATCCTTTTGTAAAAATTAAAATGTAAATTTTATAGGCTCCTCAGTTGTTAGCGTTATTGGTACCAGGTTTTTTTTTACTCACATATTCTGCATCGACAAGAATTTCCAGGGGCGTCAATTCTTTTTATCACTTTTCTATTCACCACGAGTCAACATTTTTAATAATAACTACACACGCACCAACAATGTTTACAAATATTTGTGAAATTACCTACGAGTATAATGGCGCGCAACTATTTTTTTGTGCCCGCGCAGGTGTAAAGCGAGACTTAGATGAAATCTCTAAACAGCCAATACAGAATAAAATAAATATTTACGTATAAAAATTCATGTAAAATGTTATCAAAAGTGAAACGGTTTCACTAAATGAAACGTTTCTATATCATATCCAAGAAGAAATAATTAATTAATTCACAAGCAGATATCATTTGTTTTATCGCATAAGAATCCATTTGCCGAAAATTAAAAACAATTCCGTTATATTCCCGTAATTTAAGTATGCCCCGTATCCCATACATTCACATTGCTACAAGGTGCCAACGTTTCTTAATTCATAATTCATTTTAAAACGTGGTACATAAAGATGGTCAGTATACAAGCAAAGGAAACACACATTTCACCAGTAACAACTGGCATGCAAAACGAATCGGGATGTAACCATAAAGTGTTTTAACACGAGTGCCGTAATCTTAATAAAACACGCGTGCGTTATGAGCCTAAAATCGACGTGATAAGATGAACGTTACATGCAAATGTGTTGAAAAATAAGATTTGTTTATTTCTTACAAATGTCATTGAGGCAATTGTAGACTGTTTAATTTAGGCGCCATTTTAATGAATATAGGTTTGATGAGCATTTATGAATTAAGGGCTTTTAACCGACTCATAAGCCTTTACATAATTTCTAAGAACATTACTGATGAATATACATATTCATAACAAAAATACTGACCAATCCTCCGTATGCTGTGGTGTAGTCGAATGCATCAATCGATGCAAGTTTGTATCATCGCAACTTTGGCGATATACGCACTTCCTCCGTAAATGCTAACAGTCAGTTTTCATTAGAAAAAACAACCTTTTCTTAAACATGCTCGGAAATGTATGCGTTAATGTCACGAAATGAGGACATGAAGTTTCTTGTTTAAGGCTCCCTACATTACTTCTTGGCCTAAGGCCTAAGGGTATGAAAACCCTAAGTAAAACCATTATTGTCCGCTACTCTAACTTTTTAAATTTGCTTACTAATATTAAACTGACAAAGGAACAATTTACATACTGCCAACCACCACTAGACTCTGTGAGCATACTTGCGAAAAAAAAACAAAATCTATGGTACTATACTTATGTGCGGTTAAACATGGTACTCGAACGATTTGTACAAATGGCATGTTTAAAAAATAAAAAAGGCGGCAAATTACACAAATTTTAATATTTCTTCACCTCATTTGAGAAAAGCACTATACAATCCTCGGCCGGAACAGGGATTGCTGGACTCGTTGTATCCGGCCTCGTCTACGACTCGGCCGACTACCCCAAGCTCGTCCATCAATCCCTTACTTCACGGCCTCTGCAGTAATGTACTATATTTATCGTGCGCTTAAAGTATATTTTCCCAAATTCAAGATGCTCTTTCAGTAGGTTGCACTAAAGTGTAAATTAAACTTTAAATTGAGGTAGTACAGCTGAAGTTTCTTCTATTCCATTTAGTTTGTCATTGTATCAAGTATTTAAAAGAAAAATCTACCTTGTGAATAGGAATCTAAGGTTCAAGTTAGATATGTTTTTGTGTCGCTCTAGGATATCAGCATACAATACCCCGGGGAAGCACTTTGCGCCTACACGCCCATACAAACGATGTAATTATGAATTGTCAATTAATACGTCAGTTTTTATAGGAATTCCTTTCTACCTCTACAAGCTTTTGATGTAAAAAGAGCCTTACATCTTTGTAATTATGGTCTACATTACGGTACTTATTTTAAAACTAGAGTGACTAGATAAAGTTCCTATAATTACGGGGAATCTTGTACGGAATCCATTTTGTTGTGAACGAGACGCATTGTTGTATGTCACAATTATATTTTCGTAGGAAATGTATACTGTTTCCTGTCAGTCGACCTAAAATCATATGAAAACTGAATCTTGTGGTAGTGCTTGGTAGTCTTGGTAGTTTAGTGGGGTAATCACGTTACGTTTTGAACGCGCGTTAGATAGATCCAACTGTCATTTGTCCATATAAAAATTGACATTAAGATTTACCTTACGTACAGTCGCCATCAGATAAATCGGAGCGGCCAAAGTGATCATAAATATCTGAACACGTCAATAATGCCTCGACAATAGAGACGTGTTCAGTTATTTGTGAGCACTTTGGCCGCTCCGATATATCTGATGGCGACTGTACGTACAATGCGTTACGTGATCGACCTGTAGGCAGACAACTAGGTTCTAGAAGCACACACTCATGAGTATAATGTATGATGTCATGAGATGAATACTGAAATGAAATGAAATGAAATGAAATGAATTTATTGCCAGCCAAAATAACACCACATCATAATTTCGTTCTTAATTAGAAAACACAATATATAAAAAGAAACTTAATAAATACCAGCTTAAACTAAAAATAACGTGTACGTAAAGAAGTCTGGTGGTGCTGCTATAGTGGCCGCAAGTGGACACCACTCAGCATATGCTCTGACATTAAACAATGCCACAGCGCTGGTCTTCCGTGGAGCCCAGGGCTGTAAGGTAGTTCTGAACAGCAAAAAGTGGAAAACGTGGTACTAAAACCTACATTTAGGGATTAAAATGATGAATCAACGTTTACATATCCAGTATATACCTACATTAATTTTATTTACTTTATTACTGAAGACCACTTTAGCCTAGTTCTTATTGGTCACTATCTACGCAGCCTACGAAGCCGATGGTCCTGGGTTCGAATCCCGGTAAGGGATTTTATGATGAGCATGAATATTTTGTTCCTGAATTTATTTTATATCCATACTTCCATACTAATATTATAAATGCGAAAGTGTGTCTTTCTGTCTGTTACCTCTTCACGCTTAAACCGCTAAGCCGATTTGGATGAAATTTGGTATAGAGATAGTTTGAGTCCTGGGGAAGGACATAGGATAGTTTTTATCCCGGAAATCACCCCTCAAGGGGACGAAGTGGGGGGTAAAAGTTTGTATGGACCTACGATATAAACCAATTCCACGCGGACGGAGTCGCGGGCAGAAGCTAGTACTTACATACGTATCTGTATCCTACACACCCATATTATAGCTCCGCTTAGTTTAGTATAGGCTGTAGTAGTAGTATCTAGTAGTAGTAGTAGTATCTAGTAGGCAATGTAGGATAGGCTAATAAAAGGAAAGTTTGGGATTAGGTATTTATTTATTTTTATTTATTTATTGAATACAACAACTTAAATCTATCATTACAGGATATGCCAGGCCTAAAGGTGATGGCCCTAATGCGACAGACAAGCGACAAGAATGCCACAAAGAACATCAATACTTAATTACATTATTCCAATTTAGGTACGTTGTGTACTTAACTCAACAATGAAATTATGGCCTTAGCGAGATCATTCAGGGAGCACGTAAATATGTCTTATTCTATGGAGACTTTATTGATATTGCGAATAGCCCTCGTTAGCGGGGCTTCACTCAGCAGTTTAGTGCGAGCGGCGGGTACGGCCAGCAGCGGCGGAGGGCGGCGATGCCACGAGGACCGGTCCGGTACGCACAGCGCCACGGAGTGCAGGACCCCGGGGTTGCACAATTCCCCTCTCAGCAACCTGACTACATATGATGCGAGGGCAAGTTCTCGCCTCGGCTCTAGCTTTGTATACCCTACCATTTCTAATACAACTAGCGTAGATTTGTTCGAAAGTGGTACGTCCCATCCCGGCTAAGGGATATCTCAACTTTCATGTATAGTCAAGGGTAAAAATAAGGGGACAACTTACTCATAAATATGTCCCATAGCTCTTATGTCAGCGGATTAAAGTTTTGGTACATATTTATGAGAAGATGAAATCGATACAATATTTTGCACTTGACTACTGATATGTCTTTCAAATTCAGAATGCTAGAGACGTCCCTTTCGGCCATTTAAACTGTTAAAAATAATATAAATATATAAATATTTGCGGTCAATCTTACACAAATCGACCTAGTACCGAACTAAGCAAAGCTTGTACCTACTATGCGTACTTACTAGACGATGATGAACATACTTATATAGTAAAATATATAGAAAACATCAATGACTCGGGAACAAATATTCGTGCTCATCACCTAAATAAATGCCCTTACCGGGATTCGAACCCACCTCTTGCTTCATAGGCAGGGTCACTACCAACTTACTAGGCTAAAGCTGTCGTCGTGATAGCTGGGATTATCGACAAAATATGCATCGGAAATCTATTGTTTGTTGTTTAGAACAGACGAGCATTTTTACTGCGCCTATTGTCAGTATTGAAGACAATCGAATACCTTCAACGACATATACCTAATAGAATAGACTCATACACGAAGCATGTACACTATACAGACGTTAAAAAGCCAAATCACATGAACAGAATTATAATATAAATCAATGTTCGCTACGAATTAATCGCAGTAGGTCCTTTGATTGGCTCTGTGAGCCGTAGACATCGCAAGCCCGTCTTTAAAAAAGAAACGTTATCTACAAAATAAAGGATATATTTGGTGAGGTAGGGCACAGCGAAATGTCGTCCCGCTCGAATTTGGAGCAGCTCAAATGGGGAAGTGCCTCCGCCTTGCAGAAGAGCACAGCCATAATAACACTACCACTTGCTCTGTTGTAGTGTTGTGTTCCTGATGGTGGTGAGCAAGGTCGCCAGAGCTCCAGAGGATGCGTTGTGTTGAGAGCGAGGGAATTTGTTCCTTCAGCTGTCAACGCGGCGAATCCTCAAAGATGTCAAGGGTCGACAACGCCCATGTTACTCCTTTGGAGTTGCATGCGTCTATAGGCTGCGGTGTCCGCTTACTATCAGGCGGGCCGTATGCTTCTTTGCCACCGTCGTTGTATATATGTAAAAAAAAAATATTATTGAACCTCTGCACAAAATTCTCGAAAATCGGTCCAGAAATGCGACCAGTACCTAGAGAACAGCCGGAGAGCGGCACAGAGCCGGATATACGAACGATTTTCGGCCCAAGCTAAAGCATTGAACTTCGTTCGCTTCGCTCGCTCGTCTAGTTAAGTATGGATAAGAGCAATACATCTACATCAACTCAGACAGCCAAGCTGCTCTGCTGGCACTGGAATCCCTAGAGTCCTACTCTAAACTAGTCCAGAACTGTAAAAACAATTTAAACACCCTGGCCAATACCAACAAAGTCATACTTAGATGGGTACCAGGACATTCCGACATAGTTGGGAATGAAAAAGCAGATGAACTTGCAAGGAAGGGCGCGGACACAACCCTGGTCGGCCCAGAACCGTTCTGTGGTATCACAAAACGGAAAGCATATTCTCTGCTACACAACACAGAAAAATCAGAGGCAATAAAGCTGTGGAAGTTCGCCAAAGGACAAAAACATGCTAAAGCCTTGATTAAAGGATACAATAACAAACTGTCTAAAGAGCTACTGCAACTCAGAAGGCACAAAACCTGCGCAGTAACGAGAATTCTGACAGGACATTGCAAATTAAACAAGCACCTGTTTCAAATGGGTATGAAACAGGACGCAACTTGCAGTTTCTGCCAGGAGACGGAGGAAACAGCAATGCATATTCTCTGCTCCTGCGGACCACTCATGCACAAAAGAAGTATCTACCTAGGGCGGCACGTAGTGCACCCAGAAGAGGTACAACATATCACCGCCCAAAGAATCTGGAACTTCTTAGAGGCAACGGGTCTAAACGGTGAAATATAAACAAAGGGCTGCCACAATAGATCACCTGCTGGTCGAAGCGGCATATAAAGGCCCACAATAACACAATAATAAAAATAAATGGATAAGAGAGGATTTCTCTGCAGACGGTTTTCATATTCTGTGCTGTATACCTAACCTACTCACATCAGAGACAAATTTGGAACCAATTCAATACCTTTCTGGAATAGACGCCGGAAGTTACAAAGCGTCAAAGATTACATTCTATTCTCCAATTACATGACCAACCTGTATAGGTATTCGTGTATACGTATGAGGAACCTCTTGACTCGTCAACACCATAATATCTTCCTACTTAGCAATAAAATCTCGTGGAACAATTGGCAACTAAGTTGTTTTGTTGCCTTTGTGTCAATTGAGTCTATTGCGCAGTCGTGGTTCGAGAACCATGTGATGTGAGTCAAATCGAGTCGAGGTTTCAAATTAAATCGATTATTATGAGGTATTTTATGCATGTGTAGATTGTTTCTTTCTTTCTTTCTTTCTGACAATAGATTATGGCTTTTCTTGAATGTCATTGTCATTATTCAATCTTATTACAAAAGATAGAAACATTAAATTGGGGATATCCCTTTGAAATGACGGGGGCGTCACATTTTGAATCTTTATTATCGGGCCTAGTGTGCCACATGACAGCCATTTTTCGACATCGTGACAACCATCGTGACCCCTATGCTTCGGGTTAAAGGGTTAAAAATGCCAAAAAAAGCTACACATCTATTATTATATTGCCCCTATTCATCCTCGTCATTATCTAGAAATGCAGCCATTACAATACATGATATTTAGGGTCCCTTTTCTAAATCTGGATGGTGTAACAAAAAAGAGTTTCTTATTTCTCTGCAAAGGCTCAAGTTTTGCAAGTGCTCGGAATTATATAGAGGTAAACCCGCTGGATGCGCGCGGCGCCGGACCGGTCATTGGGCACTCTTTGGGGGAGGTCTATGTCCAGCAGTGGACGTCTTTCGGCCGATATGACGATGATGAAACCAGCTTAAGTTATAGTGTAATGCGGATGACTATTGTACGTACGACTAATCTACTCCCCCTGGTCAAAGGGTCAAAAGGGTGTAGAGTCGCGACAATTACTTTACCAGTACAGTCCAGTTCCAATTGCTTGGCCGGAAATGGCCTATTGTGTCAGATTCTCAGCAGTCTGATCTTTACGTAGTAGAGTGCGTCATTTGTTGGTGTGTACTAGGTACTTATTGTGTTTATGAGCAGAAGTACTTACGTATTTGTTAGTACGAGAACAAGCGAAGAAGCTGGTTGATAGAACCATTAAGTAGCTCCCATAATAACAAAAGTCGTGTCCATGCCAACATTATTGTCCACGATATTTGACTTCCTATTTTAGACACATTTTAACACCCATATAACACGTAAAAACAATTAACTGTGGACCCTGCACATTCACCGCGCCGCGTTTGTTATTCGGCAGTAAAGTCGGTTCGATTTATCATTCACTATTTGTTTAATATCGCTAAATATGACAAACGATAGGTCCTCGTCGCTTCATCACAACCGACATCAATTTGACAGTGTCAAAAATAGGAACTAAAATCTTACTTATTAGTAAGATACCTACTTATTTATTTTCTACACACAATTGGGGTACGTTTTTACAAAATATGTAGAAATTTTCGCTTAAAGTTAAAATAATTAACAAGTAGGTAATGCTAAAAACAACAACAATCATTCAGTTTATTTCAACATGTCTCACGAAAGTTTAAATTCGATTATTACCAGGTAGTTAAAATGAACAGCTTCTTACATAAATTTTTCTGTTATTCTGGCTGTCTACCTTTTTCTTTACCATACCAACAATACCAAAAGCGGACTATTTGGCTCCGATCTGACTATATACTTGAATGAGTTATGGCTTTAAGTGAACGCACTCACTAAGTTTAACAAACGACATTAAGATTACGACTATGGGAATGAGTTGGAATGTTCCAGTATAAATCACAGTAACTACTTTGGTTTTGAAAACGTTCCAATCTACTGAAATAAATAGTGAATGATGAACTGCGTCAGTTTTTGATGTATAAATTTAGGGTTTTTAAGAGCATTTGCTTTGTCCTTTACAAAGTACAGTTAGTTAAAATATTAGCGATTTATGTGTATACGTATTATTTTCGGCAGAAATTTTATATTATATTTAAAATTAATGACGATATGATTTAAATGATAAGTATGATGTAATTAAGCAATGCCGCCTAAAACGACATTATACGCCGTACTCTTGCCACTGTCAACAAACGGCGTCTCAAGAGACGATGGCAAGATGCCAGACGGGGTGACCCTGGTCCCGTGGAAGATGGGGCGAGTGTTAGTGTGGGACGCCACATGTTGACACGCTGGCACCGTCCCGTCTTCCACGAACTACTTCCAGGGCCGGCGGCGCAGCAGAGGTGGCTGAAACAAAAAAGGCCACAAAATACAGAGGTCTCGGCTCTCAATACCATTTTATGGCATTCGGAGAGGCCCCCAAGGCCCCTTGGACCTCGAGGCCCAAGGGTCTCGCCCTTGGGCCTTGGGGTCCAAGTGCTGGAAAACTTTACAAGGAGCTTAGCAAAAGGCTTGTCAACACCACAGGTGACCAAAGAGCTGGCAGCTTCCTCGCGCAGCGGATTAGCATTGCTATTCAGCGAGGTAATGCTGCCAGCATCTTTGGTACGATGCCACGGGTGCCCTTTATAGAGATAGTTCGAATTTTTTAGCTTTACATTTTTCTATTATTGTTTTTGTAAATAGTTTTATATTCGTTCTCTTTGTATAATATGTATATTTAATGATAATAAATATTTTTGTAGTATATTTATATGTGAGGGGGGTGCATAGTCTGGCTCGGAGTAGTTTTCAGGAGTGGGTTTCGTTTGGTAGACCATCTCAAGGCCCTATCTTTAATAATATGGTAGAAACATATTAATAAATTAACATAAAATTAGCTTCACATCATGTTAGTAAGAGTTTTGGTAATTTCTGGAAATGTACGAAAAGGCGTAGTCCTGAGCCTGGCCGGCCAGATAGTGTTGATGGACTGAGCGAACCTCAGCAAATATCCAATCATTCTCGGAATGTTTTCAGAGTCGAGCCCCCAATGCGCCCCGGGGCGGGGCAGGTGCTGGATACTGGGAGTCGTGTACGGCAAGCCTTAATCAATATTACTGCCAAAGATGTCAAAGCGGTCTTAAATACGATGGTTAGGGGGAAGTCACCAGGACACGATGGCCTGAGCATCGAGCACCTGCAACATGCGGGGTCCCACCTGCCAAGAGTGCTGGCAATGTTCTTCACGTTCTGCATCAGGCACTCTCACCTACCAGACGAACTGATGAAAACGATCGTCGTGCCACTCGTGAATAACAGAACCGGTGACGTAGCGGACAGTTCTAATTATAGGCCCATATCGCTGGCTACCATAATCGCAATCGGTATTGGACAGTTTGCTTGACAGGTTGCTTAACAAGCACCTTGATCTGCACGATGCACAATTTGGCTTATCCGGTTTATTAAAACCGGTTTATCCACAGAGTCTGCGGTGTGTCTCAAGCAAACTGTCCAGTACTACACTGAAAGGAGGACGCCAGTGTATGCGTGCTTCCTAGACTTATCTAAGGCTTTCGATTTGGTAGCCTACGATGTACTCTGGAACAAGCTGAAGTGCGAGACTGATCTACCTGGCGAAATTATTAACATGTTTAAATACTGGTACAATAACTAAACGAATTACGTCAGGTGGGCGGACTCGCACTCAGACATGTATCGCCTTAAGTGCGGGGTGAGGCAGGGGGGCTTGACATCACCCAAATTGTTCAATCTTTTTATGAACATGCTGATCGTTGAACTCAGCAGTACCGGAATTAGTGTCAATAACATTAGTTACGCTGACGATATGGTGCTGCTGAGTCCATCGATCAGTGCTCTCAGGGAGCTGGTCAGTGTGTGCGAGGACTACGCCGAGACCCAGGGGCTCCGGTACAACGCAAAAAAGAGCTGCACGAAATGCTTGTGTTCAACCCGCATGGTAGCAAACTTGACGCCGCCCGTCGCACTGAGCGGTACGAACTTAACCCGCGTATCAAAGTATAAGTACCTGGGCCACTGGGTTACGGAAGAGTTGTCGGATAACGTTGACATGGAAAGGGAGCGTGGGACTCGCTAATTTGAATTTTATGTTTTATTTTTTATTAAATTGTGACATTTGAATAATAATAGCTTAAGTTCACAATGTATACTAACCCATATGGACTTACGTCTGAAATAAATTATTCATTAATTCATTAATTAATTCATATTAAGCAGTTGTCATCGACTGTCTAGTTAAATGTTTAAATATGTCTTGTCAAATATTTTGTTTCTTCCAAACCACGGTAGAGCGCTGCTCTTTGGCTCTTGAACATAATTGTTTTCATTTCTGCCATTTCATTTGTGCTAGCGCTTAGTGACTTCGCAAAAAAAGTACCGTTACTCTTTATAACGTTGCATAACATTTTTATTTGCATTATAATAGAATTATAATAATCCTATTACAGAAAGTTACCGCGAGCATTGCCCCTGCGCATCGATCAAATCGGTGTCTTTCAAAATGAGCAGGCAGCAAGTAGCATAACATATGGTTGACGTTTGTACTTTATTAAGTACGTAATAGAACAGAAAGTTCACGAGCTCGTGGAATGTGTTAATACGCTTTAGTATTCAACTGTGGTGTATATTACGGTTAGAAGCCACACCGTGCGCGTCATCCGTCACTGATAACCTATTAAATATGACGTGTGACCTTAAATACCTCAAAGTGTCACTTAATGTACTAGGTTATTAATTGCACGCAGACGGGACGTCGTTAAGGTAAAACGGTTATTATGGTTGGTTACATTAATTTGTTTTGATTGAGTTGGTCTTTAAAATTGTGCCGTGATTAAGAGTCTCAAAACAAGTAATGGCTTTCAATAGATTGATGTGCATGACAATTGGACAATAAAGGATTATGACATTGATAAATGATGCTCGTGAAGTTTTGTATTAATTCCGCTAGTTGCAGGGCCCGATACTACTTATAGAGTTGTGGAGAATCTCATAGCGATAGCTATGTCATAGTTCACAGAGAAAGTGTTTATTTAATGATATCGTTTATCAATGTTCCCATCAGTAATAGATGGTCTTGATTAAGGTGATGGTGTTTTGCACTTATCAGTCTCGCTTTTGTTTAATTTTTTCAAGGCGGAGAAGGTTCTCAATTCGGCTATTCGTTTTGTGTTGACGGTTTTATGCCTATCTCTTCTCATCTCTCTTCATGCCTCTGTATTTGGCGTATCCGTCATTTGTGGTGCAATTTTTTAAAGATATTCCGAAATGGCTGTATTCTTGCTATGGCCTGTGATGTGATAGCGTCCAGGAAGGATTGGCAGAACTTCTCAGTTATAATAAGCGTACATATAGGTACGTATCTACATCAATTCTAGTTTTTTACAAATATATGAGCCCCTTACCTAAAATCAATGTTTAATCTATTCGGATCGTTCGAAGGCAATTAAAGAAAACGTAGTTTGAATTTAGTATGTAATGTTATTGAATATTTAACAGTTTGCTGATTGTAAGGTCTTTGGGCCTCAATAAATGCTGATAACATTAAGATATGCGATATCTACTCATAACTATAGTTTATTTTGTTTGATACTTAAGAGGGTCTAATATTCCTCTACATAAGTATAGGTATGATGTACAGACGTGTCACGAATTGAGGCAACTGTGTTAAAGTTCACAGCACGAGGCAGGATCTCACTGTCTGAGGAGAAAGTGCTTAGCTAACGATAATGTAAACATTGTCTACTTATCTATTACTTTAGGCAAACTCTTGAGGTCACAAGAATAAGGCCAATACTATGTCAAAAATTAAGATACGGAGATAAATTGACTTACCTACAGACTTATTCTGAAATCACGTGCGGTTTTTGTCCTAATTAAAGGATGTCAATTGCAAATACGTCACTTCGGCTGTTTTTTTTCTTTCTGCGTTAGGTTTTCCATTAAGCATTAGGTACCTACGCGACTTGAGCATTAAGTTTCCATCCCATAAGTATTATCAGATTTATATTATAGCTGACGGTTTCCCTATGAATATTAAATGTTGCTAGGTGGTTATGCATTATACTCGTAATACCCAGCAGTAATTAGTTTGACACGTCGATTAATTTTTGTAACTACCGCTACTGTTTAGATTAAGTAATATATAGGTACTTTACTTGCAAGCTATTAAGTAATAAGCACTTGTAGAACAACACCCTAGTGCTGTTTCCGGCTGCGCCGGCGCACAAAGAGCGTGACATGATAAACAGTTCGTGATAGGCCGCCGAGCGAAATTTGCTGGTGTATTCTGAAAATTATTGGTTCATGCCTTAAGAGTCCGCATCAGTAAGCTCGATTCTCCATACAAACGTAGTTACGCTCTCATTTTATAACAACGTGTTGGATTGTAACGAAACTTTGCATATACAATGACATGAGGTATATCTCTCTGTCTGTAATTAGTTTATTTAGCTTCAGATACCATAGTAAAAAAATACAGCGAATTTAAGTTTTTCATACAAAATTAGTTTTTGCTGTATTTCGTTTGTTTTCTAAACTGGAACCATAGGTATAAACTAATTACAGACATAGGTATACCTCATGTCATTGTATATGCAAAGTTTCGTCACAATCCAACACGTAGTTTTAAAATGAGAGCGTAACTACGTTTGTATGGGAAGGTGAAATTCGGCCGAGCTTACTGCGGACTCTTAAAAATGGTAAATGGTCCTCCGTACCTGCTAGACTATAGCCGTGAGCCATATTTATTTATTTATTTATTGATATTTCAGTCTTTCTGGCTTTCGCCGGTAAAAATGTCATTTTTTTATTTCTGAGTTCTCGGATTTTTTCAATACACTAGTACGTACAGCCACAAACTTTAATTAAATCCCATCTATTCAAGGTTGAAAGTCTACCTTTGATAATATAGGAATCCAAAGAATATTGTTTGCTGAATTTCTTTATGATGTTAAATGTGTCTACACATCATCATCCTCCTAGCGTTATTCCCGGTTGTGCCCCTAAAGGAGCCCGGGCTCCGCTTTGACACCTAATCCCAAGATTTGGCATAGGCACTAGTTTTACGAAAGCGACTGCCATCTGACCTTCCAAGTTTCCAACCCACAGGGAAAACTAGACCTTATTGGAATTAGACCGGTTTCCTCACGATGTTTTCCTCCACCGAAAAGCTAACGGTAAATATACCGTACATACGTTCCGAAAAACCCATTGGTACGAGCCGGGATTCGAACCCACGACCGCCGCATGCCTGAACCACTAGGCTATCGTAGTTATCACATAAAGATCCATTAAAAAAAAATGAAAATACAGGCTAAAGCGCATTTATTGTAGAATAGCACTGGCAGCATACCGTTCGCAAACGTCACAATCTCTTATTTCAGAACGCTGCAGTCGGCCCAGAGTGCGCATCGACAACAGACGCGCGCACGAACCGAATTTAAAAAGTTCCCGTTAACTAAATTAAAAAGTTTCTTACTTTGAGTTTGTTTATCTGTGAGTTCAAAGTGTTGTGTCTTTCGTGATTTTGTGAAACTCTGTGAAAGACGGGAGTTTCTACTATTTGAGTCTCGTGAGTAACTTAAATAATAATATTTTTAATTGAGGAAATATGTAGAGCGACCTAAATATTTATAACTGAGTAAGAGTTAGTTGCTCTAATTATTTTTGTTTTTATTAATTACGAAGCGTGTGTGTAAATTAATATTTTGATGTTATACTTATGTACATACTGTAAGGTTGTTTACATTTATGTTTTGTGTCTAAAACTACATTAAATATGTTTTTACTTGGATTGTGACATAAATATCAAACAACTTGGTGACAAGTTTATAACATTTTGGTTGCACGACGTTGAAATAAAAGAGCTCTTAATTCCACAATACGTAATACCCTAGTACTTACTAATTACTGCATTAGGTTAGTTAACGACTCGTTTTCAACGCAAATTCACTCGTATTCGTGTTTTTACGCAAGTTAGACATTTTAATTATACAACACACAATCCTAAATTAAACTGCTCGAATACCATGTATTTCATAAGTTTTAATTAAGTTAAAAATAATAATGTAACGCATACAGAAATAATTAAACAGCGTGTAAGACTCGTAAGCAAATAACTATTATCTGTAACTTTGTGTATAATTCCAGTGACGGTTTCATAACAAAATATGTACACGTTGTCATTTTTAAAGGACTACGCGTTCTTTGGCTCGTGTATGTCAAACATGAGTTCCTTATGTAGTTATAAGAATTACCGTTTAGTCGTAATAATTTACGACGCCACTAAAAGGCAGGATGTATCGAAAAACCATATACCTAATCATAAAATGACGGCTGCCAAAAGTAATCAAATAGCCCTAGGCCTACAAAAGTAGAAAGTTATTTTTGTGATGAGCGGTCGAACTTTAAAACGCCTCCTAGGTGTACGAATATAAATCAATGTTTACTGATAAGCTCTTACATCATTCACACAAGTCTTAAATGTATATTAATCATAGTATCGTTTAAAGATTGCGTTAAAATAAACTACCAAACTTAGCTTCTTAACAATGCATTCCTTAAACCTCACACCTTTATATTGGAGTACGATTTAAAGCCTCTCTCTCTCAAAAACAGAGACTACTTTACCATTTACAACGCAGCCAACGACATATGTATGGAATGTAACTATTGGCTCCAATGGCCTCTTTGTGCGTTTGCTGATTAGTGAGTCATGGATAACGGAGTTTCAAGGTTCCAGGGTTGGGCTTTAGGCAAGTGACGAGCTACTTGTATCTATTTAAACAGTGAATACTCAATTTTATACTCCGTTTTATGATATGTTCTACTGTTGAAGCATAATGCGGAATAGCATCGGTCATATTATTGGGTCACCTTGTTTGTAAATCAAGGTTGATGTTTGTTTACTTAACAATACTTCAGTGTTTGTGGTGCTTAGATAGAAAAGTTGTTCACTTTGTCATTACTAATGTCTTAATACCAATAATAATTGATACGAGCTGCATAATAATCATATCAGTAATAATCTACAGTTGTATCTTTACTACTTATATAAATTACGTTCGGGTTGAAAAAAAGTCAGGAATATTTATTTTATTGATCTCTGGGAATTCATTTTAAATTACATTTACAAAAAACTGAAACGTGGTCGCTACTATGGGCCTCATAAGAAGGCTCAAAGGCACCCAAATGGCTATGGAGAGGGCTATGTTGGGAGTTTATTTGCGTGATCGCATCAGAAATGAGGCTATCCGCAGCAGAACCAAGGTAACCGATATAGCCCTCCGAATCGCTAAACTTAAGTGGCAGTGGGTGGGGCACATAGCACGTAGAACCGATGGCCGTTGGGGCGGAAAGGTTCGCGAGTGGCGACCACGTACCGGAAGGCGCGGCGTGGGTAGGGCCCCCACAAGGTGGACTGATGACCTGGTAAAGGTTGCTGGAGTCCGCTGGCTGCGGGTGGCGCAGGACCGGTCACTTTGGCACTCTTTGGGGGAGGCCTATGTCCAGTAATGACGTCTTTCGGCTGATATGATGATGATGATGATGATGACAAAAACAGATGCTCTGCAAATATAGTCAATGCCTGAAATATCAGCTCTATCTTTTATAGTTGCTAAAGGCCAATGGTGATGTTTTCTATTGTAATTTGTTACGTGTAGGTATAATGGGATTCTAAACTTTGAAAACAACTTATTTCAAAGGCGTATAATTTCAATGACTTCATACGAAATTTAAGGAACAGAAAAGTCAGCACAACATTTGATAAAGGTCGAGATAACCTATCACAGGTAAACAAGACGAGATAAGAAAGAAAGGAAGTCGCTGTCTTATTTAACATGCGTTCATTCAAATATGTAAAAAAATGGTGAATGGAAAAAAAAAACATTCCAACTGTGCTGCGTTCAGGGTAGTACTGACCATTATATCCTCGAGAATTACTGGTACGGACTATATGGACATAATCATGGCGACTGCTCAAAAAAGGAGTGTAATGTTCTCAGGGTTAAACAATTTAATTAAGAAGGTTGAGCATGACAGTTTTTGATTGGTTCGCCGTCATTTTTCAAACTGTAAATATAGAAACCATGTCTATCAAACATAATAAAGAATCCACCTTTAACACTCCTTTCTCGTCATGTGCAAGAAGGATAAATATTATATGTGTAGGAATATTCTCAGTTACTAAATTTAATACGTGGCTGTTATGCTTTTAATCAAAGGCTAGACTAACCTAACCTAACCAATGTTAGCAAAAAGAATGAAGTATCTACCTGCGTCGATACGCTAGCCCCGTCCCATCTCAAGCGACCTCCTCTAAAGCCGGAGCTGCGGCCACCACGGCAGAGCAACACAAGCGGCGGAAATATGCTGTCCTCGGTGAGGGCTACATGTTTGCGCCGTTTGGAGTGGAAACTCTGGGGCCGTGGGGTCCGGGCGCGAAAGGAACTTTCGGAGCGGCTCATTCAAATATCCGGCGACCAGAGGGCTGGCAGCTATTTTGGCCAAAGGATTAGCCTAGCAATCCAAAGAGGCAACGCTGCCAGCCTTCTGGGCACCATAACCAATGACGGGGACCTGGGGGGCATTTACTTTTTATAGGTTTAGTTTATAATATAGGTTTAGTTTAGTTATTTTCCGTTATAATTTTTTTTTTTAATGTTACTTGGATTTAGTATCTATTAAATTTAAAAATAATTAAATTCATAAACATTTTTAGTAACGAACTTGGCACATTGAATACATAGCTGTTTTGCTTTTTATCAAAATATAGAACAATAGTTACCTAAAAAGCGAAAGTATTGTATTATTGAATTCATATAGGTTGTAACGATCTTGGCACATTTACACAATACTGTTAATTCAATGAATATACGATAAATTATCATCTGTACAAATATAGGTACAGTCCGTTTAAAAAATATTGCCTTTTTCATGCAGGCTTGATGCACCAAAAACCATATTCAACGTGAACAAAATCTGCCAGAATGAAAACTCAGTGTCATATATGTAGGACAAATTAAATGAAAGTAAATTTGGTGCTGTGAAGGTTAAATAAATCAGTTATGTACTGTGTTCGATCCCCACACAGTTGAGTTATTTCTTCTGCTTTTAGTGTCTATGAAAATATTAAGACAACATCACCTATTTCGTGCAGTCGTGATGGAATGAGAACAATATTCATCGTGAACAAAGTCTGCCCAAATATAATTCAGTGTCCTATATGTAGGACAAACTAAATAAGAGTAATGGTGCTGTAAAGGTTAAATAAATCAGAGTTACCCTCACAGTTGAGTTATTTCTTCTGCTTTTAGTATCTATGAAAACAGTAAGGCAACGAAGAATGCCTGAATGTTAATGCTAAGCTATGCTAATGATAATGTTCTTAATCAATTGATTCAAACAGTTAGACATTAAACATTTCCAAATTGTATAATATTTATTTCTATGTGCTCACCAATGACATTAAATATTTATCCTACTAATATTATAAATGCGAAAGTTTAGATGTTTGGATGTTTTTTACTCAATCACGCTTAAACGGCTGAACCGATTTAAATGAAATTTAGCACGAAGATAGTTTATAGCCTGGATTAAAATATAGGATAGTTTTTATCCCGGGTCCACGCGGACGAAGTCGCGGGCGGAAGCTAGTTTATTTATATTTGGAGAACCAACAGCTACAGAAACACATTGATTATATAGATAAAATACAAAAAGCCAATTACAGGTTCCCACTTATTTGTTGGTTCGCATCGAAGTAAACATTTGTGAGATCACTATTGTTACATTGCATTAGTGAGATGTGGATTATTTTATATTAAAGTAAGAAATATTAACCACCGCTCCGTTGTATGCAAGTACCTCAGTTTGTATATAAATTTCGTGTGGTACGATACACTGCACCGCACCTCCGTCCGGAGATGCGGCGCAGTCAGGGTTGGGCAAAATACTGGCTTCATTGTATTTGAAATACAAATTACAAAATACATGTAAAAATGTATTTGAAATACAAACTACAAACTACTTTGGTTACAGGTATTTGAAATACAAAATACAAAATACATTATCGAACTTCTTTGAAACCTATCTCACAACAATTTTTACACGTTTTTATAAAGTGAAGAAGGAATTTCCTTTCATAAAAACGAAATTCCTAAAAGTATTGTCAGATAAGTTCCGTCTAGTAGGTGAATGAATGTATCCAGCCAATGAAATGGACTGGAAGAGCACAACAAGATGATTCAATTTACTGGATCTTGGCTTCTACCCCCGGGGAGGGGCACACTCGAGCCCGTCGTCACTTTGTAGTATTTGCCGGTTAGAATTAGTGGATCAGTTGTACAAAAATAATCCTTTATTTACGAAACAAGGTTGATCAGGTAGGTACATAAAAATATCCGAAACGCAGGCTTCGTCAATTGCGTACAAAAAAACCTCCCCTTAGGTAGGTACTTAACTAACAATGATAGAATCCGCAACAGGCTTCGTCAATAACACGTTATAACCTAAACTAACAAAAAGGACCGCCCCGGATCGTTGGTGGCCCGAAAGTTCCCATGACACTGGCGGCGTTGCTACGCTGAATGGCCAAAGAAATCTGTTGAGCCAGGAACGATCCGGAACGAGGATCACAGCCCCTATCCCTAAGCCGCCGCCCCAAATCCCGTATACAATCTTTGGCCTCCGTACCCCAAGGTCCCGCAGTCTCTACCGCGACTGGTACAAAGTCGTACATTGGCTCCAAGGCGGAGTACTTTGTATGTTTTAGCCGAGCTGCCGTCTCGGCAGCCGAGGCCGCGGATCTGATGGTGTGGCTCAAATGGGACGGGGCAAATGTGCTTACATTTGCCCCGTCCCATTTGAGCCACACCATCATCAGCACCAAATTAGCATCCCATAAGAGGCACCGCCCCTTCCGCCACGGAACCAATGCTAGACCATCCGGCCTTTTCCCATCCGTACGGCACAACCCCGGAGGTTCCAGGATACAAGGCACATTGGCCGAAACTAAAGCCCGACGAACCAAATCATTTATGGCTTGGTGCCTCGGAAAATGTCCCGCACACCTCTGACAGCTCAAACCATGGTGCCCGTTTTCCTTAACCACCACCCCAACCGCAACGCAACCGCGATTCTAAGGGAATCGTCATCCAACAGCGTGCCTATGTGGGGGGAGGGTAGCGCGTGCAACCATGTTCCCGCCTCGAGGGTAGATGCAGCCTTGAGGCGCGCTATATTAACCCCTACTGCCCCCCCTAATCAGTTGTTGAACTTTCACTGAAACCATCGCTATCGTCATTATCAACGTGGATGTAGATGGACGTGAATTGAAATCCATTATCTTCAGACTCAGATCTATCCGATTCCTCCGAACTGAATTCCTCTCCTCGCCTTCTGAACTAAATTGGCAGTTGGCACTTGACGTTTGACGTTGACACTTACAGTAAAGTGTTGCCACAGTGCCCTAAGCCCCTAACTATATCAAAAAACGGTCCATTATACGGGTATAGAATTAAATAAAATGTATTTTAGTGCAAATGTATTTTAAAAAGTAAAGTATTTGAGATACAAAATACTAAATACATGTGAGTGCGGTATTTGAAATACCAATTACAAAATACTTCGCCAATTAGTATTTGAAATACAAATACAAAATACGTATTTGTATTTCAAATACATGTAATTGAAATACTGCCCAACCCTGGGCGCAGTGTGACATCTGCCTAAGGCAGAACTTCGCACCGGCAATGAAACAAACCGCCTGTATCAACAAAGGCACGTGTTTATTTGAATTTCGTTAATTTTCCACTGTTTTGGGTTCAAGGACGATTATGAGCTAAACTACGTAACTGTTGGCTCTAATTAACGTTTCACAACAACAATGAATCGAGGTTCGCAATATGGATCTAACTGAACATATTACGAACCTACCAAATTAAACACAGATAATGAATGTATTAAGGTGTGAAGGTGATGACCCGACTAGCGTTAACGTTCTATTTTAGATAGGGTATGTACCAGGGTACGTACCTACTACGCTATCGCTATGGAATTATAGATTATGAATCCTACTGAAAAAAAATGTTTAATACTCGTAGAGGTGTACACGAGTAGTATAAAAAAGTATTGAATAAGTCTTCTTAAATTTAGCAATAAATCGTGTAATTGTAGCTATTTAAATATATTTAACCATATTGTGACACTAACTCACTATCGCTAAATTCCTATAGTGAATTTAAATTCCAGTTGTGTAATGTAACAACAAACCGAAACGGTTTCTCGATTCGTATGCATACTGCATAAATAACGTTACATCGTGTTTTAGGTTATATCACCGTGATGTTGTACTTCGAACAGGACGTATAAAATGTATGAGTTTGAATTCAAGCACAGTTGCGTCATTTTAAAAGCACAATAGTCTCGGTCAAAATAGTATTACATACTGTAATTGTTGTATTGAATCAAAGATTAATACTATGAAGATAGGGTGCTATTATTAATTAATCTCTTGACACAATTCGATGAAGCTTAAATAGATAATAATGTAAATAATAACAAGTCTTTGTCTTGCCAGACATGTTACGTATTGACATCATTTCGTTTCAGGTTAAATTACTTGTTGAATACTAATCACAATGTTTTAGATAACACATATACCGGTTTTGTAGCACGATGGTGATGACCCTTTATGATTTGAGGATTCTTAGTGTTGACAACCATATAGAGACAAATGCAGGTCGAGACTTTCAATACAGTCTCTCATACCAGTGCATAGACGGGAGCTTTTGTTCTGGTTGCTGAGGTTATTTTACACAATTCGTTCCTATTTAATGATTGTAATAAGCTCTCAAACGTGAATGTAATTGGAAATCTCTAGTCTTTTTTGCATTGCACTGCACAGTTCTATACAGGGTGTTTGGGATAACGATGTAGGAACTTAGCGAGGTGTATAAACTGCTGGACTATTACGAAGAGTTTGAACCTTACATGTCAATAATCTGAAACTTTATAATCGTGACGATAATTCTATTACCAGTGAGAAATGTAAAACTCAATTTATGTTTTTTTATTTTTTATTTGCGTCCACATCTTTGTAGTAGTTATTTGTTTCCTAACAGTCCCTTTTGAAGTACACTATGCATCATGTACTTACTTTAAAAAGGACTTTCCTACAACTAATACGACGTATCAATACGTGAGATAACTTATTGGTGACACGACCACCTCCACAACTCGAGGGATTTTAACATTTAAAGCGTTGGTCTGATGCTTGTCCATACAGTTTTTGAGTTTACAGGGATACAATTGAACTTGTTTGAAAGGCAAAACGTGATGTTGCAACCATTTTGCCGCTGACTGTATTTGTAAAATGGGTAACTATATAGTTAACTGTCTTTGAACAGTCAGTTATTTTAATGTCTGTTACCGTTGTGGTGAGTTAGCGGTGGTATTTTACCAATGGTGGATTCTATTTTAGCAGCTGGTTGAACTCATTTCCTTTTCAATGGGACATGGTGCATTGTTTTAAAAGATGTTTGGAATTATTAATAAAGGTGTAAGGTAAAAGTCTTATTCATCTTCGTTGCACTAGTGTGTGACATTGGGCACTTTATGTCAAAATATGGGTTAAATTTGAACAAAGAGGATTTTTCTTCATACGAATTTAATCCATGTTACTTTGACATAAATCGCCCATTGCATCATCGGCGACTAGGAAGCTAGAAAGCTTATAGTAGTAAAACTAAATATTCATAACCCTAACTAAACATAACATGAGCCACCCGCATCTCGAGTCCCTCCGAAGGGAGCTTTTGTTCTAAATAAAGCTAGGGCAAATAACAAACCCCTATGACAATAATGTTATTTTCTGCCACGCCACAATATGGAGTACGTAAAATTTAGTAGGTATCTATTTCTATACTGGTGACCGAAGAGCTGGCCGCTTTCTCGTGCAAAGCATCAGCATTGCAATTCAGCGAGGAAATGCCGCCAGCATCCTCGGTACAATGCATCGAGGGCCTTTTTTATATTTTACTTAGTTTTCATTTAATTTAGTTAATGTTAGTTATCATCTTATATATACTTTAGAAAAGAAATTGGTTAAAAAAAATAATCATAATAATTCATATTTTGTAAGTAGGTACACATTAGTCATCTACACATTATTTCATATCGACTTACAAATCGGTCATTATCGTGATAAGATACGAAATCTCTAAGTAGGTAACTTATTTGGGTATGTAGGTTATTCACACATAGGCAGGCCTTAGCTATATATACTAAAACTTATATGCTAAAATGATAGCTAAAATAAAATGACAAAAAGCTAAGACAAAAACAAAGACCAGAAGCTAAGCTACGATAGGATACATAAAAAAAGTGACATTAGTACCACTTAGTACTTTTAAAAAAGTGGAAAGGAAGCATTCTTCCACTTCCTATAAAACAGCGTATACTTTATTCATATGTCAGGGGCAGACATACTTAGGTCTCCGATTGGTTAGTGATGCGATACACGAGTATTTTCTACGTTAAATGACACAACCGCTCTTATGCAACCGATATGGTATCAGTATTCGAATCACCCGCACAGAACCATCCTGTGAACATATGGGGGTATTTTCTTATCTCCCTTCATGTTCCCATGTCGCTGCAGGCCTTTATCATAAAACAGTGGCATCCGCGTGTTAGTATATTTTCAAGTTAGATTTATTGTAAGATTGCTAGGAACTTTTGTTTTTAACAAACTTAAAAAAAAATCTTTGTGCTCTTAATGTGATTTGGACACGCCTAAGAAAGTCCTTTTAATTCAAGGGTTATGATATGATTTTGAACCGGAACTTTTTTACTATTTCCATGTCTATTACATTTAGCTAAGCAATTTTAACAAATAAGCATTACTTATATTAAAATAATTTAAATGCGTTACAATAGTAGTCTTTTCGAAGATCTCATGTATCTAAATACACAGATTTGCCATACTATAAATAAATAGAATAAATACTTAGTGACTAAAATATATAATAATAAAATATAAAAATGTAAGTATAATATCTAATCTAAAGGAATTTGTCCTTCTGAAAGCACAAATCACTGACATAATAGTGAACGTATACTTACCTACTTTTCAAAAAGTTAAAATTAAAATTAAAGTATGTCGTTTTTATGTCCTCTTGTATTCTTTTTAGTATTCTCAAGACGTACTACATACGAGTACCTACCCCTTTTGGGAATAAAGGCGTTAATCTATGTATTTATTTATTAATCTATTTATTACGCGATAATTTTAATTACATACAAAATAGTAAACTTAGGTATTTACGCAACGTTTTAAGAGTTCCTAAATAATAGGATTACCAGTATTGCCACACGAACAAATTACTAATTAGCTGTGGCTTTAGTAATGTAAGCCATTTACAAAATCCTTTCATGTATCGGGGACAAGGAAAACGTTTTCACATTTTGTGTGACGCAACTTTTAGTTCTAACTGACGCAGAACAGTTGCGTTGCAAAAACGCACTTAAAACAACGTATCTTTATGACCTGATCGCCTTGTAGTTTTTTTTTTCTATTTATTATTTAGGGACTTAAATCAGTTACATGATTATGCCAGCCCCATTGTGCCTTATACTAGTATTCTTACATGTCTACTTATGGGATATTCATGTACCGTTTGAAAAAATCTGTAACATATAAAAAATATCTCTTTAGCTTCTTCTGAGGTCGGTACAGATAAGATGCTCTGAAAAGCACCTATATCTAATCTATTTACCTTCAGGGTAGTTAGTAACGATTGTCTATCGCTTTCATTCCGTGCACATTCCGTCAAAATATGTTGCACGTCTTCAACAGAACCGCAAACTTGGCAATTTGGGGATGGTTCTTTTTTCATCAAGTAAGCAATTTTTTTTGACGGGATATGCCCGGAACGCAATCTTAAACCTATCTTAATTAACTGTCTACTTAAATTACTGTTAGTAAACCAAGGTATATGAGGAGGTTCCGATTGCATCGTCTTGTACCAAACGCCCTTTTCTTTGGAACGTTCATCAAAGTGTTCTTTCCAGACAGAATGAATTTTTCTTTTATATTTATGTAGTTTCTCCGTTTTTTTTGAACTTTTAGGAAACGATTTAGGTATAAGTTTAATAAAATTACCCTGATACTCCAAATCACATTATTTTGTGAAAAATAAAAGTACACTACGGTTTATACTGCTCTTAACTGTACACAAATATGTGTACAGTAAAGTGTAAAAAGAATGGTGCATACAACTTACTAATAAATATGTCCTATTTATCTTATGTCAGTGGATGGACAGATAAGATGTCAGTACCTACATATTTTATGGGAGAATTAAATCTATACATAATTATTTTTGTACTTGACTGTACCTAGTAACTCAACTAAATGTGATATAAGTAAACGGGTACACCCTAAAGCGAGCCCGTCAGAGTACGAATACATAAGTACCTATGCATATTTTGTCAAATAGAGGAGCCTGGAGGTGTAGTGACAAGATTGTCTTTTTAACCGACTTCAAAAAAAAGGAGGAGGTTCTCAATTCGGTTGTATTTTTTTTTTTTTTTTCAATGTTTGTTACCTCAGAACTCCGTCATTGATGAGCCGATTCATTTTTTTTTTTGTTTGTAAGTATATGCTTCCAGGTGGGTCCCATTTTTTTGAAAATTCTATTGGATGATGGGATCCATGAGGAATTGAGGGAACTCCTCAATTATATTAGGCACGCGTGTAGTGATTTTGGTATATTCTATTATAACTCGTGTATTTACATCCGGAAATCATAAATTGGTGGAGTGGAATTGATGATGAAGACCACAGATGACTTATGGAATTCCTCAATTATGTACTTAAAAGTACGAAAGTATATCACAGATTCTGATAAGATTCCGTTGAAATAGCAACTAATGAAGTGCCAAGGGTGATCCTTGTGAAATTGACGGAAGTCCTCAAATATTATCGGGTCACATACAGCGATTGGGTTTTTTCTATAATAATCAGCGCATTTGCTCTCGGAAATCAGTTCATGAGGTAAATTGGAAAAGAAATGTTCTCGTGGCTTGGCGGAGTACTAAATTGAAGTCGGTTAAAACTTTGTTTTTAAAGTAAATTATTGCTATCATTAATATGATAAAATTGTCTTGTTTCAGGTTTTGATGACTATCCACGTTCAATTATAGCCCGGTGATTGAGAAAGGTGAGTTTCATATGTAGCTGCCTACTTAAATTTAAATCCTATATCCAATGGACTGCGTGTGACAGACGGAAGGATGCCGAGTGGTCAATTGTTCTGTTGAACCAATTTTCGTCCGGAACACAAATAAACGAATTTGGAGACAATACATCTCATGCTTGAGGGTTTAGTTTAATAGCATGAAATGTTGCAGTAAAGTTACATTTATCGAAACTAAGAAAGTAAGAATATCTAAGTAAATCGTCGATGTGGAATCGTCCAGATATTTGATACGATATTTCCTAATCCTAATAGTAAGTATATTATGATGCCTTAAGGTCAGAGTTGCCATTGCTACGCACAAGTAAGTATTTGAAATAAGTGTGGGGCAAACACAATTACTTAAGTACCCGCTCAAATTTGTTTGGATTTTGGATATGAATACCGGCGAGGCGACGTTGCTATGGATGGCGTCCTGCAGGTCGATCACGTAACGCATTGTACGTACAGTCAGCATCATATAGTTAGTAACAGCCAAAGTAGCCAAATATATCGTAACACATCCTTACTGCTATGGTAATAAAGACGTGTTCCCATATATTTGGCTACTTTGGCTGCTACTAACTATATGATGCTGACAGTACCGTCATCATATCAGCCGAAAGACGCCCACTGCTGGACATAGGCCTCCCCCAAAGAGTGCCAAATTGACCGGTCCTGCGGTGCCGTTCCCAGGAATATTCCCCAGGTAAGAATATTCCCGGGAACATTTCCGGGAATATTCCCATACAAGGGAACATACGGGAATATTGAAATTGTGTATGTTTATATAGCTTGCTATTAGGGATTCCATGATAACTTGGGCCCTTGATTTTTTTACCAAGACATTAACCAGTGTAATTTACCCGCAAAAGGAAATTCCCAATGTTCCCGGAAATATTCCCCGGAACAATGGGAATATTCCCGGGAACAATGGGAATATTCCCAGTTATTGGGAATATTCCCCCATCAGAAAAAAACTAATTTTACAAAAGTACTTCTGAAAGTAACAAAAACGATACAAAGTTAATTTAAAAAACTACAATAAAATATTATACGAATACAAAATATGAAAATATTTACATATTAAATGGTAATTGAGATAAAAAGTCAGAATTAGTACAATAATGCAGTTTTTGGCGAATGGCACTTTATTTGTCGGGGCACTATTCATTTTATTTACTTTTATTACAACTTTAATTTCCTAATTTGTATTTCAATATTCCCCTGTTTGGGGAATATTCCCGGCCACAATATTCCGGGACGGGAATATTCCCGTATGGGAATTTCCCGGGAATATTCCCGTCCCGGAATATTCCCCGGCACATCACTAGTCCTGCGCCACCCGCATTCAGCGGACTCTAGCAACCTTTACCAGGTCATCAGTCCACCTTGCGGGACTGTACCTTAGGTAGATCTAAATGTCAATTTTTATATGGAACAATGACAGTTGGATCGACCTAACGCGCATTCATAACGTTACGCGATTACCGCTCTGGTGAGGCATGAAGTGGCAAACGCCGCGACCTCAGTTTCATCACGCCACATTTATCTATTACATTAATTTGACATTTCATTCATATTTCAAACAATAAAATAAGAAGCGTACTAATCGTACTCCATGACATGGTTGTGCATTAACAGTATAGCGGTGGGCGACATTCGGTGTACGATAAGCCATTGTATGGATCCACCGGAGCGGAGCATTCCAGCGGTGTCACGTATGGCACGTCATGGTTTCAGTTTTCAGACATTTTCTATGTATTTTTAAACAACGACCATGGCAATAAAAGGCACGATAGCTATGGTAGCCTAGTGGTTCAGGCATGCGGCTGTCAAGCGGCGGTCGTGGGTTCGAATCGCGGATCGTACCAATGGGTTTTTCGGAACTTCATCATATCAGCCGAAAGACGTCCACTGCTGGACATAGGCCTCCCCCAAAGAGTGCCAAAGTGACCGGTCCTGCGCCACCCGCATCCAGCGGACTCCAGCCACCTTTACTAGGTCATCAGTCCACCTTGTGGGGGGCCTACCCACGCCGCGCCTTCCGGTACGTGGTCGCCACTCGATAACCTTCCCGCCCCAACGGCCATCGATTCTACGTGCTATGTGCCCAATGCCACTTAAGTTTAGCGATTTCGGAACTTCTGTACGGCATATTTATTTACCGTTAGCTTTTCGGTGAAAGAAAACATCGCGAGGAAACCGGTTTAATCCCAATAAGGTCTAGTTTTCCCTCTGGGTTGGAAGGTCAGATGGCAATCGCTTTCGTAAAACTAGTGCCTATGCCAAATCTAGGGATTAGGTGGCAAAGCGGACCCTGGGCTCGTTTATGGCACAACCGGGAGTAACGCTAGGGGGATGATGATGACCATGGCAATAAATGTTGCAAGCAGTAACTGTAGTCTATCGCCGCTTGCGACTAGTGATGTGCCGTTCCCAGGAATATTCCTCAGGTGGGAATTCCCATACAAGGGAATATACGGGAATATTGAAATTGTGTATGTTTATATATCTTGCTATCAGGGACATTGGGCATTTGATTTTTATACCAAGACATTAACCAGTGTACTTTATCAGCAAAAGTGAATTTCCAATGTTCTTGGGAATATTCCCGGGAACAATGGGAATATTCCCAGTTATTGGGTATATTCCCCCTGCCGATAGAAACAAATTTTACAAAAGTACTTCTGCAACTAACAAAAAACGATACAAAGTTAATGAAAAAAACACAATATAATATGTGCGAATAAAAAATATGAAAATATTTACATATTAAATGGTAATTGAGATATAAAGTCAGAATTAGTACAATAAAGCAGTATTTGGCGAATGGCACATTATCTTCGGGGCACTATTCATTTTAATTACTTTTATTATAACTTTAATTTTCCCAATTTTAATTTCAATGTTCCCCTGTTTGGGGAATATTACCGGGAAATTACTATACGGGAATATCCCCCGGCACATCACTACTTGCGACGCCGGAATAGTCACAAGCGGTGTCCTTTAGCGATTTGAGGATTCGTTAGAAACGCAGCATCACCTGCCTACAGAGTAAGGAAAGCTGTTGTTTTAGCTGCGGGCTTCTGTAAGGTGGATCACAGAGAGGAACATAGTATTTAAGTATTATTTTAACCTCAGTCTGGTCAGTTGGACCGTTCCAAATATACTATATATATATATATTTGGAACGGTCCAACTGACAACAATGAGGCTAAAATAACACTTAAAATTTATATGTTTCTAGACGAGATTGGGGTAGACGGCCGAGTCGTAGACGAGGCCGAATACAACGAGTCCAGCAATCCCTGTTCCGGCCGAGGATTGTATAGTGCTTTTCTCAAACGATGTGAGGAAATATTAAAATTAAAATAATTACAATCGGAACGAAAGATCAGAAAACAATTGTGTAATTTGCCGCCTTTCTTATTTTTTAAACATGGCATTTGAAGAAGAACCGTACATTAGTATAGTACCTACCATAGATTTTGTTTTTTTTTATGTCGCAAGTATGCTTACAGAGTCTGGTGGTGGATGGCAGTATGTAATTTTTCCTTTGTCAGTTTAACATTAGTAAGCAAATTTAAAAGGCTAGAGTAGCGGACAATAATGGTTTTACTTAGGGTTTTCATAGATTACTTCTTGGCGTGAGGCCAAGAAGAAATGTAGGGAGCCTTAAACAAGAAACTTCATGTCTTCATTTCGTGATATTAACGCATACATTTCCGAGCATGTTTGAGAAAAGGTGATTTACTGGGTAATATTATGCACAATAAACGGCTTAAACTAGATTCCGTTGATCTAGGCTACGTTTTGAGACCAGTAGTGTTCTCGGCCGCTTTAAAATTATCATTGCATAATGTGTCAAGAATAAATGCGATTATAATGGATACTGAGGATATGCAACAGTTTTTGTTGTTAGATCATCACGTCACGATCATCGCATATAAAGTCAAGAGGGGTAAGACGATCTAGGCAGGGTAAGACAGTTTCACAATCCGTTTTACCACGGGCAAAATAAACGATATCTCTTATACCATCAGCCCTGATGCAGCGGCAGCGGCCGGCGAAGCGCCAGAACCAAACAGTGTGGCTACGAGGAAAATAAATACCTCGTGGTCACGCCAGTGTGACAAAATGGTGTGACTACGAGTCCGACGTCAAAAAAATATTTTTATACAATCAAAATTTCATAAAATCATCTTAGTTCTTTGTACGTGACTGTCCATTAGTAGGAGAACCGAGTAGGAGCAAGTGGAAACGCTCGGGGCTAGTACGCTAAGTTTTATGTCGGACATAAAGCATTCGTCCCATTCTGGCAAATATGCGAGTGCAAGAGGGACGAATGCTTTACGTCGGACATAAAACCTAGTGTGCTAGGGGGGCAGGTAAAAAGTACCACAATGCAAAACGTACAAACAAAACGTACGAGGTACGAACAAAATGTACCTACGACTACGATATGCAGATTGTGCATGTAAGAGAATAGATTCGTTCGTGTACTTGCTTATTCGAGCGACAGAGAGCGAGATATACGAATGAACTTGGTTTTCATTTCGCGTCGCGCGTCAGCACGCAAAACTTACCACAAGCGCGGGGTGGACGGTAAATGTCCACGTATATTACCAAACCGCGTTTAGAATAGGATTAGAGGTGACAGCGTTGCCATATGAATACGTCAAAGTTTATATGAGCTGACAGCTATTTCAGGTGTAAACTCATACTACATTTTACTCAGTAAAATGTAGTTTATATTTTCCGTTATAAAAATTTTGCGCATGCAGTATTTGCGTTTCGAACTTTTTGCGCGCAGTACAATATGCGTTTTGTAAATTTTAGATTAAGTTTTGTAGAAAGGAAAATTTAAGGAAAGAGAGGCAGATGAAGACCTATACTAACATAATATTGAATAGAAGTGAAGGATAAAGTTTTTTTCGAGTTGTATGAGGAAATCAAGAGGCTGGCAATGGACAGAGGAGAGTAACGGCACAATATAGGAACAGTAGATAAACTTCGAACAAAGGTACATCGCACGGCTGCACACATGCGCGCGTGTTCGGTACGCACACACACATAGCCTTCGGGAATGATGGAGAATGCTTCAATCGGGGCCGCGCCGTTGCGGTGTTCGCTCGTTCTCACTCGCTGCGTCAAAGGAAGCCGCCTCGTAGGTATGAAGACAGCGAGCCGCCAGTGCCACGATATAAAAAGGAGCCGAATAGGCTTGTAACTAAGCACCTACCAACCTAGTGCAGTTTAGCAACTATAATACTTCCTAGGAAATATTTTAGGCATAGTATAGTGGTATTCAAATATTCCATGAAGTGGGAAACTAAAAACACATACCCAACTACTTATAATATTATTAATTGGTGTATACATTATTGTCTATTAAACTGTAACAGAAATACTTTGCATACTTAAAAGCAAAATTAGAATTATAGGTATGCCAAGCCACAAACTTGACACAGCCCTGCGCATCGAGCGAAAGTAGTTAAAGAACGCTCCTAAACGGCCTCAGATTACCTACTGTATTTTTCTTCTATACTGTGGTAACGGTTACTCCACCGACTAGAGCAAAGCACTTAGATGATGATGACATTTCGCATATTGTGGTTTTTACCAATTGCCGCGTTTTGCCACTCTATCAGCCGTCCTTAGTACAAAGATGCTACTGAGACTCGAAGGTATGTTGATATGACGTTTTCTAGTAAGGCAGTCAGAAAATACACAGCTCTTAGGTAGCAGCAGGTAGGTACCAAAACGTCCCAGTGCTCGACACTGCCCCTATAGTTGACACTTCCAAACATAACTCAAAGCAATAAAGGTGAATAAAAGGATCACTATTCTTGGGAATTTAGGTGTCACACATAAGGATTTTTGACGTTTTCTAGTACGGCAGTCGACTAATGGAATAACCAAAGCTATTAGTCACAGTGTACCTGACACGATCCATTACTTCATATGACAGACAAAGAAATGTCGCAACATGCCACGAGCGAATGCAACAAAGCCGGCCAAGTGCACTAAGTCGATTATGCAGACAATAATTCATTCTTATTGGATTTTCCTTCTGGTTTTGTTTGTCTTATTGTGGCCGAGTTTATCCACACTAATCCACAGAGTAGCTAGCGTGTAAAGCTTACGTTCCTCACTAGCAGATTTGTAAATGCGAGAGGGATAATTGATCTTTGTCGAACGTAAAATCATGGCTACCAGTGCAAACTAGCTAACTGCTTTAATGCCGGACATAAAGAATTCGTCCATAGTCCCCACCAGCGTTATATATAGGACAAATGATATGTCGGATATAAATGCGATCATAGTAGTGAGCGGTGCAGATTTTTTCCGTATATGAAATAAGTGATAACTGTTCTATCTGTATATATGATATGAGTGATGCAGAAGTCAGATAATAAATATTTACCTGAAACGTCTAAATTCAAGATGCTTGAATACGTCTAAATATGCTTTTATAAAATTGGCCTTTACTCATATAATTGCCTAAACTAAATAAAATTGGAATTCAATGAAATGGATATGCCTACCAATGGTAAATGGGGTTTTCATACCAGTCATTGACGATATGCAGTTACCACACTATACAGATACCTAAGTTAATGTAATGACAGACAATTTACTAATTAATCTAATTATTACGAGCATAAATATCATAATAACGACATTAAGTCCGAGAAAGCATCAGACTTATTCACGAAAATGTCTAATTACAATTTCCGATGCAACCACCATTACGTAACATTTAATTATAATTAATTTTAAACTGTAATTAATGCATATTCCTTTCTTAGTTGAACGGGGAAGGTGATTTTTGTAATGAGCGAAAAACGAAAGTTTAGCGGGTAATTATTAAGTTTGAGTTCAATTTTGTATTTATTATGTAAAGACGAGTAATTCTGGACTTAAGAATCACTATTATCTGAATCCAATATGCTTTATAAGCTATATGCTACCAAGAGCGCCATTTTGAATTGGTAATAGACACTAGGTACTTATTTGCAGACAAGCATTAAACGGTAGCCGATAGTTCGACATGTCTCTGTGAAATAGAAAGTGAAGTTTAGCTTAGTAATGGTGAACACCAATGAGTGACAATAATCTCACCTCACTACTTTAGTTGTATAAACACAATCCAGATAATTTACTTTAAAAACAAAGTTTTAACCGACTTCAATTTAGTACTCCGCCAAGCCACGAGAACATTTCTTTTCCAATTTACCTCATGAACTGATTTCCGAGAGCAAATGCGTTGATTGTTATAGAAAAAACCCAATCGCTGTATGTGACCCGATAATATTTGAGGACTTCCGTCAATTCCACAACGATCACCCTTGGCACTTCATTAGTTGCTATTTCAACGGAATCTTATCAGAATCTGTGATATAGGTACTTTTGTACTTTTAAGTACATAATTGAGGAATTCCATAAGTCATCTGTGGTCTTCATCATCAATTCCACTCCAACAATTTATGATTTCCGGATGTAAATACACGAGTTATAATAGAAAATACCAAAATCACTACACGCGTGCCTAATATAATTGAGGAGTTCCCTCAATTCCTCATGGATCCCATCATCCAATTGAATTTTCAAAAAAATGGGACCCACCTGGAAGCATATACTTACAAAAAAAAAAATTTTATGAATCGGCTCATCAATGACGGAGTTCTGAGGTAACAAACATTGAAAAAAAAAAAACAACCGAATTGAGAACCTCCTCCTTTTTTTTTAAAGTCGGTTAAAAATACACAGTTCTTCGCAACCATCTCTCGCGGTAGGTACCAAAACGTCCCAGTGCTCGACACTGCCCCTATAGTTGGCACTTCCAAACATAACTCAAAGCGTTAATAAAAGGGTCACCATTCTTGGAATTTAGGTGTCACACATTGGGATATTCACTTTATCATGTACCTACGGCGAATTTCAGCACCGGCCCTCAATCAGGGTGGCGCCAGATGGTCTTTAGGCGCACTTTGCCAACATTTTTTACGCATATCTTTTTTGCCATGCCATTTTGGCACCCTTTCGCATCTGGCGCCTAGAGGTAGCTCCCTCCGCTTTACCCTCGGGCCGGCGCTTCCGAATTTTCCTTCCCTAAAGGATTGGTTACCCTCAACCTATTCGGCAAATTAGTTATCTGTGTAACCGGAGAGGACGAAGTCTTCTTACACAAATCTACCTAGACCCAAACTAAGCAAAGCTTGTACTATGGGTACTAGACGACGATAAAAATACTTATATAGATAAATAAATACTTAAATACATAGAAAACATCCATGACTCAGGAACAAATATTCGTGTTCATCGTTTACTTGGTACTTAATTACAATGTTGTCTTAATGAGGTATTTTTTAAGTATGTTGTACATGGTATTCTACCATATGAGAGTGCTGTATGTCAGATCTTATATGCATCGCATGTTACGGGAATTCATTTAATCCTGACGAAGTTGGTAATTAGGGGACGCGGGTGAAGATCAACTTCATCAAGGGTCGGTAATTAAATCAAGTTCAAATGGTTCAGATCAAGTTCATATCAATCGGACACAGCTGCGGTTAAAACAGATGAAACTATACAGTTAATTAGATCTGCTGGTCGATCACGTAACGCATTGATTTGACGACCGCTTTAGCCTAGTTGGTAGTGATCCTGCCTACGAAGCAAGAGGTCCTGGGTTCGAATCCCGGTAAGGGCATTTATTTGTGTGATGAGCACGATTATTTGTTCCTGAGTCATGGATGTTTTCTATGTATTTAAGTATTTATTTATCTATATAAGTATGTTTATCGTCGTCTAGTACCCATAGTACAAGCTTTGCTTAGTTTGGGACTAGGTCGATTTGTGTAAGATTGTCCCCTAATATTTATTTATTTATTTATTTATTTATTCATTGTACGCGCGTCAGGTAGATCTAAATGTCAATTTAGATTGTGTCATTTCAATTTTAGATTACGTCGGTATAGCCTTTTAATACGATAATAACGCACGGCGCGTGACGCGGGCTTTCAGGCGAGTATGGAAGCGCTCACGCCTGTGCAGTCGACTACAAAAAGATCGATACGGCAAATGGTACAAATATATATTTTAAAAAAGGACGGTGGCAAACAAGCGTACGGCTCGCCTGATGGTAAGCGGACACCGGAGCCTATATATGTTTGAGGGCGTTGCCGACCCTTGATATGTTTGAGGATTCGCCGTGTTGACAGCTGAAGGAACAAATTCCCTCGCTCTTAACACAACGCATCCTCGGGAGCTCTGGCGACCTTGCTCACCTCCAGGAACACAACACTACTATAGACCAAGTGGTAGTTTAAATAAATAAATAAATAAATAAGGGGACAATCTTACACAAATCGCACTAGCCCCATAGTAAGCTCAATAAGGCTTGTGTTACGGGTACTAGACGACGATATATTTAATAGTTATAAATACTTAAATACATAGAAAACATCCAAGACTCAGAAACAAATATAGTTTATTATGGCTGTGGTCTTCTGCAAGGCGGAGGTACTTCCCCAGTTGGGCTGCTCCTAATTCGAGCGGGATGACATTTCGCTGTGGCCTCACCTCACCAAGCTTTTTTGTAGTACCATGTTTGTAGTCGACTGTACATAAACACTTCTTCATAATGTTTGTTTTTGAATGCGTTCAGTTCTAATTCTAACGCGGGCCCCGGGCCGCCAATCACACTGTAACCGAGGGTAAGCCACGCGACTTTCAATCTCGAGGTCCTGGGTTCAAACCCCGGCTCGTTCACTGGGTTATTCCCATAACTTGGACGAAATATGATGGAGGAACCGGTCTAATCCCATAAGCTCTAGTTTTCCCTCTGAGTTGGAAAGTCAGATGGCAGTCGCTTTCGTAAAACTAGGGCCTATGCCAAATCTTGGGATAAGGTGCCAAAGCGGACCCCGGGCTGCTATAGGGCACAACCGGGAATAGCGCTAGGCAAATGATGATTGTGAAGAATTATGAATTAGGTGGAAAAAATATATATATTGAAAGTTGTATACTTACTTAATTCTTAATGCCTGGCAGCTCCTAAGAAAGTAATTGTAATATATATATATATAAAGGCTGTTCTTTTATGAGTATCCAATTTCTTTCCAGGCATTAGGCATCATTTATAGAATTCATTTATGAAAAAAAGATAATAATAATGACTGCAGTGTGGTCACCGAGTCGAATGTAAACAAACTATACACACAATGTGTTGTAGTGAGGGTAGTTCACAATTATATCAGGCTGGCCGCCCGATCAGAATGAGTTACCCACTTAGTCGCCTACCAACCACCCAACTTTGAGGTGCCCAACTCAATATTTTGCTCAAAAAACACGTAAGTATACTATAATTTTGTACAAGGATTAACATACATCAAATTGGATACACATAAAAAATCCAACCTGTATATATGATTAAAATTCGGACAAGGTTTAATTCAGGCATGGAATTCATGTCATTACGTGTAATAAAATATCATAATCGCACATAGCGTTACATCCGTTTGTGTCAGGAGCCCGGGGTCATGCAATAAAATGTAATAAAGGGAAATGCATCCTTACTATATCCATATTTAACTGAAACCACACTGCGGATAAATATGACAAATAAAAGCGAGAGCGAGAGTGACATGACTCGGACATGACTTGCATGAAACAAAAACGAAAGCTGTCACCATGTCACTTCCGGTAATACGTGACATTTACTATTGACAGAATTACATCGTTAGCAAAGTCAGTTAGCAATTGAGTCTGTCAAAGCATATCAGTGATGATTGGCAATTCAGAGTATAATTTTATGACTGATAGGACAACAAATCGTAGCTGGCGTTGATAAATCGTGTTGTATATCGACGTTGTGCACATTCCCTATTACCTATTGGAATATATATATTACTTTATGTAAGTTAAGTTGGTTAAGGAATGTGGGCTTTTTTTAAAATTATTTTATTGGAAGTACAGTCAAGTGTATCGATTTAATTCTCTATTAAATATGTATTTAATCCGCTGACCCGATGAGACATACTTATGAGTAAGTTGTATGCACCCGTTATTTTGCATTTGACTGTACCCACTAAGTATATTCACATCATCACATTTTTCTACTAGGTACTATACAAGTATGCAGGCTGACACAAAAAAAAACTTATTTAATCTAGATGCGCATGGAGTACCTAGTATAGAGCTCGTTGCTTTTCAATATATTTTTTGACAGCGCAGTATTTATTTTATTCTAAATAATTATATCCTCTGGAATTCAAACTCCCTAAATATACTGACAGATTTCATTTCGTATTTATAATAATTGCCTACGAGTGCCCCTGACTTAGTCCGCGCGGTAAAGCGAAATCTCGTAAAAAAAATCGATTGGTGCTTTGTTTTTATGGCAGCAAAATATGTACTAACCAGGTTTCAGTGATTTAAGGCTGTGATTTATCCGTCAGTTTCGTATCCATTTACTCTTCTTCTTATTAGTTAAATCGGTAATACCTATAAAACTACTATTATCGGAAAAGTAAAGCTCAAATTTAGTTTTAAATAGTGACCTAACACGTACTTACGGAACGAATCGCATTTCAATCGCTCACCGACATTTGCACAATACCTGCTGTTTTTGCTACTAAGTAAATCAATTAAACCTTGTTAATATAATATTTTGACCTGCTCCAATACTTTGAAAAGGTTTATTGAACGAGCGAGCGAAGCGAACGAAGTTCCCCGGTTCAGGTTGGGCCAACATTCTTTCGTATGTACTTACGGATGTCCGGCTGTTCGGCTGTTCCCCTCTATTATATATAGAACGCATTTCTCAACCGATTTTCATTAAATTTTGTGAGCAGGTTCAATTTTTAGGGTTCCGTAGTCAACAAGGAACACTTATAGTCTCGCCATGTCCGTCTGTCCGTCTTCGGCTTAGCTCAGTAACCATTACTACTAGAAAACTGTAATTCGTAAATCCATCAGTACAATAAAATCTTATTAATCTCCCCTACACCTAAAGCGGGGATGTAATTTTTGGTTTTATGTAATGGTGTGGGGTATCGTTGGATAGCCCGTTTATTATGGGTTTCCTAAAACGGTTTTTCAAATCAGTGATTCGTTTGCGAGATATTGGGCTTTAAAGCCCTAATTTTTGTTCGAGTCATGTGTCCCCCCCCTGCCGGCTAAATGGCTACTACTGTGGATGATGAAAAAATCGTGGTAGTAGTACATATAATAATTAAATGGAAAACTATCACGGACAAGTAGGCATAAGTAGTTACCGAGTAATAGTCGACCAACTTAATGCGTACTTGGAAAGGCCAATTTTCGTACAAATTCGGCCGACGCAACCGCACCACACGTCGATGTAACTAAGACAGACAGGCAACTACGGAACCATACACTGCGCGTGGCCCGACACGCACTTGGCCGGTTTTTTTGTCAATCTGACGACCTCTGTAGCCTATTTGGTAGTGACCCTGCCTACGAAGCTAGATGTCCCGGTCCTGGGTTCAAATCCCGGTACTAAAGGGCTTTTATTTGTGTGATGAGCACGAATATTTTAGGCACAGAATATTTCGTGGGTTATCCTCAGGCAGAAGTTATTGACGCATTCGGTATGACTCTCACAGACAGAATTCAACATAATTGGTATAATGTGGAAAAATAACTGGAGACTTTTGACCAGAAGCTCTAGTATAAGTTTTACCGAAGCAAAACGTTACGACCGCGTTCGCGTTTAGCTGTCAAATCCCATACAAATTGAGGGTAAAACGCAAACGCGATCGCAAAGTTTTGTTTCGGTAAAACTTATACTAGAGCCTCAGTCTGCATTCTATCGCATTGAAAACCATTCAAGATATTAGGGGCTCCTCTTTGGTAACGCCACTATTTTTTTTTGGGTTTACCAGTGCATTCTGCTTTTGCAAAAAAAAGGTACATAGACGCTATGGTTATTTACATTCTTAATTTCAGCATTCAAACCGATATCAGTTTTGGTTTCAGTTTAATTCGTATTAGGTTTCTGGGTTTCTGGCACGGAACTGGAAACAATAGAGTTTGTTTAATGACGTTTCCGAAAGTGCCACTGTTCTGTTTTAATTCAGTGTGAAATGTATAAAACATAATGCCCGGTGATTTGTAATGTTTCTTTAGATTTAAACGATTCACAATTGGATTTGTCATTGTTTTGTAAATGACGAGAATTTGCGGTAACAATGCGAATGTGGATAGAAAATAAACGACTTAGATGGAGATATAATATATTTCTCAGGAGATAGATGCAGCGTGGTGGATGGCCGACAAGGTGAACTGATGACCTGGTAAAGGCTGCGGGAGTCCGCTGGATGCGGGTGGCGCAGGACCGGTCACATTGGCATTCTTTGGGAGGCTTATGTCCAGCAGTGGACGGCTTTCGGCTGATATATTTTCCTAGAGCAATCTGTTGCAGTTAATAGCGACCTCAATGTCCTCTTAAATGCATATTATTTAATGAAATTATTAAATTTAAAGTATCCATTTGTACATTTCATGTCTGTGTAACGTACCTACTTACAGATCGCCAGGAAGGACGACTTTCCATAGTAAACGTTCATATCGTAATATCGTAATATCTAGGACGAAAACGAGTTTTTCATACAAAGTCTGTAATCGCTTGATTTTTTTTAGATTATATTTCTATGATAATCTACAGCAACACAGATTAGTTTCTGATCTAGTTAGATATGGTGGATCCCATTGTATATAAAAAGGTTTAAAATGAGATCTAAACTATGTTTGTATGTAGCCACTTAAGTCGAGCTTGCTGGGGAATCTTAATTAGTTTTGCAACAGCAAGGGTAGGGTAGCTAGTTCAAAACCTTATTACATATTAAGAAGTAGGTAATAGAATGAGACATTTTTTTTCTGGCAAAGAACCATTACATCCAATTTTTTTAAACCATGACTTGTAACAAATTGACATACAATACGTCTCCCCGCAATTAGTCTACATAATATCGTGCATCGATTATCGATCTACCGATCAGCATAACTGGTTAAATATCGGCTGGCGTATCAAGGCTCGCGATTCGTTAAGGCTACGCGGCTGGCGCATTCTTGTTAATGTTTTAAAACGTTTATTTAATACCACGACGAGGTGGCCAAAAACACAGAACAGTAGATATAATAATATTACATACACAGGCTGCGACAAAAAATACGACCGTGGCAAATATACTGGACCGCGAAATTTTTCCATTGTGTTGAGAAGAAGATCAACACAATTATTGGAAATCAGCAGCAGTGTCTGGCCTTCCATAAACTAAAATCCAAGATTCGTCAGTCTCTCCTTTTTTAAAAATATGCACGACTCCTTCTCTGCTTTCAAATAACTTGCTCTTAAAGATCCACATACGTGGAACATATCGTCACAGTATCGGAGCAACGCTTCAATGCCAGTGGAACTAACAAGTTCCGTACACTGCCGAGCATTATGCATGCGGAAGGAAGTTACGTTTTATTGGCTTAACGTGGACTGGATATGATTTATGCGGTTTTGATGAACATGTGAAATGTGAGAAATGTACTAATAGTGCTTAGATATGAGTGTTGATTGGGACCTATACTGAAAAATCCATAGGCTCTCTCTCTCTCTCGCTGAAACATACTTGCTAGTAAGGGACGATGCTTTATGTCCGACATAAACGGGATGATGCGAGCTATGAAGATTATGACAGAGAATAACTTTATACATTTTCGGCCGTATTCATAAACGTTCTACAAGCCTGTTTTAACTAAAATGCCGTTAAAATTCGTTTGTCCTTATCTGTCACTTTGACATTTGCGTTCGTAAGAAAGGGACAAAGCACATTTTATTTAGCAGAGGCATTTTAAGTTTTATGAATAAGGCGGTTTATCTTTATCTTTAGTGATCGTACCAACGAAGTTAGCCCCTTCTTGGGATATTATATTATAAGTATTAAAGCTCTAGCAGTGCCCGCGGTTCTGGCCGCAATAACCGCTGCTGCTGGCTGTTAATCAGGTCCCTATACAAACTTCCAACTCCTTTTTTTCCACTTAGGGCAACTCTACGGCATAAAAAGTTTTTTCATGCCACTGCTCGGAAACGTGGTAAAAGATGGTCAGAATTCAGGCTTCAAAGCTGGGGTTAGTTGGACATCGCACGAACAGGGCCAACTACTTATGAGTTCAAACTGTCCAACAAGTTTGAACAGCGATTCAATCAATCACTGGGCCCGCCCCTTGCCGCTTGCCGTAAATATATAATTTTGCTCCCTTGAGGTGAGACACAATCTATCATTATCTCCGTTTGCAAATAAGCGAACTATTTCGTAGTAACAAACAGACAGAGAAACAGAGTTACTTTCGCATTTAGCCAGCTTGGATCTAATCAGAAAATGTTGCTACGTAATCATGCACAATAGATTTTGTGGTTTTATTACTTCTTCGTAAATAGAAGCGATCTTACCGTAAATATATAAACCTAATATGATATAATGGGGGAAATAATCCGCTTTTACCTATCAGGAACAGTTAACATGGCTTTCTCTAATGATAGTTTGTGCCAACATTGGCCCAACACGGACACTAATGGATATTACACATCGGCAAGATTCTAGACTGAGAAATCTAGCAAAAGGGGCCAGTAGAAACTTAGAAGCTCCGCTGACCGATACTTAATAGATTTCGCCTTTTTTCTGAAGCGCTACTATGTGAAAACTCAGCTTGTCGATGTAAATAAGTTGCTTTAAAATTAAACCTTATTTCTTTGACATACGATTTAAAAGTGGTGGGAAAAAGTTGGAAAACCTGGACTAGACGTTTATGTAGAGATATTCAATGAGGTTTTTGCTATTGCATAACAAAGGCATGTATGAGTAAATGTTGGAATCTTATTTATTAATGAATAACACTTTGTTGACAGCTGTTTTATGTCATGTCATGGGAATATTGGGAATTACAATTCTGACTTCAGAGAAATAAAGTGTTTTGTCTTCATAAAGGTATGCTATAGAAAAATAACTAGATATTAAGCACGATTTGAAGAGAAGAATTCGGACTAATATATTTGATATGAACTGAAAGTTGATTGTTTGTGACATAGGTATTCAATTTAGTGGTAAAATATAAGTTTTATCGACATCTTTTATCACTAGAGTCAAGATTGCCGATGAAGCTTTCAGGATAATATTTCAGCGGTGAGCGAGCCAAAAATCCACCAATAGGAAGAGCGAGTGTGGCTAGCAATGCTATTGCTGGTTTTTTTTGGATAATAATATTTTGGTATTCAAATGGATACCAAAATATTCAGTATCCAAATGGATACATGTACAAGGCGCTGTTACAAGGAATATTATAGTCCACACGCAAAGATACTAATTGTTAGTTCTCTGTCAAGGAGGCGTGGTCGACTCGAATCAGGCCATTCCCTTAAAACAAGTTACAGAATAGGGGGGCAGCTTGGGTTGGGGAGCGCGCAAACAATAGGGCCAAAGAGGGGAGGCAAAAGGATGAGAGCAGCAAGGTGATTTTAATACTATTAATGGTATCAAAGAAACTCATCTCGGATTTAGTAGCTAAGTCTAAAGTATGCTAAAATTGGGCATAAGACTCATGAGAGCTGTTCTTACAAGAGTGGCTCGATTTGGAATACCGTACTTTCTATTTACACACTAAATTACGATCTAATGATGACATGTTTGTAAGCCTTTAAACGTAAATTAAACGAAGTGTAAACGCGCTGCGTAAACAGACAGTAAAGTAGGTATACGCGATTTTAATGAAACTGCGCTGTAACCTAACCCCGGCGTGTCTGGTTACCTACTACCTACATACTGCATAGTCTACTCTACGCATACCTAAGCTTCAGGGCTAGTTTTCACTGGCCGTGGTCCAGTTATCTTGATAGGGTTCCGTACCGTACCTAAAGTGCAAAGGGTAAAAACGGGACCCTATTGCTAAGACTTTGCTGTCTGTCCGTCCGTCCGTCTGTCTGCCACTAGGCTGTATCTCAAGAACCGCGATAGCTAGACAGTTGAAATTTTCACAGATGATGTATTTCTGTTGCCGCTATAACAACAAATACTAAAAACAAAATAAAATAAATATTTAAGGGGGGCTCCCATACAACAAACGTGTTTTTTTCAGCCGTTTTTATAGATAATGGTACGGAACCCTCCGTGTGCGAGTCCGACTCGCACTTGGCCGGTTTTTTTCTTTTTTAGAATAATAAGGATAGAATGCTGATGCCGGATCTAGGGATCAGTAAAAAGGAGCTCAAAGTACAAAGTATTTTTGAACGAATGAGCGAAGCGAATGAAGTTGTCCGTTTCAGCTTGGACAAAAATTATTTCGTATTTCTGGCTGTTCTCCTCTACAAGTCGCATTATTTATCACCCGATTCTCGTGACAATTTGTGAGCAGATTGACATTTATATGTATTTTTTGTCGATTCATTTTTTCGAAATATACATATATTTTACAGCTCATAGACCGACTAAGTAGTTTTATTCTACGACGGTGGCAAACAAGCATACGTTCTTCTTAATAGTAAGCAGCTGATACCGTACAACATTGCGGGCCCTATCGGCGAATGTAAGCAAGTAATTACCTGAACCATGTATGCCGTGCTTTGCCGTTAGGCGGCTTGTCTTATATATTTTACTCCACAAGTACGATAAAAATAACGTGGTGTATAATTAGGCTTAAGGCCTAGTTTAAAAGTGGATCGGTGTCGCCTTGCGGGGGTTTAGCCATCATCAATTCATCATGTGTGTCGTTTTATTCTGTCACTGCATGGACACTTTGGTTGTATGTCTAGTAATTAGATTTGTAGAAGTAAAATTGGTACATGATGAGTGGCATCGCAATCATGGTATACGGTAAAATGTGGATAATAGGCATGGTGACTACATTTTTTTCATGGTGTCATTCGAACCAGTTTTTGGAGAGGAGCAAATGTTTGTATGGGAGCAACTACAATTAAAGAACATAAATAGCCCAAAAATTGAGACAATGATTGACCTCGCTGGCGGCAGCGCAAAACGCTTCATACTCATTGACAGATAGGTATGACGTCACAACGACATTTGTTAGTACAGAGTACATGTATCGTTGTACGGAAAATCTGGTTAATTGTTGTTTAGGTCGCGAAATACTGCGTTTAAGTACATAGTTGTCATACAATTTTGTTTCTATAAAAGCGTAAGGATTCTATTGGTAACTTTAAATTTACTCTTGGCCAATAAAAAAATACATATTTTTTCTAAACTTTCAATCTTGTTACGGTTTTAATTATATTTTATAATTTATACTTTATTACGATAATTTGATGGTTTACTTTCCATTTAGCATCACTACGTTATCAATTTGAACATGAGGCATCATGCCTATTATATATTTTATCGAGAAGGTGGCTTTGAGTCTCTTTCGTCAAGAGTTTTCTGTCGTTTCGTCGAATAATTCATAATAAGTATACAGGGCAAATTAAACTGAATTTCGTAATAATATCATGAAAATCATGACGGTGATTTTCAAGGCAACCAGGTTAAAAAAGGAATTTACAGAAAAGCATTTTTTTGGTTAAAATAACAGACAAAAATTGAGGGGCCGCTGTCAGAATAACAGTTTTCCTCAGACTGGTTTCTCAAGTTACAAGAAATACTTACTGTTACCAAGTAAATCTGATTGTAAGTAACAAGATGTACTCATGTTCAAATTTAAAAGGTCATTGACTCAAGCTACGCTTCTTAACTAACTATCGTGTTATGGTATCACAAAATCAAATTAGCAAAAATGTAGACTTTACACGGTTCAAAATAAGGTCTTTATTATAACGGACGTAGATGTTAGATATGGTCCTGCGATGGTAACTGCCGACATGTGATATTTATGTGGCGCACGTGTTTTGTTTTTTGCGCCGCCGCGCCGTCTTCACGCACCGAGAATATTAAGGGTACGGTGTACTATAATAACACTATAAGTAGTATGAAGTATATAATAAAAGGTACAAGTGCGAATGTGACTGGCCGGTAACTCGTTCCTTTGTTCGATAGTCAATAAAAAATTAAGCACGGTCTGCGCATTTAAAATGTCTATGCCTACGTAATGTAGTATTGTGTTGAAGGATATGCGCGCTTGATTAGAAATATCTAGCCATGTTTTCCACTCGAATCTCGTTATGATTGCTATTTATTTTGTTCACAAGTGTCATTTTTCGTATAGGACAGTTTGAACATTTGGAAGAAAAAATTGTACATAAAACTGTACACATAGGTATGTTTCAAGTTTCAACTGCGTGATGCTGATGGTCCATATAAAATGTAATGTCACAGCGCCAATAATGAGAAGTACTTCCAAATTTAAAAAAAAACAATGTATGATTACTAGTTTGGTGTGAAAAAGCATTTAGGTATTTTTAGTTGATCTTAGAAGAAATTAGTTAAACACTTTCCTAAAATCTATAGTTATTTAGAAAAGAAACCAACAAAACAGTTACTAATGTTGTATTTAAAAACGCAAGTGAATCCTTTGAAAGTAAAATTCGCAAAACAATGGAATATTCGTCGCGCACCTCGCAACGTAACCTCTAATTTGTTTGAATTGTGCAACCTACTTTCCAACGTTTTTCATTTGTTTTCCCGCGCCAGTCACTGACATGTCACTGTGACATTTCTTTGTTTTTAAATTACAGGTTTGCGGGGCACAGATGTGACTTTAGTGCCACTGATGTTTGGATTAATTTCATTGTTTTGTGAGCTTTTACTTTAATGTGAGATTATTCAATGGATGTCATTGTGAGCTAACATGAGATAACATGTAATTTTATGTTACGTAGATATGTCAGTAATTGCGTACCTACTTGATGGTAACTTGACAAATAATAGTAAATAATATGTTATTTACAAAGCTGAGTTTAAAGTCTAAACTTAACGACAGTACAGTACATGTAGCAACTGGGGTATATCCCCCCCGCAATTCACCAAGTACCCTAATCTATATGCTGACATTTCACATCCGCCCATAATCGTCCAATTTAAGCCCATAATCGGCACAACTCGCATCCACCGGACCGGTCCAAACGTCCAAAGGACATACCTACTGGCCGATAAAAACCATGTGTGCCAACCTTTAGGATCGTGTGACTTTTAACGGGGATTTAAAAAAAACTTCAACGGAATCTGCATGACGCATACGACACTGTGTATCGCGTGGCGTTTTAAGCGCCTCCGAGCAATAATTGGCACACTTTATTGTTAGTAGGTTATGCTTTGGCGGCTTGACCTTAAAACGTGTGGTGTATTGTAGACGAATTTAAATCCTTGTCCACATGGAAGTAATTAAGACATAAATATCCCTAAGAAGGTGTATGTGATTTAAAAAATGTTTGATACCTAGTCATGCGTGACTTAATGGAACATCCATGTATTGTATCAGATATCAGATGGGAATGTAAGCACCATGTCACTGCAACTCAAACTGTGTAATTTTAATGGGGCAGGAGATTCTTATAAAGCGACAAGGTACTTCGTGTGTCGTGACTTGTGCATGTTTGAATATTAAATTTATGTAAACGGAAACTCGATTTGTCCGCGGTCTGCATAGTAAACAGTTATGAATTAATGTTGAAATCGAGATTTCAGAGGGGATATGATGGGATATAATTCTAGATACTGACATGAAAAGGAATCAGAAAATTAAAGAGGTAGAGGTTGGGGAAGTGTACCCATAAATAACACCACCATTTGCTCTGTTGGTCCCCATAGCACCTGAGGATGTGCTGGGTTTTGAGTGAGGGACCTGCGTTTGACTCTAGTTGTCAACACAACAAATCCTCAAATAAGTAAGGGGTCGGCAGCGCGCTCGTGATTCTGGAGTAGCAAGCGTCCATAGGTTACGGTGTCTGCTTACCAGGCAGGCCGTATACTTGGCCACCATTGTGATATAAATAAAAGAGTTCCCCGTCTGGTATATACCCAGCTGAGGGGCTACCGCGAAGTAAAAACGAACTTCGAACGAGTATCTCCCTCTCGGTCGCTCGAACCAGCAAGTGCAACAGAGAGTGTTGGATACTCTGTAAACGCAATACATCCTTACTCTATGGTAGCTGTTTATGTCAACAGCAATGTCTTTTTATTTTTGCCTCAGTGCTAGTCGAGTCCGCTGTACGCTCCTCTCCTGATCCTGAATACATCACATAACTGAGCAACTTACTGTTTCCTTTGCACCCTAAACCCATCAGGTTATGGGCCCAGCACGCTTCCAGTGCGGAGAGGGAGTTAGACGAACGAAATTCGTTTTCGTTTCGCGGTAGGGCCTCTGCTTTGCAACGGTACAAAAAAACTTGCCTGTCTAGTGCATGCCATTCACTAACACGCCTAATAAAGGCGGTCATGTCATCAAAAGCTGTCATCATAAGGTTACATAGTTGACTAAGTAAACTGGCCTACTTATCAAATGCTGCCATCTTTGTGATACGCGTCATCATAACATTGTTTGCGCAATTGGTTCTGTAGACAAGTTTTTGTAGTGTAATAGGATCAGCTGGTGACATAATTGTTATGAAACGCGCTTTGACCCCTATTAAGCCTATCACACACTGGCGCGGCCTACGGTGGCGGTTAATAGTAAATTTGACAGCTAATGACAAGTTTACTAATGACCGCCGCGGCCAGGTCACACCAGTGCGATGTGGACTTAATCTGACCGCCACCGCTAGCCGGTCAGTCTGTAATAGGCTTAATATGGGTCAAAGCGCGTTTCAAAACAATATTTCAGTGTGTGAGAGGTTTTACCTACTTGATGATACGGATGTTGACGAATTGACAAATCAGGAAGTTTTTATGAAGCGTCAAAAGGTATAAAGTTTGCAAGGAAATAGTGACAAATTGACGTCACCATTTTGTTCGTCAAACAGCGTCCTTTTTTAAATGTTTATGTTTTTTTTCACAAACGAGTGAAGGGTGTTTTCCGAGTATTTTCGCGAGTTATGTTTATTGGTAATGTAACAGTAATTTATGTTTACTGTTGTCAACCGTAGTGTCACCTGACAGAATATTCGCCGTAGGTTTCTGGGTTAACCGGTACATTTATCGCTGAAAATCATGTCAGCGACCCAGAAAAGTATGGCAAAATGACAATTTCAGGTTAAGTTGGTAAAATAACCCTGCACGGCTATCACGCGACGGCGCGCGAGCTCTCTCGATTTTTCTCGCACTATTACCCGTCTCTTTTTTATTTAAACACTTGGAACAAGAGGTATAGCGCGAGAAAAATCGAGAGTATGTCGCGGCCATCCCATGATAAACGTGCTGATGGGTTTTAGCCGTTCAACCGGATCAAAGTGAGCTAAAGATCTCTTTTAGTACATTCATGTTGCACTAAACTGCAAAGAAAATAACGCATAGGTATGTTATGATTCATTTACTTACTTAAAACTTTTTATGTTATGAGGGTTTTTGTTTTGTGCACAGCCGCGGATATCACTATCATGTCGTTACCGTTCTCTAATTTGATTATTTAGAATTAAAGACTTAATTGTAATTAATATTATGTAGAAAATACGCTAATGAAATACTTATTTTAAATATTAAATAAAATCATCATCGCATTATTGTAAGCTACTTACTTACCTATATAATGCGTGAGCCTTCTAGGGGTGACATCCACGGTTACGGCAACGTACACAAAAACCGGTCAAGTGCGAGTCGGACTTGCGCACGAAGGGTTCCGTACCGTTATCTATAAAAACAGTTAAAAAAAAGTTGGTTGTATGGGAGGCCCCCTTAAATATTTATTTTATTTTGTTTTTAGTATTTGTTGTTATAGCGGTAACAGAAATACATATTTTGTGAAAGTTTCAACTGTCTAGCTAGATCGCTTTTCTTGAGATACAGCCTGAAAAAAAACGTTTGTTGTATGGGAGCCCCCTTAAATATTTATTTTATTTTGTTTTTAGTATTTGTTGTTATAGCGGCAACAGAAATACATCATCTGTGAAAATTTCAACTGTCTAGCTATCGCGGTTCTTGAGATACAGCCTGGTAAAAGACAGACAGACGGACAGCTAAGTCTTAGTAATAGTGTCCCGTTTTTACCCTTTGGGTACGGAACCCTAAAAATCAAAAAGGGCCTTAAAATACGTAAATGTTAATATGAACTACTAAGGAACAACGCAGTAGGTTATACCTGTAGATTTCGGCTCCAGACGAGTACAACTAAAAACTACTTACCATAATCGGTTTATCATCAGTTCATCACGTCATAGTCGCGAAAACATTCCGAAAATACGAGGTGATTGCGTTTGACAGTGAATGGCAAGTTTGTGCCCTTGAATGCGCGCGCTGGTCGCTTTCTTCGCTGCGCTTGCACAACACAATGCAGCGCGGGAGCGGTGACTGTGACGTCACCCCTTGCATTTGTTTAATGATGTGCGCTTGAGTTTAGAAAGGTCAGCGTGCCATATTAAGTATGGGCGTGGGTGAAGATTCAAGCGGTAGATGGTTCAGCTAAAAATGTATATTTTTTGTATAATTTTACGCTTAATGAAAAGTTCAATACCTACTTTTGAACCTTCCGGCATTAAAATAAAGCGGAAAGTGCCGGACTTTTTCATCTCTCCACTATATAAGAAGAACATAATTAAAAATAAGTCTTATATGAGTGTCAGAATTAGTCGTCAATTTCATATCGCTGCCTGGTGCGGCCTGGCCTCGGAACAGTAAACTTATCACCACTGCAGGCCGCGTCAATGTGTTGCAGGCCTAAAAAGGCACTATGCTTTCATACTTTTGTCATTGGACGTAAAAACGAACTGAATTAAGCAAGTCATCAAAACTTTTCCTTAGAAAGTTTCAACTGGAAAACGCTGGTCTTCAACAATTTTATATTTCCTTAAAGTCTGTCCAATTATTATGTTACCCGTCATAGGAACCAGATACACGAATAGTTGGAGAGACAAACTGCCCTGAACTTAACTACTTGAACCAACATTTCTTAACCTATAATTTACTTTAAAAACAAAGTTTTAACCGACTTAAAATCAGTCCCAAATCGATCAAGTGTGCCTATAAAATTTCAAGAGTTGCCTCGATTTCTTTAGGACTCCAGCACCAGATCTTGAGGTAGGGCACAGCTTGTTGAGTTAGGGCACAGCGAAATGTCATCCCGCTCGAATTAGGAGCAGCCCAACTGGGGAAGTACCTCCGCCTTGCAGAAGACCACGGCCATAATAACACTACCACTTGCTCTATAGTAGTGTTGTGTTCCTGGAGGTGAGCAAGGTCGCCAGAGCTCCCGAGGGAGAGAGAGAAGCGGGCCATACGCTTGTTTGCCACCGTCGTTGTATTAAAAAAACCAGATGATGACCATGGGATTTTCCATATCGGTCTAGGCGTCTTCGAGTAATCGAGAAACACATAAAAAAATAAAAGATTCGAACGAATGGAGTCTCGTCCTTTTTTTTTAGTCGGTTAAAATTATGCCTTGATTCGAATCGAACACGCCTCCTAGACAGAGACTCGCTTATAGAAAAAGAGATGAAACACTCCTCTCCACTCTTTGGACAAATTTCGATAAATACCTAACTTAGTGAAGTTTTATTTATATTTCATTAAGTGAGATTTTAGATGAGATAATGTAAAAATACATTGATTGTGTCGTAAAATAATGTATTGTTTGAGTAGTCTGAGTAAAAAAAAGGAAAACAAAAACCCAACTGGATTTTTTTCTAAGGAGGAAACTAGGCAATCATCTAACGCTTAACCCAGAACAACAATCATATAGTCATGATGCATATATCTGAAAATCAGACCTTATTGTTTCTTAATCCAGTCGGAACGGCGTTTCAAAGCACGCAATAATTTCCAATGCACTGCCTTAAAATGCAAGGCAACACTTGGAAACGAGCTCGCCTAGATAGATCTCAGCTCACGACATTTCAGTCACCTTCACTTTTAAACTATTGCCGCCTATGCGAGCAACAGAAAGCTTCAAAACGGCTTATGCGAGAGTTGTAATAATATTTATACGACTGTTTAGAAAATCGTACGGAGGTTTTGTGCTTAGGGTGTTACGAAACTGAATCAGTTTCTTTTACTTAGAATTTATACAGGTACCTGGAATATGCCATATTTATACAGGTACCTGGAATATGCCATATTTATACTTGTAGTATTAATTCAAAATCATGTATGATAAAGGAGCCTTCTCCTTCTTCAACCGGTAAACGAGTACAATTAAATATTCATGTTTTGAATGAAGACATGACGGGACCATTTCCTGAAACTGCAAGTTGCATATTTAAAAGTCTCAACCTGCAACATGGATCAAATGCACAGTCGTTATTAATTAAGCCATGGCCAATTTACCAATGGTTATCATATATTACCTTTTTACGTTTTCGTTCGGTTAATTTTAAAGCCTCCGGTCCCCAAAATCGGACATTTTGGCCGACCCCAACATGACATGGACCTTAAAGTAAACTTAACACCAAAAGGCATTTACTAAGTAGCGTTCAAATACTTTGTTGATTGTTCGAAAGTGCACTAAAACTAGGCCAGCCAGGCCAGGCTAATAGGCCTAACTTACCAAGTTGGCTAGTGTAACGCTGATTGCTCGCAGGCTATGTTATTCCCGACCCGATAAGGTTCAACTCACCTCGCCGGTCCCCAGTATATTTGGACGCTGGGATCCATAAGAATTATGTTTAGTCGGAGGTCTAGCTGTCTGGTTCACCTGAGGCCCCTGTGTACAGCACAGGAATCATAGCCAGGCTTTTCACAAGGCTTCACTTTTGGTGACCCAGTTTAAATCAGACATCCGATTGCGCGTTGTTATTACGAATCCTGGTGTTAAGGTACATTAGGAGCACGCTCTAGTCAGAGAGTGAGTTTAGATTAGATTATTAAACCTGACACTGACGATGTATAGTTAGTTTTTATTTTTGCAGAACATTGGATGTCTTTATTTTTTACTTGTCTCCGGTATGTAAGCGATGGTAAGGTGAGGTGAAACAAGATGTGAATAGCTTAGCTGAGCCTGCCTGAACTGCGAACGCGACACAGAACTGGTTTGGCATTGTGTCGCAACTGGCAGTCACGACTCCTTTGTCAGTGCTAGCCTACGCGCCAGCAGCGAAGGATTTGGCTCGAGAGTCGAGATACAACACGATGTTGTTATGTTTGTGGTCTTCGATTCCCCATGTATTAATTGGATTTTAATCTGCTATTATCATAAACTTTCTAGAAAAAGGCCTTTTCGAGCTCAATTCCTAAGAACTACTTACATCAGTTGGTTAGAGAGCTTTTAACCCTTTTCCAAGGACGGCAGTTGAAAAATGACAATCGAATTTCTGTCTTTTTCATAAACATTATGATGTTTGACAGGTAGCATGTGGTATCGACGATGCATCTGCCTGGCAAAGGCTTCAGGGACATGTCTCCTTTTGTCCAATATCGTGGATACCAGTCTGTGTTTTTTGTCTGTCTGACAAAACGTTGTCCAACATACACCGCATTAGGTAATTACAATACAATGACATGAGGGCGTGAGTGGCATCACACTAAGCTTGTGCAAAGCTCAAACAAAGGAATCGTGAACGTTTCATGTAATATCTATCGAAGCTTTTGCAATGCGCATAAACTTTGCTCAGATCCGAATGCCAGTTTAAGAGAAGGAAGCTTTATATTAATAGATTGAATGCAGGGCCACAGCGCGGAGCCAAGGCATACATTTTGACCTATGCCCATCCTGAAGATACATTCTATGAACTGGTGAAATAATGTTTCGTATGACTGGTTTCGTAGATTACTCCCTACATACGACTACAAACTAGCAACGCTGCAGTCTCTACTTCGTTACAACATTGATATAAGTAGATTACCCTGGACGCGTCGGGGACTTAACTTATTATTATGTAGATAAAGTAGTGTGGAAGGTGAATGGGATTGTACATTATTAAAAACATAGATGATTTGAAACCTCCCGACGGTTTGATTTCAAAGTTCAATATCACAAATGAGATCATCTGATTTTGTTGAAACGTAGCTAAGATCGTTCACGTCAGCTTTCGGACAAAGGACCGCATTAAAATGGGTCGATTCGTTTAGGAGCTACGATGCCACAGATAGACACACAGATACACAGACACCTCAAACGTATAACACCCATCTTTTTGAGTCGGGTGTTAAAAATACCGGCGATATATTTGTCTATAAGTACTCATTCCAAAATGTATACTAACCCATTGCTTACCTATGTGAATATTTTACAATATAAAAGGTTAGTTGTCAATGAAAGTGGGCTCACCTAACGCAAGTTTATAAACACCATTCATGGAACCAACCGATATGAGTTCAGTCACGACATAACAAATACACCGATAAAATAACAAAAACATGACACAGTGCACTGGTGTATTGTAAATATCCTGTGAGAACGAATACAGGGTAATGTGATGGGTGACGTGACGAGATCGCTAAGGTTGTTTCAATGACCTTTTTTTTAAGACATAGAGAAAGACGTTACACCCAATTATAGATTACTATTAATGATTCATGCTCGTTCACTGATAATGCTGAATTTTTCAAATCATTCAGCAATTAAACTTGTTGTTAACAGCACGATGTTTATCTTTGCTGTTATACTCTGTTATCAGTGATCGTAACTTTTGTAGCATTTTTGGTGCAGCGTAGTGTTGTTAACGGAATTGGTGTCAAGAATTTGATATTGTCTATACCGATTCCGTTAACAACACTACGCTGCACCAAAAATGCTACAAAAGTTACGATCACTGTCTTTTATACACAGCTCTGCTCAGATATTGCTTACTTATGGTTTTTATCACATACTCGATATCATCCTGTATATGCAAGCATGACAAACTGTGACAAAGTGCCTAATTTGTCAGCAGCGAATAAAACGCACTGTGTATTACAAAGTCAACGAAGTATAATTAAATGGGGGCTACAAATACACAAATATAAACATTAAGGATAGTTTAAATCCAGGAACCAAAAAAACGTCGAAAACAATCGATTAGATCTTTTTTACATTGCTAAAAAACTACGAATCGACTACGTTACTGATTGTAGTAAAACGAATTTGAAGTCTATTTTTATACCTAAGTTATAATGTATCACTGTGTTATTAATGGCGAATCAAAGTTATTTACTCTATATGGCTCTAGGAAAACTCGTCAGTAATATTCCGTTAAAAGCTACTTAGATCTACGCTACAATCATGCGTAGATATGCGCATAAGGCCACCTAGTTACCACAAGGAAGTACTATAGTCCATAGGTTATCATCCAAGTAAATGGACCATCATTTACTTTCACTGATCGGTTTCCTTATAGGAAATTCCTGATTATAACTGTACGTAAACAGTACCTTATCGCTTTAAGTTACCTGATGCATACGCATTTAAGTTGGAGCTATTTGTTAATGCGGTAAAGCATGCGCAGTAGTGCGCGTTGGTTTCCCTTTCGTTATGCTGACGTAGGATTATTATGAATGGCTTGGAAATGCCTCGATTGGTTACTTGAATTTATTCTAGAACTATTAATATAGAGTCCTAGCTCTGTTACGCACTAATGCACTCTCTTTTATGTTATGCTTTAAGGGCACAATATTATTATTGTCTTTGTTTTCGACGACGACGATTCGTACTCGGTAAATGAAAATATTTTACGTCACACCTGGCCATAATGCGAGTTTTACTGCACGCTGCGCGTACGGTAAAACTCGCATTGTGGCCAGGCAGCGTTGCCAGATGGTTACATTTCTTACATTTTTCGTAACTTTGGACCCGCTCGCGTAACATGTAAGTAACATTTATTATTCAGGGAATTTTCGTAACATTAAGAGTAGGACTGACACCTTACTTATGTTAGTAAAAAAAAACCTACTCATATAAAAGTATTTCGTGGTCGGGACAGTATACGACGATTTATATTATTATTTTTGAACGTATTGACATAGGTGACATAAGGGACAGGAGTTTCATTGATGTCATTTTTGACACTGACAGAAGTGACAGTGATAGCAAAAGAGATATTTAATTTCAAAAACGAACCGAACGTTCGTTACATTTCGATCTCTGTCACTCGACTCGCGCAAACTAAGACAATTTTAAGACGTGAGAATGAAAAACGTATTTTTTGCAGCAAAAATGTAACATTTTAAGAAACGAAACGTAACTTACGACTCAGGGGCCCTGGCAACACTGTGGCCAGGTGAAGACGTAAAATTGAGTGCTCACCGCGGGCGGTAATTCGTAAAGCCCCAGATCGCATATTTATGGCCCTCGCCTTCGGTTCGGGCCACAAACACCTGCGATCTGGGCCATTTACGAATTCACCGTCCTAGGTACGTAATGTACTATTAATGCATTACCCGATTTACCCGCTTGACTACAAGCGCTGGAAAGGGATCGTCATATCGTTTTTTTTTAATCTTTTCTTTTAATCATCTTATTTACCGAAAAACCCAATTCTATGTCTGTAACGGAGAGCCGTGCACATTTTACTGCACATCTTAAAAAAATAACCCTGCACTGTTCATAATGCTTAAATAAGAGGTAAAAAAAGAGGTGGTTTTATCGCTGGGGAGCGATATCTTGTGTTAATGTTTGACCTACTCTGATACATTTTGACAAGGCGCACTTTATAGACTCTATTATTTACACCACGTTTCTTTGTTCCAGGGTCGGCACCATGTTGCAGCAGATCCTGCGTGACATGTGGGTGGACCCCGAGATCCTGGCCGAGCTGGACGAGACCCAGAAGCAGACGCTGTTCTGCAAGATGCGGGAGGAACAGGTACCTTTTCATGATGCTTTACATTTATTATATTATCCTACTACATAGTTCAGATGTTTTGATACTTAATGACCAGAGCCCGGAAAATCCATAGCAAAACCAAAGACTGTCGCAATCAAACTAGTGTTAGAAACAGACAGAGCGACACGTTCCGACTTGTTTGTGGGCCAGGCGCGTATGAATTTAAGCAAGTGGATTAGCCGTGCATGTGTAATCGAGTTTGTTCGTAAATTTATGAATACAATTCGGTGAAATATGATAAACGCAGCCGCGGCTGTCATCGTGTCCGACGCCATTTTGAACGACGCACAAAGTCGACTCGCCGCAAGCACGCTGCCTCGCCCGCGCATGTTTATGTGGATAGCTCGCCGCGCGGGACGAGCATGCCTCAGGCTGAGCCGCTCAAATTCGTACGCAGCTTATTATGAGAAAAAAACGGCCCACCAAATTAAATAAAAAATGTAATACAAAATTTCACATAGCTGTATAATAATATAGATACAGCTGCAATTTCTTCCTCGTAATCCACGTCAGTACACACAGCAGCACATGACATCTTATTGGGTTTGTTATAGTGATAGGAGTAGATAATCATTAATTATTCAACATTTTCTTGATTACCTCTTTGTCACCCGACTACGGCCAAGCCAAAAGGGAACGGTTATTACTTATTACTTAGTATGAAATATAAGTAACGTTGATAATATAAGTTACGTTGCGTTTTAGATGGAATAACACATATAAAACAAACCCTTAACTTACCACTTCTTTTGCGTTTGGCGTGAATGATTATAAAATAATGTAGGTACCTACCTAAACATATCGGTATGTTTTTTTTTAGACAAAACTTACTCGATATCGATAAAAAAATGCTTCTAACACTAGTTTGATTGCGACAGTCTTTTATTTTGCTATGGATCTTCCGGGCTCTGTTAATGACGCAAAAACGGCTAAACGCGTATGAATGAAATTTGGTAGTTCAGTATCGGGATTGAAATAAAGGGTAAGTACTTTTTACCAAAAATCGTCACATACTTGTGAAATTGGGAATTGAGGTTGATACGGGAACTAAGTCGAATAATAAATAAGCAATAATAATATTAATACTGGGGTCCTGTCTCTTGACCAAACAACTTTCAGCCAAATGTATCATTTGACAAATGTTTCATTTGACCTAATGCATTTTTCGTCAAAACAGTGGTATTTTCGAGTATTCTTTGTATATCATCAAGTAGAAGTCATTAGGTTAGGTTAGGTTTGTTTTATAATAATCCTATAAAGCTTTCTATTTAAGAAAAAAATGCATTAGGTCAAATGAAACTTTTGTCAAATGGAACATTTGGCCAAAAGTTGTTTGGTCTAACATTAGTGAACCATTAATACTATATCCTACTGCTGATGGGAAAGGCGTCTCTCCTCTTTTCTATTAGATACCCTCTTCTGGCTTCATTTGGCCCGTCCTTTAAAAAGGAGTCCATCTTATCCTGCCATTGCCGACAAGGTCCGCCGCGGCTCGTTTTAGAGTACTGAGATTTCCACTGTTGTTTTTTGAACAATTAACATATTATTTAGTATTGAACAATATTCCTACCAATTTAGGTAACCCGCTCAAACGATCGAACCAAGATTTGCTAATGATTTACAAAGCATTAGCTCAAAGTCAGCTATAAGTTTCACAATCAAATTGATGAACCGCCGGCCTTGAAATCCTTTCATCAGCGAAGCCTTGAATCTAGCAAACGCAAACGGATGTCGTTCAACAATTGAACGGACATCGACAATTTAGGCCGTGTTTTTGAACAAGCGGGGCGGTAAGCGGCGTGAGAGTCGCGAGACGCGGTCGGTCAGGTGAACCTGGCATAAACACTCCTATAGGCTATGTCATTATATACCTATGTCCGAAGCCATTATTTTACTTTTTTGCCTCAGCCAACTCAAACAATACATTATTAGCGGACATAATCAAGTTAAAATTATACCACTCAAGTACGCCTAACATATCAAATCAAATAGAAGCAAATCTGAATAAATCTTCACGAATTTAGATATTTATCGTTATTTGTCCGATAAAATCATTCCCGGAGAGTGTTGTCCCGCGTCGCCAACCGCCCCGCCTACCACCCCGCTTATCCATAGACGCGGCATATGGGTATGGGTCAACCGAACTTACCACAAATAGATTTCCTTACATAATCGATTCCATTTTTTGTACGAAATTGTACTTTCGACACAGCAAGGCTGGTTCTGATTTTAAACCACTAATGGTTAATTGAATGGCAAGGACAAGAAAATAGATCGATTTGTAACGTCGTGGTTTGGATTGTAAAGGCCTACCTATCTATAAATCTTAAGTCGAACAAAACTAGTTGGGTGTTGATCAGACTCACTTTTTGCATTTTGCTTGTGCAACAACATAATGTGTCGGAAAGAGCACACGAACACCATTGATCGTAAATTAAAATGCAAAATATAAGTCTCTTATCGACCTCTTTTACGAGTGCATAGATTTGTATTGTTGCCAATTAAGCACTCGTACAGCGAACATTCAAAGCGCTCTTAGCTTACGGTATCTTTTATAAACCATTAAAAGCATTCAGAGATAATGGAAGCAATTTCGAAGGAGTTCTACACCAATCTTTTCTGTCGTCTTTTGAGGCAAGAGTCTTGGCTAATGTATAGGGTAATGGTGATATACACTGATGCTAATGTTGATATCTTGATGTGTTTTAGTTTAATGGCTAAGGTCACGACGAGGTTAAAAAAATTGTGGTCTCGTAAAGTGATCGCATATTTCACCACAATGTTGGTAAATGTTCTTAATATAAAAATACATCGTACTACCCTACTAATATTATAAATGCGAAAGATGTTTAGATGTATGATACTCAATCACGCTTAAACGGCTCAAGCGATTTGGGTGAAATTTTGCAAGAATATAGCCTGAATTAAAATATAGGATAGTTTTTATCCCGGGTCACCGCAGACGAAGTCGCGGGCGGAAGCTAGTACAAAAATATATTTAAGAATACCCTTGGGTAATCAAGTTGAGTACAGTTAACAGCAACAGTGGCTACACGCACGTAATACCTTAAAAGCGAACATACGCACAATACAATTCTATTCCTTAAAACTAAAACACTTTATTTTGACGGCAAAACAGCGTGACTCTGTTGCGTCGTCAATTCCGGTGTTGGATTCAGTCGGGCGCCCCGTTACCGCCGAAACACGACATCAGCCAGAAATCAGCACACGCGATGGTCTCCAACAGCGGCCGCAGCACGCGCACCACAGACGAGCTGAACGCAACGACGGACGACAATCTCTCAAGAAATATAAACGAAAAAAAAGCAAATGCCATCTTTATTGCTTTAATAAAAATCGGGTTTTCTAGCTTTTATGTTTTATTGACATTTGAAATAAAAATTTATATTTCAGTGAAAGTAAAAGAAATATGTACCAATTGATATAGTCATATGAACTTTCAATCTATGTGGCAGCACTCGTTTATTGAATATAATATATATCGGTACTGAGGTCGAGCTTGATCTTGGTCACCCATAATTGTTATTATTTAATAAAACCACACAATCACTAGTTACATTATTTTAATACATCAATACTATTCAAGATAAAATGTCTAGTTTAAATCTAGTCTTGATTATCTTGGTCACTAAATCACTAATGAGTCCGCATAACAATTATTACTTGATTTAAATATTCTAACACAAGGACATAACCGAACGTGAGACAGTCCCAAATTGTACGACCCGCATCCTTGCACTTGTTCATGTGCGTCCGTCCATGCCTCGATGCAACCGGGAACTGACTTCACTCAGCAGGGACAATCTCATTCAGTCAAGCACCACGCCCATAAGTGATGCCCATCACGTTAAGTTGAACCTTGAATACTGCTACAGCCGAGACGGCCATCCTGTGTTGCACATGCCCTCATGTGTCTTATTCTGCAAAAGAAACAGTTTTCCAAAGTATCATCTGCTCGGCCAATTCTGACCTACCATAAAGATATGGCAAACAACAATTATTTTTCGATACATCAATGTATCTCCACAAAACTCAATTTTCTAATTTAACAACATTTCTCAAAGATGCATTGACAAAGCAAGATAACTGAAACTTATATTTTGTTTCACACAAAAACCTGTTACACATATTATGCAAATACTGCATTCTCAACTCTATGGTTATATCACAATCTCACACGATGTTATCACGCTCGCTATCTTACTCCAGGCTGGCCGACTCTATCGCCATCTCACACAGAGACTGGCCGATTCTGCCGCCACCTGAGTCAAGACTAGCTAGCACACTAGATACTAACCATCCTACTCCAGGCTGGCCGACTCTGTCGCCATCTTACACAGAGACCGGCCGACTCTGTCGCCACCTGAGTCAAGACTGGCTAGCACACTCCAACACCATCTGGACTGTCACGCTATCCCGAGACTGACACACGTTTGTCATCTGGTCTAGCTGACTAACCCACACTCCAACACCATCTGGACTGTCACGCTATCCCGAGACTGACACAAGTTTGTCATCTGGTCTAGCTGACTAACCGCCCCAGACTGGACACCTGGTACCTCAGGTGAACACATATCGCAAAGAATGCAAACTAATCAAAAACTTGGGAACTTTAATGTCCCATTTCATCAAAACTATGTTCTATATCATGTTCGTCAATGTCTCTTTGATATTCGGCATTTTTCTTAGTCTGTCATGAGCATATTTGTAAGTGCGTTTCGAATTAATTGCTTGAAATTTATATCGATCGTTGTCTAGAATCTCAATTACTTTAAAAGGTCCCCGAATCCCGATATTTCGGATCTAACTTAGTTTGAGTTCTCTCCTGGTTTTTCATTAACACAAAATCTCCAATAGAGAATTTATTAAGTCTTGCCTTATTTCGGTCAAACCTTTTTTTATCATATACAGCAGCTTTTTCTATATCACGCAGCGCCTGTTCCCTAACTACCAATAAATCTATCTCCGTGTCATTTTCCTCGCACGTCATTAAATATAGCGGTCGTGCCACTAGTCCGATCAGTAACTCTAAAGGACTCTATTTAGTTGTACGATTTTTTTCTAATGTCTTCTCGTAACCAAGGTGAACAATTGAAGTATGAATGTTATTTACTACGGACCATCTAAGTGCACGCGGCACTAGGTAAACATCTAGTACGTCCGCCTCTTTGTATTTTACGATAAAGTATTCCCGATCTTATTTCATATGTGTTAGCTACGTCCCTATGCAACTGATCGTCATTGAGTTTTCCAATAAGATATTAAATCTCATTATCACGTTGCTGTTCGGCCTGCATCCAGTTTGAAGATAATTCCGCGAAATCAATGCGTTTTTGTTCTACTTTATTTTCTAATTGCATTGGTTGTGGTTTTGGAAAATTACATGAAAAGAAATCTACATGTGACACCTGATGCCCGTATTATAAACAATATCAAAATCGAATGACTGCAAGAATCGCCACACGTGGCGCGTGGCTTCAGGTAAATTATTTTTGTGAGCATTTTTAATGCTTTGAAGTCGGTCACAACAATAAATTTATGGCCGTACAAAAAAATGACTAAAGTTTTTGACAGCGTTAACCACTGCGAGTGTTTCTAATTCGTATGAGTGGTATCGTGACTCGGCTGATGAAGTACGTTTACTAAAATATGAAACTACGCGTCGTTTCCCACTAATCACTTGAAATAAAATCGCTCCATATCCTTCAGAGCTTGCGTCTGTGTGAAGTTCTATGGGGTATTGAAGGTCGAATATCATAAGTATGGGCTTTTGAGTTAACGCTGAGACTATTTTATTTCGTACTTCTTCATATTCCTGTGTCCAAAGAAAAGGAACTATCTGACGTGAGTTTGTAAAATGGTCCTATAGTTTGTGAGAAATTCGAGATAAACTGGCGGAAATATGTTGCTAGGCCAATTAATTGTCTAAATTGGGATCTAGTTTGAGGCGGTGGCAAGGCAGTGAGCGCCTCAATTGTTCGTTTATTCGGTCTAATTTCAAATAAATAATATCAGGCTTATTTATTGCTACATTAGCTACCTCCATACATTGCTTCGTAATAGAGAACTGAGATGCTGACATATTTTCAACAAATCCCTGATTTAAAATTTCACGACCCAGCATTGTATCGCTACGCATATAAAAATCAGGCAAGACATGAAATAAAAACTCTATATTATATTTACTAATTTGTGCACAACATAAAATCTGTTCAGTACTCAAAACTGAATCTTTGCCAATACCCGTTAATGAAATAGTGTTAACGGTTCGCTTTCCTGAAAACTTTGATGCCAAACTCTCTTTAATAAGCGAACATTCAGCACCTGGATCCAAATGAATATAACACACCTTTGTGATTGAGCTTTGGAAAGCTCCTCCGATCCTCAGATTGGAATCGGAGGATCCAACTTGCATACTTCGACACGTCGTCCGTCCCCTTGTCTTGCACCTGGTCGCGCTGAAACGTTGCCGCTAGTGTTATCTGGACAACGCGTTGATACGTGGCCGTTGTAGTACCGTATAGAGCTTGTCCCAGGATAAATTTGTGATCCTTCTCGATTAACCGGTGTTTAGGACGTTGATGCAAATGTTTTCCTTCTCTTTCAGTCGACAATCCGTTGACTTGGGCCCCGCTTTGCCGCAATGGTAACATATTATTTGTCCCGAGTCAAACCGAGAGCGTTTATAGTTAGTTTTGTTATCTTCATTCTTTGTATCCAGATTACGTTTCAAATATGAAAAAGCTTGCAGTTCCCGCTGTAGATGTTGACGTGTGGATATTTCAGTTGTAAACGCAATCCGCTGAAGCCTGTGGTCGATTCCAGCCAAATGAACAAGTACAATCGAAACGATAGGTTGTTCCGAACTTACATTTTTTAATTGTGCCATTAATGACGAAGTCAATCGACTCGCAAATGCGGCGGCGGTTTCACTTTACTTTGCTTTAATATTACTCATGTTAATCAAAGTAGCAGAAGTTGTTTCGGTCGTTACAAATCTCTCAATAAATAATGCCTTAAATTGTTCCCATGTTATTCCTGGATACGTAACACGTGAAAACCATGCTGACGCCGATCCTTTTAAAGATTTGCTAAGGGCCATTATTTAATTGCTTCCTTCCAGTGGGGACAACCCACTGGAAGGAAGCAAAATACAAATCTGCTGTTGAACACCAATATTTTTCCATCCATATTCTATTTTTATTATATTTTTCTGGGTTAAATTCAGGTAAAGGCACGTTGTTTACAGCTTGTGGCATTCGGAGTGTATTTATCAGGGCGCGCATTTGTTCATTTTGTAATTCAAACTTCTTTTCCACATAGTGTCATTTGTGTCATTTTCACCATTTTCCAAATTTTCCTGTTCAGATCCCACTTCTGATATCGGTACAGGAGCTCGAGCTTGATCTTGGTCACCCATAATTTTGATTATTTAATAAAACCACACAATCACTTTACATTATTTTAATACATCAATACAATTCAAGATAAAATGTCTAGTTTAAATGTCTTGATTATCTTGGTCACTAAATCACTAATTAGTCCGCATAACAATTATTACTTGATTTAAATATTCTAACACAAGGACATAACCGAACGTGAGACAGTCCCAAATTGTACGACCCGCATCCTTGCACTTGTTCATGTGCGTCCGTCCTTGCCTCGATGCAAACGGGAACTGACTTCACTCAGCAGGGACAATCTGATTCTGTCAAGCACCACGCCCATAAGTGATGCCCATCACGTTAAGTTGAACCTTGAATACTGCTAACGGCCCACATATAAATATATATCCCTGTTAAGATTGCTTTCAAATTCGACACCGCCTCGTGACGAGCCTGGCCTCGCTGTAATGGTACTCACTATAGAGAATTGTTGTAACAGTTCGTCTGCAGAATATTAGTCCAATGCCTTGTGCTGTGTAGGTACCATAAATACATACTTTCGCCAAACTGCGGAGCAAGAAATAAGTCACATGGGCTACTATGTCTTAAGACAAAGTAACTCAAACTGTCTAGTGCCGCAAAAACGCATTCTTAGAGTGAATAAATAAAGAGATATACAAAGATGTGTTTGCATTATTCAATATGAAAACCAAGCTTCGTAGTATGGAATGATAAATGGTTATTGGTCCTTCCACCGGACAGAATAAATTAGGAGAAATCAAGTAAATACATTTCCAGCTTTTAATAGCTAGGTTTTCTATCGCTGTTTCGCTGTCATACTCGCTCTTGCTTATTTTTCGTATATTTATCGTCAAAAACGAATAATGAAGAGAGACATGTAGATGTAGAAGAAATTACCCCAATTTACACCTTTGTCGCAGTAGCTAAATTCAAGCGTCTATATCAATTTCAGGTTCGCCGGTGGCAGATCTGGGACCAGAAACTGAGCAAAGAAGAGACAGACCAGCCTAAACAGAATAATGGGAAAAAGCAGGTCAAGTTCTTGCACGGAGAAGATGGAGAGCCATGGGTAAGAGACACTAACGTAATCAGACGGAGGAGCTAAAGTCAAATATAAATATTCTTTATTTCAGACGGTAGTATGTGCTTATCGAATTTCGTAATTCTGAAAACCATGATCCGCTGAAGAATTTTAGATTTTTCAGAATATAGTACTAACCTAACCTACTTATTAAATCATCTGCGCTGCGTCCAAATTTTTGTATAGCGGAAAATTACTTTAGGCATTTTGAAGTTTCTTAGTTTTGGATGCTTTCGGAGAAATTACTCTTCAGCATAAATTTTGAGTGTTCGTATCTTAGATATCCCGTTGGTCCCACTACCCAAGTTACTATTTCTTTCAACCACCTTGATGTTTTGGTCTGGCATGAACAAGACATTGCCAATATCATTCATCTACTGTTCGAAAGACGTCCACTGCTGGACATAGGCCTCTCCGAAAGAGTGCCAAAGTGACCGGTCCTACGCTACCTGCATCCAGCGCACTCCCGCGACCTTTACCAGGTCATCAGTCCACCCTGTGGGGGGCCTACCCTCGCCACACCTTCCGGTGCGTGGTCGCAACTCGAGAATCTTTCCGCCCCAACGGCCATCGGTTCTACGTACTATGTACCCCGCCCACTGCCACTTAAGTTTAGCGATTCAGAGGGCTATATCGGTCACCTTGGTTCTGCTGCGGATAGCCTCACCTTTGTGTCGTTTGTTGGATTTTTACTTCAATTAACATCCAACTGTGCATCCAACTGTCCACTTAGGCACAACCGTGAGTATACTTAGGTCATTATTTTTACCTTGAAAATATCCTGTACGCATCAAGCCATTATTGCCTATTTATTAGTTCCAAAAGATTCGTCAGACCGCCACGTTCCCACGATATTTACTGCCGAGACCAATCACCAACAAATGTTCTGTCTGCTCCAATTCTAACCGCAAGCCGAGTAGAGGCACTAGAACTATGAATCGTGAAGCAAGGTAAATACTACCGAGATGGAGTTTGAAAAATATGATTGAAGAATGGTACCTATATTACTGTCTGTTCTTCTCTCTCTCCCTCATCTCAGATCGCGGGTATTTTGAGTAAGTAGTAGTAGTAGTGGGTAGGTATTTAGGATCGGTAAATATGAGGTCTGAGGCTTTCTTTATAACTGCTCGTCGTGAGTACATAATTTGACGTCTCCCCCGGCCAGAAAAAAGAAAAAAAAAAGGAATCCTGTGACTAATACTCAACGAACGCGTCACGTCTCTGTGATAAGGTTATAAAATCACAGATAGATAATTGTTGCCTTTGAGTGCCATGGGCCGAAAATAGAATCTAAGAAATGGTCGCAAAAACCTGAAGTGGGCTGCGGCCAAAGTCGTAATTACTTAGAACTTTATTCTTGTGAAATTGATAGTTTTACTAAACAACGTCGTTCGTAAGTTCCATTGTTGCAATTTAGGTTGTAAAATTTCCAGACATAAGTGTTGGGGAGATAAAATGCGCAATTCTATGTATATCAGAAATATGTTTCTTATTTGCTTTGATCATTCGTCCAGTGAAAACATGGTTAAAGTCTCAGTCGGAACGCTGGGTAGGTTACATACACGGAACTGCCGAGGAACGTGGGTTTTTAGGACACAGTATCTAGTATCACACATTCATGAGCACTAAATCGTTTGTATAATGAACCAACCACCAGCTCTTTAGGGCAAGTATCTAGTTTGTATGTCAAATGTTTTAAATTTACATTTGACCTAAATAAGACAAAAACAAAAGATTCTGACGTTCAATGCCAGGCATCGGTAATCAGTGATCATCAACCGATGCAGTCTTTTATTTCAATAGATTTAAGGTCGTTTTTCTTATTGATCACATGTGGCCTTAAGTAACATCTGCTCCTTTGTTAGCCCAATGCCGTATAGATTTACTCAATACTCGACATTTGTGGACGTGGAATCCTTTTGAATTTATCTGTGGGAAGGAACCAATACCGCTATGGGATGCACCTACACGGCTTAATGGGTGTCTTCCTTAATGCTAGCCTTGATGATTCAGAATAGATAGGTACTTAGTGAGTTTAAATGTTTGGGTAATGTTTGATGAATTTGTTCAACATCACCCGAAGGTTTTCTGAAAGAGATCACTATTCGGCCACATTTATAGTCGGCGAATAGTTGGCAAAAGATACCGAATATACGGTTGTTTATGACTTACTGGAAAACACAAAAATAAACTACCAATATTTACTACCGAGATTAATATTTCAAGTATTTTCCTTAAATACAATAAATAATGATTAGTGATCGTATATAAATAAGAACTTTATATTTTCACCGTATGAAATAATTAGAGATGTCCTGACTATTCGCTGACTAGTCGGAAAAGCCCACTATCTGACCAAATGAATAGTCACCGAATAGTCCGCGACTAGTCGGCCACCTCAGCGCCGATTAGTCGGCTAGCCGGCAAATCCGTACACAAATACATATAAGCACACGTATAGTGGGCTTTCCCGACTAGTCGATACATCTCTAGTTCTTACGTTTATTTAGAGTTTCATGATCTGTGTAGTGTCCTCTTCAGGTGTGCTATTTGTCTTGTCCCCGTGTGGTGTCGAGTTAGAATAGCATCACCCTCTTTCTTCCAGTGGATGTAGTAAAAAGTCTTATGTCGACAACAAGATCGGGTTGATCTGTTGTGTAGGCGATAAACTATAACAACCTATCACTGCAATATGTATCACACTTTCCCCATCCCACAATTACACACTATGTGGCACTAATTACATTTGTTTTGCCTACCCCTTCTGGGAACATGAGCGAATATATGTATGTATTGTACCCAATTCATGATATAGTGTTTAATTAACTAATTCATGTGTTCTTCTTCTTCTTCTATCTAGCGTGATCCCGGCCTTTGCCAGGGTCCGCTGAGCCGCTAACTGATTCATGTGTTAATATAATCTATTCCAAATTGAGTAATAAGGAAAATATTCCTGCACTAAATATAACGAACAAGAAAGGAATAATGCAGCGCTGTGGTTTATGACTGCTTGCAAATTATTTTAATTAAATTCATGTTCATGATGAATGATGTCTAATTTTGGTTCGGTTAGTTATTCCAAGTCTGGGGTTTCTCCAAAGTTCAGAAATTGTTCGCCTACGCCATAAAAAAATTTCCTCCAGGACCACAAGGTTGAATTCCTAAAATGTTGAAATCCCGAAATGTTGACTTTCCCAGAAAGTTGAATATATTTTGTTTCGCAAAATGTTGAATTCTTATTATGTTGAAATATTCCAAAGTTGAATTCCCACAACGTTGACTTAAAACGATAAATAATACGAACAGTTTTGACGGAGCCCCGCGGAGCGGGGCTCCTATTTCTGGTCTGTTGGCCCTTCGGGCATCTGAAGATACCTGACGAACCTAACCTACCTACCAGTAGTACCCACCAGGTAGTTCAACTGATAGGTAGGTTAGGTTCGTTAGGTATCTTCAGATGCCCGAAGGGCAAACAGACCAGAAATAGGAGCCCCGCTCTGCGGGGCTCCGTCAAAACTGTTCGAGTTATTTATCGTTTTAAGTCAACGTTGTGGGAATTCAACTTTTGAATATTTCAACATTATGCAAATTCAACATTTTAACGTTCAACATGCTGCAAATTCAACTTTATGCAAATCCAACATTTTAGGAATTCAACCTTGTGGTCCTGGAGGAAAAATTTATTTGTCAACCACCCATATCCAATCTAAGTACCTACTACTTGGCCTGCATTTTGAGACTAAGTTCACTCTTGGCACACGGTTGGCTTTGCACTCTCGAAAGCACAGAACAGCATCTGGACCAATATAATTAAAATATGATTTAAATACGACTAAACGTGTTGTTATCTACGTTCCGGGGTTGAGCCCTTCGTATCCACATAATATTAGGCAGTTGGAAGATAAGTGTTCCTCGATTATCCCAAAAGAACTCATTAAAAATGCGACTAACATAATATGAATATCGGTTATACTTACGTACTCGTACCATATTAATAAAAGTTTTTTCCCGACATTACGTAGTTAATTCAAAAATAACCAACCCAGTGCACAGTGGTTGATAGCTCCGGATAACACAATCAGCTTTTCCGTTTGCGCAGCGGTCCTGCCCGACGAGTCACTAAGCAGGTCTATCTGACTCAACGTATTGAATTGGATTCAAATTTGTTTTTTGCTCGCACTTGGGGCCTGTTTACACTATGATTTGTGATTGGTGCAATAAAACTGGTGAAATAAAAGCTAGTCGAAAAAAATAGAATACGCTCCTATGTATGAATTCGGAATGATCATTAATCATGAGTGCTTAGTCTGGCGTGTTAGAATGTGAATTAAATATCAAACCAAAATGTTCGGTCCGATAGACTAACAGTAACAGTGCAATTTGACTTGATTGCGTGGACCATTTGGTTCATGTAACAACGTGTTCTGTTTTCATGATGTTATGGTTATGTTTGGAAGCTGATTGTTATATGTGGCACTAACAGTATTATTTCACTAAAACCTGAGAACAATGCTTGTCTGCCTATGGTAGCGATAAAAAAATAAAGTACCTACTAATTACAGACAAACACTAGATCGAAGACAACTGTGAGTCAATACTTCCCAGAATGTTTTCAGCACTCATTCTCAGTCTTCCAACATTTTTGTTAGATCTTCCTGTTTTAATTATAAAAAAACTTATTTGGTCATGAAATGGCCACACATATTTGAGTTTGAAAATTTGAAAACTGAAATTATTCATTATGTTTTTTTTTTTAATTTTTACCATGGCGATGTACTCGCATCTACCAGAAAGAAGTTGTGTGTGTGTACCTACCGTTGTGCGTTGTCTCATTTCCTAGATTATGGGACAAATTAAACCTACAAAAACTTGTTTGATGCAACATTGTTATACTTTTCTTAGCCTTCATTATAATAGCATTATTTTATCGACAGGTATGGGTGATGGGCGAGCACGCCAGCGACAAGTCCATAGAGAACATTCTTGAGGAGGAGACGCGCGCGCGCGCACTTGCGCAGGCGCGTCAGGAGGCGCACCAACTGCGCAAGTCTGTGGAGAAGGAGCTCACACAACTCATCGATTACCGACCGTTGGACAGTCTAGAGCAGGTAAAAATAAAATATTTCTCTAAAACACAGTTAGTCACATATTACATGGATTTTAGTTTATATCGTAGGTAGGGCTGCGGGACGGCTAGGCGTAGACCGACTATATAAATAGAGAGCATCTTGGAAGAAGAATGGTAAGAGGCATCATTGGATAACTTGGATACCTGAACTATAGAAATTGACATGACAAGTCTGTAGAGAGCATCCTGGAGGAAGAATGGTATGACGCATCAGCTGTGCCTATAGTGTTTTTTTTATCTTACTAAAACAAGGGTTACAGCATAATTAACAGTTAAATTTGTTAATTGTGTTTTGGATTTGCCTATAGTATTTTTCTGTTGATCTAACCTAAATGGATCATCCTCTTTCGAAAAACTCACGGAGAATGATCTAAACGAGCTTTCACCAATTCCTACCATTATATATAGTCCACTCGTGTAGGTACAGTAGGTAGTAGAAGGTGGGTACCATCTTTAACTTTCACCCTTTGTAATTTCAGAAATTCGACCTATCCCCAAAAAACGTAGATTCCATCGAAGACGCCCTGGAAATCTACTGCACAGTAGACGATTTGCGGCAGCGGATCGCAGCGCTGGAGCCCGAGGTGAAAGAGAAGTCTGAAGGGAAAGAGAAGAATGACTACAGCGACGATATGAAGCTGGACCTTCATAAGAACACGTTACACTTTAACTTTATCGAGGGGAAGAGGGACGGGTTGCAGGCAAGTGATTTCTATTTACCTTTCTCTTCTTTCTCTAATCTAATCTATGGTAGAGTAGAAATTTGGAGTATAGAATAAGCGTTCCGTTGGACTAATTTTGGTACGGAACACTAAAAAAATTAAAGAAAATGTAGCGATTTTGAGTAAGTACTTTTCATACTAGGTCGTTATTTCAATGTACAAAGACCGCTGAGGAACAAAGAATTAGAGAGATAACTTCAGTGCCAAACTTACGTTTCTTAAAATTAGTTTGTATAGGAAGTTTAGCAGACGTTAATGATACTACAGCACCCGGCGTCTTATTTACGATTACCGGCCTGTAAAGTGTGGGTGATGTAACCGCTCAGTTGTAGAAAGATCGTCTGTCTTAATGAATGGTGTCGTGTCCAGGAGCTGTCCTCGACGGCCGCGAACGACGGCGTGTCGTCGCGCGTGCTGGCGTGGGAGCGGCGCGTGGCGGGCGCGCGCGCCGGCGAGCTGCTGCGCGGCCTCAGGGCGCGCCGCGCGCGCGGCCTGCGCGAACTCGGCGCGCAGGACGACGCCGTGTGGCGGGAGCAGGGTAAGCACTACCCGGCCGTGGGAGCGGCGCGTGGCGGGCGCGCGCGCCGGCGAGCTGCTGCGCGGCCTCAGGGCGCGCCGCGCGCGCGGCCTGCGCGAGCTCGGCGCGCAGGACGACGCCGTGTGGCGGGAGCAGGGTAAGCACTACCCGGCCGTGGGAGCGGCGCGTGGCGGGCGCGCGCGCCGGCGAGCTGCTGCGCGGCCTCAGGGCGCGCCGCGCGCGCGGCCTGCGCGAGCTCGGCGCGCAGGACGACGCCGTGTGGCGGGAGCAGGGTAAGCACTACCCGGCCGTGGGAGCGGCGCGTGGCGGGCGCGCGCGCCGGCGAGCTGCTGCGCGGCCTCAGGGCGCGCCGCGCGCGTGGCCTGCGCGAACTCGGCGCGCAGGACGACGCCGTGTGGCGGGAGCAGGGTAAGCACTACCCGGCCGTGGGAGCGGCGCGTGGCGGGCGCGCGCGCCGGCGAGCTGCTGCGCGGCCTCAGGGCGCGCCGCGCGCGCGGCCTGCGCGAGCTCGGCGCGCAGGACGACGCCGTGTGGCGGGAGCAGGGTAAGCACTACCCGGCCGTGGGAGCGGCGCGTGGCGGGCGCGCGCGCCGGCGAGCTGCTGCGCGGCCTCAGGGCGCGCCGCGCGCGCGGCCTGCGCGAGCTCGGCGCGCAGGACGACGCCGTGTGGCGGGAGCAGGGTAAGCACTACCCGGCCGTGGGAGCGGCGCGTGGCGGGCGCGCGCGCCGGCGAGCTGCTGCGCGGCCTCAGGGCGCGCCGCGCGCGTGGCCTGCGCGAACTCGGCGCGCAGGACGACGCCGTGTGGCGGGAGCAGGGTAAGCACTACCCGGCCGTGGGAGCGGCGCGTGGCGGGCGCGCGCGCCGGCGAGCTGCTGCGCGGCCTCAGGGCGCGCCGCGCGCGTGGCCTGCGCGAGCTCGGCGCGCAGGACGACGCCGTGTGGCGGGAGCAGGGTAAGCACTACCCGGCCGTGGCTGTGGTTCAGGGCCGTGGTCCAGCCTCTGGACTGAACCCATCAAAATCTACAAAACTGACGACGAACGTTCCGATAAGTATGCAAGTGCGAGAGTGACGGATGTCTTATCGACAACGATAAGTGATAAAATGGCAACCATGTTACGCCGGCAGAATGACCTGTGTCCGGCGCGGTTACAGGCTAAGGGCAAGCGAATGATAATTGACTGTATCATTGCGAAATTATTGGTGACTATAATAGTTATTTATGATACAAGTACGGAAAGAAGGTAATTCCCAACGAGTGACGACACGAGTTGGAAATTACCTATCCGCACGAGTATCATACAATATTTTACAATGCGAGGAAATTAAAAATTATACATAAAAGGTGAAATTTTAATTGTCATGAAATCTCATTCCCGCACGTGTGTGGTAAAATTGGCCCGAAATGGGCATGGAGGGCTTCCCGTGTTCATGTTGACCCATATAAAGGCGCACTTTCAGAGCAAGTGCATTGTAAATAATACATTTTAATAACCAAGCCTATCGTATATTGTTGCAGAGCGCAAGGCGAAGGAAGCTGAAGCCGCGATGCGCGAGATAGCCCGCGCGGCGCGCGCGGCGCACCGGCGCTCCGCCGAGCCCGCGCCCGCGCCGCCGCCCTGTCCCAGCCAAGGTACTTAACCACTATTTTATTCACCCACTTATAATCAACGGATGACAATCATCATCAGCACCCTCCTCTTTTAATAAAGTCTATAGATACTTCTTAAATCTATACATGTTAATCCTATCGGCGCGCGAGCTCTCTCGATTTTTCCCGCACGTTACCTATCTTTCTAAGTTTTTTATAAGAGAGAGACGGATAGTGCGAGAAAAATCGAGAGAGCTCACGTGCCGTCTTGTGATAGCCGTGCTGGTGGATAATTTTGGATGTCGCTTGGACAGACCATGAAGGGTCGATGTGATTTTGTCGATAACTTCTAGTAGTGGACGACTTTTATCTGATATGATAATCGGTTCCCCCTGTCTTGGCATAGTTTTTTTTAGTAATAATTCTATGTGGCCCAATCTATGTAGCCATACTTGACTTTGCGCATAAACTGTTATGGCAGAATCTAGATTCGCATAGTTTGATTACGCAGATTTACATTAATCCGAATATTATTTGTACATAAATTTAATGCTCCACGCATAATATATATGAGCTTAAAATTATTTTGCCTAAAACTATTCTCGCAGTAATATATTTTGGCATAACATTATTAAGCTGAATTCAAGTTTACAATAAACATAAAACATAACATAAACATAACATAAACATAAACATAACATAAACATAATTTATTGATAAAACATAAAGTACTTACATCAGTTTTACTATAGATTAGGAGCTTACTATTAGAGGCAAATAACACGTGCCTGAGCTAGGATACCCTGTGTTTCAGGCAAAAAAGAACTAACAATTGAAAATCAAGTTATTCATAATATAATACAATATCATTCTTATTGGCTAGTATAAAATAGTTAGGAACTTATAACCTAGGCGCTAACTATGAAGATATAATAAAATAATTATATTTTAAAACGATAAATAACTTCTCTGTATCGTCATAGGACATATTCTGTAGGGCTTCTCGTAGCGTTGATTTACATTTCATGTAGTTTAGAGGATATAAACCTAGCCGCGCATTAAGTCTATTGTAAAGAAGTGGACCTAGGAAAATAAAAAATCTAGAAGAGAAAGCGTGTCGTTTTTGCGTATATTTAGGACAAACAAAATCTTTACGCCTTTTACTGGCATGATCAGTGTTGTAAGGGGTTACAGCGCGCTGTTTTAGAACTGTGTGCAATATAAACAATTGGCGAACTGTTCAAACTTCAGATGATTTATACAGAAGGTTAGTGGGGAATTGATAGGGGCGGAAAGTAGAAACCTTGAGGATTGCTCTCTGGGCTCTTTCTAGATTTAGTAAAGTGGTTTTAGCCAAGCCACCCCACCTAGATATGCAGTAAATTAATACAGATTGACATAACGCAAAGTAAACTTGTTTGATTATGTGCGAGTGCAATCGTACGTATTTTTTTGAAAATAAATATTAACTTACGAACTCTAGTGCACAACGCTTCCACATGATGTCGAAACGAGAGGGACTCATCAATTATGATTCCTAAATACTTTATTTTGCTTGTGGTAGCAATACCATGCACACTGGTTATTTGTGGGATGTTTACAATTGTGAGCATAGAGGTTAAGGTTAGTCGGAGCTAGTTTCGATTTGCGCATGGAGAACTTTATAACATTGGTTTTATCCGAATTCAGGGTTAGTAGGTGATGTAGAAGCCAGCTACTTACAATATTAAAGCCGCGCTGTGCATATTCATAGACTTGCTCTACTGAGTTTGCAGAAAAAAGTAGGACAGTGTCATCATTTTTCCACAGTCGATTTTAAGATTGCAAAGGTCATTTATATAAATTAAGAACAGCGTAGGCCTAGAATACTTCCCTGTGGGACCCCAAAAGAGGCATTATTAAGGTAACAACTCATGACATTGTCTATTTTTGTGCGTTGCGTGCGACCATCTAAATAGTCTGCAAATAGCTTGAGCTGCGTACCTCTAATTCCTAATAATTCAAGCTTGTGAAGCAGGATGGGAACGGAGAAGGTATCGAAAGCTTTAGCAAGGTCAAGGAAGATTCCCAAAGTCTGATTACCCTTGTCTAGTTCTTGCACTAAGTAGCTGGTCAATTCGTGTACGGCGTCGGCAATTGATAGTTTAGACCTAAATCCAAACTGACTTGTAGACAAAATACCGTGGCCTCACCACAATAACTTTTTTCAGACATTCAGGAAATATACCTTCTGAAAGGCATTTTTGTAAAATGAAGGTAAGGGGAGGAACCAGGATGTGTCTGAATTGCTTGGGTATTTTATTGGATATACCAGCCCAACCCGTAGCCGACTCATTTTTTAAGCACATAATTATCCGTTCCACCTCTCGTTCGTCAGTATTTATCAGCACAAATGATTTTAATGTACTATTATGGTTTGAAAAACTATTAGGGAGGGGTAAAGGCAGGTTGCACTAGACTTTTTCAGCTAATTTTCTTCCTATGTTTACAAAAAAGTCATTTGCGCAATTAGCAGATGTTAAAGGTGATGAGCAAACTTGTGACAAACTTGAACAAGATTCACGTTGTTTTGCTGAGTATGTAACGTTTTTAATATACTTCCAGACTACTTTACTGTTTGTTCCGGCCAATTCGAGTTGTTTTTTGTCGTAGTTAGATTTAACTTTTTTGAGCAAGTCATTACAAAAGTTACGATAAGTATCTTTTGTACGATAATTGTAGTACTAAATTGTCTGGATTTGATTTAGCTTTAAGATGCAGTTTGTCCCTGTGTTTCATGCAACGGATAAGTCCGGGTGTAATCCAAGGTACAATGTAATCATTTTGCGGCTTCTGTTTTTTCACTAGTTAAATGTACTGTGTGTTAAAAAATACCTTGTTATTCACAATTTTATATTTTGTTATGCATATTTGTGATCACTTCAACCTAACTGATTTTCCTGGTAGCAGTTAGTTTTTGTTAAGGTCACAGTTCTAACCTAACCTAACCTACTTTTTTGACAGCAGCTCGATTTCGTTATAGTCGCAGTTCTAACGTAACCTACTTTTCTGGTAGCAGTTCGTTTTTGTTAAGGTCGCAGTTCTAAACTAGCCTAACCTAGTGATCTGTTGGCACATTGGCTTTCTGCATTCGCCATAAAATAATTATGCTAAGCATGTAAATATGCCAAGTAAGTTTCGAACATATTATATTTCCTTTATGGAACAATCGATATAAAAGAGTTCCACGCGGACGGAGTCGCGGGCAAGAGGCTAGTATTTAATACAGGGAACGGCCGTCTTCTAATGTTTCAAAACTGACGTGGCGTGTTCAGATATTCTTGAGGATTGATTTACCTATTTGTAGTCAACCATAAAACGACGGTATTTATAATCCTTACGGGAAAGTTTATCGAAGAGCATTAAATTCCAAGCTTTATCTAGACGTCTGTAGATCGTTTTGTTACACGGGTAGTACAAAGTACAAGTTATCAGATAACTGAAACAGAGCAGTCGGAAATAAGTCTAAGAGTCAGGTAGAGCAGCGGTCGAAGCGGGAGCGGCTGTTTTGTATGTACAGTCGAGTTCACAAATATGTGCACGAACAAAGCCATCATAAACATGTGAACACGACTTTATTGTTAATGCTATATATATAATTTTGAACCTAGGGGAACGTATTTATGAATTTGCCGACCGTTTCCCCGTCAAGTTATCATCTGATCAAATGCGCGACAGTGAACTAGAACTAAGGTATTAATAACAATATGAACCGAACCGTGCTGTGCTGTGCTGTGCTGTGCTGTGCTGTGCTGTGGGAACGCGAATACACCGTGAGTGAGAACTGTCACCCCTTCTCCATGATCTACCTAACTTGCGGACTGCTCGTACAATCGAGTTCTCCATGCAATATCTGTACAGACAACCTTTCAAAATAGATATGGACGATATGGAACGACCGAATATAATTAAGCTAAAATGTAAGAAATTAAGCCAAATAAAGTTACTGCCACACCAACATTGGTCTGTTATGCTAAAAGCGTTTCGGACAAGTAAAGCCATTATGCCAAATAGAGGGAACCCATGATAATCATTATTCCGATGATGACGATCGACATTGAGGTACTTACGCCAGCGTCTTAGAAGGGGTTGGGGTAAGCCGACGTTATCGTCATCAAGCTAGTTTTAAAACGTAGCTCGTAGGCGGAGAATTAGACAAGCCCCACAGAAAAAAATCTTGATAAAACTTTTTAAACGTGTAAAGGTTTTCATTGTTTTCCTACTGCTAAATACGAATTATGTTTTCAGCTGGCAAGCCCCCGAGCAAAGAAGCGGTGGTCGAGTGGTTCCGCACACAGGAGCTGCCGCGGGGCGTGGGACTTGACGTGAACAACAAACCGGTCAACTGGTTCCATGGTACTATTATTTTCTAGTTTGTTAGGTGGCCTGGGTCATCTAGGGAAAATTGTGGTAACCTATTTGGGCAGGCGAGCGGTTATAGTGCCATAATATGTTCATGTCATAAATGGTTTTTCTTCAATAACTACGATCAGTAATGAGAATGAAACATACTTCAGTTAAACTTTGTCTGGAAAAGGATGCAAATTTTCTTATGGTGTTTTGAAAGTAACTGACAGATTTTCCCATATACGGCGTGAACTGCCAATATTGCTGACTTGTCCTTCTTAAAGCCTTTCACAGACTGGCGGGGACTGCGAACTATTGTATAGTTTACTACTGACTGCCCCTTCAGGCCGAGCCAGTAAGAGAGAGGCTGAACCCTTTGCTTTAATTAACTATCCTTCCGAAATATTTTGAATTCCAGCAGGTAGGTTGCTTGTGTAAGCCCTATAACGGATTTAAAAACGTAGTAGTCTGTTTTAAACATCTTTTTAACGTAATTTTCTGTTCCGCAGGCCTGATAACCCGGACAGAAGCGGAGCAGCTGCTGTCGCGCTGTCTCCCTGGCGCGTTTCTACTGCGCGTTTCCGAACGCGTTTGGGGCTACGCGCTCTCCTACCGCGCGGCGGCCGCGCGCTGCAAGCACTACCTCGTGGAGCGCGCGCCGGGAGGCTACCGGCTGTTGGGCGACAGCCAGGTCACACACGACACTCTAGGTCAGTACTGACCCGGGCTGGAGCAGTTCCGCTGCCACCCCAGTTCATGCGCGTGTGGGATTACGCACTCTAAGCACTCGTGGAGTCTCCTGGCTTTCCAAATTTATGAGAGCTCCCTTTCCAACTATTAGATCGACATGGTTTTTTACAATATTCTCATTGTTGATGTGCCGACGGAAATGTTGCGAAATTGCGAAACTTCCCCAATGTAAGAATTTCTGAAAGTTTCCTATTTAAAATCGCCTATGATGGAAACTTTCTTAAATTCCCTTGAAAATTTCGAAAAATTTACGAGTAATTTACCATATTTTTGGAAACACTTATCACAACTTGCAAATCTTTAACTTTTTATTGCGAGTCCATATTTATATTACCATCTCACACAGTCTCTCATCTGTTCCAGCTGATCTCATAAACTACCACCGCACGGTCACCATCACGGAGAACGGCGGAGAACTGCTGACTACCCCGTGCGCGCATCGACAGCCACCAGAGATCCTGCAGCTCTAGCCCTGGCACTGCTCCTTTCATCGTGCTACCACTTTCGTAACTTACATGGACCACCAGGCCATTTCACAAGGTGTAGCTTGGGATACAAGCAGAAGTCTCTTTTTTACTTCTTTTAGAAAAAGACTTCCACTTGTGTTAGAAGTACAACCGCAGGGCTCTTTTACTCTCAGGGCAAGCTAGGACCATTTCCCACTGGTGACAAGCCAGTGGCCAGAGTCCCGCAACGATGAGGGCCCCTAGACACTACTAGTTCACAGAATATACAAGGCAACGTTTTGTATGAAAAAAATTGAACCAACTGTGTTGCTAAGTAGTTGACTGCATGATGACAAGTCCCCAGCGAGAGTAAATAGTCAACACGTTGATTCGGCTTGCCTGTAAAGTTTGCCACTCACGCTGAGTTCTGATGTAAGTTATATCAGTGTTAGTATGTAGGTATACAAAAGGCACTTCAAATACTGAGTCACACATTGTAGAACAAACTTATATTGTATGATTTTATAATAAGGTCAATCAAAGGCTCCGTAAACCACAATAGTAAGGAGAATTGAGACCGGATACCAATTATAAGATTCATATTTGAAACTTTACGATAAATAAAAGATTCTAGCATAGCGCATGTTCCAAACAGGGATCATTTCGACGAGTCATGTATTTCTAGAAGTAAGCTATGTCTGTATTATTCTGAGATTTGACCGCTAGATTCTAAGAACTAATTTTAAGGACGTGATACCTATCGGTAGAGATTGAACGGACTTTCAATATTCTAAAATGTCTAAAGTAAACCCGATTTGGTTTGCGCAATTTCCTAAATAAAACAAATGTAATCAGTCATGTAAGACTTACAGTTGTTTCTCGATATTGCAAATTACTTTATAAACAATATAATATGTAGTCATAATAAGATTTCAAGCAAATTTCAAATCATTTATTTATAATATCAGCCATAAAAAGTCCTAAAATAGAATACAGTCTAATATTTTATTACAAGTATACTCAGATATCAACCTAGCATTTACTTGTATGATTTTCGTTCTATTATATAATGTGCTTAATTATATTACTTGATGTCCAAGGATAAGAGACCTTTGTAACATAGCCTATTTTTGGTGCTAATTAAAAAAAAACAATTCGATAAGGCCTGCAGCACACTGGCGCGGCCTGCGGTGGCGGACAATAGTAAATTTGACAGCTTATGACAAGTTTACTATTGACCGCCGCGGCCAGGCCACGCCAGTCTGTAAGAGGCCTAACAAGCACTTTAGCTTTGTATTAAAGTTTTGTTTTTACTATTGGCATCGAGCGTCCTTCCATAGACAAACCGACGCCATTTTATATGTTGCCAGCACTTTCCCGCGTAAAAGAACAAATGTTAGATTAAAAGGAATAGTTATTTAATGTGATAATGACCACATCTGCTTCAGTATTATTTGAATTGCTTTTCCTAAGCTAAACCCAGATTCCAACAAGCCAAAGTGAAATTAAAATTAGATACCGAGTTCTCAGCTTTGATACAAGTTAAAAGATCTATATAAATATTTTTAAACGATCTATATGCCATTGTCGTTTGTAGATAGTTCATAGATCTACGATATTGTACTCTAAACTGCCAACTAGAATAAAATAATTATGTAAATTATCCTGTTCTTTTATTTAAATTTGGGGTGATAAAAGACAATTAATAGTAAGTGTTTATTAATTAAGCAAGTAATAAAATGTAACACTATACATATTTACAAACGCCTTTCATAGTAAAGAGCCAAATAATTATTGGTCTCTGTACGAATTTCCACGTTAAAAACGAATTAATGATTTTCGTTCTAATTAAGACTAGACCGTAAGTAAGACGGGTACTCGTATGGTACCTACATGTGCATTCGCATCAGTCCTCTTCATCATCTTCAAATAATTCAATCAGTTTACACAAAACATTTCCAAATATCAGATAAATTCGTTATTCTAAAAACTGTTTTGGCAGTGTCTGACTTAAAACTTCTGAAAAGTTCATTCAAATAATAAATTATAAGAAATGACTGGTTTAAAAATAATTATACGTTATTATTTAAGAAACAAGTTGAATACACACTACGATACATAATAGACACGGCTCAAAATCAAATAAATAGATAACAATGCAATGATCTAAGACTGAAACTAATTTCGGGATCGGTATTTTTACCCCGAACTATAGAAAGAAGTTTTAAGAGTCCGCAGTAAGCTCGATTCTCCATACAAAAGTAGTTACGCTCTCATTTTAAAACTACGTGTTGGATTGTAACGAAACTTTGCATATACAATGACAAGAGGTATATCTATGTCTGTAATTAGTTTATGTAGCTTCACATACCATAGTAAAAAAAAAGCGAATTTAAGTTTTTCATACAAAACTTGTTTTTGCTGTATTTTGTTTGTTTTATGCACTGGAACTATATAAACTAATCACAGACATAGATATACCTTATGTCAATGTATGAGCAGTTTCGCCACAATCCAACACGTAGTTTTAAAATGAGAGCGTAACTACGTTTGTATGGGAAGGTGAAATTCGGCCGAGCTTACTGCGGACTTTTAATTTCCACATTTTAGTCTTCCACTCCACCAGATTTTTAATATTTCAGATGCCGGGCTCCTTACTGCGGAATATTTAAATTTTTTGAAGCTTATGTTTGGGGAATAAAGCTTAATATTGTGTAATGTGGGTCAATAAACTTTTTCTTGTTGTTATTGTGTCGTGGTGGAAGAGGCAACAGTGACAGTTTCAAAGAAAAAACCTATAAATTGGACTCCTTTCATGCTAAGGAGACGCCCCACCATGGAATGGGTTTACCAATATAACAAAAACACAGCAACAAAAAATAGTTGATAGACCCAATGTAACAAGTCAGTGGTCAAATAAAAATCTGTTAATTCGGGAGTCCGGTGAAACGGTGGTGTGGTATCTATCGGGTTGTGGTCAGTAGAAGAGCGGCCGGAGCAACCCGCGGCCGTGTTGTCACATGTAGGGTAGGTTGGTTGGCGTTCTGGCGCTGGTTGCCATTTCCGCATTCCGCTAGGCGACAAACAGGGTTTTATAAGCAAGTGAAATAATAAAAAAAACACTAGCACTTTAGGTTGGAAACAGTGCTCGACCGACGGTGAGCGCTGACAACGGTTGGACGTAGCTATATCAACGGTCGAGCTCGTCGGTCGCGTAGTCGGTCGACCGACGAGCTATGAGATTGTATGGATGCGTTCAGTGCTTCGCTGACGGAGCGACCGACCGTAGGTACATAATGCACACACGCGTCGCAGTTCGCCGTCAGCTTTGCACTGAATGCATTTTCGCAACCGACGATCAGCGCTGACGGTCAGGACGTACGGTCAGGACGTACCGTCGGTCGAGCACTGTTTCCAGCCTTATAGTTTTCAGACCAATGACGCGTAGTTGCAGTATTCAAGAGGCAACCGGATGGCTCGCGATATTTGAGTTACCGAAGTGTTGCCTCTTGGACACTGAAACTGCACGTCATTGCTTTAACTATAGTGTTGTGAGTCCGCGAACTCCGGCGAGCCTTAGACACTTGAACCGCCAAGGATATCGAGAGTCTTGTCAGTACTAGCCTTAGCTTTAACAGTTCCAGTCTTCAAGGCTCGCTAAAGGCTAAGATAAATCACAAAACTAACTTTGAGACGTGATATTTTTTCACATTCATAATTAATTTTCTTTAGGTAAGTAGATACAATTATTATATTTATGTTATGAAGCGAGCATGCATTTATGCAATAGATGATATGGTAAAACTGGTTAGGAGTAAAAGTGATTTGGACAGTCATGTACGCGAAATGAAGGTTCTTCTGAGGCTCTAGTATAAGTTTTACCGAAACAAAACGTTACGACCGCGTTCGCGTTCTACGGTCAAATCCCATACAAATTGGGGGTAAAACGCAAACGCGATCGTAAAGTTTTGTTTCGGTAAAACTTATACTAGAGCCTCTGGGGTGATGCAAAAACTACTAATTTAAACACTTACACTGGCTTCCCAGTTCTCGCAAGAGTTGTTGCCACCGATTGGTAGATGCTTCTTTGCCATTTTCATAGGGCTGTTGCTGGCTGAATACCGATTTAATTTGGGTTAGTGATAATAGATACTAAACCATTGAAAATTAGTTCAATAGCTTTGAGATCGCGACGAATGGTGGTGTTCTATTGTGAAACTATTTAATCCATTCATGGCCAGTGATTCGCCTATGTCATGCCTCTACGTGCGATTTCCGCTACTGAGCGGAAAAACGCTGCTACGCGCTAAGGCATAGCACACGTAGCATTGCGTGGCCTCGGATGGGTCGGCCGTCAACACAAAATTCCATGGCAATGTATTGCGAGGGTTCGTCGTTACAGTGATAGTCAAATCATCTTCTTTTTATGAAACGTCAAAAGATGTATGGCTTATAAAATAAGAGGAAAAAAAATATAACGCTCCGTAATTTGACTCCAGTGAAAATAAATAGTTTTTTCATTATTAGCAACAGATAAACATTAAGAAAATAATCGGAAAGTATCAATCTTTGCATACAGGGTTTGGGTAAAAATTTCATTTTTTTTAGATAAGCTGCCAGAAGTGGTATATTATGATAGATCTACTCAAAACAAACATATTTTGTTATGAAATGTAATACACTAAACTGCATCGGAGACGAGATATTTGCTATATATTTATTCACAGGTCATTAAAAAGTTATAAACAAAACTTCAAACTTAAATATCTCGGCTCCGATATTGTTTAACGCGTTTAATTTTATATAATGCGTATTAGGAGGTACTCTAAACGATTATTAAAAAAACATCCTTGGCCGCTGCAAAAAATAAAAACGACATTTTTTTCTCATACAAGGTTACCCAATGCCCATTATGTTTGCTACTGTAAGATTTTTCAATTCATAAGAAGTAACAATAAGGACGTTGTTTGATTGTGACGTCACAAGCAATTAATCTCCTTATGTGAATGGAGTAGCTTCAGTACCTCCCGGGACGTAAGGCAGGGAGAGCTCTGGCGTGTTCTTGAAGCCTTTCTTGGCGGCTGCGCGTCCACGCACCAGATCTTCGTCGATCACCAGCTTGTGGTTCACCCTGCACATGAAAATAGACCTGTAGTGTCTTTCGGCAGCACATAAATTACTGTGACTAACCATGAAGTTTGTTATAAACAGCAGTAGGTAGGGCTACTGTGTCAATGGGACCAAACAAAAATTGTTTATATTTCATTATACTTATTATAAAGAAACTGCTCCGGTACTCACTTCTTAATGTAGGGTGTTCGTGGGTAGGAATTTACTGGCACGTTGAAACTCTGGAAAAATAAGAAGAAGAACATTATGTTACACATCTCTACTATAAGGGTGGTTATTTTTACTAAACGGCACCTAATAGCGTATATAATTAACACACATCCGAAATGTCGGAAGACCTCTTGAGAGGAAAATAAATAAGTTAATTATACGCGACTATGTCCCGTTTTGTAAAAATAATGTGTGAGAATCGTGAAAGTTAAAATCAATATAGGGGTGGGTGACCTATAAGGGTGGTCCTCCGTAAAGAGGAAGTGTTGTGATTTTGCTCTCGGCCAAGCTTTTAAATCTAATCACTCGCGTTAGCCCTGAAGGCATGAGTTTTTACGACTGCTATCTCACAACACTAGTATGGAAGCGGCCATGTTGAGCCATGACAATAAAGGTTTGTATAGATCATTTAGCATTTATTCCGGCTAGTTCTGCTACTGACGCCCACAGTTGGGCAGTTCCGGATATGAGCAAGGTGATATTACGCAGCGCTCTATCTCTCATATCTTAGTTTAAAGCACTCATTTGAAAACTAAAGGCCACACACCACACAAACACCTATTTGTCACAACAACTTGTTATAGTTGAAATGAGACAGTAATGCATTACCTTTCATTCCAACTATAGTAATTAAGTTCGTGTGACTTTCATGGTTTATAGTGTGCTTTACCCGGAAGGTTTCATTGACAGCGGGAGCGAGACCGCGAGTCGGCACGACGCGCGTCGCTGTCGCGTATGATTTGCGGGACGCCTGCGCTGCAGTCTGTAACATAACAATCGATCGAACAATTTAGAAAGGTCATCGATTAACGTTTATACTCAAATATATTGAACAATCGGGTAGGTTATCCCGGTTTTTGGGTAGGAAGGGTGGTATAATAGATATCGAGGACATCTAAGCCCTATTTCCACATCTAGAAAACTTTGTCCATTGTAGGCAAAATATTGTATCGTAAATTTCGATCGAATTTTTCAATTTTCCACTGATCGAAATTTGGAATTTCGTTAACGGACGTTTCTACTTAATAAACATTTATATTGTATCGTGTAAATAGTAAGGTCCGACCGAGATCTCGGTGTCGGTCTCGGCTAATCTCGGCCATAAACTTGATGGATAATCGGTTAATTAGCGTCCTTACCGTACTATATCCACAAACAGACTATAATAATATACTCGTATTGATTGATGTTCACGAAATGGCCCTAAGCTGCTAATTATGATTAACATAATAATTGCGTCAAACGATAGTAATTGCAAAGGGCGGTATTACGCACTTCAATACAGAATTAAAACAAGGTGGTCAAAACAAAAATAAAACAATACACTACGCGACGCTCTGCCACAGAGGCGGGAACAACACGGGCGATGCGAGGCGCACGGCGCGGGAACCCCTTGGATATAGGCCTAGCTAAAGAGGCCAGCGAAGTACTTGCGGCTTCGCGCCTAAACCGCGGAGTGCGCCGAGCCTGCCGTAGCGCCGTCTTCTTATCTTTTCTTAAATTCGTCTGCAAAATACAGACCAAGAAGTAATATTTGAATACTACAACAGACACGGCGCATATAGAGATTTAAGAAGTTAACCAAGTACTTACTAACTTACTTCTCTTACTACCTTCTCCTTACTGTTTCAGGCAGTTCTATCTTTGGGCTATTCCATTCTTCGGACATGTGACTGATGTTACTGTCTAAATTTTGACAAAACAGATTCACGCCCGGATTTAGTGAAATGCATTTCATTTTATTATATATTATACATATATCAAGTGTTAATCTTAACAACCACCCATCTCGGTAAATATAAAGAAGACAAACAAAAATAGATACAAACCCTCGCGAAATGTTCTATTACTATTTTTCTGTGCAGGTATTGAACAAGTATGTAGGTAAATCACCTCAGCTGGCATTTGTGATGTTTCCGAAGGTTGAACTGATTTTTTCTCCGACACGGCGTCCATATGTGCTTCTGAAGCTGAAACAGAAAAATAACATTGCGCATGTGAAAGAGAAAGTCGAACGAATAGCCATGAAAACTGCGATCAAGTAAAGAGCCGTAGTTTATCCATTGCTAGATGTAGCCTATCTTTACACTAAAATAGTAGATCCCCCGAATTACCCTAAGTCAAGAGGACCAATTAATCCAGTAATTCATGGGGAATTCTACCTACATAACGCTAACCCAAGCGCCGTTTCCAGTTCAAATCTAGCCCCAAGGTTGTCGGTTCAGAAACTGCCAGGTCCAAAAGGGTGTCGGTTCTGGCAGATGTAACCAACCCACTGCTATGTGAAATACAAACTAGGTATCAAGCAATTCTTACAAAATAAGTTTATGAGGAGTGGTCCGTTACACACGCACACAAACACACCGATGTCGAAGTACCTATGTAAAAGTTAACCTACACGCGCGGGCATTTATACTTGCTTCTCTAAAATTAAATTAATTAAGACATTAGCAAACCCTGGTGAAACTTACCGGGCGTGTAATTGTAGTCCAATAGGGATTCTCCAGCTGCACTCTCCGTGCAAGACCTACTGTGGTCCTGAAAGGCAAATAACGCAATGAATAACGAATTGAAAAAAAATCCTCATGACACAAGCTATTAGGCAGATTGTGAGGATCATTGCTCTAATGAAATGTCGTAAGTTAAGATTTTATGGTTATTTTCCTGATATGCCTTCGTCTGGTAAATTGATACATTTTGTATTTTGTTATATAGGTACAAGCAGCAGTAACTAAAAGTAACAGAATATTTGTATATAGATCTTGTAATATTTACGAATCCAGTGCTAATTAAGTAGTTTATTAACAATTGTAAAATTTACGGGAACTATGCTCAGAGTCCATTGCTGCCGTGGCTTGCTGACGCGTGCTGTGCTCTGCTGGGGTGGCGTCTGTTATCAAAAATATCTTAATTAAACAAAACTGATGGTCCATTATGTATGTATGTTTCGACTCAACATGTCTAGTTTTCCCTATGGGTTGAAGGTAGCGTTGTAAATATCCCGAAAAATCGTTGTAATTTTCCGCTTAAATTTTTCCGAAAAAATGATTTAAACAGGTTTCAATCGGTTATTTTTCCTAATACTGGTGGGTAGGTGAATGATTATAATAGTAGTTTTAGTTACTTTGCCATTGACATTCGTGTAAGTTCAGTTCAGTTGTCACAATGACTTATTTGTTTTTTCGTTAAAAATCCGAAAAAAACGAAAAATTCATAAATTCCCGAAAAGATCATTTGATTTTTTCCGACATTTTCAACGCTAGTTGAAGGTCAGATGGTAAATTGGCCGTTAAAAGAATTTGCTAACTATGCAGGTAATCAAACCGCCATATTGATATTGTCTTTCAATATGGCGGTTTGTTTACATAGCATATTCCTTTGACGGCCACATTAGTCGCTTATATACGTAGAACTAGTGCCAAAGCCTCGCTTTAGGTAGGAGATCTGTGTTTAGAGTACCTACAATTGTAAAAATGCTGCAGGCTGATGTTTGACTTCGGCGTGCTATAAAGCAAACGGCGGAAATCAAAAATGCAGTTTTCGTAGGAAAGAATCGAATATCGATAATGGGTTATCCCACCACTAACACTATCACCTGAAAATTTACCAGCGGTAATAACTTGGTGTAATATCCCCTGAGAACTACCTGTAATTCCTTCCCGAGTTTCTTCCTTAATTCTGCGTTGAATACATCGACGAAACCATCGTGAGTGAAGTATCTGAAATAAATAACAATTGACGATTGAGCAATAGTTGAAAAGACGCGCCATAATATGTAGGGACGAGGCTTGTTAAGGAAATAAGTAGCGTCCCTTAACAAAGTGACAGCCTAGAGTAAGAGAGCTGCTGTGATAGGGACAGCTTGCCTTTTTTTCGTGGAGAAAACCTGCGAACCAGGTACGCACTCATCGGGAGAAGCCTGGGTTATGTGGTGTTTCTATCCACTAAAAACACCACGGCGGCCACTACTGCGCTGTCGTGCTGAGGACTCCAGTATCTCACACTGAACGCAATGAAGCGCTCTTCGCGCCTCGCTACATCTGGCTTCTCTTAGGGTAAAAACGACCTACGTCGCTGCCCTGGAGCTGCGACTATCGCCACATTAACACTCCCCGATAACCTCCTTAGGCGCCTTTTACGAAAGGCGGGGGAGACCGCAGACATAACCGTGTGCGATTTTAACTCACTTATGTCTCAGCAGAGCGCCAGCTGAGGGTCTCGCCCGCGGCTCCGTCCGCAGACAAGCCGCTAGGAGATCCTTGGCGTGTCCAGCGCCTGGTAGCGGGCCTCGCGAGCCCGTCGTTAGCGCAGCGCCGCCGGACAGTCTCGCCACTACCTGTTGGTGTCGAGGGGGCAGCTTGCCTGGAAATATATTCGGCATTCAATCTTTTATGGGTCTGGGCCTATTTCACGATGGTCAAACAATGATTGTAACTTATAGCTTTGTGAGACCCTGCTACTTGGTCTTCAATAAAACATGTTGCTTGATTATAATAGGTAGGGGAGAGCGGAACATCATATTTGGAGCTCCAAATTGGAGCAGCCCAAATGAGGAAGTACCTCTTTACAGAAGACCGTAGCCATAATCAAACCACTACTTATTTTGTGGGTATTTGGTGTTGTTCCTGGTGGTGAATAGGCAATAGAACTCCCGAGGACTGCCCTATGTTTATAAATCAATAAAGGGTCGGGTAGTGCGCTTCTTCTTTTGAAGCCGCAAGCATCCATAGGCGACGGTGTCTGCTTACCGTCAGGCAGACCGCATGCTTGTTTACTACCGTCGTAGAATAAAATAAAAGTTCTATACTATTATATTATTTGGCTGGGGTGTGACGAAGAAGACTCACCAACAGTCTTGATGATGAGCGCGAGCTGGTCAATGTCGGAGTCGCCGGGGAACAGCGGGTCGCCCGTCAGCATCTCCGCGAACAGGCAGCCGATGGCCCAGATGTCCACTTCGGGACCGTACCTGAGGGCAATACAGCTTATTCTATGTATAAATAGTTCTTATATTACAACTTTACACGGGTGTAACGCAATATTTATTTACCTATTTCTTTCGTTTCGACACGGGTTTCAACAGTCATGGTTGTAAAGTAATATTTCAAAGATGTGTACAAAGCGCGAGCATTTTTTTCGATACAATATTTTATAGTGTTGTCAGTTGGAGCTCGGTCGAGCCTTAAAGATTCGACTTCTCGATTCGACTCGATTGCTAACGCAAGTAGTAGTTTTAATTATAGTAAGTAGTCGTTTTAAGTAGTATTCATTATACCTAATCTAAAACATACAGTTACCGATTAGACCGATTTCGGATACCGCATCCGAAATCGGTCAGGCCATCATCATCACCTACCTGTGCTCAGCAACCAGCAGTTCGGGCGCCCTATACCAGCGCGTGGCCACGTACTCCGTATAGGGCTCCCCTGGCGCCGCAAGGGCCCTTGCGAAACCAAGATCACACAGCTTGACTATGCCTGTGTTAGAAACGAGGACGTTTTCTGGCTTGACGTCCCTGTGGATGATCTGGAACAGGAATTATAATCAGAGTAAGTCGTATTTTTAACCGTTTAAATCAAGTAGGTACTTTACTAAGCTACATACATGAAGCTGTATCCGTAGCCCGTAATATGATTCTATCAAACATTTCATTTTTGGTACAAGTTTATGTTGTACTTGTTTTAATTGAGAGGAATCTAATGAGCCCAAACACGTCGAGTATATCTTGTGTAATTGTGGATTTTCTATGACCACAGTCCCTCTCTCCGTCATCAGACTAAGTAGTATTTAAAGCAATGACGCTTAGTTGAGTGTCCAAGAGGCAAACGGATGGCTCGCGTTATTTGAGCTCCTAAAGTTTTGTGGAATCGCCCTGTGCAGCCCAAATTGAGCCAACTTGGACTAGGGCGGAAACAGAAAAAATGTATGAAATATTTATATATTGTGACACGAAAATTAACCATAGAATAGTATGGCTAATTTTCGTGTCACAACGGAACTTTTTAACTACTATCAAATAACTAGGCTAACTACTGGCCAAGAATTTGGTCCTCATCCATTAATACGTTAAAAAGCAACTCTACCATCCAAGCCATTATATGCAATGACAGATAAAAAAGTCGGTCACCTTAAATTATTTCAACCATACTCACAGAGTTCTTATGGCAGAAGTCGATCCCCTGATGGTGATGGCAGTAGCGTAGAGTTGGTATAAGGCCCCTAACACACGGCGCCTAACCTAGCGGATGGTAGTAGAGGAACGCGCGTCTTCTGCGCGTTTAAAATACGCCGTGTGCTAGGGGCCTAAATGTCTTTTGGTGGCGTCTTTCAGTTGTCTATTGATCCCGTTAGCGGCCGCTTCCAATTTCTGTAGTCTATACTCACAGAGATGGCAGGAGGTGATTCAGTAGCGTTATAGGTTATAGTAGAATTAGCATGAATGCCTTAAGACGGCATCTTTCAGTCTGGTTATTACTAAAGATAGATTGCTTAATTCAGTCCTATCCTGCACGGCGCGTGGGAGCGGAGGTAGGACGCCGCCGCGCAGGCGACGACTGAGTTAAGTGATCCTACTATAATATTATAAATGCGAAAGTTTGGATGTTTAGATGTTTGAATGTGTTACTCAATCACGCTTAAACGGCTTAACAGATTTGGATGAAATTTTGCACAAAGGTAGTTTATAGCCTGGATTAAACTATAGGATATAGTGTTTATCCCGGGTCCACGCAGACGAAGTCGCGGGCGGAAGTTAGTTTACCTATAAATGATCACGTAAGCCTACTCCTGTAGTATACGCTCACATGCACCTGATGGCAGGAGGTGGTCCAGTAGCACAGCGATGGTAACAATGTCTTTTATCGGCGTCTTACAGTCTGTCTCTTACTATTAACTCACACAGGGGGTGACTGTGAGGGTGGTAAGTAAGGAACTCACCGAGTTCTGATGGCAGAAGTCGATCCCCTTCAGCAGCTGGTAAAGGTGCTTCTTGGCGGTGTCTTCACCCAGTCCTCCAGGGGTTGCTTCCAGCTCGTCCAGTAACGTGTGGTCCAGGTACTCGAATACGAGGTAGAAGCGGCGCTTGCGACGGAACACCTCGATCATGTTCACTAGGTGCTCGTGGCGAAGTTTCTGGAAGGATTAATGATCTTATTAGACCGCGATAAGTTTGGAAAGGGAATGATGCCTCATGTTCAAATTGATAACGAAGTGACGATAATTTTATGGTTTACTATCCATATAGCATACCATAAAATTATCGTAATAAAGTATAAATTATAAAATATAGTTAAAACCATAAAAAGATATGAACCTTGAAAGTAGAAAAAATAAGTTTTTTTTATTGTCCAAGAGTAAATTTATTAAAGCTACCAATAGAATACTTACGCTTTTATAAAAACAAAATTGTACTACAACTATGTACTTAAACGCAGTATTTCGCAACCGAAACAACAATTACTTAACCTGATTTTCCATACAACGATTAGTACAAATGTGACGTCATACTTGTGTGTCTATCAGTATGAAGCGTTTTGCGCTGCCGCCAGCGAGATCAATCTTTGTCACAATTTTTTAGGTATTTATGTTCTTTAATTGTAGTTGCTCCCATACAAACATTTGTTCCTTTTCAAAAACTGGTTCGAATGACATCATAAAAAAATCTTATTCATTATCCCTATTACGTCAAAGCGTGTATGAATTGGAAACTATTCCATTCCTCAACCTATAGCGGTCTAATAATATCTATCTTTGAATTAAATTTTATCAAACCCAACGTCCGCTAGTGAAATGAGGCATTAGTGTCGCGTAAGAGTAGTTTCATCTATGTTTTTTGTTTTGATTCACCTAAGAGATGATAGACTACATACCTTAGAAAATTAGCTGTTAATGCACATCAGTATAGGATTAAAAGACTTATTTACATCCGACTGTTTTCATACAAATATTATGTTATTCCAACGACTATTAGGAATCTAACCTAACCACACCTCACAGCTTAAAATCCATCATGTCGTTTAAGCTGCAAAGCGTGCCAAAGAAACAGGCATGCATAGGTACATGCATAATACACTGGAACAAAATCTCCTCTGCTGCAGTCGGGTAAAAAAGAAAGGGTTAAGTAACACCCATTGTAATAAAAAGTTGACGCTGAAAGTTCGATTTGCTGAATCACCGACGCGAATTTATTCATATCATTCATATTTAACCTTGAACATTCTTTTGTATTGTACCAATTGCTACCAATTCGTATCTAAAATAAACCTTTCAGGTTTCGGTGTAGAAAATTCAGTGCTTTGGTAACAGAAATTGAGGTTAGATTATTTCAGCGACCTAGAAAATGTAGGTTTATGTGAGACGTAATAACATAATGGCGACTTGGCGACTAATGCGATCACTCGTCATTTCTCAGGAAATCGTCGTAGAAAGTTATTGTTTGTGTTGTTTTTGCATTATTATTCATGTAAGCTACCGTGTGTTGTTCTCTAGTGTTTGTTTATCTACTGATGTTCATAAAAACTGTTGTTTCTTTAGACCTCGTGAAGGCTTGAAAGACAAAACAAGATTGACCTTGACCTAGCACATGAGGTAACCGCCATGTGGGATGTTAATTCCATGATCAATTGATCATTGATCCGATAGTTCGGTGAACAGACTGATATCAGACGACATTGCTATTAGCACAAGATCCTATAACGCTAGATCAAGGGTCAATTAGTAACGGCGTGGATGTGGTCTCGAGTTTTCTTTCTCTGCCACCCTAACTACTGCCGGCTTAGGCCCGCTTTAGTGCCGCCCCCGCCGGCACCGTAAGTTAGGTTTTTAATAATACTTTTAAATACAAATGAATTAATAATTACATTAAAATTATTGAATATAACACGAAAAACGACACATTCACTGCCACGTACAAACGACAACACTGTTAACTGACCTGTGTTTATATAGAACCTTATTACAATTCACTTAAGGTGCACCGATGGTCAGTTAGCTGTGTTGTCGATAGTACCCACCAAGCGGTCGCTTACATCATAGGCGCTTTCCGCTACTTAGCAAAAAAACTAGCGGATCGGCTATTACTAGCGTACCGCGTAGCGATTCTTGGCAGTGAATGTGTTAGTAATAAAACCGGCCAAGTGCGAGTCGGACTCGCGCACCGAGGGTTCCGTACAAACCTGTAGGTATATAAGTAGGTAATAACTTTAAAATTATTAAAAATATTTTTATTGTATGATGTAACTAAAAAATTACGGTTATCGTAATTTTTCCTTTATCTGTACTATAACAACGTCTTATAGTACAGATTTTCTTCGTACCAAATTTCAAGATTCTGAGTTCACGGGACTAACCATGTAGGTTTTGATTCCCTTGTATGTTTCGAAAATTAGCGGTGTAAACGGCTGTATCTTTTGATTTCGTTGGCTCAGAAATTTGATTTTTTCACAATTTCAGGGACAGTAGACCTGAGTATTTGGTATACATTTTAGCTTGATACTTCCACGCGTTCCTGAGAAAAAGGGTCTTGACAGACGGACGGACGGACAACAAAGTGATCCTATAAGGGTTCCTTTTTTCCTTTTGAGGTACGGAAATCTAAAAACGACCTACCTTGAGCATCCGTATCTCCCTGAGTGCCATCTTGCGGACGGCGGCGTCATCCTCAGTCTCCAGGAACTTTTTGATGGCGACCAGCTGACCGGTGTCGCGGCGGCGGCATTTGAGCACCACGCCGTAGGATCCCTCGCCCACCTGGAGACAACAAATATCATCAACACCATCATTTTAATGCCGGCCAAAAGACGTCCACTGTTGGATAAATGCCTCCCCCAAAGAGTGCCAAATTGACCGGTCGCGTGCCACCCACATCCAACGGACTCCGGCGACCTTTACCAGGCCATCACTTGGAAAACTATAGTGATTTGTAATGATATGTAATGAGAAAGAGAACAGATATGGCCACTAGCGGATTGCATCCCAAAAGCATCTAAGTCAAACCTCCTTACACCACACGGAATACTGGATCCGCCACAGGAAAGGGTGATTGGTAAAGGTTGCCACTGGCAGACATGAAAGCCATCAACTAGTGTTGTAATTAGTGCTCAGCTGGGCCTTGAAAATTCAAGTCGTTAGGTGTAATACTAATATATTATTAAAAAGAGGAATGTCTGTGAGATTGTGATAAGTATATAGAACTACTCATCAGATAAAAAAAAAACACCTTAATGAACCTTCCAGATAGACATAGGCTATATTTTTCCGGCAGCTCCTCTTGCGTTCTTTCTAAACGGGCGGAGACGAGCGGGCAGACGGTCATTTTATATTTACAGAAAGCTCTTAGCCTTGACGGCTTGATTAAGGCTCGACTGTAATCTAAGACATGCATGTAAAGGTGGCAATTGGCTATGGCTGCACCTGATTCTAGAGGAACTAGGTCACCTAACACGGCTATCAGAGGACGGCCCGCGAGCAGCGAGTTAGACCACTCTTTCTAATTAGAACACCTAAGAAAGAGACGGATAATCTATGTTGCCCTGACACAGCTCTCGGGCTGTCCTCTGATAGCTGTGCAGGTGTACTCGTAGTGGCTAAAAGTGGATCCTACCACTTATGGATATCTTAATATCCACTGGTTTTGTGGGAAAAGTAGGTAAGTAAAGTGACTCACGACCGCAAGCTGCTCATACTTGTCCATGGCCCGGCTGCTAGGCGTGGACGGTGACAGCGAACGGCGCATCTTGCTCCTCTTGGTGGGCCATCCTAGCTGCTACTTGAAGTATCTGCGAACAAGAACTCCCTTTACAGACCATGCTTCATTTTATCAATCGCTTCTAATTGGTATATAGCCTTGATGTAACAAGCGTTCGGCCGAACCTCGCAGACTCCTAGCCGTTAAAGCTTAGACTAGCAATATGCAGTACTGAGAAGACTCGCGTTAGCCTCAACGGGTCAAATGGTTGAGAATCGGCCGACAACACTTATTTTGGAATTTCCTTGATTCCAACTTTTCATAAGGCGTCTGTCTGAACGTTTGCTGAAGTTCTTTTTGGACATGACTATGGAGAGCCATATATAGCTATGCTTCGATTATTTCGATGTTCATTAATAAAATCAATGGCACAAGCGATTCTTCATAAGATATATTAAAAAAGCTTATCTACTTAACAGGTATTTACTTCCGTCCGCATTTATAGTTTCATCAATGTGTCCAAAATGTGTCAATGTCAAAATCAATGTGACATCAATTCAATTTTGACCGGCCTTCGTCGCTTTTCCGCTATTCGTATTAGAAAGCGTACCATGTAGCCTTTATTTATTGTTAAACATTGTCATTCTCAAGGATAAGGAATGGCAATTGATTACGGCGTAAATGGCATTACTTTGAATTTATTATAATAGTATTTTCTGCAGTGTGTCGCGGTATGAAAAGGATTGTCAATTTTAAACCTTCACGGTATAATAATAAAGACACGGCGTACATTTTACTCATATCAATATTTATTTATTTATTTATTTAATCTCTATTGCACACAAGAATATCTTATAGTACAAAAGGCGGACTTAATGCTATAAAGCATTCTCTACCAGTCAACCTTAAGGCAAATCAGATAAAATGTGGGCAGTTCAACTTAATTTAAAACAAAAACTCTATAACATTTCTAAGGATGTCATGAATAATAATATAGTAGAATACGATACAATACAATATAATATGATATAACAATATATACCTATTAATACATACATACACATACATATGAATATAGATGAAACTTACAAATCTGATTCTGATTATTTTTTAATTCTGCCAGCAAAGAAATTTTGTAAATAGAAGTATATCAGTAGAAGCGAGTAAAATTTATACGGGAACAAACCAATCAATTACGTCGCATAAATATTATAATTCCATAATAATAATAAATAACCTAGCCCAAGATGAAAATTGAATAAAGAGATAATAAATAATAAATCACCCTATATACGCCCACTGCTAGGGCACAGGCCTCCTCTCATAGATGAGAGAAAGCCATATACTCGTAATTTCATAAATACTGGTAAATTCTTCGAATTTAAATCGTTTATGCTCGTAATTGAAGAAGATATTGATGAATTGGTAGCAAATTTCTGGGAAGCGACTGCCCGGCACGTCCATTAAATTGAACATAATTTACTTTAAAAACAAAGTTTTAACCGACTTCAATTTAGTACTCCGCCAAGCCATGAGAACATTTCCACATTTATTTTCCAATTTACCACATGAACTGATTTCCGAGAGCAAATGCGTTGATTATTAGGGAAAAAAACCCAATCGCTGTATGTGACCCGATAATATTTGAGGACTTCCGTCAATTCCACAAGGATCACCCTTGGCACTTCATTATTTGCTATTTCAACGGAATCTTATCAGAATCTGTGATATACTTTTGTACTTTTAAGTACATAATTGAGGAATTCCATAAGTCATCTGTGGTCTTCAATTCCACTCCACCAATTTATGATTTCCGGATGTAAATACACGAGTTATAATAGAAAATACCAAAATCACTACACGCGTGCCTAATATAATTGAGGAGTTCCCTCAATTCCTCATGGATCCCATCATCCAATTGAATTTTCAAAAAAATGTGACCCACCTGGAAGCATATACTTACAAACAAAAAAAAAAATTGTATGAATCGGCTCATCAATGACGGAGTTCTGACGTAACAAACATTGAAAAAAAAATATATATATACAACCGAATTGAGAACCTCCTCCTTTTTTTTGAAGTCGGTTAAAAATAACGACAGTTTACGAACGTATTCAAATTAGACATTAAGATTTATCGGTTTAGTCACCCCCGCGCATAAATCCATTATTATGCTGTAAATAAACAAATACGAAATGCAACTACTAAGCTTCAAATAATGAAAATTTAAGATTACTCTTTCGAAAATCAAAAACAGCTTGGTACAATATTTTAGAAACGATGGAAGTAAGTTTCATCATATCTTCTTTCAGCTGAAAGATGTCCACTACTGGATATACTTATGTCGCGGGAGTCCGCTGGATGTGGGTGGCGCAGGACCGGCCATGGCACTCTGGGGGAAGTGAGTTTACCAGACTACAAAATACAAAATAATACAGTCACATGTTTTTTTTTTAATACGACGGTGGCAAACAAGCCACCAAGCGTACGGCCCGCCTGATGGTAAGCGGACACCGCCGCCGATAGACGCATGCAACTGCAAAGGAGTAACATGGGCGTTGCCGACCCTTGATATGTTTGAGGTTTCGCCGTGTTGACAGCTGAAGGAACACATTTCCTCACTCTCAACACAATCCATCCATCGGGATGCATCCTCGGGAGCTCCGGCGACCTTGCTCACCTCCAGGAACACAACACTACTAAAGTGGCCGTCAACAGAATTTGCTAACTATGTAAACAAACCGCCATATTAAAATTGTCTTTCACTATGGCGGTTTGTTTACATAGTTAGCAAATTCCATTGACGGCGACTTTACAGAGCAAGTAGTGTTATTATGGCTGTGGACTTCTGCAAGGCGGCGGTACTTCCCCAGTTGGGCTGCTCCAAATTCGAGCGGGATGAAATTTCGCTGTGCCCTACCTCACCTCAGCCTAGCTCACCAATATCAGCAATAAAATGATAAACATTGATAGATCAGTATCATCCGTTCTACAAATATAGAGACGGAGTAATAGATAGACGAGTTAGACAGACAAAAATTTCTCAAACATGGGACAGATGCCCTTTGGGTTGTTAACTTTCTCAACTGTAAAACTGCAAATTTGCTGTTATTTGTCATATTTGACATGAATTTATTATGATAACATAACATATCAATCATACATCGTATCTGACGACGCAGCGAAGCCATATCGTTATGTCGCCTAAAATAAGTTTTTTTTTATCTTTAGCATGTTAGTCTATAAGGTATTTGCAATATAGCCTTGTTGTCTGAATTACATAAATACATAAATAACATTAGGTACCGTAAAACGTCACAACTATAGTCCACATGAACCACTATGGTCCAAAGCAGACTAACTAATTTCTGCCAAAACTGAGTAGGTACTTCTTTAGTAGGTACATTGTCACACAATAATCGTGTAACATCGAGTTCGTTTGGACCTTAGTTCGGTGATTTGGGCTACAGCCGGGAGCAGGTTTTACGGTACTATATTTCATCGTTAAACGTATTTTTCTAAATAGAATACAATTCAATAATTCCTCTTCTAATAGCGAAGGGTTAATGTCTGAAATTAGTTGAAATTACAGGCTGTACCGCTGAATAATTGAGAACTGCGACAACGAACAGCTTAAATTGCAGCCTGGATGGCAGCCGTATAATTACATTTAGTCTATAAATCAGAAAGCAGAGGTTGGCAGTAAGGCCAGTACTGATCAGTTTAATCAAGGTCACTTACCGCACCGACTTCGTACCATCAAGTGAGAAAGTGGCCTAAAGCCTCCTCTACACAATCTGCCATCATAGCCCATCCAGTCCAGTAGGCAATAAAAGCTTGTACCAAAAATGATTTTTTTGACAGAAACTTATGTACTCGCATATCGTTCCGCTACTTCGCACAGTTTTGGTGAATATTCACTCTTAGGGGCGGGTTGTGTCAGATCAACTACACATTTCTAGCTGCTGTTATCCCATAGAAGAACATCAAACTTCCCTTATAATCAGAGTTAAATGGGCAAACCTACGTTTACTACTTACTGGCGTTTTGAAACAACCACAGCGGCTTGACAGCGGGCGTCTTCTGCGACACGCGATCGTAGCCGAAAGTATGCTGCGACGCGCGGCTTGGTAATATAGAATTTAAATACTGTGTACATGATTTAATATCATTTAAAGATTGTAAAATCCGTTCGGATCCTATGCGATGCGTGCCGTTTGGTAGGAATTATCCTTTAGTTGCACTTACGTTGAAGCAAAATCAATGATATCCGATGTAGAGTGATTAAATATTGTTTAGATGCAGCCTAGTTTAATAGATACTCTCCCATTAGTTAGTGCCCTAAACAAGACCGGGGTCCGTTTTGGTACCTAAGCCCATGATTTGGCGTAGGCGTTGGCGTTTTATGAAGGTGATAGGTCGTGTAGTGATAGGCAGCTAAAACCAAAACGTATGTTATGCCCATTTAACTCTGATTATAAGGGAAGTTTGATGTTTTTCTATGGGATAACAGCAGCTAGAAATGTGTAGTTGATCTGACGCAACCCGCCCCCCCCCCCCCCCTAAGGGTGAATATTCACCAGAATTGTGCGAAGTAGCGGAAAGATATGCGAGTAAATAAGTTGCGGTAAAAAAATAATTTTTGGTACAAGCTTTTATTGTCTACTGGACTTTTCTGTGTACCGTCATCAAGTACTCATTGAGACGATTCTAACGAGCCCAAACTCAACAGGGTTACGTCGGTTAAGTACTAAATTCCCATGACCACCTTTTGTCACCATAATATTGAATCGTCATCCAAACTATACCTTTACCCAAAATGTCAGCTCAATCGGATAACGGAAAGTGACTGAAAAATGGATTGCAAATTTTGATGGATAACTTACGTACATTCATACGAACGTGCAAGTTAAATTAAAACTTGTAAAAATCCCCCAATAGGAGCGTCCGCGAGGCTAGAATAGAAAAGCTATTACTTACTTAGTGGACTTTTCCTCGTGAATACTACGTTAAAACAGCCCTTTTGAACGAAATATCCCTTTTTTTTTCATAGATTACCCATTTCTTTGTGCACGTCCATCGCTACTGGTTTCTACTACCTACCTATGGCTAACCGTCAATATGTCAACCCGCCCCGCAGCTGCCTGGGCCATGATTCCTCCCACATTAATTATACAATGCAACAGAGCTATTTAATTCAAATTTGTTCGGTGGGACAGTTTAAGCACAGTTGCATTTAAGTATTAACTAGTGGCTCTGAGAGTTGTAGTGAAGCGCATTTGTTTAAAAACATTTTTTTATATAATTTCCAAAGACTGATTTGACATATAAATCTGTGTGATTATCGAACCTGCTCACAAAATTTCAAGAGAACGGTTGAGAAATGCGACCTGTGAGGAGAAAGCCAGAAAGCAGGACATACGGACAAACTGAAACGGAGAAATTGACCGCTGCGCTCGCTCGTTCAATTAAACAAGTAACGACGATTTGTGATCGATCCGAATGGAAGACGGATATTAAAATAATCGTTCAATTAAACAATTAACGACGTTTTGTGCTCGGAATGGAAGACGTTTAAAATGAACACGTAAAAGGAACGCTGGCCGCCATACTCTTTATATGCCATCCAGCTCTTTATTTAAGTGTGCCACCAGTGTAGATAAACTCCCTTGTGTTAGAATATGTTTTATAAAAATGCGTGTGTTTGGCGTGTGTGCTTAAAAAAATGAGGCCACCGATTAATATAATTTGAGAAAACCCTCAATTCAACTTAAACATTAATTAGTAGCTGTCAATGCCCCGATTGATTAATACCTAAGTTGTCGTAAGCGAAGGTTAAAGTCACCCAAACAGCACTAATAGTTGACAGTCGCCATGATATTGACAAACGAGCAATCAAATTATATATAAGTTGACAAATAACTACGCACCGTGGTCAATTTTGTTATAATTTAGATGGCAGGTATAATTTGATTGCCAAGGTTATGTTAAAGTAAATGGATCGGTTAATTCGAAAACGACTACTTAATGTCACTATCGTACCTACGTATCGTACTATATGGGCTCAAAGTCACCCATAGGGCAGAGCGGGCGTGGATAGGGCTGTTCTGGGAGTTTATCTGCGTGATCGCATCAGAAATGAGGCTATCCGCAGCAGAACCAAAGTAACCGTGACTGACGTGTGCCACGGGCCCAAATGGCTTAAATGGTGCTCTTATCCTAAGAGCAAATCATAGGTACAGTCAGCATCAAAAGCAACTGCGGAAACGAAGACGTCAAAAGTCTTAGCCCCCCGAAACGCTATAACTTAAGTGGCAGTGGGCGGGGTACATTGTACGTAGAACTGACGGCCGTTGGGAAAGGTTCTCGAGTGGCGACCACGTACCGGCAGGCGCAGCGTGGGTAGACCCACAAGATAAATGATGACCAGGTAATGTCGCGGGAGTCCGCTAGGGGTGGCGCAGGACCGGTTAGTCATATCCCCAGCAGTGGACGTCTTTCGGCTGGTATATGGTATGATAGGGTACTTTGTGCTACTAATTATTCGATGGAATTGGCAGACAGGTACCAAATGTAACAATTACAAAATAGAGGCTATAGCTTATCGCAAGTGAGTCAGGTTAGTGCTGTAGGTACGAGTATGTACTCAATAACTTTGCACGAAACTTCAGTTACTACCCTCAGTTGACAAAGTATTCAAATCGATCGAGAGCGGCGTGCAAAATGTCGTTGATTAATGTCTCCATACATGACGAATCGCCAAATCGGTTCGTCCTTCGTTTATTTTTGTGTGACATTGGTGACACAACAACTCCACGTCCAATAATATGTAATCTTCTTGAAACGAATGACAAGGGAATAGGTTTCAAATTGGTTTTATTTTTTAGCTCGGCAATCGTTTCGTGCCGTTAATGACTGGCGGTCAATGCCAAAGGACCAGTTGTCGTGGGGTTAGGCATCATTTATTGATACGGTAATTTCGAGTAAAGGTTTTGTCATGATATTACAGAATTTTTGTATTTTTTGCGCTGTGTTTGTTTATAATAAAGACACAGCAGTACGCGAAGCCACTAAATGAAATATTTTTTGACCACTTTTAGGATAATGTCTATCGATATATATTATGTATTTATGTAGCCACACGGGTGTAGATTCGAAAATTATTATTACTCTAATGAAGAAGGCAAAAAAATATGCATAGTGACGAAAATCCCATTCAAATATCTCAATGAATAACGAAGCTACAACCGTTTTCATATTGCTTGTCAGAGAGAGAAAACCCAAACAGTGTGTGACGTCACATTACAGGATGCTGCCGGGGGGAATACGACGGGGTGGGGAACGTTGCCGTCTATTAGTGTGACGTCACAATCTGCCAGCGTCATCGTTTCATATGAAGTTGCGTTTTACGAAAAAGGGACAGAACATACGCCTTCTTAAAACTTTGGATACATAAACTTCGTGATTATTTAACCTTTCGCATTGATTTTTTTCTCCATTTGACTACATTTTTCATCATTTTCGAGAAAATATGTCATAATTGATTATTTTAGGTATTTAGTGTCTCCACCCCTATTCTTAACATGACACAGTAAAAGCGCCTGGCAAAATATTCATAGCAAAAGCACAACAAAACGTAAACTTTCCGATGCATTCGTAATTTATCGCAGGAGCGGAACGGAAATAAAAATCACGGAGTTATAACCGGCCCAATAATGGTAAAGTCGGAAAGAGACACGCGTCGCGAGCACGGTATTCCTAATTTGCGCAGCCTAGGGTACCGCAACATCATAATAGTTGTTTGTCATAGTTTTATACATTTGTGTAGATTGTAAATAACTCACTTTAAAACTTTAGTGCGCTGAAAAGGCAATTTCAAGATCTCACTACTACTAGGTAAATGTCTGATAGGACATAAATATATAGGGATAGGGATTAAATATAACGTTATAATACAATTTAGAGTATTTAGACGATACTAGAACACGTTGCCATGAATGCTGTCTTATAAAACAGTTTTGTTTTGCCAAGACCTTTGAAAAATATAGCATTAGCAACATCAGCATCAAACCGATGTTAGATAATTAGAAAACTCAAATCAGAGCATATAGTTTTTCGTTTGGTTAGAGGCATCACGTCGTAGGGTCGTAGCCCAAAGCTGGTCCCGCTCGGCAATGAGTGTCACTATCAACCGCGATCAGATGAATTGTCAGTCAAAACATAGGCAAGAGTTGAGTATATTTTATTTATTTAGTTTTTTGCTTCAGGCAACACGGCCCATATTTACAACTACCTTACAGACTAACATACACATGATTATACAAAACGTATAATATAACACAATAACACGTTACGTTACGACTGCAACGCGCGGCGTAAGTTCTGGATGTCAAATACTTAGCCGGCCTCGAAATCGCTGGATAACTACCTACACCCTTCGGCCAGGTCTTCTCCATCGACCTTCGTGAAGGTCGACAGCTTGTCAGTTTAGCCGAAGTTACAACTGGTAGAGCTACAGGCCTTGTAGTTCCTAACTTTTATTTGTGTTATTCTGTAACAGAGCTCCAACTGTTCGAGTCTTTCGTGTTCTTATACTACAAAAAAAAGCTCTTAGGCATATCGAAAAAGCAAAGCCTCTAGAACACTGCCGTCCACTATTTGTAAAACATAGAATACTGACTGTGATATCTCGCTTTACATTTATGTTTACAAAAATAAGTCCAGTTTTGTACGTAACAGTAACAAAAGACCACGTAGATTATGCAGAGACAATTTTGCCATACAGCTACCAAAATCAAATAATTATGTACATTTTAAAAGAAGTATTGAATATAATGGTAACTATAAAAGTTTATAATATATAAAATGACGACATAAAGCAATGCAATAATATTAGTGAATTCTCTAGAAAATTAAAATCCTACTTGATTACTCGACCATTTTATAACTTGACAGAATATTTTGATAAATTGTACAAATAGGTTATTGGTGTAAGTAGATTACCTAGTATTATAACGTTTTAAATATTAAATTAGAAATTATATTTTGCATGCCAAACTATGGCGGAACATGCCCTCATGTAAATTCTACTGACATGTACATTTATAACACCTGTGTATGTTTTGCAAAATAAATCATTTCATTTCATTTCAACAAGTAAGCGCAACTCCCCCTTGACTAATATTTCCTCATTCCCTGCTTCAATAGCTTAATAAAAATTCCAGACAAACTCGGGAGCAGGTAATAAAGGACTAGCACGGCATTACAGCTGGCTTCGATTCCAGGTAGTATGTGGGTTAATCATATTCTTATAGGTGCACTGGAAACCGAATTGGAATGCTGGATTGGTAACCAGCGATTTCGCATTAGTTAATTAGTAGGCATCTTTATTTCAGGCAGGTTTACACTACAATATCGAAGACCGTCTTAATTGAGCATCAAATCTTTTTTTTAGTAGGCTCACTAAACAAGTTGAAGTCTATAAAATAATAAAAATTATGCAATATGTTCGGATCTGGACTATAACTCCAAATATGTGAGCACAGAAAGAATAATTACACATTTAAAATAAGTACTATCGAACCAACTGAATCATGACCTACCATAGAACCTTGTTATAATGAACGAACATGCGTACGATCATATGACGTTAATATGTCAGTTAATTGTAACAAGGTTCCATGGTGGGTCAGGATTCAATTTTGTCGATAGTACATTTTTAGAGTGTAGGCCGTACAATTTAAGACGGTGGGTGATAAGAGTCCGCAGTAAGCTCGATTCTCCATACAAACGTAGTTACGCTCTCATTTTAAAACTAAGCGTTGGAGTGTAACGAAACAAAGCAAATGACATGAGGTATATCCCTCATGTCAGGTCTGTAATAAGTTTATGTAGCTCAGATACCATAGTAAAAAAAATACAGCGAATTTAAGTTTTTCATACAAAAACTAATTTTTGCTGTATTTCGTTTGTTTTATAAACTGGAACCATATAAACTAATTACAGACATAGATATACCTCATGCCATTGTATATGCAAAGTTTCGTCACAATCCAACACGTAGTTTTAAAATGAGAACGAAACTCCGTTTGTATTGGAAGGTGAATTTCGGCCGAGCTTACTGCGGACTCTTAAACTATTTAATTATTTCATATGTAGCATCATATCGAGCCATTTATAAAGGCCGCTGTGTTTATAATTATGGGCTATATAAAAAAAAAATGCTCGACTCTGCAAGAACCTCGAAACAAAATGATTGTCGTGTCTCTAGAATGCTTGCTAAAAATGGGAACGCAAAGTTCCGTGCTTACAACACTCGTGGGCGATATTTTGTCGTAAGCCGATCGCTTGATAGCGTGTTAATGTAACCTTTATGATTTCCTCGAAATTTAATTTGTGAAACCGGTCAAAGAAACGTTTTTATAATGTTTAGGCTCATGTGACCAAGTGGTTAACCCAACAGACACACGGATCCAAAATATCCAAATAATCCGACAAATTTTAAGCACGCAGTTTTGACGTTATAAGGAACTAGCTTCTGCCGGCGACGTCCTTCCCCGGGACTCAATCTAACAAATTTCATCTAAATCGTTTCAGCGGTGTAAGCGTAAAGAGGTAACAGTCAGACACACAGACAGACAGACAGACACACTTTCGCATTTATAGTATTGGTATGGGTATGGATATATACACGACATGACTCGCATAAGGCGGTAAAACCAAGATGTCAGATTAAATATCCGATTTGTCAGAAAGTGAGATTTTCCGCACGGTGTACAGCAGGCGGTAAATTTCACTTTATGTACAGATATGACGTGAATCTTTTTATATCAACTATAATATAATAGGCAGACCGCTGAACTCGGTCCTCGAGGACACACGACACTACGAGGACTGCGTTAAGCGGCCTTCCTATACATCTAATTAAGCCAAACTATATTTCAGACACTAACAAAAGAGTCACAGTTCATTTGACTGATACTGATACCTAGTCAAATCAGTTTTTTAGGGTTTCGTACCAAAAAAGGTAAAACAGGAACCCTATGGTGCGACTCCGTCCGTCTGTCTGTCTGTCTGTCTGTCACAAAGTGAAATATATCACGAACTACTTAAGCTATCAATTTGAAATTTGGAATGGTTTTAAATGAGAGTTATCCACGTGCATGAAAAATGAGAAATTTATATAAACATTTTAATTTTCTATGAAAAATTACGAATATGAGGGGGGGCAAAAAAAAATTCAACTATTAGGTCAAGTGGGGTATCATATGAAAGGGCTTGATTTGTACTTTTTGAAACAGTTTTTCTTTTTTTTCTACATGTGATTATGATAAACATAAATATTGCTGGAAAATTATAATTTTTTCTATATCTAGCGTATTTTTTGTTTAAAAATCATTTCCTGGTTAAGTTTGCAATTTAATCAACTTTGTATTTTTTTCTTTTGAAATTCCTATAAGACTATAATAGAAGAGACTATAATAATAAAGACTCTTTAATAATAGACTCTTTCAAATAAAATAATAATAATCAAGATTGGTTCACGTGATAAACAATAATCGCTAAAACTCCAACATACATACTAAGCTGATTGCCCTTGCACGTTAGTACCAAATGGGACCGATAGATGGCGCTGACCCCATTCCTACATCGCGCTGTTAAGATTTTTCTAGAATGAATGGGGTTGGGACGGGTATCTTTCAATAGCAGGTCAAAAAGAATTCGTGATACAATTGTCTTGGTAGTTCGATGGTCTTGGTGTAAAAGTTATTCGTTGTTTGAAATTGAATTCTGTTGTGTTGGGTTAAAATAAGTAATTCAACAGGCGAAATTTACTTCGGTCTATTTGTCGTCGTATTCGTTGGGCTTTGGCTTCGTAATGGGAAAAACTGAAGCGGATCGGCTAGGAAAAAACAAAATAAAATATACTCATTGATACATTGAGGAATTAGAATTCGTTGTTTTCTCTTCTGTTTCATACGAGGGTAAATTATATTTTACGGGTTTATAAAAGCTTAAAGAGAAAATTTTATATGGATGTTGATAGTTTTTCTTACGTAACTGAAAATAATTACATCGAAGATGACTGCGTGGATAAATTTCATGCAATTCTTGCTCATCATGCTAGCTACAGAATGAAGGTGTCAAATATAGGGTCATTTTCTTAACCTTGAGTTAATTGATAGTTTGTACGGAACCCTCGGTGCGCGAGTCAGACTCGCACTTGACCGGTTTTTTTTTTATGAAAACGCTTTACTGATATGAAGTTTGTAAAGAAATAGGACAAGTGACGTCAGTATTTTCAAAAAATCTATAAAATAGGACAAATGTGGCGTCTGTCTGTAATCAAATCTTGCACGTCTTCAGACCGTTTTCAAACAGGCGGCAAACTTCTCGGAGTATAATCGAGTTCTAATTTTCTACACTAAATGAAGTCTGGTGATAATGCAACATTAGCACACACATGCAACATGCACTTCCTACTTATTTATTGAGTCGCGACCGCTCTCTCCGGGACCAGTTTGAAAACCAGCGCCAGGCTGCTAAGCCTAGCACATGCTGAAACTGGATCCCATTTGCCATAGCTACTAAGTAGTGTAACCTTATTAATTGTAAAGCGAATTTTGTTTCTATTTCTTGTATTGTTGCATGTGTTTTGTTTTTCTTTATCTTTATGGCAAATAAAAAAATTCTTATTCTTAGTGTACCATTAATTTAGTCTGATGATGGAAAGGGAGGCTGGCCGTAGGTAGTCCTAAATCACACGCGATAAAAATCTAATTCAGCCCCGCTAGACTCATCGAGATCAATCGTCAATGACGAGAAGTTGTGGAGAAAAGTAAAGTCGAAGAAGCTTGTCTCAAAAATGAAACTTGTAATTATCCTACTAATATTATAAATGCGAAAGTTTGGATGTTTGTTACTAAATCACGCCAAAACGGCTAGAAACGGGTTAAGTTGAGTTTTAGTATACAATAGAGTATATTAACATACAGAATACTTATTGGACCCGATTCTACGTGCACATGGCTTAACTAGCCTAAAACAAAATTGTCTAATTTTTAGACATAATTTAGGCGGCAGATTAAAAACGACATATTTAGAATAGCATTTAGGCAGCTAAGTAAGTTGTATAGACCGCCTAAAATAAGAAACGTCTGATTCAAATTGGCGCTGTCATTTGATTATGACAGCTGCTCATAGAATAGCAAAGTGTTTTAGCGACACCTAAATAAAATTAGGAAGTTTAGAGGCCACTTTAGAATCGGGTCCATTGCCCCCGTAAAGTGAAAGTGCAACAAAATTATGTCAACGCGAACGGGGCAAACGCTAGTGAAAGAAACTAGTCTAAGTATATGTAGAAGAAAAATAAATAACAATAATTATTTGCTGACAATCTTACACAAATCGACATAGTCCCAAAACTAAGCAAAGCTTGTACTATGTGGGACCCAGACGACGATAGAAATAGAATAAATAAAATATATAATATTGGTATTAATTATTACTGAAATATATAGAAATTATCCATAACTCAGGATCCAATATTCGTGCTACATATCGTTCGTTATCATTCGTGTACACATGATTTTGCCAACGAAGCACTTACCGGGATTCGAACCCTCAACCCAGGAAGGACATCTTGGTTCGCAGGCAGGGTCACTACCAACTAGGCTTTAGCCCTCTTTACACGGTGCCAGAACTCGAACTGCTGGCTACCGATGTACAAACGACAACACTGTTAATTGACCATCCTGTGTTTATATAGAACCTTATTACAATGCACTTAAGGTGCAGCGATGGTCAGTTAGCTGTGTTGTCTATAGTACTACCAAGTCGACCAAACCCTGTAATGTAACGAAAATCGCATGCGAGTTCTTGCATCATGTAAATGGGCCTATAATCAATCGTCAAAAAATTGCAGCTAATAGGGGGTGTAGACTCGAAATAGTACATTACGTACTTAGGGCGCCCGTGGTAAGTACACAATTTTACGTCTTCATCTGGCCACAATGCGAGTTTTACCGTACGCGCAGCGTGCAGTAAAACTCGCATTATGGCCAGATGTGACGTAAATTATTATTACTCCAAAAGAAAGAAGGCAAAAAGTATGCCCAGTGACGAAAGTCCCATTCAGATATATCAAAGAATTAAGAAGCTACAACCGTTTTAATATTGCTTGTTAGAGAGAGGAAACGCAAATAATGTGTGACGTCACGTTACGGGATTCTGCCGGGGGGCCGCGTCAACGGCGGCGCCGAACACGATGGGCGCGGCACGTTCCCGTCGTCGTTTCATATGAAGTTGCGTTTTGCGAAAAAGCGACAGAACATACCCCTTCTTAAAACTTTGGACACTTGTAACTTCGTGATTATTTAACCTTTTGCGTTGATTTTTTCTCCATTTGACTACATTTTTAATCCTTTTTTGAGAAAATATGACATTATTGATTATTTTATTAAGTGTCTACACCCGTCATGCAGTTACGAAACTCAGTCAAAGCTGCGCACGGGAAGTCACCGAACAGTGCGGTCGCGTGTCCCCGCCGATTTGCTGCGACATCGTGATCGCTAATCAATATCGGACGGAGTTGCTTCCAATTTTTTTGCTGTAATGAATCAGTTCTGACATTGCATTGTCTTTGTAATTTGATGGTTCCGAATATGGATTATTTAATTATTTAAGTACCTTACAATTTGTACCTTAACAGCTAAGGCCACAGCGGCCCAAATTAAATGATTACAGTAATTACGTAATATTTTTTTATTTTTCTCTTATTATATAGTGCTTACATACACTCAACCCTCAGTCGTCCAATCGCACTCGCAGACAAGTCAATAGATAAAGCACTCATCTTTGAAACTAACTTTTGCCCCTGACTTCGTTCACGATGACTTCATTTCGTTAGACTTTTACTGGGATAAAAAGTATTGTGTATGTTAATCCAGGCTATACTTTATTGTATACTAAAATTCATCGTAATCCGTTCAGCCGTTTTTGCGTGATTTAGTAACAAACATTCAAACTTTCGCATTTATAATATTACTAGCTTCCGCCCACGACTTCGTCTGCGTGTACCCGGGATATAAACTATCCTATATTTTAATTCAGACTATAAACAATCTTCTTGCAAAAGTGATTGAGTAAAAAACATCTAAACATCGAAACATCCAAACTTTCGCATTTATAATATTAGTAAGATATTAATATTTATTGTTAAGAATTTTCTAATCCCATTTTTGAGAAAAAACACTATGTCAGCCTTGGCAAGAGAGGCTATAGTCAGTCATACTAATTAATTAAACGGAATAACTAACTCTGAAGCTCGTCCGTTTAAAACTAATACTCAGCATTTACTGCCTAACTTTCATGCCTTGACTATAATGTACTATCGACAACACAGCTAACTGACCATCGGTGCACCTTAAGTGCATTGTAATAAGGTTCTATATAAACACAGGATGGTCAGTTAACAGTGTTGTCGTTTGTACCTATCTACTATTAATTTTATAAGTGAAAAATTATGATTTAATAAGATTTGTTGTTTTCCGCACCGCTTTCATACTTATAAAGAACTGCAGTTCACAGGCACAAACTAACCATAAATACTTCATTAAAGTGGATATAATATAATGAGTCACACTAAAGTTAAGTAGGTATGCGATAAGACTGCACGAAACCTCACCGGGGCCCTTGAATATAAAGCAGTGGTTTTTGAACTTACATGTGCATGAGGTCAAACTCAAACTAATGAAATGAGAGTACCTAAAATGAAAAAGCGACATTGTGGTCAATGCCGAATACAAGGTTGAGGGTAATCAGCATAACAAAGCAGGGACTTAATCTATTTCTATTCAGAAAAGGGTCATTGTTGCTGAGAGAGACAAGAGATATTTGAGAAATAAGGGATCAAAGTTGTACTTTTCTTCCCTGTTTTCGATATTCAGATAAGATACATTGTTGTCCTCAATTTAGGGATTTAATTTTTTCTCATAGAAGATGCGACAAGCAGTACGCGCCACTCGGTAGCAAAATAATTTCTATCTTGGGCGTAAAAAGTTGAATCCGTCGTTAGCTCAAGATTCTACTTTAGAATACCTCGCTACGCTCAGAATTCTATTGTAGAATCTTTCGCTAGTTTCGCTTTATTCAGCAGTCAATATACCGCCCTCGTAAATATATAATTTTGCTCCCTTCAGAGACAATCTACTACTGTTATCCTCCTAGCGTTTTTCCCATCCTTGGGTGAGTATCCTTATCCAACTGCGGGCGTAGCACGGTTGCCATTTTATCACTTATCGTTGTGGATAAGGCATCCGTCACTCTCGCACTCGCATACTTGTCAGAGCGTGATGGGCGTCTTTACCACAATGATAAGTGATAAAATGGCAACCGTGCTACGCCCGCTGAGCTGTACGAAGTAAAGGAGCGGTGAGAGACGAAACACATGCCAAAGCGAGGCTGTAGTGATTGGTGAATATTTTTCTCGCACAGCTCTGGACCTCAGAGCCCGTGGTCCGCTTTGGCACCTAATCCCATGATTTGGCATAGGCACGTTTTACGAACGCGACTGCCATCTGACCTTCCAACCCAGAGGGAAAACTAGACCTAGTCAGCATTAGTACGGTTTCTATACGATGTTTCACTTCAATAAGGCTACTGCAAAATAGCAGATGATATTTTGTATACATGTAAGTTTTTTTGTAACGAGAGAATAACAAATTATGACGTATTACGGAGGGTAAAAGACAAAAGAGCGATCCTGAACGCCATCGATACTAGAAGGGGGGAAATGGTGGTCATTGGATACGGCACGACCACTTCTTTAAAACCATCATGGAAAGAAAGATAGAAGGAAGGAGAGGCAGGGGAAGACGAGCAGTTACATGGACCAAATAAAGGAAAAAGCTGGTGTCGTGTCGTATCAGAAAATCAAAAGACTAGTGTACGTCAGAGAGAAATGGAAAATACTACACCGACAAGAGGATAACTCCCACGAGTACGAGCCGGGGTTCGAACCCAAGACGTCTAGAATTAGATTAAGTTACGAACCTTACCGCTCGGCTACAGTAGCTCTTATAGCCCACTAATGAGAGTAAATTGTGGAAATGTGACATTGTGCGCAATGTTGAATACAAGGTTGAGGGTTATCGACATAAGAAAGTAATCTAAGTAGTAGAGTTTTGACTTGTAAAAGTGCCATTACGGCTTGCAGAATAAAAAATCTTTTATTTCATTAAGCAAGTAATCTATTTATTTATAATCTACATATTTAATTGAAGCTATGTTTTTTAATTTTATAAAGCAATGAATAAGTTAGTGGCACAACCGGTCCTTATTCATTGCTTCCAAAGTTGATGAGAAATTTTAAAAAACAATAGTCCTAGCGGTAACGCCAAAAAAACCTGCAAATGGTGTTAAAAGCATGAAAATGGGAACTATTGATCTTTAGGCCATACGAATCAATTTGACCCGCAGCACGAAAAAAACAAACAAAAAAGGAGAGGAGTTATGACATCTTTATTTTTGTTTGAGAAAAAATATATTTTGTTCTGAAACCTATCGTGTGGGGTGTCTAATGAAAGGGCTTATTAAGCCGATTATAAAAATATATCACATCATTATCTTTCAGTCACTTGTTTTAAATTAATATAAAAATCATTTTCAAAACATACTCAGTTTGGGCTCCTCTAGATGTGATACGGTCGAATCATTATTTGTAAAATATACCTAAAATGATATGTAATAGCCTCATATCCAACCGCAAGAAAGCAATTTAGAAAATATTTACATTTAGTATTGATTTTTATTTTTTAAATGTGATTAAATCACAATCAGTCGAAACATGTATAAAAAGTTCAATTTTAGACACTGAGGATGATAAATACTAATGCGAGAGGAGTTTTCAATCATATTTATATTATTTATTAATATTAACATAACAAAAAATATAATAACGATACATGTGTGACATCAAGAGTAACAAAAAGAAACATAAATATTTACGCTTAATAGTAGATTAGCAAAACATAAGCAAACGTTTTAAGTACATAGGTAAAACTTTTGCTATTTTTTTACTAATCTATTTGATATCTGTATTGACTAAAACTAATGTTTACCGTCCGTGTATCTAAAATGAAACAAATCCACAAATTACCATTAAGGCGATGCCTTGATATGAGTCGAACACGCCCCCTGGACAGAGACACGCTGATGCCTTCCGCGCACGAGGAAAAGAGATGTAACACTCTTCGGGAATGGCTTTTTTGGACAAATTCGATAAATACCTAACTTAGAGACGTTTTATTTAAATTTCACAAAGTGAGATTTTAGATGAGATAAAATACTATAGTATAAACTTGATTGTGTCGTAAAATAATGTATCGTTTGAGTAGGCTGAGTAAAAAATGGAAAATAAAGACCCAAATTTGGTTTTTTTTTCTATCGAGGAAATTTTAAGCAATCATGTATCAATAAAATCAGATAAACAATCATATAGTCAAGAATCATTATATATCTGAAAATCAGACCTTATTGTTTCTTAATCTAGTCAGAAAACGGCGTTTCAAAGCACGCACTAATTTCCAATGCACAGCCTTAATAATAAGTAAAACTCACCACACTTTGTTGGATTTCCCACGCAAATAGTACCAGTCACCATTTTATATTATGAATGGATTTCAGTCAATTACATAACAAAGTTATCACTAATAATACACTTTCGGCTAATTATTCTTTCACTTTGGAACCTTACTTGCTTTAATACTGGGGCTCTATTGTCAAAAGGTTAAAACAGAATTAAAATTCACTGTGACTTGAATTGGTAGGTACAGTCGAGTACATAAACATAGCAACGTTCCCAAAGGTTCAAAAGCATCTGAGCAACCTTATGGTTAAAACAATAAGTCGTGTTCACATAATTTTTATTACTTTGTCCGTGTATTTTCGAACAAGGCTGTAACAAAGCGTTTACGCTCATTCTTAACTGAATTTGTAACAGCGGGAAATATGTAGATGAAATAGAATAAACTTACTTTGCAACTTTAATTTTTATTCATTTTACTTGGACATGTTTACCACAATTTACAACACGTATCAACTTGAATGTTCGTTAATAAATATTTCCAACAAAGTAACATACCAACAAATAAAATGAATGAGACAACACTGCTTACAAAAAAAGCCAATTTTCTTGCGGTCACCAAATATAATTTATTTTACGGATAGCAAATTAAATAACTGTTTATTTTTTTAGACTGTGCAACTCATTTCATTCCAACATTTACATAACGTATGACAAGACAAAAAAACCCAACCTCTATGGAAAAACTAAATCAAAGCTACGTAAAGTAATCGTATGTGCTACGTCGTAGTGGGTCTACGCGGCTACGAGGGCGGGCGGCTACGGGCGCGCGGCAACCTGCACTGACGAGTGTGACGACAGTTATGATTGGAGACAGCCGAGTGCGTTGTTGTAGCAAGGCTAGGTGACATTTTTTGTTGTAGTTTTTTGTGGCTGGTCTCTCTCGCAAAGGCAGACGGTCGATTAGAGATTTAAATTTCAAATTCCAATGTGATAATAATATAAATGTGTATTGGGGGTGTGGGGCGTGGGAGCGATTAAGCAAATGACATATCTTTAATTTTACCAAAATTTATTAGATAACGGTTTAAAGATAAAATTCGGCAGCATATCTAGCGCAGCGAACGGTGAGGGAGAGGATAAAGTTGTTTGGTTCCCACTAGTGTGCACCTTAAATTTTGCTTGTACTTTGATATTTGTATCAAAAAGGTATATTAAAATGTAGCGTATTTTCCATATAAAAAAAAAACGAAACAATACGTGTTTAAAAAATACAGCATTTATTTTAATTAAATTCCTGAGACCGGACGAAAAGCCTCGCTGGCTTCACGCACACGGTTTAGGGTTACAACCTCAACGGAAGAAATACGCGGCGACGTCGCCAATAAATCAGCGCCGAACGAAAACTGCACGAAAAAAGCACGAACCGAACGCGAGCGGACGCAAAAGAAATAGGTAATAGAGTAACAAACATATAAACTTTCGCATTTATAATATTAAGTAGGATAGAAAAAATCACTCGAGTAAAGTGATAAACTGGCTATAAAATTCAATTTGATCGTGCATAACTTAGGATTACAGACCACTCAAAACAATCCACCTTTATAGTCTTTCAAATATGAATCGCAACAGACATCGAAAGACTTTATACGACTGGATAAAATATTGACATTCAAAGTTTGTATAGGATTAACAAATGTCAGTTCCACAAGGCAATTTATCAACACAGACAGATTAAAGATGGCCGTAAAGATATTGAAAGCAGTAGACAGTTGAGACTTTTTAAATTAGCAGCACATTTTCGGTCCGTCTGTTATTCACAAAACTGTCTCATTCGTTTACCCGCGTCCGCTACTTTCGTTCGGCACCATTTCAGTGTTTGTGTACCAGCCCCCCTATTCTGTAACTTGTTTTAAGATCACCTCAACGCTCACCCACAAATATATCTTGACACCGCGATGCTAGAGGTCTAGTTTCGTGACGGGTGACCGGCGGGGTGAGCCGCTTTAGCGCGTAGCGAATAACAGCGCTGGAGAGGTAGGGCGCTGCGGAATGTTCCCTCGCTCTTATTTGGAGCAGCCCATCTGGGGACCTCCACTTTATAGAGGACCGCAGTCATAATGAGAACACTACTGTTTGGCGAACCAGCGATAAAACTCCCAGTATTTCGACACCACTCACACCTCAGATTCGTTTGATACCGTTCAACCAATCTCACTGGAGCGCAAACTCGTAGAGTATTCCAGTGTTTAAACTGCCCCGCGTGGTCGTGCCGGAGGCTTCCCCATGGATTTTCCCCAGGCTACTCTCCAACCACGCAATTCGACCGCTGTATTGGGTTCGTCCTATTATATGGCAACAGTCAGGGATCAAAAAAAAGAGAGACCTTGCTTTTGTCTCTAGCCGTTAACACAATGAGTCAGTAATGGGCAACGCGCTTGCGATTCTTCAGGAGTCTCGGTGTGTTCTAAGGTGTCTGTTAACCACCAGGGAGACGAACGTTGCTCACGTCCGTAGGAGATTGGCACTAACACCTTTTCGGCCGCTGTATTTACCTGTCGCTGTATGCGACTTCACAGTACCATCAGTCGCACTATCGATATAATTATTATAGTATACGAATGATTAAATGCCATACGAATGAATAAATAAGCCATCAGGCAGGCGGCTGCTTGTCACCGTCATAGTACTGAAAAAGCCATTAATACTTATGCGTAATCAGAGTTCTGTTTTATAGTGGTTCCCATGCGGAAAGTTGTCTGTAAACCTTGTGAATGCAACTGATATTCGCTTGCTGTATTTCAGTCGCAGCACGATTTGTCAACCGATGTCGTTTTTTACAACTGCAATTTTGGGTATTGCAGGAACGTAACTAAAGGGTAAAAAGGGGAATAAAAAGGAAGAAAATATGAAATAAGCACGCAGAGTATATTATAAAAGTCGACAGTGAGTATGAATTAATTCTGTAGTTATTTTCGCTGAAATAGAGAAACTTAAAAATATGAATATTGTCATTTATGAAATATTCATTTATTCTTACTAATATTGGAAGGCAAACTGTAAATGAAATGATTTGAAATATAATTGTATACTATTTATGTGATACATATTTCGGTTTACGTACGTATTAAGTTGCAACCACATTATTATGTCAGTAATCGTATTATTTATTTCATAATTAATAATAATATGATTATAATTAATGTCACTACAGTGTGAAATTATAGATTATGTCATCGGCAAATAAAATACATTGATTAACCATAGCCAAGTCATTGATTTATATTCGTGCAGAAAACAAATTCTTGTAAAACTAAGGTCTTTTCAAATTAAGCTGTGCAAGAGAATGCATCATTATATTATTGGTTAAAGAGATATAGATTTGGTTAAAGAACATTGAGGTGCGTTAGATCAAACGATCAAATTCAGTACACTTTTTGACATTACTTACCGACATAAGGTCTGACAGATCTTTATAAAACGGGGAAGAACCAACGAGATCCATGGTAAATATTTTCCGTATCCATTCAAATATAAATGCGAAAGTAACTTTGTTTGTCTGTCTGTAGTTTCCTTTTCACGCTTGAACCGCTGAACCAATTTTGATGAAACTTTGTATGGAGATAGTTTAAGACCTTGTTTGGACATAGGATAGATTTTATCCCGGAAATCATTCCCTGAAAGGGTGAAAGGGAGGCGAAAGTTTGTACGATATACATGCAGGAATCCCACGCGGACTAAGTCGCAAAAAATTGTATTATCCATATTTCTCCACTACTAAAACAAGATTTTGAGAGAGAAAACCTGAAAAATCCAACATGCGAGGCTCACAAAGATGTCGTCGGTCAAGCACGGCCCTGGCCACCCCTTGACCGCCACGGCACGCGAGGGTTCAACGACCCGGCTCCTGGTTATGCCACGTTATGCGTGTTGTGGCATTTAATGCCTGACTAGGTCGGGAATTTCCGGGGAAGTTAATTAATCCTTATGAGAAGTTAAAAAGCATTTCGTTTATTATGAAACCCTGAATTACAAATTATGGAAAATAGGAAGCAGCAATATTTATACGTGACACTATAAAAAGTTGATATACGAGTATTCAACAAAGAAGAAATGAAAATAAACTGGAGAAAATAACCCTTCGGCCGCCTGCGAAACCAACGCCACGTAACCTGTTACGTGTGAAGAATTATTTTTCTTGCTACGAAACTATAGTGAGTGCATTTGCGCTATGTGACAGCGGTCATCCCAGTACAATAGACGTCAATGTTGACATTTATTGAAATAATGCAAATAGTAATGCACTCACTATAGTTACGTAGCTACAAAGAAGTCTTCTTCCTTGTTGGAAACCTGTTACGATCGCAAAATACTAGGTAGGTTAGGTTAGGTTAGGTTAGGTTCGTTGGGTAGCCTCAGATACCCGAAGGTCAAACAGACCAGAAACAGGAGCACCGCGGAGCGGGAATTCGTCGAAACTGGCCAAATACGAAGAAAAGGTCGTAACTGGTTTCGTAGGAAGAAAAACAATTCTTCACACGTAACCGGTTACGTGCCTTTGGGTTTCGTTGGCTGCCGAAGGGGAAAATAATAATAATATTGGAAACCTAGCGGGTGCTGTAGTGTGCGTCCTATGAAACGGGTACGAGTAGATTAGGAACCTTGCATTTTAATAAATTGTCGAATGCGCAGAGGCGTGTTGTCCCAATTGGTACTTTGGACCTGGCTCCAAACAAGCCTCCTGGGACACCTTTGTCCCGTAAGCAGGAAAGACATACCTATAGGTAATCCTACTAATATCCTACTAATATTATAAATGCGAAAGTTTGGATGTTTGGATGTTTGTTACTCAATCACGCTTAAACGGCTGAACCGATTTGAATGAAATTTTGCACGAAGATAGTTTATAGCTTGGATTAAAATATAGGATAGTTTTTATCCCGAGTCCACGCAGACGAAGTCGCGGGCGGAAGCTAGTTATAAATATGCGAACGTTTGGATTTTTGTTACTCAATCACGCCCAAACGGCCCAACCGATCTGCTGGATGATATTTTGCACGATAGGTAGTTCATAGCCCGGACCAAAATATAGGATAGTTTTCCTCCCGGGTCCCCGCAGACGAAGTCGCGGGCGAAAGCTAGTAATACTTACTTAATTACTTGCTTATATAATATGCCACGATAAAGCTCAGCATAATGCTGATTCAAGAGCTGGCGCTGATCTTGCGGCGAAAATAATATCATAGTTAGTTATATACCTTTTTATAAACAAGTCCCTAACATGTACGTTAACTAGTGTTATTCCGTAAAATATAATAACCGAAAAACCGTACGGTAAGCAAAGAAAACGGTAAATTATTAATGAAGGGAGAAACTAGGCCGAATCAACATGTGGTCGGAAAGCCCCTTCAATCTTTAATTCGGTGTGTCATATCTTTAATAGGTCATCCTTAAAAATAGCCTTCGTCTGTCTTGCGGCCTGGGAGGCAACCCACCTGCAGAGTTTGCTATAAGTATGTATATTATAGATTGTTTAATATAATTCCGTGACTTAGTGAGCGAAATGACGTAGAAACGCAAAGGCGGTGAAAATGTGAACGTATTTTTTTAAAGTTTTGCCTCAGTAACTTCTCTTCAGACCCCGTATCATGGTCGGCCTTATCACCCGATAAGTGACCAGATAGAGCGTCCGTCTCGTTCCATCGAACGGTGTCAGCCAGTGAGTAACATCAATTATTTACCGCTACTTATAGATAGATAGATGTCAATTTTTTATTCTTTTCCACAGCATACAACGACCTACATCAATATCAATCACCTACATCGACTTTGCCGCGAAAACACTCATCCTGAAGAAGAACTTCCGACGAGTTCGAAACACGTCATCATCATACAGCCGAAAGACGTCCACTGCTGGACATAGGCCTCCCCCAAAGAGTGCCACAATGACCGGTCCTGCGCCACCCGCATCCAGCCGACTCCCGCGACCGCGTCGCCCGTAGTGACATTTAATACGTGAGTTTAACCGTGTAATTATTAATTAGTATGATTTGTTGTTTTTTTTTCATAAATCTTATTGTGTCCCGTTAACCAGGAGACAATGAGTTTCTTTAAAAAAATGTTACGTAATGGACTTTTTGTAATGGACAATGCTTAGAAAATGTTCCATAAAGAACGGGTTGAACATGGCAAGAAAAAACACAATTTAGCGGGAATAAAACCATAAAATTGCAGTTTTTTAAATATGACCCAGGGACGTAACCATGGCGGCTAGTGACAGAAAAAGTGGATTTACTCTTATAATATGTTTTTGCAGAAAATGTGCCACAAATAATGAGGTAATTTCAGCTTCGTTTCCAGACATCAGTTAGCCTGAGCCGCGGGGTCGTTGCCTCCAGGTCGGTATCAGCCACTCCATCATACCGAACTAACTTACTAGGGTAAAACGTGGATAACAGGGGCAAATGTTACCTAGTTGCAAAATCGTTTACCCTATTGCCCAGGAAGGAGGGTAATCTTGCTGACGTAAGGCTTGCTTGAATGCTGACGACGGAGACTATAAATTAAAATACATAATTGAGTTTTCAAACTACCATGTCAGTGACAAACAAGCGTTCAGCCCGCCTGATAATAACCACCGTAGCTTATGGAAGTTTGCGACCAGGGGTGTCACATGAGCGTTGCCAACCCTTATCAATGTACACATTATTTTCTTGAAGTAATCCATTGAATTCTGGCGTATCGCCATCGAACGTAGCAGTTTGGCGAAAATATAAATGTACTAGCTTCTGCCCGCGACTTCGTACGCGTATAAATTATGGTTTACATGATATTCTCATGTTTAAACATACTATTCATTTTTGATTGCCAAGCAGAAACATAATACTTAGGCCATCTTGCACATTTACACTCATACTCTTGCGCAGTCACATGCACACACATACTTAGAAGCCATACACAGAATATATAATCTATAGGTAGGTAGTTATATAATATTAGTGCAAAAGAGATTCTAATTATTATTATTTTGTTTCAAATTTTTGTTGTGCTTAATTTGATGTTATGTCTTTATTGTATAGTATGTTGTATTCTTTCAGTGCCATCTTGCTTTTTAATGGCCTCACTGAAAATCAGCGTCACGGAGCGCGTCTTGTGGCCCGCTCCGTGACACCAAGCTGAGTGAGGACCTTTTAGCGTAATATTGTGGTCAAATTGTTTGTAGTTATTTTTACCTTTATGTACCGAAATTTTTACGCTAATAAATTATTTTCTTTCTTTCTTTCTTTCTTCTTATTCACAAATTTAAAAATAATGATTTAACTTGCAATCTAAACCGGAGACCAAAGTCCCGAAGGTGAGCGGCTATCAGGCAAGCGAGGCCGAAAGCCGAGCTTTTCTTAACAACGAAAGGTCCAAATCAAGCCTTAAGAAAGCTTTCGGGGTCTGAAGGCCGCTTACTATCACCAGGTGGCAGCGAGGCCAAAGGCCAAGCTTTACTTAAGAATGAAAGGCCCATAGCATCCCTTTAGAGATAATTTTAGAAAAAGCTGGTGTCGTGTCGTATCAGCAAAAAAAAGGGCTGGCGTACGGCAGAAAGAAATGGAAAATACTCCACCGACAAGAGGATAACTCTTAAATTGATGATGATTGTCGTAAGAACCTCACCAAAGACTTCAAGTCAAGAGTAGTCCTCATATAGGTAACAGTTTTAATCGCTCGAACCAGGTCCCTTGTTATTATTAACAATACTTTGTAGCTTATCGGTTCCCGGTAACGGCGCGAGATAAAACATGTTAGACCCCGCATTCACTGAGCCGACCTGATAAATATTGTTTAGAAGCTCAGGCGGTTTCATAGAAATGCCCGGGTACCTACTTCATACACATTTGTCGTTTATATAATTACTAGCTTCTTCCCGCGACTTCGTCCGCGTGGAACTCGTTTGTATCGTAGCTCCATACAAACTTTCACCCCCTCCCATTTTACTCCCCTAGGGGATGATTTCCGGGATAAAAACTATCCTATGTCCTTCGTCGAGACTCAAACTATCGCTATACCAAATTTAATCTCAATCGGTTTAGCGGTTTAAGCGTGAAGAGGTAACAGACAGACAGACAGACACACTTTCGCATTTATAAATTTATCCATACTAAATTTATAAATGCGAAAGTGTGTATCGATAACATCCTCTCATAAATAAGTACTATACCTTTAATCCCTTGAGTTATGGGACATATTTATGAGTAAGTTGTATGCAACCATATTTTTACACTTGACTGTATAACACATTAGTCGTATTTGATTGAACTATAGTCCTCACAAATCGGGATATATCGGCATAGGCTTGGTTGAATTTGACTAGGTAGATTGAAATAATGACTTTTTAAGGTTAAGTGTCAAAATGTCTGTCTGTATGGAATGGACTAATCTGGGAATGCACTCTATTATTGTTTAGTAATTAAAGTGGCGGAAAAAAGGGGAGGCTTTTGCCCAGCAGTGGGACACAATATAGGCTAATAAAATAAACCACCACTTACGTGGACCACGTGAAACATGTGGTCCACGTAAGGTCCCATGAAAAAGAAAATATTAATTTAACCGAAAATAAGTGCCAACCCTTAATAACCTGTCACGTCAATCAAACTGATTTTTCATAGATTATTTTAACAGAAGATTAACTGTTTATCATCGTTTAAAAATAATTAAATCATTTTATTCCAAAAAGGAAATCTCAATCAAAGTAATATCAATAAAAGGAAATTAAACCGCTTTAAGTCCTTAAAAAACACAGAAGTAAAAATATGGTGTCAATTACAAGTCATCTCAATAAATCTTTATCCTCTCTGCGTATATTGACCAATACGCAGAATGAACAAAGTACCTACTACGCAGAATGACACACATAAATTGACCAATACGTAATACCTAAGGCAGGTCGGTGTAGGTACGACGACGAGCGAAGCGAGGAGTGTTAGGTCTACTGTGAACTACCGCGCAAGCCGAGCGAGCGAAACGAGCGTGCCGCGGTAGCGGCTGGCGAAGCGCCAGAACCGAAAATTTGTCATTTCACTTCCTCATATTAAATGTTCGGTTCTGACGCTTCGGCTCGCTTCGGGTCGCAGTACACCTAACACTCCTCCTCGCTTCGCTCGTCGTCGTACCTAACGGAGACTTGCCTTAGGGCCTTGCCTTATGTCGAATTGGCCCTTTGGGTTTTATTGGGCAATTTGCGTTTGGTCATTTCGCGTATTATTTAAGGTACGTCATTTTGCGACTGATCGCTCGTTGTATTGGAAAATTTGCGTGTCGTTTATTGGTCAATATGCGTAGAGAGGATCTTTATCAACATTGGTATTACATTTCACAACTAAAAGACTATTTCGTGTTCTTGTTGCCGATTCGTCATAAACTGAGAAACATGAGTTCAGTCGTGTACATATTTTGTGAATAAATAGCTATAAAGGTAGGTATCCCTAGCGCAAGGCAGCCGGCCGAGGTTGACCCGGAAGTTGGAACGCGAGTGATACTTCCTGGCCTAGTCCGTTGTTTGTCGTTACACATAACTTTTGTTTGTCCTACATTATGTATGGCGGTTTCTACTCGTATGTCAGCAGTTGTTTGCAGTGGAGTGAGGTTACGATTTGAAGATAGGTAGGTTTTAGTGAATAAGTGAGAAAATAAAATAAGGAAGTAATCGTTGAGTTACAGCATACCTGTATTGCAAACTAGTTCATATTTTAACTATATCATTTTCTGTCAGTAGGTTTTTCTACCAGAGCAAAGAAGGCTCCTATTACTTTAGCGTATTGATATAACCATGATAGCTAGCTTTAGGCTTTGCTAAGTTGGTCTAAGGATGAACATGAATAAGACAAAGATCATGTCAAACCTCCATGTAGTACCAACCCCCATTTCAATCGGACACTTTACGCTCGAAGTTGTACACGATTATATATACCTAGGACAGACTGTTCAGTTAGGTAGGTCCAACTTTGAGAAAGAGATCAATCGTCGAATCCGACTCGGCTGGGCAGCATTCGGGAGGCTACGGCACATCTTTTCGTCCAATATTCCGCAGTGTCTCAAGACGAGAGTCTTTGGCCAGTGTGTGTTGCCAGTGATGATGTATGGCACGGAAACGTGGTCGCTTACTATGGGCCTCATAAAAAGGCTCAAAGTCATCCAAAGGGCAATGGAGAGGGCTATGTTGGGAGTTTCTGTGCGCGATCGCATCAGAAATGAGGCTATCCGCAGCAGAACCAAGGTAACCGATATAGCCCTCCGAATCGCTAAACTGAAGTGGCAGTGGGCGGGGCACATTGCACGTAGAACCGATGGCCGTTGGGGCGGAAAGGTTCTCGAGGGCCGACCACGTACCGGAAGGCGCAGCGTGGGTAGGCCCCCCACAAGGTGGACTGATGACCTGGTAAAGGTCGCGGGAGTCCGCTGGATGCGGGTGGCGCAGGACCGGTCATTGTGGCACTCTTTGGGGAAGGCCTATGTCCAGCAGTGGACGTCTTTCGGCTGATATGATGATGATGATGACGATGAGGCTTTGCTAAATGCAGTGCACTCACTGCACTCACACTCACTGTTTAGAGCGAGATGGTTTATCTCCCCTCCCCCGGTTAGTGCACTGCATTTAGCCAGGTCCTAAATGTCTAAATGCCGCTTTAGATTAGCTACGGTGAGAAAACAACCAGAACGGAAAGGGACATAGATAAATATACCTTATAACTAACATACAAAAAACTAGAACACTATGGTTGCGACGATGCACTACGATCGTGGTGTCAGGTAGCCGGCTGCGGAAACACGGAACTCGACCCCGTGCGGCCAAGATTCTTCACTTCCGTTCCGGAGCAGTGCGATCCGACCTGTTAGGGTCTCCCCACACCTTCGACGCGGAAACGGCTTTCGCCGAGTGTTTTGCTAACAGCTTTACGGCAAATCGTCGTTATCCCGTCGATGGACGTCGCTTCGCGTCGGCCGAGCCGATCAAAGTCTTTTTCGCTCTTATTGGGTGGACATAAAAAGTTTTTTGATCAACTAACACCGATTCCGCGTCTATACGTGTGGGGAGACCCTTATACGATACAATGCGAATGTTCCCCTTGTAGCTAGCTAATTATCATAACCTGTATCCCGTGATGTAGTTTCGGGTAGAAAAACAGTGCTAGGTACGTCCTTTTATCCACAGTCCTTAGATCTTTGATGCTAGGAAGCTCGACTCTGCATACGTTTGTGGTTCTCATTTTAAAACGGGTGTTATTATTCGCAACGGTCTAATATGGCGGACGCCATATCTAGATCGGAAACTAACTACTTAGAAATTATAAAATAAAAAATACAGACCAAAAGCCGCGTATCCACTAGAGGCAGCCTCGGGTCGAGCGGCTGCCTCGCTCCGAAGCCGCGCAAGTGGAGACGCTGCCTCAACCTGAGGCACGCCGCCGAAGCAAATTCGGCGCCGCGAGCCGAGCCATATTTTGTGGGTATTTTTGCCGTGCTCAAAGGATCCTCAGTCCGAACCGCGCATTTGATGGAGACAGGCGGGGCGTGTCGCCTCAGGTCGCAATGGACAACGAAACAGTAATTAAATTAATGCAATTTTGAGAGTGTTACCGTGTTCTCTGGTATCCACCATCAATGGTTCATCTTTTGTACAGCTTTTTGTTGATTTCTCTTTTGTTTAATGATGTTAACGACAATTAAAGCAGCAGCTACTCTACACGCGTCTGGCGCCATCGCGTTTTTGCTTTAAACTAACTCGCACGTTGCGGATTATGATGAGGCGTATCGCCTCAGCTTGATCTGCAACGTGCCTCGGGCCTATGCCTCAGAGCGAGCTGCCTCAAATTAAGGTTGTTTGCCTCAAGTCGAGGCTGCTCGGCTTGAGGCTGCTCTAATGGATACGCAGCTAAAGAGGTTATTTTTAATATTATAATTTATAGGAAATTGTTATCCACCTAGATGTGGCGGATCAAGTTGCGTATACAAAGTTTCATGTTATTCCAGCACGTGGTTTAAAAATGAGTGTCAAACTACGTTTGTATAGGGATGTGGGTAAGGACCAAATTCTTGGCTAGTAGTTAGCCTGGTTAGTGGGTGAAGAAGTGAAAAAAAGTTCCGTTGTGACACGACGCAAAACTTTCATAGAAAATTTTACACTTTCGCTACCAGGAACCCGCTTAGCGGGCGCCTACGCCGTAGTCGCTTTCCGCAACATACGAGAAAAACCACGAGATCGGCTACGAGCGTAGCGCGTAGCGATTCCTGGTAGTGGATGTGTTAATTGAGTGAGTTAAGCTGGCCAAGAATTTGGTCCTTACCCATGTACAGACCATCCAGCACATCAGCTGCCCCATAACGCGCTACACCGATAGCCCTCCAGAAGACCAGACCCCGTATCATGGTCGGCCTTATCACGCGATAAGTGACAAGATAGAGCGTCTGTCTCGTTCCATCGAAAGGTGTCAGCCAGTGACGGACGCGCTATCTTGTCACTTATCGTGTAAAGACACGGGGTCTGATCGCCCTTAGCGACGAGGCCATCAATTGGCTGATTAGCCTCAAAACTATTTTATAGTTGATTATGAATATGTATATTTTGTGACTGTTTCATCCTGTTTGCCATACGATTCACTAATATAGTATAAAACAGTCGCTTCCCGCTGTCTGTCCATATGTATGCTTAGATCTTTAAAACTACGCACCGGATTCTGATGCATCTTTTTTTAATAGATAGTGATTCAAGAGGAAGGTTTATATGTATAATATAGTACCCGTGCGAAGCCGGGGCGGGTCGCTAGTAATTAATAAATGGGGAGCCGACTTGTGTCGTTCCTGACGACTCCTCAACTACACAACTAATGCAGCAAGGCGACGCGAGACGAAACAATCAACCCTCCTCCAGATGGAGGGTAGGGTGCAGAGTAGATACTCCGCACACTACAAGTGACACAGGATTCACTAAGTAGCGGGCAACGCGACATATTGTGCTAGCCTACTAAAAACACTAACCTGAACAGCGGCAGCCAAAAACAATTATATAAAACACAAAACACAATTTCAATATTATATACGTTACGTAGTTTCTACTTTTTAATTGCAATATCCTTTTACAACTTTGCATGAGATTGTGACGATTGTGACACCGCGAACTGTCAGTTTTAGAACGTTCGCTTCCAAATGTCATGTTTATTTATTTTTCAACGACCAAAGAGTACAGGTTATTGTCGATATTTTGATTACTTTCTCAAACTCATAAGTCGTGAGCAATCGATTGGAAAGGCACCCGTATTCTAGTCAATGTAAGGTTTTCTTTTGTAATGAAATGTGTTACTTAATTAGATAAAAACAACTAAGGTATAAACTTAAGTAATATAAAAATATTTATAACGAAATGTAACTAAACTAAACATATAAAAAGTAAATGCCCCCCCAGGTCCCCGTCATAGGCTAGTGCCCAGAAGGTTGGCAGCGTTGCCTCTTTGGATTGCTAGGCTAATCCTTTGGCCAAAATAGCTGCCAGCCGTCTGGTCGCCGGATGTTTAATTGAGCCGCTCCGAAAGTTCCTAATATAGGGCTTTCGCGCCCGGACCCCACGGCCCCAGAGTTTCCACTCCAAACGGCGCAAACATGTAGCCCTCACCGAGGACAGCATATTTCCGCCGCTTGTGTTGCTCTGCCGTGGTGGCCGCAGCTCCGGCTTTAGAGGAGGTCGCTTGAGATGGGACGGGGCTAGCGTATCAACGCAGGTAGCGTCCCATACAAGAGTCCTCCCCTGCTTCCATGGAATGAGCGTCATGCCGTCAGGGTGCTTGCCATCGTCACGTGCGATACCGTTCAGTTCTAAAATGGCCGGCACGCTAACAGAGGCAAGAGCCCTATGGATGACGTCATTCAAAGAGGCGTGGCGGGAGATGCGGCCGGCACTCTTCTGGCAGGACAAGCCGTGGTGACCTAGGCGGCACAGCGGCAGCGGTGTGGCTCATTCGTTTTGTTGCCAAGTCGCAGACAGGTTGCCAAAGTTAAAATTGGTTTGTCGAGGAGAGTGCCAAGGTTTGGAGACGGCAAAGTGTGAAGCCAGAGCCCTGCCTCCGGCTCCGCTACAGCAAGGAGACGAGCACGTTGCTTTGAATACGAGTCTGGAAAACTAACATTGGCGACGTCATACAGAAGAGATATGTAGAAAAATCAATCAATATTCCTTTGCTTTGTATAAACTTGCCAAACAAGCAAGTCCTGATGCTGTGTTAGCTGCGTACCACGGATTTGTAGCCTCTACTCTACGGTACGGCATTATCTTTTGGGGTAATTCGTCAAATAGAGATATAGTTTTCCGAGCCCAAAAACGGTGCATCAGGGCTATGTGTGGGCTTCAGCAAACGGACAGCTGCGCAACATACTTTATAAAAATGAATATTTTAACATTACCCTCCATGTATATTTTTGAGGCCGTAATGTTTATAAAAAATAACCCAACTGTGTTTAAAAAACCTACTGTTACTAATAAGAGCTTAAGACAAAGGAGTAATCGAAATATTTGTGTACCGTCAACAAATACGGCACTGATGCGCAAAAATATTTATTATCTAGGGTGCAAGATATATAATAAGCTTCCATCTGACTTGGTACTGCTGCCTTTGCCATGTTTTAAAAAGGATTTGCTGACATTACTTATTAATAAATGTTATTATTCTATTTCTGATTATCTAAATGACAAATTTGAGTAATACTTAACCTAAATGAATGCTCTAGATGTGACTTTATTAATTATTATACATTATATGCTTGCACAATTTCAATCTCGATTTTATTTATATTTTACATTTAATTAGAGTAATCATTTTTTGACATGTAATTACCATCAATTGTATTTTATCTTCAATTCCATGTGATTGTAGATTTGTATCTTTACCTACCTAATGTTTGTACGCCCATTGGCAAGACATAGAAGATCACATAATGTACTAACAACTCTGTAATTTACAGCCTACCTATGTTCTACACTAAACATTATTTCTGATACTGATTCTGATTCTGTTAGTTTTAAATTGGTTTTGTTCAGACTTCCTGTGACTTAAGGCAAAACACTAAAAGACTTAAAGCAGATAACAAGTCAAGTCAGATACTTCCGATATGATAGGAGGTCAAAAATTACGCGTATGTGCGTCATTGGTATTAATAAATAGTATATTTATAATATCCGTTTTAATCTTGTGTCAATATAAAAAGTTTTGTTTTGGCATAATAATGACCAAAGATGACAATGGCGGCAGATCTAACGATAGAAGAATGCTCAGAAATTAGCTAGCTGTTAAAATATAACTCATAATCAGTGATCGTAACTTTCGTAGCATTTTTGGTGCAGCGTAGTGTTGTTAACGGAATTGGTATAAAGAATTTCAATCCTAATGCTTAATTAGCGTCAATAACGTTAATATTAACCTTAATTAACAATTTTGATTGATATTGTATATACCAATTCCGTTAACAACACTACGCTGCACCGAAAATGTTACAAAAGGTACGATCACTGCTTATAAGAAACAGTTACACCAACCATTTAAGACACGACTGGCTGTTAATTAAGTTATACACATTTTAACACATTCGAACCATAAAACAATTGCGTTACCAGTAAATTCTTTGGATAGCACCGTAACTTGCAAATAACAATACTTTCTTCGCGCAACATGTGTTTGGGACGCTGCGCACACGCAACGTCCCATATCTATTGTTCCCATTGCGCACTTCGCATTGTTTTGAATGGTAGAAACAGTCCGAAATTGTAAACAATTGTTAGGTATTGGATTTTGAGTCTTCTAACTTGGACAGTAGTCGCAAATGGGTTTACTTTGATAAAACTCGGCCGTCTTAAATAGTTTGAAGCACAGTTTTTACAAGATTTTTAAGTTTATTTCTTCACACTTAATAGGACCAATGGGAAGTAAACAGCGCCGTGGTTAAAATGGCAACATTTCTTTGAATCATCAATTGAGGAATACTCATTTGCTGGCTTTGCGGCCGCCAAAATTTATTGTTTTTCACATTTTGTTTCTATTGTTGTCGTAACCCAAAATGATTTATAAAGTTGGCTGTTCCATTCACCGGAAGAAAGTAAAGATAGATGGATTTTATGTAAAAGCATTTCCTTTTTTTATATTTCCTAATTAAATGTGCTGCCGAGGGTGTTATCTGGGTGTAAAGTAATTTATCAGTTTGGGCGGTGATCGTTTTAAAACACGATATTCGGACCAATTATTATTTTCCTGACCATTTTTATTTAGAATAGAATAGAATAGAATAGAACTCGTTTATTGCCACATAAAAAAACACGATAGTAAAGTAAGGTATCAAAAAATAATAGTTACACAATAAAAGGAGAAAAAAAAAACAGAATGAAACTAAACAATTAGGAGGCAAAGGGTGCTAGTCTCAGCGTTTGCTGGGCAGTTGCCTAGCGCTGGTTTTCAGACTAGTCCCAAAAAGAACTTAAAACTAGAACGGTCGGAAGAGATAAACTTATGTACAACTGTGCTCGCATGAGGTACTTAGGCTATGGTCTAATTAACAAAGAAGAATATTGCTTATTACTCGTATCTATTGGACATATTTACTTCTATTTGTTGTGTTTGTTTCTGTTTGTTTGTTTGTCTTTACTAAAAGCTACTGTTTATGAATAGTAATATAACCTAACTATGATAGAGTTATTTTCGATAGTAAAATACATGTGCGTGTATGAGTGTGTATGTGTGAGCATGTGTGTGTAAAAGTATTTAATATTTTAAATTTTAAGTGTAAACATGAGTGGATGAACGGCTTACAAACTTGGACATTAGGAGGGAGGATAAACTCCGCTTTGGGTGGGCATGTACTAGTCGGTTGTACTGAAGCAGAGTTAAAGGTTCGCGGAGAGGTGGTGGTAGATCGTTGGCAGCGGCAAATTTAAAACTCCCTCTAAAGAGTGCTGTTTTATGTTCGGGTGTTACGAGTTTGGTGGTTCTTCTCAGCGGCTTTTTGCGAGAATCCTTAACCCATCTCAGTTTCTCATAGATGGGAAATAATTTTCGTAACAATTGGATAAACTTGGGTAGATTGAATGAGCTCGTGATTTTGTACAATATTCGTTGAATTGCCTACAGCGACCTAAAATTTGTATTCCAATGGATGGCAAAACGTATACGTTTTAGTTCAAACTTCATGGCCAAGGGAAAATAAGGCGCCTTAATTGCCTCTTATTGCCCCGTGACCATGAATGTTGCGACACATCCGAAACGTCGGGAGACCTCAGAGAGGTAAATAAATAAGTTAATTATACGCGTTTAATATAAGTTCCGTTTAGTAAAAATAATTAGTGAGAATCGCGGAAGTTTAAATCAAGGTATTAAATGATTAATATTATGTACTTACACAGAATCACGAGGTCTTCTAACCGACTCTGTTTTATCCGATATAGGTACTCGTTCTATAACTTTGTGTGTACTACTACGTTGTATATTTAAAAAAGAGTGAAGTCACGATCATGACCCATTGTCATTCTAGAAGTTGATTCCACAAATGAATCATTATACAATTTAAATAAGATGGATCGTGTAAGGGACATTGATTTGAGCGAATATTTAATAATTAAAATTACAGGGTCGCTGTAATAAAGTAAGTAATTAGGTATAACTGACACACTTGGTTATACATTTCCAATTAAATCTTACTGTGGATGCCGTACCACTTCATGCGGTCCTTTGGTTCAATCACCTCGCTACAGTCGTAGCGCTACGCCGTAGTCCGTAGCACTTTAAACTCCATATGTAGCGAAAAGCGCCTGTAGTGCTCTAACGCATGTGTGTCGTGATTCACACATGGTTAACGCCGCGTGTCGCTACGCAAATCGGTTCCATACATTTTGTATGAACGTGGTTACATTAGCACAGTCCCGCGTGTCGCCACGTTCAATACAAAGTATGCGTTGCGACACGCGATGTGGCTCTAATAGAATTTTGCCCTTAAGGTCGCGTTTAGGGATGGGCAACGCGTGCGGCTATGCGGAACTCGCGTCAGAAGTCGTCCTAACACAAATATAATGTGTGTTGCTTAGGGCCGTTACAGGGACTGCATTTGTACTCCTTTCTGACTGCAAATGTGCGTTGCGTGTGCACGCTTGCAGTCAGCGTACAATTCCTTAAGACTGCAATAGAACTGCATTAAAACTGCAATACACTTCGGAACTGCACGCGGACTGCCCAGTCGGTTTACAGTTTCAATGCAGTTACGTCAACTGCAAAAGAACTGCATTCAAACTGCCCATTCACATCCAGAAAGCAGTCGAAATGCAGTCCGTCTGTAATGCCCATCCTACTAATCCTACTAATATTATAAATGCGAAAGTTTAGATGTTTGGATGTTTTGATGTTTGGATGTTTGTTACTCAATCACGCTTAAACGGCTGAACCGATTTGAATGAAATTTTGCACGAAGATAGTTTATAGCCTGGATTAAAATATAGGATAGTTTTTATCCCGGGTCCACGCGGACGAAGTCGCGGGCGGAAGCTAGTATTATAAATGCGAAAGTTTAGATGTTTGAATGTTTGTTACTCAATCACGCTTAAGCAGCTGAACCGATTTGAATGAAATTTTGCACGAAGATAGTTTATAGCCTGGATTCAAATATAGGATAGTTTTTATCCCGGATCCACGCGGACGAAGTCGCGGGCGGAAGCTAGTTAGGAATAAATGTACAGGAGGCGTGAGCATACGCATAGCCACCTGACGGCTCGCGTCTCGCGTCGCCGTACGCGTCGCCTGTCCACATACAAGACATAAGTGTTAAGTCTATCAAATATTTCTTGTTATACATTTTGTCTTGTGTGCCAGCAGGCAACATGACAGAGTTTCACATGGCCCATGCAAAAAGGGGTTTAAGATGTCAACAAAACCCTACGTTTTATACCTATGCTTTAAACTCATAAATTCACAACTTTAAAAGTTACCTCCCAAAGGAAGACCCGCGGTAACTTGCTACAATAAAAAGTTGATTCATCCAAAGTGTTGTAAAAAGTGTTTAGTGTTCTATAAAACAAATCAGGAGCATTTTTTACTTTTTAAACCAACACAGTAAATCATACTGACCATTACGAGTATAATCCTTATTTTCTTGTAATAAGGTACATAATTGGTCAGTTAACTGTTGTCAATGGTATTCGTATCACTTCCATTTTATTCTGTCATCGTTCGTAATAAATTGTTGCCACGCTGGCAATAAACACAATTGGTTGGTTGATGCCATTTAATTGACTCCAATGAGGCCCCTACATCACACACTCTACCAGTACAAAATAATCCCATAATATAAAACCTATTCACTCTAAAAGGACGTAGTTCTCTCAACTATGCAATCTAAATCAACCTTATTTCGTTTTAGTAAAGCTGCAGTTTGAAAACCACGCGAGCTTGAGATATGCGGTTAAGAATGCAGTTAACAATACGGAATAAATTCGCGTAATGAACCTAAATCGTATGTGACTTCGGGCCCCGTAGAGAGATACGACGTTTTTATGTGAAAGGGCATATTTGTATTTTGATTTCGTAGGTTTGGACTATCTTCCAAACTTTGGAAGATATAGTTCCATCTTCAATAAACTGTTTTGGTGGTAAGTGTTTTTGGTAAACTGTCATAATTTGGGTTACAATTGACAGAAACGCAGTGCAGAATTTATTTATTTTAATTATACAAACTAGATATTAACCGGGAAAAAAAATCTAAAAAGAGGAATAGATGCGAGAGCGAGGCTACCAACTCTTAATTTAATTGAACTTGAGATTAAAATTTATGATTTCCACTTAACATAAAACTTCTAACCTAACACTTGACTTTTATGAATAATCCACTTTCCATGTCACTTGATTTGTCAAAGTGCGAACTAAATTATAAGAACTTATATTTGTAGGTATGTACTTAGTAGGTAAAAAGCACACAATCCACTGATGGTCTGAGGCTTATAATGGGCAAGGATTTATTTCTTAATGATTATTTTAACTTTACTTCAAGAATTATGTATACATACATAAATTAGAGTGATCTTAGTTTTACAATCGGTAATCGAGTTCTATTGACGCCTCGCCATTGGCAAACACATCAAACACATTTATTTTAAAACAGATGATTAACAAAATTTTAAGCAAAATAACATCTGAAAAACTCAACCTACCTGATCAGAGTACGATATAACACCTAATTAATGGAATCTTAAATTCTTAGCTAAAGAACGACTCTGTACTACGAAACCTTTCAACCGTAGCGATACGCAAACGACGGTGTCGTGGTAGGAGGGCTGAACGAAAATATTGCTCTCCGCGTCCCGGCGGTCGGGTGCGCCCACATGTTCTATGTAAGGATGGGACACACGCGATGCTTATCGATGATTGGGGCATTGTTTCGATAATGACAATCTGCTAGAAAATATTAACAGTACCCACCTTAATTTTATATCTGATCTTTGGGTGGAGAACAGAAATTGTCAATCAAAGCACAGCAGCGTCGTCGTTTGATAATGTCCTTAACGTCAATATTTATTTTAAACAAAAGATGTTAAGAAAACTAAAAGTTTTCACTACCTACGACGACAACACATAAAACAATCATGTTCGCCGATGATGTAAAATGTAACAATAAATTAAATTTTGAATATGACATAAATAATGCACTAATTGACACAATTACTTGGACTTGCACATAAATATGATTAAAACTAAATTAATTCAATTCATTTCTTATAATTCTAATAATATACCAATAAACGTTAATTATAACAACACAAAAGTAGAAGAAGTGAATCTTCCTTTAACTTCCTGGGAATAACTGTTGACAAAAATTTAAACTGGAAGGCACACATTGAGAAGGTCTGTGGTAGGCTCGGACGTTTTGTTTTTGCCCTCAAGAGACTCAGAGACACTGTGTGAGTTGAGGCTGCATTAACGGCATACCATGGCCACGTATCATCTGTCCTTTGCTATGCGTTAATTCTTTGGGGAAATGCAGTGGAGGTGGAGAGGGTATTTAAAATTCAAAAGAAGTGTGTCAGGGTTATCAGTAAAGCTAAAGGGGATGACAGTTGCGTTCCATTTTTTAAAAACTAAAAATGCTCCCGTTACCCTGTCTCTATCTAAGAGAAATTTGTACTTTTGTCAAGACACATGAGGCTTATTTCAAAACACGAAGTCAAGTCATAAGTAGGCAGACAAGACATAAGATAATGAACCTTTTGTACCATCCTTGTTGTCATACAGGAGGAATGTTTATAATATGTGCATTATAATTTTCAACCTGCTCCCGGAAGATTTGAAAGTGTTCACAGGTAACGCTTTCAAACGCAGCCTCACAAATTGGCTCCTTGAGCATTGTTTTTATAGCGTGAAAACCTGGAGCACAACTGAAAAGGAAAGATGAATTTAAATTATTATTACTTACGCCCACCTCGATAATGCCTCTTTAATTATTTTATAAATTACTCAATGCTATTAAAAGTATTGATTATTAATTTGAATTATGTGACATGGATTTATTTATTTTTAATTATTAATTATTCCTGATGTTGTAAATTGTATTAAGCATGTTAATTATTTGCACGCCTGCTCGCGGGCTGATACAATGTACATACCTAAAGAATGTAAGACCTTGTGAACTGTATCGGAGCAAATAAATATTTCTGATTTCTGATTTCTCTGTTTGGGCTAAGAGAGCTTACACAGACAAAGGCATTGTTTCCTAGAGGTAATGAGAACAAATAAAAATTGCACGTCATGTGTTTATCATATTTCAAGGTGTTGTTATGAATTAAGTCTTTGGCTTTCAGGCCCTAACCTGAATCCTTCTAAACTCAAAATCGTTTATAGTTCCGTACAAACGTTCATCGTAAGGAGGATAGGCAAATTTCTAGATCTTATAACGTAAGTCCACATCCAGGTTACGTAGCCAATCGCTAACCTCAAGAGTTCTACAAAGAGGCTATCGTAAAACCAAAAGCGCAAGCGCATATCGACAAAACAATCGACATTCCGGCCAGCATCACCACTGCGCCCCGTCTTAAGGAGCGTCCACAGTGTAGCCGAGGCCGACGGCGTCCGCGCACCGAGCCCGATCCAAAAATACCCGGCCCGGCCATTCGGCGGCGTGCCCTGTGCGCGAGCGTTAAAAACAAAACAATTCCCAACACCATCCACTGTTTTTCATTCCAAATTCGAAAGTAAACGATCGTCTTTTGTTTTTCGTTTTGTTCCTCTCAATTCTGAATTTGAATTTGTGCGCGTGTGAGTGGCCTGATGAGGGGCATGTCTCCGACTGCCTTGGGGGCCGATTTGCCCCAATGGTGCGGCAAAGCGGAGAGTTGCCCTCAAGCTCTCCTGGGATGGCTGTATTTGACACACGACCAGAACGATCAGGTAAGACGGAATTAGATGCTAACGTCACTGCTCCATAAAGTATTTTGGTTCGGGAATTTCACGAATTTTATCGGTTACAAATTATGTCACAGGAGTATTCCGAAAACGACATTTCTTTTCTATATTCATCCATAAAAAATCTGGAATGTTTTTGGCAAATGCCTCTGAGACCGCCACTTTTTCTTTCACTAACTAAAGGTCACAAATTGGGGTCAAAATCCCATGTCTTAAACTCATATGATTGTAAAGATATTTTCAGCTTCACGTATTTACTTAAACTGAAACAGGATGTTGCAACATATCGGAGATTTAGATCCCCATATTTGGGTGAGGACCAAATTCTTGGCCATTAGTTAGCCTAGTTAATTGGTAGTAGTAAAAAAGTTCCGTTGTGACACGAAAATTAGCCATACAATTCAATGGTTAATTTTCGTGTCATAACGGAACTTTTTAATACCAAACCACGCTAACTACTGGCCAAGAATTTGGTGATCACCCACTTTATTTATGTATGTGTATATATTTCTACGCTATAGGTACCTTATACCAAAATTTTTACGCCGATTTTACTTATTGATCGATCTACATATTGATTATTCCCTGAACATGTGGTTAAATTCATGCCCCAAATATTGTAAGTGCCTATGCGATATTTTCGTACAAAGTATTTGCTTCCATTTTATGCATCACAGGTTTCGATTATACTGTGAGATGATAAGGTCGTGTATAATGTGCTCTTTTATATCCTGGTTTGAGTGGAAACTTTATACAATGACTGGCCTCATTAATACTTGTGAAAAACATTGGCATTAATCAACCGCTCATGTCATAGTTTTCGCCTGTATCATAAATGTGTGTATCGAAGGCGACCATGTCTTTAAATATCGGAAATAGAAGTTAGCACCTGATATTTTCGTATAATCCAGATTTTTCTGTTGGTAAGTGAGGTTCTATGTTCACCCGTTTGCCCATTTCTACATGTACAAACGACAACACTGTTAACTGACCATCCTGTGTTTATATAGAACCTTATTACAATGCACTTAAGGTGCACCGATGGTCAGTTAGCTGTGTTGTCGATAGTACAGTCAAGTCAAGCCTACAACTTACTCATAAATATGACCCATCGCTCGTATGACGTTTTTCCTGTAATTAATAGTTACAGCTCATGTTAATAAGAGACGTTTTCATCGCACTGATAGAGAAATGAGACGATTGACAGGCCGCTTAAATGGGAAATATGATTCCAACGTAAATTTACGTTTTACAGTCCTTAACTTTGGCAATATCCACATGGAAGTCGTGAACCTAAACCACTGTATGACCCATCTCAGTTCCTGAGAACTAAGATTCTAGCTCTGAAGCTAGCGCCGTATTTTCTTGAAATTGCATAGGTACGCCTCAGTACCATGTCACTTACCAGATGGCGTGTATGCCCCTATGGGCGGTGCCTATGCCTGCTTCATAGCTTAACGAAAGAATAATTATCTTACTGAATATAGTCTGCACCGCACATTTACTTAAACCAACCACTTAAAAAAAGATGTTTGAAAAACCCTCCTTCTTTTATGCAAATATGCCTATCTCCCACGATTAAGAGAAGTCAAAACCCATCAAACCGTTTGGACTGTAGCCCGTTAAATAGAATGTATTTGTCCACATACCTAAATAAAAAATATAACCCTCTTTCTGAGGCCGTCAGGAAAAAAGAACTCCATAAAGTGAGAATTGATTATTTTGTTGTGGCAATGATAAAACGCTTATTAGGTACTTCTATATTTTCACTCTACTCCTCCATAACCTTTTTGATACTCTCTGAACGATTTTCATACCAAAAGAAACTGGTAGCTTCATGGAATTGGCCGCTGGTCACATACTATTGAGAAACGTCATGATTTTTCGGACACAAAGGATGGTCTAATCCCAGCAAGGTATATTTGTCCCTTTAAGTAGAGAGGTCAGATGGCAGTAGCTTTCGTTAAAGCATACCCCGGGCTTCTTCAGGAACAACCAGGGGAAAAACGCTAGGAGGATGACTGCTTGTAGCTGACTGTACTTCCCTTTGCCCCCAGCTGACGGTACGTTTGTGTATCCACTGTTTATGCGCTCGCGCAGCGCACCTCGATGTTACAGCCCAGTTCGTTGACCCCACTATGTTATTCGGCAAAATGGTAACTGAGGGAATTCACTATAGCAAGTGTATGGCAATAAACTACTATCATCCCGATGATGTCACAATCACCTATGAATATGACGATAGCCAAGGGATTACGACGTCAGGTTGAAAAGCCATAACTCATTTCAAGTTTTCAACCATGACCCACCAATCATGAATAGTGTCACATAGGAATCCTACTAATATTATAAATGCGAAAGTTTAGATGTTTGGATGTTTGTTATTCAATCACGCTTAAACGGCTGAACCGATTTGAATGAAATTTTGCACGAAGATAGTTTATAGCCTGGATTAAAATATAGGATAGTTTTTATCCCGAGTCCACGCAGACGAAGTCGCGGGCTGAAGCTAGTCATCGTATAAAACGCACAGGAATCGCGGATTTAACCGCTCGTGTCCTTCTGGAGGACTGCGTTGAGTAATAACATCATCATCACCATCATACGTCCCACTGCTGGGCACAGGCCTCCTCTCACAGATGAGAGGGAGTGGGCAGTAGTCCCCACGCTGGCCCAGTGCGAATTGGGGGTCTCACATACACTTTTGAACTCATTTTCATACCATCGAATCAAAGAGTCCCTGGATTTGCAAGCTGACATAGGCTGACTACATAGGTACTCACAGGCGGGACGGGTGTTTGTTTATCACCAGCGACTTTGATTCGAATGGTGACTTTGAACAAACCAGTTTTTTCGGATGTTTCGGATTTTGTCTGGGGGTGTGGTATAACTACTTTCTAAATTATCAACCCATGCAATGTTTAAACGCAAGCCTAGCCAGCCATATTAGAATTCACAGAATGCAAATCCATAACTATTAGGGTCGCCATCATCGAAATCGGTGAGGATATTATGAGTTCCATATATATAAAAGATCTAATCAGCCCCATATTTCTTTAAGTATAATCCCAGTTTATAGTATTACAAACTAACTTACTTACGCCCCACAGTGTGTTTGTGTACACAGCGCCACACATTATACCTTAGCGTAGCTGTTTCATCTCATTTCTCGGTCCATTGACCTGTGAATTTAACACATTACAGACCTTGAGTTTTAATAGATAAACTATTTCAGGCTCGGTTTGACACGTGCTGGTACAGTTCATGCCAAAAGCTGGAAGGACAGACAGACAGAGACAAACACTATGTCTGTCATATCTCTCTTCTTTTAGAGATCCTTTAGTTGGGTCTAGTCCAGATCCTGGAGTATTAATAAATTAATTTAATCTTAGAGGTGCGTCCCACGAGCTATAACAATATTATATATTTGCTACCAGACATTTTGTACCTATTCTGTAAGCAGCTATGACCTATGTGAAGGCTAAATAAAGTTTTTTTTTTAATATATAATTTCATATTAATAACGTTCACAAGATATAATGAACGTTAGCTATAACAACAAAACCAACACTCGTCAACACGCTGGCGGTTAGGTTAGGCTAAAATAATTGGCGTGTTTAATTTCAAAAAAATATTTAATTTCACAATCTTTCAATTCCTTAGGTGTTATGAATAGTATACGTTTTAATCGATATACAAATTGTTATTATATCTAAAGTACGTTATACTTTACGAAAATATATATTTATTATACCTTTCGTTCATTATGTGCAATGAACGTTATACTAAACAAGCTTATACACGGTGAGCGTATATGTTATGACCGTTATATGATAAGTTGTTATACCTCGTATTACTTACCCAATCTTAGGCCAAAACCTTTTTTAGGGAAGTGGGGAGCCGCTTACCAGAGAGAAAGGTCTTGATTCTCGCTCTGGGTCATATCTGGTGCAAAGGTTAGCCATAACTATTCAGGGCGGCAATGCGGCTAGTGTTATGGGCACCTTTGCACCTGGAGTGACGCGGGGCGGGTTATTCGATACTTGGTTTTTAATTTAACTAAGGTGGTATTTAATTTTAGTTTAAGGTACTGTATTGTATTCTTTTGAATATGTTTTATATTATCATCTTGTGCATAAAATAAAAATTATGATTTTTAATAAAATAAGTACAAAGGGCATGCCAGAAGGCATTCTCTACCAGTCCACCGTAGGATAAAACATAAACTTACTAAGGTGGATGCAGACTGGTGTAGTCTCAGCAAACAACTTAATATCCAGTAAACGTTATATAAATGCACCTAATGATAATACCTAAGTAAAAAAAGTTCAAAAGGAATCAGCCTTTCAAAAAACAAATGGTTTGAAACTTTTCTGTGCGTTAGCCAATGTTAAGGAATATAACGCATATTTTTGGTTGGATTCATAATCCACATTTATAAAGAGCGCCTCGTGTTTTGTCTAAATCTATTTGATTAAATCATAACTTACACGTGCCCGTGTGGTGTCGGGTTGGAATTTCACCACACCCTTTCTTCCCGTGGGTGTCGTAAAAGTCGACTAAGGGAGTAGTGCTGAAATGTGTTGTGGGCGATGGGCTAGCAACCTATCACTGCGATATCACATTTTGTCGATCTTTATACCCACATTTATGCTAAAAGTGGCACTGGAACATAAGTTTCATGTGCTCTACCTATCCCTTTTGGGAATAAAGGCGTGAACCTATGAGTGAATAATTGAACCACTTACATGTACTTAAAGATCTGTTAACTTTTGACCACAGGAACGTAGACTTTTGTATTTTTCTTTCTGGATTTTTGTCTTAACGGATTTTTGACTCGTGTCTAAGTTCTCGTGAAGGTTTTTAAGATATCTTCGAAAACATTCCTAAATTTTAGAAAACGTAAACTTTCCTAAATTAGCGCAATTAAGCATTTAATAAGAAATAATTCTGGAGATCCCTCCCAAGCATTCCCACAAAACCACACACGGGTATTTGAATGCACCCTGCAACCTATCGAGGTTTATTCTGTCCCTCGCCTGCAATATCTCTGCTATACGACTAAAGCGCGTGTCTAATAGAGGCCTTGAGGTTTTATGAGCATTCTTAACGAGCTGAACTATATTCAATGGGGGCGATCGCATTCAAACCATTTAGATTCTACCAATCAATTGATAGTCTTTTATTAAGCACGCTTCTATACAGATATGGTGTTCGTTTGAGTTTAACTGATTAAATAGTATGGAGGGAGAGTAAACTGGTTCTTACTCGTATCTTACACAATCTTAACAAGTGAAATCAAAAAAAAATTCAAAAATCCAACTGCTTATTTCAACTATTATGCCTAAGTCACTCACATGATTATGAGGATTCCATCCATACCTCATATGTCAAAATCCATAAGCCTTTTGGACTGTAGCCCGTGTAATAGAATTTTATCGTCCACATACATAAAAGAGTCAACAAACTCTACAGTTAGGATAAACCCTTAAAATCCAGATTTGAAAAAGTGATCCAAGAGACGTTACCATGGCAACTACCGCCAGAATACGTTGATTCATCCACATACGTTTCCCACAGCAATAAATCATCATCCAAATGACGGTAAAGTGTCAGGTAGACAAAGAGCAATGAACGCCGCCCTAACAGTCCTTAATGAGAAGGTGGATCAGGTGTCAAAGCAGCCGGATGTTTTAATGGGTAACTTGCAAGTCGCGCGCAACGTAAACAGCCGCGAACTAGTTTAGTAATGTGGGCAAAATAGAAGTTCTTTTAGCCTGAAGTTGTGTTTTGTTTATTGTAATCATAGACAAATAACAACTGGTATAAAAGAAAAATATAATCCCATTATAGAGAACCTAACCTAGGGCGCCACCGCTAGCAGTGAAGTGGGACTCAGTTAGGCTACGGCCCTACATGTCTGGGGGAAGGGTCAAGCGTCCTGACCTTCCCCTCCTTTGGTGCGGGTGTCCTGGCGCGGGTATACCCAGGACCGCCGGGGGGCGTCGTGGTGGAATGTTCGCGATCCCATGGCGCCCCCCATAACGGCAATGCGGGTGACGCCGGTGTGTTTTTAGTGGGTATGCTCCTCCAGTCACCATCGCTCGGATGGCGGTGGGAGGAGAGTCCAACATAACCCCCAAATAGCCTTCCCCGGGCCGGGGGTATGCGTAAAGCATTTTCACACCATCAAAAAAAAAAGGTGGTAAGGGCGATAGACAGAGGGAACCTCCGGATTGTCCGCGGCGTGTCCGCACCCACCTGCTCTCTGTATCAGAGCCTCGCTTAACTAGCCATCTGGCGATAGTCTTAAGGTGGACTCTTCGCTGTTCAGATCGATCTCCGAGATTACATTCTAGTAAGTACATACATAATATGCTTCAATCAATCAATCAATCATTTATTTGCTATAAAACATATTTATAAATGTATGCAAATATAGTTTTAACATACAAATAAAACTAAAACTAACAAGCAGGTACAAGATTAAATTAAAACAAATATTATTAACTTACATTAAATGTCACAAAAGCAGAATAATCAATTTATAATTTAAATAATAATAATAACGCAATTAAGAGGTAAGGTTCGGAGTAAAACAAAAAATAATTGGAGCAATAAATGTCATTAAATTTTGTCGAAAATTCTTGCATAATATTCTTTGATTGAATAGAATGGACGGGTCAAAAAATATTCCTTTACTTTTTTGTCAAAGGATCTTAAGTTACCTCGGACGTCAAATAACGTTCTATTACTTTGGATCAAACTTGGGTTCTATGAAGATGTCGACTTGTATTTATCACTACAAACCGATAACGCGATAACATCCGTCCCTCTCTGCTAATCGTTATGGTGAAAGATTTATGCTTCTAGGTAATACTTTTTTTAGCTAATCTAGCGGAATCTATACACACTTTTTCCTGTTAACTAGTTGATAAACGTATATGTTGTGACGTGCACTGCGTTCAGAGAAGTGATGACTGAGATTCTCGGCACTCGGTTGCTTCCGATATTTTCATTAGTTTAGTTCAGAGTCCGAGTGGACTTATAATTTAGATACATGGGATCGTAAGTAACATTTTTTCTTTCTTATTCATAAACGTCCATCAAAATCTATTTCAGTTCAAATGCCTTAATTCCTCCTCCTCCAAAATTCTTTAATTTTTAGGGTTCCGTTGTCAACGAGGAACCCTTATGGTTTCGCCATGTCCGTCCGTCTGTCTGTCGGTCTTCGGCTTAGCTCAGTAACCCTTACAACTAGCAAACTGCAATTCGGCGTGGGTATATAAACCAATCACGCCGACAAAACAGTACAATACAATTTGGAAAAAATTTTTTAGGTTACCTCCCCTACTCCTAAAGCGGGGATGTAATTTTTTTTCTCAAACCCATGGCGTGGGGTATCACTGGATAGGTCATTCAAAAATATTATGGGTTTTCTAGAACCATTTTTCAAATCAGTAATTCGTTTGCGAGATATGGCTTTAAAGCCTTAATTTTAGTTCATGTGTCCCCCCTCCCTCGTGGTAGTAGTACATTTAATGAACTTAAAAGGAAAACTATCACAAACAAGTAGACAAGTAGTTACCGAGTAATAGTCGACCAACTTAATGTGTAATTGAAAAGGCCGATTTTCGTACAAATTCGGCCGACGCAACCGCACCGCACGTCGATGTAACTAAGACCGACAGGCAACTACGGAACCCTACACTGCGCGTGGCGCGACACGCACTTGGCCGGTTTTTATACGTCGATTTGACATTTATGTTTCTGTGAAAGGTATGAAACACATATTGGCTAACAGAGGTCTGTAAAGTTTAATGAATAAGGGGGTTACTCTTTGTTAGTAATACCTGCACCTACGTGGTAAAGGTAATCCAAATTTCACGGCGTGCGCTTCGAACAGAGGCTCGATAAAATATCTGTAACTTCTCAGTTTTAATATTCCATTAATTTTCCTTTATAATGTTTAGAGAGCTAATGACGAATCGACAAGGCACTCAAGAGCTTCCGACATCATCGCTTCTGAGTACTCTATTAATAATAACAGGACCACCACTCGATCGTATTTATATTCATAACCTATAAACGGTTATGATCGGTTAATCAAAGTTTGATTGGAATTCGGAGCGTTGTTTTTTTAAAGGAGCCTATAGAGCAGTTTCGTTATAAAATCATGAAATTTGGCAACGAGCAAGGTTTTACATTACAAGTACAGTATGGCTACCATGAGTTTGACATTGACATTTTTCGTTAACGAGAATCGAGTTTTCTATCTGTCCATCTCTATTGCACTTTGACAGTACGAGCGGGATGCACAGATAGAAAACTCGATACTCGTTAGCGTAAGCCGTCATTGTCAAACTCATGGTAAGCGTACTGGGTACCGACTTTTGACTATCGAGCGCTCGTCTCTTTCACTGGTAAACGGTTAAAAACTATGAAATGCTATTTTTGAAATACGAGCGATAGAAAATTTAAAAACGAGTGGTATTGACCACTCGTATTCAATTATATCGGTAGATTTCTTTACACTTCATTTACGTACCTATTTAGTCTTGGAGTGACTATTAATTTAAAAGATTTAAATAAAATATATTGATTCGATGCTAAGTGATTGGATTGAAAACCAAGATCTTTAGTCTATTGGCGGGAAAATAAGCGTTTCGTTTACTGTTACTCACTATTTCCTTTTGTTTTTTTTTCTGATACGAAACGCATGATATTTGATATATTAAAAATTGATAAATCTACTTAGACACACAACTTGCGAAACAGAACTATTCTCTATATTAGGTAGGTATGTTGAAAGTTCAAATTTGAAAAACCGGTAATTATCTACTTTTTGCATACAACGGAACGCAAAAGTATCGATAGCCAATCACTAGCATTCGAGTGATGATTTCAAAAATAGCTATTATTGGGCTCATGCGAAAATAGTAGTGACAAATTTTCGTGTGCGAATATTTTCTACTCGCTTTTGATTTCGAGCGCGTGAAAGTCAAAAATCGGTCCCCAGGAATAATTCCAAACCTGAGAATTTGCAGCGAACTAACCATATAATGCGAGGTCCTTACAAATTTATACCCAAACACGTGCCTAAATCCCGGTATTCGCATCTAAACGGCTGCCTGGCATCGTTTTGACACCCCGCCCCCAAATCCGCATAATGGCAATGGCACCCATTCTGTGGGGCCATTTTGCGGCGCTTCTTAGACTTCTATGGTTTTTTCGTTTACTGTAAATTTGTATCAATGTTATTTTTTGAAATCAAACTATGAGGCATAAACTGTGGGTTTTTAATTGCATTTATTTAGATTTTAGATGTTTGATTTTATCACAACTGCAAGTGACTGTGAAGCTGTGTAATTGACATTATTTTAAACTTGACCCTTCGAGACATTTTAGGGAAAAAGGGTCTTGACAGGACGGACAACGCACTGATGTTATAGGGGGTTAGGTACCGAACTCTAAAGTGAGTGCATTCCTATGTTTATTTTTTTTATTTTTTTCAAAAGGTACATAAAACAGACAGTAATCCGATTAAACAAAGAAATACATACGAGTAGATACTTATGACTAGATTACAGTCCAAAAGTATATGTACACATCATGGCTACGAGTTAAAATTTAGAAAATAAACATGTATAATATGTATTTATGAGAAAGATCCGTTTTTACATAGGAATTTAATTTTGAATAAATTTTAATTATGTACAATGAAACGAAAGTGATAACAAAAGGTAAAACAAACACTCGTACACTTAACAGTTATTGAAAAAAAAAAAAACTAATTATTTGTGGCTAAATAAACAGATTTTTTAAATTGAGCCATTTTTGAAACATAAATGTCAAAATCCTTACATCTTGCGTACCAAATCATTGAACTCCCGACACATGCGAACAATTGGATTATAATATTAAGTATTATTTCGATATACTGGCTGTATGTAGGAAAATATTTGGAGAACGAATCCTGTGATTTATGTTAATATTCAGAAGCGACAATATATAAGGGGAATCAATCTGAGAATGGATAATTTTATATAAATAAAGAAGATCAGATCGCTTACGTCTTACTTCTAATGATGTGACATTAAACTTTGAAATACTCGTACGCTGACTATAGCTTGAGATAGACCGTCCATAATGACAACGAAAGCATAAGGTCTTAAGAAATTTTCTTTGCACACTCGATTTTATTGGAGTGTACAGCATAAAAAGGCGACCATATTACAGATCCATTTGCATTATGACAGAGCTCATCGTCAATATTGACGTTTATTTTACTGAGATGACAGCTGTCACTGCAAATAGGAATACACTCACTTTGAAAAGGGATGTTCTATACTTTCGATCAAGGCTGTAGTTTGAACCCGCTCGGAGCAACTGCGATAAAATAATAAATATAAGGGGACAATCTTACACAAATCGAGCTAGTCCCATAGTAAGCTCAGTAAGGCTTGTGTTATGGGTACTAGACGACGATATATCGAGGGGTGCGTGGTCAAACCCGATAAGTCGAGTTAACAGCTGTCAGAAATTTCAGTTTTACCTATAATACATGTAGTTCTTTTTTCAAAACTCCATTATGCCGACTTATCGGGTTTGACCACTAAATACTTAAATACATAGAAAAACATCCATGACTCAGAAACAAATATGTATGCTCATCACACAAACATTTGCCCTTACCGGGATTCGAACCCAGGACCTTCAGCTTCGTAGGCAGCGTCACTACCCACTAGGCTAACCGGTCGTCGTCAAAATAAGCTACAAATACCATCAAACATTCATAGAACCAGTATAAGCATTTAGGATTATTAAAAACTACGAGTTTGCGGTGCTTACGGCAGAAACATTGGGTCTCTGCCTCCCTAGCACACTAGTTTTTATGTCCGACGTAAAGCATTCGTCCCTCTTGCACTCGCATATTTGCCAGAATGGGACGAATGCTTTATGTCCGACATAAAACTTAGCGTACTAGCCCCCCTGGTCAGCTAACATTAAATCATTTATGAGGGCAGTGACTAAACGACCGCTTCAGGGGACCATGGCGCTTACCTCTCGCAACGTATTTCATTAGCAATGCAGAGAGGTAACGCCGCCAGAGGTATGGGCTTCATGCCGCAGATGGTGGACCTGTTGGACGGGGTTTTCTTTCTATGACTGGGTTAGGTAGTTAGATAAAATTAATTTATTATGAATATTTTTTTGTTTGGCGTCTATTTTATTTATCATGTTGTTATCTTTTTTATAAGTAAGTAGTTGTTTAGGAACCAAAATAAAACCTTATTAAATCTACTGTTGACAGCCTGCTTTTGTGAAAGCCAAGGCGTGCGTAAGTACATCGCATACCCGGCTGGATCGCATAATACGCGTAGCAGATGCCATCGCACGCCGCGACTCCGTTTGTTTCTTCACTGGTCGCATGATTGCGTCTATGGCCCACATACACCATTCGTCCCTCTCACATTATACTGGCTAGTGAAGGATAAATGCTTTACACAGAAAAAATGGTGCTTCAATCAAGAAATTCAATTGGAAGACCGCCTATCTTGAATGAAACCTGAATATGAAATGACCTTTGAATTAATATTATTTAAAACAATAGAAAAAATCTTGTGTAAAGATTAATTTGCTTCATTCAAGATAATTTAACATCTGCCTAATACATTTCTGGGTTGAAGAATATTTACCTCTAATCATGATTTTTTTTCAGCGTACCTACGTCCGTCGCCCGTCGCTATGTTTTTAACCGGCGAAAAAAACGGAGGAGGTTCTCAAGTCATATATATTTTCGTGTATATATTTTTTTTTTAATGTATGACCACTCATAACTTTTTACAGAGGAGTCCGATTTTGATAATTCTTTTTTTTTAGTTCAAGCGACTCGTTGCGCGAGCTGTCAGGCAACTATAACTGGCTAGCTATGTATTGGTGTGCTTGATATTACTTAAATAATACCTATGCCTGTTGTAACCATTATTTATTAAGCAATTTTTTTGTAATATGTTTCTCTCCTGTCGTGGTGCAATAAAGAGTATTTATTATTATTATTATGCCAACATATATATTTGTCTAAGTTCGACCAGGCCTTGTTTCGTTCACCAGACATTCTGAAATTCACATTTTAGTAGTAGTAGTACATAAGTTATTAATAATTTAAAAATTAACCTCCAATTTCTCACCTTCCAGTGGCTCCCAGGCTCAGTATGGGGCCCCCTGCCGACCGCCGCCACATCCACTCAGGCGCCATCAGACGACACCAGCTCCTTGGCTGAGCAACTAGCGGCCCTGTCTCTCCGGCGCCCGCCTCGTCCCCCTCCGCCCGCCTACATGTGTCATCTCTGCTTCAACAAGGGACACTACATTGGAGACTGTCCTCAGGTACGACTATCCCCCTCCCTTCCATCACAGACACATGCAGGCATGCTCAAGTGATACATGTTCCTTGAGTGAATAGATCCGGCGGCCCCCGCCTCGCCCCTTCTATACACCACTAGGGGAATTACGTAGGGGACTACAAAGATTCAGGTTTTCACCGTTATATTTCCTTCTTAATGTTCACTTAATCATAGTGTTCTAGGTGCATTCGTGAGAACACATGGCATTAAGGTTGTCCTTACTGTTCACAGTGAATGGTAAAAGAAGTGAAAATACATTTTTGAACCTAATCTTGCGCTGCTCGGCATTTCTTATAGCAAAGTAGCCGCCGTTACATTGTACAGTATTTTCAGTAGTATACTCATTTAGGTACTCATCTCGGTACATATGCATAATAGTGGCAAGTAAAAAGTAGGAGATTGAGGGAGGATTGCACCATACCGTCTGTAATCGTAACCGGTGTTTGTTAAAATCTGAATGTATGAAAAGTTTGACAACTTTCTATGGAATGACAGCTGCCGGCGCCATATTTAACGTTGATCGGTCTGTAATCGTAAGCTGGTGCAACCCGCCCCGCCCTGAAACGACATCTGTCATTCGCGCCAAATTTCAATAAAATCGCGCGGATCATAAGATAATGCTGTGTATTTCGTTGTTTGTACAAAAACACAACATTCAAATATTTTTGCTCGGTATTTCACAATGTTTTCTTTAAAACAAAAACGAATCAGAGTCTACCAGTCATCATAAATCAATTGTTTGAAATCGTGCCCAGACGCGACATTTTAGGTACCTAGACATCATTTTTTTTATTACGGAGTAAATACAGTTTCAATAAATACACCATTAAATAAAAGCTTGTAATAATAAGAAGTTAAGTAATGTTAAGTGGATCATAGTTCACACACCACGGATAGCAACCTTAAAGTGCCACTTCACAAACAAAAGAAGCTTTTAAACCAAACTCCATAATTTTACTGCTCTAGTGGGCAAAAACTAAAACAAATAGCCTGGCGTGAGGCCGTAAATTAAATCTTTGCTACAATAGGGCGCGCACATGTGCGCTTTGGACCCCAGATGAGGGCATTTGCTTTAAACTTTTTAAAGCATGAAAAATAGTATAGGTAAGTACTTATTGGACAGTATCTTGCCGTTTTTTGAGCTGTAGGTAAGTATAGTATTTTTTTTAAACTGTCAAATATAACTAAGGTAATCGTCCCAATGTCTGATAACCCTAATGCCTGATAGTTGACACAGCTACTGTTCACCTCTATAATTTGATTGGAAGTGGCAAGTATTAGGCCAGTGTCGGGACTTTTACCTTACTTAGTGCTACATTGTTATTAGAGCGTCGAGCGGATAAAAATATTAAAATGCCACTGAGCCAGTGTATTTCGTTATTTAGGTCCGGTTTTGTAAAGAACGAAAAGAAAGAAAGAAGAAAGAAAGAAAACATTTATTCATGGCAAAAGACAAACTATGGACACGTACGCACATACACATTTGCCACGACATGGTCACAACTCAGCGTAATGCTGGCGACGCCAGCGCTGGTCTTCCGTTGTGGCCATTTGGTGAGGTGAGGACGGAACAATGACGCCACGATCACACACAAGGACAAATTGCAAAATACGTAAACATTAAAAATAACGAAGAACACAAACTCATTAAAAACAAAAATCTATAAATAAAAACAAAAAAATACACCTGCCACTTTTTTTTTTAAAGAAAAAGGAAAAAGGTACTAAAACTATGGCTTATCTATGGTAAATTTGAGTTGACAATTATTGACATTACATAACTACAGGTGACAACTAACGCGTGTTGATGCAAAACATTCTGTCAAAACAATTAAACGTTGACAATTAAAACTAAAACTATACTATAAGACTTACTGCTAAACCAGATACTACAACATGGAGTAATATTCGAAAAAATGTATATCGACATGGAATGACATAAAAGCGCATGCGAATCAAGACTTCCTCTCAGGAACGTAATATGAGTAGTTGAGTACAGATCCCTCAGTGCGCGAGGCCGACTCGCTTTACCTATTTTTTGACGAAAACATGAATGCCTTGCCAACGCTCTGTTATCTAAATTTACGGAAAAAATGCGATAAACATTTTTTTAAACCTCAAATCACAATCGCAATATACTAATCAAAAGAAAATAGGGGCCGGGCCACAAGTACATGGTGATCGTTACGTGAAAATTATATTAAACAGTAATCCTACTAATATCATAAATGCGATAGTTTAGATGTTTGGATGTTTGGATGTTTGTTATTCATTCACGCTTAAACGGCTGAACCGATTTGAATTAAATTTTGCACGAAGATAGTTTATAGCCTGGATTAAAATATAGGATAGTTTTTATCCCGAGTCCACGCAGACGAAGTCGCGGGCAGAAGCTAGTAAATTTTTTTTTTTTTCCAACTATTAGACGTAAACAAACACCAGCATAAAAGAGGTGGGATTCTAATGAATGCGGGACATCATTAACTTGCCACTTATCAATTACTCAATGTCCAATCATTCAATGAAATAAATGAATTTTATTCTCCAAGTAGGCCGTAATGGCACTTTTACAAGTCAGAATTCTACCAGCGTTTCTGAAAAAGGAGACCATTGTTAAGAAGAAACACTGAAACAAACTCAACAGTCAGGATTTTTATGCCAAAAAAAGTTTGTTACAATGATAACTAGTACTAAAACTACTTAAAACAAGGAAAACTGAATACGAATACAAAGAAAAAAAAAACATAATGCGTTGTTCTACAAGTCAACAATGTCAGAAACTGTGTTACATAACACATGGAAGAGATTAAAAAAAAAACCGAAAAGAATGGAAATGCGACTAACTATTAACTTAATTAAAAATAAAATAGAAAAATGTAAATGGCCCTTAATTTGTTTTGAGCATATTACGAATTCGCTGATTACGAACTTATCGAACAAGGCCCGCGTGTCCGTCAACAATAATCAAAGAGCATTATCGTGAAATCGGGACAGCCCTAGGGCATAGTTCACCAACAAGGCTCGGCTGTGCCCAGCATACAATGCTGGCTTTGTGTGTGTAGCGGGTATGATTCCGGCAGCATGTCAAGTGCCACGTTCAATCTACGTGCGCCCGTTTACCTTCTTATGTAAAAAAAAAACCGGCCAAGTGCGAGTCGGACTCGCGCACGAAGGGTTCGGTACCATTATTTATAAAAGTAGCAAAAAAAAAGCGTTTGCATGTATGGGAGCCCCCTTCAATATTTATTTTATTTTGTTTTTAGTATTTGCTGTTATAGCGGCAACATGAATACATCATCTTTGATAAAATTTCAACTGTCTAGCTATCGCGGTTCTTGAGATACAGCCTGGTGGATACAGACGGACAGACGGACGGACAGACAGCGAAGTCTTAGTAATAGGGTCCCGTTTTTGCTCTTTGGATACGGAAATTGCATATTATGTTACTCTAATCGAACGTGCGAGCGAAGCGAACGAAGTTCTATGCTTCAGGTTTGGCCGAAAATCGTTTGTCCGGTGTCCGTTGTCTGTCCCGCTGTCCCGCTGTTTTCCTCTACAGGTCGCATTTCTCAACCGATTCTCGTAAAATTTTGTAAGCAGGTTTCTTAAATAAATATACCTATATAATTGATTAGTCTAGTCATTTTATCAAGATTCATTTTTTTTGTCTTAAGATTTAAGACGGGCTTGCGAGTTCTACCGCTCACAGTGCCACTAGTCTAAGATTCTCGATCAAAAAAAAGACCGGGTTGCACTCCGGGAGTGCCGGCGCAGAAGTGAAAACTCAATGACATTGTAACAGTTTTTCAATCAGGTCACGTGTCCATCGTACGAATTTTCAATCTCTCTAATCTTACGGTCACGTGACCTGTGGCGAGTTTAACATTTTTTCCCTATCACAAAAGTGCACAGCGCTGCTAAAGAAGTTTTCACTTCAAAAACGGCACTCAAATAGTTTCATCCGATTGGGAGCTACGATCGATGCTTTCGTCGCGGGTTAAAAAGATTGAATTATATATTGCAATAAATTAATTATGAGTTATTATGCATTTCTGCGAGTGAAAGTTTGAATAAGTATTTTAAACAGAGTAGTACTAGTATACAGGGTGTAAGGGTCAACGTAACGAAGACTGAAACCCTGTATTCAGACCGATATTTTGAATAAGAAAACAGTAGAATTATGCCTAGAAAATACTGCATTTTTGAAAGTTGGTAGAATGACGTACGAGGCGGATACAGGTCACTGACCTGCAGAAACTGAACATAGAACTGTCAGATTGTGAAACAACCAACGATGTGGCGAATTTACAATACATGCTTTTTTGAATGAATACAAAGTTGAAATGAGAGCTTTTATCCTGAAGGTTCCCGAAATAAACACTAGATTTCAATTTAGAATAATGGTCAAAAATTACTAAGATTCACTTTGTAACTTATTTACCGCCTGACCTAATCCGAGGCCTATGTTTACATTTAAAACACCACTCGAGCCTTGTGGGGTCCCTGGTAACCATAACATCCCATCTAGCCTTACCTTCCAGGAACGACTATTGCTGACTTGGCTTCTCAGGCATTTGCTGACACGATGTAATTGGAATTTCTCTACCCACTCGAATGTGATGTGGTGTGGCTGGATACCATTTATAGCTAGATTTGCTAGTGCGAAGCAAAAGCTATTGGATTGTTAAACCTGTATATAGGATACTAGATTTTGCCCGCGTTTACCTACCTATACTCGTTAATTACTCATCTCACAGGCGCAGCAATAATTATTGCACTCCCATAGAAAGTTTCCCCCCCAAATAAGCACTGATTACCGAAATAAAAACCTATTCTTTGTCCTTCCCAGGGTCTCAAACTGATAGCATTTTTTTTCTAAATCTGTAAAGGTGACAGACAGGCAGACAGACATATTGCTATATATTACTAATACTCTCGGCACATAGGTAATATTAGCTACTTAGTGTGTGAGGGAGACGCAACAATTATATATTTTTTAGGTTATTTATTAGAGGCCCTACTTGGGTTTGTTTTATAACAATCTAACACCCTGTTCAGTTGCTGATGGGTAAGCTAATAAACTAGGTCGATGGTGTTTTAAATACCACTTCTATGAAACTTTTCAATTACCCGTTCACCAACTTATCCAGGTATTTGCGCAATCAAAAAACGACTCTAAGGCAATGTGATAACATCGTCGGCGTGTTACATAAAGAAATAAGTATTTGAACAATTTAAGTGAAGACACTGCGCCACAGATTGTAACAACAAAGACTTTTATTTAAGACGCTTTGCTGTATCGATGCATTGAGATGAAATTTTAACTTTATTGTGTTGATAATAAGGCAGGGTTTTTGTTTGTAACAAATTGAAGGATACGTATTACATACAATCAGTGGTTTGGTCATAGTTCCTAAGGATTACAAAAACATTGAACCAGTTTTAATTAAACATTGACAGAGGCGAACGAACATTTCCGTTTCAGCTTTGGTAAAAATTCTTTCGTATGTCCGGCGTCTCTCCGGCTGATCGACTCGCTTTTCGCAACAGATTTTCGTGAAATTTTGTGAGCTGGTTCTAATTATACCTATTGTTGTTTTTGTTGATTCTGGTTTTCGAAATTAAAATAAGTCCTCAATGATTTTGAAATAATTTGCTTTTAAAACAAAAGTTTTATCCGACTTCAATTTAGTATACTCCGCCAAGCCACGTGAAAATGTCCACATTTATTTTCCAATTTACCACATGAACTGATTTCCGAGAGAAAATTCGTTGATTATTATTATTAGAGAAAAAAACGGATCGATGTATGTGGGCCGATAATATTTGAGGACTTCCGTCAATTCCTCAAGGATCACCTTTGGCACTTCATTCATTAGTTGCTATTTCAACGGAATCACATCAGAATCTGTGACGTAGGTACCTTTATAGTTTGAAGTAGCATAATTGAGGAATTCCATAAGTCATCTGTGGTCTTTATCATCATTTCCACTCCACCAAATTTATGATTTTCGGGTTTAAATACACGAGATATAAAAGAAAATACCAAAATCACTACACGCGTGCCTGAAGCAACAACTAATAAAAAGAACAACCGAATTGAGAACCTCCTCCTCTTAAAATATTCTTATTCTTATTCTCCTTTTATTGAAGTCGGTTAAAAAGAGGCAGGCTCGCAAGTTCTACCTACAACCACAGAGCCACTAATTTAAATGTGTCGCAATTGAAAGATTTTGTTCTTGACTAACACGCTCCAAGAATTATTTACTACCTAGTGCATATTATTATGCTCAACATATTTCTGAAACCTCCAAAAAAATTACAAATAAAATTATGTGTTTATTAACCTAAAATGGGCATGTATCTTTTCTTAGTTTATTCGACCCAATTAGATATTTGGTGAAAAAAAATGTACACGAACCGTTGTCATACCTTTTTAAAGCTTTTCTCAAAATGTATTCGAATTACATTTTTGTGGAAAGTACCTATTGTCTTTTTTCAGATTGTATTTGTATATGTCTCTAAATCAGAGAAAACACAATATGCTAAAAGACACATTATGTGAAACGTTAATTATTAAAAAAAAGACAGTCGATTGCACTACCTGAAATAAATTATATTGAAATTTTTAATTAATTTAATTCCTATTGTATCACACCACGTAGACTCACTCGTATAGACCAATTGACTACCAAGATTTTCTTTTGATGTTTCTTTTGATGTTACGAATTTATTCCCATTTTCAAGTTGTGATAAGTTTTTATAATATTACCCAATTCACATAATATAAGACTTAAGCCAAACTGACACGGTCCCGGTCGTGACACGGCCCAAAAGCCGTTTTTTTGCCGTATGTGTGTTTGTATCTATAAATATAATAAAGCTGAAGAGGGTCGAAAGTCGTACATGGAAGATAAGCGAAAAAAAGTTGGCTGGAGATTTTTAAGTATTATTTATTACTAGCTTCCGCCCGCGACATCGTCCGCGTAGACCCGGGATAAAAACTATCCTATATTTTAATCCAGGCTATAAACTATCTTCGTGCAAAATTTAATTCAAATCGGTTCGGCCGTTTGGGCGTGATTGAGTAACAAACATCCAAACATCCAAACATCTAAACTTTCGCATTTATAATATTAGTAGGATTATTATACTAACTTAATCCTTATTAATATGACTAATTTATCAAAAGAATTTTGATAACGAAGTAAAACTGCGAATCCATGAAATGAATATAAACATAATATGAAAAAAAACACTAACAAAGAAAGAAACTAATAACATAGGTACGTAAAACCCAACTATGAAAAGAATACGAGTACACCATCCAACAGGTCCGCCTGCGACATGGTCCCCAATACGCTGACCGCCTTACATCTTTATATGGCTCGAGGAATTCTCTGCGCGAGGTAAGCGCCGGGTGTCGACCAGCCGCGACGACAGGGCTCTGATAAATGCGTTCATGTCAGACTTGATGACATTGTCACTTGGGGAAAGTAAGTGTCCGTGAGGGCACAGGCTGGCATTGGGAGCGCTTTCTTGAGGTTTAATTGTCACGAAAGTGGACCTTCCATTGTCACGAAAAGCCTAGCCACTCAACTTCGAGACTTTGGTCTCCGGTTTCGCTTGCAAGACACCTGGGGATAGATTGTCCGTGGTGGCTCAGCCTTCAGCCCCTGAGCTCGTATAGTGACCGCTCTCTAAAAGCATGCTTACGGGGCTCGGCCTCGGGCCTTCGGACCGGGTACTTTGGGCATCTATATAATATTATTGACGACCAAGTTTATGAAGGTGTTTATTTTCGAAGAGAATTTGAACTGTTACACGCACATGCACAATCTATGGAAATTAAATCTTTTTTTTCAATTTTTTCAGTAGTATGTGTATATTAATAAACATAAGAATATCATGTAAACCATAATTTACACGCGTACCAAGTCGCGGGCAGAAGCAAGCAGTCAATAATAAATCAATTTCGTTTTTGAACTTTGAATTATGAATTCCAGGCCCGTCCCAAAGGCGAGGGCCTAACACCATACCAGGGCAAGAAGCGATGCTTCGGCGAGTACAAGTGCCCGAAATGCAAACGCAAGTGGATGTCCGGCAACTCGTGGGCGAACCACGGGCAGGAGTGCATCAAGTGCCGCATCAACGTGTTCCCGCACAAGCAGGTAATCATCATCATCATCAAGCGCAAGTGGATGATGTCCGGCAACTCGTGGGTGAACCACGGGCAGGAGTGCATCAAGTGTCGCATCAACGTGTACCCGCACAAGCAGGTAATCATCATCATCATCAAGCGCAAGTGGATGATGTCCGGCAACTCGTGGGCGAATCACGGGCAGGAGTGCATCAAGTGCCGCATCAACGTGTTCCCGCACAAGCAGGTAATCATCATCATCAACAAGCGCAAGTGGATGTCTGGCAACTCGTGGGCGAACCACGGGCAGGAGTGCATCAAGTGCCGCATCAACGTGTTCCCGCACAAGCAGGTAATAATCATCATCATCAAGCGCAAGTGGATGATGTCCGGCAACTCGTGGGCGAACCACGGGCAGGAGTGCATCAAGTGCCGCATCAACGTGTTCCCGCACAAGCAGGTAATCATCATCATCAACAAGCGCAAGTGGATGTCTGGCAACTCGTAGGCGAACCACGGGCAGGAGTGCATCAAGTGTCGCATCAACGTGTTCCCGCACAAGCAGGTAATAATCAGCATCATCAAGCGCCAGTGGATGATGTCCGGCAACTCGTGGGCGAACCACGGGCAGGAGTGCATCAAGTGCCGCATCAACGTGTTCCCGCACAAGCAGGTAATCATCATCATCATCAAGTGCCCAAAGTGAAAACGCAAGTGGATGATGTCTGGCAACTCGTGGGCGACAAACGGGCAGGAGTGCATCAAGTGCCGCATCAACATCAAGAGCCTAGATCAATTGCCTCACAAGCGGGTATTCATTATCATCGTCGTCTGCTGTATACGATCCACTGTCATCGGCAAATCGTTGGCGAACAACGTTGCACGGGTCTAACGTGCGCGTTATTTCTGACGTTTAGCCACGGGTTACACTGGCCATGGCCTCAGATGACTCAAACCCGACATTACAGAAATCCTTTATGTAAGTACCTATGTGTATAAAGCGCAAGAGTTTAAACTGTTATTATCTCCACTTGTTTTTATTGATTCACATAATATATTCATGTTACAAGAAGCCTAAATCTTCAAGGTAAATGTCGCTACACGCCTATTTAAGGTGTCGTATGGGGAACATACACATACATACTTAGTTGAAAGATTCGTTATCTGAGAGTCGCAGTTGGTAGCAATAACTATCACCGTATGCCGCCAGAATACTGCAATTATAAAAACTGTACTTTGAAATTTGTTTTAATAATCAGTTCATTAATTATTTATTACCTACCATTTCCTGAGAAAGTATTCTTTATAGATTGTTTATTTAGACACTTATATTAAATTCCAGAGACCGCTTGAGAAACCCGACGGGCTGGACGTGAGCGACCAGTCCAAGATCCATCCCCAGCACCTCTGCCAGAAGTGCCGCTCGCTCGGATACTACTGCCGACGAGAATACTAGCTTATGTCCAACCGGGCGACCAGCTAGTACTAGCGTGTGTACTAGACACGTAGACGTGAGCGACCAATCCAAGATCTATCCTCAACACCTCTGCCAGAAGTGCCGCTCGCCGTACTATTGTCATACTATTGTACGGCACGCACATTTGTTTCTTGCATATGTGCAATGGTATGGCGTAGTATTTTACAGTTAAAAAAACAAAGTACTTATAAAGTTAACTGACTAACGAGTCGTGATACAAAGGTAAGCGGATATTACGAAGCGAATAACTCGACCTTAACAACACGAAACTCCTGCGCAACGTGATCTCCTATATGGCTAATATGATGGCTAACATTGTTGCCGTATAAATAATTCTGAAACAAAACTAAACTAAACATCACTTGTTGGTCAGAGTCTAGTACTAGCTCAGGCTTCTAGCCAACACACTGTTGTTGGTGGTGATTGGGGTAACTTTGGACGGGCGGTATTTTATTCAATTTCATTTTTATTGTAAATTTGGTCTCCATAAATCAGACGATTAATTTATAAATATTACCAGGGTCTAGAATGGATTTAAAAGTATTTAAAGTCGTCATATAGATAGCGTCATCCATCTAGAGTTTTCTTCACTGCTGTTATTAAAAAAGGCTTAGTTATCTGCTTAGATATTGGAGATGCTATCTTCGTGGGACATGTTTCTGTAACTTTATGAAACGTAGCCTCTAATGGATATACCCTGGTTGGTTGTGAAGCTTAATCAAGTATACATAGTTACTGTCATGACATGACATACCTCTATGAGTAGTCACCCATCCTGATTTAATAATTGGTGCCTAATTTTGATGCTCTCTGCTAAATAATTTTGTATTTTTTCCTAGCATCTTTACCAAAGAAGAAAAAGTTGAATAGGTTTTATGTAAGTGATAAAAACAAGGACTAAACAAACGAAACGATCGACCGACTATCATAAGATTATACTTATTCTATATTGACTTTGAAATATTCTATTGTATATTTCGTATATTGGTGATTTAAGTTTTAATTGCGTTTATATTTTGAACTTAATGACTCGTGTACAGTAAGCGTCATATAGTTAGGTAGTAGCAGCCAGAGTATCCAAATATTTCGTAACACACCCTTATTCTTACAGTAATAAAGACGTGCACCGAAATATTTGGCTACCTTGGCTGCTACTAACTATATGACGCTGACTGTACCTATACATACAATTATGGGAAAAAAAAAAGTTTTAATAGGTACATCATTATGTCAAGCGGTTTTACTTAGAACATAAACTTATTCGGGTTATAGGTATTCAAATACTCCCAGTAAATGTCACTTTCATTTGTTTTCTTAAAGTAACGCTATTTTATTAAGAGAAACAAGGTTGTAACAACAAAGAGAGTCTACTACTCACACTATATACTATTGTATACTTTAAATATTTTTAAGGCATTGTGTTTTTGTTTGCAATTACAATTGGATTAAAAAAATATATCTACTTAAATCAAACAAGCATTTGAATATTTGTTAATTTCTATAAGAGTGATTTTATAGCCATTACTTAAAAGCTGTGTTAATGACACTCTTAATTAGATATGTGATAAGTGTTTACTCCATGGCATTACAGTTACTTATGGATTTATTTGTATATTTAGACGGTAAAATTGTTATTGAAGTAAAAATATTTTATTTCGTATTAGTTCGTGAGTTACTAGTATTTCATTGATTTAAAGGCAGCTATTAGGTATTATGTATATAATGCTACATCATTAACTCTTCATAAAATCCTTCTATGTTCATCTATATTCGTAAATGATAACAAGTGCCTACATCGTACATATATATTTTTGCAACTCAAGACTAAGTAAATTTTTATATCTTACATCGCATGCACCCAAATATGAAAGGGGCGGGCATACACAGATTAAGATGTCAGTTTATCTTTCAGTGGCTAGTTAATAAGTTTAATAACTTAACCAACTTACATTAAAAATTTCTTATAGGATTATTTTTAATGTTTTGATCTGTGTACAATTGGAGTGCTTATATTTTGATAAAATATTAACATTTAGCTATAAGGTGCCATATAATTAATAATTATGAAATAAGGTGACCCAGGCCGTCCGATTCGTGGTCATTGGTATTACTTTATTCTTAATGTGAAATATAGCGTTATAAAACATTTATCAACACTACATTTTCGCAAATTATATGCTTCTTGCACTCTTTTTTTAATTGTAGTAACCCCGTTTTTACCATAATCCCGGGTCACATTAAACTCCAAAGAATCTGTGAATTCTACGATGTGCCAAAAATGTTTATAAGGTTAGACTAGATTTATTTTATAAGCTTACTATAACAATTCATGTTCAGTTCGTATAACTTTCAACTAAAATAAGGTTAATGTCTATATTGTTGGGGCATTTAGATGTCAACTAATTTTGGTTTAAATAGTAGCTTTGAAGTGTCCAGGATAAAGTGAGCTCTAAATGGCTCCGTAATTAAAATCCTTGACTGTACATACCACGCTACGATTTTGACATTTTTATTAGATCAATGGTTCGTTTTTACCTAATGCTCGTTACGCATAGACTTTTAAACGATACCTAGTCATTATAAGCTTATGCAATAAGTAAATACCTATGTTAATTCATACCTAACAATAATAGTTATGATTAAAAATGAAATTGCACACGTTGTGAGTATGTTGTACTGTACCTACTAGGTATACAGTACATCAGACAAATGTTACAAAAAAAAACATTTTCCTCTAATATGGAGTACGATTCAGAATCAGAATCAGAATCAGAAATAATGTTTATTGTAGAACATAGGTACGCTGTAAATTACAGAGTTGTTAGTACATTATGTGATCTTCTATGTCTTGCCAATGGGCGTACAAACATTAGGTAGGTAAAGATACAAATCTACAGTCACGTGGAATTGAAGATAAAATACAATTGATGGTAATTACATGTCAAAAAATGATTACTCTAATTAAATGTAAAATATAAATAAAATCGAGATTGAAATTGTGCAAGCATATAATGTATAATAATTAATAAAGTCACATCTAGAGCATTCATTTAGGTTAAGTATTACTCAAATTTGTCATTTAGATAATCAGAAATAGAATAATAACATTTATTAATAAGTAATGTCAGATAATCCTTTTTAAAACATGGCAAAGGCAGCAGTACCAAGTCAGATGGAAGCTTATTATATATCTTGCACCCTAGATAATAAATATTTTTGCGCATCAGTGCCGTATTTGTTGACGGTACACAAATATTTCGATTATTCCTTTGTCTTAAGCTCTTATTAGTAACAGTAGGTTTTTTAAACACAGTTGGGTTATTTTTTATATACATTACGGCCTCAAAAATATACATGGAGGATAATGTTAAAATATTCATTTTTATAAAGTATGTTGTATTGTAATCAACATTTGTTTTTATACTTACTATTTATTTGTTTAACCATAACTATGAATTAAAAAATCTGAAACTAAAGTAGGTACTTATTCAAGCATGTTACTCATTCACTAACCAAAGCGACTTAAATATAAGTTTAGAATAAGCTAGTATGTGCCAAAACTGAGATTTACTATATCATAATCTGCTGTTTATATTTTAATACTTTGATTGTCACCGGTTTCGAAGTCATTATTCATCTATGTTTAAGTTTGATGTCGCTGAATCAACGGTGCTTAAATATTAGAATAGAACGAAAAATTTCGTTCACATAATTTTACTTTGCATATTTAATATGTATTGTCCCTGTATCATAAAACGAACATTGATATTAGATATTTTTAGTTTCGAAATAAGTATATGTTCATTGAAAATCTAATATTTAGTAGATTGTGTCTCAAGGGAGCAAATTATAAATTTACGGCGAGGACAGTTAGTCCAGTCAATGAACTGACAGCTTGTATGGAAAAAATGACAATTTTGGAAATAATTTATAATAGCTTATTTTTTATGTGTAACGGATATATTATCAATTAAATAGTTACCCAGCGACAAAATCCGACAAAATTTCAGACATCAATAAAATGATAAATCAACTAGCTTCTGGAAAGTCAGAAAAAAATATTAATAAATATTTTTGGCTTTACTTTGGTTCATTTACATCTTCTCTATAATATTCAAGATAAATCGTACAAAAAAAGACAATGCATGATTCATTGAAATCTACATAATTACTTCCGGGTGGAAAGTTTGTCGGATTCTTTAATAAATCATCTTAGAATAACATTTTAAAATGAAATCAACAAAAAAAACGCTATTATAAATTAATGTTTTTCAAAACCGTATTTTGCCTGGAGTAAGTACATTGAATCGTGAGTGGAGAAAAAGACTACAGTAGAATCCTGAGCGTCGCGAGGGATTTTAAGGTAGAGTCTTAAGCGTAACGAGGGGTTCAAGTGCTTACGCCTAAGGTGGAAATAATTCGACGGCAATGATGAGTCTTTTCTGAATAGCAGGTGTGAAAAAATACTTTTTCAAACAAATAATTGTATGCAACAAAATTAAGAACGCAGCAGAATGTCTTGAAAAGAAGTAGGTATGTAATGAAAACGGATACTATTATTTTAATTTTGTGTAGGTCTCGCTTACCGAGTAAGAAATTAATTAATTTTCATTAAAAAAACTATGAAATATTTTTCGCAAAGTTTTTCAAGACAGAACTTTGCTTTAAGGAGGCACTCTGGAAATTATCGCGTGCTTTGAAACGCCGCGCCATTCTGACTAGATTAAGAAACAATAAGGTCTGATTTTCAGATATATGATTCTTGACTGTATGATTGTTTATATGATAGAAAAAAATCTTTATTTTCCTTTTTTTACTCAGCCTACTCAAACAATACATTATTTTACCACACGGTAAAGTTAATACTATAGTATTTTATCACATCTAAAGTCTCACTCAATTAAATATAAATAAAACTTCACTAAGTTAGGTACTTATTAAAATTTGTCCAAAAAAGCCATTCCCGAAGAGTGTTGCGTCTCTTTTTCTCGTGCGCGGAAAGCATAAGCGTCTCTCTGTCAAGGGGGCGTGGTCGACGGCATCCCCAAATGAAATTTTAGAATAAGTTTTATTAAGACTTGTACCGGATCAGTGATTAGTATTACCGATATTGTATTTCTTATTATTGATGAACATATTATTGTAACTCGTTACTTCAGTAGTTATTATTTCCGATGATTTATAACTTTTTATTAAAATAAAATAATTTAAATTTAGTTTCATTTCCATGCAAGCTAAATAAATAATAATAAATGCAATAATAATAATAAATAAGCGTAGGTATATACGTCCCACTGCTGGGCACAGGCCTCCTCTCATGGATGAGAGCAAACGGGCAGTAGTCCCCACGCTGGCCCAGTGCGGGTTGGGGACTTCACATACCCTTTGAATTTCTTCGCAGATGTACGCAGGTTTCCCTCACGATGTTGTCCTTCACCGAAAAGCTAATGGTAAATATCAAATTATATTCCGTACATATGTTCCGAAAAACTCAATAATAAATAGAATTATTATAAATAGTATGTATGTCTTGCTGACCGCGAGGCAGGTCACCAATGGAATGATGACCACGACCACTCGGTCAAGAGTGAAACGACGAAGAAGAAGAAGAATGTCTTGTTGAGAGAGGAGCAGGAGGAGAGGAGAGTCGGTGCAGCCGCGTGGTAAGGCACGAGACTCAATCTGGAGGTCGAGGGTTCGAACCCCGGCTCGTACCACTGGATTTTTCCAAAATTCGTATGTAAGAAATACTGGGCTGTCCCAGAAGTAGAGACAATTTTATTTTTAAAATATTTAATACATAGGAAACAATAAAAGTTATAATATTGGTTGAATGTTGTAACAAAAGTAATTAAATTATTAAGGTTTATATTAAATTTGCACCCACGACACATTTAAAAGCCATTTTTCTTAGATTTTTGACGACACGCCGCATTACGGCTGTTCCAGATTTTTCAGCCACTTGTTTTGACAATCTGGTCCATCGTTGCTTAAAAGTTTTTAAGGATTTTGGTTTTTCGGTTTGTTTCTTATATTCTCTTTTACATAGGGACCAAAACATCTCGATACCGCGAGCTTGTGGTACATTTGGAGCCTTTTTTTCTTTACGTACAAAGTCTATTTCTTCACACTTTAAGTACCGAGTAACTTCAGTAACGTAGTGGCACGATGCCATGTCTATGAAAGGTATCAACCATTTATTAATGCATTCATTCAGATTCAATTTTCTGTTCATTGGGGCTGAAGTAATGTATGGCTCGAGTTTACCAAATTCGTCTATAGCTTGCCATACTAAAAATTTTGTGCAAAATTTGGCTTTTTGTACAATTTTTTGGTCGTAAGTCACATCGTTACGACTGGTTGAATGGAAATACTGCTTTCCAGGAACATCGTTGGGATCTGCCGGGACATAAGTTTCATCGTCAATAACAAGTACTTTTCTCAATTGACTGTTATAATCTCTTCGGCACCCTCTTTTTGCACGTTCCTCTTGGTCCTTCATGTATTTAGGAGCTGATTGTTTCACATATGTTTTCAAACCTAGATCATTCCTTTTCATTCTGGCGACAGACGACTTCAATATTTGTAATTTATCCGCTGTCACTCGGACTTAACTCGATGTACATTTCGAGGTACCATCACTGACCTATCTCTTCCCCGAATCTTCTTAAAACTAACCTCTCCCGTTTCTTCGTACCGTCTTATTATTATATATATACTAGTTTGTCTAGCTCCTTCTTGAAGAAAGTGATTTACTGTATCCTTTTTCTTATGTGACTCGTAAAATAGAACAACCCTAACAGCAACAAACTTTAAATTCTTGACGCTTCATGTTGAAAAAATTGAATGCAATAACGAATTTAAATTCCCGCTTTATATGACAGATAACGAATCCATAGACGCAGTGACTCCAATACTTTTTTTCCTTATAATAAAAATTTCAGTCGGTAAGACTTTGAAAATTGTCTCTTTACTTCTGGGACAGCCTTTATCATTTGATATGTAAGAAAGGCTTGATGAAGGAAAACAGCGTGAGGAAACCGGTCTAATCCCAATATGGTCCAGTTTTCCCTCTGGCTTGGAAGGGCAGATCGCAGTCGCAGTAGGGCCTATGCCAGATTTTGGGATTAGGTGCCAAAGCATGAATGCACTGATTTGCCATACGATAAATAAATAACAGATCATTGAACGAGCGAACCAAGTTCTCCGGTTCAGCTTGAGCCAAAATTCTTTCGTATGTCCGGATGTCCAGATGTCCCACTGACTGGCTGTTCTGCTCCACAGAAGAACCGATTGTCATGAAATATTGTGAGCAGGTTCAATAAATAGATTCTTTTTCCATTCAGTTCTTGGAAATAAAATTACAAAATGAAAAAAAGGCAGAGCCACTAATATGTCTACTACTTACTTATAATTTATTTATTTATTTCAAATAATTAAACTGCATTACAGTTAAAGATTAAGGGTGAGTTGCACCAACTTACGATTACAGACCGATCAACGTTAAATATGGCGCCGGCATCTGTCACCCCGTAGAAACATGTCAAACTTTATATACTATCAAATTTTAACGAACACCGCTACGATTACAGACGGTTTGGGTGCAACCCACCCTTACTTACAAATTAGATATATACCTACCTACTTTTTTTTTCTGCGTGACAGAAGAATTACATGTATCCATCAGCTCACAGTACCTTAGGCATTCACGATACACAATACCCCAACTACTTCCAAAGACGTCCACATCCGGTGCTGATGCAAGAAGCGCATTAAGGCTGTATAGAGCTTTGACGATAGGAGTTTTTGCGCGCTATGGTGCGCGTCTCTGGAGCAGCGAGCAGTACCCAGTTACACGGGCGAAAATCGACCCTCGGCCGTGAGGGGACTAGCCGACGCACCGCCTAACCCATCAGCTCTGAGCAGTCTGAACTTCCTCGCAAGATTATGCAAACGCTCGTTAGCAGCACACAGTTACGCCTCACCTCAAGTGAATTAAAACCTAATACGCCCAATAAAAATTTTGGTGGGATAAAAATATCCATATTTTTCATGTAATTCCACAATTCGCTAATGTAAGAAACCTGCCACCCTAATCCGATGCGGCCCCACAAAAGCAGTCTCGTACACTGGTTCGAAGAAGTCACTTTCATCACCGTCTCCAAGCGCAATAGAACGTTTCACAACATGCCTTGGGCCCTTAGGACTTGGATTTGGGTGTTCTTGACTTTTAGAGCCTGGATTTTGAGGTTGGGAGCCCTTTCGAGGATCCTGCGCATCTACGAAATCGATTAACAACACAAAAGATAGTACCAAAATAACCGTCACTTTAGAAACGTTTATCTAAGGAAAAGAAGATCGTTCGAAATGTAAAACGATTCTGCAACCATTTGTTTGATGTAAAGTATTTATACCAGTGCGTTTTATTTTTGTTTTCCATTATTGAACAAATATTATCGTAGAGCACGATTTATAGATTGGAAAAGTAAAATTTTGTGATTGCCAAGTCACAAAATTTTATTTAGCTAGCAAATAAAGAAAAATAAGAAACTTAGTACTACGAAATATGTCACAACTTTTTACGGTGGAAGAGTTTCGAGACTTGGCCTCTTTTTTACATGGAATGTTTTTTATGGGATCTCACTTCTTTTTGTAGGTTATTGTGTTATCAATATCCCATTCTTAATTTTTAATTTTTCGTCCCATTCACTGCAAATATAACTTTGTAATCCTATATATTTTATATGTGATTACAAAGTTATAGTTATTTACGCAGTTGGCGTATCTAGAAAACTGGAGTGAAATTGCAATTTCTTTTTGTCTTGATTTATTTATACACTAAACACTAATTGTACTCAAAATTTGAAGCTTCTATATCTGCTAGAAGTGCCTTAGACTTTTGATGATCGGTGAGTCAGTCAGTGAGTGACAAAATTAAGAAACTTTGACTAGTCATCATTTTTAAACCACTGGTTCAAATCAAATGAAATTTGAAATATATTGTGGTTATACAATGCGTGCTTGGTTACTGAAAATTCAGGCTTCTAGTTTTATCCACAACGAAGTTATAGGGGGTCGAAAATTGCCTGAACTGCTTCGAGAAAAGGATGGTACGGCCGTGCCGCTCGCTGTTTTGCTCGACTTGGGGGGGGCACTGCCGTGCCCCCAGATATTTATTTTGTTTGCAGTTGTAGTTCGTGCAGATTGAACTTTGTTTCATGTTATTTAAGGTTGAATTTACTACTACTAGCCATCTTCGCACATTTCTGGTGGATTAGGGTAAAAAGCGTCAATTGTGAGATTATTATCGTGGTAAAATTAAAACATGATTATAATGAATGAAACCTTTATATATATAACCCTCTTAAAAACATATCATTAACATTAGTCATTTCACAATCCCACGTATAAACCAATCGTTTAATGAAGAAAACCTGGCATCACGCGGATCCGACGTGGCCTGAAGGAGTTTTCGTACGCCGGTTCCAAGAAATCATTACCATCTCCATCCTGATGGTCGATCGACCGCTTCACAAGATGGCGCTGTCCTTGGTTCCTTGGCAATTGACCTGATGGACGGCCGAAGCCAGAATTCTGGTTCTGCGTAGGTCTTTTTGGTCCCTGCGCTGCACCGAAGTCTATCAATGCAACGAACGCCACCACTACAAGGAGAACTGTCACTTTGGTAATTGCGGCCATTTTGAATTTACTCTTGACGGTTCTGAATTCAATTTGTCTCTGTGTTGAGTTTTTCGGGTGCACGCTTTATACTATACCGTGTTTTGTTTTGGGTTCCAATAGTTAGTACAATGGATTAACACATTTTTGGTCAAAACATTTTTATGTGTTTACTTAGGAATGGTCTAATTTAATTTATACAAAGGCAGTTGGTTAGTTTCAGAGATCCGTAGGAAACAACTGAGTGTATTATTTTGGCTGGGTTTCAGGTAAATCAAATCAAATCAAAATTGAATCATTTATTTCGGAAGTGTTTCCACAATTCGTTAGTAATAAAGGTATTAAAAACTATGTTAGTAGGTATTATATTACTATTCGCAAGTTGTCAGTTGTATGCCCTATGCAACCTATCCCAGTGAAATAGGAAGGGACCATCCAGGCGCGCCGCCACCGTTTGCAGGAGGCTGTTGGGGCGTAGCAATCTTGCCTTGACGCCAAATGCCCTTAATGGAAGAAAAGTGACCGCAACAGAATTACCTTTAATCAAAACATAGCGCGCGGAGGATGGTTATAAGGGAATCTAGACGTCGCAGGCATATTGTATACTAGCTGATGCCCGCGTGGTTATAGGAAAATGTAACATATTGAAATTTTCCCGTTGGAATTAGATGTTTTCCCGCTGGAAAAAGTAGCCTATGTCACTCTGAGCCTCTTAACTATGTCCATAGAAAAAAACACATTAATACGACGCTCCGTTGCGACGTGAAAGAAGGACAAACACACACACACACACTTTCGCATTTATAATATTAGTAAGGACTGGTTGACGATCAGGCGTATTGAATACCGCTGGAATGTGTTCGGCTATATTGTAACACAGCGAGCTGTAATGTAATAGGGCGGATTGCCGCTATATTCTAGAACGTATCGTAAATCCCGCCAATATTGTGTTGGATTCCGCCGAACACCAGAATCCATAGCCATTTTTGACGTTTTAATTTGCATTAATAACCTCCGAATCTCGCCGACGCCATTGTTGTTGTTATGTCAGATAGCACCGCGAGTATTAAAAATGGGAACTAGAATTTTCCAAAGCGGCGGCTAATGACCCGCTGTAATACATTACCGCTAGTCGTATTGAAGGACGATTAACGTCAACACATTCCAGCGGATTTTCATTCAGCGGTATTCAATTCGCCTGATCGTCAACCGTAACTTGTAAAACAGCTAGCTGTTATGTAAAACGGCGGATTACACTATTCTAATTCCCCAAAAATGTATGATTATTAGTTTTACAGGTGGAGCTATTTTGGACAAGACATTAAAGCTGTATTTATATTTTTTTACTTCAAGACTTATTTATTTACGTCGCTGGCTCAGCGACCCGAAGAACTTGACCTCCGATACGAGTTGGCGGTAGTTCGCCATATCCTGTGCGATCACATCCCAGTTTTCTGCGTGCAGGGCGCGGAGGTCTGGCTCTACCTCATCCTTCCAACGATATCTAGGCCGACCAACCGGTCTTCGACCGCTCGGCCGTCCTACGTAGGCTCTTCCCCGCCCTGTCTACTGGCATTCTCTACAGGTGTCCAAGCCAGCGGAGTCTTGTAGATTTGATTTGTCCTACGATGTTGGGCTGGGACACCATATCTTCCAGTTCCATCACTTCAAGACGTATTCATTTTAATAGTAAATTTAAGTAAAATCAAATTATGTATGTACCTACGTACTTACGCAAGCGTTTTGTGCAAATGTTTCCAATAAGTATTTACCTACTTTTATTGATTTAAGTTATACGCAGTTACAGGAGTTGTGAATTAACACGATTGATGCAAAACAAGACTCATACCGCCTGATACTTGGTCACGCGTCCCTAACTAAGGCAAACGTCCCAATCTTTGACACCTTGTTTTTCAATCAAAATCAAAATCAATTATTATTCTGCAAATAGGCCAGAAGGTCACTTTTACCAAATATTACCACCAGTGACACTGAATGGCACTCCTCTTAAAGTAGTAACAAAATTTAAGTCCTTGGGGCATTGGGTAACCGCATCGCTAAAAGATGACGTAGATGTGGAAAGGGAGCGTAGGGCGCTGGCAGTAAGAAGTAATATGTTGATTCGTAGGTTCGCAAGGTGTACTAGCAACGTTAAACATGTTACTACACCTACATGTTATTGTATTGTTTTTCTTTTTAACTGCTTTGTTTGTGTGAGGTGTGCAATAAAGAGTATTTGTATTGTATTGTATTGTATTGTTAAAATCACCCTTTTTCAGGCGTACGTACCGACTGTCAATCATTTTACACTTGCAGCCTATGGATCAACTTTACTCAAAAAATTTACAGCGCCCTATGCGTGCAATATAATAATAAATATCGCACTTTGAATAGTTTGTCAAGAGAGATGGATATCGATGTATTCAACTGTTCGATTCCTTCTGTGAGGCGAAAACTAGCATGTGGTTTTTTTCATGATAACAATTCTCCAATCTTTGTGTGTCTTTTTTTAGAGACATATATTTCAGCTTTGTGTACATATCAGCATTAGAGTTGTACAACAAAAATGTACCCTTTTACGCGTCCTGTTAAATAAAATACCTTACAGTAGTTAACACATCCTATATATTGTAAAATAACTGTTTATATAGTTAACATTAAACCTGATTTTCCAAGAACACCCCATGCATTACGAGATGATGGTCATAGTAGAAAATACTCCTCTTACAAAGATCTATTAAATGAGACATTTCTCGTTTGTGTTCGTAGGTGGGGACGTTTTGCCCATTGTCCTTTCGTGCCAAAATGGCTCAGCATGGCTGTACAGTGTACACACAACATATTTAATAATACCTATCAACATTGTTATTAACCTGTGATGACGAAATAAATTATATTTGTATTTGAACACTGCCATAAGGTGATGAAATTTATATTTAAACAAGCGGTACTTATCCAATTCTTTATTACATGTAGGTAATTAGATGGAAAGTAAATACTTAATTGATAAGATATGAGACTAGGCTTTGAGCTTAAACTAATTCTCTAACTCGGTTAGTTTCTGTGCCACCATGTAGACGGAAAGTTAGATCGGTAACTGGTTTTATTTCGTCATTGATGTCAGTGATAACAAACAATGGCAACTGGTGTCAAAAATAAGCGATTTTTAAGTGTAAGTTTGATCGCGGACGTTTATACTACCTACTATTAAGTAGGTACTAATATACTTAAAGAGTAGGTAAGTACATAGAAAACATCCAAGACTCAAGAACAAATATTCGTGTCGCACAAATAAATGCCCTTAGCGGGATTCGAACCCGAAACCGTTTTCGTAGGAAAACGATTAAAGTTAAAAACTTTAAAAAGCTTGCTTTTTGACGCTAGGAGGTTTTATGGAGTTAGCTAATACGTGGTCCCCAACATTTCATGGAAACCATTGTCGCTCAGAATTCTCATTTCATTATTTTCAGAAATCGTTAACTTTTGAAGTACACCTAATATAGTACAGATATTTAGTAGAATATATATTAAGTTAGTTTGTTTTATATAACAATCTTCAAAAGTTCGTTATTTCTGCACCAAATCGATGGTCTAATAATTCTGCGAAAAATAGATACATTCGATGGAACGTTTTTCGGTAAAGCTAGTCGGCCTGTCGGTTTACTTACAATTCATATTTGACTCTGAAAGAGAAGTCATAGATACCTACTGGCTATTTAGAAAATCGTGGAGGCCCCTTTAGTAAAATTCAATAAAGATCTATTGCTTTTCTTTAAGAATCACGGTGATTTTATGTGTGTTCAATCCAGATCCGACTACGTCCATTGATCAGAACTTAATTGTAGGTACTTGCTACTAATTTATTTTGGCCTCAATTAAACACAATCACATCGCTGTTTAACTTCGGGGACGATTGACTTCTCATTGATTCGTTGGTGATATTGTGCGGGCACTGTGAAGTTAACTGTAAAAGTATTCGATCAAAAACTGAAAGTGTTAAAGATTTTTAAAAATAGAGGTAAGTACCTACACCTACAATAAGATAAAACAGCGTTAAATCATGTTTTTTTAATGCGAGAAGCTTCCGTGTTTTATCACGAGATCTATTATATAAAGTTTTATACTTATTGCTTTTGAGCTTGTATTTTTTGAAGTAAAAACTTCTTTAGCGGCGCTGTGCACTTTTTGTGATGGGGATTTTTTTTAACTCGCCACAGGTCACGTGACCGTGAGATTCGAGAGATTGAAAATTCGTAAGACGGACACGTGACCAGGGGACCGATTTTTGACTTTTGAGCGCTCGTAAATCAAATATAAGTAAATACGTTTGTAGTGTCAAAATGGCAGGCACTTACTTTCTACCAATAGAATTGAATAGGAGTGGTCAATACCACTCTTTTTAAATTTTCTATCGCTATTTCAAAATAGCATTTTATAATTTTTGTCAGTTTTCGAGTGAAAGAGTCGAGTACTCGAAAGTCAAAAATCGGTCCCCTGATCGAAAAACTGTTACAATGTCATTGAGTTTTCACTTCTGCCGGCACTGTGCAATCCGGTCTTCTTTTTATTTCAAAATAGTGATTCTTAAAAAAAACTGTGCAATTATTGAACCCCATTCACGACAATCGGTTAAGAAATGCGGCCTGTAGAACAGAAAAGCCGGACAGTGCGACATCCTGATAAAGAATTTTGGCCCAGTCATCTCACATCTTATCTGTCCACTCTAGTGGTTTTGGTAACCAGAGTTGGTAGCACAGAAATTAATAACATAGTTAGGTACTTAAAGATATGCTAAAAATATTTTAAAAGTTTTTGGGTCGGTTTCCGTGGTTGGTACCATTTACCGAACTAAGAAACGGGATTTGCACATATTACCGAATCGGCGCGCCGCTTCACCGAACTAGGGAAGAAATGTATGGGATTTGGGCGCTGAGTGGTGCTCAAACTTTAGTTGGTAAACTGTTGATTGACATGATTTTTCCAACTACTAAATTGCGCTAGTTTTGTGATTCCAAAAATCTTAGCTGTATGTTAAACTTGGAATTTAAACTTTAGTTCCGATAACACATGAGTTATATTTATTCACAATAATTAGGTATGATAATATTTTTAATTAAGTTACTTTTGTGAGTGTAGACATTTAACAAAAAAAGACGAAATCTAATTTAATACCTGTTTTATAATCATGGATTATTAATAACGCGGCTCATTCGTCTACATATTTTCTAATCGTGAAATCAATTAATCAATTAATCGTACAATCAATTAAGTACATACCTGTGTGGGTAAATGTTTCAGTGATATTTTATAACAAACGTTTATCTGACAAGAATTGTTAAGAGCAATGCCTAGCTGAGCAACTTTTCAAATCTCGAATTTTTGACGCAATATTTCTATCGCGCTGCTGTGGGCGGGAGCTCCAATTCGTGTGATAAGGACAACTGCAGCTCGGACTAAAAATCCCACGCAAAAAACTCAAAAATCGAGGTTTCGCTCTCGACTATTTCCTCCTCCAAAACGCAACCAATCATTATGAATTTTTGGGAACTGCAAGAAGAAGAATTAATCTACGCCGCTATGTTTTGATTTTTTTGATATTTGTTGGCATATTTGTATACTGCGCCTTTTTTGGCAGCCAATTCAATTAAGCCGTTTTTGCGATTTTTAAGTCGCTGTAAGTTTCTTTAAAATAAAAATATCCAAAAAAGCAAAACATAGCGGCATAGATATTGATGATACTGATCTTATTTAAAAATTCATTGCTCTATGTTCAAAAACCAGAGAGGAAACAGTCGAGAGCGTTTGTATGGGAAAATCGCAGGTAGGCATTCCTCTTAAGGCAAGATAGAACGATAAAAATATAAAACTATTTTATAAATAAATATGTTCTTATTAAGATTACACCACGATACAGGCCTAGCCTAGTGTGGGCCTGTGGGGTCATCGAATTGCATTTTCTGTACTGAATCTTTCTGGTAATAAAATTTTACTTTACTTTACTTTTACTTATTCCACAATCGGTAAAACAATCAATATACCATACATTTTTATTTATACATAAACACGACACTGAGAAATTCAATATTATGAAAATAACAGGGCTTTAAGAACCTACTCGTGATCGAAAAGATTTGTAATTATCGTCACGTTTTGGACGGAAATATTTTTTTTATTTATTTAAAAGGATTTAAATCAATTATTTCACTTGCGACCTTGCGCCCCATCTCGATCACGTTAGCTTTCGGACAAAAAAACGCATTAAAATCGGTCAATTCATTTAGGAGCTACGATGCCACAGACAGACACACAGAAACACAGACTCGTAGGCCTACTTTTGATGGCCATAAGGTTACAAGTGATACAAAGAACAATTATGTATTCAATTATAAAAAAATATACAAAGTTGCTAACGTCCTCTCTGTCCGCCAACTGTTTTAAGGAAAATATTGTGCAGTTATGGAAAACTACATGACAAGAATTTTGAAGCAGATACAAGACTCCGCCAGCGCTGGAAAACCCCAAAAACGCGTACAAAATTTGCCAAGAGATTTCATCCCTTCATTTCTCCTCTAGTTATGAGACTGTACTGCAAATGTCACCTCATAAAAAGGCCTCCAAGCAAACGGTTGTTGACCGAGTGGCTTATACAACTAGATTATGATGAGACTGAACTCCTCATGGCCGTGATAAAATACTTACTACTAACAATTTAGTCAGCATTGCAGTGTAGATTCTTATTTAATTTTTTATTCTCTTATATTATATAATTTTACGCCAGGCATACTTTATGTCATACATTCGCACACGCACTCACCATACAGACACACACACACACACACACACACACACACACACACACACACCACACACACACACGCACGCGCACACACACCACACACACATACACAAACACACACACACACACACACACACACACACACACACACACACACACACACACACACACACACACACACACACACACACACACACACACACACACACACACACACACACACACACACACACACACGCGCGCGCGCGCGCGCGCAGACACCCACGCACACACACCACACCACACACACACAATTTGAACCATCTAAAACTAGCCATATTTATTTTGTATATTGCTCTCTTTGTACACTAGTACAGATACGTAGGTTAACTTAAATACTGCTCCAAATACTTAACCTGGTTAAGTATTTGGAGCAGCGAAACTGGGCCCTGTAACACAGGGTTTCCTAGCTCAGGACACAGGGTTGTGATTTATATTGTAATGTTGCCCTTATACAATAAACTTTTCATTTTCTTTTTTTCATTTTCAATTAATGCAATATGACACGTGGCATCACAAATGCAGTAATGAGCTACAGAAACAGACTAAACCTGGGCACTCACGTATCGGGACTTCGGGAGATATATACTGGATGAAATTAAATTCGTGAATCAAAATAGCAAAATGTGAATTTGTGCATGGTTCTGAGCAACTTTTAATATGGGACCAACTTTGTGTCATGCCAAAAATCCAACTATTTTATTCACTTTTCATAATGCAAAGTTGGTCCCAATTCGTTTCGAATCGTTTTTCTTTTTTGTTAGCTTATTTTTGTGTATAATCCAAGCTGAAAATTCACATTAAATAAATAATTTACATATGCAGTTTATAAGCAACTTTTGAAACTGTAAACTTACGTATGACTACAACGAGCTTCCAAGATACATCGATACATTGTACAAACAAAAATTCACTACGCTACGGTCCGCAGACACACGCCCCATAGTCAACTGTAAGGCTTTATAACAGTTCTTCAGGAGTAAATAATCATATTTTGTTATGTACTTCTTATGGTATTGACAAGATAGCGAGAGTTAAATTGATTTTAATTCTTCCAATGAAAGTCACATCTCGAAAGTAAAATACATTTGAGATGTGGCCGTATTGCAGACACTAGGCGAACTGTTCTTACAATTTTATAGTGACATCTATATTTCTTGCCATATTGCAAAAGAATAAAGAACAGAAATGAAAACATATTTTCGACGTCGACTGTTATATTCACTTAACATGAGCCATTTCTTGACGATTATCAATCTTCTTTCAAGGTTAAACAAATCATAAACTATTGCCCGTTGACTTCCATTGATTGTCACCCAAATACTTGACATTGGCACCGATATGAGAAGGATTATGACCACAATCAAAAAGGAGCACGTGCTCCTAAGCGTGCTAAGTGAAGTTATAGGTATTTATAAGAACGTGCGTGCAGGTCGTGCCGCCAAATTACCTGTAGCCCGTGTGCTGTATTTAGTGCTATTTAAGCATGATTCCTCGAAAAGAGACTTATTTTCAGCAGTGGGCGATTATAGGCAGATAATGATAATGATGTGAAGCATGATTCAGAGTAGGTAGAGGAAATGGATACAATGAGTCATAATTTACCTTTTGCAAAATAAACATTTGAATGAAGAAACAGAAGCAAATAGAGGTAGATAATTTGCATAGATCCTACTAATATTATAAATGCGAAAGTTTAGATGTTTGGATGTTTGTTACTCAATCACGCTTAAACGGCTGAACCGATTTGAATGAAATTTTGTACGAAGATAGTTTATAGCTTGGATTAAAATATAGAATAGTTTTTATCCCGGGTCCACGCGGACGAAGTCGCGGGCGGAAGCTAGTACAAAATAAAACGAAGAATAAAACAACGATCAGTTTGAATGAAGGTTTAATTTCCCTGTTGATCATTTCAGGTTTAAGGTTCACTTAAATCGAAATGGGTAAAGCCAAAGCGGACGAGAAGAACCAATTCTACGACATCTCCGAGGTGACGGAGTTTTTCGGGCGGTTCCAGAAAATGCAGTTCCTGTACTGCTGTCTGCCGGCAATCTTCGTCACCATGATTAATATAAACTACGTGTTCGCAGTCGGCGATGTCAACTACAGGTGCGTTTTAGCCTTTAACGCCTTGGCCACGACTTTGGTCTTAAGCGACCTGCGGCAGCGGTTTTTCTAATTCATTGCGCGTGATCCCAACTAACCACAGTGCGTTGCGCGTCTCGACCGCGCAATGAACAGATAAAACGATGCCGCAGGTCGCTTAAGACCAAAGTCGTGGCCAAGGCGTTAGTTTACCTAAGAAATTGAAGGCATTGATCATATCGTCGGCTAAAGTTGCAAACCTCATAACTCAATCTGATCTAACTTTACAAGAGTAAGAGGCCCAAAAAATGAATTATCAAAAAAGACGAGAAGTTTTCTAGTTTGCTATTTAAATGTAAACGGTTTTTTCGAAACATTTACGAGTTTTGCTATAGATGCGTTCAGAATGTTACTACCTGTGGTTACTACCTATATAAAATTGCACATGCAAACATAATTTAAAAAAATATTAAGTTAAGTGGTTTGCGACTTTAGCCGACGATAAGTATACCTTTAAAAGTTGATTCACGATGCAGGATCATACATAGATTTAGGTTGACATCTTTCTTGTGAACATCAAAAATATCCAACAGATGTTGCACGATCGTATTTGTATAAGTACTATCGCTGTGGGTACACACGTCACGTTTAACATGTGATAAAGTGTCATGTGTTATGTGCATCAGTAGGTACAGTCAAGTGAAAAAATATGTATTTATAACATCCTCTCATAAATAAGTACCAACACCTTAATCCGCTGACATAAGAGTTATGGGACATATTTATGAGTAAGTTGTATGCACCCATATTTTTACACTTGACTGTACGTGACGTTCTATCAAGTAGTATCAGTCTCGTATGCATTGGTCCCTTACTAGCAAGTATGTGAGTGCGAGAAGGACGAATGCTTTATGTCCGGCATAAAAGTGAGCATGATCATAAAAGCCACCAAGGCATTATGACAAGCATATGGGCGCGAGAGCGATAGATGTATGTATCACAGCGATAAATTGACAAACAGTCGTAGACTCGTTGTGGACATATTTCACTATCCATGGCAATGAACACTATCACATCATATTAAACTGCAATGTATCTGTACTCCCATCCAGATGTCGTATCCCCGAATGTGACGACTTCCAGACAGAATTCTCGCCGACCTGGTGGCCAGGCTCGATGGATCGGTGCTCGAAGCCAGTCCTGAACGAGTCCTGGGTCGGACTCTGCTCCAACGCCAGTTTTACTGATGCTACAGAGAAGTGCAGTTCCTGGGTTTATGAGAGCAACAACACTGCTGTAGCCGAGGTGTGTATCATTTACCTAAGCTAATTCATAAAGCTTAAAATGCCTCTGTTAAGTAAAATGTGTTTTGTCTTTTTCTCACGAACATTAATGTCAGTGACAAATAAAGACAACAGAATTTTACCGGCAACGGTTATTTATGTGCGATTAAGTCTTGTTTAGTAAATATTACTATAAGTTATAACATTATCAACACAATAGGATTATTGTACTACAAAAGTACAGTAAAGGACATGAAAATAAACGTTAAATTAGAACTAAAACTGGCTAAAATTTTATCAAAATAACTAAAACTTAACATTATAAAAAAACTATCTAAATTATCAAGTCTGAATAAGGAATAAATATATCGATATTTCGTAAATATGAATACCTACCTAGGTGAGTACCTACTAACCTGTTCCAAGAAATATACAGTGTGTGTGTACCGTCTATCTATATACTTAAACAAAATTCTGACGCACCTACATGCGTCCAATCACACTTAGGTAGGTACACACTCGCTAATGAAAGACTAAATGCTTCATGTACGAAATAAAAGAGATCATCTGCTGGCATCGGCTGGCTGGTAGAGAAATTTAAGAACTTAGTTTAAGAATCTTTGTAGGTACCTAGCGTAGATTCCAAAAAAAGTATAATTTCTCCTTAAACTGATCACCGTCTTCTCAACAGACGCCGCTAATTTATAAGCAACTGTTTGTCGAGGCACAGATCAAAGAATTGATACTAGGGCACTGCTCGTGATAACAGATAACAAAAACCCAGGTTAATGGTAGGACACGTACATAATCTGTTAAGTAATTAAACATTTACATAAAAGTACTGCGACGCGATAGACGAATCGGAATGAGATATGCTTAGTCACCGCGCTACCTGGCCTTGTGTGACTGCATACGAGTATTTCTTTCGAATTCCATAATTCCGGTAACCATGTCGCGCTGAAACAAAATCTGGGGGCACGGCAGTGCCCCCCCCCAAGTCGAGCGCGAATTAAACACTGCCGTACCATCCTTTACTGGAACCATTTCGCCGCATTTTCAGGCCCTTATTTGAGAACCTCTGGATAAGACCAGAACGCAGAAATTTTCGTCATCCAGTAAGCTATAAACACATACTTAAAATCCAAAATTTCAAGTCTGTAGGTCATTTAGTTCCGAAGTTAAGCGAAAGCAAAGTTTCGCATTTATGACACTCACTCACTCACTCATGATCATCAAAATAGAACTAGTACTTCCCATAAACTCAGAGAGCTGAAATTTGGTACAGAGTTAGGGTTTAATGGCCACATAAAGGGAAAACTATAAAAACTAGGATAATCGAAGATCTGGAGTACCTGGTGACCCTGATTAGAAAACACAAGAGCCCAACCAAACTATTAGAGATATATCTATCCCGCCTTTACAAAAAAAATTATAACTTGGTGGGCCGCTTCATTTGATGTCAAAAATCGAAGGTCTGAAGTACGAGTATCTTTATTTGATTACAAAGTTATATTTGCAGTGAATGGGCCAAAAAATAAACTGCATAAATAACTTTGTAATCCCACAAAAAATCAAGAATGGGATATTGACACAATAACCTACAAAAAGAAGTGAGATCCCATAAAAACATTCCATGTAAAAAAGAGGCCAAGTCTCGAAACTCTTCCACCGCAAAAAGTTGTGAGATATTTGGTAGTGCCAAGTCTCAGGCATTCTTATTATTCTTTATTTGCTAGCTAAATACAATTTTGTGACTTGGCAATCACACAATAGTTACTACATAGTTGTAGGTGTGCAAAAATCCATAAATGCAGTATAGTCGTGTGATTGCCAAGTTGCAGAATTTTATTTAGCTAGCAAATAAAGAATAATAATAGTGTTCTCGATTAGGGGACTTCATTTTAAATGGGATACGTTTCGTATGCAATTTGTTTACCTATGTAATATTATCTACGTACAGTCAGCAGCAGAAGTAGCTACGCAAAGTTACACGCTAAAAATATCTAGACAGTCCTTATCCTCTTGACATTAGAGTCTTGTGTAGGTCATTTTGAGTACTTGACTGCTTAGCTACTTTTGCTGCTGACCTACCTACCTAGTACCTAGAACTGGCAGCCAGGGTGCACAACACTGTAATGGTGCTGTCCATGACAAAAGTCCCTCTCACGCTCACATGGTTCATGGTTACATGGTACTAGAAAGAGACTGGTGTTTCAGCTAGACCTGGCCTGCCAGCCGTGGAAGTCTAACCTGGTGGGCACGGTGCACAGCGCAGGCATGGTGCTGTCTATGACCATTTCTGGCTGGATGTCTGATAGGTAAGTGACAAAGACATTAAGTCAATCACATTCAGACGTCTATAGACGTCGAACATCCTTATGTTCCCGCCGGATCTACTTTACTAAACTAGTTACTTTCTTTCATTAACTTCCACGCACTTTGAAATGATTTCGACAAGTACGTATATATACTTACTGCAAAACATTGTGTTTTTAATTTAATATTTTCGTTATAAGATTTTTTTTTTTTTCGTAGAATCATTTTTTATACATTTTTTTATGTTTATGTTGTAACGATCTTATTGCGAAATTATTATTAATTATTTCGCCACCTACTGTATAAATCAATTCAAAATATATATGAGGAATAGGTAATAATTTAATTAAAATTGCTCTAAAAAATTGCTTAAGATTATGCTTCTAACTGACGTTTTGAAAGTGCTTGTTACTAGGCCTTCCTGAAAAAGATTATTTTGAGTTTGAGTTTGAACTTTGTGTCGTAGTATTAAAATCTAGTAGCGCCACTAGGAACTGCAAAGTAGATTTCATGTGGTCTGCCTAACCCCTTTATTTTTAACCTTACATTTTTATCCATCCATACTAATATTTTAAATGCGAAAGTGTGTCTGTCTGTCTGTCTGTCTGTTACCTCTTCACGCTTAAACCGCTGAACCGATTTGGATGAAATTTGGTATAGAGATAGTTTGAGTCCTGGGAAGGACATAGGATACTTTTTATCCCGGAAATCATCCCCCAAGGGGATGAAGTGGGGGGTGAAAGTTTGTATGCAGCTACGATATAAACGAGTTCCACGCGGACGGAGTCGCGGGCAGAAGCTAGTACGTCATAATTTTGTAAGTGTAGGTATGTATGTCCACGATGACGATGGTGAGGTATGTATGAATCCACCCCTTTCAGGTTCGGTCGCAAGCCGACCCTAGTGATCTGCTCCATCGGCGGCATCCTAGGCCACCTGAAGACCTTCGTGTCCTCCTACTATGCGTACATCATCGTCGAGTTTTTTGAGGCCGCCATCACGGGCGGCACGTATTCCGCCGCTATGGTTATCAGTAAGTTTTTCGGCGTCGCCTTTAAACGTTAAAGTTCCGTTGTTTTTAATCAATAGACTTGGCGTACTTTGGAGCGGTAACACACTGCGACTTTTTTCGGTAATGCCAGCTCGATGCAGTAGCGGTGCACGGGGCCGATTTTTTACTTTCGAGCGCTCGACTATTTCCCTCGAAAAATTTGAGATGCTACTTTAGAATAGCAAAAGGAAAGCGAAAAAGTTTCTGTCAAAAATTTACTTTTCTGTATACCGTCATCAACTACTCATTGAGACGATTCTAACGAGCCCAAACTCGATGGGGTTATGTGGTTTTATTACGGAGTTCCTATGGCCACCTTCCAGCTCCATCATCAGATCAGCTCCACTGCATCATAATATTGCATTGCCACGCGATTTGCATATTCGTGCAAAATTTCAACTCAATCGGAAACCGGGAAGTGGATCAAATTCAACTTGCAATATTTGATTACAGACAGACAGACAACGGGACAGGTGAAACTAAATAAAAGCCTATAAAAACCAGTGGTATTGACCACTTGGGTAGAAAGTATGTGCCAGCAATAGGGAAGAGGCAGCTATAATACCTATTTACCATTATTTTGTGACCAAAATGTAGAAAAAACGTAAAATAATAGCGACTTAATTTATACTAATTATAAACAATTACGATTTCAAGTAATGTGAAACGACGTATTTTAATCCAACAGTCTGCACGTCTAGCATACGACGGCCGCGACACTCGATTTTTATCGCACTATATATCTTGTTCTAAATGTTCTAAAGAGACGGATAGTGCGAGAAAAATCTAGAGAGCTCGCGCGCCGTCGCATGCTAGCCGTGCAGGGCTGTTATTCGGAACGCGCTAATGCGCCTCACCTCACCCGTCACGGCTAACGAAACTACACCTCTGATTACGCTTAGTTACTAACGAATCGCGGCGTTAAGTTATATTTGTGGCTGAACGGTGAGATGAGGATAAAACAAGTTACAGAATAGCGGGGCTGTAGACAATTATCGGCGGCGGCAGAGGTGGAACGCCATTGTCGTTTGACAACTCCCGCGACGTGTCACGCAACGTAACGCCTGAGTGTAAACGAGCCCTGCGACACTAGCCTTTAAGGAGATGCTACACAGGTCGATATCGGCCAACGCGTGATTCGGCCGGTCAAATCAAGGTCACTCCATAATAGATTATCTGTGACCTTGCTTGGCCGTCCGCCGATATTGGCCCGTGAAGCGTCTTCTATAGATCACCTGTCATCACGTATCGATACCTACCGTATCGCTGCAAAAAGTTGCTCCGTGTAAGCGCTCTCATGAAATATATCTAACAAAAAGTTTGTCAAAAAAATTTTTTTTTGTTACAAGCTTTTATTGCCAACTGTACTTTTTTGTATACCGTCATCAACTACTCATTAAGACGATTCTAACGAGCCCAAAGTCAATGAGGTTACGTCGGTTAAGTATTGAATTACCATGGCCACCTTCTGTCCCATCATCAGATCAGCTCGATGGTACCATAATATTGAATTGTCATCTAAACTATACCTTTACTCAAAATTTCAGCTCAATCGGTTGAAGATATCTGCTTCAAAATTCAGTTGCAAGATTCCACCCGGACAAACATACATTGCAAGTTAAATAAAACAAAGCTTGCAATAAAATACGAGTAGTATCTAGCACAACATACACAGATAAACAAAACAAATAAGTACCATAATCTGTTGATTGGGTACTGCTCTATAACAATTTATCAAAGTATAAACAATGAGATTACAACTTATGTAAGGCTGTGTTTATGGATAAGCGGAGCGTTCAGTGGCACGATACGTGTGTTTTTGGGTGACTGTAAAGTCATTAACACTCCAAACTGAGATCACCGTAGACATAATACCTACGTATAGTTGAGATGTTTTTTAAGCTGACCGACTTTTTTATAAAACTGTCATTGGAATTTGAATTTTTATATGTTTAGTTAACTACCATTACCATTACATTACCATTTATACAATTTCTTTTAGACGCATTGGCGTATTAATATTGTATACCAATAATCCTGCTAGATGTCAGTTTTGTTGTTAATAACTTAAATAGATTATATCCACTTATTGTACTATTATTCCCTAAATAAATAATTTTATTATTTATTTATTTTATATGACTACGTAAGATGATCAATTAATCTTATTGTAACTGTTTTTCATCTTAACGTCTTCTTTTTCAGAAACGCTGGTAGAAATTTGGCTTATAAAAGTGTCATTACGGCCTACTTGCAGAATAAAATTCATTTTTTTTTACTCGTCGACTTCGTACACCAAACTAAAAGCACATATTTTTTACTATGCAGCTCCCAAGCCCAACTCAACATTTTGCAACTGTTTAGATAACTAAAATAAATTCGACCAACCACGTGGCACCGCTACTGAACTATAATGAATTTGACCAATAGAAGAAAAGAAAAGACATCAACGACAAAAAAGAAAAATCCGCTGGCTGAGCTTCGTTTCAGCAGGACTTAGATTTTCAATAGATACCAAGTTTGTTTAATTAGATCAGTTGACTCGTAGAAAAACTATTGTATACAATAGCTATTATATAATACGCGTTTATATACTCGTCGACTTTAATGTTTGAGTTAAGACAAATCACATACTTTTTACTAAGGAGCTCCCAACTTAACATTTCATAACAATCATAACTGTTGAGACAACTAAAATGAAATTGACCAATCACGTGGCGCATTTACTAAACTAAAATGAATTAGACATCAACGCATTATGTTTGCCGGCACTTCTTGCACTTCATTTCAGCAGATTTTCAATAGATACCAAGTACGTTTAAGAGTCCGCAGTAAGCTCGATTCTCCATACAAACTAGTTTATGTAGCTTCAGATACCATAGTAAAAAAAATACAGCCGAGCTTACTGCGGACTCTTAATTAGTTCCATTGACTCGTAGAAAAAGTATTGTATAGGTACATTAGTTATATAATTAGCTTTTAAAGTCTCGTACCTTCATGAGGCCACTCAGCAAACTTCGTGGCATAAACGTGGTACTCGACTGGAAAAGCATACATTATTTATCGATTGCATAAAATCTGGGGGCAAGGCAGTGCCCCCGCCAAGTCGATACTACATTTCATTACACTGTACTATAAACATGTCGAACCCAATATAGCTATTTGAAAAGTTTAAGTAGGTAGTTTATATTTTTAAGCTAACAAACTGGTCAATAGTAAATTTCACAATAGCTGCCAAAATTACTATTGACCGCCACCGCAGGCCGCGCTAGTCTGTGAGAAGAGTCTGTATGTAGTCTTAACAGACAACATTTTAACTACCTGCCGAAGTGAAGTAGGTATAGGTGAAAAACTTAAGAAAAGGACCTGTTGTATGTAGTAGTGGCGTATTCGAATAGACAATATATGTTTAAAATTAGAACACAAACAAAACAAATGTCTATTCGCACACATTACTCACACATACAACAGGTGACTTACTTAAGTTTTTCACCTATAGGCACTTTTTTTTTTCTATCTATCATTATAGTCTTAAAGTAGGATGTTTCTACAAGTACAGTAGTTTAGGCCTCCCCCAAAGGCAATTAATTTAGTGAATATAATATAAGTTTTTTTTCAAATTCAATTATTTTTCAGTGATCGAAACCAGTGGGAAAAACAAGCGAGTCCTAGCGGGCGTCATCTTCGCATACGCCATATACGTCGGCGAAGCCATCTTCGCTTGCGTTGCCATGTTGACCACCTATTGGAAGACCCTCATCCGCATCATCTGCAGCCCGCCCATCCTTTTCCTCTCTTACACCTTCCTCATCAGAGAGAGCCCGCGATGGCAGATCCTAAACAACAAAGTCGAACAAGCCAAAGAGACCTTACTTTTAATTGCAGAAACGAATAAGTTGAATATAGACCGCAATGACTTTATAAACATTGATGAGGCGAAGTTGAAGAATAAGTTTAATTTGGGAGCTCATGAGAAGAAGGAATCGATGAAGAGAGTGTTTACTTCAAAGGAGATTTGGAAAAGACTGTTTGTGTTGATGGTGTGTCGGTTCACAGCGTCTTTCGTGTATTATGGTTTGATGGTGAACTCTGTGTGGCTGCCGGGGGATAAGTATACGAACTTTTTGCTGGCGACGGTGATGTCGTTCCCTGGAGAGCTGATTGCGCTGGTGCTGATGAACAAGTATGGGAGACGAATGCCGCTGCTATACGGGTATCTAGCGTGCGGTGTGCTTTGCATCGGATCTGGGTGTGTGCCAGAAGGTAAGTCCAATTTCCTTAATTTATGTTTTATTTTATTTTAAACGGGGAATCCAATCAGTTAGTTTTTTTTTTTAATGTAAATTCCGTACAAACTATTTGCTGCCGTTTGTGTTTTATTAACGTACCTAGTCATCTACTGCTCTTGGAGAGGGATATATACCTCATGCCATAGACGTAGTTTTAGAATGAGAGCGTAACTACGTTTGTATGGAGAATCGAGCTTACTGCGGACTCTTAATTTCGTATGATACAAATTTACAGATACCTTCCTTAATTTAATCTAGCTACAGCAGGCTCAATCTTTTAAAGGAACGGTGTTTTGCATGATTGTATAGATATAAGAAGTGTGTATAATTTACTATTCTGTCCTAACCCTACTTCATGATCACCAACGTTCCATTCCAGATGTAATCTGGGCCAAGATCACCCTCTTCCTGCTGGGTAAGATGATCATCGCAGCCTGTTTCACGGGCGCGATTACTTACACTATGGAGCTGTTCCCGACCAGCGCGCGAGGCACACTCATGGGACTGTGCTCCTTCACCTCCAGGATTGGAGGGATGTTGGCGCCTATTACGCCTATCTTGGTTAGTAAGAAAATTAGATACCTACTCCTGCGGCGTCCTTGCGTTGACTATGTGTCGAAGGCATTGCCACGTCTTCACGAGGCATGAAAACAAGAGAGGGTGTTGCTGATCGATTGCGTAACGTTTCGTAGTTACGTTAGGTAGATCTAAATGTCATCTTTTGTATGGAAAATACAGTTTTGACGCTAGTTCAGAAAATTACACAATTACCCCTCAGGTCTATCTAGTTTTATCTCTTTCTCCGATACCCAAAGGTTGTCTGGAAGAGATCGCTCTTCAGCGATAAGACCGCCTGTTGTCTACCTCTACCTACATGTTATTGTATTGTTTTTCTTTTTAACTGCTTTGTTTGTGTGAGGTGTGCAATAAAGAGTATTTGTATTGTATTGTATTGTCTATTGGACTGAACTAAACTGTAGGTCTATAATAAAAAGTAAAACTTGAATTCCCGGCTCGATTGTTTTGCACGTCTAAGTAGAATTACAGTGCAATTTTATTATGTCCCAGCCAGAGTTAGTCGAATGAAGGCGGAAGGTTGGAATGATGTTGATATTGACTTTTAACACACGTCGTGGGATAAGCGAGAAGCTGGTAAAATATCGACTGTCGTTTGGTTAAGGTATCGCATGCGATAAAGAATCATATCCACTATTGCGTGACAAGCGATAGCAGCCATGGTAGCCCCGCAGAGTTCATATTCATGAATATAATGATGTAACCTTCGAATTTAGATTGTAATCAGTTCGCTTAGCCGACTAGCTAAAAGAATGTGCAAATATATGCAGGATAAAAAGTAGGTATATCTATTTTCATTTTTTACAGACACCCATATCCCCCGCTCTACCATCCATCTTCTTCGGCGCCTCAGCAGTCCTGTCCGGGCTCTGTCTCACACTAACACCAGAGACCCGCAATCTGCCGCTGATGGACACCGTCGAGCAAGTTGAGACCAGCGCCAGACACGCTAAAGAAAAAGGCAGGGGAAGCGAGAATCCCGGATTTGATGATACAGCTGTCACAACTTTATGAGTGGCAATACCTCGTCAATTCCTCATAGGTCCGTCGAGCAAGTAAAGGACTCGACTCGCATCTGACGTAATGACGGAATGCCTAACCACCTAGCAATTGGTCACAACTACTTGCTATAATTAGAATGATACGTATCGCTGTCTCATTATAGCAAGTTGCTAAAAGAAATTGCTAGGTGTGTGATGGCCTTAAAGCAGTCACCATACGAACGAAATGGGCGGACGTCCGAGGAAGGTTAAAGAAAATTTAGTACGGAGTGACCTTCATTTGGCAAGATGCCGTGCTTCCGACACGTACTGCATGCAGTCCGCCAATTTCGTACGTGTGGCTGCAGTTTAAGACATCCGATAAAGGCGTTTCTACTCGTGTTTGAGAAAAAGGAACAATTGGTAGACTGAAAATGGTATTCCTGAAATGAGGTGTGTCTGTAATGTTGATGAATGTACTTTAATTTAGAAAATCACGTTTGTACAAGATGTGTGAAATTTATTGTTTAGGAACTTGTGACAAACAACAAATAAAATGTTTCTTATATTTATTGTTTACTTGTACCTATCTCAAATAGATTAGGTAGATAGATAGGATAACACTACTACTAATAAACTACGTATACTCGTATTAGCCACGTTGCGGATTTTATTTTATTTTATTAGCCTATATTGTGTCCCACTGCTGGGCAAAAGCCTCCCCTTTTTCCGCCAGTCGTCTCGGTCCTGTGCTAGAGTTTGCCAATCTGTACAAAACGTATCAAGGTCGTCCCGCCATCTTCTTTTCGGTCTGCCTCTACCTCGGAAGCCATCTTGTGAAAAAAAACATTATTCGGTGGCTAATTTGGCCCATCGCTCCGCGTGCATCCGGCAGACATGTCCAGCCCAGTCCTACTTTAGCTTCGCGGTCTTAGCACCAACATCTACGATGCCAGTTTTGGAACGCAGCTCCGTGTTCCTGATCCGATCGATCCTACGAACTCCGAGTATGCTGCGTTCCATTGCTCGTTGGCAAATCTTGAGTCGGGACTTTTGGGCTTCTGTTAGTGACCAAGTTTGGGCGCTATAGGTTAGGATAGGCAGGATACACATATCGAAGAGCTTGCGCTTCAGTGTCAGAGGAAAGTTACCCTTCATTAGCGCCTTCATGGACCAGAAGCTCTTCCAGACGTTAGCGATGCGTCGATCTATTTCTTTAGACTGCCTGTTATCGAAGGATGCTGTCTGACCCAAGTAGGTATATTCGTCGACATATTGCATATCCTGCCCATCTACCTTAACCCTATGCTTTACGCCGTTGGTCATCAACTGGGTCTTTGCCCTGTTCATTTTGAGCCCAACTTCAAGACTGACTGTGCTCAGATCTTGGAGCATTTGTTCTAGCTGGGGTGCAGTGTGGGAGAATAAGACAATGTCATCGGCGAAACGCAGGTTAGTCAGCCTTGTGTCACCGACGTTGATGCCCATTGCTTCCCACTTGGCCGCAAGCTTCAGAAAAATTTCCTGTAGGCAACTGGTGAACAATTTCGGTGAAAGCGGGTCTCCCTGTTTAACCCCTTGCGGATTTTTAATTGAACTAATTTATTTTACTGGCAAGGAGTACTGATAACAGTTAGAAGCATGGACATCATGAACCTAGAATACTCTGGACAGGCTGTATGTGATGCCACAGTGAGAGACGGAAAGGCTCCTAGGCAGCTAAATTAAGAACTGGTCTTAAAATGGCTGATGACTCGCCATAAACAACCTACTTCATTTGGAAGGGTAATGGTTTATGTGCCACAAGTTCATACTAAATCAGTTGTGGCAAATAAAAAAAGTGGAACTATGACAAGGACAATGAATGATATTTCCTTTTCTGTCACACTTATCGAGATTTGTATGCTACCGACTCGCTCGCACGTGGTATTATTATTACCATAGCCTGTCCTGAGTATCGGTCCATAGTTAGAAGTCATCGAATGTCACCCACATGTCACCGATGTAAACAAACAGCAAGGAAGACGAAATACTTACTGCGTAAAATAAATTACAATAAATATGTCAAACGCAGTCCATAGTGATGTCAGAAAGCTTATTTTGAATATAATTGAATATTTACAGCAAAAAAAGGATGTCAGATTGTCTAGTATTTCTACAAACAATGTCTTGAAATTGGTTGTTGGTTGTTGACATGACCTGTACTGACATTTTATAGTGCGGTCGTAGGCATAGATTGAACTGGTTAGTTTGGTTGGATTTAACTAGTAATTCTCGTAACAAAATTTTAAGTCGTTCACAGACTCGCGTGGCACTAGTTTGTGCTCACCCCCGCTCAAGTTTTTTTAATTTATTTGCCGCGATTTTGCACTTTCTTTCTACTTCCGCTTGCCAGACTCTAGGCTATTACACACCTTCCAATTTGTCACAACAACTGTCAGAGACACCGTTAGAGTTGAAAAGGTGTGTAATGGCCTTAACAAACATTGCCACCCGCAAACAATCGAAAAACACCCCAAAGCTGACGTTTACGTTCCACTTAGATAAAATACACAGTAGAAAAAGCTTAAATTGGAACGCACTAATGTTCATGCCATTGTCATGTGTGAATATCACTGTCACTTGATTAAAACCTGTAAATTTTGTTTATTTGTGTCTCTTTCGCAGTGAAAATAATAATGTTCTATAACAATTAAATGTGCGAAATTACAATTTCGTTAGAAAATTGACTAGAACTATAAAATGGTGGAAGAATCTAATGCAAACTCCAACAAACCGAAGGTAAGTTTCTCGTATTTTGTTTTATTTTGACAGTTTCATTATTGCGACCTACTTTTTTTATCTGACTGTTTTAATTTTTCCAGACGAGAGCTACCCGGCCTAAGGCTGTATATTTATGGACAGAGGCGGACGTACAGAAATGGCTAAGCCGACATTGTAGTGACTATTATAACTTGTATTGGGAACGGTTTCATGAGGTAGGTGCCTCCCTATAAGATTTACACCCTTCTAGAATGGTTATAAAGCTTTTATTCATTGGTAGATCCAGGATTTTTACTTGATCTGTAAAAGCATATAATGAACTATGTCTGAAGTAACTTTAAATTTGTCCGCAGCATGATATAACAGGCAGAGCTTTAATCCGGATCAACGACAACACCCTTCTACGAATGGGCATTACCAATAAAGACCACCGCGAGGCCATCTGGCGGGAAATACTCAAACTTCGGCTGAAGGCAGACATCGTAGATATCATGGACTTGGAACGTTGTCACAACTACAACTACTATGACATGTGACAAAGAAGACGGTGGGCCCTATGGACCTACATACCGATCTTCTTAATTTTACTACTGATACAATATGTCCCGAATTATGGTAATGACGAATCATTTTCAATTTGGCTGCATAATAAAACTAGTATTGATGATAGATATTATGCAGCTATGATGTAGATTTAATAATTATATAACGGTCCTGTGTAGTCTCACTTGAAACACAAATAGTACTGTCAATATACGTGGTCGCTTACTATGTGGGCCTCATAAGAAGGCTCAAAGTCACCCAAAGGGCTATGTTGGGAGTTTCTCTGCGTGATCGCATCAGAAATGAGGCTATCAGCAGCAGAACCAAGGTAGCCGATATAGCCTTCCGAATCGCTAAACTTAAGTGGCAGTGGGTGGGGCACATAGCACGTAGAACCTATGGCCGTTGGGGCGGAAAGGTTCTCGAGTGGCGGCCACATACCAGCAGGCGCGGTGTGGGTAGTCCCCCACAAGGTGGACTGATGACCTGGTAATGGTTGCTGGAGTCCGCTGGATGCGGGTGGCGCAGGACTGGTCACTTTGGTACTCTTTGAAGGAGGCCTATGTCCAGCAGTGGACGTCTTTCGGCTGATATGATGATGACTGTCAATATCAAAAATATCTTGGCTGCATGACTTTTATGACAGTCCCGTTCCTAAGATATCCTGATGACAAGGTAGACTATCTGTCTCTTTCTAATTAGAATACTTAGAAAGATACGGATAGACTATGTCGCCGGGACACAGCTCGCGGGCCACCCTTTGCTAGCAGTAGAAAAGAATACTCTCTCTCTCTCTTTATATTCACCTAAATAGTTGCTGCTAAGATATCAATTGTCCACAAAGTTTGTTTAACATCCTCATACTTCAAATCAGGAAGTCTGAGCTTAAATAACTCAACTCAAACGGTTCATTGCATTCCATGTGAATATGTGGTCTATACACATTCTCAACATAAACCCTGCTAGGGTATAGCAACATGTCTAAAACTAGGTTCCTATCAACTAAAGCACTAATTCCTAAAGTAAGTTTCTGTTAAAAATTTCATTATTGGTACAAGCTTTTATTGCCAACTGTACTTGTCTGTATACCGTCATCAACTACTTGTTGAGATGATTCTAACGAGCCATGGCCACCTTCTGTCTCCATCATCAGATCAGTTCGATGGTACTATAATATTGAATTGTCATCCAAACTATACCCAAATTTTCAGCTCAATCTGTTGAAGATCTGTGCTTCAAAATTGAGTTGCAAAATTCCACCCGGACAAACATCATTACATAGATACATACATTGCAAGTTAAATTATTATTTAATCGTATGGCGATCTGTAGAACAGGCGAATATACATGTGATATTTTTATAGAAGCGCCTATTTCGCCGAAAGTGTTGTCGCCCGTTTGACACCACTATTACATTCATATGAAAAAGGGTAACTATTCAAATGTGTGTATTTTCCACTTTGAAATCTCGAGATTTCTTTTCAATTTTTGAATGTTTTGTGGTTATGGGACTTTGCTTTGGTTCCATGTAGATTATGGTTAAAGGCTTAAAAATAAAAAAATAAATTATTTAGGTACTCCTTGAGATTTGTGCTATTTTTCCCTACTACAGCAAGCTGAAAGCTAAGGATATGTTTTTACCGGTCTATTTGTATTTACGTGTTCCCGTGTATCGTTTAAGATAGGTATTGAACCAATTTTGATAAATGATGTGTCAAACGATTCGAAATTATGCTCCAGGGCCCTATTTCACCAACTTGACAACTGTCACCTGACAATGACAATTCTCCGTACATTGCTGGCTCCAATAGTAACCTAGCGACCACCTTAACTTCTAGAACAAGCAATGTATGGCGAATTGTCAGTGTCAGGTGACAATTGTCAATTTGGTGAAATAGGGGCCTGGTGACGTTAGTATTACCCTAAAGCCTGCAACACACTGGCGGGCGAATATTCAGCGTTTTTAAGGCGTTTTCTTTCGTCATTGTCATAGACAGCAAACGCTATTAATTGGTACGAGTATCAGAGTCTACTTTTGATGAAGATGTTAGCCAATACCAGTACTGAATCTTTTTTGATTAAGAGTCCGCAGTAAGCTCGGCCGAATTTCACCTTCCCCTACAAACGTAGTTACGCTCTCATTTTAAAACTTTGTGTTGGATTGTAACGAAATTTTGCTAAACAATGACATGAGGTATATCTATGTCTGTAATTAGTTTATATGGTTCCAGTTTATAAAACAAACGAAATACAGCAAAAACAAGTTTTGTATGAAAAACTTAAATTCACTGTATTATTTACTATGGTATCTGAAGCTACATAAACTAATTACAGACATAGATATACCTCATGTCATTGTATATGCAAAGTTTCTTTACAATCCAACACGTAGTTTCAAAATGAGAGCGTAACTACTTTTGTATGGAGAATCGAGCTTACTGCGGATTCTTAAAGGTTCTGCGTAGGGTTTGCAATCCGGATCCAACTTGTATGGAAATATCCGGATCCCCGGATCTGGATCCGAAAATTTCTATACAAGTCGGATCCGGATTGCAAACCCTAGTTCTGCGGTACGTTTTACCTCTGATGAAATAATCTTGAGCCGCCAATGACATTAAAACCGAGCGGTTCAAACGCTCGGAGATTCGCCCTGGCGCGGCTTGCGGTGGCGGTCAATATTAAATTTGTCAGCTAATGACAAGCTTACTATTGACCGCCGCGACCAGGCCGCGCCAGACTGTGAGAGGCTAGTATGAAAAAAAAAATGTTTTTCAGTAATCGTCCGTTGCCGGGTTACGGTATTTTTGAACTGTTTATCGTTGTTGCAATTATGGATCAAAAAACGTAGACAAAATGAAAACCTATCTTTTGCTGTACAAACGACAACACTGTTAACTGATCATCCTGTGTTTATATAGAACCTTATTACAATGCACTTAAGGTGCACCGATCGTCAGTTAGCTGTGTTGTCGATAGTACATACTTACTTACAAATATTTTCAGTGTATTATGATTGATAGTTTCATAATGTTTGTTATTTGATGAAACAACTGAGCTTAAACATATCTTTTATTGATTGATTGTAATATTGCTAAAATACAGTGTGTATAAAATTGTTACCTCTTCCTAAAATCTGATGTGTGCTAAGGGCCTGGTTTCACATTGATTAGTGATCAGTGTCTGTCCATACAAAAGATACTCACACTCACAGCAAAAGTATGAACTCGCACTAATCACTAATCAAAGTATCGGCTCTAAGATTGAGTAAAGTTGAGATTATTGAATGTGACAGACTTTTTATAAAAGCTGTCATTGGATTTTGAATCTTTTGCCGATAGAGTTGCGTTTTGAATGGACTTACTACTTACATACTTTAATGCAATTCGGGCAACTGAAATAATTTCAACTTAGTCAAATATCAAGTTTGGTAAGGTAAGTTTGTTGTCTATTAATAAGAGTTTTAAGCGATGTCGAACCATTGACATAAAAAAAACATACTAATATTATAAATGCGAAAGTGTGTCTGTCTGTTACCTCTAATGTACTTAATATGTAACTGCTGAACCGATTTAGATGAAATTTGGTTTAGTTTGAGTCTCGAGGAAGGTCATAGGATAGTTATTATCCCGGAAATCATCGCTTGTTAGACTTCTATGGTTTTTTGGTTCACTGGTCAATACCTGTCAAGTTTATTAGTGACCGCGACCGCAGGCCGCACCAGTATGTAAGAGGCTTAGGCCAGAGTCACACTGACGCGGCCTGCGGTTGCGGTCAATAGTAAACATGACAGTTGTTTTTCTTAATAACTTATACGTAGATATGACGCATAATATGAAGGAAAACATACAATATTAGTCTCAATACAACTCGCCAAACTGTGATGTTTGATGGTGAGGTACGCTTATTTTTAGGGTTCCGTACCCAAACTCCTCCGCTCTCCATACAAACGCAGTGTGCAACATAAATAATTGAGGGTCACCAGAACGCTCCAATCTCCATACAAACGCAGTTGGGTTCTCATTTTAAAATGGCATGCACTGGCGTCGCTCCCGACGGGCTAGGCGGGGAAGTGCCCCGTGGCCCCCAAGCTCGGAGAGGGGCCCAAAATCTGAATAGAAAGGAGCTTTGCATTTTTGTAATATGTACCTATATACCTATATTGATAAAACCTAAACAGTTTAGGGGCCCCAGTATTTATTTGCCGCAGCTAAGGCCCCTTGGCGACCTAGCTACGCCACTCACGACATGTTACAATAATAAACTTTTTATCCACGATGGGATCCGCCATTTAGAGGTCGAGACCAGTTCCTGTTGGTATAAATTATACTCCTACTAATATTATAAATGCGAAAGTTTGGATGTTTGTTACTCAACATGCTTAAACGGTTTAGCCGAAGCCGAATTTTGCACGAAGATATAGTTTGTAGCCTGCATTTAAATATCAGAATAGTTTTTATCCCGGAGAAGAAGTCGCGGGCGGAAGCTAGTGGAATATAATATAAAAAAAACTTAAACGATTAGAGACTTAGTATGTAAAAAAAAACCGGCCAAGTGCGTGTCGGGCCACGCGCAGTGTAGGGTTCCGTAGTTACCTGTCTGTCTTAGTTACATCTACGTGCGGTGCGGTTGCGTCGGCCGAATTTGTACGAAAATCGGCCTTTCCAACTACACATTAAGTTGGGCGACTATTACTCGGTAACTACTTATGCCTACTTGTCCGTGATAGTTTTCCTTTTAAATTCATTATATGTACTTTTCACATCTCATATAGCCGGCAGGGGGGGACGGGACACATGACTCGAACAAAAATTAGGGCTTTAAAGCCCAATATCTCGCAAACGAATCACTGATTTGAAAAATAGTTTTAGGAACCCCATAATATTTTTGAACGCACCACACCATAGGGTTCGGTTAGGTGTCGGGGAGTACCCTAAAAAGAAATATTTTTCAGGATTTTATTATACTGTTTTGTCGGCGTGATTGATTTATATACCCATGCCGAATTACAGTTTTCTAGTAGTAATGGTTACTGAGCTAAGCCGAAGACAGACGGACGGACATAGCGAAACTATAAGGGTTCTTTGTTGACTACGAAACCCTAAAAACTACTCGATCCATTTTTTTTCTATTTTAATTTCTAGCAATTCCAGTGTGCCGGTTTAAAATTAGAACCAAACTACTTCTGTATGGGCACACTTATCACAAAATAAGCGGGTTTCGCTACTAGAAAGAGACAATGCTTATTACCAACACCGGCACGGTACTTGGGTATAGTTCTATCTCAATATATCTCACCAGGAAAAAAATAACCTACTGAATACTTTTACTTAATAACATCTATTTCAAAATGTACGTAAAAATCTGTTATATTATGAAGATGAGAAGTAATCCATTCCATTGCTGTAAGTAGGTATGACAGATAGTATTATATTTTAAACTCAATGTATATATGTTACAGTAATTTATATCATTAATATAAATTATCAGAATAATTTCTACACCTAATGTAAATAAATGTATGACAATACTGAAATTTCTTTAATTTAACAGATCATTAAAAGCTAACTAACTATGTCAACCCTAAAAAACTGCGAAATTGCTCTGAGGCTCTAGTATAAGTTTTACAGAAACAAAACGTTACGACCGCGTTCGCGTTTAGCTGTCAAATCCCATACAAATTGAGGATAAAACGCAAACGCAATCGTTAAGTTTTGTTTCGGTAAAACTTTTATACTAGAGCCTCTTAATATCCATTCGTTAACGGGTGGAAGAAATGCAATCGTTTGGTGTTCACTTGTTCAGTAATCATTTAAAATTACCGACATTTTAATAAAATTGTCAATGGAATTAGGATCTTTTGCATTGGACGGTAGAGTTGCTTTTGAATGGACTTACTTCTGGTACGGCTTTGACGTGACGAAGAAGATCGGGAAGTCTTGGAGTGAAATGAAGCGAGAAGCTCAAGACCGATCTGCCTGGAGATTCACTGTGGACGCCCTCTGCCCCATCTAGAAGACATAGGATCTTATGGGGCTTCTAAACGGGCAATGTGTGGCCGGCAAGTATGTGCATCTTCCTCTAGCGTACAAAGTCAGCGTAAGACAAGTTGCCGTCCAGAAATTGCAGGAAAATGTGGCCCGTTTAGAAGCCCCATTAAGTCAAGACTGCTGGGTATGGCTCCATTTCTCATGCGATCACGCAGAGAAACGCCTGCGATAAAGTATTTATATAAAGCCATCCCCTAGTATAGCAGTATCAAAAGTAAGAGAGGACTATGACGACTCACGAAATCGTTGGCACAGCACGGTTATCACAGGGCGGCCTGCGAGGTGGGTCGCGGCGATATGAACTAACCATCTTTTTCTAAGTGTTCTAATTAGAAAGAGAGATATATCTCGCCGCGACACGGCTATCGCAAGACTGCGCGTCTTACAATAGCCGTGCTGAATGCGCCAATTTAACGTTTATGGCCGCTAAATCAGCGGTAACGTGTGTATGATGCGCGGAACATAATGCCTACATTCCCAACACAAATACATCGTATGCATTGATCTCATTGTCGTGCCAGATCGGGCTTGGCGCAAGTCACTGGGGCTTGGCGACTGTGGAAACCCCTAAGACTTGACGCACGTCTCAAACCCCATTCATACTTATCTAAAGTCATGTTTTCTGATGCATGCTGACGTCTGACACAAATAGCCATCACGTAAGGCCCTCAGATGAGTGTGAATCTCACCGTATTAAATATAATATATGGGTGTAACAAAAAGGGGTGTGAACAGATTAAGGCCATATAAGCACAGTGCGATTCCGAAAATCACCCTCTGCCCTTGCATAAAATACTTCCAGCTTCCAGGCCAGGGAAGACGAAAACTGGGTCGTAAAAATAAAGCCTCATTTTTTTATACAACGATGGTAGCAAACAATCGTACGGCCCGCCTGATGGTAAGCGGACACTGCAGCCTATGGACGCATGCAACTCCAAAGGAGTAACAAGAGCTTTGCCGACCCTTGATATGTTCATATCGTCAGATGACAACTAAAACTCACTAAGTAACAAATACCTACTTAAATCAAAGGTCGTATCTCGATATCGACTACGTACCGAGATACGAGGTTTTGAAGAGCAGTGACAGTTTTGATAGTGACTTTTGGTTATCAACAGGCGATATATACCTATGATTCATATCGCATATTTATCATCCCAGCCTTCAGTTCGCGATATGGCACATTATTATCTTATCTTACTTAGTTGGTAAGTAGGTATTTATAAAACTATTTTAAATATCATATTGTAACGCTTATGCATTTCATTAGGTATTTTTTGCAAATTATTAATATTAATATCTAAGGGCCTAAATAAAATAAATCCCACCAAAAACAATACATGTAAAGTGATGCCAAGACTCCATAGCTCATACAGCTTTCAGCGTGAAAAAGATATCAGATCGCAATTTAGCGCCAAGCTTCCTACTCCACACGGCGTAACTCTACCACTACCAGCCACGCTCTACAAATTCTACATCTTGGCTAAAAAGTATAGCTTTGGTGGGCACATCCCGGTCGCCGCATAGACTTTCACGCCGAATGAATTTATGATGATGTTAATAAGTGACGGGTCTATACTTTTTAGCCAAGATATAGAATTTGTAGAGCGTGGCTGGTAGTGGTAGTGTTACGCCGTGTGGAGTAGGAAGCTTGGCGCTAATTGCGATCTGATATCTTTTTCACGCTGAAAGCTGTATGAGCTATGGAGTCTTGGCATCACTTTACATGTTATGTTTTTGGTGGGATCTCATTCCTTTTTGTAAGGTAATTTCTAAAGAAGTGAATGGGAAAACCCATACAAACTTCCATCCCCTAATGATTCCCTTCCAACCATAATTAAAGGGTGAGGGGTGATTTACTAAAAATCCTGAAATACGTATTTTATTATTTATAAGAAGGAGTCCCTATATAAATTTTCAGACCCCTAGCATCAATTTGTGGAAGTCTCATACAAAGTTCCATCCCCTACTTTAAGGGGTTGGGGGTTGAAGTTCCAATTTATTGAATTATTTTGTTGATTGTGTACTAATTCTAGCTTACATACCAAATTTCAGCTTTCTAGGACTTCAGGAAGTACCCTAGAGGTTTTGATGATCAACATCAGTCAGTGAGTCAGTGACGAAATCGGCGTTTGTTAGATATCAATAAAATCTTAATTATAAGAGCTATGTTACTGAAACTTTATATGTTTAATAAGTCCACTATTGACATCATATCCCGAGAATTTTGTTTATCTGGTATAATCCAAACCCAAGTTTCGAGAGTTCAAAAAAACGACGAACCGCTTCGAGAAAGGTAGGTAGTGCCCTTGCGTTGCGCTTCGCTTGGCTCGTCTTAGCGGGGGCACTGCCGTGCCCCCAGATATAGATTCCACAGACGACCGAAGAGCTGGTCGCTTCATCGCTCAGGAATTCGTTTTTTGGTTTTTTTATTTACTTTATTTGTAGTTTAAACATCAATCGTGTTTTTTGTCGCACATAAATACTTTTACGTTTTGCAACTAGGTATACTAACATCTTGTATAATATTCCGCTAACGCCGGTCCCTCGCGCCGCATCCATTTGGTTCGGGCCGTTACTTACGCTGACCAGACGGTCCGAAATAGCCCATTTTAATGACTCTCCTTTGTTTATTATTTTTCGTGTACCATCGCGAAGACAGTGGGTTTATGCGCGACAGCCCGGATTAGACGGTAATAAATGGAACCGAGGCTGCCTGAATAGCTGTTATTTTGATGCTACTTTAACTGGACTACTTACAACTCGATGCAAACACTCGAGAAGTAAGAATAGGGGATGGTATTATTAAAGGGCAAAGTCATGATATTCAATGAATGATGTATGATACACCTCTTAACGATACAAATTATATTATTACACATTTTTTGTTTCCTGAAAATTTAACTTTGGAAGTTACCACGTTCTAATTTTAAACGATGTCATACAGAGAACAAATATCATCATCATCATCATATCAGCTGAAAGACGTCCACTGCTGGACATAGGCCTCCCCCAAAGAGTGCTACAATGACCGGTCCAGCGCCACCCGCATCCAGCGGACTCCCGCGACCTTTACCAGGTCATCAGTCCACCTTGTGGGGGGCCTACACACGCTGCGCCTCCCGGTACGTGGTCGCCACTCGAGAACCTTTCCGCCCCAACGGCCATCGGTTCTACGTGCAATGTGCCCCGCCCACTGTCACTTAAGTTTAGCGATTCGGAGGGCTATATCGGTTACCTTGTTTCTGCTGCGGGTAGCCTCATTTCTGATGCGATCGCGCAGAGAAATTCTCAACATAGCCCTCTCCATTGCCATTTGGGTGACTTTGAGCCTTCTTATGAGTGAGGCCCATAGTAAAGCGACCACGTTTCCGTGCCATACGTCATCACTGGCAACACACACTGGTCAAAGACTCTCGTCTATCACATACACAAATATCATGGAACAATAAATCATCATCGTCTGAAGCCTAGGACAAGACTGTACCGGGAATAAAAAAAATTAAAAAAAAACCGATGGTGCAAGTGGCGCAAGTTCGTGTCTTGTCCTGGCCTTCAGACGATATGGTATATTGTTCTAGTATATTTATTCTCTGTATAATATCGTTTAATGATGCACAGTCGCCATCAGATATATCGGAGCGGGCAAAGTGCTCACAAACATCTGAAAACGTCTCTAACGCCGACAATAGAGACGTGTTCCGATTATTATGAGCACTTTGGCCGCTTCGTTTATCTGTTGGCGACCGAATGACTGTAGTCAGTTATTTAAGTCAGTTATTTAATCAACCTATGTTCTCTGTAATTTGGAGAGCTGAGTAGACCCAGGTGAGATGAATAATCATATTTGTAAAAATCTGTAATAGATTATCTACTTAGCGGCTCTGTGAGCTGAAGAACTCGGAAGATCGCATTAAAAAAAAACGAAAAAGTGGTCTCGGCAAAAAAACCATATAATTAATGAACCTGCTCACAAAATTTCACGAGAATAGGTTGAGAAATGCGACCCGTAGAGGAGAACAGCGGGACAGACAAACGATTTTCGGCCTAAGCTGAAGCATAGAACTTCGTTCGTTTCGCTCGCTCGTTCGATTAAATATGTCGTCGTCTTGTTCCCTTTCCACAACACAAGCCTTATTGAGCTAACTACGAGGCTAGTTCGATTTGTGTAAGATTGTTCCCTAATAGGTATTTATTACTGTGAGCCACTGTACCCGAGTAAGGAATGCGCCTTTTAAACTGGAGGCCCTGGGTTCGAACCCCGGCGTATTCCTTAACACAGCTTCTTGCCTGGGTTTCCCTTCGCTGGGGGTAAATGAAATAAATAAACTTAATCTGCAAGTAGGCCGTAGTGGCACTTTTACAAATCAAAATTCTACCAGCGTTTCTGAAACGGTAGGTACAACTACCCGACTAAGGGACCGTACAGTCCCGGTATTGCAATCAATATTAATTCCTTCTCACTCATTGATAAGTGGAGGGGCGTTCATTTTAATTTAAGATCAATTGGTTCCTTACTCTAATTCTCTGTTTTATTTTGGAACAATATTACATCGACCTAGTCCCACAGTAGGGACAATAGAAACACGTCATGATTGAAACAAGTCAAATTTCTCGAAAACTATAATACCTACGCGACTGACGCAACACTCAGAATACGCGGTCTGCCATGTTTGAATCCTTGGCCAAGTTGGCCAGTAGCATTCGAGCGACGGTGCGAGATAGGAGTGTACACGAGCCAAATCAGTTTTTCGCGGTAAAAACTAAGTATTTGTGCTGTCGTATATTTTCTTATAACTTTGTTTACTTTTGTACAGATCAAATAATTTTGGTATTATAGTTAGGAATAAAAAAAAGAGCGGGATTTCCTGTTACAGGTGTATATTCACTTACTAGGAAATTCCGGCCCCGTGAAAAATATTATTTCATAATTTACCTGAATAAAGATTTTTGATTATTTTTTTGAATAAACGAATGTTTATAATGGCCGTTGATCAGCGTTGGAGTCTTTTTTACTTATATGGAATATTTGACTTTGAAGTTAAAAACGGGGTGTGGGGACGGTAGAAACAACTTGCTTGTGGACGATTGAAACGTTTCAATCGTCCTCGCGTTTTAATCGTCCAGTCTTTTTAGAAATCTCCACACTGCGTGTCATTGTTTTTTTTATTCGACATTTTGTGAACATTTGTTTTTAACTGACGTCAAAAAAAGGAGGTTCTCAGATTGACCCGTATGTTTGTATGTATGTATGTATGTTTGTCCGCGATTATCTCGCGTTAGGTTGAACTAATTATGATGCGGTTTTCAGAAAAGTATTTGTTACATGCTGGAGTAGGTTCTTGTATATAACAAATGGTTATTAACAGACTTTTAAAAAAGCAGGATATCAGTTTTACCCGTATGTCTGTATACAATAAAACAAATGGTTAGTAACTCATGCAACTGTTCTTGAAAATAATCATTTAGTGATTGTGACGATGAACTGATGATGGAAACCATAGAAAGCTACAGAAACTACTCAATAATAATAAAAAAATACATGTCAATCACTAAAGAGAATTTTAAATAAAAAAGAACCGCCTTCTCTACAGTCTACAGATTACATTTGAATCACCTTTTAAAGTATAGACTTTAAAAGGTGGCATAGGCCAATCCTCATGTACGCTTTTTTATCGAACAGGCACTGACTTCAAAGTAAAGAGTAAAGGTAAAAAAGTACAGAGGTCGGCCACTGCAAAAATATATATCAGAAAGAGAAAGGGGTCATTTTTTTTAAATTTACTTTGTCATGACGCATTTTTTTTGTTTACTAAAACAATTTAAACTGATTATTTATTGCGTCTATTATTTCATTATACATCCCGTCGTTTGCAACACTCTGTCACAGGGTAGGTACACGGAATGGTTATGATTGAAACATTGTTATAGTTGAAACTTATTATGCTTGTGTTCTGCAATTCTATATCGCTACATATTATAATTGCATTAAAACTATTTTGGTTAAGCTAAATGTATGAGGTTGCAGGAACAAAGAAAACTAAAAGTCGTATACTTTTTTTCCACGCTCGTTTTTATCGAGATGTTCAGATCAGCTCATAAATTAAGAAATGTTTATGATATGCTTGCGAACTTTTGATGAGCTCATTGTATGCCGTGGTAGTGATGAAAAAGATTAAAAAAGATATAAGTACTTTCATTGTGCCGAAGATATTAGAGTGTTTCAATTGACCTCACATAGTGTTTCAATTGACACTCATGTGAGGTCAATTGAACCATACTGCCCCATTCTCTTTATTACATTATTATCAAAAAACTATCGATTATAGACCAACTAAATACATTTTATTTAGGAACCAGATAAGTAACCTTGAAATATTTTGGGCATTCATCTTTCTACTCATAAACATATAACGGTTACAGGCGGTTAAAGGCAAATTGTTTCAATTGTCCCCGGTCTACCCTAAGCTCAATAAGGGGTACTAGACAACGATATATTTAATAGATAGAAATACTCAAATACATAGAAATCATCCAAGACTCAGAAGCAAATATTAATGCTCATCAAACAAATATTTGACCTTACCGGGATTCGAACCCAGGACCTTCAGCTTCGTAGGCAGCGTAGACTACCCACTAGGCTAACTGATCGTCAATTAGTTTCTAGTTAAACGACTAACTAGTTCAGCTTGGGCTGAAATGCTTTCGTATGTCTGGCTCTCCAGCCCTACAGGTCGAAATTTTGTGAGTGTGTACTTTTGTAACTAAAAATATATATATATAAAGACAGGCTTGCTGGTTGTACAGCTAACAGAGCCACTCTGATTAGTTTCAAGGTGGTTTCTAGTTTACTTATATGGGTTTGGTGTCCATTACCATCCGTAGAAGATTGGCAAAGCCAGCGTCTAGCGGCCTCCAGTATGTCAACGCGCGCCCACACAACTCTACACCCTCGTGTCATGTCCGTCCAGTGTTATGTTGTCGTAAACATTTAAGAAAATAATGTATCTTTCTATTAACCTCTGTCGCTGAGCGGTAAGACACACGACTTTCAATCGAGAGGTCGTGGGTTCGAACCCCGGCTCGAACCGCTGGGATTTTTCCAAACAAACTGATGTACAGAATATCATTTGATATTAAACAATACCTTTACGGTGAACGGAATAATATTCGCGTGGACACCGATCTAATCCCGATAAGGTCTAGTTTTCCTTCTGGGTTGGTAGGGTGGATGTTTAGTCCCTATCATTAAGAAACGGCTCGCTTAAGATACATCCTTGAAAAACGCTTTTCGCCGGACGGAGGTGCGGTGCAGTGTGACATCCGCCTAGCTGTCAACAAAACAAATCCTCAAATCAATAAAGGGTTGGCAACATGGTAGTCTTCTCTAGTCGTAATCTTCCACAGGCTATGATGCCGGCCAGGCAGGCCGTATGCTCGTTTGCCACCGCTACGTGGTTTAAAACAAGTCGGAAAGTTTTTAGAGAGATGCTGCTTATACGGAGAATAGATGTAAGTAGTCTTATACCGACAATGATTAATCTGGATACACCCTCTCTACGCTCTCTCCTTGTACCGGAGGTTCATCGAATATTGTTATCGACTGCTTGTGATGTGCGTGATTGTGCCTACCAACAAGTACTTACAAGCGAAAACTTTGTTCAAAATGTAGTCAAAAAATGGGAATGCTAAGAAGGGTCTGCGTTTAATAGTTTTGATGTTTTGATTATTCATCAGTAGACTAGGTACAAGTTTACTAATACTTAGGACACGCAATTCTTCTTTAATCTTTTCTCGCCTCACTAATGCGTTCCACTTTCAGTGTCGCCTGTTACCGTTCCAAGAAGCTCTTAAAAGCAACGGATTAATTGAGTTTTGTTTTATGGCTCACACTAATTAGATACTTAACTGAAATCTAAATTATACTCTCGCAACGCCTCGCTGCACCTGCCAGCAACGAGGTGCGTAGGATGTCGAATGTTACGTTTGCGTTCCTGCCAAGATAACTTCATGAGGAAACTGGGATTTATTAGGAAATACAAAAAGTTTAATACTTACCTAAGTATAGGTAAAAGAGCCCTCGGAGGTATCGGCAGCGGCAAAGAATGTCATGCCGCATGCCTCTATACATAAAAAGACCACAGATAATCTCCGTTGCGAGTGCAGCAACAGCAACTGTCCCATGAAATACTAAAGACAAGGTACCTAGGTAGTATGTAATGCCCTAGGCCCTGTACGGAAATTTAAAATAAATGTTTAACCAGTCATAACTCAGTTCAAAACCAAACCGAATCACTGGCATCATTACGAAATACATACATTTTAAACAACGAACCTCGCGCCATTAAAGTCATTTGGCAGGCTACTGTTGCCAAATTAACTCCGAGAAATGGCCCGCGGATCCTGTATGGTTATTATATTACGAAATTTACGCTGCGTGAGTCGGTGCCTGAAATCTGGATGCTTTATTTTATTGTGTCAAGCGTCCGCGGCATAGTCCCGCCGAGCGCGGGAAACGAACGGTCGCGCCCGACGCCATTATTGTTCTTTTGGCGGGAAAACTGACGTTTCGGCTGTGTTTTTAAAAAGTGATCGTTGAGTGTGCAGTGTTTTTTTGGCGGATGTTTGGAGACTTAGACAGTGTGCAGTGGTTAGTATTGTTGTTTGTTTCGTTCGTAACTTTTGTAGCATTTTTGGTGCAGCGCAGCGTAGTTAACGGAATTGGTTATAGACAATATCAATCAAAATTGTTAATTAAGGTTAATATTAACGTTATTGGCGCTAATTAAGCATTAGGATTGAAATTATTTATACCAATTCCGTTAACAACATTACGCTGCACCAAAAGTGCTACAAAAGTTACGAGCACTAGTAAAAAAAATAGTCTTTTGTTTTCTCTAAATAATAACTAGTTATTATTTAGAGAAAACAGAAGACTATTTTTTTTCGTTTAATATTTTTTACGGACCAAGTATTAGAGTAAGAGCATCAGAGTAATTTAATAGATGGGTACTTTTATGAAATTATTCTAATCTATGTGAGCGAGCTAGTAGAATTAAACTGCTACTTACCTACCGACATAACGCTCAATATAAAAAATTTAAACAATCATTTTATTATAACAAAACAGTACTGAAAATCTGTAACATTTCGTATGGTCCAAACTGTCATAGATCTCTGATTCGTCCCTTACATATACAAAATATTTGTGCTCGGAAGTGGTTGATTAGGGCATAACTTGGGAGTTCTATTCATATTGATGCTAAAATTCTAAAACTTTTCAAACATCTGTAAAACAACCAAAAGCTAACTAACTAATACAACTTTTTATGTATCTAATTTCAAACATAAACGCACTTGACTATATTTAGCTTTATATGTAGCATACTCAAAGCCGATATGGGCAAGATACAAACCCATTAAGAGAGACCTCATTTAGAAGAGGATTTGTAGCCAGCAACCGTAGATGAAGTAACCGCAGAGGTAGGTACCATCCTATGTTACATACAATTTATGGCAAATGAAATGAAGTAATTTATGGCACGTGCATCAACAAATAAATTGTACCCAGACATAGAGTATGTATATTAGTAGCTTAAAGAGTCATTGCGCCGGTTAGCGACCACCTAATTTAGGGTGCCGGTTTGCGACCACTTAGGTTGGCGATCTGAAAGGATATTTTCTCGTATTTTTTGTAGATTCCTATTGTATATTCCCGTGTGGTGTCGGGTGAGAATTTCACCACCCCCTTTCTTCCCGTGGGTGTCGTAAAAGTCGACTAATGGAGCAGAGTTAAAATGTGTTATTATACTAATATCACACTTTGTCGACGTTAATGCCTACATTTATGCTTTAAGTGGCATTGGAACATAAGTTTCATGTGCTCTGCCTACCCCTTTTCGGAATTAAGGCGTGAATCTATGTATGACTATATGCAATCCTATTATATTGATGTGATGACTGTTCGTTTAGGGTCTGCATATTTGTTATTAGGTATAATTAATTGAAGAAACCTTGTACTTCAGGTGGTCGTTAACTGAAGATGGTCGCGTAACCGGCCGTAAATATGTATTTATTATTTATTTATTTATTTCATACAAGAATTGTGGCCACAACTGAAGACTTATTTTTAAATACAGATTCCTGTTAAACCAACATTTATTCGTTTTGAAGAAACATCGAATATACACTCAAGAGCAAAAGTTTCGGGTGCTTTTTGTATAGAATTTCAGTACAAACTGTACCCGAAACTTTTGCTCTTGACTATATAAGACGACAATCCCTAGTGATTTCGCGATCCCAATGATACCACGTGTATCGAAACGATTCAGCGACGGCTTAGAAATAGCAAAGCATAAATTACCGGCAGAACTGTTGCCAATTTAGACTCAATTGTGACGTGATAAGGATTGATTTGCAACGGTTTCGGTTGTAGACTTAAGCTTTTGATTTAAACAGGCTTGCTGATTTAGGGATTATCTGGAAACATGAATCTACGTAACTAAGTAGACATATCGAATTATTTTTACAACCACAGTTATACATATAGCAGTTTAATAGTTCATAACTTATCTAGGGCGGTGAAACAAAGGGAGCATATAGGTATTTACGGCGAGAGCGTTATATTAAATGAGTAAAACGAAAGATTCTACTTTAGGTACGCTCGCTACGCTCGGGTTTCTAAAGTAGAATCTTGAGCGCAACAAGGGATTCATCTGTTTTACGCCCAAGACGGAAATAATTTTGCAACCGATAAACAGAAGTGACACAGACTGCCTTTCACACCTTGTGTGAGGAAAAATTAAATCCTTCATTTGATGGTAACAATAACTCTTCTAATCAAACAAACCTTTACATAGCTTTAAAAACTCTGCAAATTGTGTTTAGTCAGATATTTTTGACCACCTTGATCAATCATATATAATTGCGGGTGACTGTAGTTTATTTCTCTGGTTCTGTAGTTAAAAGAAAACATTTACCCACGATAGATGTTGCTATGGTGACAAACCAAAATAGTTCACCCTTTATGTTCATGTTTTCATAACACGTAGCAGAATGATTTACCACGTTTCACCAAATATCTTGTTTGGAAAATGTCGGAGCTTTCCTCCATTCCTAGGAAAATAAACACTAAGTCCCCAGGACGCTCGACTGCGACTCCATACAAACGCAATTCGGTTCTCGTTTTATAACGATTTGCTGGAATGAAATGAATGAAATGGCGGATCGCATTAAATTGTTTTTACAAAAATAAATCCAATGACTTGTGAATTGGTTGAATATAGTATTTATTTATTTATTGTATATTTGCCATATATATAGTGTGTATTATATTTTATACTGTATATTTATATATGTATTGGCATGTTTTTATTTGTCTAGAATTAATACCTATTAGGTTTTGTTTTCATTTTCTCTGTGTTTTTGTACACGGTATAAGTTTGCCTATCTCGGTCTACCTACCTTCCTCTCAATTGCTCAAAGGTTAGCTGGAAGAGATCCCTTATAGGGATAAGTTCGCCTTTGTACTTTGATCTATTGTGTGACATGTATATTCTTTAACCTGTTATTGTGTACAATAAAGTGCTTACATACATACATACATACATTACATACATACATAAATTACGGCTGTGTGGGCGCTCCGCCATTGCAGGCAACACAAACAATACCTACATGACTAAGGACATACTTAATCAATTAAAATCGCAATTTTATTATCTGTAAAAAGCTACAAATAATATATAGCAACCATAATAAACTATTAGTAATAGCTTCTTATGGTAGCTATTACCGATTTCTATGGGTCGGTAATGGTTTCTTAAGGTTGCCATTACCGACTCCTATGGGTCGGTAATAAAATATGTAAGGACAATGTATTACCGACTCATAAAATGTGGGTAACTTATAGTCGTAGCTTTAGGACATACCCGGGTAACGATCGATAATAGCTGCATAAAAATCGTTAATTTAGGACGGTAATAGCAACAATCGACTTCGTCACTTCTTATATTTGTTTAAATACAATAATCCTTTATTTATAGGCATTTGACTGAGCAAATATAATCTTTATACTTAACACTAACATATAAAATTAAAAAACAAAATGTGATGGCAACCAGTATACTTAAAAAGTAAGGTCGATTTTAAAATTGTCTTAAGGGGGTCGTTAATACCTGCGTTTACCCTACCCTAAATCCTTAAGAAAGCTCATTTTGCATAAAGGAAATTTTATTTTAAGTTCCCTAAGGTGACGCCATAATTATCTAGGTCCGATACTAGTTCCTGTTGCTAAAAATTACTTATAATACAAAAAAAACTTATTTTTCTATTTTAATCTGCCTCTATAGGCAGAAGAAGTTTTTTCGTACTATACTTATTTTTTTTCTATTTTTAGTAAGTAGATCCGGCCTAGATATACCTACCTATACGATCGCATAGTTAAAATAAAGTTGCGTTAATCCAGCGCGCGGTTTTGAAATGAGAGCCAAACTACGTTTGTATGGGGAGCCGACTTGTGTCGAGCTTCCTGGCGACTCTTATCACTTTCAGTGCCAGGAGCTAGATGGGCGCTCTAATAGTAGGTAGGTACCTACTTTCCTTTAAGGGGGTGCATTGGAAATTATCGCGTGCTTTGAAAAGCCGTTCTGAATAGATTAAGAAACAATAAGATCTGATTTTCAGATATATGATTCTTGACTATATGATTGTTTATCTGATTTAATCGATACATGATTGCCTAAAATTTCCTCGATAGAAAAAAAACCAAAGTTGGATCTTTATTTTCCTTTTTTACTCAGCCTACTCAAACAATGAATCATTTTACGACACAATCAAGTTAATACTATAGTATTTTATCTCATCTAAAATTTCACTTAATAAAATATAAATAAAACTTCAGTAAGTTGGGTATTTATCGAAATTGGTCCAAAAAAGCCATTCCCGAAGTTGCATCTCTTTTTGTCGTGCGCGAAAAGCATAAGCGTGTCTCTGTCAAGAGGGCGTGGTCGACATGAATCAAGGCATCCCCTTAAATACGGATTTCACCATATTATCCGCTACGAGCGTAGTGCCAACAAAATCTTTGAAACTGAATGTTTAATCAAATGTTTTTAATCAAGTGAGATAGTAAGCTTTCAGCAGCCATGTCCATTCGCTGTGGGACGTAGGTCGTGTTGATGATCCTGAACTTCCCCCATCCAACCATACTAAGAAGCATTTACCTATGGACAACTCCAGGGGAAGTAACACCCCTTGCTCTTGGTCGATACGTTCGTGTCAGAACGGTCGTGGTCGGTATGAGTGGCGAGGAGGTGGCACTCGCCTCACGATTTAATAATCAATACTAATACTAGCAGATTAGAATACTCCGTCCGCGTGAAATTCGTATATATCGTAGGTCCATACTAAATTTCATCCCCCATTTCACTCCCTTAGGGGATGATTTCGGGGATAAAAACTGTCCTATGTCCTTCCTCAGGATTCAAACTACTTACCTCCATTACCAAATTTCATCTCTATCGATTAAGCGGTCTAAGAGTCAAGAACACATACAGACAGACAGACAAAAAGACACACTTTCGTATGGATAATAGTTAAAAATAAGCTGTGAAAAGATTTTAACTTTGTAAGATTGTATGTGCGCCCTCAAACTCCTTCGCGGTTGATTGAAGACAGTAACGCTAATTATCTTATCTAATACAAGATGAACTTCATACCTTTTTAATTATGATAAATGCAGTCGTTGCACCGCGTACTGGTTGCACCGCGTGTGCCAATGGGCGTGTCTGTCAGTCTAGTCTATATAATCGAGGCCGTTAGTTCAGTCCCCAGCCTCGTGCTAGATAGACAAATTACTATGGGAATAAATTTATAAAATCCATGCAAAATAAGAATAACTACATACTTATACTACTAAAAACAAACAGCACCCATAACTAACACAACATGTAAGTATATCAAAATATAGATGAACCGTATATTTAGACAAGAAGAAAAACCGTAGTCAAATCGGTCCACCCGTTTGGGAGTTACGATGCCATAGACAACCACACAAATAAACTATGTACCACCAACGCTCGTTTTCATCGGGGTTAAAATTAGTATTATACCTACTGCTACCGAAAGGCGAGGATAGTGTACGTATCTACAATCTAGTATATAGTCGACGATAAAGATATGATTTTTGCACCTTATTACATTGCTAAACACATGCCTCCTCTCAAGAAGAACGTAAGTCGTATATTGGCACTATATTTGGTGTACTGTATGCGATGTTTCCCAACGAGCAGGCGCTCCATCATCACTAGAGCCATTAATATCGCGGCACGATCCTGCGACATTCGCTGAGCGGCCGACTGATATTTACTCGTCATTCGTTTCTTGCAAATATCATTCCAACAAGCAGGCGCTCCATCATCCCCGGAGCCATTAATATCGCGGCACGCTCCTGCGACAATCGCTGAGCGACCGACTGATATTCTTGCAAATATCACCCCAAGCAGGCGCTCCCTCATCCCTGGAGCCATTAATATCGCGGCACGCTCCTGCGACAATCGCTGAGCGGCCGACTGATATTCACTCGTCATTCGTTTCTTGCAAATATCACCCCAACAAACAGGCGCTCCATCATCCCCGGAGCCACTAATATCGTGGCACGCTCCTGCGACAATCGCTGAGCGGCCGACTGATATTCACTCGTCATTTGTTTCTTGCAAATATCATCCCAACAAGCAGGCGCTCCATCATCCCCGGAGCCATTAATATCGCTGCACGCTCCTGCGACAATCGCTGAGCGGACGACTGATATTCACTCGTCATTCGTTTCTTGCAAATATCAACCCCAACAAGCAGACGCTCAATCATCCCCGGAGCCATTAATATCGCGGCATGCTGATATTCACTCGTCATTTGTTTCTTGCAAATATCATCCCTACAAGCAGGCGCTCCATCATCCCTGGAGCCATTAATATCGCGGCACGCTCCTGCAACAATCGCTGCTGAGCGGTCCACTGGTATTCACTCGTCTTTTGTTTATTCGCAAATGTCATGAGCATAATAAATAACAGCAGTCATTCAGTGTGGTGGTCTAAATATCGATATTTTTTTGAAATACATTACACTTTATAATCTCTCGTACCATTTAAAATATTAGGTAGGTACTTTACAGCGGGCCTAACGCGATAGGTACCTACTCACCTATTTATTTAACGAGCGAGCGAAGCGAACAAAGTTTTCAGCTTGGGCAAACATTCTTTCGTATGTCCGAATCTCCGGCAGTTGTCGTCATTCGCATTTCTCAACCGATTCTCGTGAAATTTTGTTAGCACGTTAAATAATTATTAGTCGATTCAGTTTTTAGAAATTAAAATAGCAATTTGAAAAAATGGACCAACACCACATTTCACTACCTAGCGTACACAAGTCTATAAAAATGTGGAGGGTAGACCCGAAAGTGAAGGAAGGAATTACACGAGTCCGTTGGAAAGGAATCTATTTTATTCTTGCCAGCCAAACGTCGAGTTAAAATCAAATGTTATAATTGTGTAATCCATTACAGAAAATGTGTTCCGCTTTTCCACAAACACGATTCAACAAAAACAATAACGTTTATTTTTCGTTTACGTAAAGACTGCCAAGCTTTAGCGTGAACGCTCATATTGTTTTGACGTGCAAACCTTCGAGTTTTATTTGTAAGTCAAACTGGCATTTGTTTAAACAACTGAATGAAAAAGGAGGTGAGTATTTAGATTTAGATTTAGGATTTCTGTATTTCATAAAATAAATTTACATTATAAGTTAACTTTAAGCTAATTTACACAAATGTATTATTAAGGGTATTTTTTAAACTCCGCTTTTAAATGGGACTTTTTTACGTTTGAGTTGAAAGCTTTTACAGCATTAGAATTTTAACGGACAAATTCGTCTAAAAAGGAAAGTCTGTCCGGCTCCGATTTGATTTATATTTATATATGTTATAGAGTAATCTAAAATAACAGACACTTATTTTTTTTAACTGCTCAATCTCAACCTGTTGGGAGAAGTTGTTCTTCAAAGTACTGAAAAGTAACCAAACCCTCTAACTTCTGTAGGGGGATTTGTTCAAGCAAATTGTATGAATTGAATGAAATACTGGACTTCGCAGCGTGGGTAGGCCCACCACCAGGGCGACTGGTGAACTGCTATAGGGGGGAATTGCAAAAAAAATCGTACATAGTTAAGGGCCTTAATCTAAATAGGTTGCGGAAATCCGTTGGATAGCGCAGGACAGGACCGGTCATTGCGGCTCATCGGGGAAGGCCTACGAACGGCAGTGGACGTCTTTCGGTTGATATGATAATGATGATGATAGGCCTACTCATAGGACTAATACTGTCGAAGGAATTTAAATTTTATTCAACTGGAATAGTTTCGGCATTTGTTTAGTTTCGGGCACTTTTTAAAACAAACGAAAGTCAACTCTCTTTCCGACACAACACGATTCCAATTTCATGGGCATGTGCTTACATCCTTGTATATATTAAGGTCAGGTAAAATAATTGAACAAATCCGAGAGCCACATTAACTGAAGAACCATCAATCCGGCCCGTAACTAATGTCTGTGTAAATCAGAGCAGTGCCGTAACTACTTACTTTGTATTTAGCTGCATTGTAAAACGTTCAGTCGGATATCTTGCGTACAGTTTTATTGCTGATTCTATAAAATACTGCTGTAGTGGAAGACGAGGTATTCTAATTTCGAATTTGACTTATTTACGACTGGGTGCGCATTTAGAACCGATTTAAAAAAAATAAAGAGTTTCGCAATTCGGTGGTGTTTTTTTTTTTATATATAACTGGTAACGTTATCTGTCTTCCGTCGGTAATTTAAGTATCTTTCGGTTTGAATATTATTACCAAACGCAAAGCGGCAACAAAAATGTTGATCAGTATTTTTTTGTAATTTTCCCGTACATTGTGGCTGATCAGCAATTGCGTGGTATTGTATTCTATACCATTCAGTTATTCTTTTATTCCAATCAATGTCATCTTTTCAAGCCTATCTGCCTACCAGTTTTCACTGAATATCGTTTTATGTAGCTTATTTAGTTTACCTTTGGGTTAGTAACAAAACCGCCAGACTATAGTCTGAATAATTTGCTTTAAAAACAAAGTTTTAACCGACTTCAATTTAGTACTCCGCCATGCCACGAGAACATTTCCATATTTCTTTTCCAATTTACCACATGAACTGATTTCCGAGAGCAATGCGTTGATTATTAGAGAAAAAAACCTAATCGCTGTATGTGACCCGATAATATTTGAGGACTTCCGTCGATTCCACAAGGATCACCTTTGGCACTTCATTAGTTGCTATTTCAACGGAATCTTATCAGAATCTGTGATATACTTTTGTACTTTTAAGTACATAATTGAGGAATTCCATAAGTCATCTGTGGTCTTCATCATCAATTCCACTCCACCAAATTTATGATTTCCGGGTGTAAATACACAAGTTATAATAGAAAATACCAAAATCACTACACGCGTGCCTAATATAATTGAGGAGTTCCCTCAATTCCTCATGGATCCCATCATCCATTTGAATTTTTGAAAAAAATGGGACCCACCTGGAAGCATATACGTACAAACGAAAAAAAATTTTTACGAATCGGCTCATCAATGACGGAGTTCTGAGGTAACAAACATTGAAAAAAAAAAAATACAACTGAATTGAGAACCTCCTCCTTTTTTTTGAAGTCGGTTAAAAAGGGGTAGCACTTGTCGAAGTTGTGAATTGTTTTTCCGTTTTTCTTTAAACAGTTTCACTACGGCAAAATTATTCCTATTTACTTATATTGCTTATGTGTTAGTATGCTTTTCTTGATGAATTCATGCTCTATTTAAAATTCTAGTTCAAATGTTTCCTGGTTGTCTGGAAGAGATCGCTTTAAAACGATAAGATGGCCTGTTGTTAACATTATTTATTAAGCAAATTTTTTGTAACATGTTTCTCTCTTGTCGTGGTGAGTAATTATTATTATAATTTCGCAATGACGTCACAGTGCTCCTTTGAACGGGATTTTGCAAATGGGATTCTTGAAGAGTCGTATTCCGTTGTTTTCAAATTCCCCAGTCCCAATATAACCCATCTTATTAAAACTAAAACGTCTTCATCTGACACAATCGCATCACTCTCTTTCGTTAATGAACAGCTGATGCCGTATTTTCGTCTTGTTCTGCCACATTCGATTAAGTGCGCATTCCGTTGCGGTTATTAACAAAAGATAGGGATAGCAGGCGAATTTGTACCTAAGAACAAAAGAGCTAGAGCCCATTTTATACTAGTGGCTCAGTGAGCTGTAGAACTCGGAATCCCGTCATTAGTTTTTTTTATTTGAAAAATTGATTCGACATAAAAAACTACAAATTATGAACCTGCTCACAAAATTTCACGAGAATCGGTTGAGAAATGCGACCTGTACCTAGAGAACAGCCGGACATCCGGACATACGAAAGAATTTTGTCCCAAGCTGAATTCGTTCGCTTCACTCGCTTGTTCGATAAATTTATCTTCTTCATTTTTAGCCTGTAATCGGCCTCTGCTGAGCCTACATGCTCCGAGTAGCATCTTACCATATTTCTAATGCCGCGTTCACTGCACTCGGTGCAGCCTGGCATCAGCTTGGCATGCAGCCCGACAAGCAGCCCGTGCACTTATATATGCGGCCCAAGCACGCTGTTCACACGCTCGCGGGCGTGCTTGTCATGCAAACATGGGAGATTTTTTTATCTTTGGAATATTTATTAAAGAGCAAAATTTCTTTCTTTGACCATTTTTAATCTTCTGACGACCTCGATTCCGACATATTTACTAATGCACGCGAGCGTGTGAACAAGGTACACAAGCACGAGCACATTCACCGTTTGATCTTTGCCAAAAAACCGACAGTCGTCCCGATCGGCGGCATGCACGAGCACGGGCACGGGCGCGTGCACATTCAAGCTGTCCACACGCTCGCGCCCGTGCCCGTGCACGTGAATGTCGCTTTGAACGCGAGAAAAGACCTATGACTACCTATCGGTAGGCTATAGAAATACGGGGAGATGCTGCTTGTTGTTAGAAAAGTAACTGTACCCTAAATTAGCATGGATTCTGCTCTGCCACCACCTGTTTGATATCACCTTATCAAATACTAATACGGGTGTAGACTCGAAAATTATTATTAGGTACTTAAAACATTAGAAAGAAGGCAAAACAATATGCCTGGTGACGAAAATCCCATTCAGATATCGCAAAGAATTACGAAGCTACAACCGTTTTAATATTGCTTGTTAAAGAGAGAAAACACAATCTGTGAGCGTCATAGTAAATGATAATCATTTCATATGAAGGTGCGTTTTGCGGAAAAGGGACAGAACATACCCCCTCTTAAAACTTTGGACACTTATAACTTTGTGATTATTTAACCTCTTGCGGTGCTTTTATTTCCATTTGACTACATTTTTAATCCTTTTACGAGAAAATACAACATTATTGATCATTTTCTTTTGTGTCTACACCCCTATTAGAGTTGGTTACTGCTTGTAAAGCCATGACGAAAGTACTATAAGGCTTACAAACCGTGTCTGAATTACTTTCATTGATAAGACATAGTTGATGCCGTCTCAGGGATGGTCTAAGTTACATTCTCATTCGAATGTCTATCTGAACACAGAAATATGAAGACGCAAGTAACAATACTGATTTTCTAGTAGGTATACCTAGGCATGTAAACCGCTGAACCGAACCAGATAAAATTTGGTATGGAGCCAGTGAGAACCCTGGAGACTGCCTCCTCAATCGAGGCCTTGGACATGCGTGTTACGCCATTAACGAATTTCATGATAAAGTTATCATTGACCCGCTTATAACTAATAAAATAACCCTTAATTAATTAGACTATATACTACAATATTAATGAATTACTTTTAAGAAATATTGCATATGATTATTGTAATGAAAATTACATTGATATTTGACAAACCGTATCTACCCTTACATTATATCCTGACAAGTAAAATAATGTGTTTTACCAACAAACTGATTCTGATTCTGAGAAGGAGATTCATATCTTTATTTTTTCAGAGACCTGACGGAATGACGCTGGTGCCTTGGAGCATGGGTCAGCCGCTATTTGGGATTCTACTTGCGTTGATACCCTGGCACCGTCCCATGTTCCAAGCACCAGCGCCGCCGCTGGCGCTGCGGCATCCTCGGCCGAAAGCCTCAAGCGCCGCAAATATGCCGTCCTAGGAAACAGCTACATGTTTGCGGCGTTTGGCGTTGAAACCTTGGGGCCATGGGGGCCAAGTGCGCGTCGGTTTTATAAAGATTTGGCGACGCGCTTAATAGAAGCCCCGGGCGACCAGAGGGCTGGCCATTATTTCGCACAGCGTGTTAGAATCGCTATACAGCGAGGAAATACGGGCAGCCTTCTGGGCACCTTGCCCGTTGACGGCGATTTATGCCAAATTTTTTACCTATAGTTTAAGTTTTATGTTTGTTTTTATTAATTGTCGTTATTTTGAATTAAATTGTTTATCTTTTAATTGCATATAGATCATCTCCCAAGTGGGTGAAATAAATAAATAAATAAAAAGTAGGGGACAATCTAACACAAATCGACCTAGTCCCAGACTAAGCAAAGCTTGTTGTACTATAGGTACTACACGACGATAAACATACTTATATAGATAAATAAATACATGGAAAACATCCATGACTCAAGAACAAATATTCGTGCTCATCACACAAATGATTGCCCTAACCGGGATTCGAACACAGGACCTCTTGCTTCATAAGCAGGGGTCACTACCAACTAGACTAAAGCGGTATGAATTTGTATGGGAGTACAATTAACGAGTTCTACGCCGTTGAAGCAGAGCTAGTTGGTTTATTTTTATTATATTTCTGTTTCATTCCAATCCGGCACAATGGCAGACAGCAGGTGGTCGGTATCACGACGTCACTTTGATGTGGCTCTCATTCGTTCCGTTTGTTTCAGATTTTTCGACGCGATGAATAAGAAATCTCACAAGAAGAAGGTGAATATTGAAATGGGTCTTGTAGCATATAATGCTTTAGTATTTACCCTTCGGTTGCGGTGTGGAATATTAATGAATACAACAGTTCAGTATTTCCCACGGATAGCGCCGCCATCAGCCTCGAGTCGGGCCATCGACTCCCCAGTGTTGCCAACACTATCGCGCGCGTTTATTAGAATGCTACATCTCTTCCTTTTAACATTTTTTTAATAAGAAAATAATTAAACCTCTAAATGACAACCAAGACAGGATTCAAGTTGAGTTGATACTAACCATTCTCACTATTTGAATCACAGAGACAACATTGTAATAAAATGATATATACATCACTTCTTAGTACTTATATCTAAAGTTAAGAATAGGTATCTGTAATTATAATTAAAACTGTGGTAGACTCTGTGCTAGTATGCTTACTCCCTACTTATACATATACATATGGTATTGCAATCAGTCTTAGTATGCAGTCAGCTGCTTTAATAATATTTGTAAGTAATGGCTACATCACAGCACATGTTAAAGACTTAGATTATTACACACTCATTAAGTGACAATTTATAATCTGTTATCAAATATTCAACACACAAATTACACATAGTAGATCTCTTGCAGGCCAAGGCCGCCAGTGTGCAGCAATGTCGCCCTCTTCTTGACTGGTGTATCCACACTTGATGCTAGCAGGTAGATTTGAAGTCCCCGCTTCCATTTCTCCCAACGAGACCCAAGAGAGAGCGTCCCCTTCACAATCCAATGGTTCTGGACCATTAAACATCTCCTGAAACATGAACATTTTGACCATTAGCCTACTGCTGTTCTCTACATACTTGACAGGTTTTGTTTTATTTTGGTAAATTAGACCGGTATGCCCTGAGTGATGCACATTGTGCATGAACCGTTTGGTTCTTCTTGCATAAATATTCGTAATGCACATTGTGCGCGGACCGTTTGGTCCTCTTTTGGTCAATTAGACCAGTATGCCACCGAGTGATGCACATTGTGCACGAACCATTTGGTTCTTCTTTGCATAAATATTAGTAACGCACATTGTGCGCGGACCGTTTGGTCCTCTTTTGGTCAATTAGACCGGGTGCCACCGAGTGATTCAAATTTTTGCATGAACCGTTTGGTTCTTTTCGCACCTAAATAATAGCACCTTGTGCACAGGACTAAAATTTATTGGTCAGACATTTGTCACCGAGTTGTACCCAAGCTTACATGGGTACGAAAATGCAAAATTCGTCGATCGACTTGTTTACCCAACAACCATTACATTGTAACCTCATTTCTTAAGGTAACTTTTACCTATTTCAGACTTATTATGTATTTTCATGATTATCATGACCCATATCGTTAGATCCCACCTGAGATTATAGGTATATTACGGACAAATTCTTCGTTTCTCTTGTAATTCAAAGGAAAACGTACTACGTAGCTTCCTTAAGTATTTCGGTTATGTGCTTTCACCCATAACAATGTAAGTAAATGATTCACATTTCCAAATGATTTTCCTGAAATCGTATGACAATTTAACGCAGGATTTGTCCGTCTATGTGGGATAGGATACAATTCCGCTTTTGTTTACAAAAATGGCGGAATGCTTTTTCTTACGCCAATATCTCGCGAACTATGTTCGTACACAGGATTTTACTTACAATCCCATCCTCGTCGCCACTTGTAGCATATAATGCTTTAGTATTTACCCTTAGGTTGCGGTGTGGAATATTAATGAATACAACAGTTCAGTATTTCCCACGGATAGCGCCGCCATCAGCCTCGAGTCGGGCCATCGACTCCCCAGTGTTGCCAACACTATCGCGCGCGTTTATTAGAACGCTACAGGTCTACATTCGACACGCGCTAATGCTGCTCTTTTCAAACAAAATACGATCAGCATACGATAGGAAATCCCAAATGAATAGCCCATGTAGGCTACAGTGCCTGATTACGGCGACAAAATTCTCGGGCTCAAATGAATAAAATGAAGTTTTGAAGTGTAGCCACTTGCACAAAGTTTGACGCGATAAAATCCCTGTGATAGTAGAAAACCGACAGGAGTCCGAAGTCAGTTCGAGTTCGTCCGAACGATTCGCGATTCAGCGAACTGTATGGCATTGGCTACACACATTGCGACAGGTCGAACATTTGCCGAATCCCGATAGTGTAGTCTTAGCATAACAAAACGAGCGTAGCGCTACGAAATTTTTGCCAGTGACTATGTTTCCTTCAAACTATATTCGGCCTTGCACAACCGTAGCCCCTAATCAAATAATAACTAGCGGCGCTGGGAGCTGCAGGAATTGAGCGCATGATTTTAAAACATGTTTTTTTTAGTCCGAATCGGCGAACAAGTAGGCATATAATTATTGAATTTGCTCGCACAATTTCATGAGAATCGGTTGAGAAAAGGTAGGTAATGACATGACATGTCCTAACGATAACGTGCATTCGAAAAGTTACGTACCCTCTGTAGAGACGGACAGCCGGACAGAAATACGAAATAATTTTTCCCCAAGCTAAAACGAACAATTTCGTTCACTGCGCTCGCTCGTCAATGAGTCTATTTCGATAACAAACCTTCACCAAAAGTTTTACCATTCCTCTTTCATTCTAATTTCAGCCCCAATCTTTACTGATAAGGTTATTTTTGCAATAACCGATGAAGCAAGGTGAAAATATTGTAATGTGTCACATTGGCATCATTTTCTGGCAGTGCATTCGTGCACGTTGCAGTTTACGTCAATACGATTTTTTTAATGTATATTTATACGCTTCGACATCAGAATTTTGTTTCGGTGGTTCTAAGAATGCAACAGATGTTTATTAAGTGCAGAGGGACCATTTGCGACATTGGTTTCGCAATCTCAATGCGCTGCTTCGTAGTACAGTCAGCATCAAAAGTAACTGCGCAAACGAAGACGTCAAAAGTCTTTATTAAAAGGGAATAAGAGCTTTTGACGTCTTCGATTGCGTAGCTACTTTTGATGCTGACTTTACGAAGCAGCGCATTGAGAAAAGCACCAAACATATTCGAATCAAATTGGAATGCGGAAAAACAATACATTATTCTTTATTGCTCACCAGAAATAGTAGAATGTGAGTCGTTTATTGACCCCCAGTTGAGTTTGTATTGCTCAGTGAATTTTTGCGTCTATTCCCTTTAGAAAATTCACTAAAAGAGCGTAGGTATAGTATATAGTATATATATAAGCAAATTCAAAACAATAATATACATAGTCACATGACAAGAACTTTAAATATCTAAAATTGTATCGGTACGCAGTATAGTTATCGAGTCACAAAAGATCTACCGCTAAGCCAGTTTTTTTTCACCTTCATATAATTTTTCCCATAGGGTGGGGTTAGGGGTAGTTAAGTACAGGTAATTCGAATAATTAAGGTACGTTACTTTTTCTTTTTTCGAAAAGTGAATCGATAAAAAATACTACATAATACAAAAAAATACTAGAATCATACTATGATTTACGCTTGCAGAAATTCACGAGAATCATCCGAACATACGAAAGAATTTCGGCCCAAGCTGAAATAGTTCGTTCAGTTCGCTCGTTCGTTCCATAACTTTAACACTTTCACTGCCAGGAACCCGCCTAGAGGGTGTCTACGCTGTAGTCGCTTTCCGCTACATACGAGGGAAACCACGAGATCGGCTACGAGCGTAGCGCTTAGCGTTTTTTGGCAGTGAATGTGTACGTCATGGACATTTGCTCAGAGATTTTCTTCTTCCTTGACATATCCTCATGAGTCATGGCTGAGGGACGTGACGGCTGTAAGCGCTCTTCACCATCACTCTCCAAGCTGCTCGGTCCTGGGCTTGATGCACGCTGGCCTGAAGTGTGGCTCTAGCCACAGATGTTACCTTGTCCGCCCACAGCGCATAGACATCCGTCTCCTGCTCCGTCTTTGACGCTATTGATAAATAGCTATTATTAGAATTTTATTGAACATCTGCTCTAATTATGTCCCTTAACGTCAGATCCCAATTAGGGGCGCGCGCGTCTCAAGATGTCAAGTCACAACACGGCATGTGACAAGTGAGGGGCGCCGCGCGGGCGCACCGCCAGGGAACTAGCCGAGCAATTTTGTTACTATCCCGCTGCCGTCCACACTCACCTCCTGCGCAGCATTTACTAGAGCGTTCGCTAGAATGACCGTGAACATGTTCGTAGCGATGTTTGGCTCTAGATGCTTGGTTTTGTTCGTTATACAGTTCGACAAATTAAATAAAACCGGCCAAGTGCGTGTCGGGCCACGCGCAGTGTAGGGTTCCGTAGTTGCCTGTCTGTCTTACATCTGTTGTTACATCGACGTGCGGTGCGGTTGCGTCGGCCGAATTTGTACGAAAATAATCTTTTTCCAAATTGTATTGTACTGTTTTGTCGGCGTGATTGATTCATATATCCATGCCGAATCACAGTTTTCTAGTAGTAATGGTTACTGAGCTAAGCCGAAGACGGACAGACAGACAGGCAAACTAGAAGGGTTCCTTGTTGACTACGGAACCCTAAAAATTATGAATGCTCGGTGCTCTGTTACATGTGAATGGTAAAATCTATCACAGCCGTTTTAGTAGATTGGTGATGTCTCAAGCTGTCACGTCAAATGTCGATTTACGCCTGTATTTCTCTCGCGCTAATGCGTTGAAAAATCACACTAATGTTGTTTGAAACCGTAGATTTCCCAAATGGTTCCGGTCGTAATGGGCTACTTTGACAAGGCGCAATATTTTAGTTTGTTATGCGAACATATACTTGGACACTTCAGCCATTTGGGCATTGGAATTATAATTCGGAAGTTTGAAGAATGCTTTATGTCACCGCCGCACCGACATCATATAAATTATTCAATTGATTGCTAGATTTTGACAATTAAACCTTTCGGCACTACTGCCAGCTACACATAGTTCTGAAAAACACTACTGGACTGAATAGTGCATAATTTTATTTGCCCGACTACATCAGAGGATAATTTAAACGAATTTTGCAGACAATGTTTATATTTAGGTACGTGTGTTTCACCGTAGCGTTTAAGATACTTAAACTATTTTGATGATTGAAGTATCAATCGATTCGAAATTATGCTACGATCATCATCAATTCATCAATAGTAGAACTCTTCTAAATGTCGAATTAGAGGGTCTTTGGACTTGTTACGCATGGAAGGCCGCGCGCGATCATTATAAAACCAAATCCAATTTGTTAAGTCGAATACATCAATACCAAGTTTTAAGGCTCTGAGACTATATTGATATATATGTATCGATTCTCCTTTTTTTGCGTATTTTGGCGAATCATCATTGGCTTTTTAAGAGAGCTAACTAACACAAATATCTAATACGACTAAAATGTATTAAGTATTTATTTACAAAAAGTAATTCGGTGAAAACATTTGGTCAAACAGACATAATTTTAAGCGATATAAGAGGTATCAAATCAACTCAAGCTATGTCTATCGTCATGCTCTACTTGTCAGTGATTAACTACTTGGCAGTCTTTTTTCTCAAATCGCTCATAGAATTAGGACAGCGTATTGAACCACTGCGTCATAGCAATACAATTCAAAACCTCACTTACGATTATCTTGAGCCCTACAATCTTAACAACTACGTGTTTTTGGGGCTCAGGTTATGTCGGTTCTATCAGTCAAGCGTTGTGAACACCCCAGGTTCGTATTACCGACCTCTAATGCCGAAACATCCTGTGTCACTATAGAATGAAGTGTTATACGACTTTTAGCTTGTCTGATTAGTACGAGCTTCTAATATCCTCGGCACGATATCAATCACGTTTGGCAAGGTTGAGACTCGCGCCAAATGGCGGGCACGCGTGTTTTGTTTGGATGGTTGGCAACAGTTGGCAGCGGTTGGCAACGTTGGTGGTGCAGGGAAATGCGATGGTGATAGCTGGGATTCAATTCTAGTGACGTATTAGGATTATACTGGAATCGTATTGAAGTAGACCACGAACATTTTCGACATTTTTGTACTATGGTTAGTTAATACTTAAGCGAGCAAGCGAGGTGAAGTGTGACTAATGCAATTAGCGACTTAAGTAATTGATGGTTGAGACGTAAAGCGAAAATTAAAAATATGTTTGAGTTGCGAGCTCCAAGGAAATAACGCTTTTGAGGTACAGTACTAACAAATAACGATTTTATGGCATAGGTACGGCGTGTGACAACTTTACCTTAGCTTATGATTTTAAAACGTATGTAACTACTTACTAAATTAAAAATGTATGGAAAGAGTTCTCAGCTTACAAAAGTATGGTGATCTGAGGAGGTTTTTGGAATCCCTTCACTAGGATTATGACTGTTACCAGCAAACCAAAACGTGTGCTCACTACAATGCATCAACATCACAAGATAGAGCGTCCGTCTCGTTCTATTGAACGGTGTCAGCCAGTGACGGACGCTCTGTCTTGTCACTTATCATGTGATTAGGCCGTCCATGCTACGGGGTCAGTATACGATTCCAATCGAATCTTAATACGTCAGTCCAACGTAAATAGTGTCTTCCGAATGCGGTCCCTGCAAGCCAACTAGCATGAAACTATGCGAAGTGTGCTAATGTTAAAATGTGTGATTGTCTACAAAGTAGATACAAATGTCGCAGCATGGGCGCTAAGGCAGAATTATTTGTAGCAGCAGTGTTTATTTATAATATTACTAGCTTCTGCCCGCGACTCCGTCCGCGTCGAACTCGTTTATATCCTCCTCCTTACAAACGTTCACCCCCCATTTCACCCCATTAGGTTGATGAAATCCCGTATAAAATGTACTCATGTCCTTCCCTGGGACTCAAACTCTATATACCAAATTTCATCTAAATCGGTTCAGCGGTTTAAAGCTTGTACACTCGCTAAAGTCCTTGAGCGTATGGGCGGAGCTTCGACCCTCTCCCCGCGCAAGTCGCACAACCCGCCGTCGTTTATTAAGCGTTACATAGATTAAGTTAGGTAAGATTACAGACGCGTCATCGCGCATCGTTACCAATGCAAGGGTGGGCGTGGGTGGCTGACATTCGTCATGCTTAATTGAAACGTGATATTTGTCATACATAAATTACATAATTGATTAAGCTCAAAAATTATGTTCCCACTATTATAATACTATTTACTTACGATTAGTGTAGTTCCGTCAGCACGGCTAGCACGAGAAGGCCGCGACATAGTCTCGATTTTTCTCGCACTATCGGTCTCTCTCTTATTAGAACATTAGGAAAGAGAGGTAGTGTGAGAAAAATCGAGAGTATGTCGCGGCCGTATCGTGCTAGCCGTGCTAGTGAAAACGAAATTCGTTCGAATAACTCTCATTGTCGCTCGAACTAGCAAGCGCGACAGAGAGGGAGATACACGAACGAAGTTCGGTTTCGTTTCGCGGTAGGCCCTCAGCACGCCTAGCACTAAACGGCCGCGACATACTTTCGATTTTTCTCGCACTATACCTCTCTTACTAAATATTCTAATAAGAGAGAGACGGATAGTGCGAAAAAAATATAAAGGTAATAATAATCCATACCTACTGTTGCCCTTAGGCCATTTTTTAATGTCGCTATTAATAGGGGCCCATCTAGCAGTTAGGGAGTCACCGTCTGCCAGAGATAAAATGTGAAACAGTTTTATTGGGCAGGCGTCCGATGTTTCATCCAATAGCCCAGCTACTAGTCCATCATTTTCACCCAATAACCCGTTTTATTTAGATTTCATCAACTAGCAATAGACTCTTACACCCCAGCGGGTGCTGTTTCTGTGTGCGTCCCATGACATGGGCAGAGACAGCATCCGCTTGGTGTACTCCTTGCATTTCATTAAATTGTCAAAAGGGCCTCTACGTGTTGGCTCAGAGCTCCACGCACGCCTCCCAAAGGTCCGGGACATCATTGTCCCGTGAGCGGGAAAGACATATAATCCATACTATCCATACTTTTATATCCATACTCCATACTAATATTATAAATGCGAAAGTGTGTCTGTCTGTCCGTTACCTTTTGTGTAAGTGTAAGGTTGTTAAGTTTTAAACAAATTTTCGGTATATTTATTACGTTCTACTTCCTTGATTTGATGATGATGGAGTGTACAGTCAGCATCAGATAGTTAGTAGCATCCAAAGTAGCCAAATATATCGTAACACATTCCTTACTCCTACTTATAGTAACAAAGACTATTTCGATGAATGTACGTTCCGATATATTTGGCTAACTTGGCTGATACTAACTATATTATGCTGACTGTACAGAAATCGGCCTCGGGTAAATATATACTTATAGATTAGTTGTACGTTAACCATACTTTGTTTCATATCAAATAATAACTCTGTATCTAACTTGGAGTTGGCATGCCACCCATAGGTACATAGGTACTTACAATATTTGCCAAGCCCACAATTTTTATTAGAACTTATTCTATTAACACTTGACAGTCATTAATACGAGCAGATAAAACAATACTGTTTCTATAATTGTTCATGCTCCTAAGCAATAGATATTGTAAATATATTTACTAATAAAATGTCTGGTTTTAGCGATTTCCCAATTTTGATACTGTTTAGATATTTGATACTTTGATAGAATAGGTATTTATTCGTGTATTCTTTTTCCTCTTCTCTTGTAAAATTTCTTGATATTACGTATTTTCCTTCTGCGCTTATTTCCCATCTTGAACTAAAAAACACAATCTAAACGATACCTACGTAAATGTTAATTAGGTACAAACGCCAACACAGTTAACTGACCATCCTGTATTTATACAAGAACCTTATTACAATGCATATAAAGTGCACGGATGGTCAGTCAGCTGTCTTGTCTATAGTACCTACTACTTTACAAACCACGAAATAGATTGTCCACTCTATGCAACAAATATAGTCCACAATTTCCACAAATAATTAAAAATTTCGGCGCAGCGCAAATTGACACAGGTCCGTCATGCAACGTGTCTCGTCTCGCACTGACCGTATGGACATAAAGTAAATATAGCATAGAGTAACTATCCCATACTGCGGTCGAATATTTCTGAAGAACGTTAAGAGATGTCGCTTGGAGCACCACTGACGGATATTAATATTTTACGTTATACGAAATCTCAAATATTATCATTAATAGATATTCATTTTCACTTATCAACTTAAAAAAAAAAAAAAACAACCAGACACAGGCCTTAATAGATCGTAAATCGATTCAAAATAATTTATAACATCCTTTATTTGTGCGCTATCTAGTGAACGGCTTGACCTTTATTACAGCTTAGCTTGTAAGTGGACAAAGTATACATGCGCAGGATTCTAGCAGGATAAGTGTCCATAGATGGTGCTGTATTAAACCTGATATATTTACTAAACCTAAACGCATTGTTGTTACGAAAATATATAAAAAAGTTTCTTTTAAAAAATTTAATTTTTGGTACAAGCTTTTATTGCCGACTATACTTTTCTGTATACCATCATCAACTGCTCATTGAGACGATTCTAACGAGCACCAACTCGATGGGGTTATATGGTTTTATTACGGAGTTCCTATGGCCACCTTCTGTCTCTATCATCAGATCAGCTCGATGGTACCATAATATTGAATGTCATCCAAACTATAGTTATACCCAAAATTTCAGCTCAATCGGTCACCGGGAAGTGGGTCAAATTTAACTTGCAAGATTTGACGGACAACTTACTTACATACATACTTTTATACTTACATACGAAAGAAGTCGAGTTACTATAAAACTTGTAAAAAGACCTATCGGTTTTTGCACTCCGGGAGTGCCGGCAGAAGTGAAAACTTGAATAATTTTAATTTTGCAAAAAAAATCCCTTCCGCCCCCCTCTCTCCCCCTGCGTGCCAATATATCTAATAACAAACTTATTAGTAGTACGCTATAGTTCAACTTAACTCGGCAAAATTGATGAAGTAGACGAAGAAATAAAATACCAATTTGTTTTTGCCATTGCCAAATATTTTTCAAAGCTTTATCTCTTTAAGAGTAACGTCCAAATTCGAACTATTCGAATTTGCTCAATAGCAAAGCGGTAAAGGACGCGCGGACAAAATTACAAATTTATTTGCAGAATATGCAATTGCAAAGTGTTTAACGGCTTTATATTCTTACGAATAGCGTTCAGTTTTGAATGAAGTCGAATCGGCTAACAGCAATATATAAAAGTTTGATAAAACAAAATGGAATTTGCATTTACGGAAAATGTGTTACGAACTTATACTGTTAACAATAAAGTACAAATTAGAACTATGTGCCCCTAGTCAAACCCCCGTTTTCCCCCCCGACCCCAACCTCGTCCCGAATCTCTCGCCATCCTCCTACGGTCACGTGGCCTCTTACGCATCTGATGTCACAAATATCTGTCGCGAGTTTAACAATTTTTCCCCATCCCAAAAAGTGCTCAGCGCCGCTAAAGAAGTTTTCACTTCCAAAAGAAAACATACATACGTACATACATACATACATTCACGCCTTTATTCCCAAAAGGGGTAGGCAGAGCACATGAAACTTATGTTCCAGCGCCACTTCTAGCATAAATGTGGGTATAAAAAAGATCGACAAAATGTGATATTGCAGTGATAGGTTGCTAGCCCATCGCCCACAACACACTTCAACCCTGCTCCCTTAGTCGACTTTTACGACACCCACGGGAAGAAAAACGAAAACGTACGAAGAGTTTTTAAATAAGATGAAGTAAAAACTAGTGCCTATGCCAAATCTTGGGATTAGGTGTCAAAGCGGACCCCTGGCTCCTTTAGGGGCACACCCGGGAATATCGCTAGGAGGATTGTGATGCGACTGATGAGTTTAGTAGATAATTATTAGAATAGGTAACCTAGTCCCTAAAACATCAGAATACTACAGTAAGTAAAAAATATAACATACATTTATTCGGGACCTATACGTAAACCTGTTTTTATTTTACAACTTATTTGAATATTCTTTCTTTACATAGGTATCTAGTACCATAAATAAAGAATAATACCTATAATATGTACCTACTGCCATTCACATTTGAGTATGTAGCAATTTATGATTCAAATTGCCAATAAGTACCTAAAATTATCGAAGTGCTTACGACGCGCGACGTTGTCAGCTCGCGCTGGCAGCGCCGTAGTTCGATCTGGCAACGTCGCCAACTGTATAGTAATTTCCAATTTATTTTATTATTTTTAACATCTCTGCATAACGTTCCATTTCGACATCTTATATATTACAACAAATGAATTACTGCGTGTTACAAATATTTTACATTAAATTAAAATAAACATAAAGTGACTGCAATCTCTTAAATTATTAATAAATAATGGAGCATAATTATTTATTTCTTATCACTTCGCACTCGTCTTTGAAACTGTATAATAGTAAAGAGAACTGCGTACAACGAAACGACTCAGTGCAGACGAAACACAGATTACAGAGACGAAATGAGAAAATGTTGCTACAAAATTATTCCTTTAAATTGTAGGTAAACAGAATAAACTTTGTCCATTTGTAAAAATGCGAAAAAAATGATTTAGTATGAGTTTATTGTCTCAATTAAAAATACAAATAAAGATAACCTGTGGTATGATATTTTTTTAGAAAAGCGTAGTGAAAATATACGTGTAATTACATAGGCAAAGTCAAAACGTCAGAAGTATATGGAAAGATAGAGACTTAACTGGCCACACTGAAACTAGAGACGATAGGTATCAACTCTCTCTACCACGAACATATTGTTAATGTTATTCTTTTAAAATTTGACCTCCGCTTATTTGAATGGACCTACGATTTGATTTAGAAACGGATTTGTTTGCCAGTGATTTACATACGACCACTTGGACTTCTACCGGACTGATTTGATATTATTGAATTTACCAAAATGACACATCGGTGCCAATTCATAAACTGTCACACATTGTTTCGTTTTCCAGTTAGTGATAAAAATCGCCTACGGATCTGGATTAACAATTCAGGTAAGCTCTATTTTATTTACAATAAATAAAATTATACAACTAAGCACATACATACTTGGTGACGTCGGGCATGCGTCAGTCAACTTGACTTTTTATCAATGTTCCAAAACATCGTTTTGTCTTTCAGTTTTTTATCGCGTTACTTACGTTAAAATAAGTTTATATCTCGCTCCAAACTGATTAGTGTCCTTATTAATCCTTCATTTCATGTTTGCACTGTACCTAATGGTAATGATAAACTAGTTAGGAGTTTGCTTGTTGGCATTTTATTTTGAATCTTTTGAATTTACTTATTCGCAGTGTGATTGCCAATTCGTGAAAATATCTAACCGGAAATGATGGCTGAAGTACTTGGTTTAGCTTGAGATTTCACTACTTTTCAGGCCGGAAGGCTTGGCAGGTTTTTTACAAGAAATGTACTTGATGGAAATTAATAATATCTAAGTATTTAGTTTTATGACGACTGCTTTAGCCTAGTTGGTAATGACCCTGCCTATGAAGCAAGAGGTCCTGGGGTCGAATCCCTGTAAGGGATTTTTTTTGTGTGATGGACACAAATATTTATTTCTGAGTCTTGGATGTTTTCTATGTATTTATACCTATTGGAACTATATATATCGTCGTCTAGTACCCATAATAGCTTATTGAGCTTACAATGGGACTAGTTCAACTTGTGTAAGATTGCCCCTTAATATATATTTTATTTTATTTATTTTTAATTTCAGGCAACATCAATCTCACATCTTTGACACCTGATCAGTTAAAGTACTGCTATCTTTTTGAAGTGCATTTTGAATCCTGCTATGAGTCACAATGATAACCAGAGAAGGTTGACCGGGACAGCTATTACTAGACACTATCACTGTGAAGATAAATCAATTGATGTTATTAGCTTTGTGTCTGTAGAGCACCCAATGCAAGGTATGTCTTGATTTTTTATTGTTCAAATAGTATTTTCTTAAAAACATGATGACAATTTTTCTGAAAAGGGACTCCTTAAGGCACACATGGGAAATGTACAAAAAAATTATTTATCATTGAAAACAGGATGGCATTGGTATCCGTTCATGTCAAGCGAGATAGCTTTAAGAAAATATTGCGTTTTGTGTCGGGTTACAAAAGCACCACACCCTTTCTTCCCGTCGGTGTTGTTGGTCCAAGCAACTTATACTTGAAAATATATACAGGCTGTCCCAGCGCTATGCAACTTGAAGGGACAGTACCTTAAATATTGTAGATAAGATATTATACTGAAAGGAGATATTATTGAATATTTTATAGTAAGTAATACTGCACTCAAAGATTTTCATAAAATTGCTTGCTTCGTCTGGGAGTCAATCCGACCATAGAGGAAATATTTATTTATGATCCGGCTAAATCCAACTCCTTTCTTTCAAGCTAAATTGTACTTAGAAGAAATCATTCTTTATTTTTAGCTTACTTATTGGCATCATAAAAGCACGTGGTGTTTTTATATCACATATAAATAAAATAAATAAAAATAAAAAAGCTTTATTAATTCCATTACAGCGTTTTTTACAGTTAGTAAGTAATGAATTATGTATGTAATGTATTGAATTTCTTAGCTAAACACGCAGAACTAAAAAAAAATGCTTATAAGATGTTAGGATTGTTAGGTTAGGTTAGTTAGGTTTCACATATAGCCGGTTTTTATTAACATACGGCGGCAAGCATATTTGAAAATATTAGCAGTATAATTTAATAATAATATAAACAATAAATCAGCTTATATACGTCCCACTGCTGGGCACAGCCCTCCTCTCAAGGTTGAGAGGGAACGGGCAGTAGTGCCCACGCTGGCCCAGTGCGTGTTGGGGACTTCACATACACCTTTGAATTTCAAATTACTTAAAAAAATGTGTCTCCTCCACACATGAATGACTTAACAAACGTATACAGACACTACCTAATCGATCTATCGTATGAGTCCTAATTCTATCAACTCAACGGAAGGGGTAAAGGGGACGATTAACAAAATTTAAGTATGCTCGGATAATATTGTTTAGTTTAATATTTATTTTTTAAATTTCAGGATCTGGTATTGAAATTACATTCGTTGACGTGCGACCTACCGGACAAAGTAAGAAAACCTGACAATGATCCTGAGGAGTGGCCAACTTCAGCACCACAACCCGCATCGCCACAGCCCTCATCACATCATCACGTCCAACTGAGGCTCCTCAAATAAAAAGACATCTGGAAGAAAGCTCCTCTTGCGTGGACGTGGGGGCGGCGGCGTCGAGCAACGCATCCGACAGATTATTTAAACACATTCAAATTGTATTTATTCAGAGCACGTAGATGTTTTAAAAAAATATATTGTTACTAAAAAAAATATATTTGTAAATCTCACAAAAGAAGTCTACAAAATCAGCAAAAAATTAGGCTACTTACTGCAAAGTAAATGAAATAATTTACATATAATACGTGTTATTGAACCCTTACCTTTTTACCTTACTTTTCTCAAGGAAATCTGCATTACTCACAGGCAGTAAATAGAAGAATGTCTCGGATCGCATGTAATGCACGCAAGGGCAAACAAAATGCGATCGGAGGCTTTTTTACTACTGCCTTGCCGGTGGTGTTCGCACCTTTTTTTATAACTGAAGCTTTCAACCTCAATAGTTTTTAAATTTTGTATATTAAGGTACCTTCCTATTGTTCCTTAAGTTTGTTCTATAATCGTCCTCCTACAGTTGTTCCTGGTAATAATAATCTTGAAAAATCCAGGGGAGTCAAAAGCGCGATTCCGATCCTTTACTGAATTGAGTATTCAATGTGCTGTGGTTTTATCGATCGAGGGAGCGAAGCGAACGAAGTTCTACGCTTCAGCTTGGGCCGAAAATCGTTCGTATGTCCGGTGTCTGTCCAGCTGTCCGGCTGTTCTCCTATACAGGTCGCATTCTTAACCGATTCTCGTGAAATTTTGTGAGCAGGTTCGGTTTAGTATATAGTTTTTTCTGTTACTTTTTAGAAATTAAAAAAAAGACAGGTTCGCTAGTTTCTACAGCACATAGAGCCACTAGCACAATAAATCGCATGGCAGCAAATAGACGAATCAAGGTACAGCTTTGAGATTGATAGTACAAATGCACATCATCAAACAAGATGAGTTTTGTTGATAGTGGGGATCCACATAACTCCCCCCTCGGGAGCCCTGGCAAGCTTACCCCCAAGAACACACCACATACCTAAGTAGCAAGTAGTGGAACTTTGGCTGCGGTCTTATGTAAGGTTGCTTATATAGGTACTTTATTTATGGTACATGATGGTACGGTGGAGGTTCTAAGAAAAGGTACGAAAATTGAGCATTTTATTGACTGGTCGCGTGTGCTCTAACAAAACAGAAAAAAATACTATTATTTTACTTTGTGTAAACCTATCTTGCAAAGTGACATCTATTGACCGCGTAAAACAGATTTTTTACAACATCACCTGTTGTAGGTACAGATGCCGTTAGTGTATTTGATAATCCGTAAAAGGCAATATTGATATAAACGACATCTTTTGCTGAGAGCAAATGTACATACCAGTTCACTAACGCCCCCTGGTGCTCACAGCAAATAAGGCGGATTCATTTTAATGTATGGCGTGGATATATCTTCTTATACTTTATTTATGGTATGGACGAAAACGGGGAGGCGTAGGAACTTTGGCGGAATATTTCAGAAAACGAGATAATTTTTTAAGAAAATTAAGAAAATAAGAAAATGATGCCCTTGTTCATTATTGTATGAAGAAAGTTATAAAATTGCATACTATTTTGATAAAAAATGGAGCAGTAAAATGGTTACAAGTGAAAAAATAGGGGTGACTAGATTTCTTTTTCTATGTACGCCAGGTGAAATACAATCTTCAATTTGATGGGGAAATTATTTTCTCACTTTATCTGTAGAGTAAATCCAATCTTAAATTGAACGCCCCTATATAACATTAAAAATACGTGAAGGAAAACATTTATTACAATTTGAGTCACATCTTTTATATTTTCAATGTGTTTCACGCGCTTTCCGTCACTTCGCTCAACGTGCGTGTAAGAGAGCGCGAAAAAACGTTAAAATGCAAAGGATGTTTCCCATCCACAGACTAATCAGACGCGCAGTATAAAGCAAGACGATGTTTCATATAGTTGTCGCTGTCACTTCTTATGGTCAGCTGACGTGAGTTAGAATGAGACGAATAGTATGGTATTTTGAGTCTATTGACGACTCGTCTCCATCTACTATTTATCACAGTGTTAAAATACCTAGTAAATAATTTCACCGAGGCGTCAACGTCAAGTTGACACTTATAGTGTTGTAATTATTTTAAAGTTTATATTCATCGACGTTTTATCGGCGTGAATTTTATGAGACGAGGCATTTGGTAAATTTGAGATGTACAGAGACTGGAAATACAGATGTGAGTGAGCTGGAGGTTTATTTTGCTACTTGCGTAAACCTACCACATTAACTGTTGTATTGTTTATTTCAGTAGATAACTGAAACTATATAGATTATTATTATAATTGTTAAATACTACTAAATTACATTTTAATATTTATTGAAAGTCCGAATCAAGTAGCTATCTACACCCAACTGAGACACAACTACGTAAGGTCACGTAGGTAGTTGTGTCTCAGAAACAGGACTAAAGTAGGTAGTTAAGTTAAGGTACCTATGGTTTTTGTTTTTATTGTGGTAAATACCGTAAATGACATTTTGTATACATGTACTGTATATATGTGTTAAATTGTATCTCAATACAAATGTATATGGAGATTATGGAGACACAATTTATTTACGACTGGTGCAGATAACGAATATATGAAAAGTATATATCGATGTCGATATCTTGTAACAAAATATCTTTCCCTACTCTAAATCTCGAGCGAGCGAGAGAGCGAATTACATCGTGCGAGCGAGAAAGCGGATCTGACAGGTTCTATCCTTTTCTTACTCGTTCAGTACGTAAGTGAGACGAGATCGGATGTATAGAAAACGTTCAATTTATTAGGACCTATCTGCCTTTCTCTGTAATCTGTGTTCCCACCTGAGAAATTCTTGAGCAATAAGGTTTAATCTCGCACATAGAGCGAGTCCCATATAACTACTGGATACCTGGGATTACGATACGATGTGACGAACCTAAATGCACCTCCTGTCGACAGACATCCACGCGCGGTAAAGGGCAACAAGACAAACCAGCCAGCCGTCACTCCGCAGACCCCAAGCGTTGACGAGTTAACGACTGGCGGCTCCGCGACGCGTCTTAACCTTTTAGCAGTCCGTAAACAAATCATTACGGACTTATTTCATTTGGCAGGGGATAGAATCAGTGGGCGTAGCATGGTTGCCATTTTATCACTTATCATTGTGGTAAAGACGCCCATCACGCTATGACAAATATGCGAGTGCGAGAGTGATGGATGCCTTATCCACAACGATAAGTCATAAAATGGCAACCGCATTACGCCCGCAGGACGGTGTTTCACTGATTATTTTATTGAAGTATTTACGCGTCCTCTCATTATCTGCAGCGTTATTCAGCGTTAAATATTTTTTTAAACGATATCAACCTGTCATCCGCACTTACAAAAACGGTTGATACTCGTACGCGCATTCGAAAATGACCCTGCCGGCAGCACTCTGGAGAAACCCAAGGTCCGCTTTCCAAGACATAGATACGGAACTTGACCATAAACATAGAGCTTGGGTTTTTACAGTATTAGCGACTGCCTTATATCCGACCTTCCAACTCAGATCTGTACGCCTACCATGAGTTTGACAATGACGGCTTACGCTAACGAGTATCGAGTTTTCTATCTGTGCATCCCGCTCGTACTGTCAAAGTGCAATAGAGATGTACAGATAGAAAACTCGATTCTCGTTAACGAAAAATGTCAATGTCAAACTCATGGTAGCCGTACTGAGGGGTAATCACGTAATGTTTCCAACGCGCGTTAGGACAGTTTAACTGTCATTTTTCCGTATAAAATCGGACATTTAGATCTACCTGACGCGCGTACAGTGCGTTACGTGATCGACCTGCTGATTGACATAATCTAGACATAAAAACGTTCGTAATTTTTTCCCGTCACACCTTGCCACACTATACTTCAGAGTATAGTGTGACAAGGTGTCAGCCTAAATACTATGGATGGCGCCACGCGCTTGTCTCACTGCAAATCATGCGTGCAATTCAATGCGAATCGTATGGATAGTTGGTGCGGCGGCCAACTCGATTGCCAAGACCAGCGGAGGAGCCATACGAATTAGTTTCACTTTTAATTTATTATGACGACATAATACTCCGTAGGTGGATGTAAATAGTCACTATTCCCTCGGTCTTTTCTAGTTAGACAAGATTATACCATATTATACTTAGCGGCTCTGTGAGCTGTAGAACTCGCTAGCCTGCCTTTTTAGGGTTCCGTACCCAAAGGGTAAAAACGGGACCGTATTACTAAGGCTGCGCTGTCCATCCGTCCGTCTATCGCCAGGCTGTATGTCAAGAACCGCGATAGCTAGACAGTTGACATTTTCACAAATTATGTATTTATGTTGCCGCTATAACAAAAAATAAAAAAATATTTTTTTTGGGGCCGTAATGGTGTGTCGTGCGCGACTCTGACGCACTTGGCCGGTTTTTTCAGAAACATTTTTTTTTTCGAAAAAGTGATGCGGCTAAAAGTTTATATATAATTAACGAACCTACTCACACAATTTCACGAGAATCATTTGAGAAATGCGACCGGTAGAGGAAAACAGCGGGAAAGCGGGACATCCGGACCTACACAGATTTTCGGCCTAAGCTGCAGCATAGAACTTCGTTCGCTTCGCTCCCTTGTTCATAATTACTGAACCAGTAAGCTATTTGACCTCGTCATTTGTGAGACTGATTTTCCATCAGTCTTCCCTTGACTGTTTTTAAGCTATCAGCATGTATTCCTCATAATTCCTCTTCTATTTTATTGATCCGTACCTAAATTGGTCCAACGGAACAGTTATGATGCGATCACTTCGTGTCTGCATCATCATCATCATCATCATCATATCAGCCGAAAGACGTCTGCTGGACATAGGCCTCCCCCAAAGAGTGCCAAAGTGACCGGTCCTGCGCCACCCGCATCCAGTGGACTCCAGCAACCTTTACCAGGTCATCAGCCTACCCACGCCGCGCCTTCCTGTACGTGGTCGCCACTCGAGAACCTTTCCGCCCCAACGGCCATCGGTTCTACGTGCTATGTGCCCCGCCCACTGCCACTTAATTTTAGCGATTCGGAGGGCATTTCGGTGTCTGCATATAGCGTTTTAATAGTGTAATAGGCTTACTCTATTAGTTTTCGTAAAACCGCTGCACGCTGTAGCGCAAACTTGCGTGGTCTTCAATGGTCTAAGGGTGTGCCAATGTTGTCGTAACTTCACATTTCTGGTTCTTACTCTTCTCGGCACTTACAAAAACGGTTGATACTCGTACGCGCATTCGAAAATGACCCTGCCGGCAGCACTCTGGAGAAACCCAAGGTCCGCTTTCCAAGACATAGATACGGAACTTGACCATAAACATAGAGCTTGGGTTTTTACAGTATTAGCGACTGCCTTATATCCGACCTTCCAACTCAGATCTGTACGCCTACCATGAGTTTGACAATGACGGCTTACGCTAACGAGTATCGAGTTTTCTATCTGTGCATCCCGCTCGTACTGTCAAAGTGCAATAGAGATGTACAGATAGAAAACTCGATTCTCGTTAACGAAAAATGTCAATGTCAAACTCATGGTAGCCGTACTGAGGGGTAATCACGTAATGTTTCCAACGCGCGTTAGGACAGTTTAACTGTCATTTTTCCGTATAAAATCGGACATTTAGATCTACCTGACGCGCGTACAGTGCGTTACGTGATCGACCTGCTGATTGACATAATCTAGACATAAAAACGTTCGTAATTTTTTCCCGTCACACCTTGCCACACTATACTTCAGAGTATAGTGTGACAAGGTGTCAGCCTAAATACTATGGATGGCGCCACGCGCTTGTCTCACTGCAAATCATGCGTGCAATTCAATGCGAATCGTATGGATAGTTGGTGCGGCGGCCAACTCGATTGCCAAGACCAGCGGAGGAGCCATACGAATTAGTTTCACTTTTAATTTATTATGACGACATAATACTCCGTAGGTGGATGTAAATAGTCACTATTCCCTCGGTCTTTTCTAGTTAGACAAGATTATACCATATTATACTTAGCGGCTCTGTGAGCTGTAGAACTCGCTAGCCTGCCTTTTTAGGGTTCCGTACCCAAAGGGTAAAAACGGGACCGTATTACTAAGGCTGCGCTGTCCATCCGTCCGTCTATCGCCAGGCTGTATGTCAAGAACCGCGATAGCTAGACAGTTGACATTTTCACAAATTATGTATTTATGTTGCCGCTATAACAAAAAATAAAAAAATATTTTTTTTGGGGCCGTAATGGTGTGTCGTGCGCGACTCTGACGCACTTGGCCGGTTTTTTCAGAAACATTTTTTTTTTCGAAAAAGTGATGCGGCTAAAAGTTTATATATAATTAACGAACCTACTCACACAATTTCACGAGAATCATTTGAGAAATGCGACCGGTAGAGGAAAACAGCGGGAAAGCGGGACATCCGGACCTACACAGATTTTCGGCCTAAGCTGCAGCATAGAACTTCGTTCGCTTCGCTCCCTTGTTCATAATTACTGAACCAGTAAGCTATTTGACCTCGTCATTTGTGAGACTGATTTTCCATCAGTCTTCCCTTGACTGTTTTTAAGCTATCAGCATGTATTCCTCATAATTCCTCTTCTATTTTATTGATCCGTACCTAAATTGGTCCAACGGAACAGTTATGATGCGATCACTTCGTGTCTGCATCATCATCATCATCATCATCATATCAGCCGAAAGACGTCTGCCGGACATAGGCCTCCCCCAAAGAGTGCCAAAGTGACCGGTCCTGCGCCACCCGCATCCAGTGGACTCCAGCAACCTTTACCAGGTCATCAGCCTACCCACGCCGCGCCTTCCTGTACGTGGTCGCCACTCGAGAACCTTTCCGCCCCAACGGCCATCGGTTCTACGTGCTATGTGCCCCGCCCACTGCCACTTAATTTTAGCGATTCGGAGGGCATTTCGGTGTCTGCATATAGCGTTTTAATAGTGTAATAGGCTTACTCTATTAGTTTTCGTAAAACCGCTGCACGCTGTAGCGCAAACTTGCGTGGTCTTCAATGGTCTAAGGGTGTGCCAATGTTGTCGTAACTTCACATTTCTGGTTCCCGACAAATTCAAAGAAATCTCGCGTATTCTGAAATAACTTTTCACTAATCGTGATCTCCATCCATTAGTTAGCGGATGTGGGCTGATTTCATGAAGTTGATGAAATTCGCATCGTTGGACGGTTATTATAATCTCTCGACAAGACGTTGTTTCATAAGTACACGTACCGCTGAAATTTTTAATTCTTCCTCGCTTATCATTACAAACTTATCTTAACACTCGTTAAAAACTAGAAGGCATATATCTCGCAGAAATTCTCATTGAAAGCTAGAAAGTTTGAGTTCTCTAGCCGCATAGTTAGCGTTGTAGTTTCATACGAAAATAACCAATGAAACGGAATCTAGTCATCGACAACTGATGTACACTATCAATTCGGGTTTATGATCGTGTATAAAGGGGTTTTTATGCTTCTCTCATAAAAATGTTTAGCGCGGGTTCTGATTGATTTAGAAGTCTTGCGAAATGTTTATGCTTTTAACATGGTAATGCGCTTTGAAGTGTTATGCGTATGCCAGCTAGTTCATTTATGTGTACGGTAAAGATGTTCCCGTAGAGGAATCTAATATATCTTTTTCAATTTTAACTGTAAATGTCAATGTAAATGACAACGGTACAGATTAAAATACTTATTCGAGGGGTGATAAAAATTGGGCTAGTTTTGGTTAAATTTTAAAATATCTATCGAGGAGAATAAATAACCTCAGTTTGTGAATCGGATTCTTCTCTGATTTTCATTTGTTACACGTTTTATTCTTATTTTTTTGGTGATAATAATTATGTTCAGGGAACAAATAGGTACGCTTGTATTCACTAGTACATAATTATGTATATCAGAACATGATTCATTCTTCCAGGAACCTATTACTAAGGAAAAATGGCATTTTTTGTTGAATCTTGACGCATATCCGCAGCTACCAAAATAATACTATCCGCCAAGGAACGTATGAAGTATTTCCGATAATCCAACCATCATATGAAAACAAACTTGTTTGCTTCCAATAACTGTCTTACTCAACCTTTACGAGGCAAAGTTTACGTGAATCTGTTATGATTATGTTTGTCTATTTATTTGGATCGATTCGTTCTCTACTCAGCCACTATCTAACTACTTATATTTACTTGGCAAAGTAAATTCAAATTTTAGCGAGCGTGATTTATCGAGCATGAAATGAGAAAACAAAAGAATTAAACTTAAGAGGCTGACAAGACCTAATTTTGTTGAAATTGACCATATCAAAAAAAACCTAATATTCATCATATTTCATTGACCGTGGACGGGCTCGATACATAATTGGACTAAATCGGCTCGATAGAAAATAATTGCAAAGATTGGTCTTAAAATCATCATTAAACGGTTCTGTCTTTATTTTTTTGACGTATGGATCTGCAATTAAAAACACGAAGTCAAAATATTCATACCTACACCGCTAACGAGTCATATTTCACAAATAATCCACACTTTTTTTATTTCAATATTTCTTTATATTATCTTCAAAAACCGGGCCGCCCAGTAACACTCGCTCTCGTTTACTCCGATACAAATAGACAGTGTGCGCGCTATCCCAAATCCTCAAGGACATTTTGCTGTTGACAGCGTCTTAATATTACTTGTATTTTACCAATTACGACACCATTTTTTTTCTAAAACATTACTCATGTGAAATGGTTCACAGGAAAATTATTAAATGCTTCAGAAATTCCCCATCAGTATATCAACATAGTAATAATGTGCACACACAGTATCCGCAGTGTGTAGGTATTAACTCGAATCTCGAATGCTTGCAGTGATCTACATTATTCGTTCCATTATTTCTCTTAGTATTGAGGCAATTTGAACCCGCTCCAAGTGCTAAACAATGCCATAGTCGCGTTCAACTGCCAAGAATAATGTGATAATAATAATTAACGGATCGGGAACAAAACCACCGTTTTAATGCGACAAGGGCTTATGTCTTTATAATGTTTGCAATGAGATGTTTTACCCTGACCTTGTTTTACCAAGGCCCTAGGTTTAGTTTCGTTCCTTTATGTGTCGCTGGGCGATGCGTTCCGATATTACGTTCACGATATGCTTCTGTTTAGCCCAATGGTTGACTGGTAAAGCATGCCTTATGGCATTAAGTCCGCCATTTGTACCTGGTCTTGTATTGTGCAATAAATTTTGAATAAATAAATAAACGCATCCACGATCGGGTCGTGGATCAACCCTAGATGAAATTGTATACATATTTGGAGTCATGGATGTTTTCTATGTACGAATAGAATAGAATAGAAAAAAATATTGTTTAACCGTGTTACATAGATGGTATTAAATATTACAAGTTTTAGGCCCCAACGGTTACCCATTTCGGATGTACAATATTTGCTTAAAACTAAGGAAAACATAACTAATATTATTATACATTATTTTTCGTTTAAGACGAAGATTCAAAAAAATCTTTCTATGAATAGAAACCTTTCTTGCTTAATCATGTTTTTAAATTCCGTTTAAATTTTGTGTCATCCAATATATTTAATTCATTAGGAAGCTGATTAAATACTCGAATGGCACTAACAAATGAGCTTTTGCCATAAGTTTTATTTTTTACCAAAGGCAATGTTAAATTGTACCTATATTGAGTGCGTAGATTATCGCGTTGGGAAGCTAGTGTCGTGAAGTAATCCTTGTTACTTTTTACAAAGTTACAGAGCTCGTAAATCTAAATGATAGTTAATGTTAGAAAGCCTTTCTCTTTAAAAACATTTCGAAGTGATTGACTGTACGTCTATCGAGTTTCCCCAGTAAATGATAGCATAAGTCAATAAAGAGTAGATGTTAGCATAGTATGCAATAATAACGGCATCTTGGGAACACGATTCGGCTAATATAGATAGTGCGTAACATTGACTAGAAATTTAATTGTGATTTTTTCGAATGTGGTGTTTCCAGGTTAAATGAGGATCTATTATAATACCTAAGAAACTAATTTGTTCTATTTCTTCGATTGAAGTACCAGATTCTAGAATTTGTTTTGTTAAATTTACATTTAAGTTTATTGATTGTAACCAGCTGACGACAGTTTTTACAGTGTTATTTATATTATTAATTTGGAAATCGATATCAAATTTTTCACCAGAAAATAAAATTGTTGCATCGTCGGCGAACATTACGCACAATTCATCCATAACATTTGGTAATTCGTTGATGTAGATTAAAAATAAAAGAGGACCTAAAATACTACCTTGAGGTACTCCGAGTTTTATACTTTTAAAATTAGATCGTACTTGTTCAATCGTTTTGGTATTATTATTATAAGTATCAATGATAGTCGCCTGTATTCTGTTCATAAAATAGTTTTCAAATAATTTTTCACTTCTCATGCTCGAAAAGTGTGTCATATTAGGCCTAGATAGCGGGGCTAAAGTAGTACATTTAGCCCCTAGGGAAAATATGTAAACATATTTATGATTTTAAAACATTTTAATTTGACCAATCAAAGCACTTCAACGTATTAAATCCACCAATCACAACTGTTTAAAAAACCATTTTTATTTGCTATCAACTAATCAGAATACAGCTATATATTAAAATCAACCAATCAGAAAACAGGTTTTATTTCTAATATTAGGCGTTTTTTATTCCCGATTTCACAAACATTAAAAAAAATAAACGCCTTTGGCCGTCTATAGCCTTGTCCAAACGTTCAAGCGGGGTGGCCTGCAAACATGACATGAGCGGGATAGACTGCTGTCTATCTCGCTTTATCTTATGCAGCGTATGCTGTCCGCCGCGCTCGGCCGTTTGGACCCGGCTATATACGGTAAGTAGCGTTTATTCGTGGTGTCAAAATTTTGTATCTGTGTCAAACAGTTTATTAAAAAAATCATGCCGCTAAATTGAACAATCTTTTCGCTGTGGAATTTATTATTGATTGTAGATGGATAATGTTTGTTTTCACTAATTTCTCGCAGTCTAAGTGAAAAGTAGAGTGTATAACTCTGGTCTAAAAGCCATATTACCACTCGAACAATTTTCCCTCACTTCGCTCGGGAAAATAACCATCTCGTGGTAATATGGCTTATTTTAGCCCCTTGTCATACAATCTACTATTAAAGCATTACCTCTAATACCTACATGTTCGAGCTGCGTTAATAAAATAGATGGCACTACACAATCGAATGCCCTGGACATAGAAAGGAAGAGGCTAACGCAAGGGCTTCTGTTATTTACTGCATCTCAAATATGCTTGAATGTTTTAAATATTGCTAAAGACGTGGATTTTCCTTGTTGGAATCCGAATTGGTTTTTGTTTAATAGATTATTTACCGTGACGACCGAATTTTGTTTTATAAACTGTGTACGGGTAAACACACACATTTTTCTCTCCTGTGGTCAATAATTAAGAGCTCACGTGCATATAAATAATGTTTTTATCGAATAGTAATTGTAGAAGAGGAGACGCCGTTTATGCGGATTAAGAGTCCAAACAAAAATTAGGCTTCGTAGCCCTTAACTTTGATAATGTCCACAGGAAAGACGCGAACATAGCTATCACAATAATCGGTTGAGAAATGCGACCTGTAGAGGAGAACATCCGGATACGAAAGAGTTTTTTTCCCGAAATGAAACGCTCGTTCAACTAATTGAACCTAAGAAGGGGAAAAGTTTTAAGGACTTTTAAGATTTGTAAGTTTGTACGTTAAAAAAATCTTGCACATGCTGTCTTGCCCAGCGTGCCCGCACGCCTGCTCCAAGCAGGACCTTCGAGACGCGACAGACAGGGCGATAAGCGTCTCCACCTTTTGGTCCCGCATAGTCTGACACCATCGACACGAGAAGAAGAAGACCAATGTATAGAGCAGAACTTCAGGGTGGGCATGGCTTTTTTTTATCCCGCGGCGTCGCACGTGTTATCTGTAATACGCAGGCAGCTAGTCTAACATAATTTCAACTATTCCAATGATATTTCCGGACAGCTAAAAGCCCTATGCCCTTGATCTTCTGATCATCAATAGCCAAACGGTCCATTTGCCCGGTATTTTTCAAGTACTAAGGGCATCTGCTATAAATGTCTATCGGGCCATTTCGGACATTGATGCTTCTTCTCGTCTTACAGTACTGCTAATGGTTCTGCATTGTTTATTCCAATTGAAGCGGCAATAATAGGAATATGAACGTGAATTCAGATAAAGTAAACATTATTCTGTCATCTGTTGCCATGATTACGTCCCCTGACACTTATTAAAACTGCGATTTTATCCACCAAAGATGGGCTTTTTTGTCAACCCCATACGGGCTATGTTAGAAAGTCCATGTTGTAATATTTGTTTCTAAGATACTGTCATAGGTAGGTATTATCTCCAGGCTAACAGGGTAGAATAACAAATTGAAATTGTTTATTGACCCACCTACGAGATCGTTTTGATTTAGTAAATGTTGGAGCAAAAACTTGCCCTCTAGCCTGGAAGGTGACTTGTGCAGTTTGGAAATTAGGATCTAAATGACCATTGTCGATTGTATTTCTTCTTACTTCTGGGATTCCTTAAAGACTTAACATTTGGTTTTCCCCATAGCAAGCGCGAACCTTAACCTATCCCATCGCTTGCCAATAAATCACTCTGTTATGAAACGGATTTTTATCCGAGCCATTGGCACGGCGGTCAAGTGGTGCCCAGAATACATCTAGACAACGCCTACAACACCCATTCATGATACACGTCACTTCAGCTCTGCGTCCATGCCGGAGACGTTTCCTGGCATTTGGTTGGCATTCGCTTGGATGTTCCGTCGCATATTTAGAGTAAGTTCGCCTGTCTTTTGTTTACATTTAAAACGCGCTTTAACGGGCTTCATGTCTTAGCTTGTGACAGTTTTCGTTGATCGCTTGTCATTTGTTTATTATTTGCATTCAATGTATGATGCATGTAAAGATTATAAACTATACTGAATGGCACACATCGATGAAAAATTGTGTAATAATATGTTTTTCCTTCCATGGTGGCCCCAGAGTTAAATAGCAGTGATGTTGTTAGAGTCGTTTGTCGATAGTCGCTTATTTTATTTATAAGATGGCATAAAAATAAGGTAAGTGCTAGACTAGAATATTTATTCAAAAAAATAAAGGAATGAAATTATTGAATTTAAAATGTCAAATATTGGGGCGTTTACCATTATTATGTTATGTGTGATCGTGATTTAACCCAAGACTGGAGGGTATTCTAAGGTTAGTTACATGATATAAAATAGATATAAATAAAGTCACTATTTGACTGCTCCGTAACGGAAACGCATATCTTTCGCCAAGAATGTGAGGTGTTGCTTAATTTACTGGAATTTAGTTTATTGGGTCTGGCAATCAAATTTTTATTAGATTTTTCGGGTGAATGGTGAAATGTTCCTTTTCAGCACGGCTATCACGCGACGGCGCGCGAGCTCTCTCGATTTTTCTCGCACTATCCGTCTCTTTCTTATTAGAACACTTAGAACAAGAGTTATAGTGCGAGAAAAATCGAGAAAGCTCGCGCGCCGTCGCGTGATAGCCGTGCTGGCGTTAAAGAATTTCTCTTCAGTTAGGTGATTTCAAAGTCGCGGCCTAGAGATACCTAACTTTATGATTGTGTTTTACTGGTTTTTTTGCATGATTTATTTTTATGGATGAGCGTCTGGGTTCTGTTTTTAGAAAATTAAGATAAAATTATGCATCATGCATTTTCAGAATGTCTTTTACAACCTTTATGAATATTTTTATGATATCACAATTGATATCTTCCATTGATAGCTTTTGCCTGCTTCGTTCAGCTGCCATAAAAAAACCAGTATGTCAACCACAGGGGAAGGTTTCAAGGACCAAAAAGCTAAAGATTCTACAATAGAATTATCATATTGAGCTTAACAACGGATTCAAGTGACCGACCATACTCCCATGATCGAGATAGTTTCTAAGCGGAAAATAAGTTTCTGTCAAAAATTACATTTTTGGTACAAGCTTTTATTGCCGACCGTACTTTTCTGTGTATCGTCATCAACTATTATACTCATTGAGGGGATTTTAACGAGCCTAAATTCAATGGGGCTACGTCGGTTAAATACTGAATTCTTCTAGACAGAAGAATCTGCTCATCTCAATCTGTCTCATCGAGCTGATCTGATGATGGAGACCCATCATCAGATCAGCTCGATGGTACCATAATATTGAATTGTCATCAAAACTATACAAATAACCAAAATTTCAGCTCAATCCGATAACGGCAAGTTACTGAAAAATAGATTGCAAATTTTGACTGACAACTTACATACTTACATAAGTTACATACATACGAACAGATCGATTTTTGAATCTCACCAAGTGACTAACTCTCACCGATGTGAGTGATTTGCGAAAGTTCGTATTTTTGAAACTTATCGGTGACTTACATTTGTCATAACTATGATATCGATTTACGAGTGCCCCTATCCACTCGTAATTGAAATCACCATGCGATTGTTTTTGACAGTTGACGTAGGTATGTGACATCTTTCCCGGGGCTCTGTCCAAAAGCGGGCGGTGGAACACCCCAGGGGTTTTAGTCCGTGCAAATCGGACATACCCACTTGGCTTCTCCCGAGTCGGGTGGGATCCGTAAGGGATTTCCCCTGAGTAAACAAAAAAAAAGGTATGTGACATCTGCCAAAAGAGGCAAAGTATGTTTTTATAAAAAATCTCTTTGTTCGTCCTTTTCTTGTGAATTTTTCAAAACTTTAATTTTCGTTTACGTGATACTGACAGATACGCTACGTTTTACGTTTGAATCTATTTTAAGTTATAGTATGAGATAATAAAAACCTGTATCAAGGACAACACTATAACAACTGCGTAAAAAGGCGTAACGGGAAGATTGCCTCTGACTGACATTGTAAAATTTCTGCATGTTGGTAAACAGCGTGTGACTTTCAAAAATACGGCTTTTGGAAAATGGTGACATAAAAGTCATCGGTAATAATTTTAGTCACCGGTGACTTTGATATCACCAGTGAGATTCAAAAATCGCACTCCAGGTCAAGTTAATATAAAGCTTGTAATGACATTAAACAGGGAATGCCAGAGAAGATAATTACAACTTTGATCCTTCATTCAAGGACAACAATGGCTCTTTTCAGAATAGCAGGCGGAAAAAAGATTTTTCACAATAGGTATGTACCCGTGTGGTGTCGGGTTAGAATTTCACCACCCCCTTTCTTCCCGTGGGTGTCGTAAAAGTCGACTAAGGGACTAAGGGACAGGTTTCGAGTGTGTTGTGGGCGATGGGCTAGCAACCTATCACTGCAATATCACATTTTGTCGATCTTTTATACCCACATTTATGCTAAAAGTGGCGCTGGAATATACGTTTCATGTGCTCTGCCTACCCCTTTTGGGAATGAAGGCGTGAATGTATGTATGTATGTATGTATGTATGTACATACTTATATTATCTTGTTCCAGCAAAAGAAGCGCGGGAAAGGCGATGGACGGAACAAGGAGAACATTCCGGAGCCCGAGGTGGAAGAGGTCGAGGAGGCGCCTTCGCCAGCCCCCGAGCTGTGCTATGAGGTCAAGCACTCCGACGTCATGGGCAGGTAAATAATAACGCGATAATAATAATAAATATTAAGGGACAATATTACACAATCGCACTAGTCCCGTAGTAAGCTCAATACCTAAGGCTACTTAATTATCAGAGACGTAAGGAAGGGATTAGGAATTAATAGCACATTGAAAAGCAAAGGCAGGACATGCATATCTCTACGGCGACGAATCGGAAGCCAGCCAAGCTCTGACCAGAACTGTGAAACTCGTCTTTTTGTCAAGGGCTTCAAGCTCGAGCAACACTTTTTGGCTTTGGGTGCCGTGCTACTCTTACTCTACGCCGCCTCAAATAACCGAACGTTTAACATAAACACTTCTAAGATTGGACTTATTTACCTATTTTCGACTGTACGTATAAAATCTAGAAAGATTCACTTCGTGTACGAACTCATTTGACTTTTCCGGGCTTGTGACATTTTTGCGGATAGATCAGATTTAAGTGACCTATTTGATTAAATGTTTCAGGTACCTAGCGGCCCGTCGCGACATTCGCGCTGGCGAGATCATCATGGAAACTCCAGCTTTAGCCGTGGGACCGTGTGCTGGTTGCACGCTCGTCTGCCTCGGCTGTTACCGGGAGCTGAACGAAACAGTGTTATACAAGTGAGTTACATACCCTCTTGGCCCTCTTCAATCGACGCCTCACTGTCCTGCCAGCGTAATAAAGACATACAGGTTTCGCAGGAATTTAAATCAGTACACCCTCGTCGGAATTGGAAGATCAGCGTTAGCCACACGCACTATTCAGAGATGAAACCGTTACGTGGCAATACTACTGATTTTTCACGAATAAATAAATGCCTGTTAGGTATATACTTTTCTAAATTGTAAAGTTTTTTAAGTCACAAGACACTAAGTCTATTGGTCTCGACGTATTTATATGATATTGCAATGGCATTTTACGCCAGCAAAAGTAGACCCCGAAAAGCCTGTCTTGGACCAAACGAGCTCTGCCTCAATGCCACTGAAAAGCTTGTTTTAAATGGACTATTACTACTACTTCTGCTAGACACTTACACAGATCAAATCCTTCCACAGATGCGACGGTTGCAAATGGCCTCTCTGCAGCAAGCAGTGTTTCGGCAGAGGGCGGTACACGGGACACTCCGCGTACGAGTGCGAGACGCTGAAAAAGTGCCCGCCCGACTACAACAATATGGAGGACTTGAAGGAGTCGTACCACGCGCTGATGCCTTTAAGGTACAATACCTAGTATAGCTTCTATAGATCGTACAATCCACCACACTACAACCGACGCTATGTATAAAATACAAACTACTTCACAATGAGAAATGCGGGGCGTCGTAGAGAATGAACGATACCTTTAGAGAGACAAAGTCAAACAATTGGGCAAGTATAACAAAGCCTCGGAACTTCATTGACATTTAAGTCGTATTCACATCTTTTGAGCGCTTTGCCACAATCTCCTTAAAAAGGGGGGCACTTGTTTGCGGCGTGATAATCTCTCTAGTCTTGCTAACTGTAGGAGTTTCTTACAATCCATTTTTAATTCATTCATAATCTCAAATTCCAGATGCCTCCTCCTAAAAAAGGCGGACCCTTCCAAATGGGCAGCAGTATCAGCGATGGAACCACACAACGTTCTCCGTCGCGAGCGGCCCGACATCTGGCCCAGCAACGAGACGCACGTGTTGAGCCGGCTACGGGCCTGGGGCATGCCGTTTGAGGATGAAGAGGTGCACACTGTCTGTGGCATACTCGAGGTTAGAGTTTAGATTACCTTCTAGAGACGGCTCCCCCTAAAGAAAGCAGACCTCTCCAAGTTGGCTGCTGTACCAGCGATAGAAGCCTCCGTCACGAACCGACATCTGGCCTAGCAACGAATCGCACATGCTGAGCCGGTTACGTGCCTGGGGCCGTTTGAGAATGAAGAAGTGCACACTATTTGTGGCATACTCGAGGTTGGACCTCCATCCATGAGTCTTCTGACTAATCGTTCCTACGACTTGGGGTAGGTATTTCGAAGTCCAAATATCTGAAACGAGGAGCTGTATTTTCCGGAATTTATTAATTGATATGATATATTTATTTACCTATTCCATGTATTTTAAGCCATAAATGCACGCGCAAAAATGTATACTTGCCCAAACACCAGTATACGTCAGTCATTGAAGTTGTCAATCTTATTTCAGCTGCATCACTAATCATTATAATTTTATACTCCTAGGTGAAAAAACGTTTTACATTCTGCAATCTGATTCCACATCTCTGTCAGTAATGAAAGTACCATATGATACAAAAATCTGAATGTTATTCCTTCCCATTTCCAGGTGAACGCGTTCGAAGTCGGGGGAGGCGGGGCTAACGCTCGTGCGTTATACGACCAGGCCTATCTCCTGGCTCATGACTGTACACCCAGCACCACCCATACAGACGCCGAGATGAAGCCTAATAGACCTCTCACCATCCGTGCCGCCTTGCCCCACAAGGCTGGGGATATGTTGTCCCTGTGCTACGCGTATACGTTACAGGTACACAACCTATAGACAGCCATAAACGATGCAGTTATTATTTTGAGTAAAACTGAGCCATACCAAATGGTGTAACAAAGACATTGCGCAAATACCAATATTCTTTAGCTGTTTGAATCCCCATTGGAATCGGACCACGAAAGAAAACCTGAACTTTGAAAATTAATAAAGCCGAGTTGAGTTGGTATTTTTTTTTATAAAATAGAACAGTTATTTTCCGTCCAGTGTACCACAATTAAAAGTCTCCTTACGTGTCTTATCATGTAAACAAACACTTCTCGAAACCAATCACGCTTTTCTCTGGGATTACACAATAATCATCACTTAAAATATTGTTGTATAGTATATACTTACAGAAACTCACAAAGTATTCAAATCAAGCAAGTATCTACTGACTAATATAATTTATAATAAGATTACCTTTAATAATCGAAGGTAACGAACGAATGACCTCAAAATATCTGACATAACAATGTCTAGATTTTCTATTAATCACACTTCATGTATATTTTATCGTCATTTCCAATCACTTGTCATTGTCTATGATCATATTTGACGTCACGTTTGTTGACATGATAGGACACGTAAGAATGAATAGACTTTAGTACTGTTCTCGTTGTTTCCATGATGCCGTTCGAACAATAACTTACGTGATTATTTTTATTGGCAGGGAACACTAAAACGGCGCGAACACATCAAGCATAGCAAGTTCTTCGACTGCTGCTGCCGACGCTGCTCAGACCCCACCGAACTGGGCACCTTCGCAAGTGCATTCCGCTGCCCTAAGTGTGCAGGCCGTGTGCTGCCGTCAGCACCTCTGGATTCGGAAGCACCTTGGAACTGTATAGATGGATGCACTTACAATATGTCAGCGACTGGTGTCCAACTGCTCTTAAAAAGGTTAGCTACAAATGCTACGATACTACTTTACGGGCATTAAAGTTACGACCTATTGAAGGTTATTCCAATTCCAAGGTTTTGGTTAATCTGGGCCCGTAACCTATTGAAACACGTCGATGCCGAAACATATCATCACACATCCGATCGGATATTCGCAACAGAATGGTTTACTGGTTAAAAAAAAAACTATACATCGACTACCGTAGGCTCAAAGGGCGTAAGGGACAAATGGTCATTTTTCAGGAGAGCCAAAAAACTGTTTTGATTCGAGAAAAAAAATCGTAATTTTTTGTTCGTTTACACAATAATATGCTTGTCAGTGATTTATATACAGCTTTTTAAGCTCTTTTAGATCATGTAACTGGATTTAGGACACGGTTCTTAATTACAAAATTGTGCGTCCCATACGACAAAAAAAAACCGTTTTGGAATACACCTGTCCCTTACTTCACAATGTTTCCTTTTAACCAATTTTATAGAAGGTCGTATCGTACAAAAATATTTCTAAATTCAATTTGACGTAAAAATAGTCATGTCTCAGCTTCCCAGTGCAAGTCAAGTGACTAAGTAGTTACATACTACTTAGTCACTTGACTTGCACTGGGAATTTGCAGATATTGCATGGAGGATTACAGGAAGTTTGTATGGATAAGTGAAAATGCATCAATGATGGTATATGTGGAAAATGCTGTAACGTACATCAAGTCAGCGTTACGACAAAATGCATCAATGATTGTATATGTGCAAAATGCTGTAACGTACATCAAGTCAGCGTTACGACAAAATGCATCAATGATTGTATATGTGCAAAATGCTGTAACGTACATCAAGTCAGCGTTACGACAAAATGCATCAATGATTGTATATGTGCAAAATGCTGTAACGTACATCAAGTCAGCGTTACGACAAAATGCATCAATGATTGTATATGTGCAAAATGCTGTAACGTACATCAAGTCAGCGTTACGACAAAATGCATCAATGATTGTATATGTGCAAAATGCTGTAACGCAACTAATTCTAATGCAACTTTTTTCATTGTCGTAACGGACACTTTTTTAAAGCTATCAGGGCGTTATTTACACCAATCGATAGAGAAAAAAACTGAATATAACTGCATTCATAACTCATTTTCGCCAATTTGTCCCTTACGCCCCTTGAGCCTACGGTAGTCGACATGTTAGTTACATGTTACGTTGCTAGATGGCGATAGACATAACAATGACTTAAACTTAATTTGGTACATTGTGGCGCTCTTTGGGGGAGGCCTATGTCCAGCAGTGGACGTCTTTCAGCTGATATGATGATGATGAAACGTAATTTTGATACACCATAGTAACTAAACAATCAAACACTTAAATTCAAATCAATCATGGCCAAGAAACTCCATCACTCTCATAAATATACACCGAATTGAAGGACTATGTTGTTTCTTTCCGTCAGAACCTTAACAAAGTCATCTATCTTTTCCAGGCTAACAGACGAGTTCGACCAAATCGACGTCAACGACGTCCCAGGCTTCGAGGCCTTCCTCCACAAATACCGGAACGTGGTCCATTCAGGCCACTACTTACGTCTCTCTGCACTTCACTCACTGTCCCAGTTGTATGGCAAGGCTGCTCATTACCTTATCCATGAGATGCCTGAACCGGAGCTGCATCGGAAGATAGAAGTGTGTAGAGAGTTGATGAAGGTGTTTGATGTTATTGAGCCGGGTTATTCCAGGTTGAGAGGTAAGACTAGACTCTGTGCATCACTGTCGCTAGTCGATGGATTAGAAACAAAAATTAATATTCTCATTTAAACTTTCGTGAGACAGGTCTAAAATACTATTAAGAAATTAACGGTTAACAAATAAATGTATGAATGATTAGTGTTTGCAAAGAACACTAATAATTATCGAAAGAAAGAGACAAATTACACTACCTATCTCTGCTTTTCCATGTGGCATTATTCTACACGTCCCTGTTGGTATAAAATGACACACTTAGATCTTCACGCTAATAAGGTGAGTGATTGCACTGACCTTATTAGATGTCCCAACAATCATCTGCAATTGACACTGTGGCCATTGATTATAACATTAAATACATTTTTTTTATTTTCCCTACTTTATGACACAGGCTTTCTCTCACTAGTGAGGGAGATGGGGCAGTCCCCGCGCGGGCTTGGTGCGGGTTGAGGAATTTACATGCACCTTTGAAATTCTTCGCAGATCTATACAGATTTTCTCACAATATTTTTCTTAACTGTAATGTTACGTAATACCTATTGGTACCAGCCGTGATTTGAATATACATATTTGCCTCGTGTTTAATAAAAGGTGTGACGTTGTACGAGCTGCATGCACCGCTGATGATCCTGACTACGCGCAAGTTTGAAAGCAAGGCCATCTCCAAGGACGAACTGCGCACGCGGCTGAAAGAGGTATGCTATAAGTATTATTATTTTAGACTAGCTGCCCGCGCGACTCCACACATGACTCTACCAAAAATTTGGGCTTTAAAGCCCAATATTACACAAACGAATCACTAAGTTGAAAAATGGATAGTAGAAACTCACAAGATTTTTGAACAAGCTATCCAACGATACCCCACGCCATGGGTTTAACAAAAAAAAATTACATCACCACTTTACGAGTAGGGCAAGTACCAAAATAAATCGACTATTTGGTTAGTGTGATTGATTTATGTACCCATGCCAAATTCACAGGACAGACGGACATGCCTAAACTATAAGGGTTCCGTTTTTGCCATTTTGGTTCCGTAACCCTAGAAACAGGAGAGAGATAGGACGCCTGTCGAATGTGTTTTCCTCTTTTTCATTTCGTTACACATCTATTTCTTAAACTTCAGTTCTGTCTTAGTACTTGTGTACTAAGCTATTTTAAATTGCGTATGAATTTCTATTTTAGATCGTGTGTTACCTCTCCGAAGCAGCTCTAATCCTGGGTTTCGAGCCTTCTCAGTCGTCCGAAGGTCTAATGGCTTCTGCCGCCAAGGATGCCCTCAAGAAGATCAAGACCTGGGAACAAATCATCGGCAAGATCTCATGAAGCTAGCGGTGTACCGTTTGGATTAACGAACGCCCCTTTTCTGCTGATCGTAACAAATTGTTTATTCGCATTGATCTTTTAGCTTTTGTCATGGGTAGTACTGTATTCTGGGTGTGATTTTGGGAAAAGAGCTACTTTTAATAATTTATATTTGTTCTAAAACTAGCATTATCTTGCCACGCTCAATTTTGTCGGGTAAACAGTTAAGGAACAGTGAAAGTACCTATATGAACTCTTTAAAGTTCCAAAAAAATAGTTTGGCATAAAATCTCCATTCTCAATGTTACCCCAGTAGTTCAAAGTCCCGGGTTACGGAATAAAGCTGATCTACAGAAGCTTTTGACGATGATGAGTCGAAATATTGTTTTGAGATTGTAGCTTTTTGGTTCGCTAGAGTCGCTAGCATTTGAAAAGTATTTAAAACGTTGTATCTATGTTGTTTTAGAAATGTTGTGTAGTTAATCATATTGTGACAATAATGACAACCATTATTTGATATTATTTCTAGTTGTTGTTATTTTCGATCTAAATAAATATTTAAATAGGAACTTTATAAATAAACGCATTATCTTGCAGCGCCCTAACAATTGTGAATCTCACTGGTGATATCAAAGTCACCGGTGACTAAAATTATCACCGATGACTTTTATGTCACCATTTTCCAAAAGCCGTATTTTTGAAAGTCACACGCTGTTTACCAACATGCAGAAATTTTACAATGTCAGTCAGAGACAATCTTCCCGTTACGTTCCTTTTTACGCAGATGTTATAGTGTTGTCCTTGATTCAGGTTTTTATTATCTCATACTATAACTTAAAATAGATTCATCAAATTGGTCAAACGTAAAGCGTAGCGTATCTGTCAGTATCATGTAAACGAACATTAAAGTTTTGAAAAATTCACTAGAAAAGGACGAACAAAGAGAATATAACACAGATTTTATAATTTATAAAAACGTATGTTTGGCTCTTTTGGCAGATGTCACATACCTACGTCAACTGTCAAAACAATCGCATGGTGATTTCAATTACGAGTGGGTAGGGGCACTCGTAAATCGATATCATAGTTATGACAAATGTAAGCCACCGATGAGTTTCAAAAATACGAACTTTCGCAAATCACTCACTCGAATTAGTCACTTGGTGAGATTCAAAAATCGATCCCCTGCCACGGAAAATAAATATGGAACTTGTAGTTCTCTCACTCTACCCTAACAGAACTAACTTAGGATTTAAGAACATACTGTGACATTAAAATTTGATCTACTTTACTTGTACACATGTAGAGTCGTCAGTCTCAAAAGTCACAACAGTATAAAGGAGAAACGTAAATTATGCTGACTGTGTCTGACGATGCATAACTCTATTTATATGTTTCATTTGTGATATTCTTATATTTTATTTATGCTAACTTACAAAGCTTTTTATTAAGTATATCGCGAAATTTCTATTTTTATGAATTTATACCTAACTTTTAAATTCATTCCTTCCACTTAACTAAAAGACAAATTAATCATGTTTGTGTGATTGTACATACAAAGAAGATTTATGTTTTAGACACTAATTCAACGTTATTAAAAAAAATATATATTAAATTCGGTGTTGTGTTTTAATTCCTTCAAAAAGCGCAACTAGCTTTTTTTCTAGTCAACAAGCAGCCGCTAGAATGGACAAAAACGAAGGGTAAAACTACAAATACTGTAGTCATTGTTTTCAGTCGTTTTGTAGCTTCTACTACTAGCGACATCTAATGTAAGGAGAAAGCTGATCTCACTTCTCTGGGAAATTAAAAGATGGCGCTGTTAAAACGGCTCTTCAGTCGCCCGTATCAATCTTCTGGAGCAATCATCAGCGTCGCGCTATCCTATCAAATGTAAATAAGATGTTACGAGACTTACGAGCACTAAATGTTACCAATTGAACTTCCGTCCTTAGGCCGGGTCACCCGCACGTATGCTTCGTTTCCGAAATCGTCACTAGATGGCGGCGACGCCCAGGCATGGTTTATCCCGACCCAGAGATTATATATCCCAATTTATAACAAAGTTCTGAAGTTGAAGGAGAGATGACGTTAAAATATATTTTTCACCAGATAATGTCCAAATCTAGCTTTTCTCCGTACATCGATATGTATTTAGAGAAACGAGGTAAAAGATACATTGTATACACTTAATTACCCTAGAAATGGAAGTGTAACGGAGGAAGACAGAACGGATTTCTCTGTATTGTTAAAGTCATTAATATGAAGTAATGTGATCTTCATATCGATTTCATGAATTGATATACCTTACTACAATGTATAGCTACATTTATACATTTTATGTTTTTATTATTCAAGTATTTACAGTCATCAATATTAATACATATCTGACCTAATAAATACCAAAACTATCTCAACATACTCGTACCGTTACGTTAGGTGTAATAGTCCTGTATAGAGGCTCAAGTATGTTTTACCGAAGCAAAACGTTACGACCGCGTTTGCGTTTAGCTGTCAAATCCCATACAAATTGAGGGTAAAACGCAAACGCGAACGTAAAGTTTTGTTTCGGTAAAACTTATACTAGAGCCTCAGCACGTCTAGCACACGACGACCGCGACATACTCTCGACTTTTATCGCACTATACCTCTTCTTCTAAGTGTTCTAATAAGAGAGAGACGGATAGTGCGAGAAAAATCGAGAGAGCTCGCGCGCCGTCGCGTGCTAGCCGTGCTGATAGATATTTTAGACTTTTGTTTCGTACACAAATTAATACAGTCAACTAGGCCCACTACTATGACACGCACGAGGCTCTTTCACTAATGCCTCTACATTTCTGATGTATACCTACTTTTTATCAAATCGGATCATTATTTCAATTAAATGAACAACTATGTATTACATTAATGTATTTTAGGTATTTTCTCGAAAAATCTATCAAGATATTAGTATTAATTTGTTTAAAAGTTGAAAACAGCCTAATTAATACGAGACATATTGGCACAGTAAGTATATTTAAATCCATAAAAATAATTTAATTAAGTAGTACAAATAATTGACGTAGGTATATTGTGTTTTTGTTTTATTTTGATTTTTATTCGTATATACTTTAAGAATTTCAGGGTTGTTAATTATACGGCGTTAAGCCCTCTAAATCCGACAATTCGACATGGTATACTCGAACGTAACGTTATCACATACGCCTTAATTTCCCCGTTCAACCATGCTCAACTCGCCAGCAACGCTCCCTGTGTGTCCTGTTCCTAGCCGTCCTCAAATTTGTTCGAGTAACTTCAGCACTGAAACCGTTGCTATTTTCGTTGCGCGCACGCAGTCCCCCGGCGCGCGCGCACGTGGAACGTTCTTTCATTGTGACAAAACTGGATTCATAAATAAAGGTATGCAAAAGTAATAAAAAAAAATTGTGGTTATACTTTTTTCCGTCGATGTTGCCTCTTTATTAATTAGCTAGCTGCTCGCGTGGCTATACCCTCCCGGTGTATTGGAACGCTACAAGAAAGTACATTACATACACAGGTAAAATAATTCATGAAATGGCATAAGTAGATCCGGGGATTATCCCCTACATACAAAACTTACAAAGCTACAATCTCACTGACTTTTCCTCTTTATAATATTAGTAAAAAATTATAGATTTTAACACGAATGATATGGATTTAAAACTCGTTATGCTGAAGCGACTTATGATTTTGCGTAAGTTTCACAACGAAAAGATGTGTGTAATCGTAATCTATTAGTTACTCTAATAATTTGTAAATCGTGCCAGCTGAGGCTGTTTTGCAGCTATTGTATTACTGTGAACAACCAGACCTTATATCAGCGTTCTTACTTGAGTTGCGGATCGCCGGCATGAATATTGAATGTCGTGTCGTTTGAGTGTGATAAAAGCGAATCCAGTTTGAATATTTACTCGTGTATAATTCTGAAGCGAGGACTTGTGTGTAAGATGGGTTATTGAACTAAAACGCAGATTATAAATAAATGAGTAATTTATAAATAAATCTAGCTACCGCAATCTGCAATTACATAGGTATAACAAAACAAACGTCACCGTGTTGTTTCATGAAGTTTTCTGTAAACAGCGAATAAGTATTTATATACTGAATAGAGTGGCCCCATTTCGGTGCATAATGCATGTCTGTATTGTCTGTCTAGTTTTCAGTTTTAAGTAAAGCGCCTAAGTATTTGTGATAGCAATGTGCTTCCTATATAGAAATCCTCTGAGAATCTTTTTACCCAACCGTGGTAGAAGGGTTGTTTGAGTAGATATTACTTATCGACAACTCACATGTTTTAATTTCACTTGTTTCTTTGTACTGGTAATTATCTGGACTAGAAACATCAAAAAGATAACCTCACCTTAATCACAGAGGACCTTCTGCACGTAAACAAGTACTAAGTTATTGTTTTGTTATAGTAATAAATAAATCTTTGTACCTTCAAGATCACAATGAAATCCCTCGGCTCCTGCTACATCTGCCTCGCCCCGTCCTCCCAAAAATGCTCCGGCTGCCAAGCAGTTCATTACTGCTCGCGGGAACACCAGAAGCAGCATTGGAAGCAACATAAGCAACAATGTACACCAGTCAGGGTGAAGGAGGATGAGAAGGTTGGCAGGTTCCTGGAGTCGACCAGGGATATCAAGCCTGGAGATATCGTAGTGAAGGAGAGACCGCTGATCACTGGGCCTTCGCAAGTAAGTCTCGTTTTCTTTTAAACTTTCTGGAGGCTTGGTACGAAGAGTAAACAGGCTGCTCGCTTTTATAGCATAATTAGGTACCTATTTAAGATATGCTAAGAAACAAAGAAAGAAAGAAAACATTTATTAGTGACAAACAAACAAACAAACTGTAGACACATACGCACATATACATATTTGCCACGAAATGGACACAACTCAGCGTAATGCTGGCAGGGCCAGCGCTGGTCTTCCGTTGTGGCCATTTGGTGAGGTGAGGACGGAACAATGACGCCACGATCACACACAACCACAAATTACAAAGTACAAAAACATAAAAAATAGGGTAGAACTCCAACTAATACAATAATAAAAACATAAAAATGATACCTAATAGCTTACAATGACAGGTCGCATACCATTACGCCAAAGAGAATAATGATATTTTCTTTGGAGATGAATGCGATATCATATCTGGTACCTAATTATGCGAGAAGATATTATAATTTTATATCCATCCATCTCTTACGGGCAACGCAGATGAGTGTTGCCCATTTAGACTTGTAAAATTGTAACTTGTAGCTTCGTGAAACGGGTCCCTTCAATCACAATGGTTGAATCGATCGAAGAAATTATCATCTACATTATACCGGTGTAGTGTAGGTGTACTATTATCTATTCTGTGGTGTAGGTATCAGGTATAGGGATACATATGTCCCAAAGAGAAATTTCTAAATTTACAAATCTTTATATGTGTACAGTTCTCGGTTTTATAACATTATCATTAGAATATAAAATGTCCAGGGGACTTCCTAAATGGAAACTTGGATTATTCTCGCCATATATTTACAAACTAAATTCAGCGCCACGCCAAGTTAAGTTCTCGTGAAATTTATATTTTTTTAAATATTCCTACTTTTATAAGAATTTTCTGCGACTTGTACATTGCTAATTGCAGGTGACTCCCCCAGTATGCCTGGGCTGCTACAAACAGCTGGAGGCCGGCAAAACAGTGGACTGCGAGCTGTGCGGCTGGCCGCTCTGCTCGCAGGACTGCAGCATGCGGGACGAGCACACGCCCGAGTGCCATTATACTGAGAAGCGGGGCGAGAAAGTAGGCCATCATTGACGCATTATTACTATAGACTGGCTACTGGTCTTTCATCAGGTCGCCATCTTGGAGTATTAATATTAGTGACCACCACACCAGTCATGCGCAAACTTAAGCGAGAGGATGTCTGCTCTACAAATATAACCAATGCTTAACTAGTAGAGAATGCCATAAAGCATTAAGCTCCGCCAGCCACAATACAGAAGTCCGCAGCCATAAGCTTTACACCACTAATTGCTCTGCCTGTACGTATGTGGTGATTTGTTGCCGATGGTGAATAAGGTCGCCAGAGCTCCGGAGGAATGGAATGTATGTGATACTAACTGAACTATTGAATTTCTTGTATGGTAGACGGCTGATACAACATCTGACAGTTCTGACTCCATTGATCAACATTCTCAACCCTTCCAGGCATCTATACCATCCTCAACATTCGGCGTCCCTAATCCCAGCTACCAGTGCATCACGGTCCTCCGCTGCCTCTACCAGCGCGACCACGACGTCCAGCTGTGGGAGAAGCTGCAAGCCCTGGAGTCTCACTGCAAAGACAGACGTGGAACTGATAAGTGGGAGAACGACAGGAAGATGGTCGCGGAGTTCATTTGGAAGTTTTTCAAGCTCGAGGGCGTGTTTAGTGAGGAGGAGATTATGAAGTGCTGCGGAATTTTACAGGTTAATAGTTATATTAATATAGTTTATATATTAAGAATACCTACCTACCTACTCTAACTTAATTCACGGAAGCAAAGGAGCAGCGATCCTAATTGATCTTACTGTTTACTGTTTCACCATATCACGAGCCTTGAAATCACTGGTTGGTCAATTTGCTGAGTGCAGATTTCATTGCTCCTTGTCCCCTATTGGCCTGTAACCTTTAGGGGGAATACCTACTTATCATGTTCAAATACTAGAAATATACAAACGGCCGCAGAAGGTATACATAAAAAATAAAACCACTCTAGGCAGAACAATCAGCTAAGAACCATCTCGACAAACAAGACTTTTTATTAGAAAAAACTGCACTGAAATCGGTTTACCGTTTTAGGAAGATACAGACTGACACACAAATACACACACATGTTATATTAAAACTCCTCGTTTGCGTCGGGGGTAAAAAATTAAAAGCATCCGATCGTATATCTAATTGCTAAAAAGGTAAAAATGCTTTCCGTGAACGATGCTGTTCTTGCCTCGTAGATAATTCTAAACTTGAGTTCGCTTTCAGATCAACGGGCACGAAGTTCCCCTGCTGGAGCCGGAATACGTGTCGGTGTTCGACCGCATCTCCATGGTGGAGCACAACTGCCGCGCCAACTGCAACAAGAGCTTCACTTCCGACGGACAGATCGTACGTTGTAGTTATTGTAAAACATTATGTCCAGCCTGAGGACAGCGTGGTAGCAGATTGGTGAGCGAGGAAACGATCCAGCAATAGGAAGAGATGCGTTGGCAATGCTATCGGTGGATTTTTTCCTCGCACACCGCTCTGTTACTACGCATAGCTCTGATGGATACTCAACCTAAACGCCAGGTAAGTCTGCGCCTAGAAACGTTTCGGTTTAATTTTTCTCATTTTTGATGCGAGTATTTGCTGTAAATATGCACAATTGGATTATAAACTGACTGACAAACAAAAAGCTTTGAAATGTAAGGAAACTTCTTGTAATCTAAATGTTGGTCTTTAAACTGAATGTAAATAATATATATAGGTCCCAACGTAATTTTAACCTGTATCGAAAAACAATTGAGAACCAAAATAACGCTAAGAACCATAAACATTGACTGCAAGAAATAGGTGTTTTCTACAGTTATTCAAGTTTTTATTTACACGAATTATAGAGGTACTTAGAAGTTAAAATCTGTAACTGTGTAAGTGGAGTGTACAAAATTGACAGGGGTGTACTCTGCTACATGACCAAGCAACGCTATGTGTGCTAGTTACGTCCTAAAGCATAGCAACATCCCGCTTTGTACCGGAAATCGCTCGGAGAAGCAAAACTCATGTTATGACATGTCATGACTTCATCAAAGTATTAATGTACTCGTATCAGAATAAAACAAAACGTGGTCTCCAGGTCCTCTGCGCCGGCCAGGACATCCCAGCAGGCAGCCACATCACCGTCTGCTACACGGACCCGCTCTGGGGCACCGAGGCCCGCCGCCACCACCTCGCTGACTCCAAGTTCTTCGAGTGCGCGTGCGCACGATGCGCGGATCCTACGGAGCTGGGGACTAATTATAGCGCCATCAAATGTAAGAAGAAGTAAGTTAACTGAGTCGTTCAAAGGACCCATTTTTATAATCCTAACAACAGACATTTTAAGCGGCTATTATTGGACTGCAAAATACCACATTGTCAATGTGCAGTCTAGAGAACGCAGCAGCTAGAAGTTGAAATGACTCAAACATGCCTTGAAGTTAATCAGGACATCTATCTACTTACAGACAAAAAAGCGACCTCATAGACCGCTCTGTCGTACGTATGACTACAGACGTAGATAAGAACATTTCGCAACTAGGCTGCCGGGTGAACTTTAGTGAAATCAAGTGTCACAAGTAGAAAGTAATCCCAACATAACCCAAAATCACATGCTAGTCTTTAGAGACATCGTCAAAATGTACCCATGTTCAACATACTTAACACTTTGGAGAATCAAGCGACTCCACGTTCTTCGAGTGCGCGTGCGCATGGTGCGCAGAGAGCTGGGGACCAATTTACTAATTACAGCGCTATCAAGTCGAAGAAGAAGTACCTCGGTTCGAAGGACCAATGTTTCAGACCCTAGCTTTCTAAAATATCTCGGTTCGAAGGACCAGAGTTAAAGGGCCACAACCTTCTAATATATCTTCAATGAAGGTGTAAAAATCAATTTTGGCTTGTAAAAGGACCGTTAGTATAAACGATTCCTATCAATCAAAGACCGAAAAAACTGGAATTCTGAAAAAAAGTTCATGTAACCACTTTTTTTTAAACATCCTACCATTATTTGCAAAATTTTATCTCAGTGTGTTAATAGGTAGGTAACACATTCAAAAAATAATCATCTAATTACTGAATAAATGTTGACTTACATTGCATTTCTTTTTCCTGTCCTACACGTGACTTTACTCTATCTACAATAGATTGCAAGGTTAGTCGTATACAGGGTGGAAACGATAAGTGATCTCAGTCGATTACTTCTAAACTATACAAGATATCGAAAAACTGGTTACTTATCCTGATCCTGAGAGCGTACGTGGGCGACCCAGGTACCGCTGGGAGGACAGTGTGCAGGCAGATCTGCGACATCTTCAAGTCGGCAACTGGTAGGAAGTTGCGCACGATCGGGACAGATGGCGTGCTCTCGTTTCGGAGGCCAAGACCCTCTTTGGGTCCCTGAGCCAAATTATTTAGTTAGTTTGATCCTGATCCTGAAAGTGCTTCACGAGCTCTATCAAACGGTATCAATAATAAGTTACAGAATAACCTGAAAAGTGTCTTTCAACAATAATATTTTTGACACCCTTTGTTGCCAACTGTACTTATTTTGCAGTCATCCACTATTTTTTGAGAATGTTCCAATGAGTTTCGGAGAGTCACTTATCTTGTATAGCTAGTGTTGCTATTGCCACTCTCTCTCTCTCTATCATCACATAAGCTCAGTGGTCACCGAACTTACATAAGTAGGTCGTCTATGCAACTTCTACAGTTCTGGCTGGACAGCACTATCTATTCGGAATTCCAAATCAAACTGTCTGGGGCCACGAACCGTACCTCTCGCAAAGTTGTCCAATAAGTAAATGTGTTAATGTTCTAGCGTCGTCTTGCTCTACCATCCCGCTCACCATCCCTAGATGGTGGGGATGCGTCCCTACAGTACCAAAATTCACTTCAATCGCATACCAGCAACAGCAAGTGGCTGAAAAATAGTTTGAACATTTTCAATAGAACAACATACATATTACAAACGGACGGCGCAGCTTAAACAAAAGCTTGTAAAAATAGTTAAATTTGGCTTAGAAGAGGAACTAACCTTCATTAGGGTTTTTGCAGATATACTCATACAATCATGTCAGACGATTTTTTTTACAAGCATGGTATTTATATTTCATTTGAGATCTTTATCTTGCTTAGTATAGCTAGTTACGTATGTTTTCTTGTCAAAACATCACTGATAAGTGTGATAAGGCTTCGTATTGGGTTTGTTTGAGAGGGCATGGAATGTTTCTATGCAAATTATTTGATGTTGGCATAAAGCACGACAACGATCATCATCCTCTTAGTTTTTCCCGGTTGCACCCTGAAGGCTTGTGGGGTCCACTTTGGCACCTAATCCCAAGATTTGGCGTAGACAACCCAGAGGGAAAACTAGTTTGTTGGGTTTCCTCCCGATGTTTTCCTTCACGGAATAGAACACTGAACAGGATATCTCGTACATAAGTTTATTTTCTAAACACCCAGTGATACGAGCCGAACTTATGACCAGAATGAAAATCGCGTGCCTTACCGCTCGGCTAGTGGCTTGCGGCACCACTAGCTGGTCAAACTCTAAAATCACCCATCATTTGACAGGGACTGCAAAGGCTTCCTCCTCCCGGAAACGTTCCTGGTCCCCATCCTACACAAGACGAAGACGCCAGACCCAGAGACCCGCAACCTGGACGCCAAGATGTGGGTCTGCAAGGTCTGCAAGGACGCCGTTTCTGACGCCATCATGCAGCAGTTGCTCCAAGATATCGGCAGGGAGTTGAGCATCATGCCGAAAGGAGACGCTGATGCTTGTGAAAGGTATCACCGTCATAAAAATTCAAATATTTATTCTGCAAGCAGGCCTCCAGGGCCCTTTTAGATGCCAGCTTCACGGATAGATTTACAATGGCATGGGTAAATAGTGACATGAAAATACCTAGGCACACAGTTTGCCTACAGATATAATAGTCTCCGGATCCATTGCATTACAATAAACACTTCTACTTGGCATAGATATTCCTAAATAAGCACCATTCCCTTTATCAAGTCGCTTCTTACAATTGTAGGGAGTCCCTTAAGTGGTGATGTAGTCCCTGTGATAATGATAACCCATTCGAGGTCATGCAACGCTAAGTGTGCTACGCCGTTGCAATGTCGCAACGGCCGGCTGTGCCAACGGCAGCGGCACACCATACATGGAAGAGAGAGGCCGCGCTCAGAGCTCTCACTCCCATATAGGGCGCACCATGGGCCCAGTGTTTCATTAAGTATACGAATTCATGTTCCAGGTTCATAAACCACTGCAGCACCTATCTGCACCCGCGGCATTACTACCTGGTCGACGTCTCGCTGGCTCTAGCCCAGCTTATCGGCCAGGAGAGCGAGCTGGGACTGGCCTCCGTCAGCGACGACAGACTTCTGCTGAAGACCCAGCTGTGCCGTGGCATTGCTGATCTGCTTGAGACCTTGGCTCCTGGTAATTGGAGTGGCTTTGGTTTAACATCTGTCTTCATCTCACTATCCGATTGTCATTATGGTCATCTTTGGCGGCCTTTCTGCACAGTCTTAATACTGTGCGAGTTGTTAGGCGACTATGCCCTGCTGCGGCGGATGCAGGTACGACAAGCCACTTGACTCCCAGCCAACTCAAGCAGCGTGTCGCACGGCATTACGCCCGTGCGTGAACACGGCTTAAGGATTAGAAACAATATATCAAATCTGGTGATATCTTAAGTATCTGTTGTATACGCAGACTGTACAACGAAACATGTCCATTTTGGTCCCGGAAATACGCGTGAGGTAGTTTTGACTTCCATTAAACCAACGAAAAAACCTATAGGTTATTGAAATCATTAATAACTCATTTTAATAAATGTTTGTTTGCAGCGGAAGTACGTTTGCGAGGGACGCTACTCTTCGAGCTGCACGCAGCGGTTGCGGAGACTGGTCGGAGGAGATCCGTCACTGACGGGCCGGGAGTCATGCTTGGTTATGTCACGGTATGTTCACTGTTACTTACTTCTATGAGTCAGAGCCTAGGCTGGGCCTGGTCGGGTCATGGGCTCTTTAAGACGTCAGCGTTTAACAAATTAATTTGACAATCGAATAATTGGTGGTAGGTTACGCCCTACATAAAAACTTAAAGCTACAATCTCATTAGTTCAGATGGCTATATAATAAATGAATAAGTATAGATAATTGTCGCCTGCTAGCAATTACAAAGCAGATTGACAGCACGTCACGGTCTGCATATCCAGCGCATGCGCTCTGGTTCACGCGCCCAAATTTTCATTAAAATGCCGGTTAAGGGAGCGACCACACCGGTGCTTAACGGTGCGTATACGCGTTAACGTGTCGTATGCGTCACGTATTGTTCATACATTTTGCTGCGTTTTACGATGCCTTAGCGTATTTTGAGCAGTGGTGTGGTCGCACCTTTAATAAGGCGTTTACTTTCTTTCATCGACTCATGCTGAGTGGGTTCCTTTTTTGAGACAACTAATTAATACTTTTAGATATAAGAATTCTGTACACTGTTTTAATTTTTGTTGTTTCAAAATAAATCTTATTCATTCATTTATAGAAAAGGGGCATTTTACGTTTTATACCGTTAGTTTTTTTTTCATCCATCTAATGTTATAAATGCGAAAGTAAATCTGTCTGCCATTTACCTTTACACACTATAACCGATTTAGAAATTTAGTATAGACACAGTTTGAAAACTGGGACATAGGATAGGTTTATCCCGAAAATCATCCCTTAAAAGGATGAAAAGGAAGAGAAGTGATAGTGTGATAATTGATGCTGCTGCGTAACTGCAGCCACAAGCTGCGAGAATGACTCGGACGGCCCTGTTTAGTGGCGGCCTTAGTGGCTTAATGTGCGGCAGAGTGGTCGCATTTAGAGGCGGCCACTAGTGGCGTAATTTGCGCCAGAGTCGCGTTTAGTGGCGGCCACTAGTGACTTAATGTGCGACAGAGTGGTCGTATTCAGTGGCTTAATGTGCGCCAGAGTCGCGTTTAGTGGCGGCCACTAGTGACTTAATGTGCGACAGAGTGGTCGTATTCAGTGGCTTAATGTGCGCCAGAGTCGCGTTTAGTGGCGGCCACTAGTGACTTAATGTGCGACAGAGTGGTCGTATTCAGTGGCTTAATGTGCGCCAGAGTCGCGTTTAGTGGTGGCCATTAGTGGTAATGTGTGGACGCACGTAAGGTCATACATGTGTAATCTACTTTCCAGGAATCCCGTCGCATCCTCCTGCAGTCGGTGCAGCTACTCCGGCACGAGCCCCCGGAACTGCCCGAGGGCCGAGTCGCGCAGCAAGCGCGCTCCAACATCATCCACATGGACGAGCTCATCAAGAACCTGGCTGCCAATCTTCCCGCGCCGCTTTAACCAACATCACGACTCACAGATCGAACGTCTGTTATTTTATAGAATAAAATAAACGAACGGATTCATTCAATGTTTTTCCTTTAAATAGTCTGTGTTTTTTCCGATTGCTTGACTTGTCTTCTATTTGATGTGAGCCTTTTCGAATGTTAGCAAAAAGTGTTTGGCTTCAGTTTAGTCTCCTCTATAAGAACGGTATGCGTGTTAAGTGAAAAAGTACATCTATCATTATGGTCGAACCTTTAGGTAAGTACAGTAATCATTCTTCAACTTCCCTAGGCACGATATTTTAACATTACACGCAAAATCGAAGCAACAAAACTGCAGAATGTGGAATAAAATATCGAAACTGATGCATTGGGTACCTAATACATACGCGAATCGAAGGTCATGCAGTGGGAAAACTCGCACCAATATGCCAAGTATTTACACAAGCCTTCATTCGGATCATATATTTATAGGTATGACTAGAATGATTGCCCTCACATTTATAAATATTTCATTCAACCTATAGCCCGATTAGCTATAACTCCTCATTAATATTAAATACGGCGCTGGCAGCTGTCATCCCATAGAGAACTGTCACACTTCCCATACAATCCTAATTTACGAGTACCGCTGGTTTGAAACAACCCAGCCTTGCTGTTATCGGTAACCATTGTGAATACCAGGGCAGAAGTAGGATGGCAATATAAGGCCGCTAAATGAATCGGCTGCGAAAGGAACGCCTTTTTTGCTCTTCTCGGGAACCGACCCGCTTTCTCTCCCTATTAGCACTTTTAATTAATAGGTGTAAATCAGTGAGGCCAAGTGCCTTCGAGAGCAAAAGGTCGTATGATACTCTGCAAATCCAACTTACAACTTCTAATCTTAGTGCGACCGAAAGAGATTTTAAGATCTTACTACATATATTCAGTGTGATATTTAAAGTTATGGTAACAAAAGTGGCACAGGATCCTCCAGCACGGCTATCACGCGACGGCGCGCGAGTTCTCTCGATTTTTCTCGCACTATCCATCTCTCTCTAATTATAGAACACTTAGAACAAGAGGTAGTGCGAGAAAAATCGAGAGTATGTCGCGGCCGTCCCATGATAGACGTGCTGGTCAAACTAGCTTGATAATAGGCTACAAGTTCATGACCTACTTTATCCCTCAGGGTATCCACGATAAATAGGTGATTATTCACCTAAGATGTGCTGCGTTTAAACTTTTAACAATGAAGAAATGTTTTCTGTTACTTTGTCCGTATAGATAGATACTTGTAACATTTACTAAACCTTAATTCAGGACAGGTAGGATCAACAACTTAACGGGCCGGTTAGTGTCAAATATGGAGGCAGTAACTAGCTGCCAATACCGTAAAAACTTCTTCAACTTCAATAATTTTTTAATGGACGCAACTTTAACGGATGGAAATTTGAAGAACTGCTACGATCTCTTATGTAAATGAACTTGACTTTACTACTGTCTTTTCACAACATGCTAGTCAATAAACAAAAGTCACTCAAATTCTGCGCCCGCGCCGCCAAAACCTATTTCAGGTAATTATGCAACGGATCTCCGTGGAACCTTAGGTAAACGTATCAACGAGAAGAGTCAACAAGCTGTTAAGGCTCCGCAGTCTCCGTACACGATATATGTTATACTTATTTGATAGCAGTAAAAAAATATCAAGGCACTGTTGTAGCCGAAGAGGAAGCCTCTGTGAGAGTTTCATAAGGTCTTGGGTTCGAATTCGAACCTCGGCAGGGTTTTACGAAAAACACCTGATATTTAAGTAGCTTTTCGGTAACTCCATCTACTTTACTCTCTGGTTTGAAAGGTTAGGTTAGGCATTAGCTTTCGTTAACTAGTGTTGACTACTTACGTCTTATTTTGTGAATAGTTACCAAAGTGGAACCGGGTTCCTAGAGTACACCTGGGAACATCGGTAGGAAGATGATGTTGAACTTTTCTTTAAAAGTCCCTCTAACCTCTCTTTGATAAGTCTGCCCAAACAACGGAGCCTTAATCGCCAAGCTTCACAAAACAATATCTACACAACTGTGAGCTTGTGGCTATTATCATTTGATCTCCAGAGTCGTAAGAACTACGCCTTATTAGTGATCAGCCTTACACTGGTTTTCCCATATTTCACATAGTAGATAAGCGTTGTAAACAACTATTCCTCTGAACATCCTAATGGGCCCTACGTCACTGTGTCAGTTATCTCCAAACACGCAACCACACAACTCTAACTGGTGTATTGGTTTTTTTTTATCATAAATGATTGTGACGAAATAACAGGGAATCTTAAAATATTAGTTAAGCCTAAGATTGTGATGCATTGGTTTCGATTGGACTGTTTGTGGATAAATGTATATACCGAGTAATTAGAAAAGTGTTTGTGATGGGTTAAACTGGATGCGCTGCGGTTTCGGAACCTTTGCAATCGAGAAGTAAGTATAATTTAAATTATAGGACCAAACGATGGCTCAATCTGGTGTCGGAGCATCGTAAAATGACGGTAGCTCTCCAACAGGCAGACCAAAACACCTGGAGCAGACTACTGGTTATGCAACGTCGGCCTAGTCACGATTATTTTATGAGTGACTGAATGAGGAGAAGGAAAATGTACACCAAGTCCTGCGGGGTTGAGGGGATTTTTTAAGCAAGCCGAGAGTGATTTCAGTGACAGCTAGATCTGAATTTTGCTAGCGAAATGCTTGATGACAATCCCAAAAATTTGGGTCGTTTCTTTTTCAAACGGGGCACGCCGTTTATAACCCCAAGACCTACTTATAGAAACCGAACGATATTTAACGTCTGCAGATGCAGTGAGCTTACGTATAGGGTCTAGTGCCTAATGCTAGTATGGTCCTATTGTCCCTGTCGCCAGCTGGCAGCACTGTGATTAGAGGTTTTCAAATCCACCAATTATGTTTAATTTGATATATGGATTTTAAAAGATGCGGTCTAAAAGACTACGAGTACCAGCTAGTGATATAATGCATTCTGGAAACCCTCATTCGTAATATAAGGTAGCAGGCAAGCGAATCCCAGGCTCTGGACCAGTATGTAGTAGCTAACGATGTGACTGGGGAAACCAAAGAAATGAGAACGAGAAGATGTAGTAAAACAAAAGACACCCGAAATAGACTACTTGAACGTGTTTGCGAAACATTGTTATCAAATTGGAATGCCAAATGTGACAGATTGACCTCCTCCTTTGCAATGGCGTCGTAAACTGTTAAAATGTTTATCCACGCGAACTTCACAAGAGAAAATCGTTTTGAAGTTGCATTAAGAGTTGACTTCATTCGGTACATCACAAATTCACTATTCTATTGTTAACATTATTAGAACACTATTGGTGTTAATTTCTGTGAAAATATGTATCGTTGATCATTGCGAACACGAGTTTCAAATGTAGATTTTTAAGTACCTACGAGTATATATTAAATTTTTACGCTGTCGTGCTGTATTTATTCAACGTTGAGATTCGCCTACTGATATGTTTGAAGAGATTTAATGCATTAAGTAAACATAAGTAATTTATCATGAGTAGTCATGTGAATGTCACGGGAATCCATCATTTTACCGAAAATAGTTTCATCGATTGTCGTTTCCTATGCTTTACGCTATTCGCAGAATTTTATTAACACTTAGGAATCATTCGTCGAACTTCTTTAGATCGCTCATACATTTGCTCGAATTACCTTTTACACGAGAATCAACTCATCGAATTTTACTTTATTATCTTATTTGTCAATCGACATACTCGTTCATCGAATCGCCTATACTATAATTACGGTTTAACATAAGTTTCAGTTCCCAAAATTCTTATATTTTCGTATAAGGATTATAATATAGTAGATTAGGTTAGGGCAGGTAGAAAAAGGGGGGTTCGGGGGGCAAAGTCCCCCGCAGTATAAAAAACAACACACAATCGTAACGACGGTATTATTTATAGGTTAGGTTAGGGTTAGATTGTGTCCCTTAGAGCGGTAATAGGCACCGGCCGCTTTGACAACCGGGAATAACGCTAGGAGGATGATGAGTCATGTGAATGTCACAGAATGACAAAGCTGCGCTGTGATATTTTGTTAACCTGAAAAATTCAGTTGCACGGTTCGTAAACCGGGGCTACGATGTTTCGTTAAATTTCACTTCGCAACCAACTTTTCGCAGAATTTTCATTTGGTAAAACAATCGTTGGCAACATTTTTATAATCCAAAAATTTACTGCAACAAACTTTTATATTGCAAATAATTATGAAGCAAATGATTTGCTCAGGCAAAAAACCAATCGTCAAATGTCATTTGGGAAAATATAAACTTTGCTTTGGAATTATGATAATTACTTTTATTATTAAGTAACGTACAGTTATTATAATATTTTTTGGTAGACTCTAAGGCAGGTCAGTGTAGGTACGACGATGAGCGAATCGAGGAGGAGTTTTAGGAAGAACCGCGAACGTGCAGAGAGCCAGAACCCAACACTGTTTAACCTGATACTTACATAATCATGTAGTATTCAATATGTTGCTAAAATTATGGTATGCCAATCAATACATTTAACGAATACATAAATGACATCTTAAAAAAGCCCAGGTAATAATTTGCCTAACAATAATTTATCAAATCATTAGTTGGGAAATGATATCAGTGCGCAACGTTGAGTTGGGAAATAAAACTTCGCCCAAATAAAAATATGTGATAAATAGTTTGAGAATTAAAAATTTGCTAAAAATTTTTCGCCGAATCATTAGTGAACCCTAAAATACAAACACATCCAATTCAATATTAAAAGTGCAGAATATTATCCCACGTAACGGCCATTTTTATGACTTGATAAACCTTCTCATCTCAGCTCCAAACGTTTAACGAACAGACATGAACAAATATTGACACTTGTTACCGCAAACGTGGCTGGTTATCAAACCTGCGTTGCCAACCGTACCTCCACATATGGGTGCCATGCTAGTCATCGCACAACCAACCAATCAGAGCGTAGGTTTTGGCAAATTAGTATGCTAATATTTGGCCAAAGCTTAATATATCTTCCTGAAAATTAAAAGACAAATCAAATCACACCAAAGCTTTAAAATATTTGGAAGACACCAACGATTAAAAATTAAGAATATAAAAAAAATATATAAATAAAAATATATAATAAATAAAATATTAAAATTAAAATTAATTCTCTTCAGGAAATATTCTTCGACAGTGGTTCGTCTCTTAACATCCATTTACCTAACTAAATGCATCGTCCTCCCAGCGTTTCCCCAGTTGTACCCTTAAGGAGCTCGAGGTTTACTTTGGTGCCTAACTCCAAGGTTTGGCACTACTTCATAAACGCAAAGTTGGCGGACAATACCTGCGGTGCTGGGATGTCGGGAAGCGCCATCTGTCTGCAACCGGCATATCCTGTGAGTCGTGGGAGGAGCTTGCCACACGGAGATCGGACTGGTGAACTGCTGCCAACACGGGTCTCAGTCACTTTTAACGTACCAGTCTCGAAGATCTTGGCGCCAAACGCCAGTTTCGTAACGCTCGGCCCAAGCCCTCCTACCATTATAGGAACTTACAACAGTTAGTTTTTTGTTTTATCGAAGCTTCAAAATAATTGGTCATAAAAAAGTATAGACACAATTAGGTACATTTTCAACAAATTCACTTTTGATGGTATTTTGGTCCAATTTCGAAATTAATCATTTCGTGTTGAAGATTCTCCATTTGTGTCGAATGACAGTAAATCAAACGTACCGCTTAAGTTGAATCCACCTGGCCATATTTTTCAACTGTATTTTTCTATAAGCTTGCGAGCTGTCAAATATATGATTGCTATGGTCTTACTTTTAAAACGAATATTGTAAATTAGAATTGTTACAGATGCGCTTCCTGAAACAACTTTGTTAATAAGAAAGCTAAAAATAGATGAAAAATGACTATAAGTACAAAACTATTTAAGATCTGTAGAATCTTGCCAGTACGATACAAATTTAAATATCTCTTTGTTATTATAAACTATGACAAATTTGAACAGCTACACCTAGTAAACCACAATAACCGCTGGCAATTACATGATGTTCCTAACTGATGGAGATAGAGCTCCATGAGTGCCCAACTACTACGGAGATCGGACACTATAAAAACGCCTACAGACCCTACCTACTTACTGAACACTGCCTGCGGACATTGCCCGTGAATCTTAAAAATCTAGGTTTAAATATCGCTTAAAAAAGTACTTCATGGTGCTATATAAAAGGTGCATTCACCATTTATGGATCATCCATAAGTTAACCCTTATGTTAACTACTACTATAATAATCGATGAATTATATTAAAATAATAGGTATTAATTTTGTTTTGAGCCTGAAACCCAACTCTTCAGTCAAACTAATCAAAATAATTCGTTTTGTGGAACGATTTAATGTAATATTTCTTTGTAACGTCAGTCTTAATAAAAAAATTAAAAAAAAACAGTTTCGCACATCTCTGGTGGATACGAGTATTCTCTACTTACGCGCTCCGGCCAATGTTTAAATAGTATTCGCTAATAAATAAACTACATAATTCTTAAGCTAGTATACATATCAATTCTCCTAGTTACACTGTCCTATACTTACTATAACTAGGTACCTAGTCATAGTCATTGAACCTTATTCTCCCAGCTGAAGGTGTGAAATATAACATTAAGTAGATATTTTTGTGACGTAATTGTAAATAGTAATACGTACGGTGGTAACTTAAGTCTATACTATCATACAGGTCTAAATATTATGATAGTATTAGGTAGATCACTTAAGAGGCTATTAAGGCGATGCCTTGATTTAAGTCGAACATGCCCCCTAGACAGAGACACGCTGATGCCTTCCGCGCACGAGAAGAAGAGATGGAACTCTCTTCAGGAATGGCTTTTTTGGTCAAATTTCGATAAATACCTTACTTAGAGACGTTTTATTCAAATTTCTCACTTTATGAGATTTTAATTTTAACTTGATTGTGTCGTAAAATAATGTATCGTTTGAGTAGGCTGAGTAAAAAAAGGAAAATACAGACCCAACTTTGGATTTTTTTTCTATCGAGGAAATTTTAAGCAATCATGTATCGATAAAATCAGATACGCAATCATATAGTCAAGAATCATATATCTGAAAATCAGACCTTATTGTTTCTTAATCTAGTCAGAACGGCGTTTCAAAGCACGCGATACTTTCTAATGCACAGCCTATGTTAACGCTATGTAGCATAGCAAATTAATTTGCTTACCATTACCTAACTATCCATATAATAATATAATAGCGCTCCAGCTTTTACTACCGCATATATAAGTGCCTATTGGACCCGATTCTACAGTGGCCTCCAAACTTCCTAATTTTATTTAGGTGTCGCTAAAACACTATCGATCGACTTTTGTTTTAATGGCTCCTGTGCAGTGGGACAATTATGCCAGCGTCAAGTTTGGAAGCTACACGAAAGTGTTTTGAAGAAACTTGTCCAAAGGGTGATTTGACCGGTTGAAAGATCTAAAACAAAAGACAACACTATGTTAGGCAATCTACAACATACACATTGTTAGTTTTTTTTTTTACTATTATATCCATAAGCCCACAGATTTGGATTATTACAAAAATTCGATTAAACTTAATAAAATTATAGCTTTATTTTAGACTTATCAATAAATTTAGCTAGAATATATACAAAGGACGTATTGACAAAAGAGAGGATGTAATTAAGGTTAGCAGGGCGACGAATATAGTCAGGAAGGAAATCATATAGGGAAGGTGAAGTTTTAGGACAGTTGAAAAAAATATGATCTGCAGTGCCACCAGGCCACATTCACATAAAGAGTGGTCACGAACTCTGATTTTCGCAAGAAAGGATGGAGAGCAGATGTGTCCCAGTCGCAGCCGGATTATGGTTGAGGTTGCAGTCTTGCTAGCTTTTTGAAATTTAAAAACCAAGGTTTTACAGGTAGGTCAGGCTGAATTCCACCATAATGCCTTCCCTTGGAAAGGCGAGTAATATTCCATTCTTCTGACCAATGTTCAGATAACTGAGTCTTAGCAGAAGCGCGCAAATCCTGACTGTGACACCCAGAATGAGAAGTACAGCCAATCTCAATGGCCTGTTTAGCACAGGCATCAGCCTGCTCATTACCCTCAATACCGGAATTGCTCCCGACCCAAGCCAGCACTACTTCAAAGCCAAGAGAGTCACACCGATAAAGAACCTCACGGGACTTAAGGGTCACTAAGAGATTATCTCTGGACCGAAGGGGACATTTAGCTAGATCCCGGAGATAGCTAAGGGAATCCGAGAATATAACAGCTTTAGCTATTTTGTGTGATTCTATAAAAGAGAGGGCTTCATAAAGAGCAATAGCTTCGCCAGTAAATACCGATGTAAGAGGAGGGCTTTTATAACTTACAATGATTTTATACTGAGGTATCCAAACAGCAGAACCCACATAACCCTCCTTAGTTAGCTTGGAGGCGTCGGTAAAAATATGAAGCCAAACATCCCATTTTTCACGCAAAATTTTCAAGAAATCATTATTGGTTCCTGGAGAAGACTTTCTTAATCCTAGGGAGAACATAATATTAGGGCGATATATGAGGGCATCATATGGAATATGGAAAATAGGATTACCAGGAGTCGTCAGAAGGAGAGGAGCCTCAGACAAATTTTCGAAACATTTAATAAGGCATGGGAGATCTTTGTAGGTCCAATACTTTGAAGAAGGAATTACATTCGCTAAGCTATTCATACGATACATCAATGGATGATCAGATGATTGAGCAGCTCTAAAGAAAAAACGATCGGCAAGGAGCTGCCTTCTCAGTCTAAGAGGAGGATCCAAGCACTCGACCTGGAGGGCATTGGTGGGAGAGGACTTCATAGCTCCACAGATGATGCGTAGACACTTGGACTGGATCTTATCTAGACAAGATAAGGCCATTTTACTACAGGGCTGCAACAAAAAGGACCCATAATCAAAGTGGCTACGAATAATAGCGTTATACAAGAGCTTTTGCGAAAAGGGGTGTGAGCCCCACCATGCGCCCGATAGAGCCCTTAATACGTTAACACTTTTTTCACATTTATTCTTAATAAAATTAAGGTGAGGGATTCCGGTTAATCGAGCATCCAAATAGAGACCTAAAAACTTCACACAATTAGAAACTGGAATAATCTCGTCGTCAAGTATTATGTCAATGTCTGGGATACGTCTTTTTCGTGTAAATACTACAACGGAACTTTTGGGAGCAGACAAAGAGAGACCATGTTCCGTGAGCCAAGCATTCAGGTAACTAAGACCAGAGTTCAAGGCGACTGAACACTGAGATAGAATCGGAGGCATAGTAAAGAGCTAGGTCGTCTGCGTATTGGAGGATATCACAGAAGCAGTTGACAGATTTATCAAGATCAGCAGTGTACAGGCTATACAAAATAGGACTCAATACTGATCCCTGCGGTAGGCCCTTCCATACGGTTCTGGGTGGAAACAAGGAGCCCTGGAGACGGACACAGATGGAACGGTCCATAAAGAGGTTACATATGACGTTGACCATCCTTACCGGCAGACTCAGCTGATGCATTTTCTGCCTGAGTAGCGGAAGCTGGACATTGTCATAAGCCGACGTTACGTCAAGGAAAACCCCCACCACGTGCTGGCCTCTAGAAAAAATGTCTGACATAAGAATACTTAAACTATCCATTGTTCCCATACCTCTGCGGAACCCAAATTGAGAATTAGAAATAATTCCAAGGCTTCCCAAAATCCACTCAAGTCTATTTTTGATCAAATGCTCTAAAATCTTAGCTAGTACAGACGAAAGGGCAATAGGCCTGTAAGCTGAAGGATCGCTAGGGTCTTTGCCAGGTTTTAAAATGGGAATAATTATCTGACTTTTCCAAGTAGTTGGAATAGTTCCTGAATAATATATTTGGTTGATAATAGCAAGGAAAAATAATTTGGAACATTCAGAACATTTTTAATAAATGAATAGGTTCCCCTATTCATTTATTAATACCTGGTGAGGAATCCTGAAGATGATCTAACACAGAAAATAATTCTGCTGATGTGAAGGGGACAACTTTCCCCTTCATGGGGTTGGGCACACTTGAAACACCTAGCATTAGACCGGCAATTTGCTTTAATGTGGCCAAAGCGGCAACATTTGTTGCACTGTATGGTTGGGAGGCGATACAGGTCCACAGGTAGAGATGTGTAAAAGCAGAACACCTTTTCCGGAAGCTTCTGACCTAAGCGAATGTGAGGGCAACAGTTTGTGTAGGCACCCAAGAGGTAACTCCATCAGTGGTAGACTTCCTATTTAATCGACGGGCTTTAATTACTTTGGAATTATTGGGGCACTCAAAAGAATTCACAAGCTCCTCCAGAGACCAGTCAGTCGGTATATTCCTCACCAGACCAGAACGAGTAACACTATACATTGGAATAGCACATGAATACTGCGCATTCTCAAAAAACGGATGACTCAAAAATTGGTTGGCATCATCAGCTTTCTCAAATTGAACCGTAACCCGGCTGCGACCAGTAGACTTTATACCTCCCTTAATTATTCCCTTTACGGAATTTTTATGCATGAGTTGCGCGAATTTTAGAATTCTAAATGGTGACCCAGGGGATGAGTCATCGGCTTTGACCACCTGAACTATGAATGGGCCCGTGTCATTTGCACCATAATTTATTTTTGTTCCTGGGGCAAACAGCACACCTACACAGTTCCAACTGTGTAGGTGTGCTGAATCGACGCAGATGCGGGAATCCTAGTGTCCCTTTTAGATAAACTATTAGAATTGTCCTCAGCACACTTACGTTTCTCGGCGTGGACATCCACGCCCTGGGTAGACGTAATCACCCCATCCATGGGGACGCCAGAGAAAGAGCCCCCATCAGGGGGCTCGTTCCCACTCATTTCCTCCACCAAACCACACTCACAACATAAACACTTACCGGATAGTAAGTATACCACCACCAAACAAAATTTTAGAGCACCAAACACCAAAATTTCAACCGAAAACAATAAATTATCAAGGGGATAATTTCGCACGTGTAGCAACCAGAACACCGGAACCGCACACCCCCCCGCTAAAACACTGCTATTCTATGAACAGCTGTCATAATCAAATGACATCTGAACAATTTGAATCTGACGTTTCTTATTTTAGGCGGTCTATACAACTTACTTAACTGCCTAAATGCTATTCATAATTCATAATTCGTTTATTGCTATTCTAAATATGTCGTTTTTAATCTGCCGACTAAATTATGTCTAAAAATTAGACAATTTAGTTTTAGGCTAGGTAAGCCATGTGCACGTAGAATCGGGTCCAGTACCTGCCTCAAAGGGAGGCTATTCGACTTAACGTATTAACAGTAAATTTTAACTAAGCAGAAACGTCCACTAATGAAATTTCAAATGTCGAAAAATTTCAATAACGGTGAAGGTGGAATGAAAGTGAGGTCATGGGTCAATCCGCTCGTGGCGATGATTTTTTTGAATATTAGCAAACGCGGGTATAAAATAAATTGGTAAAAGTAAAAGTGATTTCGAAACCTGCTTTTAAACACGTGATTTTTACACTTTTTTGCAATCACCAATGTTTGAAGAAAATATTTATTTCCGTAGCATACCTTAGGTATGGCATATTTGCATCCCAGAGGGAAAACTAGACCTTATTGGGATTAGACCGGTATCCTCACGATGTTTTCCTTCACCGAAAAGCCACCTCAGTAGTACGAGCTAGGGTTCGAACTCACGACCTCCAGATTGAATCGCGTGCCTTACCGCTCGGCTACAGTGACTAATACGTTCAATTGAATTGAATTGCAAAAATAATTATAAGTACTCACTTGCTATGCAGCACATCTATCAAGGGATGTCCGCGACATACTCTCGATTTTTCTCGCACTATACCTTTTGTTCTAAGTGTTCTAATAAGAGGGAGACGTATAGTGCGAGAAAAATCGAGAGGGCTCGCGCACCGTGGCGTCGTAGCCGTGCTGGTGTATTCATAGCAATTGCCTAAAGTAAACAAAGTAATCTAGTTCACTTTGTGTCAACAAGTCAACATTCATTTCCTTTACTTCTATATGGGTTTTATTGCATTGTTTTGATATGGAAAACTAGCGGAGGACTATCATTATTTAATTTTACGTTTTCTGCGTATGTAGTGGGTAATTCCCATGTATTAGTATTTAAATAATGTTTACTCGTAGTACTTATCTATTTCTTGTATAACATGATTTTGACGTCACTAGTAAACAGGATTAGTAAAACGAACAACTTCTAATGCCCCTACAAAACCTACATTTGTTCTTCGCGCACCGAAACACAACACGTTCAGGCCAGGGGGCGATTTTTCACTTTCGAGCGCTCGACTCTTTCACAGGAAAACTGTAAAAACAATTAAATGCTGTTTCGTTATACTTGTAGTCTATTATATCTTTAGAAAGTAAGTGCCCACAATTCTGACAATACAATCGTTTTTACTCGTATTTCATTTTCGAGCGCTCGAAAGTCAGAAATGGGCCCCCTGAAGTATTCGCGATTATAATTAAGACACACGTTTATAGGAATTTCGTACATTAATAGGTTGATAATTGTTCTTTTAAAGGATTAAGAAATCTTCGTTCTGCCGATGACATTGTACTGTTCTCATCAACAGCCCAGGAGCTCCAAGCAAAGCTACAAGACCTGAGCTCGGCAAGCCTTCAATCTGGTCTCTCAATGAATAGATTCAAGACCCAGATAATGACAAATGGCACGAAGCGTAGGGTTGAGGTAGACGGGCAGCCAATACATTACGTCGACGAGTACACATATTTAGGTCAATTAGCTTCCTTCAACCAAAGGCAGGATAAAGAAATTGAAAGACGAATCCAGAATGCCTGGAGAAGCTATTGGTCTATAAAAGAGCTTCTGAAAGGAGATCTTCCTTTGACCCTGAAGCGAAGACTCGTCGATATGTGTATTCTGCCCGTCCTAACCTACGGTGCCCAAACATGGTCACTCACCGAGGCACCAGTAGGTAGTGAAACGGATCGACCGTTTCCGCTGCGCTCAATAACCCGCATTGCCGGCGTTGGGGTTAAGACCGCCAAGCTGAAATGAGAATGGGCTGGCCACGTCTGGTGGGCGAAAATAGCCATGGACTTGGTGCCACACGATAGGCGGCGGTGACGTGGCAGGCCGAGACGGAGATGGCGGGACGACCTGGACGCATTTATTAACGATAGGCCAGAGATTGCTCAAATCAGGGACGAGTGGAAGTCGAGAGGGGAGGCCTTTGCCCAGCAGTGGGACACTGTATAGGCTTTATAAAAATTGTTATTTTAGGAATTCGGTGTGTAGTAGTTTTTTAACCGCTTGTGTGGTATATATGACATTTCATGTTGTAATGTTTAGAGGTATATCATGGGCGTATTTAGGGGGGAGCCGGGTGGGGCGTGCGATGCCATGCCGGCATTTAAACCCCCTAAAGTGGGGATGTAATATTGTTTTCTCGTTTAACCCATTGCGTTGGATAGCTTGTTCAAAAAGGGGTTTTTCAAAACCATTTTTCAACTCAGTGACTCGTTTGCGAGATATTGGGCTTTAAAACCCTAATTTTAGTTCGAGTCATGTGCCCCCTCCCCTGCCGGCTAAATGGGAATTTGAACAAATTCGTGGCAGTAGTACAAATAATGAATTTAAAAGGAAAACTATCACGACTAAGAAGGCATCACTACTTACCGAGTAATAGTCGACCAACCTAATGTGTAATTGGATAGGCCAATTTTCGTACAAAAACGGCCGACGCAACCGCACCATATATTTGGCGTTCGCGTGTCGATATACCCTAAGACAGACAGGAAACTACGAACCCTACACTGCGCGTGACCCGATACGCACTTGGCTGTTTTTTTTTCATAAACGTGTTTAATTTCACCGTTTTCTCGCAGAGTGGACGCGCGCTCGGCGCGATGTTCGACGCCCTCTGTCTATGGCTGCTGCTGTGCTACGCGCAGTGCGCGCGCGCAAACTTAGTCACTGACTACGAGGACGTCGCCAACACCATCCTCTCTCAGGTAACAAGTAACAATACCTTTTTTTAACTTTTAGTAATGTTACTCCCAATCTCAATCAATATTCGGTCTAATCCCAACAAGTCTAGATTTCCCTAAGGGCGGAAGGTCTGAAGGTAATCGATTTCGCATAACTAGTGCCTACATCAAATCTTGGGATTAAGTGCCAAAGCGAGGTGATAATGATGAGTAACCTTCACAGAAAAAAAAGCATCAACCTAGAAATTCGTTCTTGAATCAAGATGATTCTCTCAAACCAAAAGAAACAATCGTGGATCCAGATAATTTTGCTTTATTCGAGACAGTCAGTCAGGCATAAGTTAGGAGTGATCAACATCAAAAATGGCTTCTCTGAATAAGTCATTTGCCAAATTTTCATTTGTCAGAGTAGTTTTTTACTCTACATCCAACATTACTTAATGGGTTCTATTCGATACGATACTATTCTCAGTTTGGTAGTTTGATTTCAAAAAATACGCCTTCTGTAAAATGGAAGCTTCCTGTGTTAGCGGGAATAAGAAATATCGACATGTTCCGAATTCGGATCGATAACAACGCAGTTTTACCATGCCTCACCAAGAGCAATCAACCCGGAAAACACCGAACAATCTGTCTGCTTTGCCTAAAGATTGGTACAGAATGCTTACAGCATTTAATCCACCTTTTGTACGTTCGGTTATTTTTTGTGTAATAAATAACCCACTGAAAAATATAAAATGTTGTCAATTATGTTAAGTGATTCCATGGCAGCTCATCGATTAAGGTTGTTAATGGATCTATTAGATGGCGTTGTCGCTGCATTAACTTAGTACTGTTAGCGACATCTAGATGCATCTGCTGTACAACTAGGTACATGTACTAAAGTAACACAATTATACACATTTAGATAAGAATAAGGCTCATCTTATATATTCGTGTAATTAATGACAAATTAGTTATTATTGCTCCGTCGTCGTCATAATGAAATCATCATCAGCTCAGCTTTATCGTTATTAAGTGAGTACCAAAATATTGGTTGGCTCTACATACTAGGTAAGGGTACAACCTTGGGTACCTTTTTATAGTTTGAGAATTTTGAAACTTCACACAACACGTCAATTTTACTATATCGTCGTTAAGAGATTAAAACAGAGTACTACTATCGCCATCCAGTAACAAGTAGTGTCATTAAGTGTGGCAAAAACTCTGTGTTAGTAGCGCCATCCAGTGGCAACTAGATACTTAGGCATTCAACTTCTTAAAAAATCGTAGTCGAGAAAAAAGGTTTTAAGCGTTAATATCCATGTGATGATATATATATGATAGAACAATAATGATATGATATAACACCTCTACTTGTCTTAAGTCTTAAGTTAGGACACACTCGAGCCCATGCACGTTTCTCAACCTTAGATTATAATTTTGTCAGCATGTCGCCGTCGACGGTTACCTCTGGGGCCACATTATCCTCATCATCTACTTGAGAATGGGTTAAAAAGTAACCATTATCCAGAGTTTGGGTACCGAACATCATTACAAACTGGCATAAATTTTCCGGTTGCCATACCATATACGTACGTTTTATTTCGTTTTATAAAAAAAAAAAGTTTTCAGAACGAGGGTCGCAGCGTGGACCTCCCAGTGGAGCTAGGCACGGACCACGCCTCTGGCTGCATCTGCCGCGCCAGCAAGCATCGCCACGTCATCGTCTGCTTCGGAAATTACGAGTGCAAGACGTTCCCCAAGGTACGTCCTTTTAAAAGGATCAATGCAAAGAAAATCGCCACATCTGTCTGTCTGCTTTGGCAATTACGAGTGAGAGACGATCTCCAAGGTACGGCCTTTTAAAAGGGTCAAAGCAAAGCAAAGCTAAGCGACTACGTACAAGGTACAAGTTCCAGAACATTTTCAAAAAGGTAGAAATATTCCGAGACATTTCCGGAAACTTTCAACAGAGCTTAATACAAGTTTCCGTTTAGGATGTTCCCTGGAGGCATCGTTTAATTTTGTAAGTATAATATAATAAAACATAACCCTCCTTCTGAGACAGCCGGGTAAAAAATTACTGAGAACTTCCCTTTCCACACAGAAGGTTTCGCAACTTTGGGAACTCATTGCTAAACTCTTGTACATTGCTACTTCCAGCAGAAATAAGCATTAGCCAGTTGCCAGTTGATCAATTTCTTCTCTTCAACAACTGGTATTAACCCTATTCTGTGAAAAAAAAATGATATTGTTTTGACTATTTCTGTTGACATGCTACTGTACATACTACTATGCTTTAATTTGAATCACATCATCATCATCATATCAGCCGAAAGACGTCCACTGCTAGACATAGGCCTCCCCCAAAGAGTGCCAAAGTGACCGGTCCTGCGCCACCCGCATCCAGCGGACTCCAGCAACCTTTACCAGGTCATCAGTCCACCTTGCGGGGGGCCTACCCACGCCGCGCCTTCCGGTTCGTGGTCGCCACTCGAGAACCTTTCCGCCCCAACGGCCATCGGTTCTACGCGCTATGTGCCCCGCCCACTGCCACTTAAGTTTAGCGATTCGGAGGGCTATATCGGTTACCTTGGTTCTGCTGCGAATAGCCTCATTTCATAGCCTCATTTTTAATTTGAATACTTAATGTTATACTCTTATGCTATGGTCTGTCGTATGGACTTCATAGTTAAACGATTTATATAGTAAAAAAGGTAATATAATAAGAAAATATTTGTAAACATATTTTTACGGAATAAAAAAGTACCCATTATTTATTTTGCAGCATTAACTAAGGCGGAAAAAGATAGATTATTCTAATCTATCTGTTTCCGTCTTAGCGTATATTTGTAAACATATTTTTACGCAATAAAAAGTCCCCATTATTTATCTTGCAACATTAACTAAGGCGGAAAAAGATAGATTATGCTAATCTATCTGTTTCCGCCTTAGCGTATTTCACACCGACATATCAACTTTCCATACCAACTCTCTCAGCTTTTTCCTTAAAATTCTCCGAAACTAACTCAAACAACATAAAAATCTCGTACCATAATTTGTTATTGCACATGATAAGATAAGAGTTAAAAACAAAGCTAGCTTTTGTGAGTCGCTGCAGAAACAAGAATGTACGTTGGGACTGATAACAGATTGGACCGTGATTAAAAACGTATCTTTCATCTACATATAAAATATTAAAAAGCGATTACCCCTCTAGTTATCTACTTATACGTAACAGACTTAGAAAGTACTGGACCAATTTTGACGATAATTTAAGCATTTTTGAATGTGAAGCTTTATTGTTAACGAGTTCCCGCGTTAATCCACTCACAGACTGTAATTTTGACAGCTGTCGTCAAATTTACTATGGACCACCACCGCAAGCCGCGGCAATGTGATCCAGGCTTTACAAATAACGCAAGCTAAGCCGCGGGATAGAAAATAGTCTGGTTAGCGAGGTTGACACATTTTTTTAAAATTCTTGACAGTAATCAGTAGGCATGTTGCCTCATGTTCAAATTGATAACGTAGTGATGCTAAATGGATAATAAGCCATCAAATTATCGTAATAAAGTATAAATTATAAAATATAATTAAAATCATAAAAAGATATGAACCATGTAAGTTTAGAAAAAAAAGCATATTTTTTACTGTCGAAGAGTAAATTTAAAGCTACCAATAAAATCCTTACGCTTTTATAGAAACAAAATTGTATGACAACTATGTACTTAAACGCGGTATTTCGAGACCGAAACAACAATTTACCTGATTTTCCATAAAACGATTAGTACAAATGTCACGTCACAAGTCATACCTGTGTCTCAAATATTTTGGTATTTATGTTCTTTAATTATAGTTGCTTCCATACAAACATTTCGGATGAGTATTCCGTTCCAGAGATTACCAATACCAACTTTCGAGTTATTGGTACAGATTCATTTGAGCAGATATTGGGCGGCAAGAAAAATCGCATTGTGGCCGGTACCTTGCCAATACCGGACCCCTGAGTAGCCACGGACCTCCCCGGGTGGCAAGGGAGGTCTAATCGGCTACTGCAGTCGTGATGAGGCTACGCCTCGAATTATCAGTTACCGTTATCAGTTCCTTCAAATGTCTTGTAGGATCTACGGGAAACAATCGATAGCGCCTTCTAAAGGGAAGGCAACTCCATCTAGCGTGATATTCGAACAGTAGGATGTAATGTCAACATGAAGCGTAAGTGCGCACATTACTTATATCGGTGGTGGCTGTGATAACAACATAATATAGCCTAGTGGAGCCTGCAACAATATCGTACCGGGCAATGTGAAGAGTGTGAATGTTTTCCATAAATTTTACCGTTTCACGTGCCTCGGTATCCGTTGCCGGATCCTAAACCGATATCGCAATGGATAATGTGAACGCTCTAAGGCAAACAATAGAATATCTGAGGCATGATAGTAGGTATGAATGTAACGGGCAGATTATACAGTGTCGTGCTCGCTGGCGTATCATATGGCGATAAGGAGACGCTACACGGGCCGGTATCTGCCGGACTGCATGCCGGTCGACGCGTGATGCGGCCCAAGTGGATGCGTGTAACTCCATTCTAGATTCTCTGTGACCTTGCTTGGCCGTCCGCGTAGATATACCGCATCGCATTTGGTTATTGGATGACAAGTTGCTGAAAAAAAAAGCAGGGTTAAACTCACGCACGTATTAAAAGTCACTACAGATGACATGTTTCGAACTCTTCGGGATGAGTGTTTATTAGTAGTATGTATTCAAGACGTCTCACGAAAGTTTAAATTCGAATGTAAGAAATATATATGCTCTTCTTACAAAAAAAACGCTAGATAAGAGCTAGCTAACGCTAGATAGAGAAATACCTACCTACACTCAAGAGGAAAAATGGGTACACATTGTATTACATTTCCATATTAGTCCGAATTTTTAGCTCGTGAGTGTCAATAATGCTCTTGTCAATAGCTGGCTCTTAGATACCGGTACGGTTAATTAATTGAATTTGATCGAATTGTCTCCCTTATTCCTATTCCACTTGTGTCTTAAAAAGGTTATCTGTGGTTAAAACCCAATATTATAACTAGATTTATATTGTTATACCTATGGTTTATCCTATACATGTTAAATTTTTCGTTAATTTCATGAAGACACATAATTTTCCATCTTTGCGTTACATACCGTAGTACGACCTAAACGCAAATTATTATTTTATGAACATAATCAATTTTAACTATATCGTTAATTTCAGATTCGATACCAAAGCGAATCCCTCCGAGTGAGGACCTCCGCTATAACAAGCTTGACAACAGGCGATCTGGACACCCTGCAACACTTGAAGATCCTGGAAGTAGAAGCCAACCACTTCTTGAAATACATCGAACCAGGTCTCTTCCGCAACATGAGCAACCTTCAGCAACTCTCCATTTCCTACAACACTGGTCTCCAAAGCCTGGCCGAAGACACCTTCGAGGGTCTGATCAATCTCCGTAATCTAACCTTAGTTAACAACGGATTCGCGAACATACTCCACCTCACTCCTGCTTTCAAAGTGAGCATGCTACCCTCTTTAAGGGGTCTGGACTTGTCAGAGAACTGCTTTGAACAGATCCCAGAAGATGCTTTCAGTCCAATGGAAGGAACAATACTCAAACGTCTCGAAATACATTTGTGTACCCTAGATTTTATACACCCCAATAGTTTCTTGCCGTTGAAGAACTTAAAAGAATTGCACGTTGGAGAAAATGATCTTAATTCTAGTTTGATTGGCCATTTTTTGTTGAAAATGATGGCAGAAGGTATCAATTTGACGAGTCTTGATTTATCTGGAATGGGCTTCCGGAAACAACCACCGCGGCGACTGATCAACATTATAGCTCAGACTAGCGTGAAGAGGCTCAATCTAGCCCAGAATCAATTTGAAATGCTCAGCGATGACGCGTTTCCACGCATGGAAAACATCGAAGTGTTGGACCTGAGAAGAATCTACGTGATCACAATAGGACCTAACACATTTGACACCACACGGTTCCCCAATCTGAAAGTCTTACTGCTTGGAGGAAACAACTTGCCAGGAGCACACCAAACCCACCTATCCAACCAACTACTTCTACTAGACTTATCAAGTAACAAAGGGAGCGCAGCAAATCCATTGTACTATGAGATAGGAAAAGACACGTTTAGTCAAAGCAAAGAGTTAAGAGTTTTAAACCTTTCTTATAACCAAATTAAGACTATTTTCGAGTATTCATTCAGAGGTCTGGTTAAGCTAAGAATTTTGAATCTTGAAAACGGCACAATTTATTTCATAGGCAGAGACACGTTCAAGCCACTAAAACAGCTTGAAATGCTCAACCTAGCTAACAATCCTCTTGTTGCCAACGAAAACTTGACTAGTGCGCAGTTCAACGGTTTAAACGAACTGAAGATGTTGATATTAAAAAACTGCGGAATCAAACGTTTCTACGACAATGACAACATTTTTGAAATGATGCCGCATCTGACTCATTTGAATTTGAAGAACAATCAGCTTTACTATATCACTGATGAAACCATCAAACCATTAAAGCTCCTACAAGTATTAGACTTAAGTGAAAACCTGCTTATATCTTGGTGGAAGCCTTTGTTCTTGGCATCGGGAGTTGCTCCTAGACGTTTATATTTGACCAACAACAAAATAACACACTTTTCTGTCGCGATGATGCAAGATATCAACTATCTTTTGGAAGATGGACGAATCTCGAGCACTGAAGTGGACTTAATGGATAATATTTTTGTATGCGACTGCATCACCATGTACGATACTTTCTTATGGCTCGATAAGAATGGGTCAGCAGTTTTGAAAGGCTATTTTGCTCACTCACAGTTTCAATGCAGTAGTCCCGACGTTTGGGAGGACAGGAAAGTTTCAGAATACTTGTCATCCGTAAAGGAGCTACATTGTCTAGTTTACCAAAAGATTTCTAACATCATGGTGCTCGTTTGGACAGCACCTTCTCTCGTAACAATTATTTTAATTGTTTCGTCCATCACAATTGTGTATAGATACAGGATATACATAAGGTATTGGATATTCTTAGCTAAGTTAGCGCTTGGGAGGACGCTGATAGCAAAAACTCCTAAAACGGAGAGCATGGTGGAAAAGACGTATAAGTACGATTCGTTCGTTTCGTATTGCGCAGATGACAGAGATTTTGTTATGGAGATGGTTTCACAGTTAGAATCGTCGCCTCCTTACTTGAAGCTGTGTGTCTATGAAAGAGACTTCGAAATAGGTTCGTTCATCTCAGAATCCGTAGTGACAAGCATAAATGAGAGCAGATACATAATTTTAGTAATAAGTAATAGTTTCGTTCAATCCCAATGGTGCAGATGGGAGACACAATTGGCGGAATACCACAGACTATTTCTTGAAGACGGATCAGCGTATGACCCGTTGGTGTTAATAAAAATGGGTGCCATAGACAACAAATACTTGACAACGACTTTGAAGTATCTTCTCAAGACAAAGATTTATCATTCATGGGATGAGAGTAACTCTGAGGAGTTTTGGAAGAAATTAAGGAATGTTTTATCAAAGAAGTGATTAAGGTGTGTTTTATTATACGTTTTTTTTAAATACATGGTTATGTTTATTTCTTCAAGCCCAGCAATCTAAATTAAGAAAACTTAGTATGTTCAAATTACCTCAGGTGAATCAGTATTAGTCTGGACTCCAAATATATAGAGAGTTATATTGTATCAAAGGCAAGCTAATGCAAAACATTGACTGACAGTTATTTATCAATACAAATGCTTTCATACTTACAAACTTACGGCGTGCTTACGGCCGTATTCATAAACGTACTACAAGCCTATTTAACTAAAATTGCGTTAAAATTCGTTTGTCTTTATCTGTCACGTTGACATTTGTGTTCGTCAAAAAGGGACAGAGCACATTTTATTTAGCGGAAGCATTTTAAGTTTTATGAATAAGGGGATTAATGTTTAAACATCAATGTATTCCAAGCACTAAACTTACGACAGCATTATAATAAAATTAAACAATATCCTCGAGAAAGTTCAGAAAGGAAAGTGCTATAAAGCCAATATTGACAGAAACGCGGGCGGGTGGGCAGTGGTGACAACCACTTTCTACCGCCGCGGGTTAAGGAAGTTACGTGTATATTCGAAAGATGATGTCCTGGTGCTGTTCAGCTTGACGTATCAAATTGGAAGCGGTTTGGTATTACTCGCGCTTGCACACACGCCAAGCTTCGGCCACTGACGCAACACAGCCGAAAGACGCCCACTGCTGCACATAGGCCTCCCTCAAAGAGTGCCAAAGTAATCGGTCCTGCGTTACCCTCATCTAGCGGATACCCGCGACCTTTACCACCACCTTCCACCTGCGGGGGTTCTGCGCCAGCGAAAACATTTCCACCCCAACGGCCATCGGTTCTACGCATATGGTGTGGCGGAATCTTTATGCGGTATTTTGTACTTTCCGAGAGCTAACTGACGTCGCCCAGATTTATTTCCATGTCGGTATACTGTCAGTATTACCTTTGCGCAGTAGTTATTATATTGTGCGGAAGCGAGGCGGTGCGCATATACTGCGAAGTATAGTTTGAGGAATATGATTTGGCCGTCTGTATCTACACTGATCTTTTTGTCAATATCTAACAAAAGAGTTGTAAAATTGCACCCGTTTTTCAAACTGTCCGAAAGGTTTGAAAACGTAAATAGCGGTAAAATGTCGTATAAATAAATGGACTTGAGTCTCTCCGGCTCTCAGGGAAAGGTGTTTTGCTACGAGTATAACCAATAGATACCCGTAAGTATTTACGAGGAACAAAGGATTGCTAATTAGATAACAGACGGCCAATTTATACTTCCCAAACTATATATAGCTATAGGTATATATAATAACTATACAGACCACGTAGGAGATGGCGAGACGAGCTCGACGTCTTTGGCTAAGTCTGGTGGGAGGCTGCCCACGACAGGGATATGTGGAAGCAAAAGAAGGAGGCCTTTGCCCAGCAGTGGGACAATTAGGGCTCTTAATAAAAACTATACCACGCCACTTCCCCGCATCCCGCGCCCACCAGGAAGCACACTGTACTGATTCTGTACTGACTTGATACAAACTTACAGCTTACTGCACCGACTCCACAATACAAAATGTGGAAATTGTAAGATGTACAACGTTTAAGGGTGAGGACCAAATTCTTGGCCAGTAGTTAGCCTGGTTAATCGGTATTAGTTAAATAATTCCGTTGTTAATTAACCATAGAATTGTATGGCTAATTTTTGTGTCACAACGGAACTTTTTAACCCCCGACGCAAAGATGTGTGGTTTCGTAGCTCCCAAACGAATGAACCGATTTGAATGCGGTTATTCGAAAACTGATGTAATCCCAAGTGTTCTTAGCCATGTTTCATGAAAATCTGCTTAGCCGTTTTTGAGATATTGGACTTCGAAGTAAAAATGTCGGGGGTTGTTCACTTTTCTAAGTTGTAGTTAACTACTACCGATTAAACAGGCTAACTACTGGCGAAGAATTTGGTCCTCACCCGTAACTGATACCAATTCAATAGTTGAACAGGGTCCCAGAAGATATAACGATGTAACATCCAACAATGGATATTTTGCTCTATAGACATGTTTTTATTTAAAAAGTCCATAAGATAATGGAATGGATCAGGGAAACGACAGGTTTGAACAACGTGATCTCCATAACTGCTAAACAGGGGTGGAGATGGCACGTATGGACAAGAGTAGATGGACAAAACGGCTTCTGGAATGGAGAACACGTATGAACACCAGATCCCGTGGCCGTCCTCCCAAGAGGTGGCTGGACGTTATCAGGCGAAACGGCACGGCAAGTTCATTTGCTCAAGTTGTTTGCCGGGAATTGTATCTGAAGCAAAATTATTTATTTATTAACTAGTAGCCCTGTGAGCTATAGAACTCAAAAGCCTGTCTTTTAAAAAAAACGACAACAATATCTTTAAGTATACTACGGGGTTATTATCACTTCAAAAGAAAGAAGAAAAATATATGCTTTTTACAGCCTTTTTAATATTGCTTGATAGAGAGAGAAAACGCTCGCAGGTCGTGACGTCACGATCTGCGAGCGTCCTAGTATTTACAATCGTTTCATATAAAAAGGGACAGAATATACGACCACTTAAAACTTTGGACACTTATAACTTTGTGATTATTTAATGGGCTGTTATTCGCTACGCGCTAATGCGGCTCATCCCGCCGGTCACCCGTCACGAAACCAGACCGTATCGCGGTGTCAAGATATATTTGTGGGTGAGCGTTGAGGTGAGCTTAAAACATGTTACAGAATAGGGGGGCTGTAGGTGTAGAGGAGAACAGCCGGACAGCTGGACATAATACAGGATGTACCATTCGTTCTGATAAGAAAAAACAGAAAAAAAACGACGCGTTTTTTTTTTAGAAATGTAAAGAAAACATCGAGTGAAAAAAAATTTTTTTCTCTTTTAAGCCTGTTAAGCCCTTGATCGGTTCACACCCCATTTTTGGTACATCATGTATATTAACCCAAGCTGACGGGGAACTTCGTTCGCTTAGCTTTCAATTAATAAAATGCTATTAAGGTGAGTGACAATCCAGACAACTTGAATCCGAAAGTAAGAAAGTAAAAGTGAATGTGAAAAAACAAACAAAATTAAATCTACCTGCTGAGCCATGCAAATGAAATGAAAGCATGGCTTAATCGCTTCCATTTCGAATGTTAACAAGCCATCAATGTCATTATTACCGCGTTAAGTCGCTAATGCCTTTGATAGCCCTGTTAAATGACTGACTCTCCATACAAACGTAGTTTGGTTCTAATTTTAAAACGGCAAATTGGAATTACATGAAACTTTTTATACACAATAAGATCCGCCATATCTAGATCGGGAACTAATTTTTGACGTGATAACGTCTTATAAATCGATGAACGCCGTCTGCACGCGCGCACGCACGAAAAAGTGTGACGTCATGGACCCGTTCCGAACTATCAACGCACAGCCCAAACCGCTGGTTCTAAAGATTCCAAATTTTGCACGTAGGTTCCTTATAAGGTCTAGGGGTGCACTAAGAAAGGATTTTTCAAAATTCACCCTCTAAGGGAGTGAAAGGGGGGTCCAACGTTTGTATGGGGAAACAAGAATAGATCGACTATTTTATTCGAAACTTCACAGGAGTATTCCTAACGATAAATGAGTAAATACGTGTTTCTGGTTTTGTGGGATGGGTGTAACATTTATATTGTATTTCTACTTTGAAATCGTAATGCGCAACTTGATATTGTTTATTTTTGTTTAAAATTAATTATCCACTAGTAGTTAAATGACAATCCGTAATCGGAGATACTATTTCCACATTCTGTAGGACATTTTGAATATTATTAAATTTTTATTTCTTATTATTGACGATCGTGATAAGGATTCTTATACTTTTGACATTGTATGCGAATCTATATTGTAACTTTAATCTCGAAATAAATAGATTGAAATCATTTTTTTTTTATTTGAATTTCTAGCAACAGAAACTAGTTTCCGACCTAGATACGGCGGATCCCATTGTGTATACAAAGTTTCATGCTATTCCAGCATTTAGTTTTAAAATGAGAACAAAACTACGTTTGTATGGAGAGTCGCACGTCCTGGCGACCCTTAACATTTTATTACAGGGTACCAAAAATGGGGTGTGAACCGATCAAGGGGATATTCGGTAGCGCTTTGCGATTCCAAATATGCATTTGTTTATGGTTTTCTTATTTTTTGTTTATTTTGTTAACGTTGATATTTTTGTTTTTGTTTACATTACAGTTTTTGTTTTTGTTCACATTGCGTGTGTACATGACAACATTCCCCAGCGAGGGTGAAGAGTGGGAGGGTTCATTTCATTTTCAACTGCCGCGCGCAGAGCTGTGTTATGAAAACAATTGTTTAGTGTATGTGTTTTGATACGCAGGTGACGGTTTTTACGTTTTTGTTGTAATACACAAGCAATGTAAAAAAAAAACAAATACTTTAATGAAAACATGAACAAAAATTTCAATGTAAGTAAAAACAAAACTTGAAATGAAAATAAGTGATTGCTATAGGTACCCATATCCGTGCTATTACGAAATTATGGGTTTTCAATATTTCCAAATACTTTACCCATATACCACAAAATTGATAAATCACTTATTTTTTGCGTATGACACAGAACCTTCATTACCTATGCAACGAAATATTCAATTAATCGTACTAATTCGATCGATCATAAGAACAGAGACGCGCTCGCACGTAAAATAAAAATGTTGGAACTGAGGGCCAATCTGATGCTTACACTTAGCATTCCAATTTTGATAACAAGGTCCCAGAACGAGAGATATTATTGATACCAATTTGACGCGAAATGTGAGTGTAACATTAACCTACCTCTTTTATATGTACCTAACTATGTATATAGTATAGTGTAAAGTTGAAACTTAGTATTCGTTTTAGGTAAATAACTTTTAGACGTACTTTACCCCTTTACGGGAGCAATTAGTGCGCATGGACATACATATATACTTTGAGTACATGTCATATACATACATACATACAGAGTGTAGGACCCAAACACAATAAAAATAAAAGGTAGTTATCACACGCTAAGCTCTAGTATCTGTCTCAACTCAATTAAATCCACCTGTCACTAATTAAGAAGCGCAATTAATTTAATAAGGGAACTCTCCTTTTCGAGTAGCACCTCCATTGTAGTGGCACGGGAGAAAACGCCATCTCCATTCAAGATATCGCCGCGGGATAACGGTGCGGCGCACGCGCATGGCCCCGTCCCTCTCTAACTTACGTGAGAACGCGCGGGTTGAAGCGGGACGCTCCCAGACGGCGGCTAGCAAGCGATTACTCGACTGACCTACTCAACCGAGTACACTCTTTCTTGCAAGCAAGCGGAACCTAATTTCTGTAGCGTGAGAATTTGCAATGTACGTACGGCAACATATTAGACTTTAGTGAATCAAAATATGACTTATTGTGTACGTAATAAAGGCGTGCAAATATTGTTAGTTTGGAGGAGTGTAGCTAGCGAGTAATAGTTGATATTAAGGTAATTGCAGGCTAGACGACGTTCTTTAGCCGCAAGGCATGTGGGTTATTTTAATCGAGGTATCAGTGGCTGGTTAGAAATGCGAAATGTGGAAGATTAATGTATTTTAGTTCATGATGTTGTTGGATGACTTTATAAGGAGACCTTTTGATTTACAGCTTTGATATACGCACTAATAGAGCCACAACGATCACATTCTTAATGAACCAACTAAATTTGTAATTTTCTGCCGTAAATCCACAAGACGTCAAAACACTGTAGAATAATGAACAAAATAATGTAAATCTAAAAGTAGTAAAATTAATAATATTTCAAAAACCTGAATATTTACTCGTATTATTAGCAGCCTAACAAACTTACTATTAAAACAAATCAAATAACACCCCTTATACCAAAATCCGAATCTTCATCGGCGAACGAATCAATCAAAAATATGATTAAGTTAGCAACTGCCAAATCTTGCAGAAATCATCAGCGTCATCATTATTACCTAAGTCAGGTGATAACAAAAGACAAACAGACAAACCAAAGCACATCATGATTGTCATTAAATATGATCGCAAGCAACTTTTCCTTCAGGGTCGCACAGGTGCAAGGACAGACGCGAAAGTAGACCATGGCCGGCCATGATTGCCAGTTGGAGCCCGTCCGTGGCAGTGAGACCACGCGCCACGATGCACACCCGCGAATCAGTGAAAGTCGGATAAGATGCGAGTCGCCATCGCGTTGCTATTTGTGGTGAGTTCGAAAGTGCCAGTGCCTGGATGTGATTGTGCTGAGTTGAGGATCATGGCGAATGGCGAAGAATCTACGCGAATTCGAATCTTAGCTCAGCGCTTCCTTCGACTCGTACGAGTTACTCGCATCGGGGCAATTGGTGCTCTTAAATATGGCGAATTAAGTAAAACAACATGCATATTCAATTACTATTCAGTTCTACTCTAATCATCGGTGTAATGTTCTTCGAAAGTTAGTTACTCATACTTAGGGGCTGTTAAAAGAAGACGAATTAAGTGTGCGCAGAGACATGCGCGCGTATTCTAAACTCATTCAAGTCTACAAGTTCAATTGGTACAACTTTCTTCAAAACTTGTAACTTCTGCCTCAAAAGAATTAGTTCGCTTTTAAAAGACGGTGAAGTAAGTAAACCAAGCGGCCGACAGGTAAAATCCTAATCCCATTGAGTGCAATAATTGCTGTCAGCACACATTTCTTCGCAATACGTGCGAGCAACTTGTGACTCCTGGCAATTAACTCGCTCTTATAACGTGGAAAGAAAGAACAAATCTAAAAAAATGCAAGTTTCTTCAAATTACATTCAGTTTTAGAAGTTCAAATTTATTCAAAACTCGTGCGAGTTACTTGTATGTGACTAGAGAGTAAAAACGCTCTTGAAAGAAGGTGAATTATTTAAGCCAAAAGACAGTGGTCAAAACTCATAAGTACATTTTATTTGCCTTGAGGCAATACGCTCTTAAATCTTCTAGATCCAATTGACAGTCCAGTTTCTGCAACTCGCTCAATCAATTCCTTAATGGTGTTAATGGTATGAGTAACTACAGTTACCGTCCGAAGTTAACATGACACCCTTTGACAATGGATACTCATTAGTTGGTTAAATGTTTATGGGGAGGTCAACGAACTTCATTGTTGTCAAGTAAATAAAACGGGTAAGTTATGGTTAACGAGCTGCTGGTTTAACTTTATTATCTGTAGACGATAATTGTCTAAGTTTACATCTATAATATAAAATAATGAACTTAAGTTTAAGTGAAAACATAACCATATAGAAAATAATATAGAATCGTAAGTATAAAAAAACAAACATGTTTTTCTTTCAATAGAAGAAAAAAAAAGCTGTCAATAAGTGTACAGATTAACAACATGATATAATGTTAGATATGATTTATTTTCATACATATTAAATTAAACGGACTTCCTGATAGGTACAGGTAGTATTTACTTAAAAGGAAGTCTCTACCTTTTTTCAACTATGTGAACATTTTATAAGGAAATAAATATATTTTTTTTTTGTTTAGAGAATTACAGACGTGCAATCTGTAATTAGTTTTTGTTATGGATCTTATGATTATTGAAATAAGGTTGAAAATAACATTAAGCCTCCATCATACAGTCGTGGGAAGCGGGTCGCACCCACGTTAATTGTTTGTGACTGTACCGGCCAATTATTTTTATGAATAGCGAATCTTAATTAAAAGATGATAAAGCCATTTTATTGTTCTTAGTGATAAAGCCGCATCTTACAGGTAGGTCACTAATTATAATTAATACAAGCTAAGCCCCTGGGTCCGTCTGCATGAGATTCGGTCTGTGTCACCTCACCTCCCCCCCTCAGGGGCTACCAAAATTACAATAATAAAATTGCCTACGTCAAAGGCTTACGATTTCTACGTGCCAAATAGCAATACAATTGATTCAGCAGTGAAAAGGTAACAGACAAGACAGAGTTACCATGACATTTATTGAACGCGCGAGCGCAGCGAACGAAGTTCTCCGTTTCATCTTAGGCCAAAATTCTTTCGTATATCCGGATTTTCAGATGTTCCATTTTTCAACCGATTCTCTTGAATTTTGTGAGCAGCATCAATAATTAATTGTATAAATACAATTTGAAGATTCAGTTTTTCCATATTTAAAAAAATGATTTAAAGAAAAGCCAGGTTTGTTTTCTACAGCAGCATTTTGTACCTATAAGTATGTATTTCGAACACACACATTACAATTCTGTATGGTTTACATACACAAAACACTACGGAAAAAACCTATCACCTAAACCGTCTGATCCAAACAATACCTACAAACAAACAAGAGTGTTTTTTTTTTGTTTTATAGTCCAAAATACCGCCAGCACCCGACAGACTCGGCACGTGTAATGCTTAAAATTGAACGCAATACGCAATTATATAGGTATAGCATTATGATTTAACATACTGCGAGGATACAAAGTAATAAATCGTGGGTGTTGACATGAATCACAACGTTCAGCCGGCTTAATTTTGTAAGGTAGGTAGAATACGGTAAAAATACTCTTTATTGAATAAGAAATAAGAAGAATAAGAATTCTATTAAAAAATAACATGGAAAGAGAAAACAAACAATCAAAACGGTTACGCATCATTGCACACCCTAAACATGTCTGTTGCCTGGCAGAAAAGAATTATCGGTAAAGATAAAGAGATATCTACTAGACAAACCGACAGTAGATGGCGCCGAAATAAAGTACCGAAGTCAAAATGTTATAATTCGTTATAATTTATATCTACCAAACAACCTTCAGTTTCATTTAAGTACGTGGTGCAGAAATAATTCCTTCTAAACTCTAATGCGTCATTTTGGATTGTTTGATATTCAGTCGCGCAAAAATGGCTGACCGGATTTCGATGTTAATTGGCGAGACAGATAGTCTATAACCTGGATTAAAACATAGGGTTCATAACCCGAAAATCATCCCCCAAACAGATAAAACAAGGCAAGGAATTTGATAAGGGAGTTCAGTCGAACAAAGTCACGGGCAATGTAATAACGAAATCTTATTTTGGAACCTAAACACGGAATATAAAGTAGTAATTAAGAGTCCATTTAATTATATTTAATACCTTAGCCCTAAGCTACATACTCGTACTATGGGCATCATGTGACATAAGCTGCATAATGCGAGAAAATTACGACACGTAGCGAAAGTTGGACGGAATTTCACCTGCTCGCGACCCTATTTAGGAGGGCAGTCGTGATACACTAACAGGCCGTATATGTCATGCTTGCTGACTCATCGTCATAGGTCACTTTCGTCTATTTCAGACCATTTAAGCATTGCTGCACGTCTATCATGGGACGGCCGCGACATACTCCCGATTTTTCTTGCACTATATGTCTTGTTTTAAGTGTTCTAATAAGAAATATACGGATAGTGCGAGAAGAATCGAGAGAGCTCGCGCGCCGACGCATGATAGCCGTGCAGAGAAGACATCGTTTTTGGTGACTGAAGACCGATACGACACCGGCATGGTCTTCCACATTTCTAGCAAACAAAATTCATGCCAGAAGCTCTGGTCCCGGTCTGATGTCTACACAACAATCTATTGGCTAGTGTCTCGAACGAGGTTCCATCGCACAATGCTCTGCCGTCCACAACGCGTTTGCGCCATGGGTCTATGTCGTCGGCAAGCTTTTCCCAGGCCTTCCAGTCAATTTTAAAAGTAGTCACGACTCGCTTAGCGCAGTCCTTAAAACGCTGACTACACAATTTACGTATCATAACATAATACGAAGCCACAAAGGCTTTTTAACTACTACCAATTAACCACGCTAACTACTGGCCAAGAATTTGGTCCTCACCCACAAATGGCCATAATTGTGATTATGACCATTGTAGTCTTCTGATAATCAACAAAATTAGTCGAGATGCATATATCCGAACATTATTTATTTTGGTTTCTAGTTTAAGAAGTATTTCCCTTTGAAAAATCTCATAATTTCCCAGAACCCGTGCCCTTAACCATTTTTTTTTAATACTGTTGAATGTAGGTCCAATGAAACCAGTCTTTGAGCACCTTGAACAAAATTCGGGTCTGTACCTTTCTTACGGTCTTATGGTTGAATGTGGACGATTTTTTATGAAACTGTCATCGGAATTGGAATCTTCTACCCTGGACGGTAGAGTTTGCTTTTTGAATGACCTACTTTCGTGCAATTCAGCTAACTCAAATATTCTCAAGTGTACACGTTCTTATGCCAAAATAAACGATTTCACCCGAACGCGAATACTGTTTCCTTTTAAAAGCAACCACAGAGCTTGCACTCACTACCAATATCTTGACATGGTCGAAATGAACCTCCAGTCATAAGTCAGTATCAACGACCTCTCGTTAATGCCAACCTCTTTATCTCCCATCATCTCATCAAGCCATCACAAACATTGCTTAATGTTTACATCACCACCATGGTCGTGACGTCACGAACTTACTTTCACCTACTCTAATGATATGTAACACTTTCCAACCTCCTTTGTTTTATTATTAAGTTTCACTAAGGCTTTTTGTTCGTATTAGGTTACGTTAGAATCGGGTTAATTTTTTTACAGCTGGTTTTTCTGGCTGTAGTTCTCTAGACTTTCTGAAATTGCTGCCATGATTTGGACACAGTTTAGGATGTAAAAAGCAGTCCTTCGATCTAGAGTATTCAAATATTTAAAAAAAACGGGCAAGTGCGAGTCGGTCTCGCGCACGAAGGGTTCCGTACCATTATCTATAAAAACAGCAAAAAAGAAACGCGTTTGTTCATGGGAGCCCCCCTTAAATATTTATTTTATTCTTTTTTAAGTATGAGATGTGTATCAGGTTACTTTACCACTTTTAGGTAAAGGCTTCCTCTAAATGTCTTTACATCATCACTACATAGTATAAAACAGTCGCTTCCCGCTGTCTGTCCCTATGTATGCTTAAATACGGATTTTGATGCGGTCAAGAGGAAGGTTTATATGTATAATATAGTACCCGTGCGAAGCCGGGGCGGGTCGCTAGTTCGTTAATAAAATGTTAATCAAATAACCTCTGATTAAGCAGAGTGAAGAAAAGACCCAACTTTATTTACTTACAAATATTCGATCCATACACAGGAGCTTAATGTTGGCCTAACCCTATAATTGTGGTTAGACTTCCGAGGATCAGAGTACTTAATCAACACAGATTTTGCTACAACAAACCAAGCGTAATTTTAAACATATGTTGTATAATAGCGGTGTAGACTCACAAACTATTATTACTTCAAAAGAAAGAAGGGCGAGGACCAAATTCTTAACCAGTAGTTAGCAGGCTAACTACCCACTAACCAGGGTTAGTGGGTAGTTAGCCATACAAACTGAAGAAGTGAACAAAGTTCCGTTGTGACACAAAAACCTAAAGACTAAACCTTAGAATTGTATGGTTAATTTTCGTGTCACAACGGAAAACTTTCATAGAAAATTTAATTAATTGAGTTAAGCTGGCCAAGAATTTGGTCATCACCCAGAAGGCAAAATTATAAGCTTAGTGACGAAAATCCCATTCAAATATCTCAAAAAATTACAAAGCTACAACTGTTTTAATGTTGCTTGTTAGAGAGAAAACGCAACAGAACATACCCCCTCATAGAACTTTGGGAACTTAAAACTTAGTGATTATTTAACCTCTTGTGTTGTTTTTTTCTCCATTTAACTACATCTTTATAATCCTTTTTAGTGAAAATACATAATTATTGATCATTTTATTTAGTGCCTACACCCCTATTGTCGTTGTAAACTCATCTCTGTCCGTACTCGACGGGCCAACGGTAACGCGTGCCCACACGGTTTGCAAACATCTTCTTTTTGGAAGAGAAAGCCGTGCACGTGAGCGTGGGTTCGTGCGAAACTCTGCTAAATTACGATTCACACTCCGACAGACGGTAAATTAGGCACGGTGTATATGCATCCAGAACCCTTGGGTACGGATTCCAGGAGCGGGAAAAAAAATCCCCGTGGTCTGAAGGTACGTGATGTTATGTTCCTCGTGGCGAGTATGCGTTGTGAGAGTGAGCGACGTTCATGTCTCTAGCTGTCAGCACAATGAACCTCGTCGGCATTCGTTACTCTTCAAGAGTCTCTGAATGGTAGTTAGCTGCCAGGTACCGTTAGGTGCCATCATCATCCTAGCGTTATTCCCGGTTGTGCCCTAAAGGAGCTCGGGGTCCCCTTTGCCACCTTAACCTAAGATACCGTTAGGTGTAGCAGCTGAAATAGAAACTTTCCCTTCTCATCAATGCCAGCCTCGACCTAAGAAGATTGAGTGAAAGTGCTTAATATAGATACCAAATAAAATAACCAATAATGTTGTATTTTCCCGAAAAAGGCTTAAAAATTTTGACAAATGGAGAAAAAAGCAGGCAAGGTGGACTGATGACCTGGTAAAGATCGCGGGAGTCCGCTGGATGCGGGTCGCGCAGGACCGGTCATTGTGGCACTCTTTGGGGGAGGCCTATGTCCAGTGGACGTCTGTCGGTTGATATAATGATATTCTGTACCTTTCCGCAAAACGCACCTTCATATGAAACGATTGTCATTTACTATGACGCTCGCTGATAGTGACGTCACGATCTGCGAGCGTTTGCTCTCCAACAAGCAATATAAAAACGGTTGTAGCTTCGTAATACTTATCTGAATGGGATTTTCGTCACTAAGTAGGCATATTTTTAGCCTTCTTTCTTTTGGAGTAATAATATTTTTTGAGTCTATACACCCGTATTGATTTGGAGTAGAATAGGTCGTGAAAAGCGACTAAGGGCGGGTTGCACCACACCTGCTGTATTCGTAAGCGGTGTTCGTTAAAATCTGAATGTATGGAAAGTTGGACAAGTTTCTATGGGATGGCAGCTGCCAGCGTATTTAACGTTGATCGGTATGTAATCGTAAGTTGGTGCTGGTGAAGTGGCTCGAGTCGAGCGCGCCGTCCCTGCGACCTTTTTGTGGGAAGACAGACCACACAGCTGCCCTGGCGCTCCCGAGCCACTTCACCAGCTCCACTGTCCGCTGCTCCAGTACCCAGTGACCTAGCAGCCGCCGTCGCCGAGGGGAGTACCGAACTACGGCGTAAAACCAGACGGGCCATAGACCCACGACCTTAAGTTTTCTTTTTTTTAATAAATATTTCATTCTTTCTTTGCTGACGTTCAGTTTATTTTCCACCACACCATATCCTGGGGACTGAACGTCACACTCGCCCTGAAGGGGATTGGACCCCAAGGAAGACACGGACACGTATCAACCCCGGATGAGTTACTTATAGTGAGGCACGAGACGGCTTTAGTGAGTTCCTTTTGATATCCTACAGCCCTTCGCATGGAAGCACAGATAGTATCTAGCAGCCGTGGAGTTTTTAAATATACTACGTAACACAGTCACCGGATCCCTTGAATATTGAGTTCTGTTAGTTAAAAAATGGTTGAATGACAAGGAAATCAAGCTGATACCTCGTGGACATAGGAGCCATTGGTTGTCAAAGAACTAAAAAGTCCTGGCCCCGTACCACGGTCGGCCTTATCATGCGATAAGTGACAGGATAAGAGCGTCGTCTCGTTCTATCGAACGGTGTCAGCCAGTAACGGACGCTCTATCTTGTCACTTATCTATATATATACAAAAGAAGAGTTCCTGACTGATTCATCATCGCACAGCCGGAACTACTGGGACTAGAAACTTGAAATTTACACTAGGACTTCCTTTTATAACGTAGGCAAGGGATAAGACGGGATTTTTGGAAATACCACCCCTAAGGGGGTAAAATAGGGGTGCAATGTTTGTATGGGGGAAACATTATTTTTTGAACTAGTGACTTAAAACTTTGTAGAAAGATTACTTATTAAGATACAAAAAACGTACTTTCAGCGTTATTAAAAATTCCACCCCTAAAGGCGTTAAATAGGGGTGCAATGTTTGTATGGGAGAAACATTATTTTTTGAACTAGAGACAAAACTTTGTAGAAAGATTATTTATTAAGATACAAAAAAAGTACTTTCAGCGTTTTAGAAAATTCCACCCCTAAAGCGGTTAAATAGAGGTGCAATGTTTGTATGGGGAAAACCTTATTTTTTGAACTTGAGACTTGAAACTTTGTAGAAAGATTACTATTAGAATACAAAAAAGTACAGTAAGTAAGTTACATATTTTTTCTACGACGATAACAAGTTCTACGCAGACGAAGTCGCGGGCAACAGCTAGTCGTGCGATAAGGCCGACCATGATACGGGGTCTGTAAAACATTGTATCAGAGCCTCGGATTAACTATTCTACTCGCACGCTACAAATGATGCCCTTTATTAGACACACAGTAGTACCTTGTGAACATATTGATAGAGAAAGTGTTCAATCTTTATGAGACCAGTCGATCAATTTGGAAGCATGCGCACTTGTCTAATATACATACTCCATTCGTGTGTGTGCGCAGCGCCTTTGATCATTCATCAATGTTATAAATAAACCTTATTCCTACGCGCATAGGACTGTTCGAAGTTAAGTTGATGTTGGGTTATGGAATGCATAGTTTATTCGAATACGAGCAATAGAAAGTGATGTGTTATTGACATTTCTTCCACATTTTTTTTGTCCATATTAATTTTGCTGATAATAACACGGTTCAACTCACGTATTAAACGTCACTACGGGCGACATGTTTTGAACTCTTCGGGAGTTGTTCTTCAGGATGATTGTTTTCGCGGCGGTGTCGCTTGAATCACCCGTAGTGACATTTAATCCGTGAGTTGAACCGTGTTATTATTAGTATTATTTCACAATGTATCATGAAAGTTTAAATTCGAGCGTATTAATATTATTATAAATGCAAAAGATGCTTGGGGCTTGTGGAAATGTGGAATGAATCCCTGCCGAGGTTTTTCCGAGAGACTACAGTACCTACTTATAAGGTTGTTTAAGGAATAAGTAGATACATTTTTAAAGGATCGGCAAGGAGCATGAAACTCCCTGTAGTTGCAAGCGTCTATAGGTTGCGGTGACAGCTTGCCATCAGGCGGGTAGTAAGCTTATTTGCCACCGACGTGGTATTTAAAAAAACAACTCGTTCTGTAAGGTTCGTTCTGCCGACAGGTACAGACCAGTGCGGGAAGTAAGTACCTCTCCCTCACTCTCAATACCTCACTCAACGCCAGGAACACAACACACGTACAGGCCTCGTATTATGGTCGGCCTTATCACGCGACAAGTGATAAGATACGTCCGCCACTGGCTGACACCGTTCCATGGAACGAGACGGACGCTCTATCTTGTCACTTATCGCATGATAAGGCCGACCATGATACGGGGCCAGAGCAAGTAGTTCAATACTTCCGATACACACATCTATTTCAACTTGCAATGTCCGAAGAATGCAAAAGGCCACAAGTGAACTTGTTCCGGAGTGCTTAGTTCATTATTCGAGTGCACGGAATCGAAAGCGGCAGCGAAACGATGTCATTAAGGCGGCTCAATTAGCGTATACTTGGGCGTTTACTTTCGATAGCGGCGGTGGTGCAAGCGGCAAGACACGGCCTTAGGCCGCGTAAATGGTCAAGCGGAGCGATTAGTGGCCTGGCGCCTGAGTTGGAAGTCAGATTCAAATGATTGTTCTGCATGTAGGCGTCAAGACCGCTGTTCCTGCGTACCGGAATACGCAGCGTGGGTAAGCCCCCCGCAAGGTGGACTGGCAAAGGTCGCGGGAGTCCGCTGGATGCGGGTGGCACAGGCCCGATCATTTCGGCACTCTTTAGAAGAGGCCTATGTCCAGCAGTGGACGTCTTGGTTAATATGATGGTGATGACTTGATGAGGCTTCAAGAGTAACATATCCCCTCCCCCAAAGAGTGCCACAATGACCGGTCCTGCGCCACCCGCTTTCAGCGGACTCCCGCGACCTTTACCAGGTCATCAGTCCACCTTACCCACGCTGCGCCTTCCGGTATGTGGTCGCCACTCGAGAACCTTTCCGCCCCAATGGCCATCGGTTCTACGGGCAATGTGACCCGCCCACTGCCGCTTAAGTTTAGCGATTCAGAGGGCTATATCGTATACCTTGGGTCTGCTGCGGATAGCCTCATTCATTTCTGATGCCTATGTGATTGTTACCAAAAAAGCCAAACTGGGTGGGTGCAAATTGAAGCAGATTTTTAAAGAGTCACTTAAGCTGTACATGTATTTGCATGCAAATCGGCCAAGATAAGCTATAATTGGAAAAATAGTAATCCACGGTTGTTTTTTGTTTAAAAACGAACGAATCAAATGAAACTTCTAATTCAGACTGAAATTAACTCCATTTTAATAGGAAGATGCTTTTTAAAAGGACTTTGGGCGGCTAGAGACTGAAGCAACTTTCGATCTATCTCATTATATCCATCAATCAGATCCACTGTGTAAATGTACTTACTATTTACGTGTTACTTATCTTATGTATTTGCCTAAGTTTTAAAGCGTCATGAAAAATATTTACTTACTAATGGTTTTTCATCATCTGAGGCTCTACTCTATAGCCCCGGGTGGCGCTTGGCCTGGGCGAGATCTTTCTCCATGCTGATCAATAAAATTCTAGGCAATGTCTCTCTCTAATCGTCACTAAATCCAATCGCTTTTAGGTCAATGAACGCCGTCCATCAACCGAATTTTAGGCCTATCATGGCTACGACGACCAAGGAAGGTATTTCGGTGAAGGAAAACATCGTGAGGAAAAAAAAGGTGTAAGCCCTTAGCCCGCTCTGGGCCAGCGTGGGGACTACTGTCCGTTCCCCCTCATCCATGAGAGGAGGCGTGTGCCCAACAGTGGCTTCTATATGGGCTGGTGATGATGATGAAAACTTGGGTTTTTTTCTTTCTTCTATTTCTCGTGCCTGGCACCACACTACACGCACTGCAGGGCTGTTATTTCGCTAAGCGCTAATGCGGCTCACCCCGCCGGTCACCCGTCACGAAACTAGACCTCTACCTGAGCTTAGTTACTATACTACCCATCGCGGTGTCAAGATATATTTGTGGGTGAGCTTTGAGGTGAGCTTAAATCAAGTAACAGAATAGGGGGCAGGGCTGTTATTCGCTACGCGCTAATGCGGCTCACCCCGCCGGTCACTCATCACGAAACTAGACCTCTACCTGCGCTTAGTTACTACGCATCGCGGTGTCAGGATATATTTGTGGGTGAGCGTTGAGGTGAGCTTAAATCAAGTTACAGAATAGGGGGCAGGGCTGTTATTCGCTACGCGCTAATGTGGCTCACCCCGTCGCGTCGGTCACCCGTCACGAAACAAGACCTCTACCTGCGCTTAGTTGCTACGCATACTGCTATGCGTAGCAACTAAGCGCAGGTACTGTTTTAAGCTCACCTCAACGCTCACTCACAAATATATCTTGACAACGCGATGCGTAGTAACTAAGCGTAGGTAGAGCTCTAGTTTCGTGACGGGCGACCGGCGGGGTGAGACACATTAACGCGTAGCGAATAACAGCCCTGCGCTTAGTGACTACGCATCGCGGTGTCAAGATATATTTGTGGGTGAGCGTTGAGGTGAGCTTAAAACAGTTACAGAATAGGGGGGCAGGTGTCCACGAGATTCTCACGATCTGCGAGCGTTTAGCATACATCTATCACTCGCGCCATCGAGCACCTGACGTTTATCACAGAAACTTAGCCACATTTAAACAATTATCAACTTTATTAGCACCGTATAGGACTTAAATTAAATGCATCTAACTATGACATCCAGCTTGTAGGTACGTGTTTCCGCGATAATCAACTTTGTCACCACCACGTAGGACTTAAATTAGGACCGTTTACGTTTGGGATTCAGATTAAGTTATAAATTAATTCATTGCACAGGTCTTTATTGACGGATGGGTTTTTTTTATCAAGTAGGTAATGTTTCTTCATATCAATATATGCGTCACTTATTGCTATTGCGAGAACCAATCTTAACTATGCTAATATTATAAAGAGGTGAAAGTTCGTGAGTTTGTACGTGGCATCCGATCTAGACCTGATCTTATCTTAATTAAGACCCGTCAGTCGAACAAAGCAATTGTTTAGCCATCATAGCCACGTGCCACAAATGCTTCGAAATGGCATGTTCAATTAATACTTTACTCGAATAACGGCTCTATTGTAAAAGTCGTCTATTGTTAGGGTTCCGTATCAAAATTAGTCGAACGGAACACTTATTTTAAATACAAAATGGTCACATTGATAAGTATACAGACATAAAGCCGCCTTTAGATTAAAAATTGTTGATGTTTACTACGTTTATTTAACAGTATCAATTAACAGTTACAGTTAACAATAAACGAAAATTGCTGTGTTTAGGTACCACGTAACAATGAAAGACAATTGCATTGTTTATACTAGGCACAAAGAGAAGTGACAGGCAAGTGGTCTAGAAAAAGAATCCGCACTATACCCAAGTAAATTTGATTACTAGATTTGAAGATTCACGCATTGTAGGTATACTATACATATAGGTACATCTACTTATTTTTGTTCTGTAAGTCCGAGACTAAATATAAATACCTCCAATGCCCAAAATACCTCTTTTCTTTCTTTATTAATTTAAATCGTATTCACAATCAATCATGTTTAAGCATGTTTAAAAACCAGACAACCCACAGGTGCCAAATACAGAGTTAACAAGCCATTAACAGCATCCAAAACTCCCATCGTTATACATACAACTCGCGCATTACAAATGAAAAACAACCTTACCTCATTGCAACACGGCAGTTTTTTGACTGTAGCACGATTGGCCCACTGGCAGTATGTAGTGATGTCAATGATCTTTATCTTCTTACGCTGGCTAATTGACAGCCTCTTGAAAACAAACACTCGCCGCGCCGGTCGGACGAAGGTTGCTGAGTGAAATTGATTTTAAAACGATTTTAATTACGAATTTTTGAAATAAACTCGTTTTTTACAACAAGAAAACAGTCAAATCACATCTATCTATAGTTATTCCCCGTTAACATGGTCAATTTTGTTTGACCAATTTAAGAGATTGCAGAAACAGCGGAAACGACCAATTGACCATGCGGATTTGCCTCGATTTTGCATTCAAAGTGATGCGATAACCACAATTTTTACCGGTTTTTAAATGTGCTGTCTTGCTAGGAAGTAACTAAACTATTATTTTTATCAATTTCGTTTAAAACACTATGCAGTCCCGTACATAGTGTTTCAACGAAAATTACAAAATAAGCGTAGCCCCGTCGTGAGCGGGAAGACAATTATTATTATTTATTGCACCAGAACAGAAAATGATCACAGAATAACGCCTTACTTTAAGACGAATAGGTAGCAACGAGCGGTCTTATCGGTAGACAGCTTGACATTACTACGATCAATATTGTTTTAAATTGGTATCTCTGTCTGTCCTTGTTAATTATTATTGTTAGAAATTATTGTAACAAATTTATTGTATGTACCTGACGAGGTTTCTGTGAATTCATTTTATTTATATACAAATAAAATTTGTAAAATATATATAAATGAATCTGAATCAGAGTCAGCGATCTCTTCCAGACAACTTTTGAGTAGTTTTACGGAAAGCTTAACGCATAATGGAGGGTTTCATATAAGAATCATTTTTGCCATAATAATCAGCCAAATTAGGCTTTTTTTTGTCTCACCCTTAATTTGTCAACTTGTAGGTACACAACTTTACTGCAAGTTTGTTAATTCTCCCGTTTTCTGTAAGTAGGTGCCTCACGTGCTGGGGTACGACTATGCTTCGGCGTGCGCGCGACCGCAGCGGGCGGGACGCGCGCGCGCCGCCGCCCCCTGCGACCTCAGCAAGCAGAGCTACTGCACCAGCCCAGGTGACGGCTACCCGTGGCACGCCATTAGGAGATTCGTAAGGGAGAACCAGGTAATGGAAATTATCCACTGACTTACTTCTGGCAACCAAAGTTGCCAATTTAGGAAAGAAAAATTAAACCGTATTTTTGATTTCATTAAAATACTTAACTTAAAATTCATCAAGTGACGGTTGAATTAAAAGTTACTCAGTTTATTTAATACCCGACATATTGTTAATAATGGCTAGGTACGATTTTAACGTTGTTAATCTTTGATTAAGTCCTTAATTTAGCTTGTTCCAATCGGGTCATAATAAAGTCTCATAGAATAAACGTTATCAAGTAAAAGATAATGCAACTACAAAACTAACGTGATTTATCTTTAAAAAATTTCAGGGTCTCATGAGAAGAATGTACGGCGAAGAGCGTCACATAGCAGTCCTGAAAGCGGAACTAGAAAACTTCATTGAGGATGACGAGGATAAGGACGTTAAAAAAACTACAGAATTTGCAGAAGACATAATCAAAACCAAAATGATGTATACTAAGAAAAGCCATGGACGTGCCATGAAAATAAAGCCCCACTTCAGACCAATCCAATCAAATTCCAATAGGAAAACTGATAACGATACTTTAAGAGTAAAACCTTTGGAATTTGACGGTAATAACACAAAAATTAATAAGACTGGGAATAAAAATCTAACCGAAATAACAAGTAATGAAACTGTATATGAGGATAAGGGGATATCTTACAAAACTAAGCTTGAAAGTATTGCTAATATTGAGCTTAATAATTTGGATCCGGATGTCATAACGCTTGAAGCAGTAATAAAACAAAGCATTGAAACGAATAGCATTTACCCAAATTTCGGCAACGTTAAAAGTGAACCTGTTGCTTTAGATGCCAAAAATACTTCATCAGATAAGAACGAGACAACGACGACAGAAGCCGTTCTAAATTCAACGGAGACTACAACCGTCGACATGCAGTACGACGACACGACTACAGACTCGGGTAAAGACGCTTGGAAGCCGATGACGCCTGACACTTCAACTTTACCCCCGACACTTCTATTTTCAGAGCACGAGAAGATTAAAACTGATCGCATCGACACCAATGTGAACAAGAAGAAGGAAGAATTCCATCCAAAGCCTACGCAACCGGAGGCTATGCGGCCTGCTGTAATAAAGTTACGAGGAGCGTAAGTTTTCGTATAAATGGCTTTGGCTACCACCTAAATAGTTATTATACTTAGCTATAGTAGAATTCATTAATAATCTATGCGATTACTTGTTTGATAAGGCATGTTAGCGAACTTGGTGAACATTGATGAAGTCTGTGATAGAGAGACTGCACCGCATCTAATAGAACTTGTCTAAAAACATAATAAATGCTCTAATAGTGCAATAAAATCAAAGTAGGCGCTCCCGCATCGCAGTTTTTGAACTTGACACAACTAAAACAACATAACCCAGCGTGTCAAAACGTTGTCTGCAATTTCTTCAAAATTAGCTTAAGACGGCGTACTGTGACGTCTGTGAGTACTGTGTAAGGGCAAATTATTAAAACCAATGTTTTGTATTCCAGAAACGCATGTGAATCCAAAGAAGAGATGGCGGCGCCGTTCTGGGCGAACAGCACGCGGGGCGAGGTTCTCGCTCTGCTGAACATGTATCCGTTCGAACAATACATCCACCTGGAAACATGTGTCAACGAGAAGAAGCAAATGTATTGCAGGGAAGGTTGCAGGTCTGTATCATGTCATATGTGTTTACACCACAGATTACTTACACCTACATATTATTTAAAAAATAAACAATGTATACAGTGTGTATCAGAAATGGGGTGTGCACCGACCAAGGGCATATTCAGTAGCGCATTGCAATTCCAAAAATGCATGCTAGATACCGAACCAGGCCTTGACACCCTCACACCCCATTGTTGATACATCCTGTATAGTATTGTATGAGGTCTAATTAGTATCATATACGCGTTTAACCTTCGGCGTGGGTAGGCCCGCCACAAGGAGGACTGATCACCTGGTAAAGATCGCGGGAGTCCGCTGGATGCGGGTGGCGCAGGACCGGTCACTTTGGCACTATTTGGGGGAGTCTTTCGGCCGATATGATAATGATGATGACGCGGTTTACATTTTCCAGCCTTCATAACCCACTTCACCGATAAAAACTCAAACAAACGCGCTTGGAACCAGGCTCAGATGGGTGCAAGACTAGGTAGCCAGAAGGACCCATAAGTAAACTACGGCAGTGAGCAGGCGACTCCTACGCTTATTTGCCTCTGTTATGGTGATCTAGTTGGCAAGACGATTTTATCTGGTTCCATTTGAGATACTTTTGATGTTTGCTCGCAACATAAAACCTGTGATTATCATGTTCATCACGATAGATAAACATCTCTTCCAAACACGTATTGTGCGAGTTACGTTACGACAACCATACATGCAACTAAAATATACCATCTCAATTTGTATAATAGCTATGTTTAGCATTGTGATGAAACCGTTTTTATCTGTCGTTTTTTATTTATTATAATGGTGTCAGACAAAACCAGTCATATTTTGATCTGAAAATCGACCAAGCCTCTTAATGTTCAAATTAAAGGGACTATTCGCCTTTGTAGTTTGATCTATTGTGTGACATGTATATTCTTTAACCTGTTATTGTGTACAATAAAGTGCTTACATACATACATATGTACATACTATTGACTAATTGGTTTCTCTGAGCAATATTCTAACTTGCGACCACTGCTCTCTGCTCAAAAAACGAAACATTCAATCCGTTCCCTCTTACGACGCCTTATAGGGAGGAGTGTATAGTAGCGATATCTACCTTTACGACTTCGACTTCTTGTAGCAAAGCCTCAGGTTAGATTAATCAATGTAGTATATCAGCTGATGTCAGCTAAATTAAAAGGAAAAATTTCAAAAATTGCTGTGCCGATTACCAAATACATTTTAAAATAATCAAAATAAATGACTTTTCCAGATGCGAGCAACAGTACCGTCTCCACCGGCTCCTAGCTTACGACCCCCGCAACGAATGCCGCGGCATCTTCGCCGACTGGTTCAAGTTCCCCGCGTGCTGCGTCTGCAAGTGCTACGACGTCCCTCTCGAGTTCCGGGCCCGTTCGCCGCGCATACTCCACCCGCAATACGGGGAAGAAGTCAAACGAGTTATCTATGAGGACGTGGCCAGGGACTGGTATATGATGTCCGCGTACGACGATGAAGAGGACTTGTTTTGACGTAAGTGTTCGTTTTCTTTCGTAAGGTTTTTTATGGTCCATACTAATATTATAAATGCGAAAGTGTGTATGTCTGTCTGTCTGTCTGTTACCACTTCACGCTTAAACCGGTGAACCGTTTTGGATGAAATTTGGTATAGAGATAGTTTGAGTCCTGGAGAAGGACATAGGATAGTTTTTATTCCGGAAATCATCCCCTAAGGGGATGAAGTGGGGGGTGAAAGTTTGTATGGAGCTACGATATAAACGAGTTCCACGCGGACGGAGTCACGAAGCTAGTATTATAAATGCGAAAGTGTGTCTGTCTGTCTGTCTGTTTGTTACGACTTCACGCTTAAACCGCTGAACCGATGGATGAATTTTGGTATAGAGATAGTTTGAGTCCTGGAGAAGGACATAGGATAGTTTTTATCCCGGGAATCATCCCCCAAGGGGATGAAGTGGGGGGGGTGAAATTTTGTATGGAGCTACGATATAAACGAGTTCCACGTGGACGGAGTCGCGGGCAGAAGCTAGTATATTTATATTTTATAAGAGCAACATAGCTCTACTAGGTATGTATAAGCAGCACAAGTTAGATAGACGAGGATATCTTCAGATTAGCTCCAAACCCCCGATGTTTCCAGTAGGGGTGCTAACTGCTAAGTAGCGTAACCAGTAACCAAACCAACGTTAATCAACCGATAGAGCCGTATATATTTATTTGGATTACATGTACCGAAAATAATATATCACCTTTACTATGTTTCGAATAAAAAGAAATACGAAGAATGGAAACTTGTGACTTCGTGAAACAGGCCACCGGTCAAATGAAATGTTTATTTTGGAGATTTCTCATATTTTTTCATATAAAGTAATATATTATTGATATATTCTAATAAGATACAATCACTCGGCACTCTATCATCGGAGTGCACGCATAATGTTTCAAAACTTTGTAGATGTATCTTTATAATTCTATTACGGGCAATATTCATTCATAAAAACACATAATACTTAATTGCATATTTAATTTGATTTCAGGTGCTGGGTTCAACAGAACAACAACTCTATTTACAAACAAATGGCAATTCGAAAACGGAGCTTCTGCATCAGGCTAACGTAAAACCCACCTTGAGATTAAATTGTTTTATTTATTCCATGTATAAATATAGTTCATACAAATATATTATTTGTTTCCAAGGCGTACAATTACTCACTTATTAGTGTAGATAAACCATCCGTCCCAGGGTGGCTTAATATTTTTTTGTGTATATGGTAAACATGCAAGTCAATAGTACCTAGTTAAAATGATTTATGCTGTTATTTTCATTGTATCTTCTTGTTATTAACTTATGAATAGTATAGTTAGTTTATTTTAATTAAGGCTAGTGTAAATCGAAATATATGTTGTTGTTCGATGGAAGATTTGTTAAATATAAAAATATTAGGAATTGTTACATTTTGTTTTACTTAACCTGCCCTGCGGCGCTACCACGAACTTCGAAAGTCGAAATTCGGGTATTTCCATCTCTATCGCACTCCCTTACTCGAGTGACAGGGATGCTTGTATTACGAACTTCGACTTTCGAAGTTCGTGGTAGCGCCGCTGGCTGCCCAAAATGCATGCTAGTGTGTTATGGTAAAATCTTTTATCGTTCCTTTCTGTCTGACCTACTCACTTGAAGTGGACAAATTATCTTTTGTCCTCGATCTTCATCTTCTTCGTGTCGAGGTTACTCAAATAAGAGATGGCCAACGGTATCGAATACTAGCTAGGCTGTCCCGCTGTTTTACTGGGTATGATATCATATTTACAAATATCGATAAGTACACTCCCGTTATTTGCAGTTTGTTAGCTAGCTTATTTCTTTTTCATACTTATCGGTATAGTTTGTTTCCAATAAAATTTTGAATATGAACAAGTACCTATTATACTATAACGTGAAACTTTTACAACTTCTATTGCTGCTATTTTTTTTTCTTGTTTAATCGGCTATCAGTCGCGGGACTATAAGCTGATTTGTTGACAAGTGATTTAGTGACTTGTAGGCGTAGTGGCCAGTGCCTCTACTGTCCTTTCACAAAACATTCTTCCTCTTTAGTCGCATCTGAGTAAGAAATGGGAGATTGGGATGCATCTAGTCAAGTGCTCTGCATATTTTTTTCTATGCCTTTCTACAGGGTGGAAATAGATTTTGGGTCAGTGAGGGCAGCTACCAGATCCCGTGTTGCTACGCGAAAACGGTCTTAGGAGGCCTTCCTTCGATTACAAAATGAATATTGGCGATTTTGGAAAAAACATACAGGGTGCGAGAAAATGGTCATTTTTGACAAACTTTTTTTTGATGCCAGTCGATCCCATACCTGTCCAGAATCAAAAGCTTGTATGGGACCAAAAAAGAATTTCCGGCTAGAAAAGCCATAAATCGAGAAAAGCTTTCCCCATTCAATTTGTATGAAGACAGTTTTCTTCTGGCCTTTTTGTACATTACCGAAAGTTGACTCCAAAGAAACTATTGATACTGGACAGAAATGAAATCGATTGACATAAAAAAAAATTAAAAAAAAATATTTTTTTTACATTTTTCATTTTTATACAAATTGTATGGGGAAAGTTTTTCTCGATTTATGGCTTTTCTAGCCGGAATTTTATTTTTGGTAACATAAAAGCTTTTGATCCTGGACAGGAATGGGATCGATTGACATCAAAAAAAAGTTTGTCAAAAATGACCATTTTCTCGCACCCTGTATGTTTTTTCCAAAATCTATAAACGCGAATCTTCATTAATTTAATATCGAAGGAAGGTCTCCTAAGACCATTTTCGCCTAGCAACACGGGATCTGGTAGCTGCCCTCACTGACCCAAAATCTATTTCCACCCTGTATATAAATTGCTGCTAAATAGGAAAGGAAAGTAACAAAGAGGCGTCATAAAACTGACAGACGTTTGGTTTACTACTGTTTGTTCTATTGTTTATGCGTAAATGTTTTACAACTTAACTATGAAACAATAGATATCGATAATGGTTCCTTGGTTTTAAGTACTCTTCATAATTAATTATATTATTATTAAGTATATCAATGCTCTAGATATATTTTTGTAAGTATTTGACTTGTAACTTGCCATACAAAAAACAATTATCGCTTCAATAAATAGTTAAATGGTTTCGTTTATTTTCCCGTGTAGGGAGAACGCCTAGACCGGTCGTCCCAATTTGGGATGGACAGTTGTAAGCACGGCTATCACAAGACAGCGCGCGAGCTCTCACGAGTTTTCTCGCACTATCTGTCGCGCCCAGCGCGATTCGCCATACAACAATCGGTATGTATCAACCATTAGTAATGTCAAACTATATTTTGTAGTATGGTAACACCATGCTTGGATTTGACTAACCTTTAAGTTGGTACTGTGCAAAAAGATGGCGGGAACGAATATGGAGGCCGGACTCACCATTGGCAAGGTGGGTGAATAAAGGGAAAAGCACCAAGAAGTTAGGAGCCCCGAGCTCCTAGGAGGTCCATCTGCAAGACCCCGGTGAGTGTTTACTTTGCATATCTTTATGTCGACTTATAATTGCATGATCAGTGGAAAGATGAGAGGACTGTTGTAATATGAATAATATGACATCCTTTCCATTACTTTAGTAGTCCAATCATGCAGTGCACAACACACTTAGAATTGGACAGGGAAGCCTGGAGCTCCCATATATTGGTAGTGTGTCCGGAAACACACTGGCACGGTCGACTGAGCTGGAGCAACCGTGGCGAGGTTATGGGGATGGTGGAGACCTCTGGGGGGCCATAGGCCCCCTATCCGGCTTAGTGACTAACAAGCAAACATGAACAGAGTCACCAGGGGTATACCCTGTCAAGACCGGAGCAAGTCGACCGATGCCCAAATGAGATATTAGAGGTGCATAGCCATAAGGAAATAATATTCATGAGGTCCCTCTATAGCATACGTGGGAATGCAACCACGAAAGAGGGAATTAGAGTATGGCAAGGCACTCGGTAAAACCGAATAATGCATTGTGAGTGGCACAGCCACACGAGAGAGGCCAGACCTCACCTTATCCGTATACACATACAAGTATCGTCAGTAGAATAACGGGTCGACTCATCTTTCCACTCTCATGATGATAAATGTGTATTTTATGAACCCTATGTCGTCAGTATATACCTGAGTTACATATATGTGCCGTGAGAACTTCACATACATAGTATAGGAGGGACGATACTATCCGTCTCTTTCTTATTAAAAAACTTAGAAAGAGAGGTATGCTACAGGAAGGGTTGCGCTCGAGACGTGTCTGTTGAGAAAATCGAATAAATGAGAGAAAGAGAGAGACAGAGACACAGTTGGCTAAATGTAATTGCCCCGGTCTGGGAAAGGTAGCAGTCCCAATCGAGGCAAATTATTTACGTTTCCTTTTTAAAATTACCTATAACTAACTGAACGCACACGGTATTTTTTTTAAAATCTTACAAAACATAGAACGAATCCTTATATCCAATATGTATACACTATATCCACTAACTGAACAGTATAAGATAACCGATATTTACCGATTCGCACAACACCACGTTACTGTCAACACACTACACATGTCACATCCCTACCCTACCTCAAAATTAATGGCGATTGGCGGTTAACCTTAACTGACATTTCATGCTGCAGTCAACAAACGACGCTATTTTGATTTCAATCGCATAATAATCTGCTCGTGTATTTTATAAGTAAAAATGCTGTGAATATTAGAGATTAGTGCTAATATAACTTGTTTTTATAATCTTGTTACTGTTGTAATATAACCACAAAATGACTGGGAGAGGCAAGAAGGCCGCCGCGCCGAAGAAAAAGACAAATGGATATAAAATGCCAGCTCCTATCTCTGTTGGCGAGTTGATACATGACACCACGATGAAGAAGAAATGGCGCATTGGGCCGTCCATAGGGGTTGGCGGTTTCGGTGAGATATACTCGGCGTGTGACCATGACAACAACTCGAAAGGTTCCAACTATCCTTTCGTCGTTAAAATAGTAAGTAGATCTTATCGGCAATCATCATCATCACTTGCTCCCTCAATGCTGCGGATCGTGACATCATGTCTTATTCTTGTTGTCCAGACTTGTCCATCAGCAATACATTAGTTGTCCGTTTATCGATGACCTTGGTCCTAATAACTAATTTCAGTATCAGTAACAATCCATGATTGGTTTGAGTTGCAAATCTTATCAAATGGAATCAATAGGTCACGCGGACCTAGGCATTATTTTGTCCAAACCAGTCAGGGTAAACATTTGTGTGATGTGTTAACTGTTAAATAACATGACATTGTTTAGCAGAAAATAATGAATGTCTGTCTATTATGGGGTTTCAACCTTAATTTGTGTGTAAAAGCTGTAGTGTATACAGACACACCCTAGTGGGTACTCACTCGGTAGGTGCTATGACACAGGCAGGGACGGCATCCACTCGGTTTACCTGTTCCAACACCCTTGTCCCATGAGCAGGAAAACCCAAATAATAATATAATAGTGTGAGCATGTGGGTTGGCATAATAGACCTTTGAAATGAGAATCTTATTTCATTAGACAACCATACATTTCTTCCACATTTGCTTGTAAACTAATTTCTAAATTGCATGTATGATTTATTTCAACCAGGAACCACATGAAAATGGACCACTGTTTGTAGAAAAGCATTTCTACATAAGAAATGCCAAAATGGATGACAGTAAGTTGAAAAAGCCCATTATATAGTTGAATAAGCTAGCAATGTGAACAAAGTTCTATGTTTCAACATGGGGAAAAAATATTTTGTATGTCTGGTGTCTGGCCAGCTATTCTCCCCTAGAGTTAGCATTAGTCAACCAATTCTTGTGAAATATTGTAAGAAGGTTCAATAATCAATAGAATTTTTTAATTGTTCAATTTTTATTTTTATTTATGCTCGCTCAAAGCCATGGCATACAAGTTTTAAACCTGGTAAGCAGACACTGTAGCCTATGGACGATGTTACCAACTCTTTATTGGTTTGGGGGCTTCTTGTCAAATGTGTTCATTAAACCTAAACTTGGCAAAATTAATACATAAAGAAAAAGACGCTCCAAATGTACCACAAGCTTGCGGTATCGAGATGTTTTGGTCCCTATGTAAAAGAGAATATATAAGAAACAAACCGAAAAACCAAAATCCTTAAAAGCTTTTCAAATAAAATTAAAATTAAAATTCTTTATTTCAGACCGATTGATCCATAGTGGGTATTATGTTAGTAAATAAACAATATTAGGTAAAAAAATAAATAAATTGGACAACACCTTTTATCTGCCCCATCCAAAAAGATAAAATCGGACAGTCCACTCTCGACGCTATTGCCTCTAGAATGCTGTTGGCTCTCACCCTGCCTAATAGCGAGGCTATCTTTTAAGCAACGATGGACCTGATTGTCAAAACAAGTGGCTGAAAAATCTGGAACAGCCGTAATGCGGCGTGCCGTCAAAAATCTAAGAAAAATTGCTTTTGTCGTTGGTCTCGTGTCGTGGGTGCAAATTTAATATAAACCTTATAATTTAATTACGTTTGTTACAACATTCAACCAATATTATACCTTTTATTGTTTACTTTATATTAAATATTTTGAAAATAAAATTACAAAACACCCCAGTATTATAGTTATTACAAAGTGGAAAACTCCGTGATGTTGTAGCTTTGTAAGTTTCGAGTTAAGTTTGTATATATGTAGGGGATAATCTTCAGAACTACTCATCTGATAAATAAAAATCATGTATAGAATGCAGGTTGGGGACCTCTTCCATTTTTCTACTGGTAAAGGTCATCCGGGAGTCTGGTGACATGGCCATTTTCATGTATGTTTCTGGGCCTGGCCATAGACACCTTATAATTTTCCTTGTTGAATTTTTATCTTTACCCGTTTATTAAAATAACCACATCGTTTCAGTAACATCATTCATGATAAATAAGAAACTGTCCAGTCTTGGGATGCCTTCTTACTACGGCAGCGGTTCACATGAGTACAAGGGAGAGAAGTACCGGTACCTAGTGCTGGAACGGTACGGCAGAGATCTCTGGAGCCTTTTCACAGAGAGTGGGAGATCGTTCCCCCCGGCTACTGTCTTTCAGATTGGTTTGCAGATGGTGAGTAGTTTTGCAGTCTGTATTTCAAACACGATTAATTTTGAAAATGTTTTGAATAGCAAAAATTTGTTGGTGTGACGTTTTCGAGTATTTTTTGTGACTTCTTGAAAATAAATCATTACTACATTCATTACCATCATCCTCCTAGCGTTATTCCCGGTAATGCCCCTAAGGCACTGGTCCCACCGCCGGCTAGTAAGCTAGAAAAGTTGGGCGAGTAACGGTTCATTGCGTGCTGACCAGGCACAGTGTGATCAATCGACCTTTACAGATCCGCAATGTAATGCTACTCGCCCAACTTTTCTAGCTTAAAAGCTGGCGGTGGGACCAGTGCCTAAGGGAGCCCGGGGTCCGCTTTGACACCTAATCCCAAGATTCGGCATAGGCACTAGTTTTACGAAAGCGACTGCCATCTGACTTTCCAACCCAGAGGGAAAACTAGACCTTATTGGGATTAGACTGGTTTCCTCACGATGTTTTCCTTCACCGAAAAGCTAACGGTAAATATTCCATACTATATTAATTACCAAGCAATGATTAATTTTTATATTGGTGAATTTGAAGTGCAAAGTGCAACTGATTGGAGGAAAGGAATTGTAACTAAATGATAATTATATTAATTAACAAATTATATTTAATAATCTCTCATTACTTTATCACAGCAAATTCATTTGAGATTTAGGATGGAATTATAAATCATGCGAAATTCCTGTTCAACTGAAAACATAACCAAACTATAAGAGTTCAGATTTTGCAATTTCGACTGCCAAACCCTAAAAATGTGCACATGGGTGCGGTGTGCTATTATGTCAAAGAAACTTTACAATAAAATGCATAAAACTGAGTCTGACAATTGTTTATTGTATTCCATTTTAGAGTGAACAATTTGCATCATCAATGGCCATGTTCATTGCTGAAGGTCATGTTTGTCTGTCCGTCTTGAACCTTTTTGACGACTTCTGTCACTAGCTGCTACCAATCCACCATCGTCCTCGGCTTTTTGCATTGCGGTGGTGACTGTGAGGCCTGTCAGGACCACAACCTGGTCTGTCCACCGTCTAGGAGGCCGCGGATTGCTTGCCGTCCACCTTCCCGATCACAAAGAACTTCCAACTCTACTATAATACCCTGGCCTAAAAAGTACATTTTTTAAAATTACAGTTGGACGTTTTAGAGTACATACACAGCCGCGGCTACGTTCACGCAGACATCAAGGGTGCCAACATACTGCTAGGGCTGAAGAAAGGGACGGAGAACCAGGCGTATCTGGTCGACTTCGGGCTGGCGACGAGGGTCAATGATAAAGAGTTCAAACCGGACCCGAAGTGCGCGCATAATGGGACTATTGAGTATACCAGCAGGGATGCGCATTTGGGAGGTGAGAACATTTACTCTTAACACATGCTGTGGCAACGATTTCGTAGCGCTACGCTCGTAGCGGCGTCATGGCGGCACATGGGCATCCCTGGCATTGAAAGTGTTAGTCTTTTTTGTATGAGATGTCTGATGTCTAACTTACCCCAAATGCAGTTTCATGAACATTTGAAGACACTCTGAATTCAGGAGACACAGAATCAATGTTTGTGATGTAGGCTGGTAGGCTATAACTGTTCTCGAAAGAGATTATGCATGTAAATGATATAAATCATTGTATTCATAGAAAGATCTTGTCTGATAGCAATCACAAATAAATGATCGTAGTTAAATAAAACCTTTCAAGCTGAGCTCTAAAAGTACAAATACATACCAGAGAAGCAGGAACTTCCTTTCACACCCCTTATCAAATAGTATTTAGCTGACGTAATTGTACTCAACATTTTTTTCTTGCTAGCCTGTTGGTGTGTTCCACTGCTGGGCATAGACCTCCCCCCTGGACTTCCACTCGTCTCTGTCCCCGCAATCCTGGCCAATTACTTGAAAACGCGTCCAAGTTATCCCGCCATCTCCGCCTGGTCCTGCCTCGCCGCCTGTGTCTGTCCTGTGGCAACCAGTGAGCCCATCTCAGTGGGTGCATACGGCAAACATAGCCGGCCCAGTTCCACTAAAGCAAGGCGGTCTTCTTGCCCACATCTGCTAGTCTTGTTCTAGAGCGCAGTGTGGTATTTCGGACTTGAACAATTCTCGCGATTCCTAAGACATTTCACGCTGGCAAACCTTGAGTTTGAACTTCTGAATTTCGGTCAGCGACAAAGACTGTGCTCCATAGGTTAAAATGGGCAGGAGACACATGTCGACAAGCTTCCGTTTCGGACATAGTGGTAGGTTTCCCTTCAACAGATCTTTCATAGATCAGTAGCTCTTCCAGGAACTGTCAATGCGTTTTTCGATTTCTTTGTCTTGTCTGTTCCTGAAAGGCTGGCCCAAATAGATGTATTCTTCGACATAGTGTATTTCCTGCCCATCAACCTCGATTCTTTGGGGACTGTCATGTGCTGCGTTTTCGACATATTCATTTTGAGTCCAACCTCAAGGCTTGCGGCGCTGAGTTCGTGCAGCATGAGTTGCAGATCGTGGACTTTCGGAGAGAAGAACACGATAGACTCAACTATATTTATTTATTATACCTAACTGTCAACTCTACTCCTCATCAATTGTACAGTACAACTTCATAGAAAGATAATCTCCTGTCTGATGCACCATGCTTTTTACGTATACTCGTATTAGTACTTTTCCATGACGCTGTCTATCTCTTTCTCAACTCCTGATACATTTCCAGTGGCAACAATGCGCGGTGACCTTGAGATCCTCGGCTACAACATGCTGCAGTGGATCTGCGGTACTCTGCCGTGGGAAAAGTCTCTCAAGCAGCCTAAAACTGTGCAACAGTCAAAGGAGAACTTCATGAAAAGTGTTAAGAGTAGCATCACGAAATTGTCCAACAGTGTGCCCGGTAAGACACAATCTGTATTGAGAGTGAGGGGACCCGCATTTGTCTCTCTCTAGCTATCAAATGAAAGAATCCTCAAATCATACAAAACAAAGAATCTCTTGTGGTTCTTCTAGAGTCGTAAGCGACCATAGGGTGTCTGCTGACCATCAGCCAGGCTGCTCTCTCTGCTCGTTTGCTACCATAGAAGTATAAAAAATATATGAGTAGAATAGAAGTCCCTCAGCTGTACGCTGTAAGACCACAACCATATAAACACTACTACATGCTCTGGTATGGGGTGTTGTATGTTGGTGATGAGTAAGGTCGCCAGAGCTCCCGGGGGTGGGCTGTGTTGATATTGAGAGACATTTATTAGGCAAACTGCGTCAGATAAAAAACAAGTTAAAATAACAATTTGGAAAAGGTGAAAAACCTCTGACATTTATTTTCTTTACCGAGTTCAATAACTCAATACTTGAAACGTAGCTAAGAACGATCTCGATCACGTCAGCTTTCGGACAAAAAAACCGCAGTCCATTTGTTTAGGAGCTACGATGCTATAGACAGACACAGACTCATCAAACTTATAACAGTTCTTTTTGCGTCGGGGGTTCAATATTCAAGTATTAATATCCTATTTCTATAACTTTTTCAGATGCCCTTACAAAATTCTTCGAATACATAAACACGTTGAAACCCAAAGAAGTGCCAGACTACACGAAATGCCGACAAATATTCGAGGCCTACCTCAAAACCCAGGGCGGCAAAAAAAACACCAAACTAGTCTTCACTCCAAGCAAGAAATCCAAGACAGCCACAAATACTATCACAGTTGATGATGATCACGATGACGATGACGATGATGTGCCATTAAAAACGATTAAGATAAAATCGGACACCAAAGTGGTTAAAAGAAGGAATCCTAAATCTAAAGAGGCTTCTGAAGAGAATGGAGAAAACCAGGAGCCAGAAGAAATAAAAACTAAAAAGAAGAATAAGAGGAGATCAGCAGAACCATCAGTTCTCATTAAAGTTAAGAAGCCTAAGCTAGCGCCTAAAGCGACTCCACCGCTAAAGAAGAATCACATAAGTATCGCCACGCAAACTTCTCTAGAAAAGGTTAGGCGCAGTCCTCGCCAGGTTTCCTTCAACAGTCCTATATGCGAAGTAATAGGTCAGGAGAAACTTCTCAAGAGATCGAAGGAGAATGACCCGAAGAACACTAGCGCTGACATGTTCGAGGACTCCTTTGAGGATAAGAAGCCTAAGAAGAAGGAGAGGTTGTTGTGTGATGAAGAATATGTGGAGAAGAAAGTGTATAAGAAGAAGGTGACCACGGTGAAGCCGAAAGGTAAGTCTTGGAAGGACGCGCCTGCTGTTATGAATGGCAGATCACCACCTAAGTAGCGTTAAAATCAACAAGCTACTGACTGAAAGAGATAGCTATAGAACTGGGACTCCTGAGAGGTCAAAGGCAGAAAGTGAATGTGTGAAAAAAATCAGTACCTAATCAGTAAGTCACTCTTACTATACCATGCGTTTGCGATTATCACCAAATAAAAACAATAAAGGATCAGAACTTTATTTCCAATGCGTAAATGATACGTCCATACGTGCACTCACACTCACACACATACACACGTGTGATGCGCCACAGTTTCGTATATATACGGCTGCGTATTTACAACAGCCTGTTTGACTCTCCACACAAACATAGTTTGGCTGTCATTTTAAAACAGTGTTCTGGAATAACATGAAACTTTGTATACACAATGAGATCTGCCGTATATCTCTATTTATTTATTTTCCATTATAATTTCTAGCAATAAAATCTAGTTTCCGACCTAGATATGGCGGATCTCATTGTGTATACAAAGTTACATTCTATTCCAGCAGTCCAGTCAATGAACTGACAACTTATATGGAAAAAATGTCAATTTTGGAAATAATTTATAATAGCTTATTTTTTATGTGAACGGATATATTATCAATTAAATAGTTACCCAGCGACAGAATCCGACAAAATTTCAGACATCAAAAAAATTCTAGATTAACTAACTTCTGAAGTCAGAAAAAAGATTAATAAATATTTTTGTCTTTATTTTTGCTTCATTTACATTTGCTCTATAATGTTCAAGAGAAATCATACAAAAAAAGACAATACTTCGTTTAAATCTATTACTTCCGGGTGGAAAGTTTGTCGGATTCTTGAAAAAAGCATCTTAGAATAACATATTAAAATGAAATCAACAAAAAAAAACGCTATTAATAATTTATGTTTTTCAAAACCGTATTTTTCCTGTAAAACTACGTTTGTTCATTTGTGTCTAGCTTACTGGGCACTCAAGTCTATTCTAGATTTTGTTTTCTCAAACATGCTCGGAAATGCACACCTTGTGATCGCAAAAATTGACGGCGAAACACAGCGTCGCGGGTGTCACGAATTTATAGGCGAAAGAAAAAAAAACCATAGAAGTCTAAGTAGCGCCGCAAAATGGCCCCACGAATGGGTGCCATTGCCATTATGCGGGGGTGGGGGCGGGGGGTCAACACGGCTGCCTGCGTTTAGTTCGAACATGCGCATATCGCGTTATAGGCACGTGTTTGGGTAGAAATTTGTAACGAGCTCGCATTCTATTTTTTTTCATCCGCTGCCTGCAACGGGTTTTGTAGAGGAGCCCTGCACCTGAATTAAAAAAAAAACTAGTATTTATAAAATATCCGAGCATGTTTTGAGAAAAGCACTGTACAAACCTCGGCCGGAACTAGGGATTGCCTGCCTCGTATTACTATCCGTTCTTATGTAATCTGCCGGCAACCTCTTACTTCCCGGCCTCTGTAGTAATGTATTCATCTCGCCACGCCACCAAAAATAGGTGTCTGGAGTAACTAACTCGAGTACAAAGGCCTGTTTCATTTTAAAATATTAGTGAAATAGGTTCTTTAGCACATTTTTAGTTTTTAAGTTTGTCGAAACGAATACCAATTGAAGCTCACAAATTTTCTAATCATATAGATTCATGTTTTACATAGTTTAATATATAACAAATATGAAATAACATACCACCGCTTGTACTTATTTAATAGTTCAATCTTATTAATGTCTCCAAACACCAGTAAACCATCTTACTAAGATAGCGAAAACATTTAAACCTACGATTTGATAAAGAAATAACAACTATAGTGAACCGAATTTAAACTTTCGTAAGATATGTTTAGAATCATACTAATAATTACACGGTGGTCGTGATTCCAGCGACACCGCCGCGAAAACACTAATTCTGAAGAAGAGCTCCCGAAGAGTTCGAAACATGTCGCCCGTAGTGACATTTAATACGTGAGTTTATCCGTCTTGACTATTAGTATGATGTATAGTGAAGTCCTATAAAATGGCAGACAAAATAAAGACTGACTTATGAAAATTGTCTTATTAACAAAGCCCGGACGACGGGAGAAAAAATGCACTCACTAGTTTATCGACTTATAAAATATGTGTCCTCGCACTATTGAGACGTCTACACATAATTTCTCCCATCATTCGGGCTTTGCTTATTAAGTCTACACTTTATTTGTGTTTTCATTTGTACATTTACGAGTAGGATCATAAGCATGTATTCCATTTTAGACCTCATCTTTTCAACAATAAAGTGCTAAAATGAATACATGTCTACGATGCAACATGTATCATAAGCATGTATTCCATTTTAGACCTCATCTTTTCAACAATAAAGTGCTAAAATGAATACATGTCTACGATGCAACATGTATCATAAGCATGTATTCCATTTTAGACCTCATCTTTTCAACAATAAAGTGCTAAAATGAATACATGTCTACGATGCAACATGTATCATAAGCATGTATTCCATTTTAGACCTCATCTTTTCAACAATAAAGTGCTAAAATGAATACATGTCTACGATGCAACATGTATCATAAGCATGTATTCCATTTTAGACCTCATCTTTTCAACAATAAAGTGCTCAAATGAATACATGTCTACGATGCAACATGTATCATAAGCATGTATTCCATTTTAGACCTCATCTTTTCAACAATAAAGTGCTAAAATGAATACATGTCTACGATGCAACATGTAAATAACCCCACAATTTACCACTTTGGAAGTGTCTCTCGCGAAAACTATTCAGGTTAGAAAAAAATGATACTAATATCATTTTTTTCAAACCTGTATGTCATTTTTGAAGACCTATCTATAGATACCCCACACAGTTCTAAGTATGGAGAACCCCCAAAATGTATTGTTTTTTTTTCTATTTTTGTGTGAAAATCTTAATGCGGTTCACAGAATACATCTACTTACCAAGTTTCAATAGTAAAGTTCTTATAGTTTCGGAAAAAAACTGGCTGTGACATACGAACGGACAGACAGACATGACGAATCCATAAGGGTTCCGTTTTTTGCCATTTGGCTACGGAACCCTAAAAATGATGGTTACACGCATCAAATGGAAGCATTGCATAATGAAGATACCCAGATACTGCAGTAAAAGAAGAAACCACAAGAGTATGGAATAGGAAGGGATATACTGCAAACAATCGTTGGAACATTGTTCGCAGTATTCTTTATTTAATAGAAAATCTCCCGTGAGTTACAGAGGTATTAAAATAGAATAAACGGGTCACTCACGTCTTTAGGTTGAATATCGCTGGACATGTCGAACCGATACTGCCGACACGCGGTTCTTAATCAAGCGCCGCGTACGATATTCCCGACCCAATTCTCAATATTAATAATTTTAATTTGATAGAGGGTCACCAGACGCCTCCACTGGTTAACCTAGGTTCTTCATTAATTACGGCTCTCTCACAAAGTCGGCAATTGCACCAAGTTCGTAGAACGGCACGGGAAAAGCACCACACCACAGGGTCACAGAGATAGACCGAGAACGCCATATATCATGTTGTCTCTGTCACTATACGGCAAAATACTTGGAACGTTAGGATGTATACTTGAGATTATCTGAGTTGGCCGGATTGCATCAAAGTGGTCCATTCAAAAAGCAACTACCGTCCTAGCCAGTAGATTCCAATTCCAATGACAAGCTTTATAAAAAGTCAGTCACGTTAAATAATCTCAACCATGTATAATGTGTAGGTACTCAATATTAATAAGTTCAAAACGTGCATACAAACAATTAGGTAGTTTCGTACTGCCATATTCCCGTTTTTCCGATAACTTATAACTTTTATAAGCTCTTTTTCATTACTTATAATTATGAAATATTTGTTTGTTGTTGTATAATTGAAAAGTTTTGTATCTTGTTCCTCGAGCATTCGAAATATTTGTTGCATAAATCATTAGTTAGTTAGGTTATGATTGTGATTCATTGTCGAATGAAATTGATTGTTTGTATTGTCGGCAGTTTTCGCCTATTTTACGCCCCCGTTACCATCTAAAAATGCATGTAAGATTGTTATATTTCGTAACCAACTTTGTCCTCGTGTCGCTCAATGTGCAACAGAATGTACAGTAGAGTTAGAAATATGTGTACATTTTTTCGCCTTATCACAATGGAATAAGGTGTAAAAGTAGAAACATCTTTGCCGTCGACTGTACACTGGATTTCAAACTCCTCTCAAACTCAAACATATATTCGTAACAAAAAAAACACTTTCGCTTTGTCACGAAACCCAGCTGAGCATTGTTTGAAAACATGATTTCAGAGCAATTTACAACTTTAATAACATATTTAAAAGTCGTTCTTTTGTTTCATTCAAATTCATAATATGATTGAAATTTCAAAAAGAACTACTTTAAATATGATTTCAAAGGAATTTACAACTTTCATAACATGTTTAGTCGTTCTTTTGTTTCATTAATTTTTAGAACATGATTGAAATTTCACTAACCAAATATTTGTTTGGTGGGCGGCATAAGATTATATTATAAAAACCACAGCGTTAGAGCTGTGACGACGACGTTGGCGTAAAAAAGGTTTAACTGTGCATTTTGTATACGATTGAGACTGGTTCCAATGTTGAGATCTCTTGTATACTTTGGTTTGTAGTTAGGGTATGTGTAAAATAAACAGTATTTAATAATTCCGAGTTTTTATTTTATCTTTATCTGCATCAATGAGTTCTCGAGAATTTGGAGAAATTGCTGGTAACAGGAACAGTAGGCAGAAGACCAAGAACCCGAAACACCTAACGATCATCATCAAACAGGGCTGTTATTCGCTACGCGCTAATGCGGCTCACCCCGCCGGTCACCCGTCACGAAACTAGACATCGGCCTTCGCTTAGTTAGTCAAGATATATTTGTGGGTGAGCGTTGAGGTGAGCTTAAAACAAGTTACAGAATAGGGGGGCTGGCTGGTGTAGGACCATCCTAACCCTTTCCAAGGCAGAGGCGATATACCGATCACATACCGACCATGGACCTGTGATACTCAGGACAAGCTATGGTAATAATAATACCACATGCGAGCGAGCTGGTAGCATACAAATCTCGATAAGTGTGACAGAAAGGGAAATGTCATTCGTTGTCTTTCTCATAGTTCCACTTTTTTTTATTCACCATTACCCGTCCAAATTGAGTAGGTTATTTATGGCAAGTCATCAGCCATTTTGAGACCAGTTCTTAATTTAGCTGCATAGGAGCTTTTCCGTCCCTCGTTGTGGCATCACGTATAGCCTGTCCAGAGTATCATAGGTCCATGATACCGACTGTCAAACATCTATGTCAATTAAACGACATTAGATTGTCATTCTTTTAAATACTGCCTTAGAAAAAGGTTGAAACATCGGTTAATGCACAAAAAGAATACTATACTAGCTTTGCACATCAGCAGCGTCACGAACTCACGATCCTCACTATTGAGGGATCGATTAAGGTTCGGTTCAAAAAGAGGATTTCAAAGGGCGCACAATAAAACAAACACGCAAATCCAAAGCTTTTATTTTTATTTACAATATAATATGAAAGTAAACAAAATGTAACGTACCAAAAACGAGACATTCAACAACGACGCCGGCAGCCGGCTGTGGCACGCTTCATTACACTGACGAATATGCAATTACCATCTTACATTGTGATATTCAAACGATACGAGGCAATCTATAGGAAAAACGACCTTATTACTACCTGGTTACAATATCCGTGCACCTCCAACGCCCCGCTTCCCGTCTTACCTCCCCGCTCGCTATGCATTGACACCGTACCCAGAAACGATGACGTCATGCGGCGAGCTGCACAGATACTGTGACCGTAGCAAAAGCGCTCCAGCCGCCGCTATAAATTGCCCAATAGCATTGCAAGTTACAAAAGCTATAACTACACCTAAATGTTTAATCATACATTTGTTTGTTGTGTCGTGATGTTCTAGATACTAAATCGCTTGTGATATGGTGCCTACGCGACCTACACCGTTACCTACAATGGCAGTATAAGAGAAGACAAGCTATTTGTCTATAAACAGAAAACGGTAGCACCATTTGTAAAAAAATATAATCTTTCGAACAACAGAACGCCGCCGTCCACGTAGGTACTATATGTATACCTGCTCTAACATTACATAGTAAAACTTACGATTAAACCTTATAAAAACCACTATTTACGCCGTTACAGGAACATTTTATGCAAAAAACATTATTTAACTTGCAATGGGACTAGTATAGATTTCATAAAAACTCCATGTCGTCGCTACACGGAGTATGGTTATGCATGTCAACATATATACGTGTACAAGGCCGCACTAACACTAGTATTCGATGTCAATAATACAAGTCACCAATGTAAATGAAGCCTAAAACTCCTTTTAGAATATGCATTCAACTGTTTTCAAAATTTGTAAACCTGTTTTGTGACCTTGCAAATTCAATAGACTTTTGTGCTTCTAATTGTAACGTTGTATAAAATTGTGTATATATCTACTATAATATATATATTTGAGTGTATTTGGGCATATTTTAAAAGGAGATTCTTTACGTCAAGGTTCTGTACAGTAAAGATTACACTAATGCTACCCATCTATCCTTATGTTTAGTTGAAACTCAACACGACTTACGCTATGTGGAATAGTGTATACATATAATAATGATTATGTTCTAATAATGGTTCTATGTTGCGAGGTGGCTCTAGCTATCTGCAAATTGGCTTAACTATATTTAAAGCCTGAGGTCTGTGTGATTTTCTAAAACATCTGCGTGCGTCATTTACGTTTCAATTCGACTATAAAAACCCGTCTTTTACAAGATTTCTGGTAAGGCATAGTGTTATATAACTAATTTGTAACACCTATTGAAACCTCTGTCATGCAAATAAATACTGTGACAAGTCTAATTTTTGACGGAATACACGTCACCAAAGTCGCTTCTAATAAGTCCAATCTTTTCCGTTGAATCCGTTCCGTGTCTCATTTCCGTATTTTAGCGTAACGTTAGTACGTTAGACCAAAATAAACATGATACTTTATAAGGTCTACTTTTTAAAATTTTATCAGTTGTTTAGAGCGACTGGCCGCGAAGCTAAAGTAACTAGTACGAATCCGGCAGATTTTTGCCCTTTCATTTGAAATAGTGATACAACTGAGTTTCTTTCCAACAAAAAAAGTTTATTTCACAGCTAAGAAAAGATACCGTCTTTAATTTCGACTATTACAGGTGCTATTATGGTATCATATACCTATTCGCTAACCCTTATTTTGCGCTTAAGGAGTCAGCGTTTAACAATTTTTATCTAGATTGTCACCTTTTTTTGAGGTCAAAAATATTTCTTAGTATCGTTTCTCAAACACATCTTTTTCACAAAATTGTACTTTATTAAGCTAAAAGACGGTACTTTGCACCTTAAAGGTTGGAACAAATTGACGAGAGATGGCGCTGAATTCAAGGTGTAGTTCGAATTTTCAATATAACCGTTGAATTTGCGAAATTAAGTAAAGAAAGCATTTTAATGCAAATTTCCACTAAAAACAAAACACAGACCCCTCGGCTAACTATTCGTATACAAAAACAAAAGGCTCGTTGAGTACAATTCATCTAAATCAAGAATACGTTAACTTCCCTAATTTATAAAATGGCTACGCCAAATTGTACTACGTTATACCGGGCGAACCCGATTGCTGTATTATTGCGCAAGTTTATAGTTTCAATAGTCCAATCAGTAAGGCTATTGAACTTGACAATAATTCTCCTGATCGTAATTTAACACTAACTGCCAGGAACCCGCCTAGCGGGCCCCTAGGCACCTTCCGCTACATTCGCTAAACCACGGTATCGGCAACGAGCGGAGCGAATTCTTTGCAGTGAATATGTTAATCGGGCGACAGTCGTTAATTTTGATAATGATTGCCAAATAATGAGTCTAGGATAATTTTGAAATAAGTACATTATACTTAACTATACCTTCATTACATTGAAAGATATCAGACGTACCGGAGAATTATCGCCATAGACAAAGACTCCTTGTGAGGTACTAATGTCACACGATTAAAAAGGCGATTTCGTTGGGAAAGAAAACCCGTTTAGTTCCTGGCGATTTAAAGCTTCAAGTACTTGGTATAAGTGAACCACGAATGAGTGAGCGTTAAGCGATAATATACCTTATTTCAACGCTATAAGAGCTATGACAAAGGTTCCGTGGTTCTGTTGTTCACAACAACGGCGAGCGATATTTCAGTATGCGTCTTGTCACTTGATTTTGAACTCTATTTAATAGAGTATAAAGTCGTTTTTTTCGATTGACTTGAGATGAGTATCGAGAAATATAAATTATTGATTTGTACTATTCATGGAGTGCTATCAATTAAATTAGGACTCTATTTGTATACAGTTAGAGTTCATAATTGTGTGCTAGCTCGCCCCAGCTGCTACAAACCAGGTGTTCAGAATAAATAACATTTTTAACATTAAAAATTTGGTGTTATCTCAGTCAGGCATTTATATACAGGTCCCATTAATTCTTATTCAATAAACTTTTAGAGCGTGGCAAAAAAAGCGTATCTACTAAGCTACCTGAGGATATATAGGCTATAGAAGGAATATCAGTTATATGCTCTTCAGCATAAGACTCAATTTACAATTACCTGAAGATGGTTTACTATCCTCAGATCACGGTTTGGGGTAAACGTGAGAATGTGTAGCTTAACTGTATATTAATAAGAGTCAATTCACAAAGCAGTTCTAGCGGGATCTCGGACGGTACAATAGCACGCAACAGTGCTTCCAACGTCAAAGCAAAGTATACACAGTTGCACCTTACTACGTTGTAATAAAGGCGAATGGACACATATTTTTCATTTAGATTCGACCTTATTTCGTTGTACTAATGTCCACGACTGGTCAGTTAATTGTGCCGTCGTATGTAACCAAAGGAGCCGCTAAAACTGTCTACATTTGAACGGAATAAGGTTGATTTTAGATCGTACGTGCTTTTCACGCTACCCCGCACCTATTTAGCAAGATTGAACACACTAGACTAGTCTGATAGGTTGTCGAAATGTTGTATCCGTTTTAAATATACGTCGTAGAATCAGAAGTGCCATTTAGCAATTACAATTTATTAATGTCACACACTTAAGAGGGAAGATACCTCATAGTCGTCCAAACAAAAAGAGATTTTTTTTTCACTTCTAAACATTCTCCAATCTCAATGATTTTTTAGTAAGTTATTGGCACAATGAAAGACTAGCTTTATAGCTCCTTTTTTCAAAATTGGCAATAAATTCAAAGATTAGGCACCTCAATTTATTTATTTTTAAGCGACACCTATAAACTTACAATATATTATGCTGAAGTGATCGAAATCAAAATCAGTAATTTGATAGGATTTAGTTAGTGGATAACGCTTTCTCCCGAATCGGAAATTTCATCAAAAAAGTACCTATTCTCAGTAGCGAGCTGCTAGATACTGTAACGCTATTCTTCCCTCTTAAGTCGCTCGACTCTCAATTTTTTTTACCCTTACCTATGAAATTGGCGTATTTTTCACAGATATTATTTTGTACGTAATTTATTAATTCCTATTGCAACTTCCAAATTATTTTTTAATTTAAATATTAGACTATGTAAACAAAGGTTTTAAATACTTACTAAAAATAGGTTTTAATTTTTTATTTAGTGTTTCAAATTAAAGCTTCAAAACCACCCTTTTCATGTGCTGCCAGTTCAAGTGTTTCAATTACGTATAGTTTTATGATGCGAACTATTTTTAAGTAAGTAAGATATGTGTAACGTAGCTTAAAAGTATTCTATATTCCTACCAAAATTTTTGTTTGGTCTGAATAATCCGCAAAATTCAATGAATGTCAATCACAGTTTTCATAAAATTCTCCATACAAAACGCCAATTTCATGGGTAAGGACCCAATATATAGAGAAATAGCCGTAAGTTTACTGTATAGTGCCAAAGTAGCAAAGACAAGAAAGAGTGTTTTTTTTAAACGCCCTAGCTATAGCGCAATGCTGTCATGAAAGTGTAATGAAGCGACGGATATGTTGCTGTTGATAATAGTTCACAACCTAGGGCGGTAAAACACAGAATGTCTCTGATCGCGGGTATTTGACGCGCGAGTAGAAGGCAATGGCGATGAATATACGATCAGCGCGGTTAGCACAAGACGGCGCGCGAGCTCTTTCGTCATCCTCCTAGCGTTATTCCCGGTTGTGCCCCTAAAGGAGCTCGGGGTCCGCTTTGACACCTAATCACAAGATTTGGCATAGGCACTAGATTTACGAAAGCGACTGCCATCTGACTTTCCAAAGAGGGCAAACTAGCCCTTACTAGTATTACCGAAAAACTAACGGTAAATATTCCGTGCGTACATAAGTTCCGAAAAACTCATTGGTACGAGCCGGGATTCGAACCCACGACCGCCGCTTGACAGCCGCATGCCTGAACCACTAGGCTACCGTAGCTTAACTATCCATCTCTCTTATTAGTGAACTTAGAAAGAGACTGATAGAGCGAGAGAGCTGTGCTAACCGAGGTGGGAACACAATTTTACTTATCCCCCTGTCCCGGAAGTAGGAGTGGGCACGCGTAGCGGTAATTCCCATTTTACGGACAGATGTTACGTAAATACATTTATGCCCATTAATTGAACAGTAACATGAACGAAACCTCTGATTCTTGACAAACAATCTAATGCAGATATCCTCTCTAAAGTTGTCAAAGATGCAAACATTACATTTTGTTAAAGCGCGAAAAGTTCGCAAATATGGAGGGCCTTACACTATAAATTGCACTTACACAAACTGCGGAACTATTGTTTTTGTATAACGATCACTTAATCTATTAAAATTGCGTTTATTTATATAATACAATAACGAATTTTCAGTGTTGTCGACTCTATGGAAATCCAATTGTTAAAATAAAATGTGTGCGCTTTTAGAAAAGGGATCTTAGTGCGTTTGGCGGTCTCTCCAATGTGACGCGTGTCTATAATGTTATGAACCTCACTGTTTGAATGTTTCGATGTTTGTCATACAATCACGCAAAAACGGCTAAAGGGATTTAGATGAAATTTGGAATAAAAATGGTTTATAATCTGGATTAAAACATAGGATACTTTTATCCCAAGAAACATTACTCAAAGGGATGAAATTGAGGTTGAAGGTTGACACGCGGACGAAGTCGCGGGCATTTGCCGTCTTTAATAATGGAATAGGCGCAAACCGCATTACTGTCCCTTTTCCAAGAGAACAGTACAATAACTCACTGGAGCATTAAAATAATACATTGGTATGGTAACTAGTACAATTAAAACAATAAAATTAACATACCTTCATTACGACCAATACTAATGGTTAACGACCATTTAAATATAAAATAAACAATAAAATGAACAATCGGTGGTTAAGAAATGCATAAATCGCTTCCAAGCAAAAAGTACCGCTAAGTTGACGAAAAGATGCGAACAAAATTCGACCTTATAGACAATCAAAGTGGTACATTTTCTTTGAAAACTTAATAAATATTGAAAATAAAACAGCAAACACATTGACAATGAAGCGACAGAGCCGACTGACACAATAACAAGTAAAAATAAGATTATTTTATGCATTTCAATCGATGTGTCACGAAATATTGATACATTGTCATTTTTACCTTTTGATTGTGCATACATGTGATACATTTCAGGCAATTCTTCTCAACCTTTTAGTTATATTTCTATGGAGTGATATTAACTAGAACATTTGGGATCTAGTATCATATATAGATTCCTGCATGACAATAAAAGTAAGTAAGTTTCTATCGGACTATTCATCTCTAATTCCCTATTTAAGGGGCTCCCAGCTCCCAATGACCTTCGATCTGTAACTGTAGGTTTTTCGTGTTTTTTTTATGGCTTATCGTATTAACAACAACGAGGTTTACCGAAGTAGTATCCCATATTTACGTCAAAACTCACAGTTTTTGAGATATATGGTACCAAACTTTGGCAATTTCAGGCCAAAAAATATGTTATTTGGACGTAACTTTTGTGAAAATGAGTTAAAAATAAAAATCTCTCGTGGGTTGTTAGAGACGTCAATAATGAACAGTTATATGTAGATTTCATACATACAAATACAGAAACAACATACTTATATCGAAAACAGAGCTTTTTTGGAACATGTTTGAATAAATAATAAAAAATAAATATTCGTTATTTAAAAAAAAACTGGCGTGCAAATGTAGATAAAGGATTGAAGAACCGATAAGTGTTTGAGCCATGAATATATCTATAGTTTAGACGGAGGAATATCAATTCAAAACTCGTCAAAACTAGCCAAAAAGCGCGTGGAGCCCCTTAACTCGAAGTATCAATATTGCGTAAGACACTCGTGCGGATTGCAACGCCTGTAAAGCTTTAAAAGAATTCACTCTCACAATATATAACATCGAAATAAATACCACATAACAAAGAAAATAAGCGATTTACCTGTTTTAAAAATCTCAAACGCTGTTGTAATATATCATTTATAATATAATTTGGGTGTGAACAGATACTTTATTGAACACATCGTTTACGTTAAGTCTGAGCCTGCTTTAGAATATTAAGCAGTGCGGGGATGATTACAAATCAAATTAAACGAGCAGTGGGTGGAACGAACAGCGTGAATAACCTTTTGATCGTCACTGACCACTATGGGGCTTGTTTGATTTGTGAGACTATTCCATGATGTTTATTTACCATCATATTTATTTGATGACATTTATTTACCATAATGTTAATGTGTAGCAATATAGATTTTTAGGCATGCCTTGCGGTTGAAATGCTAGTACAACATTGAGTTGCACGTGTCAGTGATGTGGAGCAAGAACAGGTTTTCCTTTAAGGTGGTTCTCTTTCCATACAAACACGTAATTTGGCATTCACAGGCTAACGGCGTGATTTTTTAAAGAAACTTATGTAACTAACTTTCATAATATGGCTTTCCATTTGCGCGAAATTCCCCCTTTCCTTGAATAATCTTATATAAACTAGTATGATTTGAGAAAAATGGTTTTCGCAAAGTATGACGTCACAAACTAATATCTCAAATTATTCTAGTTTATTCAAGGAAAGGGGAAATTTTGCGCAAATGGAAAGCCAATTGCCAAAAGTTAGTTACATTAAGTTGCTTAAAAAAAATCACGCCTGCGAATGTCAAATAACGTTTTGTATGGAAAGCGAACCACCTTAAGGTATTGCTTTACAAGCGAACGAGGAGGCCAATATATTGGGGCCATTTTCAGGATTGTAATACATATGACGCCACAGTAAGGATAAGGGAACGACTGAATTGGATTCTAAACAAGCTCAGAGCATATTTCATTTATAACTTGACTACATTTCCTTAACAAGTAATCAACCGCGGTCGAGTTTCGAACATCGATTTCGTATCTCTAAAATCGATTGTCAGCCTTAAAATTGTTTTCAATAATTTATATTTATTTCATTGTAATATGATTACTTGTTAATTTATAAAATTGATACCCATTCGTGATTATATGATCGGGAACATATAAAAAGACGTTTCAACAAGGTTTAAAGTCAAAGAAGTTAATAAGCCCGCCATGTAACTTTTACACTGTACAAAACAAAAAGAGATAAATGATTTACCTTTAGAGACAACCTCCTAAATATGAACGCAATTATATAATCCAGGCATTTCAACCTTTTGACCACTGATGCGCACACACATAAATTGTGTAAAATAAAGAAACAATAATACACGTCAATATAATCAGGAATGGTTCAATAGCCAAGTACAGGCCAATAACAAACAGTAACAGTGTAGAAATAACTCCATTATATACTCGTGTGGTAAAAATTGCACAATACTCTAGTGAACAGAGTATCCTAAGAACACAATAGGTAGTATATCGTAGGGAACATAAACTGAGTGTGCTACGTTAGGCCTTCATCACAACCCTGGCACAGGGCCTGGCCTTATCGCTAAGGTTACCCTATTTACACCTGCTAATATAGCTGCTTATAGCTCCTGGATTTCGAGAGATTTAACTGTGACATTACCTTGTCACGACGTCAGCGTTTGGTTAATTCACTTTTCCTTTGGCTCCGGAGCCGGTGGGTTTTAAGTTTAAGACGTACCTCTGACAAAATTCTGGAGTAATTTAAATAAAAAAAAGACCGGGTTGCACTCCGGGGGTGCTGGCAGAAGTGAAAACTCAATGACATTGTAACAGTTTTTCGATCAGGTCACGTGTCCGTCTTGCGAATTTTCAATCTGTCGAATCTTACAGTCAAGTGACCTGTGTCAAATCTTACGGTCACGTGACCTGTGGCGAGTTTAACATTTTTTTCCCATCCCCAAAAGTGCACTATTCACTTCAAAACTACTGGCTTTTGGGGTACCGAAGGTTATAGAAAGCGTAAAGGGCCGTCCCATGACATGACGGACGTCCCTAGGATATTGCTTTTCTTTATCTGTCATTCTGATTTTGGATGACAGGGACATGAAAGTGAGAAAGAGGGGAGGTCACACTTTAAATCAGACCCCAGTTAATGTATCAAATCGATTTGAAAGACACGTTATGGGAAGATTTTAAAAACTTCAAATCTCTCGAAATGTCTTTTACACAGTGCAGGACCCATGATAAATTGACAAAGGCATCTTAAAGCTCTGCATACAAAAGTATATCGAAATTTGAAACCACATTGGCAACATAATTAAGTTTCTTTTGTTATACTACAAGAAAAACTCACCTATTACACATTTAAGAACAACTCGACTATCCGCAGTACAGTCGTGTCGTCAACACATCGTACATTGCAAGTGCTCATAAACATCTAAACACGCTTTAACGCGTTGACAATAAGTTCGTTTTCAGACGGTCACGAAACATTTTGCGTCGATTTATGTACGTGACTGAGGTTGCACAAGTTTAATATAGATACATTTTCTATAATGCAGAACCTTAAGCTATATTTATATATTTTAAATTATTTTCATGTTCTACTTGGTTTGCCACTGTCGTTAATTGTGCACATTTATTTTATATTTTTATTGCTTTTCGCATTCCGCTATTGTACTAAAGATGATTTTAAGTTATAATTATAAATAGACAGGAGCTATAAGGACATGCATAGGCAAATAATATTAACGGTTGTTATTACATATTATGAATGAAAATGAGTTAATAATATAGAAATATATCTTTAGTTTTCAGCAAAATCAATGTTACATGATTATCATAGTTCCTAAAATATGTTTTGTACAAATACACTTAAAATGGATAGCGCATATTTAATTTCGTTTGACGATATTTTAATACATGTGTACCGCATAATAATATTAATAACGTAATGTAATTAACAGTGTCAGAAGCTAGCGAGAAGTTTTAAGAGACGCGATCGAAAGTTGAAAAATAAAAAATAAATGTGATTAATTTATCTTACTACTGGCAGAGTATAGAGATAAAAGTAGGACACTGTTAAAGAAACACGGCACAGAACATTGTATTGTAGGTACGCTTCGGTTTCAAAGTATCCTACCTACTTTTCTCTTTTTACTATGCCTAACCACGCGCTCTTTTTTAGAAACGGGAGAGATGGATCCGTTCGTACAATATAGCCTTTAAATCCGACACGACAGAGTTCAAATTAGCGTATCCATCTCTCCTCGAATCTGCATTCTCAAAGCTTGAACGTCGATTCGTGATACCAACTTACATTAACAACAGTCTCTCATAAAGGGCATCGCGAACTGTCCAGAGGAAGCCAAAATTTGTAAGACAAGTCTGAATTTATCTACAAAATAGAAGATCATCTAGTTGCAACCTTAACCCCAAAGCCATAAGGTTCTTTGTCTAATCTTTAGACTTTCGATACGAAAGAATGTAAGTTTTCATATAAATGTTACCAAACCATATTATGCCCCGTTTGAACAGTCGCTGTCCCGCATTCCAACTCGCTCAAGCACTAAATCGACACTCGATTTAACACAATCAATGGCAACCAACTAACTTAATTATACCGTTTGACACCGGCGCTTGCGACGAGTTACAAGATTTTTTGATGACGTCACATTTCGCTTAACATAAGTTTGAAAATTAGTTCGAATGTCCCACGGGGTGAACATCGGCGTTGCGCATGAGTAGTCAGGAGCGAGGCTTGCGCATTTATTCCAGTCCGCGTGTGCATGAGTTACGTTCGCCGGCGTCAACCGATGAATCTACCATTATAGCGCTGCATTGCAAAGTCAACTCTAAGTATGTGTAGGTAGGTTCTAAACACGAAGAAACTTACGCGAACATGGGACGTTTCACGGGGCAAAATGCCACATCGCGCTGGCGCTCCACTGGTTGAAATGACCCAAAATCCTAGCACAAACGAAGAAACGAAGAAGCCCCTCGAGCACTGTAGATCTAGGATCAGCGCTAGACATGCAGTCGAACGAACGAACAGGTACTCGTCCATCACAGTCCCGATACCAGCACATAAGGTGTTGCTAGGAGGTCAGCGTGAGTGACACACGGGTCGGTAAACCCTTTATACGCACGTGATCCCGAACACAGAACGTAAGGTCTCGCTAGTAGGTCAGCGTGAGCGTCACACGTTTGTAAACGCCTTATACGCCTGATGTCCTGATTACAGCACGTAAGGTGTCGCTAGTAGAACATGGTGACAGACGGTTCGGTACAACCACTTATACGCATGTTGTCCCGTTCACAGAACGTAAGGTGTCGCTAGTAGGTCGGCGTGAGTGACACACGATTCAGTACAACTTTTACGCAAGTTGTTCCTGTCGGCAGCCCGCTCGGCGTCGCTAGGGTAGTAGCTGGTTGTCGGCAGCCCGCTCGGTGTCGCTAGGGTAGTAGCTGGTTGTCGGCAGCCCGCTCGGCGTCGCCAGGGCAGTAGCTAGTTGTCGGCGGCGTGCAGCTTCTCGCTGCGCAGGAAGTCGATCTGCGTGTAGGTGCGCGCGGGCGCGGGCGCGGACACGGCGCGCTGCTCCAGGTCCAGGGCCGCGTAGTGCAGCCCGGGGCACGCGGACAAGGACCCGGCCTGGGGGACGATGACTGTTCACACATACTCGGGAATGTGGATGCCTTAGCGCAAATACACTGTGCAACAGCGTACGGGCGCGGGCACACATTTACAGGTAGTACCACAAATATAAGTTACAACGATGTACCCGCGCGGAAAGCATTTTTTGAAAACATTTTAACCAATCATAAGGCAGCGCGTTTGCGCGGGTAAATTCTTCAACGCCCATTGGCCGAAATTTTGCGCGCCCGCCATTTTTTGTGGACGCCATGAGCGGGAATGATGCACGAGTTCACCTGTCATTGCATATTGTACCTAATTATAGTGCAACAAGGTCTTTATTGAAATGGCCATACGTTCGATTTCATTCGGTACTTGTCAGCACTCGACGGCGTGGACGAAGATTGCCGATGTAACTTATATTTGTGGTACTAATGTAGTGGGATTTATACATATAGGAAATTGCAACAATTACTCTTTTCACTTTTCGTGCTCGTAAAGTCCGCCTTTATACTGAACTTGCTGCCTGCGTATTACAAATAGTTAAAGCAATAACGCGTGATTCCGGTGTCCGAGAGGCAACCTGATGGCTCGCGGTATTTGAGCTCCCGAAGCGTTGTGGAACTGCCCTGTGCAACCCAAACTGAGCCAAATAAATTGGAGGGAGGGTGAAAAAAAAAGTCGACAGCTACTATTATTTTTTATTTCCGTTTCAGTCCAAGTTGGCTCAATTTGGGTGGCACAGGGCGGTTCCACAACACTTCGGGAGCTCAAATACCGCGCGAGCCATCCGGTTGCCTCTTGGACATTCAACTACGCGTCATTGATCTTTATAAAAGAATGCAAGCTAAGCCGCGGGATACGATATAAAGAACCGCCCACTAAGCGTGCGAAAAATCCAACTTCCTGGCCAAGGGGACATGTAAAATTCTATTCTGCACTCACCATGGGTCATACAGAAAGCCCTCGCCTTTAGCTCGGGCGTTAAATACCCAGGATCTGAGGAATGCTTTGTTTTACCGCCTTGGGAAAGTAATATACTATCATATAGCTTTTACACAATATAAAGACGTACTTTACGAGCATAAGAAGTGAAACACCTATTCTTGCCATATAATTATCGCTGCCAAACATGTTGTTATCGCTTAGCTTATAATATTTACTCCTATAAAAATGTTTATTTTACGACTAACATTCATAATAAGTTTCGTACTAAGTTTTGAAAATTACATTGTCGAAATTTGTGCCATTTCCCAAGAATCGAATAATTAATAAATATATTTATTTTTTAATTTGTCTGCTTTGCCCAAAGGTTGACTGGTAGGGAATGCTTACGGCATTAAATCCGCCTTTTGTACGATAGGTTGTTCTTTTGTGCAATAAAGATTAAATTAATTAATTAATGAATAATATCGCCGGTAGTGACATTAAATGCGTGAATTTACCCGTATATTTATTAGTATTATTTCGCAAGAACGTGTCCAACATACCTTGACAATAGTCGGATTGCCCTCTCGCTTCTCAGGCTCAACGCGACTGGTCTGCCGGCTTAGTGCCACGTAAGACGGCGAGGACGATAGCTCGGGACTCCTGGAACAACATTACACATTAGCGTCAAGGTATATTGTTCGGGCCCGTGTGAAACGCCCGAGTATTATTCACATGGCAATATCGGCGGATTATTAAAAAATTAAAGTGACAGCTGGAGCTGTCAGTTGGACAGAAGGACTTGAAATTGAATGCCGCGCGTTGGCACCCGGCCTTGTATACAGCCTTTGGAAACTCTCATAGAATGAAAAAATGTAGGGCATAGTCATGGAATAAAGAATCCATTGGAAGTGGTGAGTGGGCGTTCCCGTGTCGCCGAACGAGCAATAATAAGCATACTTCTTGCACAGATTATTGTCAGTCACCTAGCGACCGCACGCAACGTATGACATGAGTGAATATTTGTTTATTTTAGGAAAATGCCGTATTGCGTTATTGAAAGCTGCTCCAATAATAGCACATAAAAAACTTGTTTCATGGAAGTATTTCTTATCATCGTTAAGTAATATTTTAGAATACGTATAAAATAATATTTAATTTTCAATTTCTTAGACACAATTTGCGCCTGTAGTCAAGAAAATATCAATTCTATTTCTCTAACAATAAAGTTCATAATCCTGTGTATTATTTCGGTACTCAGATCGTGAATGCGCAGCAAATTTCCCGAAGGTTCGCTACTCAAATGCTGTGGCTAAGGTCGATACTTGTTATCGATAAACCAAAATGAAAAAAATACATTTTATGAGTAATATGCAGAGCCCGGAATTCTCGTAGCACTTTTGAGCTGTCATAGGGACTTCTCCTTTATCGACTTCCGTTTATACATATGTATTATTGTATAATCGGAAGTATTGTAGTGTTATAAATATAAATTAAAATAATTATATATTATTGCTTATTCCTTTTATTGCTTTTTAATTTTTATAATTTATGGATTGCTTACGCAACGCAATATGCCTTTTAATCAGGACAAAGACCATTCTTATTATTTATAAGAAAGAATAAAATATTATTATTTTAATTTATATTTATAATTGCCTGAAAGTTGGTATCCAAAGGTTATCTCGAAGAGATCGCTCATTCGCGATAAGACTGCGTGTTGTTACGTCTACTCGTAATCATATTTCACATATTGTATTCTGTATTTATTGATATACATAATGTATAATCGGAAGTCGATAAAGGAGAAGTCTCTATGACAGCTCAAAAGAATTCCGGGCTCTGGTAATATGTATCTGAATATTGTGTCATACACAATAAAATAACTATTATAATCTTATAAGTAGTTTTCCTAAAGACACAAATACTAAGGAAAAATGCATTGATGCTACGGGGAGGAAGGATTGGTTTCCGCAACGATTCAACACCATTTGTTCGAAACATTTTGATGCAACTCATATTTAAGTTTCGCAAAAGGAAATCGCTTCATTCATGAAGATTCAATTCCCACGCAGAGTATTGTATGTAGCGTAATTACGAACAATTTATTCAATTCGCAATACGCACGGCGAACTACTGACATTTAGTTTCCTGTTATCCCGCACAACGAACAAATTTGACGGTAAATTCTCACTAGATCGCACTCGCACAACGTCGGCAGTGTAGATTGCTGGTAATATAATTGTATATAGTATTTGAGATGTGCTTGTATAAAATTAAACAAATTATATTATTTGTTTATTAGAAACTAGCTTCCGCCCGCGACTTCGTCTGCGTGGGCCCGGGATAAAAACTATCCTATATTTTAATCCAGGCTATAGACTATCTTCGTGCAAAATTTCATCCAAATCGGTTAAGCCGTTTAGGCGTGATTGAGTAACAAACATCCAAACATCTAAACATCCAAACATACAAACATCCAAACATCCAAACTTTCGCATTTATAATATTAGTAGGATCTGTGTTTAATTGCTACTTAATTTATAACAAAAGTAATTTAGTATAAATGTTACCTACTACTTATTACATCATAAACAAGATTTTATTAGAAACAATTTGTAAATAAGTCTTAGCTTAATATTTACCGTATGAATATCATAAAAATATCGATAGTCAAACTCCAACCATACCCACATCCCTATTCCGTTACAGCCAAATAGTCGTATCATCATACAAATTTTGCAGTACATGCGACTTTTCGGTTTCAAGCGGTCGCATCTTATGAATGGAAGGATGTTTTAAAAACACCGCCATCTTGCGTCGAGTAGCCGAACGACCACGCCTCTTGCAAGTCTTGCAACGCATATGGTAACGGACGTAAGAAATATTTACTTGACACTCTAAATGAGACCGCAAATGGTACTAGTTAAAGTAGATTTTGCATATAAAATTAGCTACCGTTAACAACATATTGGCACAGCACGTTTTAACAAATCGAAAGCATATTGCAATTGTGTGTTCGTGTATTATTGAAGTGTGGTTGTGTGCGCGCGGCGACAGTGGTTCTCTATGAAAATCGGTTGAATGCCACTTCCAATGGATTCTTTATTCCGTGGGCATAGTTCACGCATCTTAGCCAACCTAACAAAACACAGAACTTTTGCACCTTATTACAAGGCAATAAAGTGCACTATTCTTTTCTTTACGTTGGTAGTTAACAAGAGAATCCTAAAACAATGTATGACGTTCCGCCTCTTAAAACGTAGTGGTTATATTCTCTTTGCTTGTATATAACCTCACGATTCGGACAGATACGGGCTGCATGAGCGGAGTTGAAATAATTGTTTGAATCTGGTTTGGTCTTGGGTTCAGAGTTCTTAGTACTTGTCCGCGCTAGGCGCGAGTGTGACACTGGTGTCGAAGGCGGATCCGCGAGCTAGTAGAGTTCTACGTGGCATGCGGCGGGCCTCGGCAGGCCTCCACGAGGACCAGCGGGCGACATTAACTTGACTCGACCACTTGACTGATTGGACTGAACTGCCCGTGTGGAAGCGAAACCGCCGGCACACTCAGTAAGTGATCACTTTCGTCAATTTAGGATTACGTAATTTAAGTGGTTAGGTTTTAGGTAGTGAGTATCGCGAGGCATCAAATACCCTTAGGCGTTTTGAACAGTATAGGTCACAACGAGATTCATTGATTCTGGCGCTACTATCCTTGTGAGTAACAGGCGATTTTGGTTCTTTTTTTTATTATTTATTTATTTAATCTTTATTGCACAAAATAACAACTTGTCGTACAAAAGGCGGACTTAATGCCGTAAGCATTCTCTACCAGTCAACCATTATTATCATTATTATTATTAATTTTTTTATTATATAGGAGGCAAACGAGCAGTCGAATCACCTGATGGTAAACGATAATCGACGCCCATGGACACTTACAACACCAGAGGAGTTGTAGGTGCGTTGCCGGCCTTTAAGATGGGAGTACGCTCTTTTCTTGAAGGCTTGAAGGTTATAACGGTCCGGAAATACCGCAGGCGACAATTCATTCCAGAGTTTGGCTGTGCGAGGCCGAAAGTTTCGAGAGAAACGCACAGTTGAGGACTGCCAACCATCTACGTGGTGAGAATGGAAAAGCTGTCGCGTAGGGCGATGGCGGAAGGAAGCGGCGGGGATTAATCCGAACAATTCTTCGGAACACTCCCCATTGTACATGCGGTAAAAAAATGCAAAGCGAGGCTACATCTCTACGCAGTGCTAAGGGATCAAGCCGATCGGAAACACGCTGGCAGCCGACAATTCGAATCGCTCTCCGTTGAATGCAGTCTAGAGAGAGGAGTTGGTACTGAGGAGCCCCTGCCCACAGATGACAACAGTATTCTGACGCAAATCACCTTATTTCAGCCGAAAGTCCACTGATGATGGACATAGAGCGCCCCCAAATAGTGCCACAACGATGGGTCCTAAGCCACTCGCATCCAGCGGACGCCCGCGTGCTTTGCCAGGTCATCGTTGCGCTTCCAGTAGTCGCCACTCGAGAACCTTTCTGCCCACCCAAGAGTACTAAGACATATTGGGTTTAGTTTTTTTTTTTTGCCCGTGTGGTGTCGGGTTAGAATTGCACCACCCCCTTTCTTCCCGTGGGTGTCGTAAAAGTCGACTAAGGGACCAGGGTTGAAGTTTGTTGTGGGTGATGGGCTAGCAACCTATCACTGGAATATATCATTTTGTCGATCTTTTATACCCACAGTTATGCTAAAAGTGGCGCTGGAACATAAGTTTCATGTGCTCTGCCTACACCTTTTGGGAATTGTATGTATTATTATCTCTTTATTCATATTTCATCTAAGTTAGGTTTGTACAATAATTTTATAAAAAGTAAAATATAAAATCATTATAAAAACCTAACCTAGGGTGCAGCCGGCAGCGAGGCGGGGCCTAAGCTATGTATTATTATTATTATTTTAGGCAAATAAACAGCCGCTAAAAGGGAGTTTTATTATTAATAGCCTTATAAATAAATACAATATGTGTGACCAACACCGTTCACCACTTATTACATTCTATGTTTTTTCTTGTTTGAGTAGACTTACTTCCTGGGGCACTCCTCGGAGATCTCCCGCAGAGTGGTGAGCGGATGGTGCAGCTCCAGCTCGGGCTCCGGGGTGGGCGGGCCGGGCGCGGGCGTCTCCGCCGTGTCGTCCAGCGTGGCGTCCCGCGTGGCGTCCAGCGTGGCGTCCAGCGTGAGCGGGAACAGCGTGTCGGGCGGCGGCGCGCGGCGCGGCGGCGGCGAGGCCAGCGCGGGCGGCCGGAGCGGCGTCCTGCAACAACGGTGTTACTATAACATCGCTGAATGATGGTAATATTCGACCGCGATAGATTTGGGATTACGAGTTGTCAGTAAGAGTGTGACCTAAGATTTTTATATATAATTACATATAATTTGCTATCTTCCATTTGTTATAGTTGCAAAGTTATAGTGGGGCAGAGTGCTCGAACAAATTGTCGTAAATATGGACACGCTGGACAAAAGCACCATATTTTTTTTCAGGCACTTGTTAGGTCCATAGAATAAAGTTTTTGATAGGAACCAACTCCTCCGTCGGACATATTTATTTTATGGCGGCCATTTTTAATTATTAATATCTCGAGTTCTAAGAAACTTAGAATCACAAACTTGGTGCCTAAATACCTATACATATTTGGGGTCAGGGAATTCAACTAGATAAGTATTTTACCGATTCTAAAAAATATCTAGTTGAATTCCTTGACCTGATGTATATAGACACTAATTTGTGATTCTACGTTATTTAGCTATTATACGTGTATAGCGACAGTGCCTACTCGGCTCATGTGTTCATAAGTGCCTACTCGGCTCATGTGTTCATAAGTGCCTACTCGGCTCATGTGTTCATAAGTGCCTACTCGGCTCATGTGTTCATAAGTGCCTACTCGGCTCATGTGTTCATAAGTGCCTACTCGGCTCATGTGTTCATAAGTGCCTACTCGGCTCATGTGTTCATAAGTGCCTACTCGGCTCATGTGTTCATAAGTGCCTACTCGGCTCATGTGTTCATAAGTGCCTACTCGGCTCATGTGTTCATAAGTGCCTACTCGGCTCATGTGTTCATAAGTGCCTACTCGGCTCATGTGTTCATAAGTGCCTGCATAAGGGCCGACGCGGCACAGCGCCGACTACGTATCACGAGATTCCCGAGTAGCGATCAGTTACTACTAGGGTGTCTCAGTTATGTGCTTACCATAACGTGTGTTCGTAATATATTTTAACTAAACCGTAAAGGACAATCATTCATTTACACCCTAGTAGTATACTCTGAAGTGATGACCCCGACGTGATTCAAAATGACCGCCATAAAATTAAAGATGGCTGAAGGAGGAGCTGGTTCCTATCAGGGATGCCGCGGATGTGGAAGCGGATATTTCGATGCTCACATCCGCGGATGCGGATTTTAGGGCAAAACACTCAAAAATATAAATAAGCAACGTCTTTAGGGTAACGCACGTATCGCAAAACGCATAAGAAAGATGAGAATATTTAAAATTAATTCATTTATTGACCAAATATAAAAAAGGCGGCAAATTACTCAATATTGTTTTCTGATCTTTCGTTCCGATTGTAATTATTTTTATTTTAATATTTCCTCACATCGTTCGAGAAAAGCACTATACAATCCTCGGCCGCAACAGAGATTGCTGGACTCGTTGTATCCGGTCTACCCCAATCTCGTCCCGCAATCCCTTACAGATGTAGTGCGAAATTATTTTCCTTCGTAATTTTTCGGAAAAGTTCGTATTTATCGTGCTCTCTCAAATTGCTTCTTATATAGAGTGGATAATGCGCAATTTAAAAATTCGCTGTAATTTTAATCATATTTTCAGATTACTTATAATAAGGTTGTATAGCCATGCCGAAATCTCGAAAACGGTTAAAAAATCCAATTCAAGGTATTATATTTAATATTTACCTGTACTTCATATCGGAAAATAACAAATTCAAAAATAGAAACGACTCAGAGTATTTTAGGAAAGTTCAACAGCGAATTTCGGACGTAACAGGAATATCTAGACCAACAATTAGAAAATATTTGAACCAGGAAGAACAATACAGAAGTAATGAAAATCCCAACACAAACAAAATTAAGCTGGGTAGACCACGCAAGAAATTCTATTTAGATCTTGATGATTTTGACTACGCAGTGATACGACGAATGGTTTATAACTTTCATCTCATTTATAAACAGGTCCCTACTATAAAAGTACTAAAGTCCAAATTAATAGAAACGATGAATTTTAAGGGCTGCGATTTTACACTAAGAAAAATACTTCGCCAAATGGGTTTTTTATTCAAGAAAATTACTAATAATAGGAAAATGCTGATGGACAAAGATGACGTTAGACTTAAAAGAATAAAGTTCATAGACCTTATAAGGAAGTACAGATCTGAAGGCAGAGATATTGTGTATACTGACGAAACCTATGTTCACACATCCCATTTAACAGGAAAGTGCTGGATCGATTCTACGGATAAAGGAGTGAAACAGTTAATTTCAAAAGGTCAACGTCTAATTATAGTACATGCAGGTAGTGCCAAAGGATTTGTACCGGGTGCTCTACTTATGTATAAGTCTACTGATAAAACTGGTGATTATCACGATGCCATGAATAATGTTAATTATGAAAAATGGTTACGGAATCAACTTATTCCCAACTTGTCTCCAAATTCTGTACTAGTAGTAGACAATGCTGCTTATCACAATAAATATGTGGAATGTCCGCCCAACTCTAATACCGCAAAGCCACTTATGATAAACTGGTTAAAAAAATACAATATTCCACATAATTCATCGTCAACCAAAATACAATTATACGAAATTATTTGCCAGCATAAAGAAGACTTTGTAGAATATTCCATTGACAAAATTTTACATGAACATGGACACGAAGTGTTAAGGTTACCTCGATACCACCCCGACTTCAACCCTATTGAAAATATATGGTCACAGATAAAAGGTTATGTATCAAAAAGAAACATAGATATGAATTTGGGTACAGTAAAAAAATAATTGAAGAAAAAATAAATATTATTGGCCAGGAAGAATGGAAGAAAGTTTGTGATCATGCTATCAAATGTGAAAATGAATACCTCTCACAGGAACACTCTATGGATGATCGCATTGATAGGATTGTTATTAACGTCAATGACAGCACTGACGAATCTGACGATGATATGACTGACTCAGATTGTGAAATGGACAATATTGAAAACATCGATCCAAATACGATGAAATTGTAATGTTAGGTAGGTATAGGTAGTTTTACCAAAGTTGAAATGAATGAAACCACACCCAGTTACATTACGAATGAAAAACGAATGAACGAAGTGATTGAGTCAATGTGAGAATCTTAACAAAAAACATTTTGTCATCCCATCAGTTCGCTGCTGAACTTGCAATCGGTACGCAAAAAAAACACCAATTTTAAAAATCCTCTATCATTCATTACAACGGTTGTGTGCGTGGCGATAACTTTCGTGAAATTGCCTATGAAACCTTTTGAATCGATTGCATTCCTCTCACACGCAGGTTATTTTTAGGTACGAGAGGGACGCCAAAGATAAAATATAGACAGGTTTTGAATTTTATCATTGTAAATATTTCCCGATAAGCTTTATTTTGTTGTCCTTTTAATTATCTTTTAAAGCGGAGATAATGTTTTGTTTAGTAGTGACAATAAACTGATTATTTTTGAAGTTACAGAAAGTGGTTTTAAAAATCCCATTTTCAGTACCTAATAATTGTTGCGGTTGTAACATCTATATTATACAACAACATTATTCATTTTGACATTTGACACTTAACAATAAAGTTCCATATTAACGGGTATGAGAATGTCACTGATTTAATACGATAATTCATTGACAGTTCGGGTGTCATCGTATTCCGATAAAGATCCGAGTTTTCCCGAAAATAATTTTGCAATACATCTGTACTTCACGGCCTCTGCAGTAATGTACTATTGCGTCGGGCGACGAAAAAAATAAAAATAAAAATAAAAGTAAAAAGCACTAGTACGAAAAAGTGTCACTTTCCGCACGATTTGGGTGTTTGGAAAACGCTCTTTCCGAGCACATGCATTGTAATAGTTATTTAAGATACAAGTGCGGAAAGTGGGTAATTCCCAAAGAGTGACGATGACCAAAAACACGACCGTAAGAGAGTTTTTGATCGATACGAGTTGGAAATTACCTATCCATCCGCACGAGTATCATACAGCATTTTACAATGCATCATGCGAGGAAATTAAAAATTGTACGTGAAATTTTAATTTTCATGAAATCTCATTCCCGCAGGTGTGTGGGAATATTGGCCCGAAGCCATTCCTGCACGGCCCCCCGACTCGCTCCGCCGTGCGGGCATGGAGGGCTTCTCGTGTTTATGTTGACCCATATAAAGGCGCACTTTCAGAGCAAGTGCATTGTAATAGTACATTACGTACCTACGGCGGTGCGAGAAGCCCGCCGATGTATAATGTACCTGGAGCCGAGACTCATCTCCACGTATCCGTCCGGCGTGGTGGCGACGCGCGGCGGCTCGAGCCCCAGCGCTCCGGGCGTCATCTCCACGTAGCCCGCGCTGTCCGCGTCGCGCGCGCCGCCGGCCCGAGGGCGGACGGCGCAAGGGTGCGAGAAGCCCGCCGATGTATAATGTACCTGGAGCCGAGACTCATCTCCACGTATCCGTCCGGCGTGGTGGCGACGCGCGGCGGCTCGAGCCCCAGCGCTCCGGGCGTCATCTCCACGTAGCCCGCGCTGTCCGCGTCGCGCGCGCCGCCGGCCCGAGGGCGGACGGCGCAAGGGTGCGAGAAGCCCGCCGATGTATAATGTACCTGGAGCCGAGACTCATCTCCACGTATCCGTCCGGCGTGGTGGCGACGCGCGGCGGCTCGAGCCCCAGCGCTCCGGGCGTCATCTCCACGTAGCCCGCGCTGTCCGCGTCGCGCGCGCCGCCGGCCCGAGGGCGGACGGCGCAAGGGTGCGAGAAGCCCGCCGATGTATAATGTACCTGGAGCCGAGACTCATCTCCACGTATCCGTCCGGCGTGGTGGCGACGCGCGGCGGCTCGAGCCCCAGCGCTCCGGGCGTCATCTCCACGTAGCCCGCGCTGTCCGCGTCGCGCGCGCCGCCGGCCCGAGGGCGGACGGCGCAAGGGTGCGAGAAGCCCGCCGATGTATAATGTACCTGGAGCCGAGACTCATCTCCACGTATCCGTCCGGCGTGGTGGCGACGCGCGGCGGCTCGAGCCCCAGCGCTCCGGGCGTCATCTCCACGTAGCCCGCGCTGTCCGCGTCGCGCGCGCCGCCGGCCCGAGGGCGGACGGCGCAAGGGTGCGAGAAGCCCGCCGATGTATAATGTACCTGGAGCCGAGACTCATCTCCACGTATCCGTCCGGCGTGGTGGCGACGCGCGGCGGCTCGAGCCCCAGCGCTCCGGGCGTCATCTCCACGTAGCCCGCGCTGTCCGCGTCGCGCGCGCCGCCGGCCCGAGGGCGGACGGCGCAAGGGTGCGAGAAGCCCGCCGATGTATAATGTACCTGGAGCCGAGACTCATCTCCACGTATCCGTCCGGCGTGGTGGCGACGCGCGGCGGCTCGAGCCCCAGCGCTCCGGGCGTCATCTCCACGTAGCCCGCGCTGTCCGCGTCGCGCGCGCCGCCGGCCCGAGGGCGGACGGCGCAAGGGTGCGAGAAGCCCGCCGATGTATAATGTACCTGGAGCCGAGACTCATCTCCACGTATCCGTCCGGCGTGGTGGCGACGCGCGGCGGCTCGAGCCCCAGCGCTCCGGGCGTCATCTCCACGTAGCCCGCGCTGTCCGCGTCGCGCGCGCCGCCGGCCCGAGGGCGGACGGCGCAAGGGTGCGAGAAGCCCGCCGATGTATAATGTACCTGGAGCCGAGACTCATCTCCACGTATCCGTCCGGCGTGGTGGCGACGCGCGGCGGCTCGAGCCCCAGCGCTCCGGGCGTCATCTCCACGTAGCCCGCGCTGTCCGCGTCGCGCGCGCCGCCGGCCCGAGGGCGGACGGCGCAAGGGTGCGAGAAGCCCGCCGATGTATAATGTACCTGGAGCCGAGACTCATCTCCACGTATCCGTCCGGCGTGGTGGCGACGCGCGGCGGCTCGAGCCCCAGCGCTCCGGGCGTCATCTCCACGTAGCCCGCGCTGTCCGCGTCGCGCGCGCCGCCGGCCCGAGGGCGGACGGCGCAAGGGTGCGAGAAGCCCGCCGATGTATAATGTACCTGGAGCCGAGACTCATCTCCACGTATCCGTCCGGCGTGGTGGCGACGCGCGGCGGCTCGAGCCCCAGCGCTCCGGGCGTCATCTCCACGTAGCCCGCGCTGTCCGCGTCGCGCGCGCCGCCGGCCCGAGGGCGGACGGCGCAAGGGTGCGAGAAGCCCGCCGATGTATAATGTACCTGGAGCCGAGACTCATCTCCACGTATCCGTCCGGCGTGGTGGCGACGCGCGGCGGCTCGAGCCCCAGCGCTCCGGGCGTCATCTCCACGTAGCCGGCGCTGTCCGCGTCGCGCGCGCCGCCGGCCCGAGGGCGGACGGCGCAAGGGTGCGAGAAGCCCGCCGATGTATAATGTACCTGGAGCCGAGACTCATCTCCACGTATCCGTCCGGCGTGGTGGCGACGCGCGGCGGCTCGAGCCCCAGCGCTCCGGGCGTCATCTCCACGTAGCCCGCGCTGTCCGCGTCGCGCGCGCCGCCGGCCCGAGGGCGGACGGCGCAAGGGTGCGAGAAGCCCGCCGATGTATAATGTACCTGGAGCCGAGACTCATCTCCACGTATCCGTCCGGCGTGGTGGCGACGCGTGGCGGCTCGAGCCCCAGCGCTCCGGGCGTCATCTCCACGTAGCCCGCGCTGTCCGCGTCGCGCGCGCCGCCGGCCCGAGGGCGGACGGCGCAAGGGTGCGAGAAGCCCGCCGATGTATAATGTACCTGGAGCCGAGACTCATCTCCACGTATCCGTCCGGCGTGGTGGCGACGCGCGGCGGCTCGAGCCCCAGCGCTCCGGGCGTCATCTCCACGTAGCCCGCGCTGTCCGCGTCGCGCGCGCCGCCGGCCCGAGGGCGGACGGCGCAAGGGTGCGAGAAGCCCGCCGATGTATAATGTACCTGGAGCCGAGACTCATCTCCACGTATCCGTCCGGCGTGGTGGCGACGCGCGGCGGCTCGAGCCCCAGCGCTCCGGGCGTCATCTCCACGTAGCCCGCGCTGTCCGCGTCGCGCGCGCCGCCGGCCCGAGGGCGGACGGCGCAAGGGTGCGAGAAGCCCGCCGATGTATAATGTACCTGGAGCCGAGACTCATCTCCACGTATCCGTCCGGCGTGGTGGCGACGCGCGGCGGCTCGAGCCCCAGCGCTCCGGGCGTCATCTCCACGTAGCCCGCGCTGTCCGCGTCGCGCGCGCCGCCGGCCCGAGGGCGGACGGCGCAAGGGTGCGAGAAGCCCGCCGATGTATAATGTACCTGGAGCCGAGACTCATCTCCACGTATCCGTCCGGCGTGGTGGCGACGCGCGGCGGCTCGAGCCCCAGCGCTCCGGGCGTCATCTCCACGTAGCCCGCGCTGTCCGCGTCGCGCGCGCCGCCGGCCCGAGGGCGGACGGCGCAAGGGTGCGAGAAGCCCGCCGATGTATAATGTACCTGGAGCCGAGACTCATCTCCACGTATCCGTCCGGCGTGGTGGCGACGCGCGGCGGCTCGAGCCCCAGCGCTCCGGGCGTCATCTCCACGTAGCCCGCGCTGTCCGCGTCGCGCGCGCCGCCGGCCCGAGGGCGGACGGCGCAAGGGTGCGAGAAGCCCGCCGATGTATAATGTACCTGGAGCCGAGACTCATCTCCACGTATCCGTCCGGCGTGGTGGCGACGCGCGGCGGCTCGAGCCCCAGCGCTCCGGGCGTCATCTCCACGTAGCCCGCGCTGTCCGCGTCGCGCGCGCCGCCGGCCCGAGGGCGGACGGCGCAAGGGTGCGAGAAGCCCGCCGATGTATAATGTACCTGGAGCCGAGACTCATCTCCACGTATCCGTCCGGCGTGGTGGCGACGCGCGGCGGCTCGAGCCCCAGCGCTCCGGGCGTCATCTCCACGTAGCCCGCGCTGTCCGCGTCGCGCGCGCCGCCGGCCCGAGGGCGGACGGCGCAAGGGTGCGAGAAGCCCGCCGATGTATAATGTACCTGGAGCCGAGACTCATCTCCACGTATCCGTCCGGCGTGGTGGCGACGCGCGGCGGCTCGAGCCCCAGCGCTCCGGGCGTCATCTCCACGTAGCCCGCGCTGTCCGCGTCGCGCGCGCCGCCGGCCCGAGGGCGGACGGCGCAAGGGTGCGAGAAGCCCGCCGATGTATAATGTACCTGGAGCCGAGACTCATCTCCACGTATCCGTCCGGCGTGGTGGCGACGCGCGGCGGCTCGAGCCCCAGCGCTCCGGGCGTCATCTCCACGTAGCCCGCGCTGTCCGCGTCGCGCGCGCCGCCGGCCCGAGGGCGGACGGCGCAAGGGTGCGAGAAGCCCGCCGATGTATAATGTACCTGGAGCCGAGACTCATCTCCACGTATCCGTCCGGCGTGGTGGCGACGCGCGGCGGCTCGAGCCCCAGCGCTCCGGGCGTCATCTCCACGTAGCCCGCGCTGTCCGCGTCGCGCGCGCCGCCGGCCCGAGGGCGGACGGCGCAAGGGTGCGAGAAGCCCGAGGATGGGGGCGTTCGGGACACAATCATCTGGGAACGATGGGAGTTTCGATGTTAAAAGTTCAATATCACCTGAGGACCGTTTCAGGAAGCTACAAATAGGGGTGTAGGTAGACACTGAATAAAAAAAACAATAGTGTTGTATTTTCTGGAAAAAACAAGCAATATTAAAACGATTGTAGCTAATTCTTTGAGATATCTGATTGGGATTTTCGTCACTAGGCATATTTTGTTGCCTTCCTTTTTGGGAGTAATAATAATTTTCGAGTGTACACCCGTATTGTTGTGTTACCTTGTTAGGAGGCGAGGAGTGGTGCGAGAAGTCGAGCTCCATGAGGTCGTCGGCCGACGTGCGCGGCAGCAGCGGCGCCGACGACGAGGCGCGCGCGCCGGCCCGCGCCGGCGGGACCACGCGGCTGTTGCGCGCGCCCACACTGGAACGAATAAATTGTATAAGTGTGTGTTTGTGTGTGTGTGTGTGTGAGAGAGAGTGAGACAGAAAGTGAGTGAGTGAGACTTAGTGTATGTGTGTGCGAGAGAGAGAGAATGAGAGAAAGTGAGTGAGTGAGAGAGAACCTGTAAGCCCTGAGCCGTGTCTGGTCGGACCGCGGCGCGGGCCGCGAGCCCACGCTGTAGGCGCGCGGCGGCCGCTCCTCCGCCAACACTATATGGGACATCGCCGGCTCCAGCTGGTACTCGCTGTGGGAAATATGGTTTCGTTAAAAACACGTCGATAATATTACATTACTGGCCTAGGCCGGTAAAACAAAGAACATCTCAGATCACATGCAAGGGAGACGATTATGCGATCTGAGGCTTTTTTTATTGCGGGCCGCGGTGAGTACAAAGGTTATGTCTCCCCCTGGCCAGAAAGTGGGATTTTAGAGCTCAGCGGGTGGGAATTGCCACTTTATATGTATATTGTGAAGTTAATTCTTAAAATGGGCAGGGGTAACGTTTTAGGAGAAGTATGTGTATTTTTCTTCGTCACGCTCTGCAGCTTAAGCGACTTGATGTTTTAGTCATAGGCTCGTATGAAATATTAGCAGTGTGTTCTTCATAATGGGCTTCGAAGTGTCACGTTTCGGGCGCAGCGAGACGAGAGATCCATAATGGCATTTCATACAAAATTGGAGGTCTAGGCATGCAAAATGGTCTTTTTTAATTTCCATTTCACATTTATTTGTGGCACAGCGTAACTGCGTTCAGCCATTAGAAAGCTTTAAGTTTTTTTTTATATTTCACACACAAGTTTGAGAAAAGCACTATACTTACATAGATCGGCGGGAAAACTCATAACTATATGTATACTCGGCCGGCAACCCCTTACTTCCCGGCCTCCTTAGTAATGTACTATTATGAGATAGCAGACGGTCTAAAAATAAACATTTTTTTATGAATACACGATTTCTCTTCTGGATTTTTTCTTTTCCTAGGTCCACTTCTTTACAATAGACTTAATGCGCGGCTAGGTTTACATCCCCTAAACTACATGAAATGTAAATCAACGCTACGAGAAGCTTTACAAAATATGTCCTATGAAAGAGAAGTTATTTATCGTTTTAAAATAATGTATAGCGCCTAGGTCATAACTTCCTAAATATTTTGTACTAGTCAATAAGAATGATATTGTATTATATTATGAATAACTTGATTTTCAATTGTTAGTTAGTTTTTGCCTGAAACACAGGGTATCCTAGCTCAGGCACGTGTTATTTGCCTCTAATAGTAAGCCCCTAGTCTATAGTAAAACTGATGTAAGTACATTATATTTTATCAATAAATTATGTTTATGTTTAGTTAGGCGCGAAACGAAGTTTGTCTATGATAAACCTCCTGTGGAGGTCTAGCAAGGGCTGTGAAGCGTATCACACACAATGACGTTTCATATATACGTTCCGTTTTACGTAGTAACAATTAATTTTGTTGATCCCACAGCGGTTTACGAATTTAAATTTTACAACATCTTGCTAACATCACGAAAGAAGTAATCCCATTGCAAAATATGGACTGTAAAAAATTAACCTGTATTCAATTATTTTTTACTTAGTTTTGACTTCCCAGCCATTGTATTATTTTATTATCATATCATATTGTTATTTACAAAATTCGGTGATCATTCGATAACAAACACAGTTTTTTTTGGATGTTCAGTTATGTGGTACGTTAACAACCTTATCTCACTGCGATTATCTATCTATAGCAAAGAAATGACAGCTAACGTCATCACTTAGGCAGTCCTGTACCATTGGGCGGCGCCATCGGCAGGTACCCGTCCATCGCCATCGTGTAGTCGTCTGCCGCCATGGAGAGGTAGCTTTCTAACATGAGCAAGCTAGTGCCATTATTACTAGAGGATGTTACCTGAACCGAGGATCTGTCGAAGGCGTGCCACTGCACACAGAGCCGCTAGACGCGGACACTAGCCCATGGTCCAGCGGCGCCATCGGTAGGTACCCGTCCGTCGCCATTGGGTAGCTATCTGGCGCCATTGACAGGTAGCCGTCGGCGACGTTGTCGGGCGAGGTCTCGGAGGCCCCTATTGAGGAGGTGCGGGAGTGGTTCGCTGATTCGCGGGCCAGTTTACTGCAAGGGATAACATATTTTCATCGAAACAGGTGAAATTTGAAGAATTTGTAAGTTCTATTGATTTTGATATTTAGTAAAAAATAAATATAAATTTCCCATCTTATGGAAATTCGGCGAATGAGTAAATATATTATAAGTACTTCGGCTCCATTTTTGAACTTCCCATTAGTAGTTTTAATAGATAAATAAGCAATACATCGGATATTACCATTTTTAGGCTTAGAACAGTGCTATGTACAGTCAGGGGTATGAATAGTACTTAAAAAACAATAGAGTCCTGTACAGATATTTATGTCCTTATTTATGTACGTATATTAATACTCCTGACTGCACATGTGTGCAACGTTTAAGGGTAACTTTATATCAGTCAGCGTTCAATGGAAATAATTTTATTTTTACTTGTTAAAGTGCCCTCGTGGCATATTGACAGAATTCATTAATTTAAAATTTTATGAATAAAGGGATTGTTTAAGTTTGACATATACTGTTGCAATAGGGGTGTAAACACTAAATAAAATAATCAATGATGTCATAATTTCTCGAAAAAGGATTAAAAATGTAGTCAAATGGAGAAAAAAAACAATGCAAAAGGTTAAATAATCACGAAGTTATAAGTGTCCAGAGTTTTAAGAAGGGGCATGTTCTGTCCCTTTTTCGCAAAACACAACTTCATATGAAACGGTGACGCTGGAAGATTGTGACGTCACACTAATAGACGGCAACGTGCCGCGCCCCATCGTGTTCCACGCGGCCCCCCGGCAGCATCCCGTAACGTGACGTCACACACTGGTTGCGTTTTCTCTCTCACAAGCAATATTAAAACGGTTGTAGCTTCGTCATTCTTTGTGATATCTGAATGGGACTTTCGTCACTAGGCATATTTTTTGCCTTCTTTCATTTGGAGAAATAATAATTTTCAAGTCTACACCCGTATTGCGACGTATTGAACATAGGATGTAGGCACACACCCAATCCGGTCTCTCGGGCCCATCTCGCAATAATCCGGCTCCTCCGGTATCCGCGGCGTGCGGTGCCAGTCCACCGCATCGGGCTCGTCTCGCGCCGAGTCCAGACCTGCACGGAAACGTTTAGTGTACACCACGAACAAAGTTACATAGAGATGATACAGTTCATTAATTCATCTTTGCCCGCGGCGTATGTGTACACACATACGAGTACACCATAAGAAATAGATGATGGTAGATCGTGACGATAGATACTCTTCGTAGTTCGGTCTCAGGGAATTCAATGTTCTAGGCACAGTTTAAAAAAAAAAAAACATGTTCATAATGTTTCATCCTAACACATCTTGTGAATATGGTTATTAGCTTAAATTATTACTAATACTATTACCTCAATTATTATTCGTTTATTTTTAAATAGGGATTTATTCATGAGCATGACCCACATGCGAGTCACTGGCCTGGCCGAAGCGTTCGTACATGACTCATAGGCTGAGTCACTGGCGCTGAATGGGTTAAATGGGTCGGTCAAAACTTCAAAAGGAATAAGCCGTACATGTTTGCCGTTTTGATGCAAATCATAAAGCCTTCCATGTCAGGTTTATACCCTTCAGGGGCAACACTTGCTGTCGTCACAACGAATCCTCAAATCAATAAAGGGTCGGCAACGCTCTTGAGTCGCCAGTGTCCATAGGGTACGGTGTACGCTTACCATCTAGCAGGCCAAGGGTTTTTTCCACCTTCGTAGTATAAAATGAAAAACGCCATTTACTGAAGTCACAATTCTTAGTGCCGTGGCTTTCTCTACAATCCAAGTTACCTTCAATGAGTTCTGAATGCCGTGTTGCCGGCCTTTCGACCTCCAGACTCTTAAAAGCCTTGGAAGGCATACTATCGCAACGATTCCTGAATGGGCCGGCCGCGTCTGTAAACGAATTATAATAAATACATATTAGGGGATTGTGTGGACTCTTGAGGTTGGCGGGTGGATAGTGATATTTATATTAGAGACTGCACGTGAAGCCGTAAAATCTTGATGGAACGTCTAAATAGATTATGTCTTACCATGGGAAAAAGGATAATTTTCGAATCACATACCATATAAGGATGAACGACAATGAATTTAGATTTAATTATAATTGGGAAAAATGCGTTTTTTTGCACGCAAAACTACAAATCAGAATGTTATAAATTGAATTGAAGAGGATGGATTTTAAAATCTTTGGGCGGAAAGAGGTTATGGAGCATTCTCAATTTATAAGGTTGATTCACCAGAGTAATTTAAAATTATAGATCAAAAAATGAAAACACACGTAATTACATTTAGGATTAATAGACCTTGATCAGACAGTTAAGGCACTGGTCCCACCGCCGGCTAGTAAGCTAGAAAAGTTAGGCGAGTAACGGTTCATTGCGTGCTGACCAGGCACAGTGTGATCAATCGACCTTTACAGATCCGCAATGTAATGCTACTCGCCCAACTTTTCTAGCTTACTAGCCGGCGGTGGGACCAGTGCCTAAGGAACTACGATAAATAATTAAAATATCACTATGACGCGATTAATACTTTCTGACCAAGGAAAACAAAGACATACATGCTTAGATTAAAAAGCACTTTCAGATAGTAAAATTATAAGCATATAAATACAGATATTTTTGTACAAAAGTAGAAATATGCAATAAAGCACTATGGGCAAGATAGGCAAACATTCGGTGGCCCGTAACTTCAAAATGCAATTTTACGATTTAGATATTAAATTGGCATAATTGGCTCTTGGTCAATAACGAATCGCGATTTGACCTGTGTTTTCCGTTTAGATTCGTAAAATCGTAAATTGTAGCTTCGTGAACAGACAGTTCTGTACAGAAGAAGAAACAATCAAGCACTATGGGCAAAATAGGCGAACATTCCGGACAAAAGTTATAAGTATGAAATTATGCCGAATGTTTATAATTATAATGTTCAATGTACATGGCATGAAAGATGAAATAAATAGGCTTAAGTGTGCATTCAGCATTCGTATAAACATATAAAAACTTTTGTAGTCGTACAGCCGTACCAACCGATACTTATATTTAAATTAATTTAAAGCTAGTAATTTTTCAATTATTTTTACTGGCAACCCTGTCTTGTTAGTCGACGCATAAGAAGAATAACACGACTGCATCAGCTAATTGGGCGTCTACTGGCTTAATTACAATATAATAATAATAATAATGCTAGCATATAGAAAAGCCTTAAGACCGCCTGTTGTTACCGTTATTTTTTAAGCAATATTTTGTGGTGCAATAAAGAGTATTTATTTTTAATATTACACTTTTAATGTGGTTATCCCAGCATCTCCACCATGCGCGTCTTATATAAGTTGTAAGCCGCCAAGGAAACATTAAAATGACATTTAAACGTCACGTCTACTGCGCCGCCTGGTAAAATTGATGGATACACATTTCTTTGTATTTGTAGATCCACTCTATTTACCAAAATATCATATACTCTTTTACTCTATAATGTGTTCAAGTCTGCAGTGTTTTCAATTTCAAGAAAGCGTTAATTTGACTTTTCTTTCACAATCACAATGAAAAGCTAATCACAAGCATAATTTTCCAAAATACTAACAAGCGTTCAACCTGAACAGTGCTATTTAGCTGAAGGTGTCAATTTACCTTAAATAATCCATACTGCGTTTTATAAAATCGATTTTCAGAAAGTCATGGTTTTTCTGAGGACTGCTTTACCCTTACAAGTGCATTTGTAGGTTAGATAATTTCCAAATAAAACAAAAACGGTCTTCGGAGGTCAAATCTTGCACTAAAATACATAACGCTGCGCTAACACAAGCTAGTATAATCCCGCATCTACGCCCGTAGAAAAGCATGCGTGAATACATACTCTTTGCATGAGCGGGCGACAGTTTCGAGAGCCTCGCCCCCGTACTAGCCCGCCGGCTCCACTGCGTTTTCTTCCCCGTTGTCTCCGTTCCATTGACGGCTTTGCATGAGGAATGTCTCGCGGCCCTCTCAATGGTAACCCTGTCTACCTCGTCCCCCGTTAACGGAGCGGATCTTGTCCGCTCATGGACGATCTTGAGTGGTTCTTGGAATAGCGGACAGCCAGTAGGCAGCGATACGGTTCTGTGATGTTTTATGAGGCGCGGGTGGTCGGTTTTATCGTTTATTAGTGAGTTATTCGGTGGTAGGTTTTCGGCTGCGGACAAGACAATGAAGCTACACAAACTGTCACCAAGCGACACCCGGTGCGATGGTTGGTTAACATGGATGGCGATGGTATTTAAATGGTCGGGTTTGTCGAAGATTCTCATTAAATATCATGCACTAAAGGCAGGGCTCCACTACTCGAAGGTTGTCTGGACGCGATGAATGTTATAGTTTTACCAATAAAATTTATGAATATGAATATGATAGCTCTTTAGCGATGAGACCGCTTGTCGCTTAGTATCGAAAGTTGTTAAGTTTCGTTTTTTTCTGTTTGTTATATTGAGGAGAGCAATTAAGAGTATTTGTATTGCATAGGTGATAAGGCAATAATTTAAATAAAATACTAATACGTATTTATGAACTTGTTATTTTGACTTTTCGGCGTTAGAGTGTAACAAGCAAACAAATAATTTAATGACACTCCTTGCCCAAACGTATTGAACACTGCGTTTTCTATCCAGAGTCAAACATTAAAAAGAGCATTTATATCTTTATCTGCATAAAAAAAAACTTCCCACATTCAATTCATTTACAATTGATTTAATGGACTGACGATTGCGATGTCGTAATCTACAATGTATTTGTTTTAATGTAAGTAAATTGCGCACAAAAGATTTTTATTCAGTTTAATGATTTGTTTCGGGTTCCAGACAGAGTTAGTGACAATGGAAGTGTTTGGGTAAATAAATATTAACAATGTATAGAAATACTTATTAACATTCTTTTCTATTGTAAACTCCCACAACCAAACTAATTAAATACCATCGCTCGTTATTGATAAGATATTGATTCGTAAAAATATGGTACGCAATCTCATCACAATCTTACACAAATCGACCTAGTCCCACATTAAGCAAAGCTTGTACTATGGGTACTAGACGACGATAAACATTCTTCAACAGACTCATATACATAAATAAATAAATACATAGAAATCATCCATGACTCAGGAACAAGTGTTCGCGCTTATCACACAAATAAATGCCCTTATCGGGATTCGAATCTAGGACCTCTAGCTTCGTAGGCAGGGTCACTACAAACTAAGCTAAACCGGTCGTCAATATTGACTGAAATCTGAAACAAGCTATACCATATATTTGCGAATTCAACATGAAATTTTTATAATGTCCCTGTAAACGAGATCAAATATCCAACACCAGTGATCATGCGCAATGCACTCTTAATGCATTAGTCATAATGCTCAAAATGCCTTAACGATAACACTTCTTATCATGCTTAGTTAACATCGATAGTAAATCAATTCGCACTTAACCTAGAGAAACTTAAAATGATTCCATGGAGTTTTTATACGACATAGGTATAGTACATTCAAGTGTAAAAACATGGGCGCATACTAGTACAACTTACTCATAAATATTTCCCATCGCTCTTATTTCAGCGGATTAAGGTTTCAGTACATACATACAAGGTGAAACAAAAATGTGGTATGAACCGATCAAGGGCTTAACAGGTATCGTGTTCTGATAAGAAAAAACAGAAAAAAAACTGATGCGATTTTTTTTTACATTTCTATGGAGCTTGTCGCCCCAGTCGGTCAACGCTCCATACTAAGGTGAAAAAAAATCGCCTCAATTTTTTTTTCTGTTTTTTCTTATCAGAACACGATACCTGTTAAGCCCTTGATCGGTTCATACCACATTTTTGTTACACCCTGTATATATGAGACGATTAAATCCATACATATTTTTGCACTTGACTGTACATCTGAAACCTATAATAGCAAGCAAATAACTACTCTATGTCCAGAGCACAAAGTCGTTTTTTGCTTACTTTCGTTTGACAGAATTTACTCAACAGTTTCGGATAGCGTATACATATTTCATCACTTTAGAGAAGCAAATACAAACATTACAGCAAAACCAATCTAGTTTTATAATGAATATGATACAATTTTGCTTCGATGATGTGTAATAGCTCGAAAATTGCAACATTTATAAGCAATTTTACTAGTTAAATGCATTTATTTCTTAGCCAAGCGCCGTAAAGCGTTTGTTCGAAATAGCTTTGACAGGTTGCATAATAAGCCTTAAGCTAAGCGTCATTAAGGTTCTGATTCAAACAACAGATGTTAAGTTTATTAGATAGACATATGAAAGCATAATATTCTTTGATTTACAAATATCTGTCAAATTCCTTGTTATATCGAATGTGTCGTAAAAATCGATATTGACCTTTTTATTTGTGTACAAACGACAACACTGTTAACTGACCATGTTTATATAGAACCTTATTACAACGCACTTAAGGTGCACCGATGGTCAGTTAGCTGTGTTGTCGATAGTACATAAGAAACCTTTCATTTTCTTAAGTACGAGACCTTTGGCAGATATTTGCTAACAAATATAGCTGTGAAGAAACGAGACAATGCTATCCACAGATTGTCATCTCGCTCGCTATAGCCGTGCAAAGCTGCATTGCTACACCAAGAGAGAGAATATAGAGTCAAGTTTTTTTATAAAACCATCTTTATGTGAGTACTTATAAAGATGGTTTACAAAGGTTTTAACACATTTTTTGCCCTGGACCAGATTATACTCCTTTATCTTAATAAAATGTAGAGCAGACATGATACTAATAAATTCACGGTTAAACTCCCGTATTAACTGTCACTATGAGTGACATGTTTCGAACTCTTCGGTAGTGCTTCTTCAGAATGAGTGTTTTCGCGGCTATGTCGCTTGAATCACTCCCCCGGAACACCCATCCCGAAGAACTCCCGAAGAGTTCGAAACATGTCGCCAGTAATGACATTTAATACTTGAGTTTAACCGTAGATTTATAAGTACTATTTTAAATATGTTTCACGAAAAACAGTCGTAAAGATGTCCACAGCATGAAAATGTTTCAATTTAAAAACCCAAACTAACTTCATTTAATGCTGAAATAAGAAAATCCAAGTTGGAGTATCGCCGCCCCTGTCGCTCAAATAGAGATGCAGATATACAAACTTCAATTTTCGAGGTACCTACTGTCTCTGGTTATACCATCCCTATATTTATGATAATTATGATATATCTTTAGATTAGTAGCAGAATACATGTATTTTAACCACAAGATTGGCAGTTAAATTTACAATGCGGCAGTTTTAGCACTAACCAGAGGTAGCTACGGACTCAGCGTTCAATTTGTAAACGTATTAGTACAGAAAAAAAATACTACCTACCTTTATAAAAGATTCTGACAGCTGAACTACATAACTACGGAGTGCCATCTAGTTTCTCTGTCATAATTGCAGGTAGATATATAGTTTGCAGGGTTCGAAAATATCAAGATAATTACGCTTCTTGATAATTATCACCAGTATAAGAACCAATCACACTCGAGTTCGCTCAACTTTGCATAATCCAAACTGAATTCTTCTTGTAAACCCCCGTTCCCATTATGTCGTCTGTCGGGACGATTTTTTTATCGTGTGTCATAGTGGCAGAACATTTTATATGAAGCTGTTCACACTTGTCGGACACCAATTTGTATGAGGCGACGACACACGACAAAAAATCGTCCCGACAGACGACATAGTGGGAACGGGGGGTTAGAGGAATCCCCATCACGGCGCGGCACGTCACGTTGACACTTCGTGCGTTCGGATAGACGCAGGTGCGGAAATACACCTTCGAATACTTCGAATAAGTACAGTTCACTTTCACGAGCCCAATTTTTTGTTCTTATCAATCGATAATTATCCATCTTTTATTGTCGTGATAATTATCATTCATAATTATCCTTTCGAACCCTGATTGTTTGGCTTGTAGTCTATTATAATTATTTTCCATCTATGATATTGACAGTTGTCAAATACAACTGGCGCTTGCAGAACAGATAATTTGCAGTCAAGTATCGAAAAGCAGGTTGGCGTCATGCGCTGACCTGATACTGATGGGGATCCCTCAAAGCGATAAGTTTGTCTATGTACTTAACTTCTCTTTTTGTTATGGTTATTGTATTTTATCCGGGCGAGGACATGAAGAGTGGATACGAAACACCTCTGTTCCTTAGAACGACAGAGATCGCAACAGAGGTGTACCGTTCCCACTTTTATTGCTACGCGCGCAGTGAGTTCCTGGAAATAGTAAATCGTATACTACGTTTATTTTGTAAGAGTAGATGAGTGTTTTGTAAGATTTTGGAAGTTCTACTAAAGCCTGATATTGAAATAATATACTGTACACTGTTATGGAAAAGATACATCACCAAGTTTTTCACGCCGGTGCTTCTAGTCGGACCTTTCATCGCCATTCATAAGTGCATGTAATATGTCTAAACTGAAGAATAACTTTGCCTTTGAACCTCGTCCGTAGCGACATCTAGCGTTCACGCGTTGTTAGTCTGGACAAGGCGCTTGCACATATATAGCTGTCACAGTGAATCGACGCGATTTTCCTTCGCGCTCACATTTGGAGAAAGTAAGGGAGAAGGACAATCTCGAACGTCACTGCGGCCCTATAAGCTACAGTTCAACCACTTTTATAAGTCACAATGATGCGCGGATGATAAATGGCAGATCCGAAGTGTTTTGGCCAATCAGAACGCAGTTTTACGCGCGATTAAGTAGATACTTATTAATTACTAAACTATTATCAAACGCTCGCTTTATTTACCGTCAGCATGAAATAGATATTAGCAGCCAACGAAGCCATATATGTCGTAACAGGTGTTATTATTTGGGGTAAGGATGTATTAAAATATAATTAGCCGCTATGATTGCTGCTCTTGCGTGGTGTGGGCGTGTAATGCCTACTCATGTGAGCGTTTCTCAAAAAAAATGCCACTATTATTAATTGTACTTCTAGGAATTTTATGTTAACTATTTCCACTCAGAATCAGGAGCTCTTTCGACCCTGGTAGGACCAAAAAACTGTCCCAAAGATATTTTTCCTATTGTGTTACCATTTACCATACACTTTGTATGGTGGTAACACAATAGGAAAGTTCAAAAATGTATGAACATTTTGGGACACTTTTTTTCTCCTATTGGGATGGAAAGACATCGTGATTTTGAGTAGAAATAACGTAAAAGTTGCAGAAAATCTCCGAAAAAATGTAGTGGCATTTTTTTTGAGAAACGCTCATGTTTTCTTTATTATTATTATTATTTATAGAGTCGCGACCGCTCTCTCCAGTTTGAAAACCAGCGCCAGGCTGCTAAGCCTAGCACATGCTGACACTGGATCCCATTTGCCATAGGTATTAAGTAGGGTAATCTTGTTAAATGTCAAGTTAATTTTGTGTCTATTTCTTGTAACTTTTTATTGTATTGCATGCGTTTTGTTTTTTTTATCTTTATGGCAAATAAAAAAAAGTTCTTATTCTTAATGGAAGGATGACAGTCTCCTTCTGATTATTTAAGAGCTAAGCTCTTGTCGGTGTAGCTCAAAGTAGGCCTTCCATTTACTCCCATCCCAGGCAACGTCTTTGACATCTCGATACGACCTAACACCAACTCTTTTTTTGAACTCACGTATTATTATTACTCCCCCCCCAAATGTAGAGTGGGATGGCAGGGGAACACGAGAACTATATCAAATCGTATTTATTTACATAATGTACGTCTTCATTCGTACCGATCGTCTTACAAACTGAATCATACGTCAAATCATTCACCGTTCTAAAACTATTCAAACCACGTTCGATCGTTCCTTATTCATCATCTAACAGCCAGCATCATACAAAGTCATCAAAAAGTACCAATCCCACACTCGGCCATCCTGCAATCATGAACTGTCCCCAGTCATGCACCTCCAGTCACCACACTTACCCGTCTTCAGCACTCATCTTTATTCTAGGTCTCCCTCTTCCTCGCTTCCCCTCTATCTTTCCTTCAATTATATTGAGTATGAACTTGTCATGTCGTATGAGATGCCCTATCATCTTTCCTCTTCTATTTGTCGTATGAGATGCCCTATCATTTTTCCTCTTCTATTTGTCGTATGAGATGCCCTATCATCTTTCCTCTTCTATTAAGGATGGATGACAGTAATGTGACCAAAAGAGTATGAGGTATGAACGTGAAGGTATAGAAGAGTCGATGTAGGTCATGGAATAGGTGGATAGTTGGAGACGATATGAAGAGCATGGAAAGGAACTAAGTGCCGAGGTGAGTGACAGAAAGGTATGGAAGAAAACGACACGCTGCGCCGACCCCGAGCAAATGGGATAAGGGCAAGATGCTGATTGTTCTATGTCCTACTATAAAGATGAATATCCAACAGAGATGGCGAATATGTGTTTTCATATATTGACGACCGGTTAGCCTAGTGGGTAGTGACGCTGCCTATGACGGTGGCAAACAAGCGTACGGCCCGCCTGATGGTAAGCGGACACCGCAGCCTATAGACGCATGCAACTTCAAAGGAGTAACATGGGCGTTGCCGACCCTTGATATGTTTGAGGATTCGCCGCGTTGACAGCTGAAGGAACAAATTCCCTCGCTCTCAACACAACGCATCCTCTGGAGCTCTGGCGACCTTGCTCACCACCAGAAACACAACACTACTACAGAGCAAGTAGTAGTGTTATTAAGGTGAATATCCAACAGAGATGGTGAAGATGTGTTTTCATATATTGACGATTTGACGACCGGTTAGCCTAGTGGGTAGTGACGCTGCCTACGAAGCTGAAGGCGCTGGGTTCGAATCCCGGTAAGGGCAAATATTTGTGTGAGGAGCATGATTATTTGTTTCTGAGTCTTGGATGTTTTCTATGTATTTATATCTATTAAATATATCGTCGTCTAGTACCCGTAACACAAGCCTTATTGAGCTTACTATGGGGCTAGCTCGATTTGTGTAAGATTGTCCCCTAATATTGATTTATTATTATATATCAGACATCGGTCGCGTGTGTGTACTCACCCTAACTTACCCTACACACAATATTTAAAACAGTTACACTTAAATAACGATTACAAAGTTAACAATCCTTTAGCTGTTCTCGAACGTTCCGCAAACGTTCGTTGACGAATTATAGTTTAAGAAACTTTCAAAATAACGATTAAACAAAATATAGAATCAAAAAACTTAATATAAATCATAATAATTTGTATTTAATTTAATTTAGCTTAGTTTTAATACAAAATAATTAAACAATATAATTTATTTCGTTCCTTTTTCATGTTACTAACAGCCATGGAATCTTGCGCTCCGAAATAAAGATTTTATTATTTTTATAACATTCGGCGCTTGTTCATGGTTGGCTCAAATTCAGTAGACCTTTACTATCGCCGCCATCTTGCAACTTATACCAGTGGTTATCCCGTAAAGCGTCCTATCCCGTCGCGTTAAGGTGCATATTCGTACCGTTCTTCGGCGTCAGGGGCGCTATGGCGGCCGCCGAGTCATCTATGGAGTAAGTGTTGGTTGAACACACGCATTGTCTAATGCATGAGCCAACACAGCCCTTTTCTGCAATAGATTGTGCCAATGTATACCTTACATCTTGGTCTGATGGTTCAAAATTGAATGAGAAAATGGATTTGTAGAAGGGTAAGTATATGCATTGACGATGACTCAAAATGTGACTCTAAACTCTTTGCATGTTCCGGTTAAATAATACCCTATAAAACTTCCTTTTCCTTATTTTTATTTTGACAAGGAACATTATTCGTTATTTTAAGAAACTACCGACTTTTATTTTATGTTAGAATTTTTCAGTGCAGATATAACTATTACAAGATAAATATCAAAATGGAAGAGATATGTTCCCATCATATTTAGTTATCACTATATAATATTTAAGTTATCTCCGAAACTACTCGACCGATTTAAACAAATCTTTAGCATATATAATGGACATATGCTATACTATATCCCGCAGCTTCGCTTGTGTTCTTTACACGAGCGGAACCGCGCGGGCAAAGTCTACAGGATGTATCAAAAACGGGGTGTGAACGTAGCAAGGGCATATTCGGTAGCGCATTGCGATTCCAAATATGCATTTGTTTCTTTTTTTGTTTACATTGATATTTTTGTTTTTGTTTACATGACAGTCTTTATTTTTGTTTGACATTGTTCGTGTATGACAACATTCCTCCGCGGTTTTGTTTGCTTTTGAGTTTTTGATGTCATACACAAGCAATGTCAAGAAGAACAAAGACTGTAATGTAAACAAAAACAAATCAAATATTTTAAAAATAAACAAATGCATTTTTGGAACCGCAATACGCTACCGAACATGCCCTTGATCGGTTCACACCCCATTTTTGATACACCCTGTATTTAGATATCTATGCATTCCATCTTTGATATTACTGTTAGTTGATTTCTTTGCGGTATATGAACTTTTCAAGTGAACGTAATGAAATGAAGTTCTGACAACATTAAACAAGATGTAAGGGTATTCTTATGTTGGGATAGGAATTTAGAATTTCCTTAGGCGACTGTTCACAAAATGCTTATTCTATAGCTATAGCTAATCTAAACTTATGGTTAGTCACATTTTATTGTATGAACTTAAGCGAAAGTTAAGAAAAAAATTGGCTAACTACTGGTTAACACTTGGGGAAAATTAAAATGTAACATTATACAAAATGATATAAAAATGTAGTTCTCGCGACAAACGTTACGTTAAGTCTAAAACCCGGTTTTATAAACATAAGCGACCTTATGTTGGTGTATATACTGTAAAAAAATAAGGGTGATAATTAATAAATTAAGGAAGGCCTCTCCTGTATGTAGTTGTGACCAGTTCGAATAGTTCGAACATTATTTATACTAAACGGGGCTTAATCGCGTATAATTAAATTATTTATTTACTTCACTGAGGTCTCCCGACGTTTCGGATGTGTTGCAACATCCATGGTCACGGGACAACTGGCTTAAGCGGGTATCAACATCTTCTTGCTGCGCGGGTTTTCCGAACTACCCGCATTTGGTTGGCTTTATACGCGATTAAGTCCCGTTTAGTATAAATAATGTGTGAGAATCGTGAAAGTTTAAATCAATATAGTTCGAACATATTGAACATGTGTAACACATCAAATCAAATACATATTCGAATAGTCAACAACTACTCAAATGGGGCCTTACGGCTTGGCTTGACATCCAACGGCAGCGATGCGCTATTAGTGTGAGCGAGAAAGCAGAACGCAGCACCTAGATGGCGCTGCTACCGTCGCCACCGCCGCTCTAAAATGACTTCACCTACACGTGAGTTCCTATAAATCGATCTGACATTAGATCTAACGGATCTTTATAAAACCGGGACTTAATAGAGTTAATAGATAATTGTATATTCCTAGCTATCTTCATATAAATAATTTTTTTACCGACCAACCTTATGTCCCGTGCTACTCTATCCACCGCTACACCCGAAAAGACTAAAAACCATATTCATAAACGTTAATCAAACCTCTTTTAGTTAAAATGCCATACAGAATCGTTCGTCATCGTTTGCTTATTACATTAACTGACCATTTGTCGTTTGTGTTTGTGGGAAAGGGGCGGCACATTTTAATTAAAAAGGTTTGCCAAGTTTTATGAATAACGGTGTAAATTTGCAAAAAGAACAATTAGTTTGCGAACCCGCTACTGCGAATCTTCTATCACACTTGGCAGCATTCAGTATAGAGTGATAGAACCGCGGTACGGTTTCAAGCGACAGCGAAATAAGTTTGCCAAAAATTTCATTTTTACTACAAACATTTTAGCCAACTGTACTTTTTTTTGCACATCAACTACTCGTTATGTAGTTTAGGAATAGGGGTGTAGACAATAAATAGAATAATCAATAATGTCATATTTTCTCGAAAAAGTATTAAAATGTAAGTAGTCTAATGGAGAAAAAATCAACGCAAAAGGTTAAATAATCACGAAGTTGGACACTTATCCAAAGTTTTAAGAAGGTGTATGTTCTGTCCCTTTTTCGCAAAACGCAACTTCATATGAAACGGTGACGCTGGAAGATTGTGACGTCACTAGAAGACGGCAATGTGCCGTGCTCCGTCGTGTGCGGCGCCGCCGTCGACGCGGCCCCCGGCAGCATCCCGTATCGTGACGTCACACACTGTTTGCGTTTTCTATCTCTAACAAGCAATATTAAAACGGTTGTAGCTTCGTAATTCTTTGAGATATCTGAATGGGATTTTCGTCACTAGGCATATTTTTCCAAACGAGAGAAGGCAAGAAAATGTGCCTAATGACGAAAATCATATTCAAGTAATTAAAAAAAAACGAAGCTACAACTGTTTTAATCTCATCTCGAGCGTCATAGTAAATGACAATCGTTTTATGTGAAAGTGCGTATTGCGGAAAAGGGACCGAGTCTATCCCCTCTTAAAACCTTGGACACATATTAACTTTGCCATTATTTATTGTCTTGTTTCTCAACATAATTGATTATTTTATTTGGAGTCACCAACCAGTTAAAATAATAAATGCATGAAGGTGGTTCGTACCGTTTACGTTCTTATTTATGCAAACTTATTATTCTGGCTCCACATATGTGCCATTTCTTGTATGACGCCCTTGTGTCACTTTCTGTCACTATGAAGGCTAAGTACTCGTAGTAGGCGGCTGACGGATGCAAAGATTCGGCCCTCGTGTCACTTTCTGTCACTATGAAGGCTAACAGGCTAAGTAGTGGGCGGCTGATGGATGCAAAGATTCGGCCCTCGTGTCACTTTCTGTCACTATGAAGGCTAACAGGCTAAGTAGTGGGCGGCTGACGGATGCAAAGAATCGGCCCTCGTGTCACTTTCTGTCACTATGAAGGCTAACAAGCTAAGTAGTAGGCGGCTGATGGATGAAATTTCCGTGACAGATATGTTAAAATGAACTGGACGTATTTCCTTTGAAACAGTCACTTTTGACTGGCCAGAATTAGCAATGAGTCGGGATAGTTGGAAGTCAAGGGGGGAGGCCTTTGCCCAGCAGTGGGACACAACGTAGGCTTATATTATAAAATAAAAGGATATTTCTAGAGGGAATATTTAAATAACAAAAAGCTTTTCACACACGCCCTTTGCTAATGTAATAGTTTTTTTTACCATATCGAATTTGAGCGTCCGTACAAAATTAATCGAAATATATGGAGCCAGCCGACGTCACAACGTGTACCTTCCGCCTTAAAAATATTCTTACAACTTAATATATTAAAGATTTTTTGGTAACCAAAACTGATCGCAACGTACCGACTATAGAATCCTCTTTGGCGAGTCGGGTAATAATAATGGCAATAAACCTTTTTTGTCCGTAGTACAGTCGACTTTAATAATATGTATGACATGTTTCGCAAAGGAGTAAAGAAAGTGTAAACATTTCTATGACCTCGGCTGATACTACAGTTGCAAGTCACGCTCCATAAAACCGTGCAAGTACGAAAGAGACAGCGTCAATCTAATGATTTACGACCCGACTCGACAAATGGTATACATTGAGAATACTATAAAAGACAAGTCATAACAGCAGTCGCGATTAGTTTGGATAAGGGCTTATTTAAATTGGGTCAAACGAAACTGACAAACGGCAAATTCGCCTGACACAATGTAAACAAGCTATTATAATCCCCGGCACCAAAGTAGAACCAATAAGGCGGCTTTTGGTCAGGCGCAGCCCCGATCCTATGGTACTGCTTGCGTGCCGCAGATTATACTTTCCACGACGCGTAATTTGACACAGCGTTGAAACTATGGATGGACGGTGGGCGAATAGTGTTACAAACGACGCGTCGTAGACAACCCCTTTACTAATCTGATTAACCTTAATCCTGAGTTACCAAAACCCTCAACCGACTATAGCCCTTAACACTAAAATAAGGTCGTGTTTACTTACCGTTTGACAGGCCGGCTCTAGGCCTTTGGCCCTCGGAGACAGTCTGCCTCCGCGGGCGAGGGTGTTCATCGTCAGACTTGGGCATCACGATGTGATCCTTCTCGTTCTCTGTCTCCTTCGCACAGTTGCGCATGGCACTGGAATAGAGAGAGACGTATATAAGGAGAAGCAACTAGAGGCACAATAAAAAATGCGAGTGTTAGAGAGATATCATTAGGGTGAGTATTCACTATAGTATTCGCCAGCTAAGGTGTAAATAGCGAACAATAATGGCGGCGCCTACCGCGAACCTTAATTTCTAATAACAACACATTTTTTGTTTCCCGTTACGACCATTTTTACTTTTGTTATTATATCGTGGTAGCGAGTGTCTCGCCGTGAAGGAATAGCAATGTATAAGACAGAGAACTGCATAAATGCTAATAATATACTAATCAAACAATTATATGACATATTTGAAAAAGCCCTTAAAGCAATATTAACATGTGTAAATCCTTGGCTTTGTTGGAAAATATAATAACAATGTAAAAAAATAACAAATTAAGTGAACAGCAAAATCATAACAAGTATCAACCAAACAATAACAACAAGGCAAAGAAAACAAAACAAATAACTAAAATCACCCAAAGCACTTCAGAGATTCGACCGAACGCAACTCGATGTTTTTCCAATGTTTTTCCTTTTACTATACATAAAATGGTGCGCCAATCAGGTAGCGCACAAAAGATGCAACTAAAATGATGAAATTTTTGTGGTATAATATTTCTTGTAGCGATTATGAAACGAAAAAAATTTTTTTTAATAGTATTTAAAATGTATATTTAATTAACTACAAAATAAGACTTTTGTTAAGCTTTAGGTACACATAAACACGCTTTTATATGAAATGATACTTAATTATATATTAAATTTTAAATCATGGATAATATGAATTATTTAATTACCTTGTAAAAACACCATTTATAGCATGAAAATTCACAAACGAAATTTGCATAAATTTATCTATTTTTAAGTTATGACACTTACGCCACCGTGCCAAGATGCACTTACGTAACAGTTTTGCGACAGGTTTACATAGAAACAGTTACATATCGCTAGCTAATTTCGACATCGGGATGAAAGGGTGATAATGAATACTGAAGTGTGGGGTTGCAAGGCGAGCGAGGAAAAATTCCACTAACAGGAACGCTTCATTTTTGTTTGTGAGGCTTTAAAGCCCTAATTCTTGTTATAGTTTATTTATTTATTTGCCACACTTACAACTATTTTTACAGGAGCTTATCCCAAGACAATAGTGTAACTATTTGCAGGATTACGTTAGTACGAAACTATATCACTACGAAGAAAATATAAACAACTAGCTTCTGCCCGCGACTCTGTCCGCGTGGAACTCGTTTATATCGTAGCTCGATACAAACTTTCATCCACCATTTCACCCCCTCAGGAGATGATTTCCGGGATAAAAACTATCCTATGTCCTACCCCGGGATTCAAACTATCTCCATACCCAATTTCATCTCAATCGGTTCAGCGGTTCAAGCGTGAAAAGGTAACAGACAGACAGACAGGCACACTTTCACATTTATAATATTAGTATGGACTAGCTTCTGCCCGCGTGGAACTCGTTTACATCGCAGCTGCATACAAACTTTATATAACCGCCAGAGGGGATGATTTCGGGGATAAAAACTATCCTATGTCCTTCCCCGGGACTCAAAATATCTATATACCAAATTTCACCTAAATCGGTTCAGCGGTTTAATCGTGAAGAGGTAACAGACAGACAGACAGACACACTTTCGCATTTATAATATTAGTATGGAGTATGGATAAGCAAATAAACGATAAACAAAGTAGACCTTGTGAATTCATTCAGGGAACACGAAAACAAATGAATTCATGTCCACGAAAACAAATATGTCATGGCTGATGACCTGGTAAAGGTCGCGGGAGTCCGCTGGATGCGGGTGGCGCAGGACCGGGCATGGTGGCACATTTGGGGGAGGCCTATATCCAGCAATCGTCCTTGTGTGCATCTATAGCTTGCCGACGACGGCCAATAGGGATGAGCCAATGGTCGCCGCTCGCGGTTGGCCGTTTGGGCGGAAGGGTTCTCGAGTCGCGACCACTTATTGGAAGACGCAGGCCGATAGCCGGCGGCAGGCGATGACATGGTAAAGGTCGCGGGAGTCCGCTGGATGCGACGCAGGCCCGGCCATTGTGACGTGTGAGTGGACGTCTTTCGGCTGATATGAATGAATGTTATGACCATTGTGTGACCGTTACACTCACTGGTAAATGGTGGAGTGCATGCTCTGCGCTATATTTGAATCGTCCGAGTGCATCCACAGCTCGCCGTCGCCGGTCGCCGTCTGACGGCCGACCTCCATGTAGAAGAAGCATTCGGAGTCTCCGCACCTGGAATGTAGAAGTTACAGATGATACGTGCACATTGATGGACAGTAGACGCCTATAGGCGTAATTCTATTGTTATTTCTATTGTGTCTGGAATAGTATCAATCAAAGTGTAAGTGCTCCTAGCTCCCAAAGACCTTCGATCTGTAAATGTCCGTTTTTTCGTGTTCTTTATGGCTTATCGTATTAACAACAACGAGGATTGCCGAAATAGTATCCCATGTTTACTTCAAAACCCAGTCTTCGAGATATATGGCACCAAACTTTGGCATTTTTTTTTAAAGGAAGGAGGAAACGTAACCATAGCAACCAGCGACGGAAAAGAGTTGATTCTTCAATTACATTAGGTATATTATGTTACAGACACAATTTCAATTGTCAAGTGTGTTTACCCGCTATTTACGCAATAAAACTCAAACATAAATATTAAAATAGCTGTCCGCGCGGCGGGTAAGGCGGATGTCACACTGCGCCGCATCTCCGGACGGAGATGCGGCGCCGGAGATGTATGCAAGTACCTCAGTTTGTATATAAATTCCGTGTGGTACGACCCACTGCACCGCACCTCCGTCCGGCGAAATTTGTATGCAGCTCCGCACCTCCGTCCGGAGATGCGGCGCAGTGTGACATCCACCTAATACAAAGAAGGCAGGCAAACCCGCGGGATACAAAACAGCCTATGCCCATCCAGAATGACCATTCTATACGCAGGTGAAAGAGTTTTTGAAATCGTATGATTAGTTCCGGAGTAATCTTCGGATCTTATATATACTTAGTATATAAACCAACCTCCTAATATTCTTCAACGAATACTCCACCCTCTCCGGGATCCCAAGGTCGCTGATGACGTTGTTGTGTTGATGAGATTGTACAGGCCCTTATGTTCTTGGAGGCTCCTAGCCCACCTTCTGTACGTTCACTTGCCAAACATGTTCCGAGAGGAAAAAGAAACCTACCTCCTAATATTCCTCAAAAAGTACTCCACCCTCTCCGGGATCAAAAGGTCGCTGTCGACGTTGTGGCTCTTGATCTTGACAAGCGTCAGCGTCTTGTCAGTCAAGCATAGATTGTACAGGCCCTGTATGTTCTTGTAAGCCCCTAGACCTTTCTTCTGTACGTTCACTTGCCAAACGTTTTCTGGAAGAAATAAACCTACCTTCTAATATTCTTCAAGGTATACTCCACCCTCTACGGGATCCCAAGGTCGCTGCTGACGTTGTTGTGGCTCTTAATCTTGACAACTGTCAGCGTCTTGTCGGTCAAGCATAGATTGTACAGGCCCTTATGTTATTGGAGGCTCCTAGCCCCTCCTTCTAATTGGTATAGAAGTATAGATAAACCTACCTCCTAATATTCTTCAACGAGTACTCCACCCTCTCCGGGATCCCAAGGTCGCTGATGACGTTGTTGTGGCTCTTGATTTTGACAAGTGTCAGCGTCTTGTCGGTCAAGCATAGATTGTACAGGCCCTTATGTTCTTGGAGGCTCCTAGCCCCTCCTTCTTATTGGTATAGAAGTATAGATAAACCTACCTCCTAATATTCTTCAACGAGTACTCCACCCTCTCCGGGATCCCAAGGTCGCTGATGACGTTGTTGTGGCTCTTGATCTTGACAAGTGTCAGCGTCTTGTCAGTCAAGCATAGATTATACAGGCCCTGTATGTTCTTGGAAGCCCCTAGACCTTTCTTCTGTACGTTCACTTGCCAAACGTGTTCTGGAAGGAAAAAGATTAGGATTAGGGATGGATCAACCATATGTAATGATCGGTATAACCTGAAGTTTTATGTAACGCGCTTTTTGCGGAAACTACTGACTTTTACGATTATTACAAAACAAACCTAAGATAACCTGATCCTAGGTAGCTTCAAAAAAGATGGAAACACAAAAAGTTACTGATGGATGACATTATACCTAATGTTACATGGGATCCCAGTTCGCAAATGTTATTTGCGGAATTCGCAAAACGCCTGTTTGATGTAACTGGTGACCGAAGAGCTGGCCGGCTTTCTCGCGTAACGCATCAGCATTGCAATTCAGCGAGGAAATGCTGCCAGCATCCTCAGTACAAAGCGTGTAGGGCCTTTTTTAGATTCATCTCAGTTTCAATGTAATTAATTAATGTTAATTATCATCTTCAAACACTAGTTTGAAGATGATAATTTGATTTCCAAGATTTGGCATAGGTACTAGCCTATAGATGCCAAATCTTGGGATTAGATGTCAAAGCAGACCTCGGGCTCCTTTAGTGCACAACCGGGAATAACGCTAGGAGGATGAATGTAAATTATCACCTTGTATATACTTTAGAACATAAAGCAACGTTACATTATATCAACTATTATAATACGTTATAAGACGCACCCATCACACACGTAGTTCAAGAGCTGGTTCCCACTACGTCGGATTTCGGTCCGGATTTTAATCGGTCGTTCCAGTGGCAGAAAATTTTAAATGAAGCTATTCACACTTGTCGGACACCAATTTGTATGAGGCGCCGACATCCGATACAAAATCCCGGAAACCATCCTCTAAGGGGATGAAATGGGGTGAAAATTTCTATGGAGCTACGATATTAACTAGTTCCACGCGGACGGAGTCGCGGGCAGAAGCTAGTATTGAAATGTGAAACTTGAATCTCAGTGTGACTTACTGAATAGTTCGGTGCAGCCCTGTTGATGAACTTTTTAACTGTCACAGTTCCACCCTGCAGTTCTCGTTACAATCCTGTAGTTCTATAAGATTTTCTCTGTTAAGGATAGGTATTACTGAGATTTTAATTAAATTCGGCTCGGAGGTACTGCGCAGCTGAGAAGCTACGGTAGCCTAGTGGTTTGTCTATTGGTTTGGCACTGAATGTTTCCGAATAGTTTCCCACCTCTAGTTCTAATTAATGGCAGATCGATTACCTCGATTTCAAGTATTCCGAGTGAATTGGACAACTGGGTCATATGGTATTGAGCGATTAGGTGTGCGGTATAATGAAACCATCATCCAACATTCTTTACTATAAGCTTAGATCGTTCAACACCTTGCGGACCCAACATAATAACGTTCTGAGGGCCCTTGTGAGGCTCCCGCGATACTGTAGTGTTGTTCGAGCGTGTTTGCGGACGCGCACGTGGATCGACAACCGCCGACAAGTGGGTACCGGGGGTAACAGGTACCATGACCAACTTATAGTTGATATGAGGAAAATGTATGACAAGATTCATAATTTTAGTCATTGGAAATAATAAATTAATTCTGGTAAAAAGTGTCCCCATTTTTGGTTTGCTTTTTACATAATAAATCTTTAGTAGTCATACACGCCGCGCCGCGACGCGAGTCGATAAAAGATCTACCCTCCTCTTTCTAATTTGCATGGTGCGAGTGAGAAAGGAGACCCTTGGTCGCGCGCAAAGCGACTTGTCAGCAAGTTGTGCTAGACGTACAAACGACAACACTGTTAACTGAACATCCTGTGTTTATTTAGAACCTTATTACAATGCACTTAAGGTGCACCGATGGTCAGTTAGCTGTGTTGTCGATAGTACAGAAGCAGGTCGTCCCTTACGGCAATTATAATGTATATATTTCGGTCTTTTACAGCATCGCAACGCAATATAAATTAAATGCGCGACCGTCTCGCAATAAATCTTTTGACAGATCTTTTTTTAGATAACTCAGAATTATTTTTTGATAGATCGACATAACATCTCACTACTCTTTATAAAAAGGAGGCTCAGTATCCTATAATAACCCCAATAATTAATTAAAATTCGCCCGAAAAACATAACCCTCCTTCGAGGCAATCGGATAAAAGGAGGCTACGTATAAGTACATATCCTACTAATATTATAAATGCGAAAGTTTGGATGTTAGGATGTTTAGATGTCTGGATGTTTGTTACTCAATCACGCTTAAACGGCTCAACCCAACCGATTTGTATCAAATTTTTCACGAAGATAGTTTATAGCTTCGATTAAAATATAGGATAGTTTTTATCCCGAATCCACGCAGAGGAAGTTGCGGGCGAAAGCTAGTATTCTATAATCACCCAAAAATGTTAACAAAATCGGTTTACTTTCCATCAAACATTTGTACAATAACAACGCAAACTAGACTACATCACAGTATAGGAACAGTAGATAAACTTCGAACAAAGGTACATCGCACGGCTGCACACATGCGCGCGTGTTCGGTACGCACACACACATAGCCTTCGGGAATGATGGAGAATGCTTCAATCGGGGCCGCGCCGTCGCGGTGTTCGCTCGTTCTCACTCGCTACGTCAAAGGAAGCCGCCTCGTAGGTATGAAGACAGCGAGCCGCCAGTGCCACGATATCAAAAGGACCCGAATAGTCTTGTAACTAAGCACCTACCAACCTAGTGCAGTTTAGCAACTATTATACTTACTAGGAAATATTTTAGGCATAGTATAGTGGTATTCAAATATTTCATGAAGTGGGAAACTAAAAACACATACCCAACTATCTATAATATTATTAATTTGTGTAATTGTGTATACAATATTGTCTATTAAACTGTAACAGAAATACTTTGCATACTTAAAAGCAAAATTAGTATTATAGGTATGCCAAGCCACAAACTTGACACAGCCCTGCGCATCGAGCGAAAGTAGGTAACGAACGCTCCTAAACGGCCTCAGATTACCTACTGTATTATTCTTCTATACTGTGACTACATGCAAACGTGACGCAACAATGTTTTCTGTTTACGAGTACTTGCTTTCTTCTAACTTAATCAAACAAACAAGTCATGTTTATTTGTTATCGTATTTGTAACTCATTAGTTTACTTAGTGTTAGTCACGCGCTATTTGTGCAGACTCCAATAATTTGTGGAATACCAAACAATGTAGTTAAAGGAATGACGCGCAGTTTCAGTGTCCGAGAGGATGGCTTGCGGTACTTGAGCTCCCGAAGCTTTGTGGAATCGCCCTTGGAAACTTGGACTGGAGCGGAAATTGGGGGGGACGGGAGGGAAAAAAAAATGTCGCCAGGTGTTCGATTGAAACAGCATTTCATTATATAAACAGCGCTCCCACTTGCAGGCAACCGCAGTTTCAAACGGCTGCCTCGCTTCAAAAGAACAGGCCTCCCATGAATTCAAACAGGTAAACAATGTTGTTTTAGTCCAGTTTGAAAAACGATTTGACTAATCTGAACAGCCCGCGCGTCGCCCGGCTTGAATTCACTTAAACTATCGGACCCGATTCTACAGTGGCTTTTAAACTTCCTAATTTTATTAGGATTCCGTAGTCAACAAGGAACCCTTATAGTTTCGCCATGTCCGTCCGTCTGTCTGTCTGTCTGTCTGTCCGTCTTCGGTTTAGCTCAGTAACCCATACAACCAGAAAACTGCAATTCGGCGTGGGTATATAAACCAATCACGCCGACAAAGCAGCAGAAAAAAATCCAAAAAAAAATATTTTTTGGGTACCTCCCCTAGATGTAAATTGGTGATGTATTTTTTTTCTCGTTAAACCTATAGCGTGGGATATCGTTGGATAGCTTGTTCAAAAATATTATGGGTTTTCTAAAAATATTTTACAACTCAGTTATGCGTTTGCGGCTACTAATGGGGACGTGAAAAAATTCGTGGCAGTAGATATAATGAACTTAAAAGGAAAACTATCACAGTTAAGTAGACAACTAGTTAACGAGTACTAGACATAACTAGTTAACAGGTAAGAAATGCACTTAATTTCGGTTGCAAATACATTGTCATTGGAATTTGAACCTTTTACCGTGGACGGTAGGGTTGCTTTTTCACGGCACGGTGCTTCTTGCCCGCGGCGAGCGCGCAAAAGACCTGCCCTGCGACATGCCCCCCACCCGTGGCAATGCTAAAACTAAGGCGGGCTTACGGCACAGTGCTTCTTGCGCGCGCGGCTAGTTGTGATGTGCGGCTTGATGCTGTTCGGAGATTTTCTTAATTATTTTACGTAAATAACCTGTTGCTGCTAAAAGTTTGCGATCTGCGGTTCGATTAGTTTTAAAGTTGTGTACCTAATTACCTACATACCGTTTGAAAAAACTTAATGTACCTACTGACCTCGTTATTTCAATTGAGAAGTTGTGGTCCCTAACAACTGAGTGGTCGCTTACCGGCACATGAAATTAGGTGGTCGCTAACCAGCGAAACGACCCTATACATTGGTGTGTTATAAAAATAATCAAATTTACGATTATTTACGAGGGTAAGGTATAATAAAAACCCCAAAAGCCCTTTTTAAATCCGCATTCTGTGACAGATGGGCAACTACGGAACCCTACCCTGCGCGTGGCCTGACACGCACTTGGCCGCTTTTTTAGGTGTCGCTAAAACACTTTGCTATTCTATGAGCAGCTGTCATAATCCAATGACAACGCTAATTTGAAACTGACGTTTCTTATTTTAGGCGGTCTATTCAACTTACTTAGCTGCCTAAATTCTAAATATGTCGTTTTTAATCTGCCGCCTAACTTATGTATAAAAATTAGACAATTTAGTTTTAGGCTAGTAAGCCATGTGCACGTAGAATCGGGTCCAGTTATTACCTACTTTCAAGCCTCTACAACAATGTAGGTATACTATTCTAAACCCTGACGCAAAAACTTAAAGATGAATAAGTAACATATGTATTTGTGCGTCGTAGGATTCGTAGGTCCGAAACGGATAGATCGTTTTGAGAGCGGTTTCTTTTTCATCGTTTTTTTGCGGCCAGTTACAGATATGGCTCTGGATAACCTCTCTGGGGGCCTTATTCGTCGAAAGTGTTGCCTGTGGAGTTTTTAGCTATGTTTGTTGGTTATTTTTATTATGTGTCGGTCCGGAGATTACGCACTACATGTACATTCATACCTCACAAATAAATAAGTAAAGCTCCAACTCCCAGAGCTTTCCTCTTTACAATATTAGTTTTGATAACTCATATTAGGTTTTGGGTAAAGGCCTGCTGCGCAAACCGGTGGAGCGCAGCGCGAATGCTCTGAGACCGACCTAGGAGCATCACGGGGGATTTCTCAGAGCATTCAAATTTATACCTTAGTGTAATTAAAATAAAAAAGAATATACATTGATAAATTTAAAGTGATCTGCGCTGCGCTCCACAGGTTTGCGCAGGCCTTAACATGCCTGTGACATTCAGACAGACGCACATAACAAAACCATAATAGGTCCGTATTCGGCACTTTCAAGAAACGTGCTTGAGCACCGTTGTCTAGAAGGCGTCTGCCCATTGCCAAGGATCCCATGAGTAATACGATCGCAACATTTTTCCTACTTAATAAATAAGTATTTATTTATATGTAATGTAACCCATTCAGATATCGATCTTACACTTTAAGCCAGAAGGTTCAAATTGTAATGACAACCATTGCACTAACATGCCATCGATGACAGTTAACAGTGTAATAATATACCTTATCACAACAACATACGGTCTATAATGGTCAGTTAAGTTTTGCTGTTTGTGTGCACAAACGCGGATGCGGTCACTCATGGGAATTTTGCGTCGATAATGTTCCACAATAATAGTAAACAACTCTATGTACGAAGCAGAAACGCATATCGACACACAATTTTCCGTTGCAATATGAACCTTACACTTAAAGCCATAAGAGCGTTTTATACAAAATAATTAGTAAAGATAGGCTTTATAACGTGGCATAGGGTAGTGCTGTTTCATATTTAATTTGTCGGTTACATTAACGGTAAAGGAAAATGTTAAACACATTTTTTTGGGTAAATCCTAGTTAGTGCCTATTGAACTTTAGTAGTATTAGTACCATTAAAGTAATCTAATTAACTGAAATGGTAATTCCGTGCTGGCGAGACGATTAAACAGGGAAAAACCAGTTAAATACTAAAGTACTACTAAATCCAAAAATTAGTACTGAAATTTCCATCATTGCCCTTCGCCTAGTGAAAGCCGAAACCAAAACATGTAACAAATAGGACAACTCGATAAAAGTGTGACTTAATTAATGTTCTTAATTGGTACAATCTTTTTTAGAAATGGCCATGAGAGAAAAAAAAAAAAAAACAAATATCTACCTTCAAACTAGTGTAGATAACATCGTACATATCGGCGTCTGAGATAAATTAAATTAAATACACCGAACGGCAGGTTTAGATGATTATTTTTAATTTTTAATTTAAGAGAAAAAAGATTCTATCAAGCATTCTTATTTAAACGTATTCTTTACGAAACAGTCATAAAAAATATAAAAAGTACATGCCATAATGACACCCCACCGCACCTAGTATCCCTTTCAAATATATGTCTGGAAATGTTTCTGAGTACTTATCTATATGACTATGGATGTTATAGATTTGGTCTCTTAGACGTAATTCACTTTAAAACGATATGAATAACAACCATTAAATAGTGCGTTGAAGTATATGCCTTAGAATATTTATGAATAATTATCGATAGACCTTTGATCGTTATGGACATCAATTTTCTGACTTTTGTGATTATAATAGTTAATATTATAGGTCATTAATGTTAGCACTATAAAGCGTTATACTTAACAAAAAATATGACTATTTATTACATGTTTATGTATAAATTATATGGATATCAATTTCTGACTATCGAAATTCGGAACAATAAGCTTATGGGAAACAATGGGACCCCTATCTTGGATTCGAACCCAGTACATAACCACTATTAGCTTTTTAGGCAGGGCTACTAATTAGGTTAGGTCAGTTAAAAGATCGTCAAAGCACAGGCTAATTAATAGTACCTACAGTACAGAAGGTCCACTGAAGTGATGACGTTAGCTGTATTTTTTTTTGCAAAAGGCATACAGTGAGATAGGGTTGTCAACGTACCACATAACATTAACTGAACATCCAAAATGATAACTATTTTAGTTCCTATGTTTGTTATCGAAAAATCATCAAATTTAGGAAATAATAATATGATACGATAATAAAATAATACAATGGCCGGGAAGCACGCTTAAGTAAAAATAATTGAATACAGGTTGTTTTTACAAAACAGTTCATATTTTGCAATGGATTAGGACTTTCGTAATGTTTGTTAGCACGATGTTGTAAAATGAAATTCGTATAATGCTGGCCATACACCATGCTTCCTATCGTCCAATCGGCATGACGCTACCGATTGGATCAGTTAGAACTGACCGTGTGTGGGAGTGGATTGGCATGAGTCATGCCAACATTTATACTTGACGGCGCAATCGAATTTCGATTCTTTTGGCTTGATCATGGCGATTGGATCATGCTGATTGGACCATGTATGGCGGTCGGCGATCGTCAGTTCAGTTCAGTAAGGTCGGCGATTGTCAGTTTCTTCATTCATTCGTAAACAATTACAATAATCTTTTGGCGTAATTTTTACCAAATTTGTATGAGTAAACAGTTTTCTTTTTGATCGACCAGTTTTTTTTTTTAAAAAAAAGGAGGTTCTCAATTCGGTTGTTTTTTTTTTTCAATGTTTGTTACCTCAGAACTCCGTCATTGATGAGCCGATTCGTAATTAATTTTTTTTATTTGTAAGTATATGCTTCCAGGTGGGTCCCATTTTTTTCAAAAATTCAATTGGATGATGGGATCCATGAGGAATTGCGGGAACTCCTCAATTATATTAGGCACGCGTGTAGTGATTTTGGTATTTTCTATTATAACTCGTGTATTTACACCCGGAAATCATAAATTTGGTGGAGTGGAATTGATGATGAAGACCACACATGACTTATGGAATTCCTCAATTATGTACATAAAAGTAGAAAAGTATATCACAGATTCTGATAAGATTTTTAGTTGAAATAGCAACTAATGAAGTGCCAAAGGTGATCCTTGTGGAATCGACGGAAGTCCTCAAATATTATCGGCCCACATACAGCGATTGGGTTTTTTTCTCTAATAATCAACGCATATGCTCTCGGAAATCAGTTCATGTGGTAAATTGGAAAACAAAATGTGGAAATGTTCTCGTGGCTTGGCGGAGTACTAAATTGAAGTCAGTTAAAACTTTGTTTTTAAAGTAAATTATCATTAAACACTGTTTGCACCACTCTGCTCGATCTTTTCTTTTTTTATGTTTCATTTTCACGAGTAAAATACCCAAAACGGCTAAAACATCGTTGTCTGTCACCGGTGACGCCACGGCATCAACTGAACGTCGCTGTATATATAGATGAACTGCACATTGGATCAAGCCTGCAGCGTCATGCCGATTGGACGATAGGAAGTATGGTGTATAGCCACCATAACGGTGTGCGATCAATGAAATTACGTTGTTATTACGTAAAACGGAAGGTATCTATGAATCGTCATTGTGTGCGATATGCTGTACAGCCCTTGCTAGACCTCCACAGGAGGTTGCCATAGACAAATTACGTTTCACGACAAATTGACAGTGGGATAGGCCTGGTCAAAGTGAGAGATGGGTTGATCTCACTACGTTTTACTGCGTCCCTCTCGGCATTGACTGAATAAGGAAGGCGATAAGCTTTACGGGGCGACGCAAAATAATATCCTCTTTATCACAATGATTGCCCTTCGTCGTAATAAGTATGACTACCGCCTTATCATTCCTAAGCACAAAGTGGCAAAGTCTGCAAGATCAGCCTACATAATGGGTCCATCCATCTATAATATGCCCGCAACGGTCAGAATTATGCAACTTCCACGGCCGCTTAAGCAGAACCTACGCAAGTGGCTTCTAGATTTAACTCTGTAGTGCCGAGGAGTTTCTTAAACTACCGTGCACAACTAATGACCTAATTAATTATTATTTATTTATTTATGCACAAAAGAAAACCTATCGTACAACAGGCGGACTTAATGCCAAATGGCATTCTCTACCAGTCAAACCTTAAGGCAAAGCGGAAAAGATTGTGGGCAGTTAAAATAACAACTAAAAAGAATAATGACATTACGGTATTCCTATGTACAGCATATTTACATAAATACATATACATCAATAAAATAAATACTTACATAAACAAATAAATATATACATAAATATATACTACAGGCATAATTACAAGCGAAATTTCAAATATGTAACCTTCAGTCTACTCTATTATTGTTATTTCTATTTACATTAACCATTTGACTTGTAACTATGGTGTTATGAATAAAGTATTGTATTGTATTGAATAGATTTATGACTAGAAAAAGTCGCCAAGGGCCTTGTATTTACCATACTTATCTCTGTGAAATCTTAAGAGTCCCCGGCACAGTTTGTTGCTACCAACCGATTTAGATGAAATTTTGCACGAAGATACTTTATAGCCTGAATTAAAATATAGGATACTTTTTATCCCGGGTCCGGGTCGGGCGGAAGCTAGTAAATCCTAATAGAAAAAATATTAAGCGTTTAGAGACTGAGAGCGTATGATAAACCAACTACTCTTGTTTAGAGTTCCGTAGTCAACAAGGAACCATTATAGTTTCGCCATGTCCGTCTGTCTGTCTGTCTGTCCGTCTTCGGCTTAGCTCAGTAACCATTACTGCTAGAAAACTGTGATTCGGCATGGGTATATTAATCAATCACGCCGACAAAACAGTACAATACAATTTGGAAAAAGATTTTTTTGGGTACCTCCCCTTCAGCTAACGCGGGGATGTAATTTTTTTTTCTCGTCAAACCCATGGTGTAGGGTATCGTTGGATAGCTCGTTCAAAAATATTATGGGTTTTCCATAACCATTTTTCAAATCAGTAATTCGTTTGCGAGATATTGGGCTTTAAAGCCCTAATTTTAGTTTCTCTCTCTCTCTCTCTCTCTCTCTCTTCACTTAGAGACTACTCTCTCTTCAAGACTGACTCAGATCTTCATTTCGTTGTTCATTTCATTAGTCATTCGAGTCATGTGTCCCCTCCCATCCTGCCGGCTAAATGGCTACTACTGGGGATGTGAAATAATTCGTGGTAGTAGTACATATAATGAATTTAAAGGAAAACTATCCCGAACAAGTAGGCATAAGTACTTACCGAGTAATAGTCGACCAACTTAATGTGTAATTGAAAAGGACAATTTTCGTACAAATTCGGCCGCCGCAACCGCACCGCACGTCGATGTAACTAAGACAGACAGGCAACTACGGAACCCTACACTGCGCGTGGCCCGACACGCACTTGGCCGGTTTTTCTATTTTAATTCCTAGCACAGACTCTAGTGTCCTAGGTATATGACGGATCCCACCGTGTATATAGTTTTATGTTATTATAGCATGTAGACTTAAAATGAGAACCAAACTACGTTTGTATGGAGAGTCGCGCGTCGTGGCGTGGTAAAATTCAAAAATTTGTCCGCTCGCTCGCCAGTGGTCTTTTTTTGTGATGTACTCATCGCTCGCACAAGGAGAAACTTACAAAATGCTTGTATAAAAATCCAACTTGTTTAAACAAGACGAATCATTATTTCTCGTAAGCTATTACAGACAGACAGACGGAGGGACCGACACAGAGCGGAGCCCTACTAACTAGAAATATACTCGTTGGGCCTTGGCGTACGGAGCCCTAATAATCTAGTAGTATGTACATATATTTGTTTGGCAAAACTAGAAAATGTTAGATGTCAATCAACAACCGGCGCCGAGACGATAAGATTACAACTTATAGCCACATAGATAAACGCGCAAATAAACATTTTTACGTTACGGCGTAGGTAAGCCACATAGAAGATGATTTTCAGTGCCAATTCTAGGAATTGTTTAGTCGAGGAATAAAAAGTTTCGTCACTTTTCGACTTTATTTTAATGATGTTATGGTACAAAAGTGACGATCATTTTCATTCCGCGACTGCAAGTTTAAAGGGTAAATTGTGATGTTGATGAGTTGCAGGGCGGCAGATACCTCGAAGGGGTATCTATTATAAAGGCGAAAGTGTGTCTGTCTGGCTGTGTGTTACCTCTTCACACTTAAACCGCAGATTTAGATGAAATTCGGTAAGGACATAGTTTGAGTCCCGGGGAAGGACATAGATAGTGAAATGGGGGTTGAAAGTTTGTATGGAGCAATTATATATACGAGTTCCACCCAGACGGGGTCGCGGGCAGAACCTAGCCTATGATAAGTATGTGCCATGTAACTTTGTAAGATTGAATCTAGAGAGGAATCTCGAGAACCATTTATCCAATTTCAAAAATACTTTCACCTACGAAAATTTCACCTTCACAGAATGGAGTTTCTGGAAAAATAATAGACTATATTTTATACCATGGATTTGCCTGCGTTCTTTGCTATACCTGGGCAGAGCTAAGCAATCAGCAAGTATGGCCACAGAATAGATAATAGTACAAGTACAGAAGGCACACTCTTTTGATCTTTACAAAAGCTGTTTTTTTCTTAGTCAAAACATTATGACTCTAATAAAAAAATAAAAAAAAATATGGCCATCTGACGTGACTCCAGCGCAAGCCAAAAATTCTAAATTCAAAGTTCAAAATTCAAAAAAAATATTATTTATCTCTAAAATAATAAATCCCACAATTTGGACGAATTGCAATAATTGAATACCTACACCAAGACCGCCAGGCCACATTTTATTGGCTTTACTGCAAACCCACAGTGATGCAAAATCTTGTTGCTTTATTTTTAAACATTATAATATGTATACTACTCAAAAGAAAATAGGGGCCACAAGTATGGTGATCGTTACGTGAAAATTATATTAAACAGTAATATATATTTTTTCTAGCTTTTAGACTTAAACTCCAGCATGAAAGAGGTTAGATTCTGCCTTCAGAATACATTCGTATCCTTAAAAGGGAGTTCATTAATTAGCCTCAATCAATTAATCAATCAATTAGTTTATGTCCAATAATTACAATGGCCCTTGTTTTGTTTTGAGCAGTATATAATAAAATAAAATACCCAACTCTAAAAACTGCGTCGGTGCATTTATGCCGTTCATTTCAGTCCTTGCTCACTTCAATTTTATTTCTTTAATGAATTCGATTTGGGTTATTCATTTATTTATATATTTTAAATACCTATGAAACGATAAATTAATTAACACATTCAGGGCCCATGACGACACATATGCGTCAGACCCGTCGTCGCTTTCCGCTACATACGAGGAAAACCACGGGATCGGCTACGAGCGTAGCGCGTAGCGATTCTTGGCCCTGAATGGGTATGATTGTTGAAGTGATGAATAAAAATTCATCACTCGTAATTTTACAAAGGTGACATCTAATATTATAAGAACCTCTATGACTATGACGTACCCTTTATAGGCATACTAAGTTGTTGTTGTAGTAGGTGACGACATTAAGCCGCTTTAAATATCAGGAAGTGCAGAAGTCGTGATTATTCGTGTTTTGGTTGCCGTAAGGGCAGTTCCATCTCCTGGTTCAGGAGGTCGCAGGAGCCTCTGCTTTGTTCACGTGGTGGAACAGCGTGAACAGAAGGTTCATTTGATTATTCTACTCTAAGGCCAGCAGTCGTGGAAAGCGATCTGGGTAAGCATGGATTGGTTATGTTTCGTGGCGGCTCGTTACGTTACATTAGTGGTAACGTAGTACTTACCGTTTTATTTTATTCGTATAGCTTTCCGGTACGGATTACGAGGTCAAAGTACGTCGAGTATAGCGTCAGCATCCGCTGCCGGTGGTGCTGATATAGAAACCTGCGGCGAGAAGTCTTCGCGTCCGAAGCGGATTTTGATTTATACCCATTGGCGCGAGCTAATGTAGCTCCAGCTTCCGCTGCCCTTAGTGCTGATCCGGGAACCTACGCTGAGAAGTGTCTCTACGCCCGAAGCGGATCATGTTATGTGTTCACCGATGCGAGCCAAGTAGCGTGCTGTAGTTGTTAGGCAGGCTTCAGGAAATTCTATTTGTATACCGGGTATTCTAATCGTAGGGTACATGTTGTCCAACTTTTAACTTGACTTTGCGTAGTTTAGTCCGTACTTGCTTTTAGTTCCTTGCGCGGTTGTTTAATTCGAGAAGCTCGACCTTTGATTGGAATCACATCATCCGTTCGTGTAATTATTCTCAAAATTCAGAAAGGCATATAGAACGCCACCAATGTCCTAAGTTTTGTTGTTTTCTTATTTTCGTTATCCATCGGCAATCACCCATCAATCCTCGTCATTCGTCCATTCCATTCATGTTTCATTCTCATCCCCACTCAGGATCCAAGCATTCCTTTCAAAGTTGACCAGCCTTATTGACGGCGTTGACACAGGCTGCGTATGTCTCCTATTTCCTTTGTAATTAACCAACTTGGGTACCTCGGTCCGAAGAGCGGTGTTGACAATACTACTTTTGTATAAAAGCGTCGATATTTTACCTGATCGAAATTAACCGTGTACTGTAATTATTTCAACTTGGACACCTCGGTCCGACGAGGGGTTTTGGAAATACCATTTCCTGAATGTGTTGATATTTGATCAAAATTAATTATTCGTGCGTTGTGAGTGAATTTTATTTTTATTTATCACTACAGTAGGTATACTTTACTACACTAGAATTTAAATTCACATATATCAGCAAATAATCAATTCAAATTTACCTACATACTTAAACCAAATAAAAATTGTTCTGAGTATTACTAGATTCATACAGTGTTATAGGTATATTGAAGTAGATACACCTTTTATATATCTTTTATTATTATTCAGTAACTACTTATTATCTACTAGCTGATGCCCGCGGCTTCGCCTGCGTGGTTATAGGAAAATGTAACATATTGAATTTTCCCGTGGGAATTAGATGTTAGATGTTCCCGCTGAAAAAAGTAGCCTATGTCACTCTCCAGCCTCTAAACTATCTCCGTACAAAAAATCACATTAATACGACGCTCTGTTGCGACGTGAAAGAAGGACAAACACACACACACACACACTTTCACATTTATAATATTAGTAAGGATTATGTTCATTTTCATGCCTTTCGGCATCCTTCGGGCGTGCCAGGAGAAGGAAAAACGCGTGATTCGTATTTTTATCATTGTTTTTGCAACCGCAGCGGGTTGATACAATATCTTAAAGGTGTATTATTATTCATTTCAACAAAAACAATGCAACACATAAACAGACGAATGCGGCACGTTCACTTGCGATATATTTACGATTTAAGTAAGCGTGTGCGCGAGAAGTAGCGTGCGCGTGCGATCCGATGCCCAGCGTGGCAGTATCAGTATGGCTACCATGAGTTTGACATTGTCATTTTTCGTTAACGAGAATCGAGTTTTCTATCTGTGCATCTCTATTGCACTTTGACAGTACGAGCGGGATGCACAGATAGAAAACTCGATACTCGTTAGCGTAAGCCTTCATTGACAAACTCATGGTACGCGTACAGATGGGTAACCGGCATGTACTTGTAGCGATGAACATAAATCGCGGAGTGAGCCGCGCCTGGTATGACAAAAATCGACATCTATTTTATAGTCGACTGTACACTTTGCCTGGGAAAGACACATAAAAAAGCTACAGCCTTATCTATAAGTTAGGTTATTTAGATAACTAACATAGCTGGCCTATTGACCTAGAACTGACGGCTAAATTAATCATGTTGTTTATTTTCATATGACATGGCGGGTTCAAAATAGTTGTACAAGTATTATGACATACATAATTGTTGCTATATTTAGTAACTAGGTAATGCACGTTCCATTACAGCATGTGATGTATGAGGTTCTTATTTTATTAACTTCGCTATGCTAAGCGTTTAATTCTTTTGTAACACTTACAAAAATCTAAAGAGGAAAATTAAATTAGAACATTAATTTTGGTTTTGGTCTCCATTCCAACCTGGATAGAAAAAAAAACGATTGTTCTATTTTTAATTGTTGTTTTGTTCTATACAGGGTGTACCAAACAAGGGGTGTGAAGCGATTCAAAGGCATATTTATGCATACAGTCCAACAGTGTGCATATGACCTTAATGTGTATAAATTCAAGATTAGATTCAGCTCATCAAACTGAACCACTTTTGTTCTGCAACCGTGGAAAATAACAACTATTATTTCTATAATTTATTGGTGTTTGAACTTTAACTGTACCATCAATGTATTGCAAACACGGCTTTATTATTTGACATCCATGACAGTGACAAGTATGATACTTAAACTAATGGATGATGTACATTGAAAATGTAATTTAATTTGTTTCATACAAATTAAATTGCGAAGAGCACATTTTTGAAAACTTGTAGAACAAAAGCAGTTCCATTTAGGAGCATAATCGATATTTGCATTTAAAGCTCCAAGCTATACTATAAGGCACCCAGTATACGTAGTTATTCTATTCGTTACAGACATTTTTTTAAACAAAATATTGTATGTGTTTTATCTTATAACAAACTAGCTTCCGCCCGCGAATTCGTCTGCGTGGACCCGGGATAAAAACTATCCTATATTTTAAGTCAGGCTATAAACTATCTTCGTGCAAAATTTCATCCAAATCGGTTAAGCCGCTTAAGCGTGATTGAGTAACAAACATCCAAACATCTAAACATCCAAACATCCAAACTTTCGCATTTATAATATTCTAGCTTCCGCCCGCGACTTCGTCTGCGTGCACCCGGGATAAAAACTATCCTATATTTGAATCCAGGTTATAAACTATCTTCGTGCAAAATTTCATCTAAATCGGTTGAGCCGTTTAAGCGTGATTGAGTAACAAACATCCAAACATCTAAACATCCAAACATCCAAACATCCAAACTTTCGCATTTATAATATTAGTAGGATATAGTAGGATTAAAACATTTTAATCAAACGGTCCAATGCATTAAAATGACCTTGATGCACCATAAGTACCGCAAACGTAGAGGTAAACAAAACAAATTAATAAGCGATAAAACCTAATACACTTTGAATGATATCGCTAAGCAATAAGGTTCAAAGCTGTCTACACATTAACGCCATGTTAATTTTCTTTCTACAAATATAATAAACATCTCGGTGTTTTCCTGCGCATGCATTAATAAGCAATAACGGCGTTTGGCTTCCAAACATGATGCAATTTAAAAGCGTATTTGGCAAGAGCTGAATTATAGTGAGTCAGCTTCGGTAGTAAACAAGTAGCTAAGTAAGGTTATCGGCCCTACTGGGCAAGGCCACGCGGCAGCCTAAAGGTACATAATTATAATATAGGTATAGCTAAGCTATAGCTAGGCGCGTATACGACGTCGATTTGCAGAAACTTAGCCCGCGAAATACTATCCATACTATACTAATAATAATGGATGTTTGTTGCTCAATCACGCTTAAACGGCTCAACCGATTTTAATGAAATTTGGTATAGGCATATTTGAGTTCCGGGGAAGGACATAGGGATAGTTTTTATCCCGGAAATCATCCCCTAAGGGGCGGAAATGGGGGGAGAAAATTTCTATGGAGATAAGATAAAAATTATTTTCACACGGACGGAGTCGCAGGCAGAAGCTAGTTATACTATACTTACTTCTGCCCGCGACTTCGTCCGCGTGGAACTCGTTTATATCTTGCCCTAATTTCTCCCCTTAGGGGCTGATTTCCGGGATAAAAATATACCAAATATATCTATTCCAAATTTCATCTAAATCGGTTCAGTGGTTTAAGCGTGAAGAGGTAACAGACAGACAGAAAATGTTTTAATATTAGTAAGTATGGTTTAGTATGGATACTATGGATAGATAAAATAATAAAACGCAGACAGGCAGTTACAAAAAAACTAACCTTCATGCATCATCAAAACGACGCTATACCAAAGAAACAGCAGGCTATGACGTCACATGTCACCACTCCCTTGCGAAATCCTTCGCCAATATAAATTGGTGCGAATTGGTAAATACAGTTCACATTGCTTTAAAGGTGGGCGGAAGGGGCCTTTATGCTAATATTATTAAAATTAATAGACCAGTGGTTACTTATAGCGAACCTTAGGTTCGTTGGCACCTAGCCTTGAGTTAAAGCGAGTTTTCCACACTCATCGAGTATTTGGGAGTTAGGGGCAATTAATAACACTTCTAACATGTGGTAAGGTGATGTTAGCAACAGTGTGTGAAGGTTTTTTTGTAATCTATTTTAGTATATTTTAAAACAAATTCTTTTTTTTATGAATTCCAGATTTACATCAAAGTGAAAGTTATTTATTATTAAATAAAAGCATATAACATGAACCTCTGAGTATCAACTACCACCAGTTCGAAATTCAAAAAACCGGTAAAAAAATATATTCAAAGAGTCATGTAATATTTTCTGAATATAGAAACTACCAAATAGTTTTGCATTAAGAAATGGAATATTTTTCCAATTAGTTCCACACACAGCCCACGGGTTGTTTTGTTACTGTATAAAGCCTAATTCAGGATTTAAATGGTCATAACATAACTCATAACTTTCAATAAAGATTTTGCACTAATCTCAAATAATAAAATAATATTCGCGTTAATAACTTAAATGCGTTTTAACTCTGCACTACTAAAAAACACGTTTATGTCTTCCGCGAAGAGAAGTTGAAGCTGTATTCAGGAATCACCAATCTTAAAAATTTAAATAATAGTAAAGTTTTATTAATATTTGCTTTCATGAATGTCTAGGTTCAGTTTGGGCTCGTTAGAATCTTCTCAATGAGTAGTTGATGATGGTACCTATACAGAAAACTACAGTTGGCAATAAAAGCTTGTAGCATGAATGAATTTGACACAAACTTATTTCTATCAAGGAAGGAAATTCCTTATGAAACATATTTCATTAAAAAATCATTTGATATTATGCAGATATTAACTTTAAAAAGTTCCTGACAAAAAAATCGTTTTTGGTACAAGCTTTCATTGCCGACTGTACTTTACTGTATACCATCATCAACTACTCATTGAGACGATTCTAACGAGCCCAAACTCAACGGGGTTACGTCGGTTAAGTACTGAAATCCCATGGGCACCTTCCGTCTCCATCATCAGATCAGCTCGATGGTACCATAATATTGAATTGTCATCCAAACTATACTTATACCCAAAATTTCAGCTCAATCGGTCACCGGGAAGTGGGTCAAATTTAACTTGCAAGATTTGATTACAGACGGACAGACAACGGGACAGGTAAAACTAAAAAAAAAAGCTTGTAAAGAATAAGGTTAAGTCCCAACTATAAAAAACCGTATTCTATTTCCATCTTTACCTTGCACTTAGCCAAGGAAATCCCCTCGGTTAGTGCACTTGATTATAAACTTCAATATCCAATTACGCTTTAGATAGCGACCACACCGGTCGGTGCTTAACGCTGCGTATACGCGTTGACGTGTCGTATGCGTCACGTATTCTTCATACATTTTGCTGTGTTTTACGGTGCGTTAGCGTATTTTGAGCAGCGCTGTGTTCGCACCTTTATTTGATTATCAATGTTTTGTATTTCAAAAGGCAGTTATCATTTATGACAGTTTAATTTTTTTTAAAAAGCAAGAGTTATTTTATTGAACTAGCGAAGCAAAATTCTTTCGTATGTCCGGCTGTTCTCCTCTATAGGTCGCATTTCTCAACTAGCTCTCATCTCAGCAGGTTCAATATATTTTTTTTTTGTTGGTAATTTTTTTCCAAATTTATGTACAATATTTTTTTTTTTAAAGATGGGATTCTACAGCTTTCAGAGCCACTAGTTATACATTGTGAAAAACAACGTTCACTTCGTTATATAAAGTAGAGTGGCGTGGGTGGAGTAAAAAGTATGGCTGGGGTATTGTGTTGTGACTCTGATACTGTCAAAATTATTATCTACTAGCTGATGCCCGCGGCTTCGCCCGCGTGGTTATAGGAAAATGTAACATATCGAATTTTCCCGTGGGAATTACATGTTTTCCCGCTGGAAAAAGTAGCATATGTCACTCTCCAGCTTCTAAACAATGTACAATCTTAGCAATTAAATATAGATGTAAGCCTGTTCATTAAACGCGATTCCTTAATTTTAGTTTTAGGTTAGGTACTCATTACAGGACCCACTGAAAATCAGCGTCGGGGCCCCCTCTGCCTCGACTCATGCTGAGTGGGTTCCTTTTTTGAGACAACTAAATAATATTTTTAGATATAAGAATTCTGTACACTGTTAACTTTTGTTGTTTCAAAATAAATCTCATTCATTCATTCATTCATTCATAAACTATCTCCATACAAAGAATCACACCAATACGACGCTCCGTTGCGACGTGAAAGAAGGACAAACAAACACACACACTTTCGCATTTATAATATTAGTAAGGATTACTTAACTTAATTAAATACTGATTTTTTTATTCTGCAACTAGGCCGCAATGGCACTTTTACAAGCCATAGTTCTACCAGCGTTTCTGAATAAAACCGGCCTCGCGCACGAAGGGTTCCGTACCATTATCTATAAAAACTGCGAAAAAATAATGTCTGTTGTATGGGAGCCCCACTCCGACTCGCACGTGGCCGGTTTTTTATTATTTGCAGTTATAGCGGCAACAGAAATACATCATCTGTGAAAATTTCAACTGTCTAGCTATCGCGGTTCTTGAGATACAGCCTAATGACAGACAGACGGACGGACAGACAGCGAAGTCTTAGTAATAGGGTCCCGTTTTTTACCCTTTGGGTACGGAACCCTGAAAAAGGAGACCACTTTTAAGAAGAAACGCCGAAACCAAATTAACAGTCAGTAATTTTTGCCCAAAAAAAAGCTAAACACTTAGATGGACACTATATTCCAGACAGAATAGAAATAACAATAGAATTACGCCTGTAGGCGTCTACTGTCCAATTGTCCATCAATGCATTCAAATGAGTAATTAAACCAGAATATAGCTGCAAAGAAGAAGAAAAACATAATGCATTGTTCTGTCAAGAAAACATGTCCGGAACTGCACTAATAAAATCATGTCGTATATTACGATATTTATGATCAAATACAAGCTAAAGTAAATCATGTGCTTGAATGCTTCCATTTGACATCAACTTACCAAAATCTAAGCTGGCAATGTACAAAAACAGCCCATACGTGAAGTTTATAAAAATATAATATAATAAAACCCCAACCAGTATTAAGGCTGAAGAGAAAAATCATTTATTTAAATGCTGAAAAGCCTGCTCATACAAAAGCATACTATACAATTGACGAATTCCTGAATGATAAAGAGTTGACATGATTAAAAATATATTTAATTCAATTGTATTAAAATTGTAATTTGTAATCACCTAATAAATTATAAAATTATGAATATTATTAAGATATTGGAAATGGGACATGCCCGTTTAATAATGTTTTAATAAATTGTTTAAGTCGTAATATTTAAGGGCCCGTGCTTAATATGAATAAGGTAAATGTGAATTTAAATTTAAATAAAGTAGAGGACTATGTATTTCATCAAATTGCTACGCCCTACCAGGGTCCATATGTACCTAGTTACTAAGACCTGTACAAACTAAATATGGTTGCAATAATTGCTATGACTATGACTATGACATGTCATATTGATTAGATGATCCCTTTATTGTAATAGCCGAAAGATGTGCAAACAGTGTCACCATTACCGGTCCTGCGCCACCCGCATCCAGCTACCTCTCTGATTACGAACTTCTTCAGATGAAACCATTTATTCATAATCAGTCAATGAGCCACTTATGAAATTTACATGCAATCATATCACTAACTAATGTTGAAGAGTCAGCATCAAAAGTAACTGCGCAAAACGAAGACGTCAAAAGTCTTAATTAGATAAGACAAGATAAGATCTTTTGACGTCTTCGATTGCGCAGCTACTTTTGATGCTGACTGTACTGGCTACTCAGGCGGCTCCGCCTGTATATTGCAATGAACGATGGCAAAGCCGCGGGAAAATAAAGCCTATGGACATCTAGAAAGTCAATTCTTTATGCAGGAGAAAATAATTGTTGAAATACGGGTGTAGACCCAAAATGTATTATTACTCGAAAAGAAAGAAGGCAAACAATGTGCCTAGTGACGAAAAGCCAATTTAGATATTTCAAGGAATTACGAAGGTACAACCGTTTTAATATTGCTCGTTAAGAGAGAAAACGCTCGAAGATCGTGACGTCACGATTTCATATGAAGAATGGGTTTTCAGAAAAGGGACAGAATATACCCCCCTCCTAAAACTTTGGACATATGTGATTATCTAATCCCCTGCTTTACTTCATTTTGACACTATTTTCAATATTTTTTCGGGAAAAATCAACATTATTGGTCATTGTATTTGTTGTTTACTGTTATTGGATGATAAGATAAATTGATGCTATTATAAACAATTTATTGTGGGAATATTTATTTTGTGGTTAACCATGGTGACCATTATAGTTAAATCAGGAAGTTTATAATATATACATTGTAAAAAAAAGTTGTAGTCTGTGAGTTTTGTTTATTGTAATTAAATCAAAACCAGATAACCGGATTATATAATAAAATAATATTTAAACCTATTTTTTAGTAATCTATGTCAGTAAGTCTGCGACATGTAAATATGTATGTAGGTGGTAACCTGGAACGACTTATCCAATTTTTTTTTCAAATCTTGTAGTGTCCAAAATTACAAATATTTAACTTGAAGCAGAACGAGATAGATACCCATCATATCAAATCATATAATCTACTATTTTGTAGTCTATACTAATTACTAATATAAGTAATATACTAAAGATGTCAAGTCCGTGAGTGTGTACACTTTTTGGATGTGTATGTATGGAGAAATCTCCGGAACTATTCATTTAATTTTAAAAATACTTCACCAGTATAATGGACCGTCAGGGTTCGAGGATATATATAACTAACTAACTAATCTGGCTCACGGACCCAAGGAGGGTCTTGGCCTCCGAAACGAGAGCACGCCATCTGTCCCGATCGTGCGCAACTTCTTGCCAGTTGCCGAACTGAAGATGTCGCAGATCTGCCTGCACCCTGTCGTCCCAGCGGTACCTGGGTCGCCCAACCGGGCGGCGACCAGTCGGTCGTCCCACGTACGCTCTCTTGACAGCAATGGATATATATTATGATCTATATCCGATATACTATATCCGGTATATATCCAATGATTTTTTATGATATGATATATGCAGAAATAAGTGTAGGTATGACCATTGACTGATTAGAATTTATAAAAAAAGTTTTATGTTTTAGAGTAGATTTTTTGATATTATAACATTTTATATTTTTAGTTGCTTTTGTCCGAGTTAGAAGATTTTATGTTTTGGTTTAATTTGTCAAGATTTTTATGTACATAAATAAATAAAACATTATAAACATTTTTGTTTTATTTTAAATAATTTATTAAGTATGTTTATGTAACACATATGCAAATAGTGTACATAAATAATACAATAAAATAATAATCTGGCTTTCATACAAAATGGATATATATCAAAATTTTGATATATACCATAAATATCCGATATTTTGATATTTATAATAAATATCGGATATTTCCGAACCCTGGTCGGGATTAATCAGGACGGACACAGTCTATAATTTATCCCTCGGCGTTGCTTGTGTTCTTTGTAATACGCGAACGGAGCACCTTGTCTATTATCCATGCTAATATTATAAATGCGAAAGTGTGTCTGTCTATTACATCTTCATGCTTAAATCGCTAGATGAAATTTGGTATACTAGAACTAGCTTGAGTCCTGGTGAAGGACATAGGATAGCTTTTATGCTGGAAATCATCCCCTATGGGGGTGAAATTTTGTATGGAGCTACGATAAAACGAGTTCCACGCAGACGTAGGCGAGGGGAGAAGCTAGATACAATGTGTGTTTTTTTTAGTTACTTCAGTGTTGTTTACAAGTTTTTCACACAAACAAAGCTTATCATTTAATTTGCAAAAAAGAGACTCATACAAAAAACATACAATAAATAAAACATTTCTCCTAGAATAGAAGCATAACTACCTACCTATCAATAATTTTCTTCTTCAACATTGTAGAATATGTGTTAGAAAGAGGAGGGTAGATCTTTCTCGAATCGCGTCGCGGCGCGCCGTCAGTTGTGCTAGCCCCGTAAATATTAAATTGCCGTTGTACGCGCCGGGGTTCGAACCTACCACCTCCAGATTGAAAGCCTTTTCACACATAAAATATAAATAAAACCTAAAATTATTGTAGATATTAGAATACAGGCCTATAGTATTATGTAGTAGTTAACTTGAAGTCCGAAGTATTTTAAATTCGACTAGAACCATTTTAAGTTTCCAAATCTCTTGTCTGCCATACAAGTCTACATGGTACCTGTATAACAAAACGATTCAGGAATAACCAAAAAATTGACAGAAACTCAGGAGGATTATTATACTACTGGCTGCCCATGAATCTCTGCTTGCATAAAGAATTCAAGCAAACCTGCGGGACAAAACATAGCCTATGACCAGAAAGTCCATTCTATAAACAGGTGAAAGATTTCTTTAAATCGGATTGGTGGTTCCGGAGATTGCCCCTACCTTCAAACTTACATAATGACAACCTCACACTTTTCCTCTTTATATTATTGTAGTATTGGTTGATTTTGTGGCTATCCTGCATATTGTTTTTGTCAGATTAATTGAACTGAGAGAATATACATATAATGTTTTTTATCCAAGAAGAGTTATAACTAAGTCAGCTTGAAACGAGTGTAGAATTGTAGATGTTTTGCCAAGAACTACTTACGGATAGGATGTAGGAGCTCATCGCTGTGTTCATCAGAGGAGTGCTGGCGCAAGATAGCCGACAGCCATCCGTGCAGTTCCTGCTCATTCTCAGCCACCACACAAAACTGTTCTTCACGAGTAAACAGCGCTATCACATGCTTCTGCTTCAGGTCCAAACGGCGTGTGATGTTGTAACAACTCTTCAAAGGCAACACGCGCCGCGGCGCCGCACCGGCACGAAACTTCTTCTCAGACTCGTAGTAATCCAGCCGAGCCGAGCAGTCCACGCTCTCCGCTCGCAGCACGAAGTACTTCTTCTTCATCGTCTTCAGTTTCCGAAGGTGGCCCTGGCGCACCACGGCGCCCGCGCCGCCCCCGCCTGCCGCAGACATGTCAGCACGACCGCATCGCAGCCCTAGCGACTCTGGCACATGCCCACGCGACCTTGAGGTTGTTTACGAATTCCGCGATCGCGGTCACCCGACCTGACGAGACGCTGCCGACGGTTCACGTGAAACGCGCCGAACGCGCGACTAAAAATACGTACTATATTTTTCGAAAAGTGCGTAAATAGTAACGCGCGAGACGATAAATCGAACGCCCGATTCGCGAACAGACGCAGTTCCGTATATGCGGGTCCGGGGCGCCGAGCCAATATCGCCACACTGCACACTGATTCCACCCGGCCACGATAACAATAATTTTATCCTAATCGCGTTACGTTATGAAAATAACAAAATACATCAACAACACTATTCAATCCATAATTTGGTACGCTATTTCACTCGGTCATTCACAGACACTAGAGTTTAGAAAGAGATAAAATCATTCATAGTAAACGTAATCTCCACCGCACGCCCTTCCGTATCGCAGGGCATGGAAGTCATGCCTCTGCATGACATCAAAACATTCAATTTTACTACTATACCACAGTTCCCGCACTGTTATGAAACTTCTCGGCTATAACAAATCAAATTACAGATTTACTGCTTAGTTTTTGTATATGCAACCACTCGTTTTATAAAAACTGCGCATCGTTTTTTATTGGTTCGCAATTGCGTGTCATTTGTTTGTACGGCGGAATACTATACTAGTACTACACCCACCAGGCTACCACACCATTTTACTCGGAAATATTCAAGTACGATGCGCAAAAAACTAGCTGTGTAGAGGGCTCGAAACGTGGTGGTGCTTTGCGCAGCACGTCTATACCCACGTATATATAGTATATACCTCTTGTTCTAAGTGTTCCAATAAGAGAGAGACGGATAGTGCGAGAAAAATCTAGAGTATGTCGCGGCCGTCTTATGATAGACGTGCAAATTGCAGGCAGTTTTCATTTGTGAACTTTACAATGGACTCAAAATCAATTTATGTCAATTTAATTCCGAACTTCGTTTTTATTTCGATATATTATTTAAATTTTATTTGCACGTAATTGCGTCGTATAGGAATAATTTTATTGTGTATCTTTCAATACAATGTGACGCAGTACCTTTACTTAATGGCGTATCCACATTATGTGATTTTACCAGTTTGTCAGTACAACATGTCGTAGTCAGAATTAGTGCAGCGTACAGATGTAACAATCTGCAACTACAATTTCTTTCAGTGTTGCCAGTTAACAGTAACAAAGCGAAAATTGCCGCATTCAAACGGTCCTGCGAAGCGGACTGCAAGATTCTTACTAACCGATGAGATAGGGCGAGAGCACACAAAATTCGAGAGTATGTCGGGGCCGTCTCATGATAGACGTTCTGCAAATGTATTTCATAGGTATCCCCATCCCGCTTTTTCTTACAGCTTCATATAGCACGTACACACACGTACGCAGGCTGAGTCTGAATGGCAGAGTTAGAATGAGACGCAGAGCAGACGAGTAGTATGGTATTTTGAGTCTATTAACGACTTGTCTCCATCTTCTGTTCACCACAGTGTTAAAATAGCAAACAATCCTGTCGAGACGTCAACGTCAAGTTGACACTTATAGTGTTGTAACTGTTTTAAAGTTCATATTCATCGACATTTTATCGGTGTGAATTATTTATTTAGGCGAGGCGTTAGGTAAGTTTGAGAGACGGAGACTGGAAATACAGATGTGAGTGAGCTGGAGGTTTATTTTACTACTTCTATATACCTATCATATTAACTTTTGTATTGTTTATTTTAATAGATAACAAACTGTATTAATGTAAGGCAATTATTTTAACCTAACCTAAACCTAACCTAACCGCCAGCATGTCGACGTTCGCGGGGTGCCTATTTCCGCTCTGAGGGACACAAGTGAACCCTAACCTAACCTACTTATAAGTAATACAATTGTTACGGTTGTTTGTTTTTTTACTGCGGGCGGCCTTGCCCCCCGAGCCCCCGTCCCTTGGCTACCCTTATCTAGTTAAACCCCTGTAATCGGTTGTTGTTTGTTTTTGTAATGTAATAAAATTTCGAACAAATGAAATTCGTTGTTGTTATTCTGCTGTTTAAAATTCATACAAAATGAATCATTTGCCAAATAATATTCCCTGAACAGTTATTCTATGAAATAATAAAAATTGGAATGATCTGGTCATGAAATAAAATTACATAAAACAATAATTTTTCAAATATTTGCCAGTTATGCTATGTGAAGTGTGCGAAATGAAAATTCGAACAAATGTTTTGTTTGGAAAACAATATTAGCCCAAAAAAAGTGTTTGCTTAATAAACTTTTGTCTTAATAACACTTGACAAAGCAAAATGATGCCAGATGATATTTTGACCAAATGAACCAAATGCAAAACAAAAATGTGCTATTTGTTCGTTTGGGAAATGAAACTACTGCCATAAGTTTTGTGCGAAGTGAAATTTGGCGAAAAATATTTTGCCGGAACAGCAGGATACCACGATTACTAGAGTGTAAACAAAACAGGCAACACGTCATGCATTGCAAAAGTTAACGCTAATTAATGATTAATCTATTTTAATTTCACTTAATAAGCGCCTCTGATTTCATCATCCGCATAATTTATGTCGTTAATAAACAGCATGTCACCGATGTGAAAAAATATAGAGCCGGGAATAACACAAACCCTTGTGAGATAACAACGTTTCGATGCTTTCGGAGCAGCAGCCGTCTGTTGTGGCTCGTGAACGCTCTTATGTGTGTGGTGTGTTGGACGGAAAACATCAATCCTCATATCCTAGAGCAGCCCATAACATGACAGATAATTCGACAGAATACCCAGCACGTCTAGCACACGACGCCCGCGACATACTCTCGATTTTTATCGCACTATACCTCTTCTTCTAAGTGTTCTAATAAGAGAGAGACGGATAGTGTGAGAAAAATTGAGAGAGCTCGCGCGCCGTCGCGTGCTAGCCGTGCTGGTATCTAACTGGAAACACTGCTGTTCATGATCAAAACGTGTTCTAAGTCACATTTGATTATGAAGTTTTTCGCTTCATCACTTTGGACAGAATGGAAGTAAGTAATTTTATGTCCAAGGGTACATGCTGAGATGGAACTTACCTGTTGTCGTTGTAGTAAGACAGTACCGTATTGCACATTTCACACCCAATACCACAAATGTGATGATAAATAAAACCGGCTAAGTGCGTGTCGGGCCACGCGCAATATAGGATTCCGTTGCTTAGTTGCCAACTAAATGGTGCGGTTGCGTCAGCCGAATTTGTATGAAAGTTGGCCTTTCCAAGTACATATTAAGTTGGTCAACTATTACTCGATCGATCGATCGATTTTTGTTTTAATGGCTCCTGTCCAGTGGGACAATTATGCCAGCGTCAAGGTTGGAAGCTACACGAAAGTTTTTTGAAGAAACTTGTCTAAAGGGTGATTTGACCGGTTGAAAGATCTAAAACAAAAGACAACACTATGTTAGGCAATCTACAACATACACATTGTTAGTTTTTTTTTACTATTATAATATAAAAAAAAAAAAACCAAGCCAACCAATTATAATATAACCATAAGCCTACAGATTTGAATTATTACAAAAATTCGATCAAACTTAATAAAATTATAGCTTTATTTTGGACTTATCAATAAATTTCGCTAGAATATATACAAAGGACGTATTAACAAAAGAGAGGATGTAATTAAGGTTAGCAGGGCGATGAATATAGTCAGGAAGGAAATCATATAGGGAAGGTGAAGTTTTAGGACAGTTGAAAAAAATATGATCTGCAGTGCCCTCCTCCAGGCCACATTCACATAAAGAGTGGTCACGAACTCTGATTTTCGCAAGAACGGATGGAGAGCAGATGTGTCCCAGTCGCAGCCGGATTACGGTTGAGGTTGCAGTCTTGCAAGCTTTTTGAAATTTAAAAAACCAAGGTCTTACAGGTAGGTCAGGCTGAATTCCACCATAATGCCTTCCCTTGGAGAGGCGAGTAATATTCCATTCTTCTGACCAATGTTCAGATAATTGAGTCTTAGCAGAAGCACGCAAATCCTGACTGTGACACCCAGAATGAGAAGTACAGCCAATCTCAATGGCCTGTTTAGCACAGGCATCAGCCTGCTCATTACCCTCAATACCGGAATGGCTCGAGACCCAAGCCAGCACTACTTCAAAGCCAAGAGAGTCACACCGATAAAGAACCTCACGGGACTTAAGGGTCACTAAGAGATTATCTCTGGACCGAAGGGGACATTTAGCTAGATCCCGGAGACAGCTAAGGGAATCCGAGAATATAACAGCTTTAGCTATTTTGTGTGATTCTATAAAAGAGAGGGCTTCATAAAGAGCAATAGCTTCGCCAGTAAATACCGATGTAAGAGGAGGGCTTTTATAACTTAAAATGATTTTATATTGAGGTATCCAAACAGCAAAACCTACATAACCCTCCTTAGTTAGTTTTGAGGCGTCGGTAAAAATATGAAGCCAACCATCCCATTTTTCACGCAAAATTTTAAAGAAATCATTATTGGTTCCTGGAGAAGACTTTTTTAATCCTAGGGAGAACATAATATTAGGGCGATATATGAGGGCATCATATGGAATATGGAAAATAGGATTACCAGGAGTCGTCAGAAGGAGAGGAGCCTCAGACAATTTTTCGAAACTTTTAATAAGGCATGGGAGATCTTTGTAGGTCCAATACTTTGAAGAAGGAATTACATTCGCTAAGCTATTCATACGATACATCAATGGATGATCAGATGATTGAGCAGCTCTAAAGAAAAAACGATCGGCAAGGAGCTGCCTTCTCAGTCTAAGAGGAGGATCCATGCACTCGACTTGAAGGGGATTGATGGGAGAGGACTTCATAGCTCCACAGATGATGCGAAGACACTTGGACTGGATCTTATCTAGACAAGATAAGGCCATTTTACTACAGGGCTCCAACAAAAAGGACCCATAATCAAAGTGGCTACGAATAATAGCGTTATACAAGAGCTTTTGCGAAAAGGGGTGTGAGCCCCACCATGCGCCCGATAGAGCCCTTAATACGTTAACACTTTTTTCACATTTATTCTTAATAAAATTAAGGTGAGGGATTCCAGTTAATCGAGCATCCAAATAGAAACCTAAAAACTTCACACAATTATAAACTAGAATAATCTCGTCGTCAAGTATTATGTCAATGTCTGGGATACGTCTTTTTCGTGTAAATACTACAACGGAACTTTTGGGAGCAGACAAAGAGAGACCATGTTCCGTGAGCCAAGCATTCAAGTAACTAAGACCAGAGTTCAAGGCGACTGAACACTGGAGATAGAATCGGAGGTTTGGGAGGCAATTTTCATCGCTCCCGTGTTTTTCGTGTTCTGGCCGCAGGGGTGGAATCAAACGCTGGTATCACTAGTCAGGATTGTATTTATTTACTTCCACGGTTAAATTAACATAATATTAATCAATATAATTCCGGGCATTCTTTCCGTCACAAGTTGTAAAAAGCGTATATGAAAACAATTGCAGCTCGTACGTAGCTGCTAGAAAATAAATAATAACCAAGGAGTTTTGCTTCTAGGCAAAACGATACACCACCCCCCCACGGAGAAAGAAAAAGCACAACAAAAAATAACAAACTTAAAAGCTAAAAATAACAATAATCATTACAAACGTTGAATTTTACGTGGCGACCAGAACGAGTGGTGTGTCGATTTAAAAGGGTAGTGGTAGTGGTTGGGTTAATAGTATCCGCAGGCTTAGGCTTAGGTGAAAATCCAGCTGGCTGCGCTTGTGGTAAATCCTGAGGCGGCGAAGCTGAAGGAATTGTTGAGTTAGTTGAGCTAGGAAAACTTTCCAAGTCAACAAAAGCTGGCTTGACTCTGTCAATGCTCACAACAATCTCTCTGTTCTTGATAGCCAATGTAAGAGTTTTTCCGTCGGTAGAACGCTGTAATACAGCTTACGGGCCGGTATAGGGAGGCTGCAAGGGACGTCGGACGGTATCGTCCCGTAAAAAGACGTGAGATGCAGTCGGCACATCCTTCGAGACGAAAACGACAGGAGTCGAGTGGCGAGAAACTGGAGCTGGTCGGAAAGAAGATATCTTGCGCTTCAGCTGAACAACGAAATCAGCACGATCGTCGAACCGGTCATCGCCAGGGTCGGAGACTAACATCTCTCCAGGCAAACGAAGAGATTCGCCATACAACATTTCAGCAGCAGTAGCCTTCATGTCTTTCTTGTAGGCGGTACGCATGCCGAGTAAGACAAGAGGAATAGCGCGCGTCCAGGAACCAGGGTGGCACATAAGTGCGGCTTTTAATTGGCGATGTAGTCGCTCAATCATGCCGTTCGCGCAAGGATGGTACGCAGTTGTCCGAATGCGCTTAGTGTCGCAAGTGTGCATGAGGCGTCGGAAGAGATCGGACTCAAACTGGGTGCCCTGATCAGTAGTTATGATAGAAGGAACACCGAAACGAGAGATCCATCCTTGAACGAAAGTATCGGCAACTTCTTTCGCAGTAATTGAACGCATAGGCCACACCTCTGGCCACCTGGAAACCCTGTCAATAGCTGTGAGACAATAACGGAAGTCGTCACAGACCAACGATGTCGATATGCACGTGGACGAAGCGACCAGATGGTTGCTCGAAACTACCCAGAGAAGCCGAAGTATGCCTAGAAACCTTGCTACACTGGCAGGCAAGACAAGACTGAGCCCATTTACGACAGTCTTTTCGGATGGAAGGCCAGACGTAGCGTCCTACCAGAAGTCGAGTAGTGGCTCTAACGCCGGGGTGACTCAAGTTATGAAGCTTGTCAAACACCACACGACGAAAAGAAGGGGACAAATAAGGACGAGGCTTGCCAGTGGACACGTCGCGTAGAATAGATACGTCCGTGCCAGGAACAGCAACACTAGAAAGCTGTAGGCTGGAATCTCCTTGACGCAGGTCAGCGAGCTCTTGGTCCTCTTGTTGAGATTTAGCGAGGGCTTCGTAATCTTCTTCCAACGAAATGGCCTCGATCCGCGACATCGCATCGGCAACGACGTTGTCTTCTCCTTATATGTAACGGATGTCCGTCGTAAATTGACCGATGAACGACAGTTGGTTCAGTTGCGAAGGCGGGAGTTTTTCGCGTCGCTGTACAAAAGCGTACAGCAGCGGCTTGTGGTCGGTATAAATGGTTACATGTTGAGCCTCGAGAATGTGGCGGAAGTGCTGTACGCTTTCGTACACCGCGAGTAGTTCTCGATAGTAAGCTGGCCACTGAGTTTGCTGAGGGGTCAACTTTTGCTAAAAAAGGCAAGAGGGCACCACTGGTGGTTTATAAGTTGCTGAAGGCAAGACCCAACATGAACGCTGGAGGCGTCCGTATACAAACCAAGGGGTGCGTCGTTGACCGGATGCTGTAGAAGAGTTGCGTTCGAAAGGCTTGACTTGCACGCCTCGAAGTGTGCCAAAAGCTCGGGTGTCCATAAGAATGGCTTGGCACCCTTACCATTAATGGCGACTACTGCATTAATAAGAGGTGCTTGATACTGCGCAGCGTGAGATATAAAGCGGCGGCAAGAAAACGGCGCACACCTTGAACGTCCTTCGGAGCAGGAAAGTCAATCAGAGCTTGAATGTGCTCTTGAGGAGGACGAGTGCCTTCAGAATTAACAGTGTAGCCTAGAAAGATGACCTCTGTGACACCAAAAACACACTTAGACGGGTTGAGAACAAGACCATAGCCCTGTAAGCGCTTGAATAGGATCCGCAAGTGTTCTTTGTGAACGGACTCATCAGCAGAGTAGACCAGTATGTCGTCAACGTAGGGAAATACGAAATCGAGACCCCGAGTGACCTCATCGATGAACCTCTGGAAGGTTTGACCAGCGTTCCGTAATCCAAAGGTCATGAACTCGAAAAGGCCAAACGGAGTGACGATGGCTGTCTTGGGGATGTCATCCTCAGCGACTGGAATCTGATGGTATGCCTTCACAAGGTCAAGCGTGCTAAAGATGGTAGCACCAGCAAGGTTGTGCGCATAATTGTTTATGTAACGAACTGGGTAACGGTCAGGAATAGTCCTGGCGTTCAGCGCGCGGTAGTCTCCACATGGACGCCAAGACTGGTCCTTCTTGGGAGTCATATGTAGAGGCGAGGACCAAGCACTCTCAGATGGTCGTGCAGTACCGTTCCGCACCATGTCCTCAAACTCCTTCTTAGCAGCAGACAACTTCTGAGGTGCCAAGCGACGGGGACGGCAGGAAATGGGTGGGCCCTCAGTAGTCCTAATATGACGCACAGTGTTGTGCTTAACAGACCGTGGAAATCCAGGAGGCTTCGTAATGTCAGGGAACTCAGCGAGCACTTGTGTAAACGAGGAGTTTAATGAACCGATTGACCTGATACTGGACTGCAGAGTATTAGCAGTAGTACCAACTGTCTTAAGATCGGTGTTGCCATCAACGAGCCGTTTGTTGTGACAATCTGGCAGCAGGTGATAATAAGAGAGAAAGTCCGAACCAATGATGGCTGTATTGACATCAGCCACAACAAACTGCCAGGTAAAGTCACGCCGCAGTCCAAAATCAAGTTTCAGTTGAACGGTTCCAAGGGTTTTGATAATGCTACTATATATGCATTGAGTTGCCAATCCGAAGGTCTTCTCCGTTCTCTAAGCCAACGGAACGGAAAGCAACACAAATCGGAACCGGTACCAATTAAGAACTGGTGTTTGGTGGTCCTGTCCGTGACGAATAGACGGCGACCAGAAGGGTCAACTGAGCAGCAGTCAGACTCCGCCACTACTGACTGCTGGTTGCGTTTCCCGAAGTCCAATTGCAAGGAGGAATGCATTTGGCTGCTTTAGTTTTGTACCTTTTATGGTACCAGCAAACTTTAGCAGTAGCAGAGCTCCTGTTCGGCGTGCTACTGCGGTTGGAACTTCGTGATGATGAACGGGCGCGGGATGTGCCGCGCTGATGCTTGTCGTTGATAGTGAGGGCAGCAACCTGCTCGCTTAACTTCTTAAGTTGATGAGATAGGGAAGTAAGATCAGGAAGTCCATTGTTATCTACTGTGTAGACGTGCGACGGGCCAGGAGTGACCTCAATTATTTTGTCCGCAAGCTAAATCACGCCTTTTAATAGCTGTTATCTTCTGAAACTGAAGGAAGCAGGTTTACCTCGTTGGAAACTATGGAAGAGAATTCTGGCCAATCTGCCCTGTCCAATCTATACTTAAGAAGGGGAGAGGGCGAAAATGCTGGGATGGACAAATCTGAACGGAGAGAGATTAAAATGGGAAGGTGATCACTGCCAAGCGACCGAGTGAGGGTTTCCCAGGAAACGCGGGAAGCCAGCCTAGGAGAAACCAGGGTTAAATCCACAGAACTTCTGTTTTGGAGAGGGGATGTTCTCCGGGTGGGAGAGCCATCATTTCATCGTTTCGTCATCAAGTTAATGTTATCAAAGACCTCTATGAGACGGGAAGAGTTTGAATCCCAAGAGGCAGAACCCCACATGGTATGGTGGCAATTAAAATCACCCATTACGACCAAAGGTCCGGGGAAGAGAGAGAGAGGATAGATTCGATCTCAGAAATAATAGAGATATTAGGGTGAGGAATGTGCAGCGAAACAAAAGTTACATTTAAAGCTTTACAGGCCACTATATTAAATCCTGCTGAATGGGGAGGGGTGGGGATCAAGGACAAGGGGAGGGAGCGTTTAATAAGGATGGCACATCCATTCCATCCATCATTATCATCCCTAAGGCAAGAGAAACCAGGCACCCTAAAACGGGAGCCAGGTTTCAACCATGTCTCAGAGATAGCTAGTAAAACAGGGCTATAATTATTAATTAGGGAAATAACTTCTGATTTTTTATGCCGGATACTCCTACAGTTCCATTGTATGGCTGTATGAGCCATTAAAAGAGTCAACAATACTCATGAGCAACATATCCATGACGTTGTTCGGTAGTGTGTCAAAGAATCTTGAGAAGAAATTCATCAGAGCCGATATTAATATTCTCATCAGATTGTCATCTGTTGACATTCCAGAATTTAAGCAGCAGCCATCAGGCTGTGAGGATTGGGGAGTGCTGGTAATGTCATTATGGGCCGCTTTATCATATCCTTTGTCTAGGACAGGAGCCTGACGCCGGGGAATAAAAACAGTTTTCTTGTAAGATGTCGACTGAGGGTGAGGGGATTGGTGAGAAACCGGAGTGAAATATTGGGAGTTAGGGACTGGAGAAGCTGAGAGAGTAGGTCGGGTAGTCAGCAAACGACCGCTTAATAGCACGGAAACGGCGGGCTGCTTCAGAGTATGAGATGCTTTCCTCTGACATAACTAGCTTTATACTCTTTTGTCTAGAATGTTCGGGACAAGAAGGATTTGTGGCAAAATGGGGGCCTGAACAGAAGAGACAAGATCCATTTTCCTCTTTCACTTGACAACTTTCCCCTTCATGGGGTTGGGCACACTTGAAACACCTAGCATTAGACCGGCAATTTGCTTTAATGTGGCCAAAGCGGCAACATTTGTTGCACTGTATGGTTGGGAGGCGATACGGGTCCACAGGTAGAGATGTGTAAACGCAGAACACCTTTTCCGGAAGCTTCTGACCTAAGAATGTGAGGGCAACAGTTTGTGTAGGCACCCAAGAGGTAACTCCATCAGTGGTAGACTTCTGTAACCGCGGCCTATCATTATATCTGAACGCAACTGTTACTCAACCTGTCTATGCGCCGTGTGCGCCGTTCTTTCTCTCTATCTCGCTCTCTCACGCTCTCTCGCTGGCTGGCGACGGCCATTCAGTGAGTCATTCGGACGGTACGCATTTTACCTCTGTGTAACTCTAATGAGTTATACTTTAAACATCTTGTTTGTGATTTAAACCTCATTAAACATATTATAAGGAAGAAGACACTATTTACTTCATATCCTTTCCTACACTTCCTATTTAATCGACGGGCTTTAATTACTTTGGAATTATTAGGGCACTCAATAGAATTCACAAGCTCCTCCAGAGACCAGTCAGTCGGTATATTCCTCACCAGACCAGAACGAGTAACACTATACATTGGAATAGCACATGAATACTGCGCATTCTCTATAAAAAACGGATAACTCAAAAATTGGTTGGCATCATCAGCTTTCTCAAATTGAACCGTAACCCGGCTGCGACCAGTAGACTTTATACCTCCCTTAATTATTCCCTTTACGGAATATTTATGCATGAGTTGCGCGAATTTTAGAATTCTAAATGGTGACCCAGGGGATGAGTCATCGGCTTTGACCACCTGAACTATGAATGGGCCCGTGTCATTTGCACCATAATTTATTTTTGTTCCTGGGGCAAACTCTGGAACTGTGTAGGTTTGCTGAATCGACGCAGATGCGGGAATCCTAGTATCCCTTTTAGATAAACTATTAGAATTGTCCTCAGCACACTTACGTTTCCCGGCGTGGACATCCACGCCCTGGGTAGACGTGATCACCCCATCCATGGGGACGCCAGAGAAGGAGCCCCCATTAGGGGGCTCGTTCCCACTCATTTCCTCCACCAAACCACACTCACAACATAAACACTTATCGGATAGTAATTATACCACCACCAAACAAAATTTTAGAGCACCAAACACCAAAATTTCAACTGAAAACAATAAATTATCAAGGGGATAATTTCGCACGTGTAGCAACCAGAACACCGGAAGCGGCCTCGACTATTACTCGTTATGCCTGCTTAGCGGTGATAGTTTTCCTTATAAATTAATTATATGGCACGAACACACGTAATATGTGCCACGAATTTTTTTATATTATTTTTATATTATTCTACCGTTTTGCCGGCGCGACTGTTTTATATACCCATGCCGAATTAAGTAGCTTTCTAGTAGTTATGGTCACTGAGCTAAGCCACAGACAGACAGACGGACATGGCGAAACTATAACGGTTCCTTGTGACTATGGAACCCTAAAAAAGACTTGAAAATAAAAGTTTTTATCGTTATAACTTTTGAAGCCGTTAATGTTGTTAACATGTGACATACGGTCTGAAGATACCTTTAAGAAGTTTTCTTGACGATGGCAAACGTATTGGTTATATTATATTCTCTTTGATGGCAACATTAGTTCAAAATGTCCGACAAGTCCGTCATGCCCGTCTTGTCTAGCTAAAAAAAGGTAGCAACGGACGACAAGTGTTGGCAAATTTGTGTGGATAAAAGCGTGTTACCTCTTTGTTTTAACACATAATCCCTTTGTTTAATTGAGGTTTACGTTAAGTTTTGGTACGTATTATGTGTATAAGTACGTTTTGATGATATTTCCGCTTGTTTACATTGTCGATTTGATAGGTATTCCTTTCTGTGATGTGAACTTCTTTTTTCTGGAGAAAGGAGAGCTTTTGTTACTTTTTCGTTGTCTGATAAGTGATTTCGTGGTTTGGTGATGATCTTGATGAACCGTGTCCATGTACTGTTAGATGGTATCGTGTCACGAAATTGGTAATGTCAATTATGTCGTTTTTCTTACGTACTTACTTTATTCGTATTACGCTATCCGCCTTTGCGGTTTCTTAGTTTTGCAATAGTCGTTAGAGCGTAGAAAATGTGTCAGGCGCCCTGAAGTAATGATGCGATCGGTATAATATTCTTTTTTATCTCCATGTACTTTAGGTCTTATTGGAAACTGTTGTTTCAGGTGGTCCTGTGGCCGATTAGCAGTATGGATCTCAGATCCTAAGTCTACAAGTGAGTGTCTACACTATTCGTGTTGATAATGAAGCTAAACTAGCAAAAAAGTGTGTAGTTACCTGTATGGAGCAAAAAACATAGTATTTTGTTCATCTTGTTTATGCATTTAACATTGAATATCAATGAAAAGTTGTAATTTAGTGCAGAGGTAAACTGTCCTATGCGATATTATCGTGTTGGCAGAAGAGTGTTTCTTAAGTCTGTTACCTGAAGGTTTAGTAATCAGTACCAAAAACATGCATCGGGAATTTTTCATTTCACATCCTCAAGACAAGATGAAACTGTAAACTCTGTTGAAATCAGCTTTATTTGTGTTATGAGGGTCAATAAACTTTTGATTCCGTCCTGGTAAGCTAGAAGATGTTAGGGATAGAGTTTCAAAAAGACTTAGCATGCTTGCTAGGAGATGCCCTGCCATAAAATGAGTTTACAATTGTCACAATAACACATGTGTAGTGGATTTAAACCCGATAAAATCACAGTTTTAATGAGTTCCCAGTAGATGTAAGCTTGTAAATTAACTACAAATAGTTGATGGATATAAATAAACCAGCACAAGTGGAGGAATGAGGCAGGCTTGAGGCATTGTAAGCTCTTCATAGGAGTGGACTCGGGCTAGACTAACAAACTCTGGAAATCCAGTAGGAAGCAACTCCGAATCATATCTGGGGTGTTCATAGGTCATGTCAGGGTCAAGGATCTCTTGGCCAAGATGGGACTATCGGATAGTTTAGACTGTAGAATCTGTGGTGAGGAGGATGAACACTTATTGTGTGAATGTCATGCCCTTGCCAGACAAAGAATGAATTATTTTGGTAACGGCTATCAGCAACCAAAGGAATTGAAGGTGCTTCCGCTGAGCTGCATCATCCGCTTTGTGGAAATTATGGAGCTAGCTTGGGAGTAGGCATAAAAGAGAGGGTAAACGCACAAAAGATCCCACTGGGTCGAAGTGCATCCGAAAGGGCCCTCATCTAGATAAGATAAGACCACTAGCTGTCCATGCTGATCCACTTGCATATAAAAAGAACCCAGACAGCTAGAGCCATGGCATAAAACATTAATGAGGTCAATCCTACTGGTGACCTTTCACTTCTTTCATTTTTAAGAATTTGATTCCCTGGAGATTACCCCTATATACAAACTTACAATTAACAGATATGTCCTCTTTATTATTAGTATTTAATGTATTTATGTTTTGGTTTTCACAGCTCCTGTATTATTATGGCATCTGGAAACTCTTCCTTGGAGAGCAATGGCAGTAATGGTATGTATTCAATTGAAGGAAATTTATCCCCAGTGGGGGGGTTAATTACAGACCTGAATATACCTCATGTCATTGTACAAACAGCATCATATAGTTAGTAGCAGCCAAAGTAGCCAAATATATCGTAACACAGCCTTACTCCTATAGTAATAAAGACGTGTGCCGATATATTTGGCTACTTTGGCTGCTGCTAAATATATGATGTGTTACAATCCAACACGTAGTTTTCAAATGAGAGCGTAACTACGTCTGTATGGAGAATCGAGTTTATTGCGGACTCTTAAAAGGAGGTTCCAACCTTGCCTTTGTAAAAAATTATGTTCAAACCAAAGTAAATTATTTTTAATTTTTTCATGCCATAATTACAGCAAAATTTGCTTTTCACGGTCATATCTGATATGATTAATTATTTTGTCATATTTATGCGAATCAGCATTAAAACACGTAATTTGATGCAGTTGTTTGTTGCATTTTTATTTAAATGTATTCAGTTTATAACAAATTACCATAAAAGTATTTTATATCACAAACTGAACTCTGGCACAACATAAACAAAATCAGTTTATCAAACAATATAATAAACGAAATTGTGCAAAACAATCATTAATTATAACACAATCATTATCTGTGCACCTGTGTTTGTAAAGCCATTGCAGCTTATAAAAACACTTGACTGCTTGGTTATATTCAGTGTGTAACTGGCTATATACAGTGTTTTTTTTTAATGGGACAGTATGGGGAAATCCGAATCTAAAGGAGATAGAGGAAAAGTGTCCAAGGAGACATTAGGTGTTTTTTTATGTAAACAAATTTGGCTCGTTAAAATTTTTGGTCAAGCGTGAGTTGTTCTTAAAAAATTATAAAGTTGGTCAATTTTTTTTTGACGCGGGTCGGCTCTGTTTCATGTAAGGATTATTTCATTCTATGGAAAGAAAAAAATCTGAACAGCAGAAGTTGGTCAAATTTAATGAAAACTAATCTTCATACAGTTGGTTTATTACTTGAGTAAATGTTAAATTTGACCAACTTCTGCTGTTCAGATTTTTTTCTTTCCATACAATGAAATAATCCTTACATGAAACAGAGCCGACCCGCGTCAAAAAAAAATTGACCAACTTTATAATTTTTTAAGAACAACTCACGCTTGACCAAAAATTTTAACGAGCCAAATTTGTTTACATAAACAAACACCTAATGTCTCCTTGGACACTTTTCCTCTATCTCCTTTAGATTCGGATTTCCCCATACTGTCCCATTTAAAAAAAACACCCTGTATACTGCAACAAAAATGTGTAATCAACATTTAACTGTATTCCTGCATTGAAGTCTTTGATTTAAAGAAGTGATTCCTTCAAACCTTTTCAAGATTCTTACCTCTGTCTGAGATTGAATTTACCCTTAATTAGAATTACCCCCCACCTCTGTATTAGGGGTAAAATGAAGGGCAATTTATCTATAATATACTTTCATACATTTTACATAACGACTCTCTTATACCATGAAATAACTGTTTTAGCCCCAAGGGGTTCACAATCAATGATTTAGGTCACCAGAGCTCTCGAGTATGTGTTGCATTAAGAGTGAGGGACCTATTTGTCTCTAGCTATCGACACGACATTTGCTCAAATCATTAAGTTGGCAATGCTCTTGTGTTTACCATCGTACCGACTCATTCATCCGTACGATCAGGCACAACGTAAACTTGATTGCCACTAGTAATTAAAAAAAAACACCTTTCATTCCAGAGTCGATGTCCCAATACGTAAGCAATGACAGGCACAACGCCTCCCAGCTGCCGACCATACCGATCCCCATAGACTACGATGTGACCACCTACGACGCCAACTACGTGAAGCACGGGCACGTGATGAGCGCCCCGTACGAGTCCATCGGGCAGTACGACGCGCTCAGCAAGCAGAGCAACGAGGGTCTGAAGCAGCAGTGCGAGAAGGCGGCCCACGAGCTCAGCCAGCTGCGGCGGCAGCACGCGGAGACGGCGCGGCGCTGCGACCATGTCATGAAGGTACATTACATGTCATCATACTCTGCATCTATTCCTATGAAACGAGATAGAGGTGGCTATTTCTACTATGGACGCCGAGTATATTGCAGCATCCTAAGGCTCCTAACCTAAGTCCTCCGTGGGTAGGCCCCCCACAAGGTGGACTGATGACCTGGTAAAGGTCGCGGGAGTCCTAATTGGAGACGGCGAGGCGGTGAGATTATGTTATGAAGATATTTCAATCTCATTCTTTCACGTGTCGCGGTCTTCAGCTGCCCAGTTCAACTGAGTGTCTGCTTCACGGAATAACAAACCATTGGAAGTGGCATTCTACCGATTTTTCTCTCATTCTAGCTACTTTAACCACTACTATTTACGGTTTAATTTAGAGTGTCAAATAAATATTTCTTACGTCCGTTGCCATTTGCGTTGCAAGATTTGCAAGAGATGTGGTGGTTCGGCTACTCCACGGCATATGGCAGTGTTTTCAGAAATATGGAGATGGGACCGTTTGAAACCGAAAAGTCGTATGTACTGCGTAAAGCGTAGAATGCGTAATGCGAGAAGAAAGAAGAACAACTTAACCGAAAACCAACTGTAGAAGCAGAGTACATTCAGCGGGGTCTATTGAGATCATAATCATTATCATCACTTCATTTGACCATACAATATTGAGAATGGTATTGGGAGTTCTTGTTACCATCATACTTTCCAAGAAAACAGCCTAGAAGAAAGAAGAAGTGTGTAGCGCTCACAATCACAGAGGCAGAATAAATTGCAAGTTTTGCAACTGCACAAATACTAATTTTGACATACAGTGTATAAAGAAAAAAAACAGTAATTATCGTTTGTTGCAGGAATTGGAGTACTTTCGCGGACAACACAGAGCAGCCATGAACCAGCTAGAAGTTTCGGCACAGGAGGCCTCAAGCCTTCGAGGGAAATATGGAGACTTGTTAAATGACAATCAAAGGTAATGTCTTAGCTGAATGTCTAGCAGTAATTGTATCATTTGCCTGGCATGTTATATTCAGCGAATTCATTAAAAAAATACGCAGTTGTATTCTTGAACGCACCCGAATACGCCACGATACTGGCAAATTTGTTTATTACCGCCCATGATGCTGTAATTTGTTTTCCTTGATTTTATCTTGCAGTTAATTTCTATTGTACATCTCTTCATTGCATTCACTCAGTTTCATTAATATGTATACTACAACCTTATTGTTGCAGAAATAAGGTCTACATATTTTTGAGACTTTGTGGTGTACATATATTGGTGCCCTTGACTTTACTATCCTACTAATATTATAAATGCGAAAGTTTGGATGTTTAGATGTTTGGATGTTTGTTAGTCATTAGCCGTGTCTACACCGAACGAGCGGCTCGCCCGAACACCGTTCGCCCAAACGTGCTCGCCCGGTGTGGACGTGATTCGGGCAAACGATGGCTCGCCCGAGCCGTTCGGGCGAGCCCCCGAATGCTTGCCCGAACGGTTTGCCCCAGCCTATGTGGACGGTGGTTTTGTTCGGCCGAACGACAGAAGGCGAGGGCGATTTTTGCCCTACGTATTATTATTCTAATTTGTACTTTATTGTTAACAGTATAAGGTCGTAAGACATTTTTCGTAAATGCAAATTCCATTTTGTTTTCACATCACACTTATATTTTGCTGTTAGCCGATTCGACTTCATTCAAAACTGAACGCTATTCGTAAGAGTATAAAGCCGTTAAACACTTTTTACAATTGCATAGAATATGCAATAAAGTAATTTTGTCCACGCGTCCTTTACCGTTTTGCTATTGAGCAAACTCGAATAGTTCGAATTTGGACGTTATTCCTAAAGAGATAAAGCTTTGAAAAATATTTGGCAATGGCAAAAACAAATTGGTATTTTATTTCTTCGTCTCCTTCATCAATTTTGCTGAGTTAGGTTGAACTATAGCGTACTACTAATAAGGTTGTTATTAGATATATTGGCACGCAGGGGGAGAGAGGGGGGAGGAAGGGATTTTTTTTGCAAAATTAAAATTAATCAAGTTTTCACTTCTGGAGTGCCGGCCTCCCGGAGTGCAACCCGGTCTTTTTTTATCAAGGTAACTTATTAAAGTTCATTCGAAGTCGCTGCGTTGGAAAAGGTCAAAACTAGCTTGACCCCTGAATACCTACATTACATATTGATATTGGGAAATTAGGGATCAAGTTATACCTACTGGCGGTTGGTAACTTGGTAGTGAGACGAGTTGAGGCGGATTTGGGAATTGCGTAACTGAGTTCGACACGCATGGGTTTGTTTGTCAGCTGAAAGGATAGATTGAGTAGTACCTACCTAGTAGGAATTTCAATAGGTAGGCGTCTTCGCTCTGATCATAACACAATTGATCAAATAATTTTATCCCGGCCTCTTTTCGGTTCTCAAAAATTTTGCGCATCTACATTTTGCGGCTTTTCTTTAAATACATTTCTTCCGATTTCGAATTCGAACAAGCAAAAACAAAATTAACGTTGTCGCAGCGACAGCTGTGCGCACGTGCGGCTTCATCGTGATCGTGAGCTCAACGAGCCGCGCGCGTTTGCCCGAACGCCCGTCCACACCGACCGAGCGCTTGCGGCCGACCCTTTTGACGGCTCGCCCGAGCCTTCTGACGGCTCGCCCGAACCATTCGGGCGAGCGTTTTTGATGGCTCGGGCGAGCCGTTCGGGCGAACCGTTCGGCCGGTGTGGACACGGCTATTCACGCTTAAACGGCTCAACCGATTTAAATGAAATTGTGCACGAAGATAGTTTATAACCTGGATTCAAATATAGGATAGTTTTTATCCCGGGTCCACGCAGACGAAGTCGCGGGCGGAAGCTAGTTATGGTTATAAAGATAAGTGATTTTCTGTTGTCTAGGTTGGAACGAGAAGTCCAACATCTACAACAGAGCAGCACAGCGGAAGGTAGCTCCGATGCCTTAGTGCACACACTGAGGAAATATGAAGCCCTGAAAGAAGAATTTGAATGCTACCAGAAACGGTATGTTTTGGATACGTGATCAAAGCAATCAAATCCCTCAAAAGTGGGGTCACTTAAAATGGGCCAATCAACTATTTTCTGTTGTTTGTTGCCATGATAACATCTCGCGTGTTGTCTGGTTTTAAGCCCTTTAGCTCCGACCCACTTGGGTCCGCTAGTGATGGCGGGTATAAAAATGCCTAGACGACACTTCCATTGCTTTGTTGTGGGCCTTTTAAGTTCCACTTCGTCCAGAAATTGATCTATTGCGGCAGACCTTCATGTCTAATTACTTTGATCAGTTGCTACAAGAAATGTTCAGACTCTTGAAGCTGTAATCAGTTGTTTCTCCTGCATCATGTGCCCCTGCCACTTGATTGGATCCGTTCTTCAGAAGAGCTAGCGTGAAATCGAAATGCTCGAAACGCAATATGTACTATCGACAATACAGCTAACTGACCATCGGTGCACCTTAAGTGCATTGTAATAAGGTTCTATACAAACACGGGATGGTCAGTTAACAGTGTTGTCGTTTGTACCATTTTCTGTCCAGATATGACGATCTGATCGAGAGCCACAATGCTACCTTAGAGAAACTCCGCCTCGTTCAAGAGGAAAACAGCCGACTGAAAACGCAGTGTCACGAACTCACGCAAGAGAGGAACGCTGTGGTGAGTACAAAATAATTAGGGGACATTCTTCGCCTTCAAAATCGCGCGAGTCATTCTCATTAGCCTTCAATGCGTCAAATCGTTTATTAACCTATAAAGGCCCCAATTCAACCTTGAACGATAGGATCCCATTTACGAATTGTAAGCTTAAGAGTCCGCAGTAAGCTCGGCCGAATTTCACCTTCCCATACTAACGTAGTTACGCTCTCATTTTAAAACTACGTGTTGGATTGTGACGAAACTTTGCATTGACATGAGGTATACCTATGTCTGTAATTAGTTTATATGGTTCCAGTTTATAAAACCAACGAAATACAGCAAAAACAAGTTTTGTATGATAAACTTAAATTCGCTGTATTTTTTTTATTATATGAAGCTTCATAAACTAATTACAGACATAGATATACCTCATGTCATTGTATATGCAAAGTTTCGTTACAATCCAACATGTAGTTTTAAAGAGAATCGAGCTTACTGCGGACTCTTAAAATCCACACAAAGATTTATTCATGTCATCACAATTCCTAATTCTTTTGGTCACATGGAACATTTTACCATAAATCCCTTCATGTGTATGTCCCGAGCATTTCCTTATTTTTCTCTCATGCTTCACCCAGATCCGCGAGCGAAACACTCTAAAGCAACAAGTGGCGAACGTCGTCCGGCAATGGGAGGGCGGCGCGAGGGAGCGTGCCGACATGAAGAGGCTAACGGACGAGCGGAACGCGGCCATGGCCGAGTACACGCTCATTATGAGCGAGAGGTCAGTACAGTGAAGAGTACCTTGAAAATGTACAGTCAAGCCGGATTTCATACTCATCTGATGTGTCGTGTCGTGTACTTCACTACGTACGGTTAGATACGCACTCATCTCATGCGCTCTGACGTGACTCTCCCATTAAGTCAAGTGTTCTATAAGCGTCAGAGCGCATCAGAGAGCGTCACGTCGGATAAGTATCACAAAAATACCGTTGATAACTTGCTGAGACATCAGTCATCTGACAGATTAAGGCCGGTGCGACCTGTCTCGAAACTTCAGAAATGTAGGTACATTAATATCTTGTTTGACCCGTGTAAGGGCGGTATACCACTTAATTTTGTATTAAGCAGTAACGCTGCTAACGAAATTATAATTTTTAAATTATAGGAAAAATTTAAAAATTTAATGCTCCGAGCCGGATTCGAACCGGCGACCATAGGCATTCATGGCCCGTCGCTACTAACCAACTGAGCTATCGGAACAATCCGTCTCGGCCACTAAATCTTTCAATCAGTTCCTTCCTACAACGCCTTAGGGAGGCGTGTAGCGACATCTACCAGAAGACTTAGGCTTCTTAACGGCACCGACGTCTCAAATTATATTGAGAAATCGTCAGTAACGATGCGACACCCCATACTAAATTAATATAATTTGAGACGTCGGTGCCGTTAAGAAGCCTAAGTCTTCTGGTAGATGTCGCTACACGCCTCCCTAAGGCGTTGTAGGAAGGAACGGATTGAAAGATTTAGTGGCCGAGACGGATTGTTCCGATAGCTCAGTTGGTTAGTAGCGACGGGCCATGAATGCCTGTGGTCGTCGGTTCGAATCCGGCTCGGAGCATTCAATTTTTCCTTTAATTTAAAATTTGGTATACCACTTGTCCAAGATCTTTGTCCAATACGCATTGCGTCTCACTCAGTCTTTAAGCAAAACGTGAGACGCAAATACACATTGGACAATGATCTTGAACAAGTTTTATACCGCCCTTACACGAGTCAAACAAGATAAATGAAATACCATCCTAAAGTAATCTAGTTTTATATCATTTTGTTTCAGAGATACGGTCCACAAGGAAATGGAGAAGCTCTCCGACGATCTCCAGGCAGCGATGAAGAGAGTGGCCGCTCTAGAGGCTGCTTTACAACTATCGAGGGAAGAACAGCGAGCGCAAGCTCTACAGGTGATTTTTTATTTCAGCCTTCTTTTTAAATAAATTATAAATAAATATTACAGGACAATCTTACACAAATCGACCTAGTCCCAATGTTCCAAACGCGACCTTTCGGCCGTCTTGGACGCCTCACGATACGCGGGACATATATTGGACCCGATTCTACAGTGGCCTCTAAACTTCCTAATTTTATTTAGGTGTCGCTAAAACACTTTGCTAAATACTATATACAGCTGTCATAATCAAATGAGAGCGCTAATTTGAATCTGACGTTTCTTATTTTAGGCGGTCTATACAACTTAACTTACATAGCTGCCTAAATGCTATTCTAAATATGTCGTTTTTAATCTGCCGCCTAAATTATGTCTAAAAATTAGACAATTTAGTTTAAGCCTAAGCCCAAGCCATGTGCACGGAGAATCGGGTCCATTAACAACTCAAAACTAGCTATAATTACCGAGTTGGGATTCACCGAATGTGCCGGCTTTTTCGCTTCAATACGGGCAGTTCAGTCAAAAGTAGGGTCAAGTCAAATGTCGAGTACCAGTTACGTCACCCGACCCGCGGGCTCCGCGGGGACCGGGCCGGCGTGGTCCCGCCGCACAATATCTCCTCGCAGGCGCCAACTCGATCCAATATCACACTCGCGCCTAGCGCGGACAAGTTTCACGAGATCTGAACCCAGACTAGGTTTCCAAACAGATTCTAATAATTATTTCAATAAATTTCTAACAGCCAACGCGGCTTCTAAAATTAGGTTATATCACAAGCCGGTGCAAAGTCATTCTGTCCAACTGGCAGCTGTCACTTAATTTTTACTTTTAATTCTAAAGGCAGGCCCCTATTTCACCAAATTGACAATTCTCACCTGACAACGACAATTCTCCTTACATCGCTGGTTCCACGAGTAACCAAGCAACCACCTTAACTCTTAGAACAACCAATGTATGGCGAATTGTAAGTGTCAGGTGACAATTGTCAAGTTGGTGAAATAGGGGCCTGGTGGCCATGTCAATAATACTCGGGCCTTTCACACGGGCCCGAACACCCAAACTAAGCAAAACTTGTACTATGGGTACTAGACGATAAACATCCTTATATAGATAAATAAATACTTAAATACATTGAAAACGTCCATGACTCAAGAACAAATATTCGTGCTCATCAAATCAAATAAATGCCCTTACCGGGATTCGAACCCAGGAGCTCTTGCTTCGTAGTAAACAAACATACCGTCTGCCTGATACTTAAAAGAGTCCGTATCGGCCCGGAAAAAGTTCGATTCTAGGTATTATTACCCGTCCCGAGCGCGCCAGCGCAGGTTTAGTAGTGGGGGTCGAGCGAGGCGGCTAGGTCGGCGTAGAGTAGTTTTGATACTTTAACCGTTTTATCAGAATTTTTCGTTTCTTAATATTTATATGTATATGTATTTCAATAAAATATCAGGTAACTTAGAACTGTATCGTTCATTATACTGTATTTATGTAATTACTAAATTTTTTTTAGTTCTGTGGGTAGTCGTTCATAATATGTTGGGCAGATGACTCGCGGGTTTTTCTCTGCAAGTGCCATGCGATGGGGGACTGTTCTGTTATTAAGGGCCTCGTTCAGCGAATCGCCTTATACAAAACTTCCACTTTCGAAAATGTCGGTAGTTACTTCTGACAAATATCAGGACTTCGAATAAGTAAAGTGAGTAGTGGGTCATAATATGGTTCTCAACGAAGATACCCCTGCATGAATGTCTAGTTTTCACTCCAGCCACTGTACGTGGGGCTCGTTTCTGTTATTTATCTATATAAGTATGTATATCATCTTAACTATCTATTTAGTACAAGCTTGGCTTAGTTTGGGACTAGGTCTTTTTCTGCAAGATACACCTTTATACTGGGTGATTTCGGGGTCATGATCCGGAATTATTAAAAGCGAATAAGATACACTGATATATGGTTTGTTGGTGACTGCGTGTCGGATCATACGCGGTGAGTCAGATTGTCCGAAGCTAGTGAGTCGCCTCGTGCGACTGTATGCTCCGGATATCCCCAGGATAACTCTCAGGGCACGAAGACGCGATTTATTGGCGGTGCCGGCAGCTCGAACTGTTTCACGCAGGAACTCGCCGCTGATCAATTCAATTCTATCCGCGCTTTCTCACAACTGAATGCGCTCTTGGCATCAGCACCGGAGTGTGACTTACTTGCGTGGCGATGGATGTATGTGTGCGGTGAATGTCTGAGCTACTGTGATTAGATGGATGTATGTGTGCGGTGAATGTCTGAGCTTCTGTGATTAGATGGATGTATGTGTGCGGTGAATGTCTGAGCTACTGTGATTAGATGGATGTATGTGTGCGGTGAATGTCTGAGTTTCTGTGATTAGATGGATGTATGTGTGCGGTGAATGTCTGAGCTACTGTGATTAGATGGATGTATGTGTGCGGTGAACGTCTGAGCTACTGTGATTAGATGGATGTATGTGTGCGGTAAATGTCTGAGCTTCTGTGAGGAGATGGATGTATGTGTGCGGTGAATGTCTGAGCTTCTGTGAGGAGATGGATGACAGGCAATCAACTGTACCAATGTAATTAAATGTGTTTTTTTTTTTTTTTATATCTCGTTTCATGACTCATTGGTTTTACTGTAATGTGATTTTGACATGTTTTTAATAAATAAATAAATGTTAATACTGAACAACTTTTTCCCGTGGGACCAACCACGAAATCGCAAAACTAACAGCTAATTAAAAGTGAGTTAATTGAGATTAATTATAAATTAATTCACAGTGTTATTTTATTTATTTATTTTTATTTATTTGTTTTCAATATAGCAACTATTATTACAGGTTAACCTAATGCAATAGCGCCTTAACTACCTAATTGATTTAACCTAATTATTATACTTGCACAAGACACACAGACACACTTTAACAAATTCGGACATTGAACAATGAAATATATCACTTTGGTCAGCAACTAGGTTTAGTGTGTGTACGGCGCGACTGGGAACTTTACGAAGTTGATGAATTCAATGAGTGGCATTTGATTCAGGGTTCACCAAATTTTGTTCATAGATTACATTGAATCGTATTCACGTATGAATCTGTTTGTACAGGCGGAGAGCCTTCGCCGCGAGATCGAGTCCGCGCTAGTGGACCGCGACCGCGCCATCAAAGAGTGCACGGATCTGAAGAGTCCGCAGAACACTTCCACACTAGGGAAATCCCGGTGAATATTACAATTTATTAACCGACTTCAAAAAAAAGGAGGAGGTTCTAAATTCGGTTGTATTTTTTTTTATATATTTTTTTTCAATGTTTGTTACCTCAGAACTCCGTCATTGATGAGCCGATTCGTTTTTTTTTGTTTGTAAGTAGGTATATGCTTCCAGGTGTGTCCCATTTTTTTCAAAAATTCAATTGGATGATGGGATCCATGAGGAATTGAGGGAACTCCTCAATTATATTAGGCACGCGTGTAGTGATTTTGGTATTTTCTATTATAACTCGTGTATTTACACCCGGAAATCATAAATTGGTGGAGTGGAATTGATGATGAAGACCACAGATGACTTATGGAATTTCTCAATTATGTACTTAAAAGTACAAAAGTATTATCACAGATTCTGATAAGATTCCGTTGAAATAGCAACTAATGAAGTGCCAAAGGTGATCCTTGTGGAATCGACGGAAGTCCTCAAATATTATCGGGTCACATACAGCAATTGGGTATTTTTCTCTAATAATCAACGCATTTGCTCTTGGAAATCAGTTCATGTGGTAAATTGGAAAAGAAACGTGGAAATGTTCTCGTGGCTTGGCGGAGTACTAAATTGAAGTCGGTTAAAACTTTGTTTTTAAAGTAAATTATTTATTATTTATTATAGTAGTTACCCGCGCGGATACTGCCTGGCGACAAAATAGTCATTTGTTACACAAGGGTGTAAAGTTGCATTTTACCCTCGCGAGTGTGGAATTTAAACTCGAGCAAGCGAAAGGATGCTATAGTTGTTCTAAAATATAATCCTGAGCGTAGCGAGTGTTTCAACACACGAGAAGTAAAATACATTTGCACCCGTGTGTAACACAAAACTTTTCAACTCATTGTAGTGAGGAAAGTGCAACACGCAAAACAACTTTATTTAATTTAAATAATAATATTTGTTTAACAGTAATAATAACGTTAAGAAATATCAAGTAGAATTTTGGTCAAGTGCGAGTCGGATTTTAGTTTTCCCATATATTTTGTGACCCAGCGCCTGATGAAGCAATTTTTTTAAGTTCTTTCGGCAACAGAAATACATCATCTGTGAAACGTTTGTATTATGAGCGTTTTACTTTTTGTTATCTGTCAAAAGCTACTTAAACACGCTCCAAGGTCAAATTATTTTCCCCACTAGTGGATAAAATACGTTTTCGCCCACTGGATTTAAAGGATAAAAGACTGCTTCCCGAGGCAGTGAGGGGAAAAAAGTCTTTATCATACATTTTTTATATTTCCGTCCCAGTCCAAGTTGGCTCAGTTCGGGTTGCACAGGGCGGTTCCAACAACACATCGGGAGCTCAAATACGGCGATGGCTCTTGGACACTGCAACTATGCGTCATTTCATTGCACTGCACAATATCAATACAAACAACCCTCTCAAGAAATGCATACAAATATACACCTTCGTGCATCATCCTACTAATATTATAAATGCGAAAGTTTAGATGTTTGGATGTTTGTTATTCAATCACGCTTAAACGGCTGAACCGATTTGAATGAAATTTGGCACGAAGATAGTTTATAGCCTGGATTAAAATATAGGATAGTTTTTATCCCGAGTCCACGCAGACGAAGTCGCGGGCGGAAGCTAGTAATTTATAAAGGGGACCATACGCTATTTGACAAAAGTCAAATCAGCTTCTTTTTATGAAACGTCAAAAACGCTCCGTTCGTGTGGAATTTGTAGGGATTACAGGCTTGTGACGTCACAATCAAACTACGTCCTTATTGTTATTTTTGATGAATTCAAAAATCTTAAAATTGACAACTTAAATGTTCGAGCGACAGAGAGGGAGATATTCGAACGGAGTTCGTTTTCACTTCGCGGTAGCCCCTCAGCAGAGAACGTAATACCTACCCAAAATGGTCTCGCCGGAAGACCAGCGCTGGCTCGATTATGCTGAGGCGGGACCATTTCGTAGCAAATAAATAGTTTTAAGTACCAAATTAAATAGTATTATATGTGTGTATGTGATATTTATATTTGTTTGTTACGAATAAATATTTTAATTTTTTTCATTTTCAAATGAAAGATTGATAGTTTCGCGCGAAAATACTGTTTCGTCATCGGTTGCTAATGAAAAAAACCAATTATTTTCACTGTTGTCAAATAGTCTATTGTTCGCAGACAAGACAACTCAGCGTATCACCACTTGGGGCTAGCAAGCGGTGTTGGTAACGACGGGTTTCTCAACGGACAGCACTCCAATGGTCCCTCGTTGGATAAGTTGCAAGGTAATTAATTTATCTTGCGCTAACTCTAGATAGAGTCTAGACAGCAAAAGTTGAACCCACTAGATTAAATCACGCGGCGACACTAAACCGCAGAATAAATAATAGTACAATAAGCATCAAAACTTCTTAAGTCTTTATTAGAAGAACACTGAAACATTGTAGTAGTGGTGGCGGAGGTGCTACAGCTATTGCCTACTTTTCAGCTTGGTTTTTAGACCATCTATTGCCACATTTCCGTACAGTGGCGTGAAAAAAAAAAAAACTTTAGACAAATAGTAACGCCGGTTCCGATCAACACTTCGCAATGATTTTTCAGATGCCACGAGATTTGATAACCAATTAAATAAATATTTAAATATGGGCGATAACAGGCTGATAATAATTATGATGGTCCATGGTCCGACCCTTTTTACAAGCTTTTCTTTAGTTTCACCTGTCCCGTTGTCTGTCTGTCTGTCTGTAATCAAATCTTGCAAGTTAAATTTGACCCACTTCCCGGTGACCGATTGAGCTGAAATTTTGGGTGTAAGTATAGTTTGGATGACAATTCAATATTATGGTACCATCAAGCTGATCTGATGATGGAGACGGAAGGTGACCATGGGAATTCAGTACTTAACCCGACGTAGCCCCGTTGAGTTTGGGCTCGTTAGAATCGTCTAAATGAGTAGCTGATGATGGTATACAGAAAAGTACAGTCGGCAATAAAAGCTTGTACCAAAAATGAAATTTTTGACAGAAACTTGTGTATTGATAGAATTCAATCACAATTTGTCTGCTTTGCCCAAAGGTTGACTGGTAGAGAATGCTTACGGTATTAAGTCCGCCTTTTGTACGATAATAGTCGTTCTTTTGTGTCATAAAGATTAAATAAATAAATTAAGCTACGGTAGCCTAGTGGTTGGCATGCGGCGGTCGTGGGTTCGAATCCCGGCTCGTACCAATGAGTTTTTCGGAACTTATGTACGGAATATTTACCGTTCGCTTTTCGGTGAAGGAAAACATTGTGAGGAAACCACCAGTCCAATCATAATAAGGGCTAGTTTTCCCTCTGGGTTGGAAGGTCAGATGGCAGTCGCTTTCGTAAAACTAGTGCCTATAAACAAATAAACAAACAAATATAAGGGGACAATCTTATCTCGACCTAGTCCCATAGTGAGTTCAGTAAGGCTTGCGTTATGGGTACTAGACGACGATATATATATAATAGGTAGATACAAATACTTAAACATATAGAAAACTTCCAAACTTCTCATCACAAAAATATCGAACCCAGGACCTTCAGCTTCTTAGGCAGCGTCACTACCCACTAGGCCGGTCGTCAAACCGGTTTCAACGCGAACCCCGGGCTCTAAAAGGCACAACCAGGAATAACGCTAGGAGGAATAAATCAAATAACTGATCTGATTTGCTCCAGGTCTAGGGGGTATGTCAGGCGACGGCGTCGACAAGGAGCGGGTGGACAACCTGGAACAGGCCAACCAGGAGCTGCAGCGGTTGAGGAAGCAGCTCGACCGCGCCGCCGCCGACCTCAGCGACGCGCAGCGCGAGGCGGAGGTATGAACACACTCGCCACCATCCCGGTTACATCTGAACACACTCGGCGCCAACGCTTCTGATGTCAGAGACGTGTTCAGATGTTGTGAGCACTTTGGCCGCTCCGATATATCTGATGGCGACGTGGGGCAATCAACTATTTCTTGTTGTTGTTCTGTCCCGTTACCCAGTAGACGAAATTACAGAGTTTCTTAGAAACAAGTTGAATTAAAAGATTTTCAAAAAACCCGCCTGCTTTTTTCAAATTTTATAGCCTGTCACTCCCACGATCAAGAGGAATCCGACGACACCTCATATGTCGAAATCTGTCAAACGGTTTAGGCTGCAGGGCGTGCCAAAGAATAAGGTCACATACATACATACGCTCGAAAAACATAACCCTCCTCTTCTTCGGCAGTCGGGTAAAAATGTTACAATACAGCCCTGTAACGTGCCTAGAAAATGGTCCATACAAAAAGGGGTCGAACTTGACAAGAAAACCCATAAATCACAATTTTAAAAAGTGACTCTGTAGACGTATCCATGGAAACTGACAGAAAATAGTTGATCCACCCACATGCGATAAACCGTTTGTAGAGAAAAGCACCTACGAGAGCGCTTATAGCGGGTTTCTGGCTGCGAAAGTGTTAAAACAGAACCGATGAAGTCCGATTCCCATAAGGATTATTCAAAATAAACCGTTCCGTGCTTGTTCCTAAGAAGTTATTTTCTAATGGCATTTTTCACCAATTAGCGGTTTAGATTTGAATAAATTATAATTTGTATGTTTGTAAAGTTCTACATCAAGGGTATTATTTGCCTCTACCAGGCCTATCCCACTGTCATTTTGGCGCGAAACGATGCTTCTATGTTAACCTCCTGTGGAGGTCTAGCTAGGGCTGTGCAGCGTATCGCACACAATGACGTTCCGTTGTACAAACGACAACACTGTTAACTGACCATCCTGTGTTTATATAGAACCTTATTACAATGCACTTAAGGTGCACCGATGGTCAGTCAGCTGTGTTGTCGATAGTACGAAGTAACAACATAATTTCATTGATCGCACATTATACGAATTTTTATTTTACAACATTTTGCTAACATGACGAATGTAGTGATCCCATTGCAAACTATGAACGTTTTTGTAAAAACTTAATGAGTATTCATGTTTTTTTAAAACTTAATCCTTACTTCCTGGCTTACGTATTCTTTTATTATCACAAAATGTTATCCTTTCCGAAATATACAATTATACCGGTAACAAATTGTTTTAGTTTCTAACTAAAACAATTATAATTTTTGATGTTCAGTTATGTGGTCCGTCCACAACCCTATGCCACCCTATGATTGTCTATTGCCAACAAATTACAACGTCATCACTTAGGCAGTGGGCCTTCTGTACCTTTAGGTACTATCATTATTCTGTGCCTCTACCAATACTTCGTACTACAGTCTCGCGACTTCTAAAGCTGCGTGTTACCGTCTTAAGGCACTTCTAAGCGGGCCACATTTTCCTGGAATAGGCATGATGCCTCATGTTCAAATTGATAACGTAGTGATGCTAAATGGATAGTAAACCATCAAATTATCTTAATAAAGTATAAATTATAAAGCATAATTAAAATCGTAAAACGATGTGCACCTTGAAAGTCTAGAAAAAATATGCATTTTTTTATTGTCCAAGTGTAAATTTAAAGTTACCAATAGAATCCTTACGCTTCTATAGAAACAAAATTGTAAGACAACTATGGTTAAACGCAGTATTTCGCAACCGAAACAATAATTTACCTAATTTTCCACACAACGATACATGTACTTTGTACTAACAAATGTCGGTTGTGACGTCATACCTGTCTGTCTATCACTATGAATCGTTTTGCGCTGCCGCCAATTTTTGGGTATTTATGTTCTTTAATTGTAGTTGCTCCCATACAAACATTTGTTCCTGTCCAAAAACTGGTTCGAATGACATCATAAAAAAAATGTAGTCACCATCCCTATTTCTGGCCGGCAACTATTGCTGTCTTACGCTGACTTTGTACGCTAGAGCAAGACGTACATACTTGCCGGCCACACATTGCCGTAAAAATATTGTCCGTTTAGAAGCCCTATTATAGAAACGTGAGATTTATTTGACAACTAGCTTCTGCCCGCGACTCCGTCCGCGTGGAAGTCGTTTATATAGTAGCTCCATACAAACGTTCACCCCCCATTTTAGGGAAGTGGGGGGTTAGAAAGAGACAAAAAGTAGCCTATGTCACGCTCCATCCCTTCAGCTATCTCCACTTAAAAAAACACGTCAATTCGTAGCTCCGTTTTGTCGTGAAAGACGGACAAACAAACACACACACACACTTTCCCATTTATAATATTAAGTATGGATGTTGTGTTACAGGTATCGAAACGGCGTCGAGACTGGGCGTTCTCCGAACGAGACAAACTGCTGCAGGAGCGAGAGAGCGTTAAAGCTCTCTGTAACCGATTGCGAAAGGTAAGCCCAAGGTATTGATTGAAAATTTGCTGACATACTAAATTGAATTCTGTTTGTAGGTGAACAGAGTTCATTTTTAGTATGCGGGGGGCAGTTATTGAAGGGTGGCCAGTTATTGGCGATTTACCTTAAGAGTCCGCAGTAAGCTCGATTCTCCATACAAACGTAGTTACGCTCTCATTGTAAAACTACGTGTTGGATTGTAACGAAACTTTGCATATACATTGGCGTGAGGTATAACTATGTCTGTAATTAGTTTATGTTCATACAAAACTTGTTTTTGCTGTATTTTGTTTGTTTTATACACTGGAACCATATAAACTAATTACAGACATAGATATACCTCATGTCAATGTATATGCAAAGTTTCGCCACAATCCAACACGTAGTTTTAAAATGAGAGCGTAACTACGTTTGTATGGGAAGGTGAAATTCGGCCGAGCTTACTGCGGACTCTTAATACTGGCCTAGTAGCATGATACGTTTTATTGTCATGTTTTATGTGACGTTTCAGTACACTTTGACCGTAAAACGTGACGATAATACATATCGTTCTAGCGGGGTCTTGTATCGTTTGTCTAGTGAAAATACAAATGGTGTTTTAAATAGTAACACATTGCCTTGCTTCCTCAAAGTTAAATACTAAAAACGCACGTCAATGTAAAAATATCATCATATCAGCCGAAAGACGTCCACTGCTGGACATAGGCCTCCCCCAAAGAGTGCCAAAGTGACCGGTCCTGCGCCACCCGCATCCAGCGGACTCCAGCAACCTTTACCAGGTCATCAGTCCACCTTGCGGGGGGCCTACCCACGCCGCGCCTTCCGGTTCGTGGTCGCCACTCGAGAACCTTTCCGCCCCATCGGCCATCGGTTCTACGTGCTATGTAAAAATATGTGCGTCGGATTTTCTGCCTTGTGCTAGCCATGCTGGGTTCGAGTCTTTCTGGGTCAACCCAGGTCCACCCAACAAGGTGCATGACAAGCTTCAAAGCTTCAAAGGGTCTAGCCGCAATCCTATATTGAAACTGCCCCTGGCTGATATGTATAGCTTTCATAGGTGCGTTTATTTGTCTTATTATAAGACATCATTTTACCAAATTTTTAAGTCTATAAATCACCTTGGTTCGGTAAAAAATAAAATAAAAGTAGTACTTTTTTTAAGCCAATCCGATGGTTCGATCGCAACGAGCTGGTTGGATTTCTTTGAAATTTGGAGGTTGCATATACCTTCGAGTAATTGTAATTAATTTAAAAAAAAAGACCGGGCTGCACTCCGGGAGTGCCGGCAAAAGTGAAAACTCAATGACATTGTAACAGTTTTCGATCAGGTCAAGTGTCCGACTTACGGTCACGTGACCTGTGGCGAGTTTATAAATTTTTCCTTATAACCGAAAGTGCACAGCGCCGCTAAAGAAGTTTTTACTTCTAAAAATCAAGGTTCTGACTTCTTTACAAAGGCTTAAAAATCGATTATATGTTTTTAAAAAATTTTGAAGTGAAAACTTCTTTAGCGGCGCTGTGCACTCTTTGCGATGGGGTAAATTTGTTAAACTCGCCACAGGTCACGTGACCGTAAAACGGACACGTGACCTGGTCGAAATACTGTTACAATGTCATTGAGTTTTCACTTCTGCCGGCACTCCCGGAGTGGAACAATTTTTTGTTATTTAATGTAGAATATAAAATTGCATTACATACAGGTGAATTTTTTATGAGTGTCCAAATTTTTTGTAGGCATTTGGTATCATTTATAGGTATATGCACTGGTAGGTATTTTTTGAATTATAAATTGTCTATCCCAAGAATTATCCGTACAGCGTGGTTACTTGGGATTCAGTGCCGCGCGGAGCGGGGCGGGGGCGGGGGACGGGGGAGGCGTGCCGTGTTAACCCTTACTACCCGCTGAGGTGCCCGCGCGGTAAGGTGTTTTCGGGATAACTTTAAGTAGCATTTACTAAAAATTTGAGTACTGAATGATATGAATCAAAAAACACGTATATTATAATTTTTGCTGAAGAATCTTATACATGAATTTGGACACTCATTTTAATTTCACCATGTATATAAAAAAAAAAAATTGGGGAAACAGGTTAAAAATGTCCTACTAATACAAATATACACAAACCCTCACTAACTCCATAATCTACGAAATATCTCAACTTTTTACGGTGAAAGAGTTTCGAGACTTGGCCTCTTTTTTACTTGGGTTTTTTTTATGTGATTTATCTTTTCCGTTTACTCAGGAGCGGGACGCGATGGTGGGCGAGCTGGCGGACGCGCGGAGACACGGCGGCCGCGCGGCGGCGGCCGGGCAGCGCGCGCGCCGCGGCCTGCAGGTGCGTGCGCGGCCAGGGTGACTACACTATAAAGGAGAAGCAACGGATAGTGGTTTGGCCGGATACCGAATACCGAATATCCGGCGGTGCAGCCGGCCGAAAGTAACATGCTTATTTATTCGTATAGCTAATTAAATCGTTCTTATAATCTAATATCTGCTGGACCCATAGGATAGAATATCTATGTCATGTTCTGTGAGTCGCATGCATCACTTTACATTTAACTTTGCTTAAGCTTTCCACATTCAATTCACAGATTCTGGTCAGGGGCACTGTTGGGCATAATACATTGCATTTGTAATCGCATTACAAATTAATTACATGTAATGCGATTACAAATGTAATGCGATTACAAATGTAATGCAATACGGCATAACCGTTATAACCTTCAAGCCTTCAAGAAAAGAGCGTACTCCCATCTTAAAGGCCGGCAACGCACCTACAACTCTTCTGGTGTTGTAAGTGTCCATGGGCGTCGATTATCGCTTACCATCAGGTGATTCGACTGCTCGTTTGCCTCCTATATCATAAAAAAAAAAAAAAAAAAAATATGTAATGCGATTACAAATGTAATGCATTACGGCATTACATTCGTAATCGCATGCAGGGACGTTTCAGCACTTTTTTGCTAAAGTGCTGACATTATAACACCTATTTAAAATGTATGTTACGTATAAAGACTGTTCACGATAAAATCCGGCCATGCATGATATGGTATGCATTTTCACCGAATGCACATATTCAAGCACTTATTTAATTTTAATAATCTGTAACTACTGGCAAATATAATTCAAATAAATTCAAATTACAATGTATTAGCTTCTGTGAGTTTTCGTCGAAAATACTCCACTATACCTTTAAATGTTTGAGCATCGTTTTTTGATAATCTGTACTCACTTCCTACTACAGCCACAAAGGTCATTATATTTTCATAATCATTAATATGCTCATTAGAATGTTATCTTACCAAAAAAGTACGTTTCGAAACTATTTTCCATCTTAGGTAGTTGGAGAGGCTTTCTAGTCCAAGCACTGAAAGTTGTTTTTGTATGGGAGGCAATAATTTGTCAAAAAGCCAAATTGATCAAAGTTAAAACACCTCAGATCTATCTTGATCTAAATGTAATTGTAAAAATGTTAACTATTGTAAAAATAAAATGTAATGAGGTATATTTAAGCTTATAAAATTCAAAGCACGAAAAAATAAATACCAGGAAAATTGGTAAAGCTTGTCAAAATACCGTGTGCAAGAAAATATAGGTACCGTGGAATATAAAATTATCTAAGTCATAGATGACCTAACTTTATATAATGTTTGGATGTTTATTATGTAGTTTGATAACCACAAAACTATTTTAATAAAGAGCTGCTCCAAAGATTTACCAGATTCAAAAGATTTACCATAACATACATGGCCGGATTTTATCGTGTACAGTCTTTAGAACACGTCAAAATAACCATCTTTTACCTGAAAAAATTTTTTTTTTGAATGATTCTTCTTTCACCTATTTTGAATGATTGTTACGCACAGAACACGTCAAAAAAGCATCTTTTCTAGAAAAACTTCTCGTTTTTTTTGCCGTTCTTTCATAAAAAAAAAACACCTATCCGTCATCCGAGTCGGTTTTGCCACCTTTAAATGACCTTTGAACCCGAATATCTCAGTAAATATCATATGTATGCTTATTAAGAAACAATAAGGTCTGATTTTCATATGCACGATTCTTGACTATATTTATTTATTTATTTATTGACAAATACATTTACGTGACATTACAGTAATAACCAATGCGTCACGAAACTAAGAACAACAAATATGATTATATGATTGTTTATCTGATTTTATCGATACATGATTGCTTAAAATTTCCTCGATAGAAAAAAAATCCAAAGTTGGGTCTGTATTTTCCTTTTTTTACTCAGCCTACTCAAACGATACATTATTTTACTACACAATCAAGTTAATACTATAGTATTTTATCTCATCTAAAATCTCACTTTATGAAATTTAAATAATACTTCTCTAAGTTAGGTATTTATCGAAATTGGTCCAAAAACGTCATTCCCGAAGAGTGTTACATCTCGTTTCCTCGTGCGCGGAAGGCATCAGCGTGTCTCTGTCTAGGGGGGCGTGTTCGACTCAAATCAAGGCATCGCCTTAAAATAAAGGAAATACGATCGCGTTTTAGCGCGATGTTCTGTGCGAGTTGCAACTTGTTACTCGGTTTTGACAGAAAAGCGCTAATTTTAGTTTTTAACATATTTTTACCATTAGTGCCATAAAATTATCATTTTAACTTTTCATACGAAGATTGAACTAAACTTAAATAATTGATTGCTTTGTAGTTTGTTATTTATTCACACTTTTTACTCTTGTTATTTCACCTGTGTTAAAATACTATCCGGTATCCGGCCGGGTCGGATACCTCGGTACTATTCGGTATTCGCCCGGATAGTAAATTTGTGACCGGATAGTGGATATCCGTTGCATCTCTAATAAAAATGCATGAGGCGTGCCTACAGTAATTCCATTATTTATTTATACTTAAGGAGTACCAACAGCTGCAAAAACATGATATAAGTCTTACATAGTAATACAAAGCCAATTAAAGGAACTCACAGATAGAAATGGCATAGGAAAAAGAAAAATGTTTGACACACTTAGCACACAATATCGCACTAGGCACATGTACACTGCTATTAATACAGAACAGTGCACCATAAAAAAGAAAAAAAAAACATAAAACAACATAGCAACTAATTAACAAAGAAGGAACACGTGAGCTAAGTTACACGTATCCGAACAAATCACCACTTGCAATTTATCTTTAAAATTTAGATTGGAGAATTGTTATCGTGAAAAAAAAACGACATGCTAGTTTTCGCCTCACAGAAGGAATATTATACTCTGCTACTAATCTCTCTTTGCACTCCAGTTCATACTTCCCCGCCCTTAGACATTTCTGATAATACTTATGAATTTAACAATATATTACTACACTTACCGCCTGCGCGGCTTTGCCCTCATATTGTAAAAATTTAATTTTTGTTACAAGCTTTTATTGCCGACTGTACCTTTCTGTATACCGTCATCAACTACTCATTGAGACGATTCTAACGAGCCCAAACTCAACGGGGTTACGTCGGTTAAGTACTGAATTCCCATGGCCACCGTCCGTCTCCATCATCAGATCAGGGCGATGGTACAATAATATTGAATTGTCATCCAAACTATACCTTCACCCAAAATTTCAGCTCAATTGAAGATATCTGCTTCAAAATTCCGTCGCAAGATTCCACCCGGACAAACATACATTGCGAGTTAAATAAAAGCTTGTAAAAAACATATTATAAATCAAGGTTATCGATGCAACTCAACTACAATTTCAATTTATTTATTTGCAACCTTTGCAACCAATTGACACATGCAACTTAAAGCTAGCAATGCACAGGACCCTGTTAGGGCATAGCAGACGTTACAGTTAATGATTATAATACAACAAATATTTAAATTATAAAATAAGTTTAAATTCACTTGACTAGTAATAGAGTTAAAGTCATCATCCTCTTAGCGTTGTTCCCGGTTGTGCCCCTAAAGAAGCCGGGGTCCGCTTTGACACCTAATCCCAAGATTTGGCATAGGCACTAGTTTTACGAAAGCGACTGCCATCTGACCTTCCAACCCAGAGGGAAAACTAGACCTTATTGGGATTAGACCGGTTTCTTCACGATGTTTTCCTTCACCGAAAAGCTAACGGTAAATATTCCGTACATAAGTTCCGAGAAACTCATTGGTACGAGCGGGGATTCGAACCCACGACCGCCGCTTGACAGTCGCATGCCTGAACCACTAGGCTACCGTAGCTCTTTAAAAATATATTTTGTAATATGTAACTTCCACAATAGAATCTCCTCATGACTCCTATTCCGATGATTTAATTTTCGGTTTTCACTCATCATCATATCAGCCGAAAGACGTCCACTGCTGGACATAGGCCTCCCCCAAAGAGTGCCAAAGTGACCGGTCCTACGCCACCCGCATCCAGCGGACTCCAGCAACCTTTACCAGGTCATCAGTCCACCTTGCGGGGAGCCTACCCACGCCGCGCCTTTCGGTTCGTGGTCGCCACTCGAGAACCTTCTTTCCGCCCCAACGGCCATCGGTTCTACGCGCTATGTGCCCCGCCCACTGCCACTTAAGTTTAGCGATTCGGAGGGCTATATCGGTTACCTTGGTTCTGCTGCGAATAGCCTCATTTCTGATGCGATCACGCAAAGAAACTCCCAACATAGCCCTCTCCATAGCCCTTTGGGTGACTTTGAGCCTTCTTATGAGGCCCATAGTAAGCGACCACGTTTCAGTGCCATATGTCATCACTGGCAACACACACTGGTCAAAGACTCTCGTCTTGAGACACTGCGGAATATTGGACGAAAAGATATGCCGTAGCTTCCCGAACGCTGCCCAGCCGAGTCGGATTCGACGATTGACCTCTTTCTCGAAGTTGGACCTACCTAACTGGATAGTTTGTCCTAGGTATACATAATCGTCTACAACTTCGAGTGTAAAGTGTCCGATTGTAATAGGAGTTGCTACTACATGGGTATTTGACATGATCTTCGTCTTATCCATGTTCATTCTTAGACCAACGCGTTCGGAAGCTTTATTGAGGTCATCGAGCATCGTACTTAAGTCCTCCATGGTCTCAGCCAAGACTACTATATCGTCAGCAAACCGAAGGTGAGTGATGTACTCGCCGTTGATGTTGATGCCTAGCCTTCTCCAGTCCAGAGTTTTGAAAACGTCCTCCAGTGCAGCGGTGAACAGTTTTGGAGAAATAACATCTCCTTGCCTGACTCCTCGCTGCAGCGGAATGGGTTTCGAGTTCTGGTCCTGGAGTCGAACTGACATAGTGGCGTTCTCGTACAAACACTTCAGCACTTCGATATAGCGATAGATGGTTTTCACTCTCATTTTCCATTTTCGAAATGTTGAGTTTAATTTTGTTCTTTTCCCCACAGGACATCGACTGGGATGTGATCGACGTAGAACTGAACGGACCGAGCAAAGACGGCGAGCTCGGCTTCGAACTTGCCGGCGGACGGGACGAGCCGTACTTCCCGAACGACCCGAACGTCTACGTCACTGCGGTGATGAAGGGTTCCGTGGCTGAGGGGAAGATCAAGTAAGATACTCATTTAATGTCAATAGTTTCATATGAAGTTGCGTTTTGCGAAAAAGGGACAGAACATATCTCTTCTTAAAACTTTGGACACTTATATTATAACTCCGTGATTATTTAACCTCTTGCGTTGAGTTTTTCTCCATTTCACTAAATTTTTATTCTTTTTTCGAGTAAATACGACATTATTGATTATTTTATTTATTGTCTACACCGCTATTTCCCCACAGTATCAGATGATAGCTAATAACAGATGATAGATACCAGCAATGTCCCAGGGTGCTGGACCGCGTGATGGGCGGCGACGGGGCGGGCGCGGGCGCGGGCGCGGGCGCGGGCGACGGCCCGGGCGGCTGGGCGCGCGCGGGCGCGTGCGCGGGCGCGCTGCGCGCCGCGGCGCTGCGCGGGCGCGCCGGCCTCACGCTGCGCCGCGCCACGCAGCGCAGGCTACACGCGCCGCTGAGGATCGCCGACGTCAGGGCGCTCACCATACAGCACGGTGGGCATTCATTACATTGTCACCACCTTTACTTTTACCTTTTGACCACCGCTTTAACCTGGTTGGTAGTGACCCTGCCTACAAAGCGAGAGGTCCCGGTTTCGAATCCCGGTAAGGTCATTTATTTGTGTGATGAGCACGAATATTTGTTCCTGAATCATGGATGTTTTCTATATACATATTTAAGTATTTATTTATCTATATAACTATGTTTATCGTCGTCTAATACCCATATAGTACAAGCTTTGCTTAGTTTGGGACTAGGTAGATTTGTGTAAGATTGTTGCCATGAGGAATCAAAATTGTGATTTCCGTCCCTGATAATCCTCAGTTCAGTTTAAATTTTCCTCATAAAAGATATGTATGTGCCACTCGGTAGCAAAATTATTGCCGTCTTAGACGTAAACACTTGAATCCTTCGGTACGCTCAATTTTAGATTTTTTTTCTCGTTATCATAGTTACGAGTTTTCGTGTTCCCACTAAACTATTCTGAAACTGACTTTATAGGATTTAAATTCGCTATACATGTCAATATAAACCAATTTTATTACGGGTAACACCCTAAGTGTGTAAGTTCTATAACTTTTTGTATACTCTACCTTCGTGTGTAAGAATGCTACTGTAAACCTACATGCATACACACATTTATGCCTCTATACTACGTACAGTGTACCATCCATGCACTGGATTTCGATAATTAATCTGACAATAATCTATCTATCTATTCAGCCCGTATCCACGTACTGTTAAGTATAGGATTAGGCCTCTTCTTTATTACGCCACTCTCCTCGGTCCTGTGCTAATCTCATCCAATGTTTGCCTCCTGTTCGGCAGATATCATTGGTCCATTGAACTGGTGGTCTGCCCGCTGACCGTTTCGATGACCTTGGCCACCATTCAGTAACCAGTTTTGTCCATCTCCCATCGTTCCTCCTCGCCAAGTGTCCCACCCACCTCCACTTTGACTGTGTTATTCGTTTGCCGACGTCCGCTACCTTTGTTCGGCGCCGGATTTCAGTGTTTCGCACACGGTCTACAAGGGAGATGCTTAACATGGCTCGCTCCATGCTCTCTGCGCCACATTCCTTTTGTGCAGTACTCCCTTGGTGAGTGCCCAAGATTCCGTCCCGTAAGTAAGGGTAGGCAAGACACATTGGTTAAATACCTTTGTCTTAAGGCACTCTGGGATTTTGGACTTTAGGAAATCCGCTAGGTTACTAAACGCAGCCCATCCTAACTGGATTCGTCTAGCGACCTATTTCCCCCGGGTCTCTTGGCCAAAAGATAAACACTGTCCAAGATATATGGAATCATCCACAAGTTCCACTAGAGAACCACCAACAGGAACATTTGGTATGTTGGGTGGATGACTTGCCATGATCTTGGTCATGGGCATGTTCATCTTGAGGCCCACCTTTAATAATAATGAATTATTTTCGCCAGGTATTTTCATCAGTAAAATATCTCCGGGTAGCACAATCTCCAAAGATGACAACATCTTCGTGGGAGATCGTATAGTCAGTGTGAGTACCAATAAAAACCCCTATGAATCTTTTATAACAATATCGGAATAAATATATAGAGCGTCAAAACTAGCTGACACTGTGGAAAATGTATTGATTCATATCAATCATATATTCCATGAGTCACAGATTTATTTAAAATTAATTATTTCATTCTTCACACACGATAAGGGTGAATATCCACGTGCGAAGATGTTTATATATATATATATATTTGACACCTCGTAAGCTAAACATACGTAAACACAGCTTCGAACATCTGTGGTAGATATTCGCCCCTAATTTGATTAAATTTTTTGGACTTTGACATGAAGGTATGCCACTAAAACTCCCATTTCTAAATCAGACTAGAAATTACATTTTTAATACGGGATTTTACACATATTTGATTAACTTCTTGGCATTTTGAACTACGATTCTGTTAAATAATCGATCAACACATACAGGCGTATCAAAAATGGGGTGTGAACCAAGCAAGGGCATATTCGGTAGCGCAATGCGATTCCAAATATGCATTAGTTTATGGTTTTTCTGTTTTGTTTTTTTTGGTTTTTGTTCACATTATAGTCTTTGTTTATGTTGACATTGCTTGTGTATGACAACATTCCCCCGCGAGGGTGAAGGGAGGGAGGGTTTATTTCATTTTCAACCGGTGCGTGCACAGCTGTGTTGTGAAAACCAATGTTTTATGTATGTTTTTTTGACACGCAGGTGACAGCTTTAACGTTTTTGATGTCATGCACAAGCAATGTCAGCAGAACGAAGACTGTAATGTAAACAAAAACAAATCATTAATTTCAAAAAATAAACACATGGGTAAGGACCAAATTCTTGGCCAGTAGTTAGCGTAGTTAATTGGTAGTAGTTAAAAAGTTCCGTTGTGACACGAAAATTAACCATACAATTGTATGGCTAATTTTCGTGTCACGACGGAACTTTTTAACTACTACCAATTAAAGAGGCTAACTACTGGCCAAGAATTTGGTCCTCACCCACATACATTTTTAGAATCGATATACGTTACCGGACATGCCCTTGATTAGTTCGCACCCCATTTTTGACACACTCTGTATTCCCAGTTGTTCCGCTACATTCCGAGAATATGCGCCCAATTTCCAACTGTTTCACCCGCAATGTATATTCCAGATTAACAACAGATCGCTGGAAGGAATAAAGAGCGTATCCGATGTGTGGGCGTTGCTCAACGAGTGCCAATACGAGACGGTATCACTCACGCTACTGCGCCCGCTGTACCCATGCTGTCTGGAGGCGAACAGGTAGAACAAACGATAACCTACTAGCTTCTGCCCGCGTCTCCGTCTGCCTGGAACTCGTTTATACTGGGTGCTCCTGAGGAACCCGCATAACTTTACCAGCATATACCTGAGGTCATAAGGAATAAAAAATGTTATATGAACCCGAGTCGAAATATGAATTTAATTTTTTTTTTAAGTTTTCATACATAATAAATAAATTATTTTTGCTTCACCAGTAAAACAATGCCTTAGGATGAGCTGGCAACGTTTGTTATTGTTATCTCTTTCCATTAGATCCTACTAATAGTATAAATGCGAAAGTTTGGATGTTTGGATGTTTGGATGTTTAGATGTTTGGATGTTTGTTACTCAATCACGCCTAAACGGCTTAGCCGATTTGGATGAAATTTTGCACGAAGATAGTTTATAGCCCGGATTAAAATATAGGATAGTTTTTATCCCGGCCCCACGCAGACGAAGTCGCGGGCGGAAGCTAGTAAATTAATAAAGCAAAGCAGGATTTACATGAGTGCAATCGGAACTCTTTATGATTTAGGGCTTGCCACACACTAGGCGTTTCGCAGCATTCACATTTTTGAACAACCTCTTTCGATTCAATTCGTAATTGTTACTGCTGATTAAATGCTAATTACTATGAAGTGTAAATCAAAAAAATCGGATAGTGCTGTTCCTTTCGCACTTCTTTAATTGCTAGGCAAGTACACATTATCGTCGATACGTACCTAAATCATTTTCAATAATACTTTGCTATCAAACTCCATGGATTGAGATATGATTCAGACTGGCCACTTAAGAATTTCCTTCGAGTGTGTTTTATAAGTACTTTATGACTGAAGTCATACGAGTATGAACGATGAATGAGTGACATTGTTGTCATACATTTTAATATTGCAACGAATTAATTCAGTTTTATACAATAATTGTTCATAAAAATTGAAGATATTGTGGGGTCTCAGACTGCGAACGTAGCAGCTTATAAAAAAATGTTTCCGAGTGCTCCATGGTGCAAAGTAGGGTTATAGGTTATAGGTGTACGCGGGCTAGGTTTCCGCAACTCGACGTCATAATAGCGCCTATTTTGCGTATGAGTTATTGGCACTACTGTTATTCGTGCCAACCCAGTTCCACCAGGAAGCCTAGCAGACCCTTTATGTTGCCGACGGCCTCCGGTAGTGAGCCCGGTGTTCCGAGGTGCTTTGCCCGGTATTCTGCCACCCCTGGGCACGTCAGAATGACGTGGGCGGCTGTCTCTTCCTCTTCCATGCAGGCTCTGCAGAGAGGACTGTCTGTGATACCTAGAGTGAAAAGGTGTTTGTTTAATAGTGCATGAGTTATGGCTCCTGTCAGGAGACGGAGTGCCGGCCTCTTTAGCTGCTTTAGCTTCCTTGCCAATCCATGGTGCAAAGTATTACAAAGATGCTGTAACAATATGGGAGTGCTACTTATTGAGGATTCCAGTTCAGCGGTTTGGATTTCAAAGCAAGGCTGGCTTTGCAATTGCATGTAGCTGATACAGTGATTTGGAATTCCTAAGAGTATTCATGTTGTGTCATGTAATAAATGAACAATTTTATTGATGTTTATGTTTTACTTACACTTACTGTCATAAAGCCAAATAGCATAATGATTGTGTAATACTAATACCAAAGTTAACATAGCCTAATGGTTAGTAAAGACATGTCCATCCACGATAAAAACTTAAAACCATCATCATTTCACCGTCTAAAGCAATTTCAAGAGATTATCAAATTTAATTTAACAAAAATTTAGATAATGCTTCGACATTTGTTTGTTTCGTTTTAGTTTGAGTTCAATTCAGGAACAATTTTCATAACCTAAACTTTGAGTTCTACATCATTTCTTGATTTTGAACTTTAAAATAAAAATTACCGTAATGATTGACACATAAACAATGATAGTGACAGGAACAGACTTAATCTATGCCATCAACGTCATTTAGACAATCAGTCGGTCTCGCAACATCGCAATCATAAAGTCGATTTGCACTGGAGATATTATAAATCTAAAACTATTCAAAACTCGAATACTAAGCTGAGTTCAGCAAACATTATACGACATTTTATTTTCTACACATGATCAGGAATACGCTGGTAAAGTTAGGCGGGTTCCTCAGGAGCACGTTGTATAGTGGCTCCATACAAATATTCACCCCCCCATTTCACCCGCTTAGGGAATAATTTCCGGAATTTCCATCCTATGTCCTTACCGGGGACTCTCTATTTCTATACCAAATTTCATCTTAATCGGTTCAGTGGTTTAAGCGTGAAGAGGTAACAGACAGACAGACAGAAAGACACACTTTCGCATTTATAATATAAGTGCGGATATGTAGGTACTACATAAAATACAATAGTTTAACACACTTACATGCATTCGTGACGGTTGTGATTAATTTGACAAATTGTGAAACCCCAGGCCCCGTATCATGGTCGGCCTTATCACGTGATAAGTGACAAGACAGAGCGTCCGTCACTGGCTGACACCGTTCGATGGAACGAGACTGACGCTCCATCTTGTCACTTATCGCATGATAAGGTCGGCCTTATCATGCCTCGTATCATGGTCGCCCATGATACGGGGCCAGAAGAATAATAGGGGTGATGGTCAAGTAATCAACTTTGAATGATACGTCAAAAACGCTCTATTGGTATAAAAATTGTGAGTGTAGGAACTTGTGATGTCACGATTTTCAAGCTCAAACAGTTGTTGTTGTTGAAAATGATTTCGATTATAGTAAGATATTTTCATGTCGTCAACTGCCGTATGAGAGCTGAACACACATTCCTACATAACAGAAACATACCTACATACAATAAAGTACATACTTATAGTCGCCGGCACGAGAGTAGAACCAACATGGCGTCATTCACGTAGGACATTAGTGCATGTTCAGATACCACCCCCGTTCCTCCCCGTAGCTCTCTGACGCATGTGTTTCCCGTATTTATTATCATTTTTATGGTCCCTCCTCAGTTTACCACTGATGAGTGTTTATGTTGTTTGTTTACGCATTTTTTAATTTACGCAATCGCATCTCACAATGGGGGAAACTGATTGTGTATTGCCGAAGTATGCATTTCAATTGTGCTTTGCATCTCTCGTCGTTTGCACGTGTTGTCAGGGCAACAACGGTACAGATAATATTTGGACGCTTAAGATTCGCTTAAAGTAATGCACGGGCGTAGCCAGAACCTTTCCCCGAAATTTTATTGCATTTTTCTCGCATGGATGGTGGTTATAACTTTGCAATCTGCTGTCCAAGTGTACATATCCAGCCGCTGCTGGGTAAAGCTCTCTTCAAATTGACGCCACTTTGACCCATGCTGTGTTTGTCGGTCTTTTAAATAGGTCTTTGTGCGGCTTAGAGGTTATTACAGTAGAATTAGTAGCAAAAGTGTTCATATCTTTTACGTCGACTATACTGGCTGAAATTGGAATATAATGGAAATGTGTTTGTTCTAGATTATCACTGTTCGACTCTAGTGAAGCAAAGATGCTCAGTCTCTGCTCGCAGACTGAAGATTGGTCCCCATTCCTGCACCCACCTTCTGACTCTAAGGTAAAGTATCCTTGATTCCCCCTCAAATCACTTTTCCATATACAATGTATGGTAATGACAGATGTCTAGGCTATTTATCCGCCGGAGACAGTCCCACCATTGATTAATTGATTAGTAGCATAACTTTTCAGTTGAAACCTAAAATTATTCTTTAAATCAAAATCAATTATTGCAACACTTAGGGCGGGTTGCATTGACCACATTTGACATGCCGGTTAGCGTTAAATATGGCGCGGGCAGCTGTAATCCCATAGAGAACTGTCAAACTTCCCTTACAATCCGAATTTGCCTAAAGGTGGATTGCCGTAAACTGTCTGTAATCATAGGCGGTTTTCGTTAAAATCAGATCTCTCATACACAAGAAATGTCAACAAAAACAAAGACTGTAATGTACAGGGCTCGGACAAGTCATCGCAGAAACTGATATGGACATGGTACAAGACTATTATAGAGTCGCGACTTAAGATTATTATTATCTAAAGCTGATATATTATTATCGTAATTTATAATTTAACATTTGACCTTTTTAGTCGCATCTGTCATGGATTTGTCAAAGTGGCATGCTTGAAACAGTTTTGTGGTGACAATTTAAACAAATACTATTATTTGCTTAATTATGGTTATTTCTAAATATTTTAAATATGGTGCAAATAAATACAATTAATAAGTGGATTAAGGACTACCTCGAGCTCTGTTATCAGGAAAATGTCAAGGAAAAATATAATTAAATAATATTGTACATAATGCGATTCTATTGATTTTGTTCTATTGCCGTCTTGCGATTGTTTTGCGATGACTTGTCCGAGCCCTGGTAATGTACTTAAACAAAAACAAAAATATCAATGTAAACAAAAAATAAAAAACATCAAATGCATATTTGTAATCGCAATGCACTAGCGAATATGCCCTTGATCGGTTCACACCCCATTTTTGTTACACCCTGTACCTAGTCGGTCCCAAAGTTCTGTCACAAATGAAAATAATGATAAAAACAAAAGTAGCAATAAATTTTTAATACATTATATACCGATTTAAAGTACATTTAATAAAGAATTAAAATTACTCAAAATTATTCAAAATTACCTCCTTTGTTTTTAATACAGGCCCTTAATCGGTGCGGCCAGTCGTCTATCGCAGCACGCACCATTTTCATATCTATCTCAGTGACTGCTTTTCTTAAAGATGACTTTAGGCTCTCCAAATTTTTATGTGGTTTAGCACAGACCTTCCCCTCTAAGACCTGCCAAATTTTATAGTCCAAAGGATTAAGGTCCGGACTAGAGGAAGGCCAATCTTCGTGTCTTATAAAGTCGATTTTTTGACGGTCAAACCAGGCTTGAGTGGTCTTGGCTTTTTGTGCTGGCGCAGAATCCTGCTGGAACACAAAATTATGTCCCGAAAATAGCGTGTTGGGCAGATCTTTGACAACCTTATCCAAAACTGTCTCTTGGTATACTTTCGCACTGATTTTGACACCTTTTTCGCAAAAATGAACCTCAGTTGGCCCGTAATAAGATACACCCAACCAGACCATCACTGATGATGGATGATGCCCATGTTGCACCCGCGGAACTCTTTTTCCTGCTTCTTCAGAGCTCCTAGCGTACACTCTATCATTCTGTTTATTGTACTTCTCTTCAATATCGAAAATCTTTTCGTCTGTAAAGAGGATATCACGGTGTCGATTTTTCGCGTACCGCTTTAACAACTTCCGGGATCTTTTAAGCCTTATTGTTTTTAGACGGGCATTAAGTAAGTGCCCACGCTTTTTTTTGTATGCTCGTAGACTAAGATCTTCGTTTAAAACCTTTTTGACGGTTTTTCTACTGACACCCATCTGCAAAGCCATCAATTTCTGTTTTCGGACAGGATTTCTTGCTATGCGCGCCTGGATCGCTTTGATCACTGCTGGTGTTCGTACGGAGCGAGGCCGGCCAATTATTTTCTTGTCCTCAACACTGGAGACTTCATTGTACCTATCAATAGTACGGTACACAAACCTAAGCGTTATTTTTAACTTTTTGAGCAACTTGAAAATCGTACTTGGCGAGTGCCCACAGCGGTGCAATGCTAAAACAGCTATTCGGTTTTCTTTCTATGTCCACTCCATCGTGAGAAATTGCAACGAATGACTGTTTTTTGTTTTAAAATAATTGTCAAACATTCAAAAATGGAATGCAATAAAATTTTCTTAAAATCATCTTCTAAATTTAAAAATAATATGCCAGTGACAGAACTTTGGGACCGACTACGTATAAGATTATATAGCTGACAGCGCCATATTATTTGATCGGTCTGTAATCGTAAGTTGGTGTTAACTGCTCTTATTATAAAAGCGGTCGTAAGATATGTCCATATCTTTATGCACGTGTTCGACCAAATTTTTTCTTCAGGTCCATATAGAGCATGGTGTTCCGGATTTCGACCGGCGTTACGTGTACCACGTGGCGGCCGGGAGTCAGGGCAAGATACACCAGGAAAGAGGTTTGTATACTTCAAATTGTAGTTGGCCAAGTTGTACCAAAGTAAACCGCCCAAAAAGCGACGTTATCGTTCAAGATAGAAAATTCAAAATCCAAGAACATTTTTTAAAACGATCGGAGTTTTTATTTTTTTTAATGCAATTTAAATTATTAGAATTCGGTCTTGAAAAGATAACGGTTCCATCCTTTTGGAAGTAAATCTATGGGAAATGAAAAATATGCGAATAATTGTTCATTGTGGCACTCTTTGGGGGAGGCCTATGTCCAGCAGTGGACGTCTTTCGGCTGATGTGATGATTATGAATTGTTTCCCCATATAAACGACCCGTAGGTAGGCGGAGCGCCCATACAAGCCGAATCCCATCGGCTTACCTAAAATTTCTTTTTAGGCAAGCCTATAGTTATATACTCTAAACTCTTTCATAACTTTTTTGTTCCGGGTTGCCCATCGAAAATTTATCGGTCATCGGTAGGCCAGGTGAAATTCAATCTTATGTTAATGTCATAATGACTTTCACAGGGAAATCTTTGCACATTTATCTGAAAACTGTTAGTAACATGGGTCAATTTGTTATTTTTATTATTGAGATCCGAGCAATAACTGTTGAGTTATGAATGACGGAATTTAGGGTTTAAAAGCACATCTAAAATTGTCACAAAAAACTGATTGTTGGCTGAGTTATTCCATAGAAACCAATAGGGTTGTCGACTCCAAAAGAAAGAAGGCAAAAATATGCCTAAACACCAAAATCCCATTCAAATATTCCGAAAAAATACCATTTAAATGTTGCTTGTTAGAGAGAGATATTATACCCCCCTCTTAAAAACTTTAGACACTTATAATTTCCTTTCTTATTTATACTTGTGATTATTTATTCGTTGTATTACTTTTTAGGGTTCCGTACCCAAAGGGTAAAAACCCTAATACTAAGACTCCGCTGTCCGTCCGTCTGTCCGTAACAGCAGGCTGTATCTTATGAACATACCTCGAACAATTGATGCGGATGACGTCAAACCGCTCCTAGGATGATTTCAAATAGTATTTTCATAAACAATTACTACTTATCATTTATCATCTTTAATTAAACGACATCGTCACTTGGAATGAGCCGAGTAAATGAATAGGATAAATAATAAAATAAAATTGTCTTTTTTTTAAAATAATATATATACTTTTATTATAAATAATCGTACTTACGATAGCAAATTTCGTAACATTTATTTTATTCACGACATCGTCCCGTCATTCTGTATAAATCTCATGGATTTAATCACGATTATTGTTTTACTTCGTGCGATATGTCACACGGAAGTTTAATACAAACATCATCCTGTGTACAAAGTTACGTCATTTTTACGTCATCCGCATGAATTGTTCGAGCCCTGCTCATGAACCGTGTTAGTTAGTCAGTTAAAATTTTCACAGAGGATGTATTTCAGTTGCCGCTATAACAACAAATACTTACTAAACAACAGAATAAAATAAATATTTAATATATATACAACAAATGTGTTTTTTTGCCGTTTTTATAAATAATGGTACGGAGCCCTTCGTGCGCGAGTCCGACTCGCACTTGGCCGGTTTATTCTGCATTTGACGCAAATTTTCAAGAAAATTCAAAATATTGATTTTCCTTATAAATATCCCTATTCCATAAGATCGTAACGTGCCGCAAGTTGATTGACATATTTACCTAACCAGAATCGATAAACTTGCCCTAAACCAATAAACAGGTTCACAATATGGGCCAAAGTCGTTCCGCGTAAACAGTTGATAAGATAAGCTATCGACAAGTTATCACTCACCACGATATCACAGGTACGTGGGACATGATCCGAGGGAAGATCGAGGCGGTCACCGGGCGCAGCAAGTCGAAGGACAAACAAAACAAGGTGAGTTTTCATGTTTGGAGATCTCTTGAAACAATACCATACAGATGCACACCACAAAACATGAATCATATACAAACAACGGCAACAACATTGAAACATTGTTCTTTGACGACCGCTTTAGCCTAGTTGGTAGAGAGGCTACGAAGCTAGAGGTACTGGGTTCGAATCCCGGTAAGGGCATTTATTTGTGTGATGCGCACGAATGTTTGTTTCTGAGTCATGGATGTTTTCTATGTATTTGAGTACCGTTTTATTTATCTATAAGTATGTTTATCGCCGTCTATTACCCATAGTACAAGCTTTGCTTAGTTTGGGACTAGGTCGATTTGTGTAAGATTGTCCAATGTTGTTAATACAATTGGGTGTTTTATGTTTGGTTTTCGCAATTTTAGTGTGTAAAAACATACACCTCAGTTTTATTGTCGCGTTGAAGGAACTTCTGGTTAAGACAATAGTCACACATGTCAATGATAATATACATATATTTTGTGGGTTGGATCCTTTTTGCGAAACTACGTCCCATTGGTACCGAAATATCAGATATCGATTGGAATCGATGTGAAAGACACTGTATGACGAGGTTGAATCACAGTTAAATCTCTAGTGTTCCAAACCTACTCCTAATTATAATTTCAACCTTCAAACTCATCACAATAATTTTGTCCTTAAAAAACATGTTGGTATTATTTTACTTAGACTCTTTGGCTAGAGATTATAGATACCCAAACTATAATTGCATTGTGTATTTGAAACACAAATTAACATTTGACACGCTAGGCTCTAAGTGAAAATCCACAGTAAAGTGCAACAGTTTAATAAATGTCTAATCTACTGCTACCTTTTCCACTTCATCCGAAAGATGTATGTCGTTACAGATCTGTGATATTTATTTGGTTCATTAAGTACTGATACATTTTTTTTATGCGTACTTAAAAGTTGTTTACGTCGTTCGATTGTTTGTTTTAATTGTTCTATGTATAGCGCTGATAAAGACTTGTTGTCACGGTAGGGAAAGTTCCGGTACTTGTGTTATTGCACGCTCCATAAGTAATTGATTACAAACGAGTTCTGTGATTAATTATAGTTAAATCGTAGAATTTTTAGAAGATTTATTTCGAGCAGATGGGGACTCACAAGGACTTAAGCGAGGGTAGGTTTAGCCCAAATTATCGTAACAGGAGATCTGTGTAGAGCTGGTATTTTTTTGCCTCTTTCTACCCCATGGGATACAGGAGTTAGTATAATTATGTATATAAAATATATTTATAAAAAAAACCAAGACTTCTAGGCACACAACTGGGCAAAAATGTATTTTCTAAAATTCCGATACGACCAATATATTCAAAATATAATTTTTAATTTATACGCAGATACCCGAGTCTGACGCGATAGCAGAGTTGGATTCCGTCATCGACAGCTATCATGGCAAAACAAGTAAGTCATTAGTTGCTTGACCATCTCAACACAAACAACTATATAAATAATCAAAAGTGAGCGAAGCAAAATACCCCTTGTGTCATTTGAGTCCAATAAAGAATATTATATTATAGATTATATAATTGTAGTACTTTGCATTGATTATATTTTCTCAAATTACAGTCAAAGAAACCAGCAGTGTCTTGAAAAGGTCGCGAAGAAAAAACAAAGAATCGCAGAATGACTCCAAAAACGGTGGGACGTGGCCGAAAGCTCGAGCCAACTTCGTTCTAGAAGAAAACCCAACTGGGACGATCGTACAGCCACGATCGAGGAAGGAACGACCCCCACTTTCCATGCTCCTGAGTCCACCAACCAAGCTACAGCCAGAACCTCAAAGATCTAATACGAATAGGAACTCAAACCCTATACCCTTAGGTCACGCGCCTTTGACTCAAGTCACCACCCCAGCGCGACATTCCGTTTACAAATCTATAGAATCTTCTCCAGCTATAGCACATTTCCCTAAACCAGCGCCCTTATCGATCCACAACCCGCATCCTCAGTTCGCGACTCCAAGTATGAACTTCGAGAAAATCAGGACTTTAGAGAAAGACAAGATGTCTATGAGTGACTACTCCGAACATGATATAACGCCGAACCGACTCAGCTTAGCGCTGAATCCATCAGATGATTCTTTGGATTACCAGCCAGTGACGAGAAACAGAACTAAAAGCCCACACTCGTTGGACTTCAATGTCAATAAAGGACCCAGCTCTCTAGATTTCATCTCCAGAAAAACCCCCACGTCGCTCGAGCATCAAATGAAAAACCACCCGATCTTAGAACAGTATTACGCGCCGAAAAAGTCATCTTCTCCAAAAACAGTGAATAAGTATCCATCAGATAGTGACAGTTTCGGTCCGGACAGTTTGAACAGTAACACTAACTTTGCTATGACAGGTACGCTACCATCCCAATCGCGATTGCAATCGCAGTATTACCGAGGTCCGTTCGTTAATTCGAACCCTCACACGTCGAGTCGGTACCCTCATTTAGCGAGCCCTACAAACATCCCTCAAAGTCAATCGGGAGAAAGCATCGGCGCAAGCTATGAGATGCACTCCTTCCCGTCTCATACTCACAATATGTCAGATCTCCAACCAGTGCCCCGAGCAAATCGAGTATTAGGGGATTACCCTCACACCTATGAAGGCGGCACATTCCCAAGAAAGAAAGAGAATCAGAGGTTCAGAATCCCATCAAACCCTAGCGTGACTTCCAAGAACTCCGCTGGAAAACTTAGCACAGGCTCTATAGAGAGAAGTTCAGAGAGAAATTCTCCCATGCCGACATATCACGTGGAGATATTGAGTCCAGGGCGAGGGGCAAAGCAGATGGCTCATAAAGCGACCAGGAATTCAATGCCAGAATACACTGGTCTAGGATGGAATAAGCCGTTACCAGGGGAGCTGAGGAGAGTGCATATAGACAAGAGTCAGCAGCCGCTAGGCATACAGATCTACTGTCCACCGAGCAGTGGAGGCGTGTTCGTGTCTACCGTCAATGAGAATTCCCTGGCCAGTCAAGTCGGCTTGCAGATCGGCGACCAACTACTAGAAGTCTGCGGCATCAACATGCGATCAGCGACTTACAGCCTCGCCGCTAGCGTCTTGCGACAAATAGGCAATTCGATCACAATGCTAGTGCAATACAGTCCAGAGAAATACAAAGACGAAGTTGAAGTCTCTGGGAGTTCGTCCTCAGGAGAAAGCTCTCACGATGAAGAGGTTTCTTTGTCAGGATCGCCTACACCGAGGAATTCTCCGGGTCCCCAGCAATCCTTGAGAATGGAGGCGCCTTCAAATGAGGTAGCGACTTTAAGGCAGTCGCAGAATAACAAAGACTTGCCAAGGTTTCTGATTATAGAGATGAGGAACTGCTCTGATCTTGGAATCAGTTTGGTGGGTGGTAACGCAGTGGGTATCTTCGTGCATAGTGTGCAGATCGACTCTCCTGCGTACATTGCGGGGCTGAGGACGGGAGACCAGATCTTGGAGTATAATAACGTGGATCTGAGACGGGCCACGGCTGAGCAGGCCGCCTTGGAGTTGGCCAAGCCAGCGGAAAAGGTGAGTTGCATTAAATAAGTTTTTCGTAACATATTATTATTGTGAAAAAAAGAAATGTGTATGAAATTTGATAAACTAATACTGAAAACGTGGTTTCTAGCTATGTAATGCTTTAATAAAAGAAATCGAGAAAACCGAGAAAACAAGTGGTTTCTGCATTACCACAGATCATAGACAAAGACATTAATTTTAAAGGTAGCGTTCAGAAGGCGTGACATTGTATTTGATATTTAACAAAATTTTATAAAAGTATGATATTATTATTTTGAAAATTGAACATACCCAGTTCAGTTTTCAAAATAATACTAACAATGCAAGTTTTTTGTTATGTAAAAAGTTTTTAATGGAATTTTATTAATGTAATCTTATCTGATTCCGGGTATGTTGTTTCATAATTTTACAAAGTTAACGTTGTTTTTGGATGATGAATTTAAAGATAATTCGTGATGTCAGCATCAGAAGTAGGTAAGTGATGAAATTGATTTGCTATACTGTGGCATGAGAATAAGGATCATTTCGAGCGTATTATACAAATATATAACATCCTCGTCGAAAGTGTGAAATACATGCAAGGAAATATTAGCAAACGTTATAATATAATTGCACATTGCACGTAGAACTGATGGCCGTTGGGGCGGAAAGGTTCTCGAGTGGCGACCACGTACCGGAAGGCGCAGCGTGGGTAGGCCCCCACAAGGTGGACTGATGACCTGGTAAAGGTCGCGGGAGTCCGCTGGATGCGGGTGGCGCGGGACCGGTCATTGTGGCACTCTTTGGAGGCCTATGTCCAGCAGTGGACGTCTTTCGGCTGATGTGATGATGATGATGATGATGATGTTATAATATAAATATTTTCCAGGTGTCCGTCCTAGTGCGTCTAGACCTGCAGCAATACCACGACATCAAAGACAAGCCCGGCGACGCCTTCTACATCCGCGCTGGCTTCGACCGCTGCGCAAAAATAACATCCATAGGTAACGCCATTTTACTTTACCACGTTCGATATTACCTGGCGTATTTCCACAACAAATGTATATATATATATATAAATGTAAAAGTCCCGACTGATTGACTGACTAAAATCAACGCCCAGCCCAAACCGTTGAACCTAGAAAGCTGATTTTTTCACAATTGGTAGTTTATATAACGTAAGTACCCGCTAAGAAGGGATTTTTAAAAATTCCACCCTCAAGGAGGTAAAAAGGAGTAAAAATTTAAGAGTCCGCAGTAAGCTCGGCCGAATTTCACCTTCCCATACAAACGGAGTTTCGTTGTCATTTTAAAACTAAGTGTTGGATTGTGACGAAACTTTGCATATACAATGACATGAGGTATATCTATGTCTGTAATTCTGTTAACAACACTACGATGCACCAAAAATGCTACAAAAGTTACGATCACTGATCATCAACTTAGGCTCTGTCGTCGCTTACCATCAGGTGAGGCTAGGGTCAAACACTGGATAGCATTTTATAAAAAAATATGTCAAATTCATAATTTAAACCCGTAACCAAATAAAATGGAAACGCCAGGTAATATTGAATGTAATACAACTCATTATAATAATCCATTTTGCATTAGTCAATGTCATCATTTTATCATTTTCATTGCACGCCTGGTCCACTCTGAAAACCATTTATCAAGAAACAACAATATAATAACGAAAGTAACATGGTTGTTTTACATATTTCAATTGTTATGTTCTTGCACTACTATAATATAAAATTATTTACCTAAATTCACTGATGTGGGAATTAACCCTGGAGCTTTTTTTACAAGCTTTATATTAACTTGACCTGTTCGTATGTAAGTATATAAGTATGTAAGTTGTCCGTCAAAATTTGCAACCAATTTTTCAGTCACTTGCCGTTATCCGATTGAGCTGAAATTTTGGGTATTAGTATAGTTTGGATGACAATTCAATATTATGGTACCATCGAGCTGATCTGACGATGGTGACAGAAGGTGGCCATGAAAATTCAGTATTTAATCGACGTAACCCCGTTGAGTTTGGGCTTGTTAGAATCGTCTCAATGAGTTGTTGATAATAGTATACAGAAAGGTACAGTCGGAAATAAAAGCTTGTACCAAAAATGTAATTTTTGTCAGAAATTTATTTTCAATAGACAGGGTTACCGTCAGTTGAAAATTTTAGATATTTTTGCACAGTAGATCTTGTGTGTGCCAGGTTCGTCAGGTCAAGACACGCCGAGCAAAGAACCAGTGGACTTCGAATGTAAGACTTTTACTATAGAATGTGTGGCGAATAATCTATGGCTAGTTGAAAACTTGAAACTACAGAAAAGTAATAACAGTTTGTTCATTTGTTTGTATCTCTTGTCTATGATGGTAAAAACTTGTAATCTTGCAGTACAAATTTTCAAGACGAATAATTTTCAACACTCATTTAAGACGATAAACGCTTTACAGATCTCTGTCGCGAGACTGTCTCATCTCACTGAAACACGAAATGGAATTTCGACAAGTCTTTTGGCTTGCTACAGTATAATGGTACCCTTAAGAGTCCGCAGTAAGCTCGATTCTCCATACAAACGTAGTTACGCTCTCATTTTAAAACTGCGTGTTGGATTGTAACGAAACTTTGTATATACAATGACATGAGGTATATTTATGTCTGTAATTAGTTTATGTAGCTTCTGATACCATAGTAAAAAAAATACAGCGAATTTAAGTTTTACATACTAAACTTGTTTTTGCTGTATTTCGTTTGTTTTATAAACTGGAACAATATAAACTCACCTCATGTCAATGCAGTTTCGTCACAATCCAACCCATATTTTTAAAATGAGAGCGTAAGCGTCTCCGTGTTGGCTCCTCTGATCATTGTCGTCATTGGAATCAGCAAACGAAATAACCATAGAAGTCTTAACTAGCGCCGCAAAATGAGTGCCATTGCCATTTGCGGGGTTGGGGGCGGGGTGTCAAAACGATGCCAGGCAGCCGTTTAGTTCGAACATGCGCATACCGGGTTTTGGGCACGTGTTTGGGTTGAAATTTGTAAGGAGCGCATTTTATGGTATTTTCGTTTGCTGATTGGAATAATATAGAAGTGAGTCGAATGTAAGTGCAAATGATGTCAATGAAGAGTGAGTCCAGTTAAGCTTCCTCGTATTGTTGTGTGTTTTAGCTACATACTATGTTATCTACGAACCCTTGCCTCATGCTAAGTCTTCACATATTATACATTGCTCGACACTTTATATAAGACATGCATTGTGCGATAGCGTTGAAGTGCTTGGGTTAGCAACGTACCATTGTATTATTACATTTTATCGGTATTTTAAATCAGAATTGCTAGAAGTGGCACTGTATATATTATCACCTATATAATATTATAAATGCGAAAGTTTGGATGTTTAGATGTTTGGATGTTTGTTACTTAATCACGCTGAAACGGCTCAACATATTTGGATGAAATTTTAAACCAAGATAATTTAGCCTGGATTAAAATATAGGATAGTTTTTATCCCGGGACCACGCAGACGAAGTCGCGGGCGGAAGCTAGTTACTTTATATGTGCTCCGCCTACCCCTTGTGGAAACACAGGCGTAAATATAGGCTTGTTATTGGTACCTATAATCCCAGGGCGCCTAGTTTTCGCAAGATTGACACAACTATTGCCTCAAAATAAGGTTAAGAGTCCGCAGTAAGCCCGGCCGAATTTCACCTTCCCATACAAACGTAGTTACGCTCTCATTTTAAAACTACGTGTTATATTGTGACGAAACTTTACATAAGTGAAATGAGGTATATCTATGTCTGTAATTCGTTTATATGGTTCCAGTTTATAAAACAAACAAAATACAGCAAAAACAAGTTTTGTAAGAAAAACTTAAAATCGCTGTATTTTTTTAACTATGGTATCTGAAGCTACATAAACGAATAGTTAAGCTACATAAACTAGTTGTTTTAAAATGCGAGCGTGGCTACGTTTGTATGGAGAATCGAGCTTACTGCAGACTCTTAAGAGATCACTTTTTGCAGCGATTCCATTTACGTCAGTTTTTTTAAATTCCATTTAGGTCAGCTCTAACCGAATTGGACTCCACTATCGACAAAACAATTCTGACCTAACAATTTTTTTCGTAATTTGACAGTTTCGTCGAGCCAAGGCTCCTATTTCTAGGCGGTTTGCCCTTCGGGCATCTGAAGCTACTTAACAAACCTGATCTACATACATCTTTGGCAATCACAAGAAATTTCTTTCCTAACTGGAATCCGGCCAAGTTGTCATTAAGCTAAATTAATGGGGGTGTTAATTTTCTGACCTACGTGGAATTTCATTAATCTGGATCTATGAAAATAATTTTCTGGCTGACTGGACATCATTCCACATATATATCAGCATATGGCACTGGTCCCACCGCCGGCTAGTAAGCTAGAAAAGTTGGGCGAGTAACGGTTCATTGCGTGCTGACCAGGCACAGTGTGATCAATCGACCTTTACAGATCCGCAATGTAGTGCAACTCGCCCAACTTTTCTAGCTTACTAGCCGGCAGTGGGACCAGTGCCTATATGTGGAATGAGTCTATCGCGTTCCTAGCCACAGATCACCAATCATTATCACCTGTATCGATTCTGTATCACTGGAAATCGCCACGTGTGACTCATACTTCCACTGATCGAAAGTAAACTCTAATAACCGTGGAGACTAAGCGTACATTCTCAGTGTGTTTGGCACTAACAAAGTTCCATAGTTGTTTAGTATCTCTGGGTTAGAGACGTGTGTTATTCCAGGTGTGGACACGATAGACGAATACTCGCTGTGGTTCCGCAAGGACGAGGTGTTGTTCGTGGACAATACCTTGTTCAACGGCGCGCCTGGCCTGTGGCGCGCTTGGCAATTAGACTGCAAGGGCCAGAAGCGACATTGGGGCACCATACCTAGCAAGTTCAAGTGAGCAAACCCTGGATATTTTGTTATCGGTAGGGATTTTCAGATGGACGGAGCCAACTGATCCTTTTGACGCATCTATCAAGTTTGCGTTTACCGCCACACAAGTCTACATGTTTTCGCATTGATTGAGACACAGAACGTTGTTTGGGAGTACCTTAAAGGCTATGGCGCGCTTGGATATTAGAAACACAATCAAACAGCCTTTCTTTTGGATACATTTCAATTTTCATGTCAGACAAGCAGACTGACAGACCTCCTAAACAAAATAGGTGATAAACCTTATAACAGTTTCAAGCCATGATAGTTCTACATAAAAAAATAGCTGGTGACTAAAAAGTGTGAACGGTATTCAGAGAATCATTGAAAGTATCACGTTTATTTAGCAATTTAATATATTAGACATAGCAGAAATCCTATAATCTATTTTATATTAGAAGAGTCCGGTGACATGACGGCTGTCACATCGGTGCAGTTTATGTCATCAAACGTCAAAGATGACATAAACTGTACCGAGATGACAGCTGTCAGGACCCTTCCAATCTGAAATAGATTATGGCAATAAAATATTTTTCTAGTGACGAGGCGTCCAGTCATTAAACAAACTGATAATTCCCTTTTCTTTTTTTTTCCTGGTTAATATGTCTACATTGTCCAGAAGGTCGGCGGTTTATTCGACCAGTGGGCGTGTCAGCTGCTTACAGTCCAGTGATGTTTGTCTGAAAGATCTAATTGATCTGAATCCCCAGAGTGGAAGAGCTGCTCCGCCGCTCGATGGGCTCGCTGGACGGCGAGGCGCAGCGGCGCGCGTCCAGCACCGCGCGCCGCTCGTTCTTCAGGCGGAAGAAGCACCGCGACAGCAAGGAGCTGGCGTCCTTCTCTAACACGGAGCTCGGCTGCTGGAGCGACTCGGGCGCGCTCGTCTCGCACGACGCGCCGCTCACCTACCAGCGCGTCGAGAGGCTACATTGTGAGTACACGCCCAGTACAGTTGTGCTTCAATCTTTGGAGGGGACCTTAAGACCCAGCTGGCCAACTATGATGAAATTCTGTCAACTGTGTCCCGACCTTCTGGCCGCCTCATAGGATGATTTCTGTACTCGGCATTTGATTCGAGTGTTTTTGACGTGAGTCAGCACTCTCATGCCCGCCAGGATTGAACCTAACAAAAACCAGTAGAAGACGACAGATTCTAGGCGGACACCAAGTTTAACAGATCGCCAAAGCATCGCACCGCTTCAGCCATCTCATGTGATGTAGCCGTCTTCCACATAACTACCGAATGCGACGTCACATCATGAATTCTTAGGAATAGACACCTATATCACAGGAAGAATCTTGAACGCCAGTTTCGTATATAACAGCATAAATAAACGAGACTGCTTCACCTGACAATTTCATATCATATTGCAAATTTAGAAGTCAGCACTACTAATGTCTTCTATCGGATTTATTAGTACCTATGATTGAAAATTTTGGTTCCGTTTTAGATGGCAGCCACCGCCCCGTGGTAGTCCTAGGCCCACTCCGCGACTGTGTGGCCGCTAAGCTGATCTCAGACTGGCCGGGAGTGTTCGCTCGCGTCCGACCTGAACCCCTGGCTGTCCAGGGCGCAGCCCTGGAGAGGGCCCTGGCGAGAGGGACGCATCTGGAGCCGCGGCCGAGAAGAGACTCGACGCATTTCGACTGTATACCACTGCAAGCTATCAAGGAACTCGCTGAGAAGGTAAGCATCTTTATTACGTGTAAACTGCAATCTCTAATTTTAAGGGTAAAAAAACTACCAAAGATTTCAGGCCCCTATTTCACCAACTTGACAATTGTCACCTGTCAGTGACAAGTCGCCATGTATTGGTTGTTTAGGTTCTCGAGTGGCGACCACGAACCGGAAGGCGCGGCGTGGGTAGGCCCCCCACAAGGTGGACTGATGACCTGGTAAAGGTGGCTGGAGTCCGCTGGATGCGGGTGGCGCAGGACCGGTCACTTTGGCACTCTTTGGGGGAGGCCTATGTCCAGCAGTGGACGTCTTTCGGCTGATATGATGATGATGATGAGAAGTTAAGGTGGTTGCTACATTACTTGTGGGACCAGCAATGTACGGAGAATTGTCGTTGCCAGGTGACAATTGTCAATTTGTTCCTGTATTTTAGTATTTATTTATCTATATAAGTATGTTTATCGTCGTCTAGTACCCATAGTTCAAGCTTTGCTTAGTTTGGGACTAGGTCGATTTGTGTAAGATTGTCCACCAGGGTGGGTTGCCCTTATTGATACCATTATAATTGTATTTTTATGGTTTGACACATGTGAGTTATGAGAAGAGAGTGCCTTAGGAAAATTATTAACTCCAACCCGATGCCGATATCACAAAAACAAATGTTTAGTGGTTTTAAATCCTAAATTATAAGTCTTCAGGAGAACAAATCTTCGAGGAGACGTAACCATGGCAACAAGTCTAATAATTAACCCATGTGTGTGTCTCTTGAGGCTTACTTGCAAAAATATTGAAATGTTGAACCTTTTCCTCTTCCACAGGGAATGCACTGCATCCTCGACATAAGCGTAGCCACCATAGAGAAACTCCACAAGCAGCAACTCTACCCCATCGTGCTCCTCATCAAGTTCAAGTCGTTCAAGCAGATCAAGGAGGTCAAGGACACTCGATACCCCGCCGACAAGGTGTCCGCCAAGGCGGCGAAGGAGATGTATGAACATGGGCTGAAGATTGAGAATGAGTACCGGAGTTATATCTCAGGTGAGTTTACATCCTACACATACATATATTCACGCCTTTATTCCCAAAAGGGGTAGGCAGAGCACATGAAACGTATGTTCCAGCGCCACTTTTAGCGTACATGTGGGTATAAAAGATCGACAAAATGTGATATTGCAGTGATAGCTTCAACCCTGGTCCCTTAGTCGACTTTTACGACACCCGCGGGAAGAAAGGGGGTGGTGAAATTCTAACCCGACACACACCCTACATCCTACATCCAAGAGAATAGACTGGTCTCCTGACATCGTGATTATAATCATCATATCATCGTCATCAGCTTATATGTGTTCCACTTGAGGATGAAAATATATTTAAGGGATTATTCCTTAGGCTATGGAGGTCTGTAAGTTCAGGGGACTTGCATACGAGTTGATGACCCTTTAAAAATCTGTTCTTTAAGAACCCCATACTGTAGTCCCTCGGGATTCCACAAGCTGTTTGCGAGAGGAAATTCTTCTGGAACCGCGACCATTCAGCTTGCGCACAGTACGATGGTAGCTGTGACCTGATGGCCTTTGGAGCACGACCCATTATCAAAGTGGAAGAACAGAGACAAGGAGGCAAAGTTTCTCCATATCTCATGATATTACACGATAAAAATCGACCAAGTGCGAGTCGGACTCGCGCACGAATGGTTCCGTACCATTATCTATAATTATAGCGGCAACAGATACATCCTCTGTGAAATCCTTCGTGCACGAGTCCGACACGCACTTGGCCAGTTTTTTTTTGTATTTGTTGTTATAGCGGCAACAGAAATACTCTGTGAAAATTTCAACTGTCTAAATATCACGGTTCGTGAGATACGGCCTGGTGAGTGTTAGTAATAGGGTCCCGTTTTACCCTTTGGGTACGGAACCCTAATAAACGAATACATAGACGTGTTTAGATTACTAGCAAACGATCAGCTTACTAACTCAACCTTTGTCAACAGCTGAAATCCCAGCGGGCGTGAACATAGCGTACATGTGCACGCAAATCAAAGAGGCCGTCGAAGAGGAGCAGAACAAGACGCTCTGGGTGCCCTCGGTGCAGGCCTGACCCCTGCCTCCCGCGCCGCGCCTGCGCGCCAAGTCCGTCACCTTCTGCTCGCACTGTAAGTACGAGAAACCGTACCGGCTCTCCGACCGCGACCTCCGCTACTACTCCGACCCTGGCCGGGACGTCCCCAAGCCCAACAAACCCAAGGAGCTAAAGCGGGACTCGACCGACAGCGACCTGAAGTATTACTCCGAGCCCGACGCTAAGAACTACTTCGAAATTGACTATGAGTTTCTTAAAGAGCTACGCAAAATCGCGAGGCACAATTGCCCTAAATGCAGGCGGAAGAGATCGAGAAGAGATAGGGAATATAAGGAGGCTCGTAAAGACAAGACTAAGCTAAAAATGCCCAGGAGTAAGGAGACATACGTATATTGCAACGGTAGGTATCATAGTGATCAGGAGCATTGCCGGCTCTGCTGTCGCGTCTGTAACAAGTCTACCGACACGCTGGACTCTATAGAGGACGATCAGTATTCGCTCGTGTCTAAAAGCTACAGCCTGCCTTCTAGCAGAGCGACTACCAGCTCCAGATCCCGATCGACACCCAAAAGGGCCAGAGAGCGGAAGAATTCCACCCAATCCATCAAGTCGGTTTCGTTTCTGGAGTCGGGCAACGAAGAATCGAGAAAGGACGAACCTAATTATACAGCTAAGAGCTTCACTAACGATCTAAAGCAGTTTCTACTCAAGCCTACTCCGCCACGTCTTAGTCTCCGAGACAAATTCATCATCAGTTTCAAGCAAGAATTCGAAGCCACTAAGAAATCGCCGAAACTCAAAGCCATTAAAGGACTTTGGAAATCGTATTAATTTAATTATTGTAATTATCAAACACGAGTATTGTCACTACCCGTGACATGTTTCGATTTCTTCTGGAATTCTTCCTCAGGGTGAGTGTCGCACTGGCGTCGCTTACCTCACCCGCTACCGCGAAAATCGTTCGAGTCTATCTCTATCGCACTCGCATATTCAAGTGATACACTAGGCGTTTCACGGTAGCCGCCTAGTGGCTAACACAACTTGCTGTCTAGTCGCGCCGCACGCGACTCAGTGACTCCTGTCTCACACATACTGTGTAAATTAGAAAGAGGAGGGTAGATTTTCTCGTCTCGCGGGCGCGCCAGTTGAACTAGCCCCGCTGATATGGCGAGGACAGTGCAATCGTGCGAGTATGCGATCGGATGATTCGTTTGATAATTACAATAATTCTTGTTTAAATTGAATTCGTGTTGAATGTTTCTCGTTATTTTGGTGCCTGTTTTCAGACTTTATTTTATCCTATTGGTGCTTATTTGGACCACGGTCCCGTATCGTTACTTTGGAATCAACGTAAGTGTTCATAATGGTCTAAAGTCGTAGTAAACCAAGTATTTGGTGCTAAGTACCCTTTTTATAAGCTACAACAAGCTTTATACTCTACAAGTTTTCAATGAAAATTGTCTATAACGAATTAAACTACAGAAAATATGAACGTAAGTCTTTTTCCCTCATACGATTCTAGATATGCCTACATTGAAACGGTGTTACGAGCATTTTCCCTCAATGAAAAAGGTTTATTAACCGTAAGCGATAACATTTCCAATCGAAACTTATTTATTATAGGAGTATAACATTAAAGGACTCAAAAGAAAACACGAATTTGTAACGTAAGTTCGCACAAGGCCTTTCGACACTGGAAGAGTAGCGTAAAAATCGAAACGTGAACTCTCTCACTTATGCATATCTGTACTCTACTACTGGTACGGTGAAGTGTTCGACAATTTCGACTACTTGAGACAGCTGATTGTAGTGTCAAACTATAATCTCTTTTTTAATGAATTATAAAACGAAGATGGAACGGCAATGATTCATAGTTCGATATTTACGCTACAGTTATAACCACTGTACCTTTTCGAAGCAGATTTCCTTATCTAGAGGCTCTAGTATAAGTTTTACCGAAACAAAACGTTACGATCGCGTTTGCGTTTAGCTGTTAAATCCCATACAAATTGAGGGTAAAACGCAAACGCGATCGTAAAGTTTTGTTTCGGTAAAACTTATACTAGAGCCTCAGTTAATCTGTTTACATGTGTGTAAGACTAGCTAGATTACAGTGAAAACAAGGCACTAACAACGGAAAATGCCGTCAAACTTCCTTACTATTTTGAAGGGACCTCAAAACTTTCAACGAAAAAGTGCAGTTATTCGGAAGAAGAATGAAAACTTGCCTCAAAAGAATGGAAGAGAATCGCGTAATCGTAATACACGGAATGTATGGTCGTAATGGTAGTAATATCTACAAAACAGCTAACTGACCATCCGTGCACTTTGTGTGCATTGTGATAAGGTTCTATATAAATACAGGATGGTCAGTTAACTTGTATTGGAGTTAGTACTGTGCTTTGAAAAGGTATAGTGATCATGCGCCTAATTGTAGTTACTTTCCGCACCGATATTTATAAAACACTTGGTAATAAACTTGTATATTATGGTATACCGTTCCAAGCAATAATTATAATAATTATATCAATGTATGTACCTATTTCATATACGAATATAAGGATATATAGAATGGTTCCGTAGGGTTTTGTTAGTGAATGTATAGGACGAAAACCCTTTTTTGTTGTGTTTATAGATGTTTATGTATTATAGGGAAATATATCAAGTTTTTATAGTATCTTTTAAAGTCCATGGTTAGGTGTAGTTTATTTCATATCTGAGTGATGTGTCAAAAGGAGCAGTACCACGGAAATATTTGAAAGTAACTGAGACGGTAATACGAAAATCAAAATTGAAGTTCGTACAGATATCTGTCTCTCCAATCAGTAAGTGCGATAGAGACAATTACGTTGTCAAAGACTGGGCTATTCTTAAAGTGTGCTCATAAGAGTATGACGTTCTGTGAGATGTTGTAAGGACTCGGTCGAAAAAAGCAAATCTTGAAAGGCTGTCGACTGCGAACTCAGTCAACATGTAAGACAATTTTTTTATGTTCCGAAAGATGTCGATTGATAAAAAAGGTTCCGTTGCAGTTATTACATTGCAAATTATTGAGCTATTTTAGGAGATTCAAATCCAGGATATGGCCTGGTTTAAACACATTTGACAGACCGATTAACATTATATATGGCGACGGCGGCTACGGCTATCACCTAATATAAAAACATCATTAAACTTCCAAACAGATGTAACTTAAAATTACCAACAGTGGTTTAAACAGGGAATCGAACTACACTTCCAATTTCCATAATAGTTGCTGTATTGATTACATAAAATATATAAAACAATCCCAACTAAGGTTAAGCATCCACCAGAGCTGTGCGAAGTAGCGGAGCGGTGTGCCAGGAAAAAAACCATCAATAACATTGATAGCGTTAACTACGCGTCTCTTCCTATTGCTCATACTCACCCTTAGGGTAGCCAGCATCAACAAATAACGAACCAATCATTTGGAAACCAGCGAACGAAAAAACCATAGGCAGCGAGTTTCTTACAAATTTCTACCCAAACTCGTGCCTAAGGCACTTGTCCCACTGCCGGCGAGTAAGCGAGTAAAAGCGAGTAAGAATTACTATGAGAGTACTCGCTACTCACCGGCGGTGGGACGTGCCTAAAACTCAGTATACGCATGTTCTAGCTAAACAGGGTGTCTGGCATCATTTTTAACACCGCCCCCAACCCATTTTATGAGCATTTTATGGGGCCATTTTGCGGCGCTACTTAGACTTCTATGATTTTTCGTTCGCTGTTGGAAACGCATATACCAAATAAAGCAAGTAATTCACAATTACGCCCTGAACACGCCATAAAAACCTAGTTAAATTGACCGCGCACAAATTGTAATGATTGAAAAGATGTCGGCAATAAAGCCCAAGTTGTCTAACTGTGAAATGACACTGTAAACCTGTTGCGTGACGTCATTTAAATTGTCGTTTGCATATAACGAGCGTAGATTAAATCGCCAGTTACGGGCCGGGTGCACACCCACCTGACCTGGCTAATTTCGACTTTCCAACGACCGTATAACTAGTGAAATCACTAGATTTGCGAATTTTTTTGTAAAGCCTTTAATCGTTATAAGTCCTAAACGGTTATTTTAACCCTTTCACCGCCACAGTCGGCAACGCCGACAACGCATAATCGTGACTACGACGCCAGAGACGGCGCTGGCCGACAAATTTTTTTTGATGAATACCCATTGAAAAACAGCCCATTTTTATGGTGGCGTTATTTCTTTACCCATTTTAATTTTACCCCCGTGGCGTCAGTGGCACACACGTATTGCTTCGCCGTCGGACGGTGAAAAGCTAAAAAACATTAAAAAAAACCTAATAATGATTCTGATATACCTATTCAACGCTTATAAACATATGCTTACACAACCCAATATGCTTATTCACATGACAGTTTGTCGACTTCATTTATTTTCTTTTATACAACATGGCGTCTGGTGGCCGCCATTTTGAATTTTGATTACTGTCTTGCACTTGCACCAAAGCCTGTGTAATCGTAAGCGGTGTTCGTTAAAATCTGAATGTCTGCGAATTTTGACAAGTTTCCATGGAATGACAGCTGCCGGGTATATTATATTTAAGGTTGATCGACCTGTATTCGTAAGTTGGTGCAACTCTGCCTTAAAATTGGTGCAGTGTGTAACTTTTCTAAAATTTCCGGGAAGATTCTCATATTTCTGGAAACTCCGCAACTTGCATGTCTGTTGGGTGATGTTGGCTATGCGGTCGGTGTGGGCCAGTTTGCTAGTATGACACGGGTCTATCGATGTTTGCATCTCCAGGTTAATGTGAGCTGTTAGTGACACTATAAAATTCGCTTGGAAGCGTTAATATCTGTGCGGCCATTATAGTTTGTAAAGCCGGCGCCACACTGTCGGTGGGACAAGTTTATACAGGATTTAACATTTACGTTTATTCAAGGGGCAGTGAGGGAAAATAAGAAATTATAAGAGATACAGAAATTTGCTCTTAGGAGTCACTTGAACGATTTCAGAAAAAATATAGACTGCATATAAAGATTTTCAATAAACCCTCATGCACGAACGAGAATCGAATCCGGTCAAATCTGTCTTAAAATCAGAATTTGTTTTTTTGCGTAATGAATAGTGCTGGATACTGCTGCTGCTGGCTCCATATTCAACCTTTTAACCGCCGGGCGTCAAATAAGTTACTCGTAATTTTCGACTCTGTCATAATAATTCAAGAATGTATTCACGTGGTATATCAGACGGTGTCGGTTAAAGGGATAATGTTAAACGGTTTTACAATTATAAGGTATCAAAACGGTATATATAGTGACAGTATGCGGTCTTGTAACTATAATTACAAAAATAACTGATTGGTATATTAAGTTGATGAATTTAGCGTACGGTTCTAGTTTATTCCAATTTCGAACTCAATTACTCACTTTAAAAGTGGACCAAGATAGATCTTGGTGATTTAAGACGACCTAAATGCAAACTAATACATCAGTCCAAGTCAAAATTAAATAAACATGAAAGTCAACAGTGTTCGAGCTTCAGAACCTAATGAGATCATTTAAAGAAACAACTATATTACAACTATAACATGGCATGTGAGTTGCTATAGATTTCGCTAACTGATAAAGAGAGAGACTATTGTTTATCTTAGCGTTAAATGAACAGTAAAAATATACACACTGTCGGATATATAGATATAACATTTACGTGTTACAAAATGTCTAATGAGCATTTTAAATGCATTTATTAATCGGTAGGTAAACAGTACAATGCGAATGCGTCGGAACAAGCATCGATAAGGCAGAGTATTCACCAGAGCTGTGCGAGGAAAATATCTACCAATAGCTTTGCTAGCTTCTCTCACGCAATTTTTCCTAATGGTTGTTTTGGACCGCGCACACTGCTACAATATCTCAGGCTGATTACTTAGTAAACGTGAGGAGTACAGCCCATTTGCTCTCCATGAGAGACCCAAACCTGTCAGAGGGACGACACATCCCACTGCAAGGCACAGGCTTCCTCAAGAGACTTGCTTCGAGCTGCTTTTTGCTGACACCAGCAATCTGTACGTCAGCTGACGACGATGAAGCAAAAGATATATATCTATTTCAGATTGCTTGGTGGTCACACCTGTCATTTGACTGCCATATTGGTACAATTTCCAACCTCAAAAGTTCATAGATAACTTAAATACACAGAGCTGCATGTACTTCATCATGATATCAGCCGAAAGACGTTCACTGCAGCACGGCTAGCACGCGACGGCACGCGAGCTCTCTCGATTTTTCTCGCACTATCCGTCTCTCTCTTATTAGAACAGTTAGAAGAAGAGGTATAGAGCGATAAAAATCGAGAGTATGTCGCAGCCGTCGTGTGCTAGACGTGCTGCTATGTCCAGCGTCCCCTAAATATTGGACTTAAACAGTCTGAAGTGTATAGTTTGCCTATTGTTCTTTCAATATATTTCCGTGTTACAATGAAGAAAAGTAAAGGAAGGTTTTAGGCAACTTATCTTCATAGTTAACCCTATACCTTAAGACCCATTTGAGACTGTAGTTCTAGTTAATAGGTGATATCTATGTACACGTTTTTAACGATGCCGTCTTTTATATACGAACATTGTTTATGGTTTAACCGAAAAATGTAAAGGTATGAGTTAAAACATCAGTAGAGAGAAGATCAGAGGCTAAGAATGTTACGTAAGAAAAAAGTTGAAGAGCCCTTAGTGTTTCGGACTTCGCTAAAAATATGATGAGGACGTCGATCATGCGACGGCCGCGACATACTCTCGATTTTTCTCGCACTATATTCTATTCTAACTTAAATAGAAAAACACAAACTAAAATGGTAGCGGAAAGTAAAACTGAAAAGTATGCGTAGCCCATTTCTTGCAATCGAGCTTCAACTCTACCGTACCGAGTGTCGAGTTTCTCCGAAGGCGAAGCATTCAGGACTGTCAACTTGTTTGTATTGTATTTTTGGTCAAATCGAACGTAATACTCCGATTCTGTATACTCTGTATAGTGCCAAACATATGGTTGCTTTTCACTCAATTTCTATTATGAATAATAAGCAATCTACAAAAGTGTTTAAAATAATTATTGCAATGTAGCAATGGTTTCCACTCATAGCGAATTACAGAAGTGGTGTAAGTTCGAAAACGGTTTTGTTCCATGCATTAAAATTTTTGTTTTTCAGTAATTTTCTTGAGGATTTCTTAACGATTTCTATGTCGCCTTCGTCGTGTGATTGAGGACCGAAGTTTCATAGCATAAGTACTCTACCGCTTGCGTTTGTATTTGACTACAAAACCTATTGTCTATTTATTTAATTTATTAAGTAATTGTTGGCTAAAAGAGCACAACCTGCTAATGACCAAGTATTGTAAGCTCTTAGCAGTAAGCATATTTATTTAAAATCGAATGTAATGTATCTTTTGCAAATTAACACTTAGTAAAATGGCGACGTCGGAATTCCAAGTGGTGACCACAATTCTGAGCCGTTGTGGTCCTACATTTTACCTCATAAAACAATTGTGTGGTCACGCAGTCGCACATAAACGGCCCAAGGCGTGTCTTACGTCTTTTTCGAAAGATAAGAGAATATTAACCTTAATATGTCAAATGATGACTCATCAAGTTACACATCAGGCTGTTATCAACTCTGTATAGTGGGATTTAATATCTAATTCAATTGTAGGTTAATTCGCAATGAGGTTTATAATACTTTTTAACGAGAGAGATTTACTTGGGTTTAGGATTTTTTGCGCAAGTCTGGGTTTCTCGATTGTATTGATGTGCCTATTATTCGGCGTTGTTGCATTCGCATCGCCGTTAGAAAAGATTTCAATGGTCAATAGTTGAGGTCACAATCCGGACATCCTATCACTCGGGGGCACTGCTAATATCATTATGTTTCAACATTCTTTTGCCAAAAAGACACAAGAATACACGCAGATGCCCGAGTCAGTCCAGTTTGTTAGAGATCTCATTGTTTTACATGTGATGATGCTTTTTTACTCGATTCACCACATTGTAGTTAAGTTTTTGTATAGACACGATTTTATATTACGTTTTAACGCTATTGCTTTTGCGTTTTTCTATATCTTCGCTGTTCGCAAAGCAGTTTTTAGGTTTAAGTGTTCACACAGTTATTTTCAGCCCGTCTTACCGGTATGTTGGGTATTGTATCCTGTACCCAGAATACGTGGGAGCTGCATACCATCCGTTGAGAACAGCCCCGTGTTAACGAGAGGTATGTTGGAATTTGTACGGGCCATAGGTATTCGTTCCTGTTTTATGTAAATTACAGAAAGTACGTTGACCGTCAAAACATTTCTACTTTTAGGCATCCCCACAACTCTAAAACATGGAAAGTCGACTTTGGGTGCACTTGTATTTAAAATAGTTCGTGCTTAATCGTTGCACCACCAAATATGTGATGCACTTGCCTTGAAAGCGTAAGTGCATTGCAATTCTCGGTGCGCGGTTAAGGCTTTGCCTAAATCAGGGGTCGGCAACCAGCGGCCCGCCAGCTTCTTACTTTCGGCCCGCGAGCCTCTCTAGCTGTTTTGTATCTAAAGGCCGTTATATACAGAATTTTGAAATTGCCTGTTAAAGCCACACAAATATGAAGAAGTGCGGCCCGCGTCAAATATTGTGAGCGAATATAGGGCCCTCGGTTACTAAAAGGTTGCCGACCCCTGGCCTAAATGATACGAACTACAGTAAAATAAATGACAAGATACTTTGAAATCTTGATGGTTCGTCAACTAACACGAATAAGCCGTGGGTCATGTTGAGTCTTAAAGTAGTTAAGTGTATCGTATACTATAATTTACATATTAGAAATCCCATAAAAAGGCCCTAACGATCATGCGAGTGAAAAAAAAGTTACCATATTATAATTTGTTTAGAATGGTCTTAGCACAAAAACTGCGACAGGTTTCTTCTGCAAGAGCTTAGCAAATAAGTTAACTTTAATTTGATCTGATATTAATATTAAGTTTGATATTAGTTGATCGCTAATATTGTTTTTGATATGATTATATTGTACATTTTTAAAATGAAATATTGTATGAAATATCGTTATTTGCTGAAATGTATTTTGAAATTGACAATAATCAGTATTTAAAGTAACTATTATATACTATGGTAATGTAACTTCAATTTATTGTTTTGGAAGTATATATTTATCTGTTAAAGTTTGAAATATTTTTCTGTATTGGTATTATTTTTTATATAGAATTGTTTTTACTCTTAGGTACTTACTTATAATTTTTAGTTTATGTGGCCAATTAAGTAATAGTTATTACAAGTTGTTTATAATCAAAAATAATTTCAACGAATTGTTTACAATTTAGAAAAAAATAAATGAAATAATATAAAACATGCGATATCACTAGTCTTTTATTTCTTTCAATGTAACTATCTAAACAGCCTAATGAAGAACAAAGTTTCAAAATTAACTTTCGCGTAGTTAATGTAACAAGAGAATGATGAGCCAGCCTTTACTACTTTACATTTGAGTGCCCTAGAGACAACATTAACTGAGCAATTATGTTAACTTTACTACCTGAAGCGAGGTGCATAATACTTTAATTACTAGACACAATTTACCCGTAATAGTTTGCAACTAGATTACTAGGTAACTTTGTAATTTGTACTTTATAGTCACACTAAACAAGAGAAAGCAACACATGGCAGTATCACCCGAAAACATGCCCACTTAAATGTGCAGTTTCAACAAAACAAAATTACTTTTTTGTTGCTTTAATTTTGTGGTCGAGAAAACGGTGCGAAAGGCGCGCATTCGGTCAGTCTGCCCGACGACCGCGCGCCTGCGCCACCCGCTCCAACATGGCCGCTGCAAATGCGCGGGAAAACGTATTCCGTGTTCAAATAAGTTTACGGATTTAAATTAAAAATAGTTAATTAATTAGTGCTGTTCCAATTAAATTTTAACCAAAGATTTTGCTCAATATTACAAGTATGAATCATTTAAAATGGTCACGAAATCGATATTTAAAAAATACTTGCTGTTTGCTGTGATATTTTTAATGTGCACGTGCGAAGGGAGGAGAAAAATTAAAAGGAAGGTCGATAGTGACAGTGATGTGTCTAACTTACTTGATAAACGGATTATCAAAAATTCGAGTGACATCGGAGCTTCGCGCGGATTTTTTCCCCCGGGTGAGTACTTTTTAAATTTCCTGTTTCCGAACGAAGTCAACGACCGACTTTTTCTGTGCCCTTGCAAGTGGGTCAAAGGAATTGACTCATGCAGCCTCTTTTACACAGGACATAAATAAGCTCGTTTTGATATGTGAAATTTAAGTTAAATACTGACCAGATGAGCCCACGTTACTGCGAAAAGTTGTCGTGAAGTGTTCTCCCTTATTGCAAGGTATTGGTACCGATCGTAAAGAGGAAGTTTGCGGGTTTTATTTACAGGATAATAATGTGTGAATGATTTTCGTGTACAGTCAGCGTCATATAGTTAGCAGCAGCCCGAGTAGCCAAATATTTCGTAACACACCCTTATTCTTACAGCAATAGAGACGAGTACCGAAATATTTGGCTACCTTGGCTGTTACTAACTACACTCGCGGTCAAATATTTCGGGTCACCCTAAATTAAATAACTGCAATAGGTTTTTTTAAATATTGAATACTTGTTTTATTTACATAATATGCTATTCTTTACAATACCCAACTGTATTAGCAATTTCCTGGATCCTATCATAAAAATATCAATATCCAAAAATCACGATTTTTGCGATATCTCGCTCCGTTAACGTTGTTTTTTTCATGGGTTTTTACGAGTCCGATTTAAACCTGGTAACGTTATATTTTTTACTGTTATTAGCAGTTTATATGTAAAATTAAATAAAGATTATGACAGGGTTAACTGTACAACCTCTTAGGTACGCACTATTTTAGGAAATATGACGGTATTTTACCGACCCGTATTCTTTGTCCGCGAGTGTATATGACATTGTACCTACGTCAACTAGTTAGATGACTAACACGTTTTCTTTAGGAGGTGGCTTAGATTGATCGCATAGAAACACTAGGGATGAATTTTATTCGCTTCTGTTTAACTGGGTAGTCCTGTCATGTTAAATTTAATTTTGGGTAGTCATACGGATATGAATCCATTAAATTATCACATTTTATCACAATACTAGCGACCCGCCCCGGCTTCGCACGGATACTATATTATACATATAAACCTTCCTCTTGAATCACTATCTATTAAAAAAAACCGCATCCGAATCCGTTGCGTAGCTTTAAAGGTCTAAGCATACATAGGGATAGACAGCGGGAAGCGACTGTTTTATACTATGAAGTGAAGTTGTAATGAGACGAAGTAATAAGCGATTTCAAGCATACGAAAAAATATGTTTTTGTTTAGTTGTCCAAGAGTAAATTAAAAGTTACGAATATGATTCCTATCATCATCCTCCTAGCGTTATTCCCGATTGTGGCCCTAAAGGAGCCCGGGATTCCTGTTCCAATAAGAAATAAATCCTATAAGTACCTAATCTAGGTATTTCACAGCGATATTTCCATAGTATGGAAACTTATTCTAAGTATACTTAGGGCAAAACTTGGCTAATCGGTGATATGCAGTAATTCTGTGATAGATTATTTATATTTATATTGCGAAGTTACTATATAATCTACATTTGTACAGTATTTACGATAAATAGCGCTACTATCAAAGTTAATAATGACATAAAGAGTGTAACTGTATATTATAGAGTAACTTTGCAATAAAGAGTATAAATACTCTATCTCAAAATGACTGCATATCAACGATTAGCCAAGTTTTGTGTCAATTAAAGTAGCCGTTTTTGCGGTCGCTAGCCATCTGATTTTGACTCTCATTTTTGCTGTGCTTTAATTGTAGGTGATCTCACAGACATTGGATACCAAAAAACTTTTGACGATATACCTACCTACCTAACTAAGTACACGTCATCAAAAAAAATGCTGCTGCGATACTCGCAGGTGCAATGCAGCAGCCAACGTTGATATTAATTTATAATGTACTTTATTTCTGCTTCAACACGATTAAATTAAATATAGGTACACATCTAGATTGACTGAATGACTAGGCCAAGCATCGGAATGGATACATAGAAGTAATCTTCTAATCTAAGTACTTATTCGATGGCAAATTGGAACGTTCAGTTACATAGATTTAAGTAAAATAGGTATCTACTTAATGCGTAAAGTTTCGGAGATCACCCCTTACATAAAAACTTGCAAAGCTTTGATCTCCGTACCTACAGGGGTATGTACACCAGATAATTCCGAAGAGTCATTTGACCGGTAATTTCCGAATTATCTACATAATGCGGAAAACCATGTTTCACTGAAGGAGTACTGACCTAACATAACCTCTTTACATATTCCCAAACTTCCGCGCATACATACATATTCCGCCGCGAATACCCGTCCGCAGGAGATGACGGTTTAAATCATCTGCGTCGAAATTATCGTATAGCGAAAATAGCGTTCGGAATTTTGAAATTTCGGGATTATGATGGTTTCGGGCAAATTATTCTGCGGATCTTTTCTGTGTCCCTACCTAAAGATATGTTCTTTTCACAACACTATGTGAAAACTAGATTTACTTACCAAACTGAGTCAGTACCTAACTGCAGGTAGGTACCTACATTAGTTTGAGTAGGTAAGTGCCTTTAAAAGTCGCAGGCGCATTATTTTCTCTTTGCTTACAGTTTTACACCAAACAATGTGGGCACTATGTCTAATATTTAAACTAAAAGGTTCCCTCTGTTTGACCAAGTTAAGAGCACGGGTTTATGAACGGGTCCCATTTCCATCGAATAGGTTTATTTTACGGCCAGGCTAGGTCAATCTCATCGGTGTAAGCAATAATGGTACCTATATAAATCCTACATAATAAAAAGGCCACAGTTATGACCACGACATTTTTCATAGAATTCAGCATAGCGGTATAGTGTCGTCGAGCGGGCTGAGACAACCAAGACAGACACCAACACGGTTCGCACAAGACGCGCGCGAGCTCTCTTGAGCTATCTCGCAATATCCGTCTCTCTCTCTTATTAGAAAACTTAGAAAGAGTCGGCTAGTGCGAGAGAGCTCGCGTGCCGTCTTGTGTTAACAGTGCTGGGGGTAGAGACTATCTGCACTGGGACACAGCACGATGCCATTTCTCCACCCAACTCCCAGAAAACCGCAGCCATTAGAACACATTACCTACTTACTCAGTTGGTATTGTGGTTCTGGTGGCGAGTAGGTAAGGTCGCCACAGATGCTGAAAGAGAGCGAACTGCATTTGTCTCTTGCTGTCAACACGGCGAATATATAGTCAAATCGGCGAATATCTCTCGCGTGCGTCCATAGACTACGGTTTCCGCTTGTTGTGTTATTCTTGTCGGCGGCAGAACTTAAATGAAATATAGGATAATGGACAACTTTCACTCTTTGACCACTGAAGTACCTAAATGAAATGAGTGCTTTAAAACAACCGAGGTCAATAAATTCTACTTATGGTCTACAAACAAATAAACAAGTAAATTATCTAAATCATGTATCTTCATTCGAAATAGGTAAGAGCGTGAAAGTGAATCAAGATAATAAATCGCGTCAATTGTAATTTACACAACGTCTAACCACGGTAACGTCTTTGCTCTAATCCAAATTCTATTCCAACGTAATACAGTCAAGTTTAGAACTGCACGATTGAATGAGATACGATCATTAAGAAATCTACACCGAAGTGTTTAAATGACCCAACTCCGGTTCGTTTTACACGCGATTCCATTTCTAATTGCAAGAACATTACGTCCTAAAACTATCTAATTCTCCACATGTGTCTAGGTTTTTCTGGTTCTTAAACGCAAAATTATTTCACAAATATGTTTTTAAAATTACAATATCGCGTGGAGCAATATAGTTAGAAATAAGGTAATAAGTTTCCAGTTTACCCCCGTCACCAATAGTTAACCTAGTTCATGGCAAACTAGATGGAAAAGGGAATATGTATTTGTACAGAAAAGGCGTTTTATGATCCTGTTTTATGGGAAGGAATTGGAACAATCGTAATCATTATTACGGTTCACGAATGAAATAAAAAATCAATTCAATGAAGTTATGTAGGTACTGCTGATAGCGATTAAGTAGGTACCTACTTACATTTTTTAAGAATCAAAAATGTTAAGAAACATGCTTTGCATGATAGGTACGTATGCCGGTTAGCGACCACCTAATTTAGTGCGCTGGTTTGCGACCACTCATCGTTCGTTTTTTCAGTAGATTCCTGTTTAGGCAACGACTTAAAAAAATACATACCTACGGTTCACGGCTTGGTTAGTCTGTTGAAATATTATTTCATATTTAATTGAAAAAACTTTGTCCTCCAACCTAACTAATCGGCGTAATGTCCTCCTTGTTTTAATTTAAGTACTACCAGAACCTTCCAACCAGATAAAGAAACCTCGTATTAGTAGAATTCAACAAATTCGTGCCAGATTGGAGCTAAAGTAAGTGACACTAATCTAATTAGTGGCACAGATTACTTATGCATGTTCAACCCCACCGTACAGTGAGTTGTCAGAATATAACTTCATCAACCGGCCGTATACAAAGTTTATAGGCACATTTGACAGATTGGAGACACGGTCGAGCAGTCGAACCGTATGAAGATCCCTAAGATAAAATCCGGTTTCGAACCTCCGAGACTCCGCCCTCAACACTCCGCAACGGACTTGTTTCTAGAAGCGATAGATAGATCTTATAGGCTGGTCTTCCACTACTAGTTGCGTTGCTACGGATGTCTATCATACTACCCACTAAACAGTGACCCGTTTAGGAGACGCTATAGTCCTACGAAATTGGCGGGCGTCCAAACAAGATCACAGAAAATCTAGTATGGAGTGACCTTCATTTGGCAGGCCGCCGTGCTTCGGGCACGTGCCGCGTGATTTCGGCCCGTGTGGATACGTATCCACACGGGCCGAAATCACGCGGCGGCCTGTATGCAGCCCTTTTCACGACCCAACTACTCGTTGAGACGATTCTAACGAGCCCAAACTCAACGGGGCTACGTTAAGTCCTGAATTCCATGTGGGGATGACTCCATCATCAGATCAGCTCGATGGTACAGGAATATTGAATTGTCATCCAAACTATACTTAAAGCCAAAATTTATCTCAATCGGTTGAAGATATCTGCTTCAAAATTGAGTTGCAGGATTCCACACGAACAAACAGTTACATACATAGCAAGTTAAAGTTAAATGCTTGTAAAAACACTGTAACACTGGTGCTCTTGACCATTAACGACTGACCGTTTTGACCAAGTAGTGCTTAGCAGTTACGCCTTGTGCCCACTCATTAGTGGATATATATGATATACATCCTTAACAACACATCTTGTAGCAGAAACCCAGCATATAAGTGCAGTATCTCTCTACGAAACAATTGAGCTTTCATTAGATAGTACTTTCTTTACGTAGGTTACTTTTCTTTTCTAGGATTCCGCTTAGCTTTTCTTTACGGTTACATATTTAGTCCCATAGCTTAGCTTTGTTCTGTCTCACCGCTTAGATTCTGCGGTGGAAAAGCAGCAACTCTACAAACTAGACATTACTGCCCGTGGCATCCCACTAACCGGCATCCAACCGGTCTAAGTGCAACAGGGTGCGTTGGAAAGCTCATAAGTAGGTAAAAGACTCCGTAATCGACCTTGCATGCAATTGCATTAAAGTCATCGCGCTAAAACTGGGTCCCGCGAACGTAATTATGAGCCGTAAGCGGGTAATTCTATGGACGTTCATGTAGGTACAAGATGTATTTTGTTCTGCAGGTGTAGATGGGTTTGGTTCTCTATTGTATGGACAAAAATTATTTCCCAAAGTGTCACTTCCCAAAAAATGTTTCCCAAATGTTCATTTGGCAAAAAATCCTAGTCAAATTATTGTTTCGCATTTTATCACTTGGCATAAAATAAAATATTATAAATAAAATATTACTTCGCAAATTATTGTTTGGCAAAGTTTTATATAGTCAAGTTTCATTTGGTCAAACGTGTTAATTGGCATAACACTCGTTTTCCAAATTATTGCATGCCATACGATTTATATCCTAATTGTCTAGCGCAATGTATTTGAGTGAGATTACATATTTTGCTAAGCGGGAAGTTTTGTAATTAACATACAAATTATTACAAGGATTATTATATAAATTAAAATAGTTGGCTTAAACAGTTATCTATGGCAATTATTTTAACCTAACCTAAACCTAACCAAACTGCCAGCGTGTCGACGTCACCCCGCTTCGCGGGGTGCCTATTTCCGCTCTGAGGGACACAAGTGAACCCTAACCTACTTATAATACAATTACGGTTACGGTTGTTTGGTTTTTTACCGCGGGGGGCATCGCCCCCGAGCCCCCATTTTCTGGCTATCCTAATATAGTTAAACCCCTGTAATCAGTTGTTGTTTGTTTTTGTAATGTTGTAATAAAATTTCGAACAAATGAAATTCGTTGTTTTGTTATTCTGCCATTTAAAGTTCATACAAAATAAATCATTTACCAAATAATAGTCCCTGAACAGTTATTCTATGAAATAAAAAAAATTGGAATGATCTGGTCATGAAATAAAATTACACCAATCAATATTTTTCAAATATTTGCCAAAGTTAATCTATGTGAAGTGTGCGAAATGAAAATTTGAACAAATGATTTGTTTGGAAAACAATATTAGCCCAAACAAAGTGTTTGCTTAATAAACTTTTGTCTTAATAACACTTGACAAAGCAAAATGATGCCAGATGATATTTTGACCAAATGAACAAAATGCGAAACAAAAATGTGCCATTTGTTCGTTTGGGAAATGAAACTACTGCCATAAGTTTTGTGGGAAGTGAAATTTGGCGAAAAATATTTTGCCGAAACGGCAGGATACCGCTGGGTTTCCATCAGAAGACCAGCGCTGGCAACCATGCTGATATGGAACCGTTTCGTGAGATTACGGCACTAGCAGTATTTTGTTGATTTTATACGCTGATCTCTGCCCATCCATACTCCATACAATATTATAAATCTCTTCACGCTTAAACCGCCGAAACGATTGAGACGAAGATTCGTATGGAGATAATTTCCTAAGAAAATCCCGAAAACTGCCCTGTTGGTGAAGAAGTTCACAAGTTCCTAGTTTCATATAGACCTTATTAGAAAATTTACCTTAATTTTATTGTTGCAATTTCTAGTATGTTCAGTCAGATTTATATTTGTGTTTAAGTAGTAAGTAACTTAAGTGCATATACATATGGTTATATACCTGTAAAAAATGAGCGCGGTCTCGCCAACAAACTGTTCCGTCAGTTTGGCGAGTAAATTTGAAATTGAATATGTTTTTATGTACGTTCTTGAAAATAAATTAATAAAAAATAAAATCGTTCAAGGGTAAGGCCGCGGAGCGTTTTAACCGCCTCACTTTTATGTTGCGATTTATGGCCGAATAAAACCTCATGGCGGCATTTCGTTTTAATATATATCGCAAGTAGAAAACCAAGCTTATTTGTTTTTATTCAAACTTGATGATTTTGTCACGCTAGGCCCTCCACAAATCGTTACATAAAACTGCGGCGGTTGAAACGCTCCGCGGCCTTACCCTCAAAGTAACAGTAACAGGGATTTATGGTCATGCTCTTTATGTACACTGTTTATACTACAAATAGGCGGTAAAACACACGCATAATTTACAATAAACCGGCCACGATCCGCAAAATGAAGACATTCTGACTTTAGCCGCGTATATCAAGTTTATCGACAGAAAAATGATTCAATTTATCTCTTCTCGTGCCCATAACTCGATAATGCTTGTCCGAAAATAGTAGATTGTATGACAAGGGTCTAAAATAAGCCATACTACCACAAGATGGTTATTTTCCCGAACGAAGTGAGGGGAAATGGTTCGAGGGGTGATGCGCTATATACTCTTCTTTTCGTCACTTCGACTGCGACAAAATAGTAGAAACAAAGATTATCCATCCAAAATCAATTACAAATTCCACGGCGAAAAGATTGTTCAAATTGGCGGTATGTTTTTTTCAATAAACTGTTTTGACACAGATACAAAATATTGACACCACGAATAAACGTCTCTGACTGTCTATAGCCGTGTCCTAACGGCCGAGCGCGGACAGCATACAGGGCATAAGATAAAGCGAGATAGATAGCAGTCTATTCCGCTCAATCTCAGCTTATTCCATGTATGCAGTCAACCACGCTTGAACGTTTGGACACGGCTATAACCCATCAGAGGCGTTTTTAAAAATAATAATTGTGTATTAGTGAATAATAACTACAACTTAGAAAAGTTGAAAAACCCCCGACATTTTCATTTCAAAGTCCAATATCTCAAAAACGGCTGAACAGATTTTCATGAAACATGGCTAAGAACACTAAGGATCACATCAGCTTTCGAATTAAAAAAAAACGCATTAGATCCGTTAGTCCGTAAGTCCATCCGTTTGGGAGCTACGATACCACAGCCAGATACACAGATACACACACACGTTAAACTTATAAAACCTCTCTCTTCGCGTCGGGGGTTAAAAAACACCTAATGTTTGAAATAAATTCTGTTTTCTGATTGGTCGATTTCAATAAATAGCTGTATTCCGGTTAGTTGATAGCAAAAACAAATGTTTTTTAGAGCTGTGATTGATGGATTTAATTCGGTGAAGTGTTTTGATTGGTCAAAATAAAATGTTTATACATCATAAATTAGACCCCGGATTGTTGTGGCACTGACGTCACAATAGGGTGATTTGGGGTGTAAATGGATTGGTAGAACAAAATGATATATAAATTATAAGATAAGATAAAAATGTATATTCATTTCACCAGAGAAAAACATAATTTCATTTACGGTACGTATAATCGAATAAAATTTAATAAAGTCACAATAAAAAAATCCCAGTCAATCGATCGATATTACATTTTAATTAATTACGGATTTAACACATTGCGTGACATTAACAAACTTAATAACGGTCAAGAAATACAAATAAATCCAAGCAATTGTTACAAATATTGCTTTGACAACCGCAAACTTTTCAAATATGCTCCAATAAAGGTGGTTTTCCACCGGCAAGACGAGGCGGGGCGTGGATGGGCGAGAATTGAAATTAGTATGGGACTTACTACCTATTTGCACTAAGCGCGCGCGAAAAAACCACCTTTACATCTGTCTCAGTGGAAAGAAGCTTTTCTTTTTTGAAGTGGATATATTCTGCTAGAAGACGTAGCCTAACCGCAAGTCATTTAGAACAACTATTGATCTGTTACGGAGAGTCCGTTAACGAAAGAGCAACGTCGATATTTTAATCAACTGACAATTTATTTATAGGAAGATTCGCAATAATATGTATACCAAAAAATAATAAGTACAATTTCGTATTCATTAACACTATATGATATTTTTTATATTATCTTATCTTAATAAATCCGTATTAATAAATACTGTTCCATTTACTCCCCAAATCACCCCATTGTGACGTCAGTGCCACAACAATCCGGGGTCTAATCATAATACATATTTTCCCTAGGGGCTAAATGTTACTTTAGCCCCGCTTGCTAAGCCTAATATGACCCACTTTTCGAGCATGAGAAGTGAAAAAACCTTTTTCATACATTTTTACTATTTCCGCCCCGTTCAAGTTGGCTCAATTTGGGTTGCATAGGGCGGTTCCACAACACTTCGGGAGCTCAAATACCGCGAGCCATCCGGTTGCCTCTTGGACACTGCAACTGCGCGTCATAAAAGTATCTTATCGCTCTTCAGCGATAAGGCCGCCTGTTGTCTACCTCTACCTACATGTTATTGTATTGTTTTTCTTTTTAACTGCTTTGTTTGTGTGAGGTGTGCAATAAAGAGTATTTGTATTGTATTGTATTGTAAGTATTGCAAACGTAAAATAAAAGTATTGTTACCATGTTAGAAAGTACTCAATGATCGAAATAAGTAAAACCCTTTGATTATCCTAGACTAGATAAACGAAAAAACGCAGACGAATTTGTCCATTCTCACAATTTTATGTTTGTCACTTTTGCGATTTACGTCAAGGCATTATCGGCCATTTTTGTAACTGGATTGTTACCAAGTGATCTGTTTAATTTGATTGACAGTAATAACTATACGCAAGAAATTGAGCACATTTGTGTTCAATGACGACTCACTCTAATGTGACTTGAAATAGGGTCTTATTTTGATAAACACATCATCTGCGTAGATTTCGATCTGCCAGATAACGTGACTGTAACTTGAACGTGGTAAGCCTAGTATAAAAATTGAAAAGTGAAATGAATATAAATGTGATCACTGACCTATCTATATCCACTGGGGCTCTCCAGCGGGCTGTCTAATTAATTTCGCGCCGAAGGCATCGAGTTATTTGGTTTTCTGCCGAGTAAAGTCTGTGCAAATCTTGCCTTTGTTATATGTTATATATTAATTAAATACGTTGCTTCTGTATTAAAACAGCTGCTCCTATATATAACGTATTTAATGATTGTATTCGCTGCATGAAGTTTTCCCAGCTTAGGTATATATTGTATGTCTTAGTGATGATGTACATAGCAATTTTATTGCCCGACTACGGCAAAACCGAAAGAAAGGGATGTCGTTTTAGCAGTATATATGTTTGTGTGTTCCATAGTGTAGTGTTTAAGATACTGCACCGACTTTGATAAATGAGGTATCAACATATAGGACATTATGCTCCGGGTTACATAGCCCAAGTAACACAGAAAGCATTTTATCACACGAATAGTAAACTTATGTAGAACTTAAGGTCCGTATAAACTCTTATATAAGTTCACCGAACATCTTGACGCTTTATATTGGCATTTCAAAACCATTATGATGCTTTACACTGTATAACGGTAAGATAATGGCATATCAAAATGCTTTTATAAAGCCTTTAGTTTTACTGCAGCAAACCACAACGCAATTGTACAGCTTTCAGCTGTTTTTAGTGCCATTGGATCTATAATAGCATTTTTAAGTAGTAAATAAATGCTTAATGCTATTTAATAGCATAAACGTGAACCATTATAATGCCATGTAAATCCGTTAAACAGCTTTCAGCTGTTTTTTAGGCCTTAGGGCCTACTATAGCATTTTTAAGTAGTAAGATAATGCCTAATGCTGCTGAACAGCAGAAACGTGAATCAATGTAATGCTTGCATTATTAAAGGTCACCCGAGTTCTGTTTTACAGCTAACAGCTCTTTAATCTAATACACGTGAGTGCGTGTAATGCGTAAAGCTGTATATAAACATTTATTTTGGAATAGTTATGTAGATAATGCGTTCAGAATCAGAAAGCCTTTTTATTCATAGGCAAACGGATTCCAACTGTACAAAAATTCTGAAATGGGTTTTATTGTTTTGCTCAAGGATCCCCAAAATTGCAATCAAGTAATGGCACTATTTTAGTCCACATCAAGTCTAGTGGCATACCGGTGAACCCATATATAACTACTTTATAGACAACGGCACCACAGTGGTTCACCAAAAGTCTTCTCTCTGGCCTCTGGCTTAATAATCGTTCACATGTGAGTATTTCTACTGCTTGCGGCATTAATTGGACTTTTTAAAGGCTCACCGGGCTGCTATAGCCCGACACCATTTTGTTTAATATTATAACCAAAAAATATTACCATGAGGACCTATTTATAAAAGTAATATACCTGAATAATAATGATATAACTTAATTTAATACTGCCCAACGAAAACTATTATGTCAATAATGCAAAATTCGTTGTATACTAGCAACAAAAAAAATGTTTTGTTTATTTCACAAATATCTTTATATAACACTTTATATAAAAACCACAAAATATCGAAGGCGCGTGAAAATATTGAATGAAACATATATAGACATTTACAGTAAACTACATTGCGCAGTAATATTTGAAGGCATAAAATAACTAAAGAGTTAAACACTTTACCATCTATCATAAATTTTGCAAACACTCGTCACTGCTGTCAGTTTTGAACACTCACGCATCCATATATTATATATTATTGCGAGACAATTAACATTTGTACTAGCGATGTATTCGATCGATGAAATTTTTATACTGATCTAGGCCTACATGTGAACATTTATAATTCTTTTAGTACATTCTAATTCTAGTCTAATGCTTTTGTAATGCAATTAACATGTTCATTATCAATAATATTGCCGGCTTAATGCTTCTGTAATGTCATTGGCAACTTCATTGACCATAATAATGCTGCTTTAATGCGATTGACACTTTCTTTGACCACAATAATACTTGTATAATGCGCCTGTCATGCAATTAAACAACTATTGTGAACCTTTTTAGGATCTAAAGCAGTAAAATTTGTGCCCAAATAAGCACTACAATAGCCGTATAAACGTTTATAATGCTACTTTAGAACTAACTCAAAATGCCAAAACGATACACAAATGCTGTAACTCGGCTGTTATACTGCTTTGATGTGTTACTTGGGAGACTATCTTTTCCATGATTTTCTTTTTTAATTTTATGCTTGCATAAATTTCCTTTTGTATGATAGCTAAACGAATTAGGTAGACGTCCTAGTGTCTGACACTGGCCTAATATATAGCACATTTAACCTTATGTCAATACAATAGAAGTGAATTAGGTATTTAAGTGCAAGCATGAGACGTTTACCTTAAGGGTCGCGAGGACGCTCCACACTCCATACAAACGTAGTTTGGGTCTCATTATAAAGCGACATACTGTTAAAGTCGACTTGAGTCGACCGTGCTCCTAATTATCCGTAATTCCAAACCACACAGGGTGTGAAAAAACCAAACCGCTATACCTACTCTGGACCTATACTAGCTTGCCAGCAAGCGTGTCGCGACGCCGCACGCTTCGTCTGCCCATAAACACGACCTAAATGAAAGAATAATAATACTTATTGCTTTCACGTGGGCGGGGCACATTGCGCGCAGAATCGATGGCCGTTGAGGCGGAAAGGTTCTCAAGTGGCGACCGCGTACAGGCAGGTGCAGCGTGGGGACTGATGACCTGGTAAAGGCGGCCGGGTGGTGCCGCAGGACCGATCACTTTGGCACTCTGTGGGGGAGTCTTATATCCAGCAATGGACGTCTTTCGGCTGATATGATAATGACACAACACAGCAGCTGATGCACCAGGTCTTAAATATGTAACAGTTTAAAGTAGGTACATCATGAGATTCATGAGTCATGACACCCTGTATCTGTGACAAAAACAGTCAATAAAATAACGCAATAAAGCGAGCATCTTTATGCGCTCTATCTAGCCGTTAGCACGCCTCGAGCACGCTCGCACGGAGCGTGTTCATCGCAAATATACGGGAACATGTGCGTTAAAGTACTTCACTTCAGTACTCCGATCAAAGAGCTTTTGAACGGGTTAAATATTTTCCTTTTACGCGTCACATGAGTTTGCGTCTCTGATTTTAGAGCTAGTTATAGTGTTCGGTGGATGTGCATCGAACACGTGACAGGCAGCTCGCGCCCTACTTTGGCGATGCGGTCGTTTCCTAAAGTTAGTGAGTTCTATGACACCGTCGCGATCGCATTCTAACATTTTATAACATTTAATTAACCTTAACATTTTACTTATTTTATTAACATTGTAGAAGTGTAATATATAACAATTGACGTTTAAACTCTATCTTTTAATTCGATCAAACAATCGCCTACTTTCACCCCAACAAATAACGTCGCAAAGGTGTCAGAGGGGTTCGACGGTTGTACGGGAAGCGACTTGAGGCTACCTAGAACTTAACTAACAGAGACACAATCCTAAATGGCGCGTTGTACTGTTGTGTGATCCATCACTTAGATTGCCCATACGTCGGGCATTGTTGTGACAGACATTTCGCAGCAAGATAGTACCTATTTTATTTGACATTTGATGAATTTTTAATTTTTAATTTCATCATTCATCATCATATCAGCCGAAAGACGTCCGTGCTGGACATAGGACGACATATATTTAATGTTACTCGAAATAAATGATTTGAGTTTGAATATATAGATTAAGCGGGACGTACTTTGTTTAGTAAGTACCTAAATAGGTAAATGAAATAAGACTTTCGCAGCGAATTATTTGATTTGACTATTTTATTATCTACTTTAGGGCCTGATGAAGGGAAATTTGTGAATAATGTGCGTGTACTAATATGTCATTATATTCATATGAATAGCATCTGTACACATAAGGCACTTAACAAAAACTTGCACGGGCATGTGGCCCTTTGAACCAGATTTGCTGCTGGAACTGGAAATGCTTTTCCATTCCACCCTTTTTCAGCTTTGGGTTAAAAACGTGCATTTCGTCGTGTTACATACTGTGTATGTGTGCATTGTGTTCAAGAAATGCCTTTTGACTGGGGTACCGTAAATGTACCTACTTTATCGGTTATACTCTAAAGGAGTCGCGAAATATCGATTTCGTCCTGATCTTTTCTTGGAACACTAACTTTACCTATACACAAGGTGGCTTTTGCAACGAACAAATAAATGAGATGTAACGCGGTTTTATTAATTCGGTAAACACAGCACAGAAAGGTGGCATTATATTTCTAGACTTCTTGAAGGAATTTGAACGATCAATTGCAGAAGTGTCTAGTATTAGTGCTTTGTACAGTTCACACAGGGACCTACAAATTAAAATAATCATCATATCAATCGCTGCTCTAAAATTCCGCGAATAGAATATAATTTTTGTCTGTCCGAGTATAATCTGCGGGAACTCTCGAACCACGGACCTACGATACGCAGCTATCCTATACGTATGTTAGGTGCATCCTGACGGGCCATAATTCAACTTCTACAATCTTTAACATGATCTCCCTGTCTCGCTCTATCTTACAGCACGCAGGACTGCAATGCTCGCACGTCAGGACGCGCCTATGTCTGTATCGTTTCATTTTCAATATTCCCCTCGCGTTCGCTAATGCGCGGTCGCGGTCACCAGCACTATTCACCAACCATTTTATATCAAACTGTGAATTCCCATGTATTCTTTGGCCCTTAGTTTGTTACAACTATACATACGCGGAGGTTATACTTACGTTGGTCTATGTAGCAAGAAGTCGGTAAAGTTTGTGAATAGCCTACCCGCATATAATTCGGCGCGTTTACATTCTGCAGCTGCTTTTTGGCTAATTAGTGGTTTAGTGAAACTAATACAGTGTGGGGATTCGTTTTGATTAAGTACAATTAGTGCAAAACCGTGGGAGCGTTGCTTATCGTACCTACTGGTTGTGTGGGGCAAAGAAAGGCTTTATATTTAGGAATAATTTCGTTCGTTGCGGCACCTTATTGAGATATTTAATGCGTTCTTATACTATTTTACAAGTTTTTTTTATAAAATTTGTTAAACCGCTGATACCTATATTCTACGTTGCACTGTATTTATGAAAACCATCTCAATTTTCTTACATGATTGTCTCTAAACGGAACCTAATCTCGTATACAAATCATATAAAAATTACAGTGCTCCTCTGGCATGGTAAAAACTCCATTGAATTTGGGCTCGAGTTTCAGTTTTAATAAGCACATGATGACTAGTTATTAAAAAAAACGATGGTATTATGGACAGTATTGTCCATAATAAACATATGTTTAATTTCTAATATACGCAGTAGCGTAATACCAATACCAATACCGATTGAGCAAAATCGGTTTGATTTTCAATCTGGCCGGGTCCGGCCGGACTGTTCAATCGGTATTGGTATTGGTATTACGCTACTGCGAATACTCGTATTAAAAATTTAACATTTTGTCAAGTTTTCTGGCGAAGAGGTGAAAGAGGGCTGGTGTAAACAGGTAGTTATTATTGGTTTGCTTTAAAAATATTAATAAAACAATCATTCAAAATGTAAAATAAACTACTTGTTTTGAAAGTTTTCTATTTGAGATATGAGATCAAATCATCCTTTGAGATTTGAGATCCTCTACCTATTCAAACTCAACTATAGATTCGACAAATTATATAATCAGTAATCAACATACGTAAACATAACTAATAAACAAAATAAACTTCTTATTGAGATAGAGACTATCGAGATTTAAGGAAACTATCACGATTATCACGAAATTAAGGATAACATAATATTATTATTTTTATAATTAACTAAAATAGATTGTTTCCTGAAATCATCAGGAATGTCTGGATTTATATGTTACTAAAACAACATCATCACAATCACCGTAAACATAACGATTTAACAAAATTAACTTCTAACTCGAGATTCAAGGAAACTATCATGAAATATGGGATTGGGAAAAGTAAGATTTGTAAAGCAAGACGTATTGAAGTGCCGCGTTTTAGCAATCTTTTTCAGTGTACCGGATCCGGTGAAATATTACTGGATCCGGCCGGATTACCGGATCCGCCGGACCGGATTGCAATCCCTAAGTTGACCCTTTTTAAAGCGTATTGTAAAAACATTTTACACGTGTAGCCTGTGTACGAGATTTACAGAGGGCCTATAACGTCCTGTTCAGTACAACGACACCTCAGAATGCTGTGCACTGCAGTGCATCGGGCATGTTTGCAGAGGCCCAGGCGGACGACTTCTTTGCCATTCGTCGGAAAAGAATAGCCTCACTGCTCAAGCGGATACGAGGCAGCAGCGACAGTATGCTGAGGGTGTTGGCAGAGCGCCTTGACTGCCCGCTCACCAAGTATTGAGTTGAGGAGGTCATTGGTAGGGCCAAGTAGGGAATGAAATAATCACTACTTGCTCCTGCCTTTTCAGCCATTTTACACTACCAAAAACTAAATTAAACTAAACTGAACTTAATTTAACTTAACGCGTATTTATTTCTTTATTTTTATTTATTTAATGAAGAAACAAACAGTCGTTTACAGAAATTAATTCTTAAACTATCGCTTACATCTTAGACCTGGAGTTTCCTTATTTTATAATCATAAGCATATTACCAACATACATTATCAATAAACTTAAGTATTAGCTTCATGATAATAAATGACTTAAAAGTTTAACTTGCTGTTGTAACTAAGTAATCAAATTCTAATATTTAATATGACAGCTTACAGTCAGATTGTGATGAACCCATTCGTAAGTATATGTACATAACAGTCAAGTGATTGATCATATTATTATATAGACCATTGTTACTAGAAAGCATGTTTTAATGACTTAATAGAACAATGACTTAATGCTAACATAGTGCTGTAAGTCCCGAATGTTACTAACACTAATATGGATCATGGTCTGATATACCTAAGGGTGAGGGTTTTCCAGCTGCGTTCGCGCCACTACGCGCACTTCAGCTCGTTTGCGGTGCGCGTGCCGCGGCCGCTGCTGGAGACCATCGCGTGTGCCGACTTCTGGCCGAAGGGTGTCGTGTTTCGGCGGTTCCGGGGCAACCTACCGAATTCTACACCAGACTTGACGACGCAACGGAGCCACGCTGTTTCGTTGCCTAAATAGGTAATTCGTTTTTATATATGTATTGTATTGTATGTTAGGCTTTAAGGTATTTGTTGCTATGGGCCTTAGATGCCTTAAATAAATGTTTTTTTTATTACACTTGAAAATACAAAGAACATGTTTATTTAACCGAAGTAATACTAATAATAATTATCAACTTCTTTAATAATAAGTATTTAACAGCTTACGCCTAGAGTTATGGATATAAATTGCCAATTAGACCCACTCGCCTTAAACGAGTTAGTTAGGTATAGCAAAAACTATCTAGATGCGAAAAAACCTGATCAGGAGTTAAATCAGGGCAATTAACTCATTAATTATATTCGCCTTTAGATTATTTTGTATAAATTTGAAGAAAAAAAGTCTAACGTTATAACTGTATTGTAAAGCGAATGTCGGCTCGCTCATATCTGGAGCAGCCCAACTGGGGAAGTGCCTCCTTAAAGAATAAGCTAGTACCTGCAGCATCACCCGTGGATGCGCTCTGGGTTGAGAGGGTATGGTCAAATCAGGTATGACGGCTAGATATAGGTATAGTATAATTTGTCTTCGAAACGCATCTCGAAAACGGAAACACTCGGCACCGGTAGGTACAAGACTGCAAGTATGGTAATCCGTCAACATGATGGTCTAACCGGAAAAACACCAAATGCACTATTAATTTGCCGTGATGCAACGCATAGAAAGTTATAGAAACAGTCCAAGACCACGTCACTTTCGTTTTCACGGTCAGCCTCGCGATGCGAATCGGAGCGCGCAAGAACCAGGCGACGTTGTCGGCGTCAGTAGTTATGACCGTGAAAGAAAAAGTAAATAAAAATAGATTTACTGTTATTTGCGGAAATCGCGAAACGTATGGTATATGGTTGATGTAACTGGTGACCGAAGTGCTGGCGTGTTTCTCGCGGAACGCAACAGCATTGCAATCCAGCGAGGGAATGCTGGCAGCATTGCCGATATATTGCCTCGAGGGCCTTATTTAGATTTAGCTTAGTTTTAATTTAATTTAGTTTATGTTAAATTTCATCTTGACTTTAGAAATCAATTGAACAGAGTACAAAACAGAAAACAAAAGTATTTATAAAAAACAACACAAGTTAAAAGAAATCAGTAAAAATTGGCTAGGAAAAAGAAAAGAAAAACCGGCCAAGTGCGAGTCGGACCCGCGCACGAAGGGTTCCGTACCATTATCTATAAAAACGGCCAAAAAAATCACGCAGCCCCTTAAATATTTATTTTATCCTGTTTTTTAGGTTTTGTTGTTGATGCTGTTTTTGGGAGTTGTTAGAGCGGCAACAGAAATACATCGTCTGTGAAAATCTCAAGTGTCTAACTAACACGGTTCATGAGATACAGCCTGGTGACAGACGGACAGACAGACAGACAGACAGACGGACGGACAGCGGAGTCTTAGTAATAGGGTCCCGTTCTACCGCTTAGGTACATGATCCTAAAAATAGGGATTTAATACGGTGATATTTTGATTGGTCAAATTAAAATGTTATAAAAATTATAAATTGTGTATGTATATTTCCCCTAGGGGCTACATGTAGGGTGTGACCCCCCTATTTCACCAATTTGACAATTGTCACCTGACAACGACAATTCTCCGTACATTGCTGGTTACACAAGTAACCTAGCAACCACCTTAACTTCTAGATCAAACAATGTATGGCGAATTGTAAGTGGCAGGTGACAATTGTCAAGTTGGTGAACTATTTCACTATGCCCAGCAATGTACGTGGAATCGTCACTGTCAGGTGAAAATTAACAAAATGGTCAAATAGGGCCCAGGCACCTATGTGCCTGGGCCCTATTTGACCATTTTGTTAATTTTCACCTGACAGTGACGATTCCACGTACATTGCTGGGTCAATAGGCTGTCCAGTAACCACCTTAACCTGTTGACGCAGCGATTTAAGTTGAATTGTCATTGTCAGGCGACAATTGTCGATTTGGTGAAACCTACTACATTAGCCCCGCTTGCTAAGCCTAATATGATGGCATAACTCTCGGGCATGAGAAATGAAATGAGAGTGAAAAAATCTTAAAATAGCAAACGTAATGAAAGATTGATACTTTTCGTGTATTTTCGTAACGTCTGTTGTTAATGAAAAAACAATTCGTTTTCACGTTGTCAAATACCCTATTATAACTTGACGCCTCACAAAAACAGACCTATAGTAATGCATTATATGAACGTAATTACGCGCTCTCGTTACGGACTACCGTATACTGCGACGAGTGTTAAAATGTTGGTACAAACATTACACAATACTTTCAGCGATTGCGACCCACATAAGAATAACGTACGCAAACAGGGAATCGGCGAATCTGTAATCCGACCACGTCCGAAACAGGTGCGGATAGCGTAAACCCTCATACTCAATATTACGAATTTTGTAGCTTACACAAGGTCTCTACAACAACTTAAGTATTTTTTTAGTTAATGTTAGTTATCATCCTGTATATACTTTAGAAGACTGTATGTAGTTAAATAGTTAGCTCAATAAAGCTTGTGTTTTAGATTATACTTTTTGTACTACTGACGTGGATGTTCTGGGTAGACCTACTTTTAGCATATACAGTTCTTAATACGTACATTCAGGGTTAGCATATAAAGTATCTAGGTTATAAGGCAAGATTTCTAGTCACGAACACCTAGCCTGGGAAGGATAAACGGGTCGGCAGTGACCTTTGGCCGCAGCGCGGCGTGACCCGTGCTTGACCTGTGATAGTCAGTCTGGAAATAGTCTGACCTAACCTGGACCGGTATTACTTGAACAGGTTTTCCATCCGCATTTTGGCAGGAGGGGATAAGCCGCTTTGATGTCTCTGTTAATTTAAATACTGAGTATTCATAAACGAATTAGTCCTTCCCTTAATGTTGAGAATGGCGTCCACAGTGCGCATCATATGCCGTGGCATCTTATAAAATATAGTTTTTGCCCGCGACTCGCGTTGACTGCGTTTTGTTGGACATTTAGTGGGATGAAAAGTATTTTATATGTTAATTCAGACTATAGGTACATTATTTGTATAACCGGAAGTTTGTTCAACCGGTTTTGCGTGATTTAGTAACAAACATCCAAACTTTTGCATTAATTTACATCTCGAAGATTCGTACTGGTCAAAACAAAATGAAATCGAAGGAATAGTCTCGGAGATGACTTCCTATTCCTACAGTCAAACATACAACCCTATTCATATTAAAACTGAATTTCCCTCTTCATAACGTTACTGTGCATAAATAAGGCGAATAGCGTTCGAAGTTGTTTATTGTGATTTTCTTTTCCTTTGCATAGCCGAATGTAAAACTTGTAAACGAGAAGTTAGCAATGACGTCTGTCCCGCTACTCCGAAACTTTGATTGCCAGGCCATGTTTATTAGTTCAGTGACAGTTTGACTGATAGGCCACCCAATCTGTCGGTTCACTGTATATGAGGACTTTGTAATTGATCGGCTTTTGGTCGATCAATCCGTAATAACTAATAAGGCTATCAATCATACCGTAAAATAATACGTTTCTGTCAATAATTTCAATTTTGGGACAAGGCTTTTTAAAACAAAATATAAAATAAAATAAAGTGCATTTATTTCGGACAACTTTCCGTAGATCGTAGATCGTTCGTGTTGTTTTTTTTGCCGATCTTATTTTTTGCCCATTCATAAACTACGGGAGTTCCTTGTTTTACTGACAAACGTTTCATCGAATGCATTGTTTCACCAAATTCCATTTCAGGCAATTGCGTTTATAATCCTGAAAACTGTATGAAAAATAATTGTTTTTGATGAAATTAAAATTCGGCGAAACATTCATTCGATGAGACGTTTGTCGGTAAAACAGGGGTAAACGATCACGATCAACTACTCATCGAGATGATTTCAACGAGTCTAGACACAACGGGTGTATCATGTGGAATTTAGGAGTGGCTATGGCCAGCTTCTGTCTCCATCATCTGAAGAGCTTGGTACTGCGTTGTTACCAAACTTGTTGTGCCCTAAAGGAGCCCGGGGTCCACTTTGACACCTAAGCCCAAGATTTGGCACAGGCGACTGCAACTGCCATCTGACCTTCTAACCCAAAGGGAAAACTATACCCTATTGGGATTAGACCGGTTTCCTTACGATGTTGTCATTCACCGAAAAGTAACGTACATAAAGTTCCGAAAAACTCACCGGACTTACATAATTATGCCAAACAGCTCAATCAGATACCGGCAAATGTGGCTCAAAAATAATTAAGTACTTATAATCATCAACTCTATGTACCTGACCATCATGTACTGTACTTGACCTGGTAAAGGTCGCGGGAGTCCGCTGGATGCGGGTGGCGCAGGACCGGTCATTGTGGCACTCTTTGGGGGAGGCCTATGTCCAGCCGTGTTAATTTTTAATTAATTTAGAACACAAACAGTCATAATAAACATGTTACATTATGTTCTACACAATGTACAATAACTGAGAGGTGATACAAACAGGAGGTTGATAAAACACAATATTAATAATACCACAACTTGGAAAAGTTGAAAAACCCCCGACATTTTCATTTCAAAGTCCAATAACTCAAAAACGGCTGAACATATGTTCATGAAATATGGCTAAGAACACTTGGGATAAAATTATCTGTGACACAAAAAAAACCGCATTCAAATCGGTCCATCCGTTTGGGAGCTACGATACCACAGACAGATACACAGATACACAGACACGTAAAACTTATAACACCCCTCTCTTTGCGTCGGGGGTTAAAAAAGGAAGGTAAGAACAACGTAGTAAATAGTATAAGAATACATAACTATGCATACAGTCAAGGAACAATGAAAATTGCCACACAAACAGACTCATCCCCAATGCCCCTCAGAATACAACATCCTACTAATATTATAAATGCGAAATTTTAGATATTTGGATGTTTGGATGTTTGTTACTCAATCACGCTTAAACGGCTGAACCGATTTGAATGAAATTTTGCACGAAGATAGTTTATAGCCTGGATTAAAATATAAGATAGTTTTTAATCCCGGGTCCACGCGGACGAAGTCGCGGGCGGAAGCTAGTAATATATATGTCGATGATATTGAATCATAAACTGAATGATTTCTATACATATTCAGGTCGTTAACTGAAGTTATAATATAGGCGCTACTGTCTATGCGCAACTGACCAGTTTGTATGGGAATTTTAAGTTCCAAATTCCACCATCATCCATTTTTTAGAAGAACCCCATTGATATTTGACTCAATATACATCACAATCATATTAAAACCAACATCAGCTCTGTTGGAGGGTGGGCACGGTGCCCATACAAATATGCCCATCGTCCTTTCGACAACTTTCTTTATATGTATATGTTTACATACATACACAAAGTGCAAGTTAGAAGCTTTTAAAAAGAATAAAGAAACCAATCAATTTTAGACTAGCATACCCTTATCATATCATGATACATAATATTAGTTGTATCATCATTCTAAATAAAGACATTGTGGTTTTCATAACATACTACTAATCTCAATACAATCAATACTACAAATCTAAAAGGGTTTCCAAAGCTCTCAACAAAATTACTCTTTGCTTTTACCCAAACATCGCTGCCCAGGGCAAAAATGTTATTTTCTTTCCAAAATCAATGACTGATATTAATTTGCTCAAACGAAACTAATCCTGTTGAGATTCGGGGTAGGTTGGGGGGAGCAATGGGTTGCGATTACTAAAATAGATATCTCGGGACTCTTAATGTGTTGGAGTAAACTAGACTTAAGTACGTTGCATTAACGTTCATGTTTGAATAAAATAAATGACGAGAGTAAAAGTAGTCGTTGCTGATTAAAATCATAGGCGATAATTGCAGTAATCATTTACACAATGTGTGTTATTTCACAGACATATAATAATAAAGTTAAGTAGATTACTGTTCTTGTAGATGGAAAATTGGTTTGTAATATTAAAACACGGGTAGGTAGGATACATCATTCTGAAGTGTCATTTGTTCGAAAACGTATATTTTTCCGAATTCCATAATTCCAAAAACCAGTTGAAATAATTTTAGATTTTTCAGGATATAGATTTACATATTTCAGAAATCATCTGCGTCCCAATTTTCGTTTAGCGGAAAATGGCGTTCGGAATTTTAAAAAATACTAAAAATTACTCTTCGGAATTTTTCTGTTCCCTTCTAGGCATTTTAGTCTATCGTTCTTCAATAGATTTAAATCCATCGCATCATACAGCGAAGTATGCGTGTTTAGTACTTTACATTTGCATTTGACATGCAATGCTCATTGAAATGCGATTGACATGCGAAGCGACGATCAAAAGCAGACCTCCAGTTATGTTATAGATGTGTTTGTTGTATCTAATATTAACTAGTATTGACGAGCGAGGTAGTAAACTTTTCCTTTAGTTTCTATCCAACCTAACTCAATAACCGAGTTCACCACCATAAAACAAAACTGGCATATATAGCAATACTGCCAACATAAGAAAAACTTCTCCACCAATACGTGGATAACGTGGCTCTTTATGGCCGTCCTGCCAACCTAACAAAAAAACTTCGCTCCAAGTTGGTACAATAAATAAAAGATATTCTGTACATTATCTGTGGCAGCGAGCATCTGGTTAATAACGTAGGAATGTTTGCTAATTTGGCGGGAAAAGCTGGTTTTTGTAAAGTTGGCGGGATTTTGGCCATTTGTTTTGGGAATGTAAATGTACGGAGTGAGTAATGTGGGGAGTTGTTTCGTCTGGATTTTTGAAAAAGCCGCGCTTGTTTGTGCCTGGTTTGAACACACTCGAAAAGGGCTTAATTTGGGGTTAAGCGTTCGAATCTTGATGAAGATTATTTAGAAGACTTACTATACTCAATAATAATTATCCATGTTATGTGTCTTATACAGTTTTTGTTGTGTCGATATAAAAACCCATCCAGAAAATTGAAGGTTACTTTACTAGCAGAAATCTTCAGTTTTCGGGTTTGTAACTTACTAGCGAACATAAATAAACATGTGGGAAAAGGAAAATATGCCAAGCAAGCCTTCAACCGGTAACCGTTAAGCGCATTAAATCGCAAAAAATAACCGGTCGACACGGTACCAACAGGGCTGGAATTCATAACGCTTACCTACCGAATACTTGCCTCAAGGAAACCAGGATGTCTGATCTCCAATTTATATTATTTTCCCCTCACTGCCTCGGAAAGCCGTCTTTTATCCTTTAAAACCAGTGAGCAAACACGTATTTTATCCACTAGTGGGGAAACTAATTTGACCTTGGAGCGTGTTCAAAAGGCTTTTGACAGTATAACAAAACGTAAACCGCTCATAATACAAAAAAAATCACAGATGATGTATTTCTGTTGCCGCTATAACAACAAATACTAAAAAACATAATAAAATAAATATTTAAGAACTTTTAAATAATTGCTTGTTGCCTTCATCAAATCATCAGGAGCTGGGTCTCAAAATGTATGGGAAAACTAAAATCCGACTCGCACTTGACCAAAATTCTACTTGATATTACTTAACGTTGTTATTACTGTACCAATATATTATTATAATATTATATTATTATATTATAATATTATTTAAATTAAATAAAGTTGTTTTGCATGTTGCACTTTCCTCGCTACAGTGAGGTGAAAAGTTTTGTGTTACACACGGGTGCAAATGTATTTTACTTCTCGTGTGTTGAAACACTCGCTACGCTCAGGATTCTATTTTAGAACCACTCGCTTCGCTCGTGGTTCAACTATAGCATCCTTTCGCTTGCTCGTGTTTCAATTCCGCACTCGCGGGTAAAATACAACTTTGCACCCGTGTATAACAAATAACTATTTAATATCACTACAGAATAATGAATAGGTAGTACCTAAAGGTACAGAAGGTCATAGAGTGAGATAGGGTTGTTAAGGCACTGGTCCCACCGCCTGCTAGTAAGCTAGAAAAGTTGGGGCGAGTAACGGTTCAATGCGTGCTGACCAGGCACAGTGTGATCAATCGACCTTGACAGATCCGCAATGTAATTCTACTCGCCCAACTTTTCTAGCTTACTAGCCGGCGGTGGGACCAGTGCCTAACGTACCATATTACTAAACATCCACAATGATAACTCGAAATAATTATCATATTTTGAAAAAATAAATATGATATGATAATATAATGGGTGTACCCTTGTTTTGTCGACAACCTTTTCATCGAATATTATTTCATCGACAACGATTCATCGAAACTTTAGTACGAGTAATATTGTTTGGCGTTATTTTATTTCAACTACTATTTATTTAAATTTATCTTACTACGTAGAAATACTATTCAATGAATATTACTTAATCGCTGATTTGTTTAAAATTTTCTTAATTGGCACTACAAAACATTGCAATTCATTTCTTCGACGTATTACTTTAATGCAATTTTATTTTATTTTAGTCCTACTGCACATACATTATTCAAATTATGTAGTTAATTGTGTGACATACAAATATGTATAATATGTATGTATCATAAAACTAATAATCATTGGTGTAAATCGTTTATTACAAAAAGATATCAGGGCGGACAAAAATGACTTGTCATAAGCGAAGTCTGTTTTAGGTCGGTTAGGTTAGGGTTCACTTGTGTCCATCAAACCAGAAATAGACACCCCGCGCAGCGGGGTGGCGTCGATTCGCTGCACGGCTATCACAAGACGGCATGCGAGCTCTGATCTTCATGACAAATTCATACGACCAACCATTCGTCCAGATAAATTATTTCATATCTGAAACTACCCACATATCAATAATCTCGCAGAGTGAGCCGACTGACGTGATTGCGTTTAGTTTCGATAACGAATTATTACCAATTGAAATAATTTTATGCGGAATAAATATTATTACCTACATGTAAAAAAAATTTATTAAAAAAACCCGAAATGAAAAGCCATGACATGAATTTTATTGAAATAAGTCAACTACCAATTAAAAGACCTTGGTTTAAATGACCTAGTATCGAGTCTTCGACGTAATGACTTGTCGATGAAATGAAAATACTTGAAACGTTGTCTTTGAAATAATATTCGACTAAATGTTTGTCGGCAATTCAATGGTAAACCTAATATAATGATACAATAGCCCGGAGTCGGGATAAAGTAAAAATTTAAAATTAATGAATACAGGTTAAGTTTTTACAAAACAGATCATGTTTTGCAATGGGATTACTCCTTTCTTCATGTTAGCAAGATGTTGTAAAATTTAAATTCGTATAACGATGTGCGATCGATGAAGTTATGTTGTGACTACGTAAAACGGAACGTATATGAATATGAAACGTCATTGTGTGCGATACTCTGTACAGCCCCAGCTAGACCTCTACAGGAGGTTACCATAGGCAAACATCGTTTTGCGCCAAATTGACAGTGGGATATGCCTGATACGACGACGGTGGCAAACAAACCTACGGCCTGCAGCAGGCACTGATGAATCTGATGATTGCAACACCAAAAATAGTCACATTGAGGATTCGTTACGTTGACTCTCGATTTTTCTCGCACTATCCGTCTCTCTCTTATTAGAACACTTAGAACAAGAGGTATAGTGCGAGAAAAATCGAGAGTATGTCGCGGCCGTCTCATGATAGACGTGCTGAACCAGTGGTTTATTGGTTTACTTTCATGAAAGTCATATAGTGTGGATATCTGAGCTCACGTTAATAGTAGTAAATGGTTTAAAGGAGTGTCAAGTTTCCGTGGGATACATGTGAAATATTACAAAAGGGTATCGATCATTAAATATCATCGAAAGGTAACAGCTCTGTTCATGACATTGGGGTATCAGGATTGTTTCAGAAAGATGAAATAATTCTGGGTTTGATGACAGGCTGAGCAGTTCATCAAATCCATCTAAAGTATCTTATTGTCATGAGTGGATATTCTCCGTCCAAGGCTACTTATTGCTGTAAGTGAACACCCTTCACTTAAGGTACGATTAGGTAAAATATTTCACATGTAATGTACGGTTCACATTGGCATTTCCCACTATGGTTATCGATATAGGATGGTCTTAGGATTTTGGCCATATAAATCATAAACATAAGCATTTAATGATACTAAAAGATGTCAGTCGAGTTTGTCTCGGTGTATCTTCTCGAAACTGACCGCTAGATTTGAGACACTGGTAGTTTCATTCGCTGAGTCTTAAACTCGTAGATAGCTAGGAAGGTAACTTGGCTAGGACGCTCATTCCTCATCCTAGACATGAGAAGTAGCATGTGTGAGTAAAAGATTACCGCACGACCCGTCGATAGAACTTTTGTTCCAAAATACAAGTATTTAGGGCAGTCTTTTAGCTCATCATAGGTTTAAATCCACCAGACATTTATAGGTGCATGTCATGGCATGTAAAACGTCTAGATTGAAGAATAAAGAACTTTGACTCTCGACGCAGCACATATTCGGGAGCTGTGGCGACCTTACTACTCGGAACTCAACATCGCCTACGTACTACACAGCAAGCTACGTATTATGGCTGCGGTCTTCTGAACATATGTACTTACCCAATTGGCTGATCCACGACTGATCTAAATATGAGCAAGATGACATTTCGCTATGGCCATGCTTTTCTTTAGTATGCTCGTTTTTCATCGACGTGGTTCAAACGTCGATGAAAAACAAGCATACTGTCTACTCATGTAACCTAAGCAATGGACACGTGTGTGTGTGTGTGGGAGTCTGAACCGGAACAAGTCATATTACTCCCCGTGTCGTGTTGTGGCTGATTAGAATAGCACCACCCCCTTCCTTCTCGTGGGTGTGGTAGAAGACGAGTTCAGAACAACGTTGAAGTGTGTTGGGGACCATAGGCTAGAGACCAATCGTTGAAATATCACATTTCCTCCTTTAAACCTGCAATTGTCAGAAATTGAATTTCTTCTGCGCTGCCTGCCACTTTTGGGGAACAAAGGCATGAACTTATGTTTTGTATAAGTATTATTCGTACTTGTTACGGATATCAAGTAATACTGGTCGGTGATTCGAGACATTGTGAATAGCATATCAGACTGGAATGTGGACGGAGGATGCCCTATTGGCCCATCCTTCCTGCTTTCTACGGTTTATAGGTTAGGTTAGGAGCACGGATTAAAGGCACATGACATCCGCAACTGGTTCGGAGAAACAGTGGTTTTAGACGTGCGTACGAGTCGGCTTATTTTTACAAAAAAAACCTAATTAACCGCTGTTATTTTGTAAAATGCATTTTGATAACTTATAGATTAGATATGTCCGGGATGTATGAATTATACATGTAGCTATTGTATGTATGATTTATTTGTCCGAAGACAATGTTTCACTGAGTTAAATTTCAAAAAATTCAGGACAATATTTAGTAACTTAGCGACCTTAGCGTATACTATTTATAAAATTTGATTAAGCTTTATGCGTCTAAAAATGAGTTTAGCGGAAAATGCTTCTCGGCATTATAAGCGCGTAATAGACCTTAAAACATTACTCACGGCATATTACGCCTATGCCTACTCAAGGATATCGTACGGTATTGTTCTGTGTGGAAATAGTTGTGATGTAAATAAGATTTTTACCCTCCAGAAAAAGTGCATAAGAATCCTACCTAATATAAATCCAACGAAATCCTGTCGGCCATATTTTGTCAAATACCAGATACTCACCCTTACTTCCATTTACATACTTGAATCGTGTAAATTCGTCCTGAAACATATAGGTTTATACACACTGATAACGAGTAAATCAAAAGAAACGATCGGAATATGCACAAAATTAGAGCACCGTTCTCCAAATATACACTCGTCACGTCTAGTACGCATTACATGACAATTAAAATCTACAATCATCTTCCTAATTAAATAAAAGTCCTCGATAAACCAAAATTGTTTAACCAACAGTTGAAATCACTGTTAATCCACAAATGCTTCTATAGTCTGAATGCGTTTTTATCGGAAAATTGTGAATATTTTTGCTTCCAACTTTAGTTTTATTTATTCTTTCCTGAATTAATAGTCCATATATGTTATACGAGTAAGTATAGGTATAAGTTGCTGTCTAATTGGAACCTGTTTCAATAATCCGCTCTATCTATTGTAGTGCCCTTGCAGGGCGTCACATGAATACCTTGTTAATTTCGTAATCCGTTTTTTGTAATGTGATACGCAATAAATAAATTGATTGATTGATTCATTATGAAATGACGGAATAATAATGCTTTTGGACAGATGAACTCGTCCTTGAACTATCCGCAGTGTAATGTACCTACATATATGAAATTTGCGGGTATACGGTCAAACTCGAGGGCACAAGCTAGCGTAGAACCTAAACCTTATTCCATTAATCGAGGTACCATATCAGCAATAACTGGAGGAACATTCTTGTCCACAGCTTCACAGCCCAATCGCTTTTCATTGCTGCTACGTGCGTTCGATTCCACGCGCGCCGAGCTAAGGCCACCTTCTGCTTTTTAAAGGCTAGCATTTGTCAGTGAGTACAGCATTTGGCTCGTTGCGGTATCGGTAAGCTGTCATCTGTCAGTGGCAACTGTCAGTCAAGTCAGAACAAATTATTTAATGCGTAGCTGCATAAATGAGTGTTTCTTGTGGGCGTAGCATGGTTGCCATTTTATTACTTATCGTTGTGGTAAAGACGCCCATCACGCTCTGACAAGTATGCGAGTGCGAGAGTGACGGATGCCTTATCCACAACGATAAGTGATAAAATGGCAACCGTGCTACGCCTGCTGCAAGCGTAGCCATGGTGGCCATTTTATCACTAATCGGTTTAAAAGACCGTCACGTTCTGACAAGTATGCGAGTGCGAGAGCGATGGATGCCTTTCTTATCCACAATGATAAGTGATAAAATGGCAACCGTGCTACATCCGCTGATTGCCACGGGACGCGGATGCTGCATGCTGCATGCGTACCGAGTGAGCGGGTAATAGGTATAATGCTTACTTCGGCGCATACATACAGTATTGGTATGGATAGAAAATCTGTAGGTCTTGGATACCTTACTGATGTCGTTGTCGCCCAAAAACATCCTACTAATATAAAAAAAACCGGCCAAGTGCGAGTCAGACTCGCGCACGAAGGGTTCCGTACAATTATCTTTAAAACGGCAAAAAAATCACGTTTGTTGTATGAGAGCCCCCTTAAATATTTATTTTATTCTGTTTTTTAGTATTCATTGTTATAGCGGCAACAGAAATACATCATCTGTGAAAATTTCAACTGTCTAACTATCACGGTTAATGAGATACACCCTGGTGACAGACGGGTAGACGGACAGCGGAGTCTTGGTAATAGGGTCCCGTTTTACCCTTTGGGTACGGATCCCTAAAAAGCGAAAGTTTGGATGTTTAGATGTTTGGATGTTTAGATATTTGGATGTTTGTTACTCAATCTCGCTTAAACGGCTTAATCGATTTAGATGAAATTTTGCACGAATATAGTTTATAGCCTGGATTAAAATACAGGATAGGTTAATACTGGCTCCACGCAGACGAAGTCGCGGGCGGAAGCTAGTAACATAATAGAGCATAGCGATTCCGTACCGACAAGTCGGGAAACTAAACGTGTCAGACCGAGCTCGCGAATCACATCATCATCATATCTGCCGAAAAACGTCCACTGCTGGCCACAACCTTCCGCTTCCGCGAACCACGTTGAAATGCAATTGGGTTGTGAAAGAGACGAACCAAATCGAGATCGTGGATTAAACAAATCCTACCAGCTTATTTGCTATTCATTACGCGCTATCTAGCCAACGCCATTAATATTGAAGAAAAAGATGCTAATCCTACTAATATTATAAATGCGAAAGTTTAGATGGTTGGATGTTTGGATGTTTGTTACTCAATCACGCTTAAACGGCTGAACCGATTTGAATGAAATTTTGCACTAAGATAGTTTATAGCCTGGATTAAAATATAGGATAGTTTTTATCCCGGGTTCACGCGGACGAAGTCGCGGGCGGAAGCTAGTAAGAGTAATAAGTAAAATAAGAAGATTCGTTCTTTGTGAGTACACGGGATTACTTTCAGAGTTCAAAATGCTTTTAAAAACTGGATCTCGCCGAGTTTTTCAATGAATTAAATGAATTATAAATCTATTGTGAGTGACACTGAATCACTTTACATTGAATTTAAACCGGTGTGGTATTAGTCGGGCGCGCTTGTTCTGAGACGAGAGTTCGTTCAAATGAACGACATAAAGGGAGAGACAGAACGATGTAACTTGCGTTTCGTGGTTGCCGCTCTCATACAATAGAAGAGGCTTGGCTTAGGTTAGGTTTTAAAGTTAACGAAATATAAAGAATAATTTTCACATTTCGATATTTTATACCCACATTTATACTAAAAGTGGCGCTGGAACATAAGTTTCATGTGCTCTGCCTACCCCCTTTGGAAATAAAGGAGTAATTGTATATCTATGTATGTAGTTTTAGCAAGCGATCGAATTTTCGTAATAGCGAATCGAAAAGATTATTTTGCGATTAAAATTCTTCGATTGATGACTCTAGAGTAGAGTTAGGTACTTATTCATTCAGCTGCTGCATTAATAATGTTTTTGTAAGTTAGGTTACGTTAAGAAATAACAATCTCCAAGTATTCTTTTTGCAAGGTAAATACGAACGATTTATTGTTGAACTAGCTTCTGCCCGCGACTATCATCGTATCGTAGCACCAAACAAACTTTCATCCCCAATTTCACCCCCTCCGGGGATGGTTTTCGGGATAAAAACTATCCTATGTCCTTCCCCGGGATCCAAACTATCTTCATACCAAATGTCATCTCAATCGGTTCAGCGGTTTAAGTGTGATGAGGTAACAGACAGACAGACAGACAGACAGACATACAGACAGTCAGACACACTTTCACATTTCTAATATTAGTATGGATTTTTCCATTCAGAAATAAAATCATTCGTACAATCAACTAAATACCTACACTTTTATATTAAAAGGTAAACCAATTTCTTTCCTTGCCGGTTGAAAAGAGTCCTTTATTGTTAGTGTCCGGGCATAAGGGCACGCCGTTTTGAGGGCATGTCAAAGAGTCTTTTCAGAATAGTTTGAAAAGTTCTATAAAAAAAACGTTAACCGTTGGTCAGTACCTTAAAAAGAGTTTTTTGTCAAATGTCTGCGTACTTTGCTAAGTGAAAACTTAACAATTTAAGTTTTTTTTATTCTGGGAAAGGTCTTTAAGCAAAAGTCGTAGTTTTGCACGACAGAGGCTGCCCGAAATACGAAAGCTCTGGGTGTAAATATGGAACGCACTACTGAAATGTTGTATAACCAATACAACAACATTTCACGCGTGCGTTCTCCCTTGCGCCTCTCGGTAAATCCCAAGGGTCTTTGATCATTAAGATAATATCAAGATAGTTCATAAAAGATAAGAGTTTGGTCTGGTATGCCAAACGGGGCAGTAGCAACTAGCTAAATAAATAAAAAAAACTAATTGTCCTCCCCGCACTTCATATATCCCCATTGACATGCAGATTCATGATAATGTTACCGCTAGCTAAACATCCATCTTTAAAAAAAAACATTTTAAAGCATAAGAAAAATAAATAATTAAATAAATATTTTCTGACAAACTTACACAAATGAACCTAGTCCCAAACTAAGCAAAGCTTGTACTATGGGTACTAGACGACGATAAATACCTACTTAAATACATAGAAAACATCCATGACTCAGGAACAAATATTCGTGCTCATCACACAAACAAATGCCCTTACCAGGATTCGAACCTGGGACCTCTAGCTTCGCAGGCAGGGTCACTACCAACTTGGCTACAGAGGTCGCAAAGATAAAAGATAGCTATATTTCTCATCTTCATACCCACTGCCATATTTGGCTGGCCTGTCTATAAATCTTATCCCGTGTATTGAGGGTAATTGTGTTATACCGTTAAGGTAAGTAGAATGTTTATGTCCACGTATGATCATATCCTGGTTACATCCTGTAATTGTGTAAGTAGGACATTCTCCCGCGTAGGTATTTAAATCACTTGTGTTCGTTTTACTTCGAGTATGTTTTTATTTAAATCCGACTGCAAACTCGGAATAATCTGTCAACTGCAATACATTTAGTATGAATTATGCTACATGATTATTCATTCATGATTATTGCTGGCTTACTTTTTCTTATCCGCTCACTTGATTTCAAATTTTAAAAAAGGTAGCCTAAATTGCTTCTAATTTTACATTATCAAGGCAGCCCGTACTTCGATTGGCAACCACTGTTGCTACCATCAGTTTAGGGGGTCCTCGAAATTGGCAAGTGTGGTTGCCACAAGCAAGTAAGTGGATAAATTGTATTACAAATTAAATTTTAATTCATTTAAAAAATTAGGTAAATGTGCTCAATAGTTTCTAAGTAGACAAGAATGTATGAAAATATGAAACGGCCGCATGAACTGTCTGATAATGCATTTCTCCTTCAACCAACTATATTCTTTGTTAAAGCCCCAACCATATATCGCTAGGAATAGCTTTGTTTGCGCGAAAATAGCAGCTTTTACCAAAAATGTGCTTGGTTCAGTTAAAAGTTGTTAGGAAATCTAGAAATTATAATTATAATCAGTAAACTCTCGGTAAAGTACAAGATAACCGCATACCGATTCCGCCTCACTTTATTTTAACTATTATTATTATTTTTAATTAATGTAAAAATATGAATTTGTTATTTCTATTATAAAAACCGGCCAAGGGGAGTCGCACTCGCGCACGAAGGGTTCCGTACCATTATCTATAAAAACGGCAAATAAATCACGTTTTTTGTAGGGGGCTCCTTAAATATTTATTTTATTCTGTATTTTAGTACAACATACATACATTCACGCCTTTATCCCTAAAAGGTGTAGGCAGAGCACATGAAACTTGTGTTCCAGGGCCACTTTTAGCATCAATGTGGTATGTGTGGTGTGTGTTTTTTAGTATTTGTTGTTATAGCGGCAACAGAAATACATCATTCGTGAAGATTTCAACTGTCTAACTATCACGGTTCATGAGATACAGCCTGGTGATAGATGGACAGACGGACAGACGACCAACCGTAACAGCGGACGGACAGCGGAGCCTTATAGTAATCGGGTCCTGTTTTTAACCGACTTCAAAAAAAAGAGGAGGTTCTCAATTCGGTTGTATTTTTTTTTTTCAATGTTTGTTACCTCATAACTCCGTCATTGATGAGCCGATTCGTAAAAATTTTTTTAGTATATGCTTCCAGGTGGGTCCCATTTTTTTCAAAAATTCAATTGGATGATGGGATCCATGAGGAATTGAGGGAACTCCTCAATTATATTAGGCACGCGTGTAGTGATGGTATTTTCTATTATAACTCGTGTATTTACACCCGGAAATCATAAATTTGGTGGAGTGGAATTGATGATGAACATGGATGAACACTTATGGAATTCCTCAATTATGTACATAAAAGTACAAAAGTATATCACAGATTCTGATAAGATTCCGTTGAAATAGCAACTAATGAAGTGCCAAAGGTGATCCTTGTGGAATCGACGGAAGTCCTCAAATATTATCGGCCCTCATACAGCGATTGGGTTTTTTTCTCTAATAATCAACGCATTTGCTCTCGGAAATCATATCATGTGGTAAATTGGAAAAGAAATGTGGAAATGTTCTCGTGGCTTGGCGGAGTACTAAATTGAAGTCGGTTAAAACTTTGTTTTTAAAGTAAATTATAGAAGCTTTTATTACCCTTTGGGTACGGAACCTTAAAAAGGTCAAGTTTGTAACTTCCTATGTTTGTAAGTTTGTATTTAGGTCCTTTTTAACACCGCAACTACCTATCCGATTTAAAAACGAAAGAAAACAATGAAACAATATGATACGCAATAAATGTATGTGAATATTAATATGAATATGAAACGCGGAGTGAGCGGCATGGCAGGCCAGCTAGCGTACCTATTATAGGAAAATACTGTTTTAAACTTTTATAGCTGTTACCTAACGTAGGTAGTTGTTTTAGTTCGCTACATTAACTGCCGAGGTCTATATGAAACTACCCTTCAAACGAATTATAGACTAAATAAAGTTTGTAATGATTTTCATCCAACAGGCGTCTAACCGTGCTGTTTTTGTTTAGTTGAAAACCACATTAGTAGCTTAACTACTGGACGCCGGGGCTCGATTTTAAAACGCGCGACTGACGTATGAAATAAAATGAAATTATATGTAATGAAATGTTTATTTGCGGAATATGGGTTATGTATTATTGTACACAAGACACATGAGGAGGTTATACGGGGTGTTACAACGTAAATAAGCGCAGTCTTCCATATTCTACTTATTCAAGCATGCAAACTGAGGGTATCTAAATTTTGTTGATAGTGCTCTAAATCGACAAAATAAAGAAATGGTTAATCTATTCTAATACAGTATGAAATAACAATAAGTAGTTACTTACTCGTATATTCAGAAACTCTCTAGTTGAATTAAAGGTGAGTTCGAACAGCAATGCATACAATTTTTTTAAATACAGTATTTGATAACGGTGAAAATAGATACATTTTTCATTAGCAACAGATGGACATTACGAAAATACTCGGAAAGTATACATCTTTCATATATATCTACCTACTAGCTTTGTGGGTATTTAGTGTTGTGTTCCTGGAGGTGAGTAAGGTCACCTTACAGAAGATCGCAGCTAGAATAATACTACTTAGTAGCTTTGTGGGTATTTAGTGTTGTGTTCCTGTAGGTGAGTAAGGTCACCTTACAGAAGATCGCAGCCAGAATAACACGACTACATACTAGCTTTGTGGGTATTTAGTGTTGTGTTCCTGGAGGTGAGTAAAGTCACCTTACAGAAGATCGAGCTAGAATAATACTACCTAGTAGCTTTGTGGGTATTTAGTGTTGTGTTCCTGAAGGTGAGTAAGGTTACCTTACAGAAGATCGCACCTAGAATAATACTACCTAGTAGCTTTGTGGGTATTTAGTGTTGTGTTCCTGGAGGTGAGTAAGGTCACCTTACAGAAGATCGAGCTAGAATAATACTACCTAGTAGCTTTGTGGGTATTTAGTGTTGTGTTCCTGGAGGTGAGTAAGGTTACCTTACAGAAGATCGAGCTAGAATAATACTACCTAGTAGCTTTGTGGGTATTTAGTGTTGTGTTCCTGGAGGTGAGTAAGGTCACCTTACAGAAGATCGAGCTAGAATAATACTACCTAGTAGCTTTGTGGGTATTTAGTGTTGTGTTCCTGAAGGTGAGTAAGGTTACCTCACAGAAGATCGCAGCCAGAATAACTACTAGCCCTGAAGGTATGGTCTTGTGTTCCTGGTGGTGAAGTCCAGAGCTCCCGAGGCTGCGTTGAGTTGACTTGTTGAGAGTTTGAGACCGGCATTTGTCTCTGTTAGCTCTGACAACATGAAAAGTAAAAAAAAAATAACCCGACCACGGAAAGTAGCTGAATAAAAAAAGTTTTTTTTTCATACAGAATGTCATCCGGAGCATAATTTCGAATCGATTGATACCTCATTGCAACTTGATCTCCTGCTGTCGCAATCGCCTTTATTCTACGGTGTAATTTTGATGTTTTGTTCATTCTTTAGGTTATATGTATAGTCCTGTTTTCAGTCAACCTGTTAATGGTTTAATTGAATACCGGCACAATCTGACGTCTAAATCCGTCGAAGGCTTCGCGATACGAATATTTCCGTCCTTGGCGTGTTGAAGGTAATTACAATTATTTCCAAGTACAAATCGTGCTTTAAAGAATTTCTCCGTTGACCAAATCCCTTACGATTGTGATTCTCAAACTTTTAAGATTTGCCTAAGAATATAATTTACAGTAAGTTGTATCTGCATTAAAGTTTCATTCTTAGTTACGACTTTTTGGAGACTATAAAATGGGTCAGTGAAAGTGATTAATTCCAGTGGCCTCAAAACTGGACAAAAAGACGATGCCAGTCAAGTGAGCGTGCACAGTTTTTTTTTTTACTTTTTCTGTCTCACTTTTGCGGTCATCTGAACGTGGGATAAATTAATTCGGTTTGTGGTTTGAATTTAATCAATGTGAGTTATGGAGAAGGCGTTTTTATCACAGACCTAAATTGTCCCAAAATTACACGTGAATTAGATTGGTACCTATTTAAATCTGAACTTACCGCGTGTACCACTAGATTGAGTTTGCAAGTTACTATGTTTTCCCTTAATTTCGCATGGCGGGCAAAATATTTGGACAAAATGTGCAAAAAAACTGAAGCCGCGTTAACTAAGCACAGGCGTAATTTTGTGTGGCACGTCGCGTGCGCTTGTCAAACGCTATAGATAGGGGCCGATTGCATGCATAAATTGACATTATTGATGCAACTTATCCATACAATTTTGAATATCGCGATATATTCCTATCAAAATATTGCAATAATACTTAATATGTACCTAATGCCTGCAATATATTCTGACAATGGTGTGCGGTCGCGCGTTTAAACGCGGCCAGACTCGTCCCTACGGCCCTAGAACTAAAGTCTAGACGGTAAGCAGACACCATGGTCTATGAACGCTTGCTACTCGAGAAGAATCACAAGCGGGTTGCCAATCCTTTACTGATTTGAGGATTCGTTGTGTTGACAGATAAGACAATCACAGATTCACTCTAAATACAGCTCATAATCGGCAGCCCTGGATAACTTACTTTTAATTACCTGGTACAGTCACCAGTCACCAGCATCAATATCTGCCACAACAAAGCCATAAATATCTGACACGACTCTATTTCTAGGGCTGTAAGGACGTGGCACATATTTATGCGCACTTTTTGGGTCTCTCTGTTGGTCTAAAAATTTGGTATTCCGAATATTGGTGTCACTAATAATCGCATCCAAACTGTCAGATTTATTAAATTAATATTACTTAAATTTCCTTCTTCGCGCTGATAAATTTAACGCCTAGTATAAACACGTGAGCAAAGTTTCGTCGATGAATATAGTTGCCGGTATACATTGTATTGTTGATTCCGCATGGTAATAGTTAAGGCAATGTGGGTAAGTTTGCAATTGTTTCAATTTCGTCGTGGTTCAGTGTTGGTTAAAAAAAACGCAATAAGACGTTTTTGCGTTTTGTGTAAAGGTCGCAATTCTAACCTAAACGTCAGCGTGTCGACGTCACCCCGCTTCGCGGAGTGCCTATTTCCGCTCTTAGGTACACAAGCTGATCCTAACCTAACCTACCAAATAATACAATTGTTACGATTATTTGGTTTTTTTACTGCGGGGGGCTTGGCCCCCCGAGCCCCCTCATTAGAGGCTTCGCCCCCCCCGTTCCCCCTTTTGGCTGCCCTAACCTACTTTTACGCCCTTGCCTACCGACATAATTATACTTAACAATATTATACTTTTAACCGTTTAGTCATAAAAAAAAATATACTAAACAATTTTAGGTCAAACATGTTTTAGACCGAAAATATGTATGCAAAAAAATCTTTATGCTATAGAATAAGTATACCATTAAATATTATGTATATATACTAAACATTTTCGGCCAAACAATTTTAGAACATAAAATTTTAGACCAAGCGAAGGGCACCCGCGCACTTTGTTACGCTAGATTTTAATGCTGGTGACTGTACACAACACCACATACCTACAGAAGTAATGTTATTATAGCTGTGGAAGTACTTCCCCAGTTGGGCTGACTTTCTATTGTTGATGTGTTACGCACACACCAGCTCAACAACATTGAAATGCGATGCAAAGTGATAAACCAAATTATCTCCTGTTTTTGGACATTGCACTCACAACTATGCCAACTATAGTGGTTGTAAGCGCTGTGGGTTACGAATATAATGCCAATTTACAAAAACATTAGCCGTAGTGCTCAGAGAGAGTTTAGTTCATGATGTTAATGTAAATTAATTCGTTGGTTGACAAACCGCTTTGAGGGCCGCAGTGGAAATGTAATAGTATTTTATAAAACAAAGCTACAAACCTGTGGCACGGTCAGCTAATTACGCTTTTGCATTTAGTTCGGTAATTAAGTGAGTAAATTACCTTAATTCGGTAATTTTAACCACAAGTTGAAAAATATTTTGTTTTGTGATTTTATATGCCGTTTAGGTATGCATTAGCATATTTGATTGTGATTTCACTTTAATTTACATTTAAAGTAAACTTAAGTACCTACTTACCTAAATCGCTAAACTAAAGTAAACTAAGTGGCAGTGGACGGGGCACAATGCACTTTAGAACCGATGGCCGTTGGGGCGGAAAGGTGCTCGAGTCGCGACCACGCACCGGCAGGCGCAGCCTGGGTAGTCCCAAGGTGTAGGTACTGATGACCTGGTAAAGGTCGCGGGAGTCCGCTGAGTCTCTCGGCTGATAATCCATCCATACTAATATTATAAATGCGAAAGTGTGTCTGTCTGTCTGTCTGTTACCACTTCACGCTTAAACCGCTGAACCGATTTGGATGAAATTTGGTATAGAGATAGTTTGAGTTCCGGGGAAGGACATAGGATAGTTTTTTTTCCCAGAAATCACCCCCCAAGGGGATGAAGTGGGGGGTAAAAGTTGGTATGGAGCTACGATATAAACGAGTTCCACGCGGACGGAGTCGCGGGCAGATGCTAGTAATAACATACTAATAAACCCTTGTTACCCATACCTGACTACCTATGTACCGTGGACGGAACTACTTATTGGGAAAGAAGTCTCAAAAAATAAAACCGGGTTATGAAGCAGTATTTTTTTGTCCCCGTACATACATAATTGGTCCGCCATATTGGTTTTGTAAGGGGAACAGGCATGCCTTCCACATTACTTAGTTGTGTATCAGAAATATTTTGTCCCCTTCCAGTGCTGGTTATGTAACTTGGTTATGTACGGGGAACAGGCGCTAATAAACCATGTATTTCAGGCCTCTAAGGCGCCAAGTAGCACTCAAGAAGGCGACAAAATGTTCTTAGCATATCTAATTATAGTAAGTAAATACAGAATATGCCTGCGCAGAGAATGCCGCGCGGCGATTCACCAACTCACCTCACCGGGAATCCCGAATACCTTAAAAGCCATATATACATACAATACCTATAAATATAAAATTCAAAATCGGCTACGTGCGCGTCGGGCCACGCGCATTGTAGGGTTCCGTAGTTGCCTATCTGTCTTACTTACATAATATTATTAATATTTTTAACAAGCTATCGAACGATACCCCACAATATGGATGTAACAAGAAAAAATGAGATCCCCACTTTAGGTGTAGGGGAGGTACAAAAAGAAAAAAGAAAACAAGAATTTATTCTACTGTTTTGTCGGCGTGATTACTTTATATACCAATGCCGAATCACATTTTCCTAGTAGTAGGGTACTGAGCTAAGCTGAAGACGGACGGACAGACAGACGGACATGGCGAAACTATAAGGGTTGAATACGAAACCCTAAAAACTAATTATTTAGGCGACGAAACAGCGTGGCTTCATTGCATCGTCAAGTCCGTGTAGAATTCGGAATTCATTGCCCCGGAACCGCCGAAACACGTCACCCTAACTTGAAGATGCTAACCAACCTAAAATTGTGGTTGAATTAAGGAAGTAATCAAGTTAGGCACTTTGACGTGTCTTTTTGTACCAAAGATTAAAAATAGACATCCAAAGCCAAAGAATAACAATATGCGTTGGATTCTCAATCCAGTAAACAACAATGTAAGATTAGTTGGCCCGCAGTACAGTCCACACAATTTGATACGGCAGATACAGTCGGACTTTGTTTGTTAACGAACATGCCATCGCCAGAGTGCGAGAGAATTAATTAACTTTAGATTGGAAAACGAAACAGAATGTTTGTTCAAAGTTTGTCTAGTTTACCTGTGCTGTTACAACGTATTTTCTTACCTTTTAGTGAATGAATATGAAATTGTATTAGGACATAATGTGGATAAACAATTTTTTATATAATTCTTTACCTAGTTAAATAATGTTTTTCTAAAGAATATATTGTAATGTGAAATGTGATACTAATTTAAATTTATTAGATTAATTTTACTTAGACTAAAATTTTATAATTTTATAAATTTTTAATTTTTAAACTATTATTTATTACAAATTATTTTTACAAATTATTTTACAAATTATTTTTTAAAATTATTTTTACGAATTATTTTAATATTTTAGAAAGTGATTGTTATTTTAACTTGTTATTTTAAATTTTAACTTATTTTATATTTTAAATATTTGTTGTATTGTAATAATTAACTGTAACGTTTGGGGGTCCTGTGCATTGCTAGCTTTAAGTTGCATGTGTAAATTGTACAAGGTTGCACATAAATAAATTGAATTGAATTGAATATTTAAGAGGTTTGTATAAAGCTAAGGTTGTCTGAGTGGCTATAATTGTACAACCGCTTTAGCCTAGTTGGTAGTACCCTGCCTACGAAGCAAGAGGTCCTGTGTTCGAGTCCCGGTAAGCGCATTTATTTGTGTGATGAACACGAATATTTGTTCCCGAGTCATAGATGTTTTCTATGTATTTAAGTATAGTATGTTTATCGTCGTCTAGTACCCATAGTACAAGCTTTGCTTTTGTTGTTTGCTTAGTTAGTTTGGGTCAATCTTGATGGGAACCCTTTGTCTGTTGGTCATAACCTTTGTTTTTTCCGTTTTCATTTGTAGTCCTATTTATGTACTTTTATCTGATTTCTGCTGTAACATACCTTGTAGTTAGTTGGTCTGGTTTGTTGCTAAGTATTACGAGGTCATCAGAAAATTACGAGGTCATCAGCAAATTTTAGGTGTGAGAGGCGAGCACCGTCCAACACAATACCACAGTTCTCAAAGCACACATTCCTAAAAATTAGTTCCAATACTGCCGAAAACTCTCTCATTATTTTTATAATGAGAGTTCGTCAAAGCCTTTGGATTCCAATAACATTGTATGCGTGCTTTGCTGTTAGTGTAGATGTTCTTAATGATTCTAATGAAGTTATTTAGGACTCCCTGTTCCTTTAGTGCCTCCCATATAGAGTTATGTTATGATTTAGCGAATAGCGAATATATTTAGCTTTGCTGTAGTCTACAAATGAGCAGTACAGGGGCATGCCATACTCCTTATACTTCCCAATTATATGCTTAAAGGTTGTCGCACACGTAACCGCTCGGCACCGGACCGGCGCCGCCTCAACTCGAGCCGTCCAGTATTCTTTGTAAGAAATTGCATACTGTAACGCACAGATATCGGCATCAGAGGCGATGCTGTTCCGATGCCGATATGTGTGCGTTATAGCATGGAATTTCTTACAAAGAATACTGGACGGCTCGAGTTGAGGCGGCGGCGGTCCGGTGCCGATCGGTTACGTGTGCGACAACCTTAAGGGTGAGTTGCATAAGCGGTGTTCGTTCAAATCTGAAAGTATGGAAAGTTTGACAAGTTTCTATGGACTGACAGCTGTCAGCTGCCGGTGCCATATTTAACGTTGATCGGTCTGTAATCGTGAGTCGGTGCATCCCGCCCTAAGTGTTTGAATGTGATCTAATACTGAATTGTCACGTTGACCGTGACATCAAAATCTCGTTTCAGTCATTTGTCTGAGATTGTCCCCTAATATTTGGGGTAATTCCACAAAGACATGGTAACACCACTACTCACCCTGTGTTTTGTTGTTAATGGAGAGTAAATTCGCCAGAGCTCCGAAGGACGCGCTGTGTTGAGAGTGAGGGAACTGCTTGCAACTTCTGGATTTGCAAAAGCGTTTATAGGCGACGGTGTTTCATTACCACCTGGTAGACTGTATGGTTGCCACCGTTGTGTGATATAAAACTTTTCGTTGTGCCACATACTGTTTTACTATAGGGATTTCATGCAGAAGATAAGACGTGTATTCCACCGACACAGCGGGGCCTCGGGGCGGATGTCCCGAAGCACTCAGCATTATGGATTTATCCGCGCACTTTATTCTTATTTACTCTGTCTTTTATGAAATAAAGCCGTTGTACATTGGGGTTCTTGCGGACAATCGGGAAAACGGTAAAATAACTGTAGTCAATGCCACTTTTAACATGATTCGTGTTATAGATTAAAAGAAACTGCTTTTAGAGCATTTTATGAACCATTGTAAAAAGCTCTCTGTAAATGGACAAGATAAAATTTTAATCTAGTACGTGTTTCAAATTGAATTTTAAAGAATAAACTTACAAATGGCAAGCGTTGTTCTTCCGCTGGAGTGTCTTTGATATAGTGTAGGTAGGTAGTAATGATTGTGTTTTGTTTGTGATAGATAGTCTCCCATTCCTAATACCCTGTTCTTATCCTGATCAGCGCCACAGAATAAGTAATAGTACCTAAAGGTACAGAATGCCCGCTGCCTTAAAGACGGAGCTGTAATTTTCTTGCAATAGACAATCATGAAGAGGGATAGGGTTGTTGACGTATACCTGATCATCCAAAATTATAACTATTTTTGTTCGTATATTTGTTATCGAAATGATCATTTATTTTAGAAATAATAATGTATGATAGTAAAATATAAATAAAATACAATTAAGTAAAAAATACATGCAGATTCAGTTTTTCTAAATAATTAATATTTTCAATGATTTTACTTCTTATGTGATTTTACTAAAATATTGTAAAATTGAAATTCGTATAATGGTTATCTTATCATATATCACAAATAATGTTATTACTACATACTACTGAACGTAATATACATATTAAATGTCATTGTGTGCGATACACTGTACAGCCCTAGCTATCTGATCTACATCAGGAGGAACCATAAACAAGCGTCATTCCGCGCCAAAATGACAGTTGGATAGGCCTGTCAGTACTGTCATTTAGGTTAACACTTTAGTTTTTGGCACACCTTTAAGTATGATGAGTAGTCTACATTCATCTGGTAGATAAATGTAGACTGCTTACTAGAAAAAGAAAAAATGAAATATTGTGTCACAACTTCCCAGAAACAGAGTAATTTTATTTCGTTTAAAAGTACCTACTCGGTGTGATAATTAAAAAAACATGCAAAGCCTTTCTCGGGACAAATGAGTCCAATGTGTTTTTATTCAGACGATGCAGCCTGTTTTCGCGGAAGCGCCGAACGCTGCTTATCCTATGCAAATTCACGAAGAAAATGTAGTCGGTTATCGCATGCAGCAAACAGGACCATATTATGTTCACCCGAGGTTTAATTTTGCCTTAAACATTGGTTGTTATATCAGGTATCAGTGCAATCTGCATTCACTGCATGTTTTAGTAATATTGGCGAAGCATTTACATTATTGCGGTGCGGTGCTGTTATCACCTCGGGGAAGTTTTATTTACGAAAACCGCAGTTAAATTGAGAAGTTCCAATTGAATTCAGCATAATGGTTCTGAATGTGAAATGTTACATTTTATGAACTGCAATGTTGCTCGATATTGATTTTGCATTTCCACTGTGATCTCTGTCGGTACTGAATATTAGATACCTAGTAATTTTGTAAGCTTTCACCTCGCAAAGTGAAATGTAGAAAAAGGTACAAATATGTTCTCAGAATTGGAAATTGTGGGGTATCGATCTGATGTATCATGTGTATTGCATGTATAATGGGAGATATCTGATGGTGTTCGTTTCTCGATGACATAAATTCGACAGTAATGTAAGAAATAAAGAACGAAGTTAATAAAAAGACACAACACTTTCAAATACACGTGTTATAATAATAATATTCTTTATTGCACCACAACATAAGAAAAACATGTTACAAGAGTACATTCAATAAATAAAGGTAACAACAGGCGGTCTTATCGCTTTAGAGCGATCTATTCCAGACAACTTTTGGGTGGCTTTGGTTATATTAAGTCTTTTAGGTATAAAATGCAAGGCAGAAGAACAAGCCCAAATTAGAATAACTATATGAATGAGTAATAAGTAAGTAGGGAATAATAAATTACTATTTCAAGTTATTTCAAAATATTTAGCCTAAAATACTACAACGTGTAAACGACAACGGTAATTACTCGTACCCATGAGAAAGAAAATATTTATTTAACCGAAAAAAATGCCAACCCTATTAGGGACCTTTTAATCCCCTTTTTGCTTTAGGGGTATTTTTGTAACACCTTGTATAATATGTAGTTTTAGGGCCAACGTAACCTAAATAATTAAAGGTCAATTCTCTTTTTTTCAGGAGGCCTCTTCACTCTCGGCAAAGTCCTGAACTTTTTCCCAGTTGGAGGCGAGCGGGAGTGCCAGCCAACTGGCTACAAGACCGCCAGAGCCGGCATCTGCCTAAACCCCTACGATTGCCGGCAGAGGGACGGGCATTCTGCCGGCGACTGCGCCCACGGGTTAGGAGTCTGCTGCGTGTGTAAGTAGAGAAATGACAAACCGATAGGCTATATGACCTATAACGGTAACGGCAGCTATAGCTGGCATCTGCTTAAACCCCTACGACATACGTACCCCCTACGTGTGTAAGCAAAGAAATTACACGACCAATAGGCTACAAGACCGCCAGAGCCGGCATCTGCCTAAACCCCTACGATTGCCGGCAGAGGGACGGGCATTCTGCCGGCGACTGCGGCCACGGGTTAGGAGTCTGCTGCGTGTGTAAGTAGAGAAATGACAAACCGATAGGCTATATGACCGTTATAGCTGGCATCTGCTTAAACCCCTACGACTGCCGGCAGAGGGACGGGCATTCTGCCGGCAACTGCGCCCACGGGTTAGGAGTCTGCTGCGTGTGTAAGTAGAGAAATGACAAACCGACAGGCTATATGACCGTTATAGCTGGCATCTGCTTAAACCCCTACGACTGCCGGCAGAGGGACGGGCATTCTGCTGGCGACTGCGCCCACGGGCTGGGAGTCTGCTGCGTGTGTAAGCAAAGAAATTACACGACCAATAAGTTACAAGACCGTTAGAGCTGGCATCTGCCTAAACCTCTACGACTGCCGGCAGAGGGACGGAGTTTCTGCCGGCGACTGAACCCATGGCTTGGGAGTCTGTTGCGTATGTAAGTAGAGACGTGACACAGCCGACTGGCTACAAGTCCGCTAGAGCCGGCATCTGCTTAAACCCCTATGACTGCAGGCATTGGACGGACATCCTGCCGGCGACTGCGCCCACGGGTTAGGAGTCTGCTGCGTGTGTAAGTAGAGAAATGATAAACCGACAGGCTATATGACCGTTATAGCTGGCATCTGCTTAAACCCCTACGACTGCCGGCAGAGGGACGGGCATTCTGCTGGCGACTGCGCCCACGGGCTGGGAGTCTGCTGCGTGTGTAAGCAAAGAAATTACACGACCAATAAGTTACAAGACCGTTAGAGCTGGCATCTGCCTAAACCTCTACGACTGCCGGCAGAGGGACGGAGTTTCTGCCGGCGACTGCACCCATGGCTTGGGAGTCTGTTGCGTATGTAAGTAGAGAAGTGACACAGCCGACTGGCTACAAGTCCGCTAGAGCCGGCATCTGCTTAAACCCCTATGACTGCAGGCATTGGACGGACATCCTGCCGGCGACTGCGCCCACGGGCTGGAAGTTTCTTGTGTGTGTAAGTAGATCAATATCAGAGCCGACAAGACACTATAGAGCTGGCATCTGCTTCAACCCCTACGACTACCAGCAGAGGGACGGACATTCTACCAGCGACTGCGTCCACGGGTTAGGATTCTGCTGCGTGTGTAAGTATGCGTTCTTTGCGAGCAACGCGGACATCGAGTTCGAAATAAATAGAAACTCGGTGACTAATTTCTGTTATTTACCGTCAAGTACTTAGACTAAATAGACTTAATAACTCTCACCTATACCAATCAAGATGTAAGGATTCAAGAAAGATTCCACAAACCAATGTTATTCTGAACAAACCGATATATTTCACTGTCGTAAAGAAACAATGAACGATAAGTTCTCGACAACGCAGAAGTGGTCTTTCTCAGCCATATGAATATAATGTGTAGTAAAAAGATCGAGAAGTGCTAAACGCTTGCTTAAAGTTCTCGTTTTAAAGCTCCGAGAGGATAAATAAACATTCCATAACATGTACAATTTATGTGTCGCTCGGGATATTTGCGAGACTAAGGCACTGGTCCCACCGCCGGCTAGTAAGCTAGAAAAGTTGGGCGAGTAGCATTACATTGCGAATCTGTAAAGGTCGATTGATCACACTATGCCGGGGTCAGCACGCAATGAACCGTTACTCGCCCAAATTTTCTAGCTTACTAGCCGGCGCGGCGGTGGGACCAGTGCCTTCAGATCCGCAATGTAATGCTACTCGCCCAACTTTTCTAGCTTACTAGCCGGCGGTGCGACCAGTGCCTTAACAGTAAAGGGCAACAGTCAACACCCTAGTTCTCGACACTGTACTACGACTGTATGACAATGCCATTTTATGTCAAACATGGCTTAAATTCCAATTAAGATAATTCCTCTTAGATAGAATTTATTCCATATTGCTTTGTCATAAAGTACCCATTGTCATACTAGTGCAACGTTGGAAACTAGGGGCAATGATGTAATTTAAAAATAAACGAAGTAATAGTTACGTCATAAAATAGAATAGTATTACATCGCTATCACACTGGCTATCATCATAGCGACTGATACTCGACACGTAATAAAGACTTACAATTGCAGCGCTCGGCCACAGTATAGAAGAATAATAAAGCTTGTCCCAAGAAAAGGTGTCGTTACAATTTACACTGGTATTAAAAAAAAACCAACAAAAAGGTATGCACTATGTTGTTGTCCTGTTAGATATGAATGCCATTAATTGGTTATTAAAAATAAATAACTGTCCATGTCACATTTATAAAGATGTCTTCGGCCCAAGAAACCCTACATGAAAAAATTCTGTACAAATACGTTAAAAATCGTGGTATTTCTGTGAAAAAAGTGGCAGACGAGCTCAGTACGTCTACGAGAACTGTTCAAAGGGTGCTAAAACGGTTTAGAGAAACTGGTAGCATACGTCGAAAGCCTGGAAGTGGCCGTAAGTCAGGGTTTGTCAATAAAAAAATTGAAAAAGCGGTCATAGTTTCTTTGCAAAAGAAACCTACCCTGTCTGTTAGAGACTTAGCCAAAAAGTTTAAAACTTCAAAATCAACGGTCCAACGAGTGAAGAAAATTAATTCCATAAAGTCCTTTAAACAATCTAAAGTACCTAACAGAAATGCAAAGCAACAGACGGAGGCAAAAACCAGATCTAGAAAACTTTATTCTAAATTGACGTCAAAAAATTATTGCATTGTTATGGACGATGAGACTTACTGCAAACTTGACTTCAAAACACTACCTGGACATCATTTTTATTCTGGGTTCGATAGAAAGACAGTCAGTGATGAGTTCAAGGTAATTAAAACAGACAAATTTGCAAAAAAGGTTCTCGTGTGGCAGGCGATCTGTTCGTGCGGCAAACGCAGTACTCCATACTTCGCTAAGGGAACTATGAACGGCGATATATATCTCAACGAGTGTATGAAAAAGCGATTGCTGCCGTTCATAAACCGACATAACAAGCCCATTCTGTTTTGGCCCGATCTGGCTACCGTGCACTACACGAAGAAAGCGATAGAGTGGTACAGAACCAATAACATCGAATACGTGGAAAAACACCAGAATCCTCCCAACTGCCCTGAGTTGAGGCCTATTGAGAAATACTGGGCACATATGAAACAAAAGTTATTAAAACATAAATCTAATGCTACTGACTTTAATAACTTCAAGCGGAAGTGGAATGAAGCGTCAAAACTTATCACAGACCTTGATGTACAAAGTCTGATGGCAGGTGTTAAAAGAAAACTGAGAAGTTTCTGGATGAATCAAGGACAGGATCTGATTTAATACAAAAATATTAAAATACATTAAATTCTACATTAATTTCCATAAAAAGTTGTTTCATTTTCATTTTTTTTATAATATATTTTATTAAAATAACAAGTGACACTTTTTCTTGGGACAAGCTTTACAGTGGGTACGAGTAATCTGAGGCCGCTGTCAATGCACCACACACATACTTAACAAAGGACTGTCGCAATCTGGCAAGGGTTAGAAACATTTTTTTATCGGATTTATCCGAGCTCTGCTTTTGCAATACATAAGAGAAGATACAGAGGGCGCTGCTACGCAGTTAGCTGTCAAATAAAGAGCTCCTCCAAATTTAAATACATTTATTAATATTTAACGAATTATATCAAGATATTTATTATTAAACATTGACATTAATTAACATTAAAAATAGTCAAATAACTTCAGTGAAGAAAAATGGCACCATCGATGGCAAAATTAGCAACGAGTGCGGCGGCCGTTACAAGGTTGGTGGACATCATTTCAAATTTGAGGGATGAGATCAGTGATTTGAAAAAACAAATGAAGTGCTGTTTCGATACGATCCAAAATCAAGAAAAGCTACTCACCTGCCAGAGCGGATATATCCAGACAATATTGCGCACAATCACACACACAACACAAACGGAAGGCATTCCATGCGAGCCTCTCAACGAATCTGGCCCTCACGGCCTGATATTTTTTAATGATGATCCACCACAAGATGCTGGCCAGGATCCACCAGTGCCTGCGTCCTCAACACATCAAGCGCCAATGGTGCCGGTAAGCCCCACGTCAGAGGACTCTGTGACTATCGGTTCCGAGCCAATGAGCCCCGTGCTACCAGCCACAAATGCGGCAAATCTCATGCTAAAGGATCCTGAAGTCACAGATCCTACGCAGGGGAAGCGCCGAACCCGATCGCAGCGAGTGGCTGCTCGGATCCGGAGTAAACAGTGCACTAATGTCAACGCGCCTGCTGCTGCCGGTGTAACCGATACTGTTGCATCATCACTACCGGCCCCACCTGCTGAGGCACCTCGAGCTCCGACTTCTGCTGGCCTGCGTGCAGCGGTATCAGCCGATCCACTTCAGGCCCCCGGTCCCTCCGGCCTACGTGCAGCTGCGCCTCGCGTGGTTAGCTTACACGTGTTTAACTTAAGTGAGGACACCACCACTGAAGATGTCATCCGTCATGTCCAGGATAAGATTGGCATCTCAGCACCGGTTTGCCAGCAGCTGGCGGTCACCCGCGGCAAATATACGTCGTTCCGCCTCGACGTACCAGCTGGCAAGGTGAAGGTCGCCAGAGAGGCTGCAAATTGGCCTAATGGTGTGGCGGTACGGTTCTTCAACGTCGTACAGCCAAAAAACTCCATTATTTACCAAAAAACGCCGAAAATGAGGTAGCATCGAAGTTTGTAGTGATTCACCAGAATGTTAGATCAATTTGTGGTAAAACTTCATTGCTTGATCTATTATGTTGTAATTCTAATCCAGATATACTCGGTTTAAGCGAAATTTGGTGTCGTAGAAGTGAATTGGATCGCGCGAGGTTATGTGGGTACACGCTCGCGAACGGATACTGCCGCGCCCGCGCCGACGCGCACGGCGGGGTAGCACTATATATACGCGAAGGTATAAAATATAGACATCGAAATGACCTACACAGCCTATGCGTCCCATATCACATTGAGTTTACTTCTATTGAAATCCCATGTTATAATTTGATTATTATTGTATTGTATAGGACATGTAATGGAGATTTTGACATATATTTAGAGCATCTAGAATTATTATTGACTAAGTTAACTGACGAAAATAAAAAAGTTTCTCATAGTTGGCGACCAAAATGTTGATTATTTATCTGACAACAGTTCAAGACGGAGGGTCGACGATGTACTAAATTGTTTCGGTTGTGTAAACACCGTGAATTTTGCCACTCGCGTAACAGCTGATTGTGCGTCATCGATTGACTGCGGAATAACAAACAACCCTTGCGATAATGTCAGTGTATCACCTGTAGACACTGCTATTAGTGATCATAACGCACAGCAGTATGTGATCACTTTGACAAAAAGAGTACAAAGAAATAAACCTAATGATATGATACAACGTCGATTATTTAATAGTGATGCAATATATTTATTTTATTCTGACATTGCCAATTATAATTTTAATTTTATCTATGATAGTACTATTGACATTGATTGCAAATTTAATAAATTATTTAATATATTGACACACTACATTGACATACACTTTCCGATTAAACCGATGCGGTTAAAAAAGAAGTCGAATGTTCCTTGGATGACTGACGAGCTGTTAGGATATCTACAAAAACACAGTGACCTACACGAGATTAGACGTCAATATCCCGGTAACCACCTCATATCTGACTGTATTGAATATTACTCTAGTTTGATTAAAACAGAGACCCTGCGAGCTCGTCAGACACACATCGAAACTAGGCTGAGAAAAAGCCAAAATCCTTCGAAAGAGATGTGGAAAGTCGTTAACGAAGAGATAGGCTTAAAAACGAAGTCGCAAATTATATGTTTGAAGGACCCGTTAACTCATTCTGACGTATGTTATAAAGAAGTTCCCAATGCGTTTAATTCGCATTTTCTAAACATAGCTGCAAATTACGTCATAAATAGTGATGAGACGTTGTCCCAAGAGTACGTATGCAAGCACCTCGGTGGCTCAGACATTCCCTTGTTTACCCTTCCCTTTGTTACGAATGACATCATGGACAGAACGGTTAAGTCAATGTTAAAGACTCGCGGAACAGCTGATGTATATGACATGACATTGAATATTATTTTAAGTATTTGGCCGATTATATCTAATGTTCTGTTAGTTTTAGTAAACAATATGTTCCAAACTGGTACATACCCAAACGTGCTAAAAAGTACTAGGGTATGTCCTGTTTATAAAGGAAAAGGCGATAGGTCCGACGTAAATAACTACAGACCTATAACCATTGTACCTACAATTTCCAAATTAATTGAGTCAATTTTATCATCTTACCTTATGATGCATCTTGAATCGAATGAGTTGCTCACAGAAAATCAGTATGCCTACAGGCAGGCAAAGTCTACAACCATGGCGGCGAATAAAATTATTGATTGTATCATGACTGGACTAGACGAAAGATACAAGATAGCCGGCATACTATGCGATCTATCCAAGGCATTCGATGTTATTAGTCACCAATTATTATTATCCAAATTAAAACATTACGGTATCGAAGGGTCCGCCCATCAGCTGTTTGCATCGTTCTTAGGCGACCGTAAACAAGTAGTCAAAATGTCAACCAACGGCAAAACACTTGTTTCTGACGCTGGACAGGTCTGTCTGGGTATTCCGCAGGGATCAGCGATCGGGAATACGCTATTTTTATTATTTATTAACGATCTTCCATCGGCAGTCACGAGTGGCTTATCTGTGCTGTTCGCAGACGACACTACAGTCATAGTGAGCGCGAAATCTTACGAACAACTCGCGATGAAGATCGATGAGGCGTGTGGTCAACTGCAAACATGGTTTTCGTCAAACGGCTTACTCCTTAATCTTTCTAAGTCGATGGTAATGATTTTCTCGGGTCGGGTGACTGCACTACCCCCATCTGTTGCCAATGGTCCAATGCCATTATGCAACGAGTGCAAATTTCTCGGCTTTACACTAGACTCGAACCTTAACTGGAAGTGCCATGTAGACCAACTATGTAACAGACTGAGCGGTGCTGTATTTGCCCTAAAAAGGCTGCAACCATTGATATCACGAAATTCTTTAAAATCTGTTTATTTCTCTCATTTTCACTCGTTGATGTCATATGGTACAGTCATTTGGGGTAATTCAACCGATGCTAAGCGAGTGTTCTTACTCCAAAAACGTGCGCTTCGATTGCTGGCTGGAGTAAAACCCAGGCATCCATGTAAGGAATTATTTAAAACCTACCGCATCATGACGCACTACTCCCTATACATGTTTGAGGTACTAATGTTTGTGAGAACCAATATACGAACGTTTAAACGGGTGGAAGTACTAGGTAAACAGCTCCGATCCACTGGAAGGCTAAGAACAGTACCGCGTCGCATGGCACTTTCAGTAAAAAATCCTAGGGTAATTGGCCCAACGTATTACGAGCGTCTACCCGCCAAACTGCGAACTGAATCATCTGACGAAACATTCAAACGTCAGCTGAGAATCTTTTTATTAGAGCATCCATTGTATTCTGTATGTGAGTATATGGACATATAATATATTTGACATGGTTAATTTAATTTAAATTGTTTTATAATATCATAATGTTCTGGTTTTATTTTGACGATCATTACGAGATACGAGTATCAATATCAATATTTATATTCCCTATTTTGACTTTATCATGAATCATTTTGTAATATATGTCCATATGAATGTTGTATTGTACCTGTGATTTCATTCAATTAATATTCATTATTTGACGATCATTAAATAAATTCGTGTAAATTAGCTTAAAGTTAACTTATAATGTAAATTTATTTTATGAAATAAATAAATCTAAATCTAAATCTAAATCTATAATAGTTGCTAAACTGCACTAAGTTGGTAGTTGCATTGTTACAAGCCTATTCGGCTCCTTTTGATATCGTGGCACTGGCGGCTCGCTGTCTTCATACCTACGAGGCGGCTTCCTTTGACGTAGCGAGTGAGAACGAGCGAACACCCCAACGGCGCGGCCCCGATTGAAGCATTCTCCATCATTCCCGAAGGCTGTGCGTGCGTACCGAACTCGCGCGCATGTGTGCAGCCGTGCGATGTACCTTTGTTCGAAGTTTATTTACTGTTCATATACTGTGGCTCGGCTCACCGGCTAATCAGTTACTATGCGATGGACAATGATATTACTTACTTTTGTTTGTGTTCTACCCACTGTTGTGCATATTGCGGTGATACTATTAATATATTAAGTCTTTTCTGAAATGTATTCTTTGCATTCGACATTGTTTAATTAGACATTAAGGCATGATATGTATTTCTCTAGATAAGTGAATTGTATTCTTTTGGAGAAATAAATTCTTAACCATAAAAAGAGGCACACACTACAACTGAGTCAATTGCACCTAGTTCTCAGTTTCGCGTCGTCAATAGAAACGAATAAACGTGTCTCGCTGTTAGATATGGTGGCCGTTTTCAAATACGGAATTTCGTATAGACGTTTCTACCTTCTACCTTTTTAGGATTCCGTACCCAAAGGGTAAAACGGGACCGTATTACTAAGGCTCCGCTGTCTTGTCTGTGCGTCTGTCACCAGGCTGTATCTCGTGAACCGTGATAGTTAGTTGAAATTTTCACAGATGATGTATTTCTGGTGCCGCTAAAAGAAAAGCGCAAATATTAACAAGACATGATTTTTTTGCCGTTTTTATAGATAATGGTACGCAACCCTTCGTGCGCGAGTCCGACTCGCACTTGGCCAGTTTTTTATATGACATCATTGACTTTAAAGCTCTCGAAAATTAATTACGAGTAAATACGATTGTAGTGACAAAATTGTAAGCACTTACTGATAGAATACTGATAGAATTGAATACGAGTGGTCAAATACCTATCTTTTTTAAAATTTCTATCACTATAAAAAATTGCATTTCATCGTTTTATTTTCGAGTGAAAGAGTCGAGCGCTCGAAAGTCAAAAATCGGTCCCTCGGACGTTTACCTTAAACCTGTCATATTGATTGGACGCGTCAACTTGTTAATTAACCAGGCGATGTGACAGCCACGTTATGACAGGGTTATATTTATATCACAGTTAAATTCCCCGGAGTCCCAAACAAATGTAAATTGTGCAAGTTATACATAACTAGCAGCCCGCGCGGGTTCGCCGGCGTATTTCAAAGAAGGCGGACAAACCCGGGAGATAAAATATAGCCTAATCACCAAAAACCAACCAAATAGGGCAACACGCAGATGAAAGAATTTTTGAAATCGGATCAGCGGTTCCGGATATTACCCAAACAAATTACAAAGTTACTATCCCAGACTTTTCCTCTTTGAGCGTTTCTCAAAAAAAATGCCACTATTATTAATTGTACTTCTAGGATTTTTTTTTAAACTATTTCCACTCAGAATCAGGAGCTCTTTCGACCCTGGTAGGACAAAAAACTGTCCCAAAGATATTTTTCCTATTGTGTTACCATTTACCATACACTTTGTATGGTGGTAACACAATAGGAAAGTTCAAAAATGTATGAAAATTATGGGACACTTTTTTTCTCCTATTGGGATGGAAAGACATCGTGATTTTGAGTAGAAATAACATAAAAGTTGCAGAAAATCTCCGAAAAAATGTAGTGGCATTTTTTTTGAGAAACGCTCCTTTATAATATTAAGTATGGTTGTTGCAAGTGTGGTTAATTTTTTTGTAATATGTTTCTCTCTTGTCGTGGTGCAATAAATAGTATTTATTATTATTATCTCTTTATTCTTATTTCATCTTAAGTTAGGATTTTACATTAAATTTATAAAAAGTAAAATATAAAAACTATATACAAAACATAAAATCATTATAAAACCTAACCTAGGGTACCGCCGGCAGCGAGGCGGGGCCTAAGCTGCCGGTGGTCAGGGCGTCAGAGACAGGAACCTCCTGACTATCCGCGCAGTATCCAGGAGTACCGCCTTCTGTATTTGACCCTTGATCCAGCCATCTAGCGAAAGTCTCTTGAGGTGATGGTCGAGACTCTTCGCTATTAAACCGTTCGCCGAAACGACTATCGGGACGATGATCGTCGAATCAACATCCCACATGGCGGTTACCTCGTGAGCCAGGTCTAGGTACTTGCTGGCTTTGTCCTTCTCGGCCTTCACGAGGTTCTCATCATGGGGGATGGTGATGTCGACGAGCACTGCCTGGCGTTTCGATCGATCTGTCAGCACAATATCAGGCCTATTGGCAAGAATAGTCCTGTCCGTGATGACAGATCGATCCCAATAGAGCGTGGCACGACCATTTTCGAGAACTGGCGCAGGGGTGTACTTATAGTAAGGCACTTCGGAAACCACAAGACCGTATAGCAGAGCAAGTTGCTGGTGAATAATCCTGGCTACAAGGTTATGTCTGTGCAAGTACTCGCCGTTAGCAAGATGACCACAACCGGAGATAATATGCCTGAGTGACTCCCCGGGACGGCGGCATGCCCGACAAATGTCGACCGTACCGTCCTTCAGGATATACCTCCGGTAATTGTTCGTCCGCAATTGCACAGACAAAACCTTCGGTTTCCCCGAAGAGATCCCCAAAACGTAGCCAGTTCACCGACGCGAGCAGATCTACATCGGGCCCTGTGAGGGCCTTGTAGAACCGCCCGTGTAGCTCCTTGCTCCTCCACACCGCTCTGCGGTCCTCGACGCTCATTACTTTAAGTCTGCGCCAGTTCTCGTTTGCCAAGGCGAGCGGGGTGAAGTTTCCGTCTACTGCTACTACGTCACGATGCATCCCACACTCGTTGTTTAGGAAATAATCCCTGAGACTGCACACCTCGCGGTTGTGGAGGTCTTTGGCATTTAAAAAGCCGCGACCTCCACACTTCCGCGAGATGTACAGTCTCATAACAGACGAGCGTGGGTGTAGCATGCGATGCGCAGTAAGCAGTACTCGGACTCTTCGATCCAGGGCATCCAGCTCAGTCTGAGTCCACCTTAGTACGCCAAAGGAGTAAGTAAGCAAGGGCATCACCCAGGCGTTGATGGCGCGCACCTTGTTGCCGCCCGACAAAAGACTATTAAGTACTTTGGTCAGGCGACAAAAGAAGCGCTCCTTCACCGCCCGCTTTACGCCCTCACCCTCAATACCCAATGACTGTGACATACCAAGATACTTATAGGTTTCTGCTTCGGAAATAGATTTGAGGGACATTGTCTCAGAAAGTTGCAAATTTGTTGAATTTACAACTTTCCCCCGCTGTACATGCATGACCGCACACTTATCGACACCAAACTCCATTTTGATGGCGCTACTGAAGACTTCTGTTGTTTTCAGTAGTTCCAACAGGTTATGTCCATTATTATTATTATTATTATGCACTGAGAGAACCTTAATTCAAAGCAAAGATGACAGCTTAGTGGCACTATATTTCGTAAAGAATTTATGCTTAGTTTCCAGCGTACCTACCATGCAAATGCACATAAAAAAGGTCATAAATCCCTGTATAAAACTCATGCACTTTATATTTTTACTCTTAGAGACTGCAAGGCTCACTTGTCAAAAGGTTATAACTCTCGAAAACTTGAATGACGATATGGTTTTTTGGTTTAGCAAAGCATACCGTTGATTCTAACGACGCATTGTTTGAAAAATCGTTGCAGTAAATAATGCATTGTTTTCGAAAATGTCTTTCGTGCTCGAGCTAATGTTACGGTCGTTTGTTAAAGTCTAGACTTCGTTTTAAGAAAAAGCTTTGTTTTCTTTACGGTTACTGTAGTGTTGCATCCGGCCCAGTCTTAAGTTGCTTGTCCATGGGCAAAGAGAGGCGATGCGAGATATTTCATATAGTCAGAGATATTCCCAAAACCATATTCCGCTGAAGACACTTGGAGAGTAAATTATTCTAAAACGTAAAGCGAGAATCACTAATTTATTTACTTTGATATCAAAACGAATGCCAAGACGTGCTGAAACTTCCAAATGTTTCATAAATTATTCCATTAGAGAGGGCGTGAAATATTATTTAATGTTTCAGTTGCTATTACATTCATCTGAACCGTGTATAAGCACATTCATAACTTGTTTTACATTCATTATATTGAACATAACTTGACACTGCGATTCGGTACTAACTACGTGTAATCGAAGGTCTGACTTACACTGCTTCGCCTGAGGTTAGGTGATGTGACGCGTTGTGAAGCCCAAAAGACGAGCGTGTATAAATATTGCGTTAGCTTAATATTAAATTGCTTAAATTAATTAACTTTGAAGTCAATTGAATTCATCAGTGCACTGTAAAGTACAGAGGCTCTAGTATAAGTTTTACCGAAACGAAACTTTACAAACGCGGTCGTAACGTTTTGTTTTAGTAAAACTTATACTAGAGCCTCAGTAGACTAGAGGTGGGGTCTGGCTCATCACTTACATATCGATTTCACGTTTAAATGCGTTTCGTGCGCTCTGTCAGTCTGCGCCGAACTCAATTCAAAACGTATGTGGAACGAGCGCGAAACACATTGAAATCCGAAGAATAGACTCTTGGTGTTAACAGATCGTTCAAACCACGAAGAAGCACCCCATTCCGTTTGATTCATAATCGTTTTGTCCATTGCCTAGTTAGAGTCTGGCTAATGAAAGATGAGCTTATAAACAAGCAGCAAATTAAAATAAAACCAGCGATTTGCAACACCGTGTATAACGTAGTACAACGTGATAAAATAATACTGACAATTGGACAATTGCATTTTATCCTTAATTCACACGATTCAACTGATCAAGCAGAACGAAGTAAGATCAAATAAAACTCTTTTACTTCATTTAACTTCATATTTAAGAAGAGGAATCAGACAGAATGAGAAATGAACAGAATTTAAATGAGAGATAATAATTGAACTTTTTAATGATATTCTTCAATGTGAATAACATTAGCTCTATGCCACTCATTTTTCTCTTAAAAAGCATAAACGGGTGAATATTTGAGAACGAACATATTCGAGATAAAAAAAAAGTTTTAAACATTGCCTCGGATTGTGAGTTTTGTCGATCTTATTTGAAGTTAAGTATATCCATATGAGAAAATGGCAGAAGGCCCCATATTTAGAACAATATATTATGTATTATTTTAGTCGCAATTTTTTTAACAAACGGTAGTGAGATAAAATAACAATTGTAATGAGAATTTTATGAATGGTAAGTAGACTGGGTGAATGGTAAAGTATATAATTGCTGTAAATATAAACGGTAATGAGCTTCGATAGATAATGCCATAAGAAGTTTAAAATGGTAATTAGGGTATATGAATGGTATATAGGACGGGTAAATGGTAAGTTTAACATAATAAAATACCAAAATTAATCATATGTTTTATTGAATAAGTTATCAATTCATTTGTTTAATACCTTACTTTTGCATTTGCTTTTTCTGGTAAAGTTTCTTAAAATAGTCTCTCCATTTTTTTCTTTGTAATTTTTTAATGTTGGTGTTAATTCTGCTGCGGATAAAAAATAATTTGTTCTTTTCTTTTCCTATATCTCTGTTTTTCCTTTTCTTTTTCTAATGCGTATAATACATATTTGGGGACAATCTTACACAAATCGACCTAGTCCCAAATTAAGCAAAGCTAAGCTAATGATAAAGAATAAGTTTCATTTTATTATAATTCGTTAGATATTTGCTGAATTGATGTTTGATTTATGAATATACTGAAAGCTTTAGATATTTCAGTTGAATCTTATGATGAACACACATACACAATGCAACGTGAAAAATAAAACTTACTACGTGGCGGTAATTATTCAAAATCAAAAAACACTGTAACCTGTTTATCGTAATAAAAAGTAATGCTTACGAACGATCAAGATTCGCTCAGCTGACTCGCAATTGTACTTCTTGCTTTTTATTTATTTGGCGTATTTATTATGTTTGATATTGATTAATTATTTATCACTAAACAAAACTGCATACTAATTACCATTTTAAATTCCTCACTACCGTTCGTTAAATAAAACGGTAAAAAATGGTAATTATCTAAACGGTAATTAGATATTTGACATCTTGTTACAATTGCTTATCAATAATGTAAAAACAACCCAATGATATGCAGTTTAGAATATGAAATCGTCATTCATCAACTTACGAAATCGGAATAAACTTGTGCAAGCAATCCCAGCTAACCTCCAAATGTTCAGTAATGGCCCTTACTCAATGTCCATTCGAATTTATAACCAGATCCCTCAGTATATAAAAAATGAAACCAAATATAATAATTTTGTAAATAAGCTTAAGTGTTACCTTATAACTGAATGCCCATACAATCTACGCGAATTTATGGAAAATTGGAATAAAAAATAATAATTATGTTTTTAATAAAAATGGAGCACGATAACTGATATAGTGATAAAATAATGTAACTAGTTGACAACACTCGATTTTAATTATTTTATTACTGTAAATATTAGATTGTAATTATTTTGATACCGTAAATATCTGATTTTAATTGTTTTAATACTGTAAATATTTGATTTTAATTATTTTAATACTGTAAATATTTGATTTTAATTATTTTAATAATGTAAACATTTGATTTTAATTATTTGAATACTGTAAATATTAGATTTTTAATAACATATTATTCAATTTTTATTAATGTTTATAGATTATTATTTTTATAAGAGAGTGCCTTAGAAGTAAGTAGAAATACAAATGTTGCTACGCCCTAGTAGGGTCCATGATTGTACTCACCTTAATTTAAGAACACCTGTAATACCATGGTTGCAACTAATAAATGAATGAATGAATGAATGAATAAATATTGAAACAGAATTACCTGAAATACTTCGAATGGTGGGTAGAAAAAAAATCGGAACAAACGAATTTCCGGACGGTATGTAGGTACGTAATTGGCGCCAAATCATTCCGAAACACGTACGTCATACTCGGACCGCTAATACGGACTGAGCTCGATCACCGTGTCGGGAGTTAGCATCGATATATGCCGTTGTTATTCTTTAGATCAGCGAATGGTAATTAGCGGTACACGTTGAGACATTTTTCAAGCCTACAGCAAACAGTCTAAAAGTGTTCTTTAAGATGTTTAATTAATATGTTTATAAAAACCACTAACGCTGTATCCAAAAGCCAAAAAAAATACAAGTTTCAGTGCATACAATTTAATTGCATGAACAAACATTGTTCAATTCTGGGTTTTGGGACACGACTGGTAATGAGATTTGACGATCGTTTTAATGAAATTATCATATTAATAATGGAAATATATACATAAATTGTATAGCACCGTATAGTACACGAAGTGTTTATTGGATAAAACAAACATAACTGGGATGTATCGCGCAATATGTACGTTTTCAAATATTCACCCAAACCATCCAATTTATTATGTAACAGTTACCTTCGACAAATAATTTGGCAACACAAGGGGATGCCTTGATTCGAGTCGAACACGCCCCCTAGACAAAGACACGCTTATGCCTTCCGCGCACGAGAAAAAAGATGGAACACTCTTCGGGAATGCCTTTTTTGGACAAATTTCGATAAATACCTAACTTAGAGAAGTTTCATTTAAATTTCATAAAGTGAGATTTTAGATGAGATACAATACTATAGTACCTATTAACTTGATTGTGTCGTAAAATAATGTAGGTATCATTTGAGTAGGCTGAGTAAAAAAAGGAAAATATAGACCCAACTTTGGTTTTTTTTCTATCGAGGTAGTTTTAAGCAATCATGTATCGGTAAGATCAGAAAAACAATCATATAGTCAAGAATCATATATCTGAAAGGCAGACCTTATTGTTTCTTAATCTAGTTGTCAGTTAAGCGACTTGGCGTCACCAGACTTTGAAATCCACGCCTGCTTAAATTGGATGGGGTCTTACCGTAACCCCAGTTGAGGAAAACCAAAACACAGAATTACTTTTGATCATTTTACAGGTATTAAATGCCGAACCAAGGCTGCCTAATCCGATAAATACTAGAAAATACCGGAAGAGATCCCTTACAGGGATAAGTTCGCCTTTGTACCGACTTAAGAGTCGGAAGTAAGCTCGATTCTCCATACAAACGTAGTTACGCTCTCATTTTAAAACTACGTCTTGGATTGTTACGAAACTTTGCATGTACAATGACATGAGGTATATCTATGTCTGTAATTAGTTTATGTAGCTTCAGATACCATTGTAAAAAAATACAGCGATTTTAAGTTTTTCATACGAAACTTGTTTTTGCTGTATTTCGTTTGTTTTATAGTCTGGAACCATATAAACTAATTGTAGACATAGATATACTTCATGTCATTGTATATGTAAAGTTTCGTCACAATCCAACACGTAGTTTTTAAATGAAAGCGTAACTACGTTTGTATGGGAAGAAATTCGGCCGAGCCTACTGCGGACTCTTAACCTATGTTGTCTGTGTTTTTACCTGTGTCTTGTGTACCATAAAGTATTTACATACACACATTGCATATTATAGTACGACATCAGATCGAGCGTAGCTTGTTACGACAGCAGATAAAGATCAAATCTCAATCAGCAGAACACCTAAAGCTCCGTGCCCCAGTTTGCATACCATTGTTTTCTCGTAGACATTTGTAGTCAGTCGCGATTGTGAAGGCGTTCGGAATTAAATCGCGTTTCTAATACGTGTGTCGCCTGCCGATATGAGTGTATTCATTCTGCTACATTACTTCTATCTTAAGCCTGGTTTCCACTTTGATTAGTGCGAGTGCAGGTGATTAGTGACTAGGTGTGGACAGCGACTGATTAGTGCAAGTGATTAGTTGGCTGTGTAGTAAAGTGAATAGAAGCCTGTTCTATTTTTTTGCGAGTGGACTGCGAGTAGCCACGTCCCGCGCGCCGTACCTTCCCCCTCACTCGCAGCGTGCCTGCCACTAAACACTCGCAGTGAATTGGACAATACTCGCACTACACACCTGCACTCGCACTAATCACCTGCACTCGCAGTGAATTGGACACTACTCGCACTACACACCTGCACACGCACTAATCAAAGTGAAAACCAGGCTTTAGATACACCGGGTCGGGGTCCTGATCAAGAATAACAATATAAAAGAAAAGTTGAAAAACCCTCGACATTTTCATTTCAAAGTTCAATAACTCAAAACCGGGTGAGGAAATTTTATTGAAACGTACTTAGAACCATCTCGATCGTGTCAGCGTTCGGAAAAAAACCGCTTTAAAATCGGTCCATTCGTTTAGGAGTTACGATGCCACAGAAAGACACAGATACACAGACACGTGAAATTTATAACGTCTCTCTTCGGCGTATTGTACTGAACTACTTTTCACTTGATACACCATACATTCGCAGAACCCTGGTTAGCCCAGACCTCGTATCATGCTCGGCCTTATCACGCGATAAGTGACAAGATAAGAGCGTCGTCTCGTTCTATCGAACGGTGTCAGTCAGTGACGGACGCTCTATCTCGTCCTTATCGTGTGATAAGGCCGAACATGATACGCCTTCTGAAGGGAAATAGAAAACTATAATTGGGTAAGGACCAACTTACCTATAAAGTCATAAATCAACGCCGGATCTTCACTCGCACTCGCATACCTCTAGTGTGAGCTAAACGCAAATAAGTTTGTGTCATACATGTAATATTTGGTAAAGGCTTTTATTCTCAACTACTCATTGATATGATTGTAATGACCCCAATCACGACGGGGTTATCTTATGTGATTGAGGAGTTCCTATGGCCACTTGCCGTCTGCATCACTTCAGTTATGTGCATTAGTATTGCATTGTCATCTGACTTATACAAGTGTACAAAATTTCAAATCGATTGGAACAATATATCCCCGTAGTATGAGGCGGTTTCGCAGCCGCTGGCGATATCTGACTTTGACTCTTATTTTTGCCTTTTGTTGTGCTCTATTTATATTATAGTTTAGTTGGACCCACATATACATTATATTATCTTTAAAAACTGGTTCGAATGGCATCATGAAAACAATAGGAAAGTAGCCAATTGCAAGAAATCAATGAAAAACGTTCCATTTCCTGCACTCTAACCAAATACAAAAACCGTGTCAAGTAAAATGTCGATTCCATTACTATAAATTATATCAATTGAAGGCAGAACGTTTCGCGAAAAAACGGAGCGGGGAAACTCAATCACATAAATGTATTCCATACAATCAGTGCAGGTGTGTGTAAATTCAATATCGTGTTCTTCCGTAATACATCAAGTATATTTCAAAGAAAACTTTATGGCTTTATATCTTTCGCGTGAGTTAACACCGCAATACACAACTGATTTACAACGTGCGCTTGAAAAGTTAACTTTAAAAGCAGGCAGCAACGTTGTTTTTGCAAAATATTAATTGATCAAGATACGAGTAAGTTGTAGAGTCCCTCTTCACGAAAATATGGGGTACACAAATTGCATCAGCACATTGTGTTTTCAACTTCAAGCTTGAATTTTAAGGTGTGTTTTTGTTAAATTAGTGAGTGCGCTTTAAAAGTACAAAGGATAATGGAAGGGAAATAAACATTTGCACTGCTTGGAGGTGCATAGAAGCGTTTTTCAGCGTGAGATGAGACACGGTGGGGTAAAGGAGACGGAGATGAAAGTGAGATGATGTATTCAAACTATTGCCGAAGACGGATTCATACATAAATGACGTGACGCAACGGATCGATATCGGTTTCATACGTATCAAAATAGATTTGAAAATTGATTTTAATGTGAACGTCGCTCATATTTAGAGCAGCCCAATTGGAAAAGGCCTTACAGAAGATCGCATGCCATAATAACGCCCTTACTACACTGTAGGTACTTAGTGATGTGTTCCTGGTTGTTAGTAAGGTCGCCAGAGCTCCCGAGGATGTGCTGTGTTGAGTTGTGAGGGACCGGCATTTGTCTCTAGCTATCAACACAACAGCACATTGCACGTAGAACCGATAGCCGTTGGGGCGGAAAGGTTCTCGAGTGGCGACCAAGAAGCGGAAGGCGCAGCGTGGATACCCCACAAGGTGGAATGATGACCTGGTAAACGTCGCGGGAGTCCGCGGGATGCGGGTGGCACAGTACCGGTCATTGGGGCACTCTGTGGGGGAAGCCTATGTCCAGCAGTGGACGTCTTTCGGCTGATATGATGATGATCAACACAACGAATCCTCCGGTCTATAAAGGGTCGGCAACGCGCTTGTGATTCTTTTCGAGTCGCAGGCGTCCATATACTCTACGGTTTCTGCTTACAATGAGACTGGCCGTAGACATATTTGCCACCGCCGTAATATAAAAGATGCTGAGATGACATTAAATCTGAAATCAAAATTGAATTTTTACTTGCCAAATGGACCCTGTAACTGAGGCACGAATAAGTTTCGTAAAAAGTATTTTCTAAGAAAATTTACGAGGCTCCATAGGGGTCCATCTTTCTGATTGATGAGAGCAGTGGAAAACACTATAAAAGTGTGCGAGGGGACACGAAATGTCTACTTCGGAGATGCTGAGGCTTTTAGGAAAGATGTGTTTGATTATCTTTGAGTACACTCGAATATATATATACAGCGTCAATTTTTAATGAGTGTCCGTATTTTTTGTAGGCATTTGGTATCACTAATAGCCTCCATTCTTGAAAAAAAAACTGGTAGGTATTTTTTTAATTATAAATTGTCTATCCTAAAAGAATTATCCGTACAGCGTGGTTACTCGGGATTCAGTGCCGCGCGGAGCGGGGCGAGGGCGGGGGAGGGGGAGTCGTGCCATCTTAACCCTTACTACCCGCTGAGGTGCCCGCGCAGTAAGGTTTTTTGGGATAACTTTAAGCAGCATTTATTATTTTTTACAAGCTTTTATTTACTTTCACCTGTCCCGTTGTTTGTCTGTCTGTCTGTAATCAAATTTTGCAAGTTAAATTTGACCCTCTTCCCGGTGACCGACTGAGCTGAAATTTTGGGTATAAGTATAGTTTGGATGACAATTCAATATTATGGTACCATCGAGCTGATCTGATAATGGAGACGGAAGGTGGCCATGGGAATTCAGTACTTAACTGACGTAACCCCGTTGAGTTGGGGCTCGTTAGAATCGTCTCAATGAGTAGTTGATGATGGTATACAGAAAAGTACAGTCGGCAATAAAAGCTTGTACCAAAAATGATTTTTTTGACAGAAATTTTTATTACTGAATGATATGAAACAAAAAAACACGTATTTTATAATCTTATACTTGAATTTGGATACTCATTAAAAATTCACCCTGTATATGTTGAACCCTAAAACTTCACACAATAAATGATGGAATACCTCATGAGATTGAACAGTGATAAATAAATCTATCAGGGTTATGACTGTCATATCCCTGATAGTGCTATTAATATACCTACAATAGTTTTTTTTTTAAGTAGTTGTGCGACTTTTTTTCTCAGTTTGGCCAAACATGATCCCGTGACCAAGGATATTGTGAGACATCCGAAACGTCGGGAAGCCTCAAAGAGATATATAAATAAGTTAATTATACGCGATTAAGCCCCGTTTAGTCGAAATAAGTAGAGATAAGGGAGTGTTCCGAAGAATTGTTCGGATTAATCCCCGCCGCTTCCTTCCGCCATCGCCCTACGCGACAGCTTTTCCAAATTCTCACCACGTAATAGATGGTTGGCAGTCCTCAACTGTGCGTTTCTCCCGAAACTTTCTGCCTCGCACAGCCAATCTCTGGAATTAATTGTCGCCTGCGGTATTTCCGGACCGTTACAACCTTCAAGCCTTCAAGAAAAGAGCGTACTCCCATCTTAAAGGCCGGCAACGCACCTACAACTCTTCTGGTGTTTTAAGTGTCCATGGGTGTCGATTATCGCTTACCATCAGGTGATTCGACTGCTCGTTTGCCTCCTATTATCATAAAATAATAATAAGAATAATAATACTTGGTTCTAATATTTAATTTTGTATTCGGTTATGAAATAATTCATAATTCATAACCTGTGTTTATTTGACGACCTCTGCAGCCTAGTTGGTAGTGGCCCTGCCTACGAAGCTGAAGGTCCTAGGTTTGAATCCCGTTAAAGGTATTTATTTGTGTGATGAGCACGAATACTTGTTCCTTAGTCATGGATGTTTTCTATGTATTTAGGTATCTATTTATCGATATAAGTACAAGCTTTGCTTAGTTTGGGACTAGGTCGATTTGTGTAAGATTGTCTCCAAATATACCTACAATAGTTTTTTTTAAGTAGTTGTGATAAGCGAATTTTTTTCTCAGTTTGGTCAAACATGATCCCGTGACCAAGGATATTGTGAGACATCCGAAACGTCGGGAAGCCTCAAAGAGATATATAAATAAGTTAATTATACGCGATTAAGCCCCGTTTAGTCGAAATAAGAGTAGAGATAAGGGAGTGTTCCGAAGAATTGTTCGGATTAATCTCCGCCGCTTCCTTCCGCCATCGCCCTACGCGACAGCTTTTCCAAATTCTCACCACGTAATAGATGGTTGGCAGTCCTCAACTGTGCGTTTCTCCCGAACCTTTCTGCCTCGCACAGCCAATCTCTGGAATTAATTGTCGCCTGCGGTATTTCCGGACCGTTACAACCTTCAAGCCTTCAAGAAAAGAGCGTACTCCCATCTTAAAGGCCGGCACCGCACCTACAACTCTTCTGGTGTTGTAAGTGTCCATGGGTGTCGATTATCTATCGATATCTGCTCGTTTGCCTCCTATATCATAAAATAATAATAAGAATAATAATACTTGGTTCAAATATTTAATTTTGTGTTCGGTTATGAAATAATTCATAATTCATAACCTGTGTTTATTTGACGACCTCTGCAGCCTAGTTGGTAGTGACCCTGCCTACGAAGCTGAAGGTCCTAGGTTTGAATCCCGTTAAAGGTATTTATTTGTGTAATGAGCACGAATACTTGTTCCTTAGTCATGGATGTTTTCTATGTATTTAGGTATCTATTTATCGATATAAGTACAAGCTTTGCTTAGTTTGGGACTAGGTCGATTTGTGTAAGATTGTCTCCAAATATTTATATATTTATTTATATGACCCCTAATTCGTTATAACTGTGCGAACCTACTTTATAAATTATCGTGTAGCAGATTGGCATGCTTTTGTCCAATTTATTATCAAAAACTGAGCGTCTCCACACTGGTTGGTTGTCTAATTTTGCGTACGTTTAGCACATTCATACAGATAAAGGATTTCAGAAAAGTATTGCCTGTGGAAGTCTCTCTCCGCTCACTGGTAAGCGGTCACCGCAGCTTGCAAGTCTAAGAGTGTCACATGCGCGTTGCTGACCCTTTAAGAATGTATTTCTCGAAGAACCCCGTACCGTAGTCCCCCGGGAAAACTCCGGTGGCTCATTTCACAACCGGAGCGTTCGAGGAAGGAAATTTATCTGAAACCGTACTTAAGAGTCCGCAGTAAGCTCGGCCGAATTTCACCTTCCCATACAAACGTAGTTACGCTCTCATTTTAAAACTATGTGTTGAATTATGGCGAAACTTTGCATATACATTGACATGAGGTATATCTGTGTCTGTAATTAGTTAAATGGTTCCAGTGTATAAAACAAACGAAATACAGCAAAAACAAGGTTTGTATTAAAAATTTAAATTCGCTGTATTTTTTTTACTTTGGTATCTGAAACTATATAAACTAATTACAGACATGGATATACCTCATGTTATTATATATGCAAAGTTTCGTTAAAATCCAACACGTAGTTTTAAAATGAGACCGTAACTACGTTTGTATGGAGAATCGAGCTTACTGCGGACTCTTAACAATTTCAGTAATCTTCTTCGCTGGTTGTCCTCCGTGCTTTTAGCAGGTAATTATGGTTATTACCTTGGGTAATTATGGCCAAGGCAAAGAAAGCCTTGTTATCAGCAACCGCACGCAGGGACCAGGACTTTAAATTGTAAAAGTGGGTAAAAAGCTGACTTTGTATCTCGGGCGCAAAGACTAGACTTCTAATTTCTTTGTAATGAAAAGACTACTTTTCATTACAAAGAAATTAGAAGTCTAGTTCACTAGAACATTCGCTTGGAAAAGCCATAGTTAGAGCAAGTAAACTAAATGGTAGGTTAGATAGCTCTAATTTCATTGCATTCTACTGATGTACTCATCTAGCACAATTTGCTGCCTCGCGTGCGACGCTTCCGTCTCGCTCACACTGCACAAATGAGAAAGAGTAAGGTATTTTATCCACAAGGTGGACTGATGACCTGGTAAAGGTTGCGGGAGTCCGCTGGATGCGGGTGGCGCAGGACCGGTCACTTTGGCACTCTTTGGGGGAGGCCTATGTCCAGCAGTGGACGTCTTTCGGCTCATATGATGATGATGATGATGATGAGATTTTATCGTCTCGCGTCGCGGCGTCAGTTATGCTAGCCCCGCAGCACGGTAAATATATAAGCTAGCTACCACACCAGCGTTCCTTTTAAAACCAGTTCTATGAGGCGCACGGGCGGCACGTGGACTGATGTGCCGCCGACTACCGACTATTGCACTTAAGTTTACTGCATGTGTAAGTGCGTTGCATCAGACGTTTATACGGAATTGTAGCCATGTATCTACTGTGTCCGCATGTTAGCATTTGTTCTTTACGATCGGAGAACAACTCTTAAAAGGTCGGTGTATGCTGTTTGTACACTACATTGTACATTATAGGTACGTACTATGTGCAGCTGCTATTAAACCCGACTGACCTGTCGCCATAAACCCGTTACGACCCCGCTTTATTGTTAAGTGTGAGTTTAGTTTGTCCATTGAAATTTAATTGCGATGAAGTAGATTTAATGTGGCAAAGATCGCGGAAAAGAATTTCTAGCGACGTTTGAAGTTTTTTCTTAACGCCACGGGGAATCGCACGGATTTTTTCTAGCGCTCGGAAAATTTTATCCTACGTGCATATAAAATTCGTATTAGAATGTCATGCTCAAGCGTTGGCCGAGATACGGATGCTATATACATTCTAAACTTCACAAACGCGTAGTATCAGAATGTTAAGCCGGGTCCATACATATCTGACGTGACGCTTTGTGATGCGCTCTACGCCTGACACAAGGAGCCATTACGTCGAAGCACATCAGATGAATGTGAATCTGTCACGACACGACGCGACAGTTCAGATTTTAAGTATAAATCCGGCCAAGGTGTTATACGTACCAGCCAAGTAAATATGTGGGAGTTTCTCTGCGTGATCGGATCAGAAATGAAACTATCCGCAGCAGAAACAGGGTAACCTATAGCCCTCCGAATCGCTAAACTTAAGTGGTAGAGGGCAGGGCACATTGCACGTAAAACCGATGACCGTTGGGGCGGTTCTCGAGTGGCGACCACGTACCGGAAGGCGCGGCGTGGGTGGAATGATGTCCTGGTAAAGGTCGCGGGAGTCCTCTGGATGCGGGTGGCGCAGGAACGTTCATTGTGGCACTCTTTGGGGGAGGCCTACGTTCAGCATAATGGTGATGATGAACTCTACATGACTGTAAACGTGCTTGTACCATGAGCAAATCACCATAATCTTTCAGCGCTCAAGAATTGCATACTTGTCAAACTGTCGACCAATTTTCCATATCAAAATATTAATATGAATTTAACTTGCTATACTTTCTTCCAAGTCTACTTGCTTACTCAGTAGCCAAAGCAAAAGTATTTATATGTCTCGTTGCCTTGAACGTGTATTATAACTTAGTATCCAAACTTTCATCTTCAACTCAGTTCTTACTACTGAAATACATTGTTGTTTACAACCATAATCCTCAGTATGCCATAAACACGGTTGTTAGGCTAACTAGCAATAATCTCTGAGGAATGTTGGATTTTCAGCATTCTGTATCTTATGTGGTTGTATAGGTATAATCTTTGTTACTAAGATAAATAGAAAACGTTCTCGAAGACAATGTTTACATTTAGTTTTCCTTCTTGATTAGGTCGGATTATATCTAATGAGAGGAGTCTCAGTCCGCCTGTGCCCAGCAGCAGTACGTATATAGGCTGTCTATAAAAGCCATAGGACAATATTATGCATGGTGAAAGTATTACTTGCTTATTTAAATTTAAAAACACTACAACTTAGAAAAGTTGAAAATCCCCCAACATTTTCATTTCAAAGTCCAATATCTCAAAAACGTCTGAACAGATTTTCATGTAACATGGCTAAGAACATTCGGGATTACATCAGCTTTCGAATAAAAGAAACCGCATTCAAATCGGTCTATTCGTTTGGGAGCTACCATGCCACAGACAGATACACAGATACACAGACACGTTAAACTTATAACACCCCTCTCTTTGCGTCGGGGGTTAAAAAGGCATAACACGGTACGCGTTTTGTTTGAGATATATCAATGGTTGCTTATATCGTAATGTAAAGCAGAATAGGTAGGTACATTAACTCTGGACTATTGTGGTCCTTTATTATCCTATATGTGTAATTACCAATAAAGTATGTCTATGCCTATGTCTATTAAAGAGGCCAAATATCAGGTTAGATAACGGCACATAGGTACGACATAATAACGATGGTACAGTCAAGTGTAAAAATATGGGTGCATACAACTTATTCATAGATATGTCCCCTAACTCTTATGTCAGTGGATTAAGATTTTGGTACTTATTTATGAGAGGATGTTATCGATACATATTTTTGCACTTGATTGTACGCCATGTATGTTGAAGTATTTAAATTAATTAATTTTAGGCAATGAGCAGTTTATTAACAAGTTAATTTGTCTAACCGACATGACAGCCAAGTTATGACAAATTTATATATCACTGTTAAACGCAAAGTATCTTAGACTGATGATCTACCGTAACTTAAAGTACTCTATATAGGAAGCGTTCTCGTTGATTAAATGAATTCGCACATCTAACAAAATCTACTCCTTTGTTGTTTGAAACTAAATGTTTTATTACACTACGCGACGAGTACTAAAACGTCCTAATTTTACTTCCAGTCGAAGTGTCCTGTGGTGGCGTCGTTCAGAACAACTTGACATACTTCATCTCTCCTGGCTTCCCGGAGCTGTGGACCGGCGAGAAAGACTGCGAAATCACTGTGGAGAAAACACACGCTGGGATCATGCAGCTGAGGATAGACTTCGTCCATTTCACTATTGTAAGTTTGGTAACAAGATTACCTATTTTATTCGGGACCGCCAAGCTATGAGCGGTCAAAAACCAAGAAGAAGACACACGTGGCGTTTGCACAATGTAGCTGAGTGTTAATGTAGGTTTCTAGCTGGTACCAAATTGACTTACTTCATCAGCGAGTCCGTCAAGTTGTGGGCCGGTGAGAAAGACTGCGAATCCACTGTCGAGAAGACACATGCTGACATCATGCAGCTGAAGATAAATTTCGTCCACTTCACTATTGTATGTTTGCTCTTTAACTGGTACACCTCGCATCTGACTGACATCTGAGATACAATCTGACTTACATCTCAAGTTGTGAAATAGCGGGAAAGGTAACATCGCCGTTGGTCATCGGCATTGTTCAAATCACTATTTAAAAAAAAATGCTAGTGGAGGTAGATCCGCCTAATCATCATCCTCGAACCTTTTGCCCCTTATCGGGACAGAGTCTGCTTTTCTGAATTTATACGATCATTTCGTTCTATCACGATTATTTGTCTATTATATAAACCACAGGCGTTTACATTTTTAAAACCAACACTGAACTGGGACGGCCCCTTATTTGGGATGCCACATGCGTAGACACCCTGGCGCCGTCCCACCTTAGCACTACATCTTTGAGAGCAGGTGGTGCAGCTGCAGCGGCCGAGGTAGCAAAGTGCCGCAAATACATCGGCCTCACAGACCGGCATGTTTTTGCGGCTTTTGCTGTTGAAACGCTCGGACCTTGGAGCCCAGGCGCACACCAATTATTCGGCCAAATCTCAAAAAAATTGGTCAGAGTATCCGGAGACCATAGGGCTGGCTCGTTTCTTGCCCAACATGGGAACCCTTCCGCAGGGGTCCGACCTTGGGGACCTTCTTTAAATTTATTTTATTTTATTAATTTTAGGTTACTTTTAGTCTATTTATATCTTATGTAATTTTAGCTATATATGTTCAACATAATATATCAAATGATTTGTTTAAAATATTGTTATATTATGTACTGACGATCCTTTTAGGTGAACTTTGATAGTAATAATTTTATGGACTAATTAGGCTTATAGAAACACTATACTTGTATGATGAAATCGATATCAGTATCGATTACCATGTTATCATTTCTCTATCAGTATGCTATTTTGTATTAAGCAGTAACGCTTCTAACGAAATGTATAAATTCCAAATTAAAGGAAATAGTGAAAAATGTAATGTTCCGAGCCGGATTCGAACCAGCGACCACAGGCATACATGGCCCGTCACTACTAACCAACTGAGCTATCGGAATGCGTGTGTGGATGTATGCCAGTGGTTACCGGTTCGAATCGGGCTCGGCACATCATTTAAAAAAAAAAATCCTTTAATTTGAAATTCAGAAATAATATGTTACCAATTCACCATCTCTTTATCAACCATCTATTTTATGTTCAGGGCCAGCCCAATAGGCTGACTGGAGAGTGCGACGAAGACGTCATGGTTGTGGGCGAGCGAGAAAACGAATTCAGGGTCTGTGGGCAGAATCATGGGCAGCACAGTAAGTAAAACTTTTTCTTTTTTTACTTTTTCTCAAAGGTTACGAATCCTCTGCGAGTTTATGCCGTAGGCGGTAACTCAAATGAAACACCGTTCGCTCCGTTATGTTTTCATTGTCTACAAAGGCATGTAACTTTTATAAATTAATTAGGTGTTGAACTTTAAAAACGGAATCAACATTTTGATTTTAGCCTAAGAACTGAGCACAGGCACATTATACCTTCCCCCTGGGTAGCCCATATGCTTTCTGGGGAGGTTATCCCATAACATATTTGTTTCTGGCCATGCTGCAGGCCAAACAAGGACGAAAATATAAAAAAGGCACATTGTAGTTCAACTTGATACCTTTTGGGTTAGCTAAAGTTCCAATCGAAAAGTAATTCTGTTGGATCAGTTTTGCCACGTAAGTAGTCATAAGCATCCGTACACTTTAGCATTGTATCGCAATAATATACATATTTGTGGCCCATTATTATATGGTAGTGTAAATAACTGTTTAAAATCGTGAAGTGAATTATTGTTCAATTGTATCGAAATATTATGAGGACAGTAAACAAAAATCTATATTGTTTCTGATTGCAATCATCATGCCAGAATTTCCAGACTTTACAGATAAATAATAGTAGTTTATGCAACTGATACATAATCAGATCAGATCGCTGAGGCTCGTTTCATAAAACCACACTCGTATTTTAAGGTCAAATTATGTACAGTTTTATACACTACTTTATCTACACACATATCATAAGTACTCTAAGATAGGTTCAGAAGCCGTAGGAAAATGACCTGCATTGCTACCATAGTGCTACCTGTAAAATATCTTTCTTGCAATCGTGCCTGCATTTACGATATCCGGCGAAGTGTGCATATCGTTCTCGAAGTCACTACTAGTCATATTTTCAACTAAAAAGTGAGTTACAAATAACTTTTCACAATTCTACTTTCGTAACAATAAAAACCAACAAAGAAATGACAACAGTAATAGCGGCAATTCGATCCTACGTCAAGAGTGTTTTTTTAAATCATAGACAAATGGATTAAGTCCCTATTCTCATGTTACTCGAGATCAAATATCATGCGGTTTATATTAAAAAAACATACTGAATTGACGTTTCGCATCGATAACTGTTTTAATGTCTATGAATACTAGAATAGAGACCCATATGAGTTTTGACAGCTGTTCCAAATTTAAACTCATAATCATAACCTTACAAAAATCTGTACTGTAATAACATTACAGTACAGATTTTACCTACTACGTACCACAGACAAGAAAGTTCTCATAGTAAAATCGGTTGTAATAATGCTGGTTATTTCCTACGGTTTCTGAACGCATTTTGGAGCACTAATGATATGTGCGTAGATAAAATCGCATCTCAAGAACACAATTACAACAAAAATGCATACAATAACAAGACGCCTGCTTCAAGATTCACTCAGGAATGCACGTTTCGTAGCCACATAGAATATTCTAGCTCTGATTAAAGGCCGTCTAGACTTCGCTGCACGTTACAGTTAATTATAAACCAATTACTAATTAGCACTTCGGATAGTGATATTGGAATTCCACTTGTCTGGATTAAAAAAATGCCTTCCTGGATTACAACAAAATTTTTGTTTGTTTTGTACGCTCCCACAGCCCACAGCTAATGAGTCGGAACGAATTGAATTCCAATGGGGATGTGAAAGGGATGATCCGAGTTTAAGCCCTGGTATCCTTAAGCTTTTTAACTATTTAGAAAGGTTTATTTAACACTTTAAACCCTCGCGCTTTGTACACATATTGAAATTATTATTTACCACGGGCCAGGCGATATTAATTTGCTGGCGAAAATGGGAAGAATTCTAGTCGTAGTCAGTAGGTATTACGTGACCTGCAGGTCGATCACGTAACGCATTGTACGTATGTTAGTTACATCTAAATGACAATTTTTATGTGGAAAAATGACAGTTGGCTATGTTACGTGATTACCCCTCTGGTGTTCTGTCACATTAACAAGACACAATTTTTCTGATGCATAATAATGATAAAAAAACAGCCTATACAGGCATTGGCTGATGCGAGGGAGCGGGCAGTAATCCCTCCCTGATGCATATAATTTTTAGTGTCATCCACGAAAGTATAAGAAACGGACTGAGTAATGAACCCGTTACCTATAGCTTGCCGGGCCAAAGTACCGACTACGTAAAAAGGGGTAGGTACTCTGTGCTGGGAATTTACAATATCGTGACTCATCATCATCATCATCATCATCATCATCATCATACCAGCCGAAAGACGTCCACTGCTGGACATAGGCCTCCCCCAAAGAGTGCCATAATGACCGGTCCTGCGCCACCCGCATCCAGCGGACTCCCGCGACCTTTACCAGGTCATCAGTCCACCTTGTGGATAAAATACCTTACTCTTTCTCATTTGTGCAGTGTGAGCGAGACGGAAGCGTCGCACGCGAGGCAGCAAATTGTGCTAGATGAGTACATCAGTAGAATGCAATGAAATTAGAGCTATCTAACCTACCATTTAGTTTACTTGCTCTAACTATGGCTTTTCCAAGCGAATGTTCACTACTTTTCATTACAAAGAAATTAGAAGTCTAGTCTTTGCGCCCGAGATACAAAGTCAGCTTTTTACCCACTTTTACAATTTAAAGTCCTGGTCCCTGCGTGCGGTTGCTGATAACAAGGCTTTCTTTGCCTTGGCCATAATTACCCAAGGTAATAACCATAATTACCTGCTAAAAGCACGGAGGACAACCAGCGAAGAAGATTACTGAAATTGTTAAGAGTCCGCAGTAAGCTCGATTCGGGCCTACCCACGCTGACTCATGTTAACATGTATTTATTAGCATTAAGTGCTGGTAGCACCACCTTAAGATTACAGACCGATCAACGTTAAATACGGCGCCGGTAGCTGTTCCACGGAAACTTGACAAACTTTCCATACATTCCGATTTTAACGAACGCCACTTTCCATACATTCCGATTTTAACGAACGCCACTTTCCATACATTCCGATTTTAACGAACGCCGCTTACGATTAGAGACGGTTTGGTGCAACCAACCCTTAGTAATACATTTTCACAATCGGCGTTATGTCTCGGGCTCACACGACAACTATCTGCGATAAACTCGGCAAGGCGTGCAGTGCGCTTCGCGGCCGCCGTGACTACACAGCCTCATTAAGGGCCTCCGTTGATCTCAAGACATTTTCCCGATGGTGGTATCAATATAAAGTGTGTACCTCCTAATTCTTCATATTATTTCCAGTATACTACACACTATCAACGAGCGAGGAACGCCAATTTGACGACGAGCTGCCCTCCGTCGGCACCACGAAGCTGTCAGTACGCATGCGCGGAAGTGATATGCCGAGGTTATGGCTGCTCAGGCTCGCGCAGATGCCGCTAGCGCAGTCCGCGCCACATGATTGCAGACAGTATTTCACTGGGAATAACGGTGAGTTTCACTCGGCTACAAGCTACGGTGAGCTTCCTTCTACTTAGCTATCATTATTAGTTAGCCTGGTTAATCGGTAGTTAGCCATACAAACTGAAGACGTGAACAAAGTGGGTCCGTATCCACTCAGACGTCCACGGAAACTATAGTATCCAACAAAAAAAAACGCTCACACGTCCGGCCCGTTGACCCAATATGTCCTGACACGTCCAGCCCAGAGCAGCAGCGCGCCGCGCAGCGCTCGCGCGCCGTTTTCTTGACAAATATGATGATTGCTGCTCAACCACATACACTGCAGCTAAGATAAAAATACTTCCGTGTAGACGAAAGTATACAGATTACAATGGTATTTAATTAAATCTAAAATGTTCAGTTTAGGACCCCGAAAATCAATGTCAAACTTGAAATAACAAAGTAAAGTCGATGTAATATTTTTTTGTTATTTTTTTAACACCGATTATTGAACATAATGCTTATTATTCCATATTTCACAAAAAAATACACTATATCTGCTTTCTATTTATACCTATAACTCACTCTATAACGAATGTTTAGTATTTAAATAGTTCCAAACAAAACACGCACTCCTGACACAAAATGCCGCAAGTCCGAACTAGCTGCCGGAGCTCAATTTTAAAATATGTTAATTATAGATTATTTTTTAAATATGTTAATTATAGATTATTGATCACTAATGAACGTATATTTCTTGAAGGAAACGTTGATTATTTCTAAAATCACAATAAACATAACCTAGCCTCTGCGCAAACTAGGTGAACTCCAATTGATTACACGATAACAACATGTTTACCTTTATCACACTGTAAAATATACACATAGGCAAATAGCGGCAATCTTATACATTATTTTGATATATAACAATCTACAGTTTATGTAATTATAATCACAATACTTACGACATAACTGAGAAGCGCCCATAAAAATCACTCACTAAAACACGAGAACGCCCGAGCACAGATAAAATATTTTTTTTCTACTCGTATGACGTTGCCATTAACCGCCATCTCGACATTTTTAGGTGAAATATTTCCTTAGCTACGACTCTGTGGCCGTAGCATGGCTGCCATTTTATCACTTATCGTTGTGTTAAAGACGCCCATCACGCTCTGACAAGTATGCGAGTGCGAGAGTGACGGATGCCTTATCCACAACGATAAGTGATAAAATGGTAACCGTGCTACGCCCGCTGTGTTAACACTTTATCAAAAGAAAGCCGAGTAATTTCGCTAGATGGCATTTTTTTCAAACGGTTCCAACGTCGCACTATTGGAAAATAAAGTATCCATGGGCGTAAGACCGGATATTGGTTTTGGAGCCGGACGTGTGAGTGGGTATGGGGTTGCATAATATTTAAAGGCATAGTTTTGATCGGCATAACCACTTGTGTCATAATCATCATTACGCATAACCGACAAAAGTCATAAATTAGTTCACGTATATTTTTTAACCATAATATTTACATACATACATACATTCACGCCTTTATCCCTAAAAGGGGTAGGGAGAGCACATGAAACTTGTTCCAGTGCCACTTTGCTGGGCACCAGTCAGCGGCATTTCGTGGTAGTTTTCGTTACGCTGCCACGAAGTGCTGGAACGATCTTCCTCCACCAATCCGTGCTATAAGGACAATTTCTACGTTTAAGGCAAAGTGCCATGCGTATTTTTTGGAGATACAAATACATTATAGTTAATTATAGTAACTTTTTCTTACCTTCTGCATTCCTTCTAATGCTTAGCTGCACATCACATCATAACATCATCACAAATGTAGCCAGTAGGCCCGAGCACAAGTGTAATTGTAATTTGTATGACGGTTGGCGGTACTTGCTATAGCTATTAAACTTTAAAACTTTCTTGTTGCGTTTTGTTGTGTTATCAAATGTTTTATTTTTCATTCTGTTACTTATGTTAAGTGTTTAGGTTTATTTATTTTGTTTTAATTTTCCTTAGTTATTACCAGTTGTTGGCGTTTGTGCCGTCACCTATAATAGTTTTAAGTTAGGTCCCCACCGAAAATCAGCGCCTCTGCTTGCCGTGTCTTGCCGTGGCTTTATGCTGAGTGGGGATCCTGTTTAACGTCCTCGTATTTAAGCCTTATCGTTTGCTTGTTCTTTTTTATCGTGTACTTAAGTTGTGACGTTAAATAAATGTATTTTCTTTCTTCTTTCTACTTAGAGCATCAATGTGGGTATAAAAATCGACAAGATGTGATATCGTAGTGACAGGTTGCTAGCCCATCGCCCACAACACACGTCAACCCTGTACCCTTAGTCGACGCTTACGACACCCACAGGAAGAAAGGGGGTGGTGCTATTCTTACCCGACACCACACGGGTCCATAATATTTAAGAGCATAGATAACAATTATCATAAATTTATTGCGCATAAAATCGTTAAGCATAAATATCAATCGCCATAATAGGTCTGCGCATAGCGTTTTCAAAGGTACCTACTTATAAGACAATTGGTAAAAGTAAATGATCTCTTGGTAACCTAAACCTTACAACAATTTTTTAAAACAAACGCAGTTATTGCGATTGTTTATTTTTTACTGCAGGGGCTTCACACTTCACCCCCCCCCCCGGCCCCCCTTTTCTAGTTGCCCTAACCTAATAGACGCTGGTCAACTAATTTAATAGCTTGTTTTTTTTTGCGAATCAATCTTAATAACAGTCTCTTGACAAAAAGCATTCTTATGACTAAAAATAATTATTATCCTCAATATAATGACTAAAACTTGTATGACATTCAACATTATGGGTTAGAAAAATATGACATACTAAAGCATTATGCGCAGAATCATTAATGACAAAAGCCTTTTATGAGCAACAACCTTATGCGTAAAGTTGTATGACAATCGAAATTATGACAATAGTCATTATGCGACTAGATGGTCACCCGAACAAAGTTCCGCTGTGGCACAAAAAAATACCATTGTATGATTAATTTTCCTGTCACACCGGAAAACTTTCATATAATATTTAATTGAGTGATTTAAGCTGGCTAACAATTTGGTTCTTACCCGTATCCCGTCAATATAAATAATCACGATTGCTCCCGACTCGCACTAGGCCAATATCAATACGGGTGTAGACTCCAAATGTATTATAACTCCAAAAGAAAGAAGGCAGAATGATATCCCATTCAGATATCTCAAAGAATTACAAAGCTACTGTCCGTGAGAGAAACGCTCGCAGATCGTGACGTCACGATCTACGAGCTTCATGGTTAATGACAATCGTTTCATATGAAGGTGCGTTTTGCGGAAAAGGGACCAAATATACGCCCTCTTAAAACTATGGACACAAAAAACTGTGATTATTTAATGCCCTGCGATACTTTTTCTCCATTTGACAATATTTAATAATTTTCGGGAAAATTCAACATTATTGGTTATTTTATTTGGTGTCTATTGCCCTATTCATGTAAGAATGCACAAGCTATGAGCCTCATATATTATGCTGCCTTACAATGGACGTGTCGGTATGCAATGGATGACTTTCGAAACCGTGTAGGCACGCCACGGCCATGTCTCGTCTGAAACTCCGTTCAAAACGGAACTAGTGTTTATAGCCCCAATGTTGTTTGGGGTGCTTTTTGCTAGCTTTATATTAACTTGCCCTCTTCGTAAGTAAGTTTGTAAGTTGGGTAAAGTCCCACAGGGTGAAATGATGACCTGGTGAAGGTCGCAGGAGTCCGCTGGATGCGGGTGACGCAGGACCGGTCACTTTGGCACTCTTTGGGGGAGGCCTACGTCCAGCAGTGGACGTCTTTCGGCTGATATGATGGTGATGATGATTAGACTCCTGTAGAAGTTTGGTGACAATGCAATATTATGGCACCATAGCAACTCTTAAAGTACGAGTACTTTGGGCAGAGCGAAATGTCATCCCGCTCAAATTTGGAGCACCCCAACTGGGGAAGTACCTCCGCCTTGCAGAAGACCACAGCCATAATAACACTACTACTTGCTCTGTAGTAGTGTTGTATTCCTGGTGATGAGCCAGGTCGCCAGAGCTCCCGAGGATGCGTAGTGATGATAGTGAGGGAATTTGTTCCTTCAGCTGTCAACACGCCCATGTTACTCCTTTGGAGTTGCATGCGTCTATGGGCTGCGGTGTCCGCTTACCATCAGGCGGGCCGTACGCTTGTTTGCCACCGTCGTTGTATAAAAAAAACACAAGATAGACTCGTAGTGTTTCGGCTCATGGGAACCATCTCAAGAAGTAATATAAATAATAATAAATCCTTTATTCAAGACAACTGGGGTCCGCAGTGGTGTTAATACGTACTTATCCTAGATTAGTTATCTTATGCATTCAATTAAAATACACTAGGTGGGAGCAACTTTATTGTATCCATTAAGCAAACGTTTAGTTGAAACAAGAAACCTGCTCAGAGTGAGGTTTATTATTGCCGACACCCAGTACCATTGCAAAGGACTGTCGTGTCTGTCGGCCAACATGTTTACTTTTTGTTTTTTATACAACGACGGTGGCAAACAAGCCTACGGCCCGCCTGATGGTAAGCGGACACCGCAGCCTATAGACGCATGCAACTCCAAAGGAGTAACATGGGCGTTGCCGATATGTTTGCTGAGGATTCGCCGTGTTGCCAGCTCAAGGAACAAATTCCCTCGCTCTCAACACAACGCATCCTCGGGATCTCTAGGGAGCGGGGGATGTTTAGTATAGAGTTGGGACTGCCCTGGATTCTGCTTCAGATTGACACTATTTTTTTGCGCATAAAGATGGCTGTGTAATAAATGTACGGTTGGCAATAAAAGACTGAACGGAAAATTAAAATTTAGTACCGTAACTTATTTTTATCATAAACTACATATCCGAATAATACGGCAATCCTATCGTTTTGTGTGAGTCTAGCAGAGGTATAAAACCGGGTTAAGTATTCATTATGGTAATGATTCCATTTGCTACTGTACATGAAAAAGGAGGGGGCAATAAATATGCATGGTGCATTCTATCATTGATCGTGGTATTTCCTTGGTTCAATTTGCATTGAGCTCGTTAATAAAACATGGCCGTGTAGGAAAAGTCTGTGAGATTGTAGCCTTGTGAGTTTGTATGTAGGGGGTAATCTCCGAAACCACACATCCGATTTCCAAAAATATTTCACCAGTTTATTCAATTCAATTCAATTAATTTTATTTCGGACCAAGTCCATATCGTGTTATAGAAAGTATCTTCGAAATTAGTTACAGCAATGCCGCGTTATTTCACTGTCCGAGAGGCAACCGGATAGCTCGCGGTATTTGAGCTCCCGAAGCGTCGTGGAACCGCCCTGTGCTACCCAAACTGAGCCAACTTGGACTGGGGCGGAAATTAGATGGGGTTGAAAAAAAATTATCGCCATGTATTCGATTGAAACTATATAAAATATGAATTATACATAAACAGCGCACTTGTCGGTGCACTTTCGGGCAGCCGCTGTTTCAATCGATTGCCACGCGACAAAAAAAACTTCTTTTTTTTTCCGCCCCCGTCCAAGTTGGCTCAGTTTGGGTTCCACAACATTTCGGGAGCTCAAATACCGCGAGCCATCCGGTTGCCTCTTGAACACTGCAACTACGCGTCATTGCTCTGAATAAATGGACATAAGGCACTGGTCCCAACTTTTCTAGCTTACTAGCCGGCGGTGGGACCAGTGCCTAAGCTATATTTCATGCCATAGCTCTGCATTCTTCACCAATATTATAAAGAGGAAAAGTCTGTGAGAATAGCTTTGTAAGTTTGTATGTAATGGGTAATCTCCGGAACCGCTTATCCGATGTTAACGGACGGCTATATTTTATCCCGCGGGTTTGCCTTCGTTCTTTGCAATATGCGAGCGAAGCCGCGCAGGCGTCTGGTATAAAATATACCCATGTACACATATTTTAATGCGTGCCTGAAAAGCGCCAAACCAACTGCAACCACATACTGAAAAGTGTCTCCTACAATGTTTTGATTATAAACTCCGAGCAAGTTTTAGGTAGGTCGTGAGTTTAAATCTTCACTCGAATTTCACGCCCGGGAATATGGAGGTCTTAAAGTTATCCGTACAAAGTAAAGTTAGTGCTTGTAGGATATTATTATGGGGTTTGGAATCTGGGGGCACGGGAGTACCCCCGCCAAGACGAGCCAAGCGAAGCGCAAGGGCACTCGAGAAAAGGTAGGTAGTGACCTACCTTTTCTCGAAGCGCTTCTTCGTATTTTTGAACCTTCTTAACTTGTGTTCGGATTATACCAGATAAACAAAATTTTCGGGATATGATGTCAGTGGTTGACTTATTAAAACTATAAAGTTTCAATTGCATAGCTCTTATACTTTAGATTTTATTGATATCTAAAATACCCCGATTTCGTCACTGCCTCACTGATGATCATCAATATTCTTAACGTTCTTCCTGAAGTCCTAGAAAGCTGAAATTTGGTATGTAAACTAGTAATAGTATACAAACAACAAACAAATCTTAAAAACTTGAAACTTTTACCCCCCCAACTCCTTAAACTAGGGGGTGAAAGTTTGTATGGGACTTCCGCAAATTTTGATGCTATTTTGATTTTTGATTTGACCATTTGATTTCAGACCTCCTTGTTAGCCTTGTTATAAATAATAAGATATGTATTTCAGGGGATTTTTAGTAAATCATCCCCTACTCTTTCAATTAGGGGATGGAAGTTTGTATGGGTTTTCCCATTCACTTTTTTAGAAAAAGGAATACCTTACAAAAAGGAATGAGATCCCACCAAAAACATTACATGTAAAGTGATGCCAAGACTCCATAGCTCATACAGCTTTCAGCGTGAAAAAGATATCAGATCGCAATTAGCGCCAAGCTTCCTACTCCACACGGCGTAACTCTACCACTACTAGCCACGCTCTACAAATTCTATATCTTGGCTAAAAAGTATAGACCCGTCACTGATTAATATCATCATAAATTCATTCGGCGTGAAAGTCTATGCGCGGACCGGGATGTGCCCAACAAAGCTATACTTTTTAGCCAAGATGTAGAAATTGTAGAGCGTGGCTGGTAGTGGTAGAGTTACGCCGTGTGGAGTAGGAAGCTTGGCGCTAATTGCGATCTGATATCTTTTTCACGCTGAAAGCTGTATGAGCTATGGAGTCTTGGCATCACTTTACATGTAATTTTTTGGTGGGATTCAATATTCTCTTCAACTATCCGTTTTATGGTCCTTACGAGTATGATTTAAAACGTATATTTAGTACCCAAGGAGAAATGAAATGAAATGAAATGAAATTATTTATTTGCATAGATACAGTACAGGGATGTTTAAATATAAATATATTACGATTATGTGCATGCAAGATCAAATGTACCCTTAAGAAAATAATCTCTAATTAAATATTAGACAAATAAATAAAGTAATATAATTTGTCAGTACCTAGATTAAACATAAAAAAGCTAAGCTTAGCAAATAATCGTACCAATGTTTTTTTATTGTTTTTTTTTTAGTTCATTTGAATCAACCACGATCTTCGAAATGACATGCTATGGGCACTGTCAAATTTTATGTAAAAAAATCGTTTTTACATAATTAATTTCACTTGCAATGTATGATAATACACACACACATTATGACACTATGTACTCTAGTTTACATAATAAACATAGCTTAGATATTTCCCTTACCACCCTAATTTACTTTTAATTACAATCTAATGATTGACCCAGAGTAACTAACTACATAAATTAAGGTTACATTTCGCTAACAGGTCATTAATCTTTAGTCCTCGTGAACTGCAACCCGAGCATAAAGCCCCGGTGGCTCCAAAAACAGCCATTTTCACATACAAACGACCTTCTTTGGCGCTCGAGATTATTTGAATCTGGAAAAATGAGAATGCTTCAAGTTGGTTTACTGACTCATTCTAATATCAACCGTGGTACTGGCAAATAGAGCTTCAAATTAAAAGCAACTCATCGTATTACTATGCGCTTTTCTTTTTTCACGCGCGATCTAGCGCGTGTAATTTTACGAAGCGCCTACATGTTTAAATTAGCACTTTTTCAGCTTATGTTGGCAGTAAATTATTTACGCAGGCGCCGCGGATGACTTCGTTAACGCTGGCACCTGTTCGTTAGCGAACTGAAATTGTGTGCTCGCTAAATAAATAACTGATAATTATCTTGCAGATATTTTTGCGATTTCACGTATTCGTACGTGATTATATTCCGTTTTACATTTTTAAATCGTGGAAAATTTAAAGTAATTATTTCCCTTTCCAATCTGTTTTACCATAGTAGGAACCAGCCGTCGTGCCCATAGCGCCATAAATGATTAAATCGGACGTTTACCCTATCCCGCCCGCACTTACAACACATCGCTTCTAAAGTGAGAGCGAGATGACTCGAGATGATCCATGGACTGAACGACGGGTTTGTTCGAAAGTACCTACTATACGATATAACCTACTAAGTACTTAAATCCCATTAAGAAAATGGGAGAGTTCTCTCTTCATTTATCACTCACTGTTACTTCATAATGTAAATAAAAATGTACGCAGATCGACCCCGAAGATACTTCTAGATCGGTCCCTCATTGCTAAGGATCGTCACTGCCGATGTAGCATAGCCAGTATTCTTCTCCAGGAGTTTTGGTCGGCTACCTATTGGAGGGCTACATTTTTTTATTTTTTTATTATTTATTTATTTATTTAGCTTACTTAAACTACACATTTTTACATAATATAGGTAAACATATCAGGTAACTAATAATTTATGTGTTTTTATTTTACGATATAAGTATAGGTATACATTAAGTTGAAGTAAGCCACCCTCCGTACTAGTTTATATACTGTATTACGGCAGGGTACCCTCCTTCTCCCCATGACCAACCGCGTAGTTATAGATGGTAATACATGATATGAGTTAGAGTTGTTTACATTATGTATATAAGTAATTACCTACAATGATCGTTAATAATATTTATTTTAAGGCATTTAGTTTTTAACGATTAAAAAAAACATTACCTCATAGATAAGCATACAATTTTGTAAACATGTCTGACGTCGGCCGTAGATATACCTATACCACCTACCTATACCTACCTTGCCTAGCGAGAGGGGGTGGCACATAGAGGAAGAATAGAATAAAAGGACTCACACACACATACACACATGAGTGACATAGAAAATACCACGAGTGGGAACGAGATACAATGTTGAATCTTCAGCGCGTAGGTATAGGCTTTTTTTGTTTGTCACCAGCTTGCTTGTCACTACGTGTCAAAATATTTGTACTGTAACTGATGTCATCGATATAATACGACTAAATTATATATGACATTCGACGTCAAGAATGTATTAGTCTTCTGATAATTCTTAATTTAGTAAGGTTAACTTACCATCGTGTTACGCTGTGGAATCACCGGATAGTTCCATCAGAAGACCAGCGCTGGTCACCAGGCCAGCACAACGCTGAGATAGAACCATTTCGTGGCAATGTTGTTCTCTCTTTTGTATTTGTGATCTATGTGTATGTATGTGTTGTTGTCATGAATAAATGATATTCTATTCTATTCTATTCTATTCATCGTCCCTTTCGAGCATAATCTAGGACTAGGACGACATCTATTATTTCCTCTATCTACGGGATGGTACCATTTGTATTGCACAAACTAAATAAATATAGTACACTGAACTAACACTAGTGAATACAAATGTTGCCACGTGCGAGCTTTACTTTAGTTCGGAGATATTGCTCGAACGTTCCGAATATAATCAGTCAATTACGACAGTAATCTAGACATGGAGCGGGCGGGAAGAAACGAGGGACTATCCTGTATGTATATATACATACGTACATAGATTCATGCCTTCATTCCCAAAAGGGATAGGCAGAACACGTGAAACTTATGCTCTAGTGCCACATTTAGCATAAATGTGGCACGATAATATCGAGAAAATGTGAAATCGCAGTGATAGGTTGCTAGCCGCTCGCCCACAACACACTTCAACCCTGTTTCCTTAGTAAGACTCTTAAGACACCCACAGGAAGAGAGAGGGTGGTGCTATTCTAACACGGCTATAATATGTGATATTGAACCATCGAGCTGGGAGTTCTTGGCTCAAGATCGGTCAAAGTAGAGTGACGATTAATATAATGTGCAAGCCTTCGAAGAACGAAGACGTAATGAACTCGACGATCGCGAGGAATTAAAGGCTCGATCACCTGCAGGCATCCACTATAATTTTGCCGAAGGCGTGCTGACCTGTAGGGAATGTGTTCGCACACTCTGCACAAATATTCTATGCCAGTGACCTGAGAGCTCACGAACGACGCTCCACTTAGCCAGTTTTTTCTTTTATCCAGTATCCGTTGCCGAAATCAGCCAGGATGATGGTGATGAGTATAAGACGGTGATTTGGCAAGACTTAGAAATGTGTGTTATCATAAAGCCTAACAACAAAAACAAACCAGCCAAGTGCGAGTCGGACTCGCGCACCGAGGGTTGCGTAAAATTTACGGTTTTCGAAATTTTCCCTTTATCTGTGCTATAAGACGTTGCTTCGGACCAAATTTCAAGGTTCTGAGTTCACGGGAAGTACCCTGTAGGTTTTGATTCCCTTGCGAGTTTCGAAAATTTGCGGAAATCTGCGGCATAAACGGCTGTATCTTTTGATTGCGTTGGCTTAGAAGTTTGATATTTCCACAGCTCCAAGGGACTGTAGATCTCAGTATTTGGTATAAATGCTAGCTTGATACCTCCGCGTGGAGGTATCAAGCTAGCATTTATACCAAAATTCCCGAGAAAAAGCTTGACAGACGGACGCACGGACAACAAAGTGATCCTATAAGGGTTCCGTTTTTTCCTTGTGAGGTACGAAACCCTAAAAAATACGTAGCTTAATACGTAGACTCACAGTAGAACGAGACTTTCGAAAACGTGCGAATATAATCGAAACTTTTGACCACAATTGGCTAATTGCCTAAAAAAAAATTAAAAAGTTATGGTACACTTTTTAGCATAATGTGACGTCACGCGGAATTTTAACGGGCTATATCTTCATCATTTCTTGAGTGATGAACAAAATAAAAAGTACGTGATTATGCGGTGTAAATAGGCAATTTGAACTATTCGCTTATGAGCGATGCGGAGCTGAAGGGAAAACAAAACAAGGTTACGCCTTAGAATTAATTTAAAAGAAATATCAAATGTATTAACTTTGAAGTGCTGAAACGTGCAGCTTGGAGCGGGCGGGCGAGGAGTTCGATCGAGCGGACGATTATTATTAGTAGTCCGGAAGGTCAGGAAGAAATTTTGTTCGCAATATAATTACAGCGATGAAAATATTTCGCGTCACCTTATGGAAAATGATTGACAGACTGAACTAATTTTTTTTCTTCTGACGTATTAGCCGGTGTAAGCAGCCTCAGCAGCTTTTAAGAAAGGAGGACAAAAAGGATTCTGCTTGCTCTGACGGCGTAACCAATACCTGTCCAATATTTTTTAATAATGAAACTGACGGACGCAATTCAAGAAATAAGCATGCTCTATAATTTCATGAAGATATTGTATCTTAATTGCAGTGGCATAGGGTCCATTTTCAATTAATTTCCCACTGACTTGCTTATTGAACGAGCGAGCGAAGCGAAGGAGTTCTCCGTTTTACCTTGGGCCAGAACTCTTTCGTCTATCCGGATGTCTAGTTGTCCCACTGTCCAGCTGTTCTCATCTACAAGTCGTATTTCTCAACTGATTCTCCTGAAATTTTGCGAGCAGGTTCAATAATTATACAAAACTTTTTCCGACTATTCAGTTTCTCGAAATATTTTTTTAGGCATGTGTTTTACAGGTCCTAACTAAAAAGTACATGGGTCGACTCAACTGTGGCTTTTTACTACATTAACCTACACCTACACCAACCTAAAAAAGTAATTTACTTACTAGCTTTCGTCCGCGTGGACCCGGGATAAAACTATCCTATGTTTTAATCCAGGCTTTAAAATATCATCGTGCAAAGTTTCATCTAAATCGGTTGAGCCGATTAAGCGTGATTGAGAAACAAAACTTCTAAACATCCAAACTTTCGCATTTATGATATACTAGCTTCCGCCCGCGATTTCGTCTGCGTGGACCCGGGATAAAAACTATCCTATATTTTAATCCAGGCTATAAACTATCTTCATGCAAAATTTCATTCAAATCGGTTCAGCCGTTTAAGCGTGATTGAGTAACAAACATCCAAACATACAAACATCCAAACATCTAAACTTTCGCATTTATAATATTATAGCAGGATTATATTTGCCCACGGAACCCTAACCAGTATCTAAAATTGATCCACATCATTATCTGGAAATGGAAACTCGGGTTACAAAGTGGGCAAATACCCCGTGAAAAGCACTCGAGATTTTTAAGGCGGGTACCCAAGATCTCGAGAGCTCTCTTGCTACTTCGGTCGATGAGATCAAATCTTGTCGTTGAGCGCTTTAAGTATGATGGATTTAAAATGTAGGTACTTGAATTGTAGGGGGTTTATGTCAGGAAACTCATTAAATTGAAATGAATTCGGTATTAACTAGACGCACTCGTTCTGACTCTTACGATTATTGCGCGTGAAGTGAGTGCGGCTGACAAATGTAAATCTGATTTGAATGTCATGGGTTTATGTGTACCAGCAATTTTCGCTTTGCTAGACTCCTGCCGTAGAACACCAAAATAATAGCTGTTATTTAACGACTGTTTGTGTGTAAGCAGTAAGTACATATTATTATGTGTGATGCCCTTAAAACATTTCAAACCAATTGTAAAATTATGACAACGCAATATTATAACATCTCCAATCTGATCTGCTGATGTAGTGCAGACAGAAGATCGCCATAGCATTTAATAAATTATCAAAGATAAAACCAACTTGTTTGGGCACATTGGAGCTTGAAGGCGGCTTTACATACTTCTAGTGCTGGGTGTGCGTTACACACGGGCGCAGCGGTCCAAGGGGGCGCCGAGCGACGTCGCCGCGCGCGCCGACCTTGTAGAGGGCGTTAGGGTTTGATTATACACGGGCGCTAGAGACACCACTCCCTGAACACGGCATGTTAGAATGGATTGGAATTGACGCCTGTGCTAAAAAAGTATAGTAGTAGGATTAGTAGGCATTTTGGCTTGTTCCATTTTTTTTCAGTAACTTTATTTTGATAATTATTTATTCTTAAAACTGAAATTAAACCTCCGTTTTGCAGGGACAATACGGACCTTCAACTACGCTGTGAACGGGCGACATTTGGCGGACCAAGAATACAGGGCGTGCGTGAGACGGAACGCCGGTATTTGCTCCATACGGTACTCGCCGTGCGACAACCGATCCTTCAGGGTAGGAGGGGCACAGGAATTAGATGGTATGTTTCGGGAAGACCTAAAATTGTGTTGTGGGCTAGTTTTATTCAACCTATTTATCAATTCGTTTACTTTGAGCCGGAGAAAAATGAAGAACAGGCTGTTCTTCAGCGGGCGTAGCAGGGTTGATAAGATCCGTCACGATCTAACGAACGTCACGTCAAGTGACAAAATGGCAACCATACTACACCCGCTGACAAGTATGCGAGTGCGAGAGTGACGGATTATCTATAACGATAAGTGATTAAATGGCAACCTAAGATGGTTTTTATTAGTTCTCGAGTAATCTAGAATTAAATACACTTAGTACAGCAGCCAGAGTAGCCAAATATATCGTAACACACCCTTATTCTTACAGTAATAAAGACGTGTACCGAAATATTTGGCCACCTTGGCTGCTACCAACTATATTTCGCTGACTGTACTAAGAAAAGCTAGCTTCCATAAAAGGCTGCCGTCATTTGGCAAAGGAAACCTCGAGCTAACATTGTACGTCGTTTTATTGGAGGCACCAATTATTGGCACTTTATACCGACACTTTGTTTAAAGCGAATATTATCTTACACAACCTAGTAACTTGAGGCTTGACGTACACAATACTCGACTTTATTCCGTGCTGTAATGGTTCAATTTTACAGAATCATAGGAAGGTGAAGTGAGAACGCTGTTGTTATGAATTCAAATGTCAATAGCTGGCTGGCAGCCAACAATCCTTGGTTATCCAAGCCTTCAGCCATTTTGGAATAACTGTGATATATAAGATTAGTATCAGCTTTTGTTGCAGTTTGTTTTGATTTCATTACTTATTTAAATGCAAAATTGGATGTATTTGTGTTGACTGTGATTGTAAATGACTCGTTATGTCTTGAAACTCTCGAAAACGTCAAAAATGGTCTGAAATCTGTGAAAAGTAAACGGGAGTTTGCAAAGGCTGCCGCATTTCAAATAGGACGGAGCGCGCTTGATATGCGGATAAGTACGAAATTTATGAATTATTGACTTTTAAAGACGGGCAAAATCTAGGCCAAAAGAGCCTGCCAATTCCACAACAAATAGAATTTTCTGCGGTGAACATTGTGCTATTTCATGAAGAAACATATATTTTTTCGAGTTTGTTTTTGTATAATATTTGTGTTTGGTAACGGCGATAATAATCGCTATACGACAAACACAAATACGTCATGGAATCTTAAAACAAACGACATCTCAGTCCAGCTGGTCGATTGCGTAACGTTACATACGTTTTTTATGAGAAAGTGACAGTTGAGTTGTCTTAACGTCTTCGAAAAGTTAAGCAACTGCCCTCTGGTGCCCTTTCAGCCTACATAAGCCTGGGGCCGGGCCCGGGGGGCCTAGGCGGCGCTGGCACAGGCTTCTACGGCCCTGACGGGGCCTACATGGGGCCCGGAGTCTCCACAACGCCAAGACAGCCAGATCTCGTGCCAGAGGAGTCCATCAATGGTTCATTTACCCTGGGATTTTGGGGCCCTGTATTTAGAATTGAGAGTAGACTTTAGACGATTCCTGGCATGCCTTGGGATTTATACCTTTAATATCTTGGACATGACTATTTATATTATTTTTTATTTATTTATTTACACCAGGCAACAAATGCCAGTATTACATACAAGTACCTACCTTAAAGACTAACATACATATCAATATAATAAAAACTACAAAAACACACTGCTACCTACCACTTAATATTTCAGTAACGCAGAGGAAATGTATCCTATCCTTTTAAGTCGAAAGAATAAGTATAGGAAACTACTCAACTCAAAAACATACGTGAAAGCGAGGGACACATTTAGTGCACCAATTGCCGCTCGAAATCGCGGCCGAACCATACTTATTAGTTATTCAAGCACTTAAAATTACCGAAAATGTATTTTTTTGTGTCCAATTCGTCACGCAACATTCGAAAGATGAGTAAAAGGAAAGTTTTGTTTTACTTACGTACAATCTACTGCGAGAACTTGGAAGTTTTCGGGGTTCGAGGTTCGTCTTTTTTTATAATAAATATATACTGACGTTCCCATAAAGGTAGCACAAATAATCTATACCTTTTCTTGTGCTTACTTAAATAAAAAGTCTCAATTATTTACATTGCTTTTCAGTGTATTGGAAGAAGTTTGCGATGTTTCTGATGTATACACTTTGGACCGGCTTTTCCTTTCAGTTAATTCCTGCATTTTGACATTTAAACACCATCCAATCTTCCAAACTTACTTAACAAGATCCGACTAATATTGTAATTGGGAAAGTTCAGCATGGGTTAAAACATAGAATACTTTTTCCGCGAAAATCTTCCCCCTAAGGGATGAAATTGGGGGTGATAGTTATTACGAGAGTTCCCGCGGACGAAGTCGCGAGCGGGCTAGTTTTCTAAAAAGTATCTTAGCACTTTCACTGCTAGGAACCCGCTCGGCGGGCGCCAACGCCGTAGGCGCTTTCCGCTACTTAGTGGGAAAACCACAGGATCGGGCTAGGACCGTAGCGCGTTACGATTCTTTGCAGTGATTGTGTGTTAAACATGTCAGAGTATCAATAACTGGGGGACATTGGTGTTAAGTTATGTCAGTGTGTAAAGCCGCAATCATACTTACTAATCTGACATGATGTTTTCTAATGGGCTCTGCCTGAAACAAACAATAATTATCAGTCGGTATGCCGATATCGCTGCTGACCATAAGCCTCTCTTCGAGTACGCCACTTATCCCGTCCCGTGCTAGTCTCGTCTATGAATAAGTGGCCACCAATCTGTTAACGTTTTGGCCCACCTATTCCGGATCGGATCTCAACATTCCACACTCGGTCTTGTAGCTTAATGCTGGGCATGGCGCGCTCCATGGCTCTCTCTGCTACATCATCAGGTGTCCTAACTGTATGAAACCGATATCGATCTTTACCGTCACAACAAGTCAGTTAAATGTGAATCCGGCCTAACTTTATAAATCTCTAACAGATATGGTGGAAGACGGAATGATGCCAGTGAACGAAGCTCAAACACAGGAGGATGAGATGGAAGGTTCCGGGGCAGACCCTCAGATCGCGCCCGCTGTTCAAGCAACGCCTGCGCCTAGCATGGTTTCTAGGGTATGTATAATCAGCTGGTCGATTGCGCAACGTTGTGGACGTACATTAGGTAGATCTAAACTTCATGTATGGGAAAATAATGGTTGAGCTGTCCTAACTCTAGTTTAAAAAGTTACGCAGTTATCCCTCTGGTACATTTGATTACGAATTCGTTTAAAACTCTCGTGTAGCACGGGTCCAACGTATATTTACCTGTATTTTAATGACGTTTTGAGATTAGTTGCAAAGCCCGTGGTCTCAAATGCCTTAACCTCATCTTGAAAGCTCTGATACGTAAGAGGACTTGTGACATACTTGCAGAATAAATATTTGCAGTTTGGTAAATGGAATGCAAAATAAGCCTCTGAACGATTTCTACAACGTTTCTTTTTCTACGAGAGCGTAATTTCGACCTCATTTGTATGTAAGTACTTTATTAGGGCAATTTAGGGCAACGAAGTATCATTTGTCTGAAAAGGCGTTCCGCAAAATTGTAAATCCCTACACTACACCCCTCCAGTGTTATAGGTATAAAGGGCCAATTCGAAGAAGCAGTCTTAGCTTTGTAAAGAAAAGTAGTTTATTAGCATTTCGAATACCTATAGATTAAGATAACATTGCTTATCAAATTGGGAATTACATACATTTGGATAAAATAGGGCAGAATAATGTTTATTGGTGAACCGTGTGTGTTGTACAAATATATACCAAGGAACATATTTAGCCTGAATACAAATGCTTGGACAGTCCAGTTTTAAGTTACAAATTAGTTAATGTGAATTTTCATCATTATTATTTTCATGTCGAGTCCATTGTTATTTTAAGATAGTCCATTGTTATTTTAAGATTTATCAATCTCCTTAGTAACTTATATTAATCATTATCGCTCTAAGAAATAAACTAATAGTAGATAACTCCCTGGCAATGTACTTACACTATCACTATTACAACTTCAAATAGATTAATAAACGACTCTTTGAAATTTGTGCATGGGCCAAAATCCATATTTGATACTATTTACCGGTATACACTAAAACTACTACGTCCTTTAGCCAGATAACCGTATCGATCCTCTTTAACATATTAGTGAGTTTAACAATATTTTCTCGAACCCCTTAAAGGAGCGATCACACCACAGCTCAAAAAACGCTGACGCACCGTAAACGCAGCCAAATGAAGGAGCCGTGACAAATACCACGTCAATGCTAATACACAGCGTTACGCATTAGTGCAGTCGCCCCCTAAACCTTCTTTAAAATGCTTTTAAAATTCCAAGTAGCCCCTGTAGCCCTTACCCTGACTAACCCTCACAGATCTGGAGTTATATCTGGCCTCCCTGGCTCTGGCAGTGGCAAGGCCGAACACTCTCCTGGGGCCACTGGTCGCCCTACGCGCAGCACTACTCCGTCCCAGAGGACGATAAGATCCGCTACAACGGCTATGGGAACTTTGGAGAGGGCCTGAACGGAGGCTTTGGGAGGCTGAGGTGCAGGGACAGGGTTACGATTCCTTGTGAGAACGAGTATTTTGTTTCGGTGAGTGTTTTTGATGTTACTCACTATAACCCTTTTCTTTTGCTTATTGTCCGCGACCGATTCTCATGATCAAGTTTCTTCAAAAACTTCTGTCATGTAGCTTCGTGGTCGTCAGCCAGGGCACCGTTGGTTTGTTGACTACCACGAGGATACATGCTACAACTTTCTGTTGTACTCCTAAGTTCGGTGACAATGCAATAATACCTGTGCCACCACTGAGCTAATCTGGTGATGGAGACAGAAGGTCGCAGCTTCTTAACTAGGTACACAAGATAAATCCGCCATGTGTGTAAACCTCAACGAGTAGTTGATACTGTGCAATGAGTACAGTCGGCAACAAAAAGTTGTGCTACCAAAATTTTTCACAGCATCTTATTTTATTCCCCAGAGTTCCTCCGTGATGACTGGCGTGTGCGACCCCCATCACTGTGGTTCCACATTCTGCCCCCACCGCAGCCCGAGGGACTGCCACGTGGACACCTCCATAACGCCCTTCGCAGTCTCCGTCCACTTCGGAGCACCCTCGCTGAAGGTGAACCCGGAGGAGAACATAGGCGCGTGTCTGAGATATACGCAAATGCCTTGTGAAACGTGAATATAATTTCACATTACAGTAAATCGATTGATTTGATTTGAGGCTGATAATTCAGCTTGTATACTTCCTATTGCTGGGCACAGACTTGGTACCTATATGACCGGTTCTGTCTGTATTTTTTAACCTTTGACTTGTGTACAGTCAACCGTAGTAATATCTGCCCAACAAAGTGCGCATAAATATTCGATATGATCCTATTTTTAGGGCCATTAGGAGACGGTGTGAGATCGTTTTGTCTGCTTTGTTATTTCGCACTTTAATGCTGGTGGCTGTTCAATGAAGGATTTACATACATAAATGATTGCTTCCTTTTATGGATGAGAAGAATATTATACGAAATGTTTTGAATTAATGACCAATCGGAAGACGCAGCGTGGGTAGGCCAAGGTGGACTGATGATCTGGTAAAGGTCGCGGGAGTCCGCTGGATGCATGGAGGTGGCGCAGCACCGGTCACTTTGGTACTCTTTAGGGCCGATGTCCAGCAGTGGACGTCTTTCGGCTGATATGATGATGATGATGATGAATGACCATTGATTGGTCATTCATCATCATCATCATCATATCAGCAAAAAAAAAAAAAAATTTAGATAATTTAAGTCGATTGATTCTTAAATATTCCCAATGTCATTCTGTGTTCTACTTAGTCGATTGTATTATTTGGGATGAAGTAGTTTAGATAAACAGTAAACATGATATTGCTAATGTTATTAATGAAGAATCCGAATATTGTTAAAACAACTTAATTATCTATCTATTGAAATAATGTACTCGTTTGAGACAGGCAATCTATTTTAAATTGTTAATTAATTTGCTCGTAAGATACAAAATATTTTAAAAAAACTCTTTAATTAAGTATGAATTATTTTAAAATAGAATTATCGTGGTTCCTATTTGGCTAAATATTTATATTTAATTATATATATTTATTAGTAAATTTAAACGATACTAAGGACTGTTTTCGTTAAATCGCTCCAGTTTGATTGCCAATTGTTAAGTTTGTATAATATCAAACTCTGGTCCAAATCTTAGCTGAGTTTAAATAAATTCATTATATGAATGTTTATGTATATCTGAAAATCATTAAAAAAATACTTTTCGCACGGCGCATTTTAACAATAAATCTTAATAAGGTTTGGCCGAAGTTTAATTAGTAAGTATTATTGATAATTAAGATTGATTTGTTAATTAATCTTAAGATTAATCTAATATTCACTTATTTATTTATTGTTAGAAGTGTGCCATGCAAAGGTTATATATTACTAAGAAAGCTTATTTATTTATGGGGCACGCTACGTAAAGCTAAACAATATTGATTATAATTTAGGCGTAATACTTTTAACACTTTTCTGGATATTGCATCTCATATGATACACAATGTGGTATGCTATTTTTTATTTGCTGATTTTTTTGAAACGAGTCTTGATTTTTTAAATCATTAGCCAAGAAAGGGGTACAAATAATCGACCCACATCCCAACTTGTTTTGTCGTGGAAAAGCGTCCCAGTTAATTTGTTTTGTGTATGTTCTAGATAGTATGCCAGTAAGATGTACATTTCTTTAATTTAAATATTTAACTGTACAGTATTATAATATTTTTATTATATCCTACCCCAAAGGTATTCAAGTTTACATTATATCATTTTGTCAATAAAATAATAAATCATATTTACTGTATTTTCATTCATACAAAATGTATTAAAGCATGAAAGTTTTTACTGAAATAAAAAGCAACACATTGAAAAAAATCCACCGGGTGGGATTTGAACCCATATCTTTGCGAACACCAGGCGCTGTATGCAACGCGCCACCCGATTCAATGACGAGCCATCTGCACTCCATGATAATGACTTAGCAGTCATGACACTCAGTATTGAGAAACCGACTGATTGGAATCTTCTATTAGTCATTTTTATTAAGAGTGGTGACAGCCTGGCTGATAGAATGAACTATCTACTGATGAACTATCTGGCGATTCTCATTTATGTGCACGTTGTCACTGCCGTGAACTACCATGTGTGTAATGGTACGCTTAATTTTCAACTAGCCTCCGCCCGCGACTTCTGCGTGGACCCGGGATAAAACTATCCTATATTTTAATCAAGGTTATAAACTATCTTCGTGCAAAATTTCATCCAAATCGGTTGAGCAGTTTAAGCGTGATTGAGTAACAAACATCTAATCATTCAAACTTTCGCATTTGTAATATTAGTAGGATGAATGATTTTACTCTTTATACAAAAAACGCCAAATATTTAATACTCGTCATTACATAAGGGTATTATAATTGCATCCGCGATAGTGACATCAATGGCTGCGACAGTGTGCACAATAATGAGAATGGACCATCTATTGAATTTCTCATCCGTGTGCCAGTAGTAGGCGATGTGCAGCTAAAACGTTATTCTGCAGAACCCATTCGGTTAGGTTAGGTTTGTTTTACAACATTCCTGAAAAGTTAACTGCTGATTCGGTTTTTTTTTCGATGAAATTAAAATTCTGCGTAGCATACATTCTATAGAATAATTGTCGGTAAAACAAAGTGCAACTGGTATGTTCATGTACAATAGGTATTACGGTTATAAATTCCAATAATTCATTTAATTCTACGTTTAACATCGAATGCCTGGGGCTCGTACTGGTGAAATAATCGAAACAATTCTCAACTTACTTTTGTCGTGGAAAAGTTTTAGAACCGGCTTCCCTTAGGGCGATATGGGTGTAGACTAAAACAGCGCAATAACTTATAAATATAAATCTTTTGATAATATGAACGGAACACGGCATGCTAAGAAGGTTAAATTGGAATTAAATATGAATTGAATTGGCCCATAATGGACCCATAAAAAAAACAGTTAAAAATTATGTATATTCAGTAACCAATCAGTTTACTGTCTGTTCTCCTAAATATACGTATAGTAGTTGCGATGAAATAAGTCATCATCAATAATGTATGAGTATTTTATGCAATTTGGTGTCTTTACATGAAACGCACGGCACATCCAGAACTATATGAGGTAATGAACCCATTCCAAGACCAGCTCAAGATGTATAAACATGAGTCATGCCTCTACGAGCGATTTCCGCTACAGGGCTGAAAAATGCTACCACCCGCTACGCACACGAAGGGGTGGAATCGACTGAGTTCGTAATACGTTCGGTGCCTATGACCCGCTAGAGATGGGCGCTCTGATTGTAGGCACATTCCTCTACAAAGACTACAAAATTGTTGGCAGTAAATGTGATAAAGCTGCGACCAATTGGAATTTTTAAATTAACACGAAATTATAGCGTTTTTTAAAAGTGACCGAGTGATTATAAGCTGTGCTGAAACCCAATAACCTAGATAGGAGTAGATATTGAAGTAACGTATTATGTTAAGTTTGATTGTTTTTCTATTGAAGTTGATATTAAAAGCAATCGGAGCGGTTTATGGAAAATTTCCAATGTTTTGTCAAGTTACGGAAGAATAAGAAGAGTTGCGAATCACTTCTTCTATAAACCCTAGAAATCCTAAAACAGGAGAAAAAATACTTTTACATGCCAAAAACAATACTAACTCAAGTAGGTACTCGGAAAATACTCCTACTAAATATGATATTTTAAACACATAAAAACCCGAAAAAAGACCTAGTTGGACGATAAAAACCGTGACGTCACTATTCTGTATCTATTTACTTTGTTTCATAACAAGTTGCTGATTTGACTAACAATCAAGTTATGTCCTTTCTCGTAATGATGGTATTGTTGTAGCTTTCAACGTTCCATTGGATGATTGTGCATGACGAAATGTTCACGCAAAATGAGCGGTGTTACCACGAAAATCGAATCTCGAAGTTCGTGGATCTCTGCATCTCCCTCGTATAATATTAGTGCAATATAGACGGAACTAGCTTCAAATTTCGATTTTCGTAGTTATAGCACAAGCCGCATTTCCAGTTGACCTAATGAAAGAAGGGATATCCCTAGGATATTACTTTTGTTTCATGTCTCAGTAGTCTGACTGAAAGACAGACTTTAAAATGGTGCTATCCCTATGACGTACTGGGGACGTTATATGATGTAGTCTCCTCTGGGAAATGGACTTCACAGGAATGAAATGAAACATGCAGAACAAAACTCGACTTGTTTTATTTACAAACCCTGAATATGAATTAATGCAACAAGGTCTTTATTGAAATACTTATCAGCACTCGTCGACGTTGACGAAGATTGCCGATGTAACTTATATTTGAAATCACAAGCCGTCAAAAAATTAATCCGAATTTTTCCCCAGGCCTTCGTCAGAATCTCTATAATGTGTGTATCTACGGCAAACGGAGTTTAAAGATGAACACGGCCCCGATGACTCCAGATCGATACAAGTACAAGTGCCCTGTCATTTCCATGTGGAATTACATGGCTCTGGCGCGGAAAAAGCATTCCACTCGATTATTCAGTGAATTATCGATGTTTTTGCGCCTCGCTAGCTCTGGCGTGTTGACAATAACCGCTTCGAATCACTGCGGTGCGGTGTGACATGAGCAAATACTTGTACAATTGATTTTATAAATCTACTAGCTTCTGCCCGCGACTCTGTTCGCGTGGAACTCTTTGATGTCTTTACTTCATGCAAATGTTCACAACCCATTTCACCTCCTTACGGGATGATTTCCGGAATACAAACTATATCCATACCGGATTTCATCTAAATCGGTTCAGAGGTTTAAGCGTGAAGACAGTTAACAGACAGACAGACAGACACACTTTCGCATTTATAATATTAGTATGATAGTAGGATACACGGTGCCCCAAGTGGATTCAAAATAATCTTAAACGCGTGTTTCTGAAGCCCCAAAGAGTTCATAATTTAAGAAAGCCGAGTATGGCTCTCTTTTTACGGTTCTTTACCTTAAAAGGAAAAAATGGAACCCTTATAGGATCACATTGTTGTCCGTCTGTCTGTCTGTCTGTCTGTCTGTCTGTCTGTCTGTCTGTCTGTCTGTCTGTCAAGATCATTTATCTCGGGAAGCGTGGAGGTATCGAGTTGAAATAAAAATCATATACTCACAAGTCCCTTGAAGCTGTGAAAAAATCAAACTTCTATGTTAACGTAAAAAAGATACGGAAGTTTATGCCGTAAAAAACGTATATTTCGACACTCTCAAGGGAATCAAAATTTATAGGTACCTTCGTTGACTAGAACTATGAAATTTGGCAAGTAATATCATCATATACTACAAGTACAGTACTGAACCCTCGGTGTGCGATCCCGACTCGCACTTGTCCGGTTTTTACATACATTAAAAATGTTTGCTTCACCAGTTATGTATGAAAATAAAATTAAAAGTCGAACTCAGCTTGATTTACATAACATTTGTACTCCTTATGGACTCAGGAATACACTGTTAAAATTATTAGGAATCCTCCCGTGCACAGGTATATAAATATAAATTATATAAAAAAAACGTAGCATTTCAAAATAAAGTCGTCCTGGCCTTAACGCAAGCACGCAAAAGCGGCTGAACGGATTTGGAGGAAATACCTAGTACGTAAACGACCGAAATACCTAGTACGAAAAACCCTATACTATTTAACGAGTAGTAGTAAGAGTAATACCTACGGGGTAGCTAGGTTTTCCCAGGAAAACGTGCAAAACGCCGAACAGAGCTTGTTCTCCAAGGCACAATATAAGAACGGTATTAAATCTAGCAAATCGAATCCCAATAAAGTCTAGTTTTCCCCCTGGGTTGAAAGTTCAGATTGCAGTAGCTTTCATAAAACTGGTGCCTATGCCAAATCTTGGGAGTAAGTGTCAAAGCGGACCCGGGCTCCTTCAGGGCACAACCGGGAATAACGCTAGTAGGAAAAAATGAATCTAGCTTTTACATACTCCAAATAATTCTCACGAAGGCATAAATTGGGGGTGGAATTAAATAACAAAATCAAAATTTATTTATTTGTAAACATAGGTTAAATATAGATCTTATACAATAATTTGTTTCACTATGTTTTGCCATTTGGCATACAAATATAATCAAGAAGAGATGGAGCATGCACTAATTATAACATGATGTCAAACTAAACAAATGTCAAATAATAATAATTTGTTAAATGTCAACCAAAATAATAGTCTAAGTACTTAAAACTAAAACAACTTAAATTCAAAATGTGTCCAGTAAGTATTCCGTTATCGAATAGTATGCTTTTTATACTAAAAAACCATACAGGCATTTCTTAAATAAAGCCTTTGGTCCAGTTTCACGCAGAAGACCATTAGTGCCCTACGCGTCCAATACAACAATGGCTTCAGGATGCTGTTGGGGCTGCCTCGATTTTGCAGTGCCTCGGGTATGTTTGCGCAGGCGCGCACTGATGACTTTTATGCCATTATGCGGAAGAGACTCGCGGCACTGCTTAGTAGAGTATGGGTCAGCTCTAACCCCATTCTGACAACAGTGGCGGTTAGATATAACACCAACACCGCCATAATGCGCCAGTTCTCTCATATTATGGTGTATAGGAAATAGAATAAGATATCATTTGTATATAAGTACTAACATCTAGGTTAAGTCTCTGTAACGAATTAATTAATTATGGACCAAAGTTGTCTGATGAATAAATGAATTATTATTATTATGTCTTTCCCGCTCACGGGACAATGACGTCCCGGACCTTTGGGAGGCGTGCGTGGAGCTAGGTACCTACAAAGTACCAACTGAGCCAACACGTAGAGGCCCTTTTGACAATTTAATAAAATGCAAGGAGTACACCGAGCGGATGCTGTCCCTGCCCGTGTCATGGGACGCACACAGGGACAGCACCCGCTGAGGAGTATAGGGCCTATTGATGGTTGATGGAATCTAAATGAAACGGGTTATTGGGTGAAAATGATGGACTAGTGGCTGGGCTATTGGGTGAAACATTGGACGCCTGCCTAATAAAACTGTCTCACTTTTTATCTCTGGCAGACGGTGACTCGCCAACTGCTAGATGGGCCCCTATTAATAGCGACATTAAAAAATGGCCTAAGGGCAACACCGGTCAGAAAGCTGGGGGGAAGAGAGGTGGCACTGGACTTTAAACATATAGCCAACTCGCCACTTAGGTGTCCACATCAACCCTCGAGCAACAGCTCTTGCGACTCCACTCTGAACGGCCAGTAAAGGCAAGCCAGAGACAGGGGGCCTGTCCAACCATCCACCCGGTCGGCTCAACCTGACCACAGGACACCCCCAGGAGTACTCAGGTACGTCGTAGGGTCGCTACGCCCTAACAGCCCGCCACAAGCTGCCTTACGTTGACTGATTGCACCAGATTTCTGGCGGGACGTCATTGTCCCGTGAGCGGGAAAGACATAATAATAATAATTCATTTATTCATCCGACAACTTTGGTCCATAATTAATTAATTCGTTACAGAGACTTAACCTAGATGTTAGTACTTATATACAAATGATATCTTATTCTATTTCCTATACACCATAATATGAGAGAACTGGCGCATTATGGCGGTGTTGGTGTTATATCTAACCGCCACTGTTGTCAGAATGGGGTTAGAGCTGACCCATACTCTACTAAGCAGTGCCGCGAGTCTTTTCCGCATAATGGCATAAAAGTCATCAGTGCGCGCCTGCGCAAACATACCCGAGGCACTGCAAAATCGAGGCAGCCCCAACAGCATCCTGAAGCCATTGTTGTATTGGACGCGTAGGGCACTAATGGTCTTCTGCGTGAAACTGGACCAAAAGCTTTATTTAAGAAATGCCTGTATGGTTTTTTAGTATAAAAAGCATACTATTCGATAACGGAATACTTACTGGACACATTTTGAATTTAAGTTGTTTTAGTTTTAAGTACTTAGACTATTATTTTGGTTGACATAGGCACCAGAAATCTGGTGGGCGATGGGGCCGTCACATCCCTACGCCTTTTTATTATTATTATTATTAAATTAAATTAAATTATCTATTGTAATAATATGTTTCGGCAACTTATTGTATATTTTAGGTGCCATCCCAAAAATACTTTTAGCAAGCAAAGCTGAGTTCACGGATTGGATGTAAATTTTTTCGCATCTGCGAGCACTAGAACAAGGTTATTCACACCGTTAAAGTCGGCGCAAACGGTAGTTAATATATTTGACATTCTGTGTTAGATACCAACACTGTGTACTCCTTTGCTTTGAACAGTCTGCTCCGGTATTCATAACAATTATGAACAGGTAAGTACCTTGTCTGGACACGTAGTTCTAAGGAGATCTAGTCGAGACGTCATTTCGAGCGCCAAGCAACAATTTCCAGTTAATCGTTCCCTGGCTTTACCTTTGAAGACAAAGCCTTTGTGGAGTACCTTTATGAACCGTTATACATGGACTTCTGTGAAAATGAGGATGGTTCATTGTACACCGCTCTGAGTCCGGTCCGTGTGCTGGCTAGCGCACAATCATCGACTATTTTTAACCCCCGACGCAAAGCCGCTTTATAAAAAGGGGCGAAAGACAACATGGGCAATTATAGACCCATAGCCCTACTACCAACCTTTTCAAAGGTTTTAGAGAAACTCTTACACAATAGGTAAATTAAATATTTCAATGCACATGATATCCTAGATTCGAACCAATTCGGTTTTCAAAAACGTAAATCCACTTCCTTAGCTATATTTAAGACTCTTAAAGGCATCATCAAAATAAATGACAAACAACTTTGCTGTGCCCTATTCATTGACATGTCGAAAGCTTTCGATTGCGTTGTACATAACATTGTCCTACGACAACTAGAAAATGTGGATGTAAAAGGCCATATACTGAAGTTGCTTGGAAGCTATCTGTGCAATAGGCAGCAACTGACATCTATATCTAAGTATTGTAAAAGTATTAAAACAGTTGAACAATACCAATCTGACATTGAAACAGTAAATATAGGTGTGCCACAAGGCAGTATCCTTGCCCCACTCATGTTCTTAATATACATAAATGAACTCCCGAAGATTGTTAATGAACTCTGCGTACTGTTTGCAGATGACGCTACTATACTTTTTTCTGTTGCAAAAGCAAATGTTTCCAATCGAGAGTCCGATATTAGCTGTACACTACGGAAAATTGTTGAATGGCTTGGAAAACTAAATCTAGATGTAAACCTAAGTAATACCAAACTCATGCAATTCAGAAATTATAAAACTATCCCTACTACCCTAAATATAAGTCAAGCAGGTGTAACAGTAGAAACAGTAAACAGCATAAAATTTCTAGGCGTAAGTATAGATCCTAATTTAAATTGGAAGTCTCATATAGAAAAGATCAATAAAAGTATAGCTAGCCACTGCTACGCTTTATCCATACTCTCTGAAACATGCTCAGAAGAAATAAGAAGACGCATACTTCGGAAACATCTATCCATTGCTCACTTACGGAGTAATATACTGGGGGAACTCTACAGACGAACAATCTACTTTTCTTTTACAAAAGAGATGCATACGCACTATCTATCACATTCACAACCAACAATCACTAAGAAATGTATTTAGAGAAAAAAGATTTTTACCTTACCCTCACTAGTATCTACAATATAGAGCTTTGTACTTTTGTCAAAAACAATGCTGAGTACTTTACAAAAATGTCTGCAGTAAAAAGCAATTTACGTCAGCAATATAAATTTAATATAGACCTAGAACAAAAAGCAGTATATATAAAAAGAGCGCTTTCATAAGTGCTATAAAAGTATTTAATAAGTTACCGGCTGAACTAAAGGTTTTAGAATGGCATAAATTTAAAAGCCAACTTAGAAACTGGCTTCTTCAGAGAGTATTCTATAATCTTAGTGAATATTTCGCATCTTAGCTGTTTGTTAGTCTATTTAAGTAATGCAAATTGTTGCATGCCCGATATTGGGTAACTATTGAAACCAATTCTGTCACGTCCAGCTTATGTACACAGTTATACAATAAAAATATTATATTCTATTCTATTCTAAAGAGAGGGGTGTTATAAGTTTAACGTGTCTGTCTGTGAAAAAAATATGACCCAAAAAAAACTAAACGAATATCGGTTCATCTGTTTGGGAGCTACGATACCACAGACAGATACACAGATACACAGACAGGCACGTTAAACTTATAACACCCCTCTCTTTGCGTCGGGGGTTAAAAATAATGAGGATAGTTAACAGGTGAAATATATTGTCTCTGTGATGTCAGATGAAGTACCGTGATTTTAGAGTTCAGACGTATTTTATTTAGGTTGGCGATAACGCCCAAACGCCGTTGACTCATAGGAGTCGCCGTATTAAAAAAAAACCGGCCAAGTACGAGTCGGACTCGCGTTGCAAGGGTTCCGTACATCAAAAGATTTTAAACAATTTTTTTTAGCGTCTTTGACGTTTCATAAAAATAAGCTGATTTGATTTTTGACTAATACCGTATTAAGTCCGACTCACGCTTGACTGCACATTTCTTATAGGTTTTCCTGTCATCTGTAGGTAAAGAACTATTTTGTGTATTTTTTTCAAAATTTTAGACAGTAGTTTCGGAGATGAAGGGGAGGAATGGTCATTTTATGGCTATTTTCTTAAATAATTTCTAAACTAATTATTTTAAAATTACAAAAATATATATTTTAGATGCACACAATGAGCTCTTTCATTTGATATGTAACACGATAGTATATGCAAAACTTTATTTTTTAATTTTCTCAATTCCCCCCCAAAAGTGGCCTCCATGTTTAAAATTCATTCGTTTGCGTTACATGTTCCTCTTTGGGTCACAAATTTACATATGTGTACCAAATTTCAACGTAATTAGTTGAGTAGTTTCGGAAAAAATAGGCTGTGAAGGACGGACAGACAGACGCACGAGTAATCCTATAAGGGTTCCGTTTTTTCCTTTTGAGGTACGGAACCCTAAAAAAAGTAGATACGCTAAAGACGCACAAGCAGGTACTATATACAGCGTGTGATATCCATTAGAGCATACATTTTAAGTACCTAACGATAGCTTCAACTGTTCACAGCGTTTTATGGAAAGAATATAACAAATACCTTTTCACTTATTATAAAAAAAAAACTAGCAGCAATGTACTGCTAACATTTATTTGACGTTTCTGAGAGGCAGAGCTAGTTTCAAACGTAATTGTGAGTTGTTAGCTTTCTTACCGCTTGCGATCTACGTTCATTAGGGCTTATACTCTCAGCACTTAAAATATATGTTCGTATTAGAAGTCACACACTATTACTAGTGACTGAGAGCTGTAAGTATCCCTCTTTTTTATAATTTACCTGAACACAAAATTTCACGAGAATCGTCAGAGGAATGCGACCAGAGGCTCTAGTATAAGTTTTACCGAAACCAAACTTTACGATCGCGTTTGCGTTTTACCCTCAATTTGTATGGGATTTGACAGCTAAACGCAAGCGCGGTTGTAACGTTTTGTTTCTGTAAAACTTATACTCTAGCCTCTGTAGAGGAGAAAAGCCGGACAAACGCCGGTCATACGAAATAACTATTGGCCAAGCGGCAACGGAGAACTTCACTTGCTCGTTCAATTACATAAATATATGATTACTGCCCCCACGTCTTTATTTGTTCCGGTCATACAATTCATACGTCGCAAAGGCGGTTTATTACCTTTAGAAGTCCAGCGGCTAAACTAGGCCTTTCAAGGCCTTAAAACTTTGAATTTGTCCACACGAAAGACTAACGTTTACTCACAGAGCACGGAACTCTTGAAATACCCCAGCAGAGTAATCAATAAGGTAAATAGCGGTAATAGCTCACAATAATGGAGCCTCCAGTTTTGAATTCCGACGGCCGCTCTGTCATCGCCGGCGACAGGTGACGGATCGGCGTCGGTCGCGGACGACTGGGGAACGACTTCCAAATGTTGGTTCTTAAATTAAAATGTTGATTCTAAAATGTTCACTAGGTAGAAGCACTGAGACGTCCATATAACACAATTTGTATGTTCTAAGTCATGATAAACTAAATAAAACAAAATAGCTTTTATTATTAAGAAGAGTAACTATACATAGAATAAGAACTAGTAATCTTTATCTTGTTTATGATATTACGCCAAGGAACAACTTAAAACTAATCAGTACTAGTCACTGTTTCAGAAATTTGTTAATCACTAATTCACTTTACCTTAATGATGTCTCTTATCTCGTTCGCCTCTTGGCAACTGCCTCCTCCAGCTCTCTCCACTGAGCGCTGTCCATAGTGACTCTTCTACAAAAAGGTTCCGCTGTTATTTTTGTTGCGTCTTCCTATCTTCTAATTAAACCTCTTCTGGGATACTAGCTCGTAACAATTTTATTCCACCTCTTATCTTAAGAGCGCATCATGCAGTCTTCTTCCAAATATCTTTGAATTTTGGTTTTTACTCTGTCTCGATTGGATATAAAGGCGTGTCCGCTGCGCCAAAATTAAACATGTTTAGGTACAACTGCCCGTCCATTGCGACTTTAGAGTGAACAATGTATTTTTTGCCATAACATTTCTCTTCTTTTGACAGCTGTCATCCCAGTACAATTTGTGACCTTTGACGTTTGTTTCTTTTAAAAGTCAAAAAATGAAATATTAGACCCCCTCCCCCGCAGACGAACGCGAGGAATGTTTTCCATCCGTGACGGAAAACATGTTTCTCTGTTTTTAAACAAAAAACATTTAGGCCACGCCCCTTTTCTGTTCGAAAATCTTAATCTTAACTGAAATACTTGCTAGTTTATGTCTTAATAATTGCTAACATGTCGATCAGCTCCTCAAAAATCCAGGTAAATTAAATAGTATTTCGTATATTATCTTACTTATAATTATAAACGATGTAAAATCGTACGTGTATTCCCGCTCTTATCTTTACATGTAAGTGTTTCTTTTTATTCGCTGCAGGTGTCGTTAGTTTCCTCGTAACACTTTCAATGTCAGGAACCCGCCTCACGGGGCCTACGCCGTAGACGCTTTCCGATACATACGGCGAAAACCCCGGCATTGGCTATACGAGCGTAGAACGTAGCGGTTCTTGGCAGTGAATGTTTCACACGTGAGGACATAGGTTGGGTAAAAAAGGTTCATTAAAAATCATTGAATTTCACTTATTTACCAAAGTATTTAACTTAGTTGAAATAAAATTTTGTAAGTAACTCAATTTCTATCCGCTCCTTCAAATCCGGATTTCCTCCGAATTCTGCGAGTAACCGGAACACTTAGCGTACCTACACAATGTAATTTTGTATGTGCCTAAGGCGATTAATTTTTACGTGTTTTGAAACATTTTGCCTTAGTATTTTAAAAGTGAGGCAGAAAATTATACTATTGGAAGGATACAAAGATAATTTTGAGTTTTTTCTTCAGTGCAGTTCGATTGAAAATTTGGATTTAAGTAAAGTTTCCACTTTTCGAAATCCAATCGAGTTTCAATGTTGTACACTTGAGTAAGTGAGGATGTTGAAGTAATGTTATTATATAATTGATTTGCCATACGATAAATAAATAAATCTTAAAGGAAATCCTAAACTGCACAAGATACGCCGTGTTTTGCTCATTTGAGACCACTCAATGTATAGCCCAAATAAGTACGAAGATGTATACACGGGGCGAGAAATGATCAAACAAGGTCATATTTGAGCGTTTCTCAAAAAAAATGTCACTACTTTTTTTCGGATATTTTCTGCAACTTTTATGTTATTTCTACTCAAAATCACGATGTCTTTCCATCCCAATAGGAGAAAAAAAGTTTCCCAAAATGCCCATACATTTTTGCACTTTCCTATTGTGTTACCACCATACAAAGTATAAGGTAAATGGTAAAACAATAAAAAATATCTTTGGCACAGTTTTTTTTCCTACCAGGATCGAAAGTGCTCCTGATTCTGAGTGGAAATAGTTAACAAAAATTCATAGAAGTGCAATTAATAATAGTGGCATTTTTTTTGAGAAACGCTCATTTCCGAGAATACTAGTTTTCTCCGGAAGACACGAACACGTTTTCGTCGTAAACGCCGTTGCCGTTATTTTTGTCAGAAACTTACCCGAATAGACGCAAGTTTTATAACTTATTCATATCAAAAATTGTTTCTTTTTCGTGCTACCTCAATCTTTCACAATGACTCATCCATAAAATAATCCATCATTTTTATTCTCAGTGAGACAGCATCCCCTGCTGCTTAATTGCTAAATTTTTCGAACGTCAGATAGATCTACATGCCATTCTTTGCATGCGAAAATGACAATTGAGTGGTACTAACCTGACGCTATTCCGGAAAGTACTGCAATCACGCCTCTGGTTCAATATTTAACCCTCCAACGTTACAGTTGGCAGCCAAACCCCGTATAGTTAAATAATTGGCAAGACACGGCAGCCGCATGCATGTTTAAACACCAATCACGCTGGCGCATGGCATATCAGATCTTGGGAGCATTTATAATACACTACGTATATACATATACTGCGTGGAACGGAACGATGGACTTTCCCGAAAGAGGGGGATTATTGAGCGCTAGTACGTCACATTTTCCAGATAAACAATTTTTTTGACGCGATTTTTTTTTTACATTTGTATGGAGCTCGTCGCTCCAGTGGGCCAACGCTCCATACAAAGGTAAAAAAAAATCGCGTCAAAAAAAATAGTTTATCTGGAAAATGTGACGTACTAGCGCTCAATAATCCCCCTCTTGCGGGAAAGTCCATCGTTCCGTTCCACGCTGTATATAGCCGTTCGCTCGCGTTTTACAGAGAAGCCAGGCAAGCTATGAGATAAAATATACCCTATGTTCTGCTAGTAAATCTATCCATACTAATATTATAAATGCGAAAGTGTGTCTGTCTGTCTTGTACCTCTTCACGCTTAAACCGCTGAACCGATTGAGATGAAATTTGGTATGGAGATGGTTTGAATCCCGGGGAAGGACATAGGATAGTTTTTATCCGGGAAATCATCCCCCGAGGGAGTAGAATGGGGGATGAAAGTTTGTATCGAACTACGATATATGAACGAGTTCCACGCGGACGGAGTCGCGGGAAGAAGCTAGTTCTATATACCGGTGAAATAAATTTGCAATCGAATGAGTGGTTTCGGAGAAGTGTGTAAGCACTTTATTGTAACAAGATTAAGCATATATATATCACACAAGATCAAAATACGAAAGCGAACTTATCCCTATAAGGGATATCTTCCAGGTAACCTTTAAGGTGGGTAGAAAGTAGGTGTTTATAAATGCACAAAAAGGTAAAATACATAAAAATATGTATTTATTTATTTATTTCAATATAGCAACTATTTTTACAGGTTAATATACCTTTGTATGACCAAGACAATAAAAAATGCAAATACATAATTATATACATATATTAAAATATAAGTACACCCTATATATATTCCTATATCGCAAATATTCAATAAATAAATACTATAAGTAGTCAACGAATTCACAAGTCATTTGAAAGCCAGAACTATCATCCCCTACACACAAAGTTACAAACATACATTTCTCAGATATTGCCTCTTTATACAATGAACGCGAGTAAAGTCGTGGGATAAAAGACGCTTTTATACGTACCCAAGTGAGTTGAATTAGTACCTATTTACGAGTATCAACTTGACTTTTTACACCTTTTCCCAAATACAGAAGACTACCAAAACTTAGCAGCAATCACACTCGTAAAGCCCACCGGTATAAAAATGGACAACACAAAAAATATGTCGTCCTCATAACTTTAGCTTTATGATGCCTTCACTAAGTGGTGCCTCTATAAAAGTGTCTGACTATGTTTGTTTGTTTAACTACGCGACTGGTATTGCTGTTGCCAACTTTGGCGACTTACATGCCTAGAGCGGAAAATTGCGAAATGCGAAAAACTAAGTTCTGATAAGGGGACGGTCCATCATGTTTCCGTGCATTTATTCGGGTATCGCTTTAGTATTTCATCCCTTCTTAGTAACTATGATGCACATGGCAATGACTTATGTAATTCTGCTTTTTTGAAAGGAACACGTTTGCAGCTAAAACATAAAAGGTATAAAACAACGCATAACATTTATTTAAATCGAAAAAAATCTTCTGTGATGTGTTTTTAATTAAATATGAATCATTCCTATGTGATATAATTCCCTGCCTCGGTAATATTTGTATCAACCGATAAATTTAACTAATACATTACTTATGCATACGTAAAATATTCCAGATATAATCAATGTACTATTTAGCTGTCAAATAGCTTGCGGTTACATTAGTGTATAGGTATTATGAATGTACTGTCAGTTGAGGTTGTCTCTTTTGCTCTTTGGACGCTAAATACATCGCTAAAAGACATCAAAGGGCCGAGATTCTAGTTGCCCTAATGACAAATTCGATCGTCCCTAGGATATGCCTTCGACATCATACAAGACAGCGATATGAAGTGCGGATATTTCGAAACTAACGTCCACGTAACAAAATTGACCACGTTTCTCAAATCAAACGTTTGTTTAGCGGTTGTGTATGGTTCCGATTAGATCGACCGGTTCTCAGAATAGCCGTGGTGCCATGAATATTGGATTGGCCGTTAAGTGCCTCGCGGTTTTGATTGGGCAGGTCGGTACCGTGACGTTCGACGTCTGTTAGTAATGTTTTGTACCCGAAAATGGGTATCGTTAAATCCAGGACAGGAACAGGGTCAAACTATCACACCGAAAAATGTTTGAATTTCAGTACTAGCTGTTGTTTCTATATTAAAATCAAAGTTATGCTCAGGTTGGTGTGTTTTATGATTTAGATGTTTAATGCTATACGATTTCGGGTAGATATTTATGGATGTTAAAATTGTGTCGATGTTTTGGACAGTAGGTAGTATTGCAGCCTTAACTTAAAGCATCTACACCTCATTCCATATAACGTTAGGATTTTAACAGACAAATTCGTCTGTGTTTCTTCATTTGTCTAGGTTTTTAAAGGGGAATAATGCACTAATTTGACTTATTTCGATCCCTAAACGTTTTTATAAAATAACACTAATAATGTTTTTACGTTTCAAAATGGTTTTCTTTGAAATAACATGACGATTAACGCGTCATTTTTCAAATTTTATATGGAATAGATTATAGTTAGTACTAACGACTTTGACAAAATTTCAAGGAAAACATACACGGTTAGGATTTAAGAATATACACACATAAACGCAAAGCCAGCAATGCATAAAAAAACATGAAATAATGCTTTTATTTCTCCTGCACAGTAATGGAGGACCCACCTAATGCAAAGTTTTTAGCAGTAGGTTTTGCCTGCTTTAACTCCCAGCGAGAATTATTAGCGAGTTACTCTTTTGATACCCCGAGGCACAGCATACAACTGCCATGGCTAAAATATCTTGCAGATGAAGTGATCATAATTATTATAAAAATGCACAATTTGGTTTGACTAGCTACTGCCCGCGACTCCGTTTGCGTGGAACTCGTTTATATCGTACCTCCTTACGAACTTTCACACCCCATTTCATCCCTTTACGGGATGATTCCCGGGATAAACTATCCTATCTCCTTCTCCGGGACTCAAACTATCTGTATAACTCATATAAATCTGTTCAGCGGTTTAATTATGAAGAGGTAAAAGACAGACACAGACACAGTTTCGCATTTATTATATTAGTATGGATAACGCTTACTGTGACCGAAAATGCGAGCTGAAAGATACACACTTTGTCTTAGCGTATCCCTTCCTAACTTTATCCATATTGTATACGTATACTTAAGTAAACCAGACAACCAGACCAGTGTTCAGCCTCTTAAGGTACGAGCATGTGGTATATAACATCATTATCACCCATGGAGAATGTAATCTTTCATTTTATATAATTTAGCCTAATTGAAAATGATAACATCATAATATCTGAAATATTTAAAGAGAAGTGAAAATGGGCCCTTTTTCCCAGTAGCCAGCCACCTGAGACCCTAATATCAGCCTTTGGACACCCAGTGGTCAGCCGTTACATCAGTAGCGCGCGCAGCAGCTGACTATTGGGGTCTCAGTTCTAGGATATCAAAACCGACCCAGTATTCAGCCGCATCAAAATTAACTCCGGTCTCCGACCGACCAAATTAAAATATTTATACCTAATTAAATCTTATAGGGTATCCACAAAGATTTTATAGTAAAGATTCATAAGTGTTTGGATATTGTGGTTCCCGATTCAACGATGAAGTACAGTCAGGCAAAAGCTATGTTATTCATAAACAATCATAAGAGTATGACTATGTAACAGCCAACCTAATACATATTACATTACCTGTAGCTATGTTTCGAACAACACTCGATACTGAATAATACACATCTAGATTATAAGGGTTACAAATCTATGACACACTAATAACTGTCCAGATTACTACAAAATAAGGTCGAATTTGGATTAACAATAGAGCCCTTACTTGTTTAGAAGACAGACCTCTATTCTAATTAGAGACATATAACGTATAGAAACAAGGTGGATTTCAGCTGGGCAGTGAGCCAGGTCCTTAGATTGACCGTCCACCCTAATTTAAAGCGTGTATGATGGCCTTAGGGTGGGATTTAGCTTGGCAACATGACTAACACAGAACATGCGGGAGATTGCAAGGCGCAATTGCATGCATCGAACACCTCACGGCAATTTGTATCAGTTTACTAGGGTTGTGCATCCAACATGGAAATATGAGATTTAGACCTGGATTTGGGTACCGAGGCTACTTTGATCATTTAGAATGTAGTATAAAATTATAACTATTTGAAATTAAGAAGATTTAATCGAGTAAACATCAAGATAGAATACTAATATATTCACTGCCACAGTTCACCCCCAAGGAAACACAATGATTTCGGAGAAAAACCTATTCAATCAAAGTCGCCCCTCGAATCAAACGCAAAGTAACCCACCCCATTCCTCATGTGAAAATTTGTAACGTAGTGTTCATGTATTAAAAGTGAACCATTAAATTCTTGTAATAAAGTGTAAATTACAAAATATTATTAAAATCATAAAAATTAATGAAACTTGAATGTTAAAAAAATTACAAGCTTTACACCTTAATAATTTTTTTTATGACAACTATGTACTTAAAAGTAGTATTTCACGACCAAAACAGCAATTTTCGTGATTTCGTGATTTGCTGTACAACGGTTAGTACGAAGATACTCGTAATATACGATGAAGATAAAGTCAATTTGTATGTGCCGTGTGGGCTGTCGCCAGCGGGGGTCCGCTTTTGACCCTCTTTTTTGATATTTTACACATTTTAACCACTCAGAAGACTGGTTCGAATGTCACCGTGTGTTTTTGTTGTCAAGTAGCCATTTGTCTGTCGATACAACGGCTCTTCAAATCTTGTGACTCAAGGATCCGTAGGCCACGGTGTCTGCTGACCATCAGACAGGCCGTATGCTTGTTTGCCACCGTAGTTGTAGTTAATAAAAAATGAGGGTTTACAGCTGGTGACACTATGACCAGGGGTCTACCTCAGCAGCGATCAAAATTCACCAATAAAAAGTTTCTGTCAAACAATTCCATTTTTGGTACAAGCTTTTATTGCTGACTGTACTTTTCTGTATACCGTCACCAACTACTCATTGAGACGATTCTAACGAGCCCAAACTCGATGCGGTTCCTATGGCCACCTTCCAGCTCCATCAACAGATCAGCTGCACGTCATCATAATATTGCATTATCACGCGATTTATACATGCATGCAAAATTCCAGCTCAATCGGAAACCGGGAAGTGGATCAAATTTAACTTGCAAGCTTGTAAAATGATGATTCAAGCCACATCCTCGTGTGGCGCCGAGGAGTCAGTGCGGGATCAGTAAGCTGTCAGTGTTAAGACAGTTTAGATTCTGCACTGGGATGCGAAGTAGCGAGGTGTTTAAAATACGTAGGTAACCACGGACGCACGGGCTGCTCGTTTTACAATAAAATAATTAAGGGTCGTCAGGGTGCTTGACTCTCCATACAAACGTAGTTAGGTTCTCATTTTATAACGACATTCTTGAATAACATTAAACTTCGTATACACACATCCGCCATATCTAGGTCGGAGGCTATGTAGTTTCTGTTGCTAGGAATTAAAATATGGTTCCTATAAAAAGATAAATGCTATTCCAGTATGCCGCTTCAAAATGAGAACCATACGTTTGTATGGAGAGTGGACTTGAGTCGAACGTGCTCGGAACTCTTAAGACGCTGTCAACACCGAAATGCCCTTGAGGATCCGGGATACGGCGCACACTGTCTATTTGTATCGGAGTAAACGAGAGCGAGTGTTACCGGGCGGCCTGGTCTTAGAAGATAATAATAAATAAATATCGAAATGAAAAAAGTGTGGATTATTTGTGAAATATGACTCGTTAGCGGTTTAGGTATGAATATGTTGACTTCATGTTTTTAATTGCAGACCCATACGCCAAAAAAAGAAAGACCCGTTTAATGATGATTTTAAGACCAATCTTTGCAATTATTTTCTATCGAGCCGATTTCGTCCAATTATGTATCGAGTCCGTCCACGGTCTTTGAAATATGATGAATATTAAAACAAACGGTTTTACTTAGAAAACTGCTTAAATAACATGAATTTCAACATTATTAGGTATTGTCAGCCTCTTAAGTCAGTTTCCTTAAACTTTTGTTCGATACTGGCAACCCTCCGTCGTTAATGTTATCTCACGGCCTCCGGATACACGCTTTGTATCTGCGCGCCGACTGCCCTGTTACACGGGTCTTAAACCAGCAGGTCGAACGAAATAATTAGGACGTTACTTTAAACTTTTCTTGTCATGTCACAGTGCCGGGAACACGCTTGTATCTGTGCGCTAACTGCGCTGTTACACGGGTCTTAAAGCTGAACAACGGGGACACGAACACTTATCTGGCAGAGTATAGCAAATTTAGCAAGCTGGCAACAAATCGGCGCGAGCTATGGACATGTCTCCAATTTGTTAGTTACACTAACAATGGGTCAGAGCGCTTTCGGTTTCAGTACGGAGTTGAACCCGTACAACGCTACACAATTTAGCTGCACTGGACTACGGCGTACCGCCACGAGCGTAGCAGGGCAGTGAATGATATAATATTCGTCTTTTTACTATGAATCTATTTATTGAAAGAAAGAAAGAAAGAAAGAAAACATTTATTCGTGGACAAAACAATGGGTATAGAAAACAAAACACAGTAAAGAAAAAGTAGCAGGGTCCACGAAAAGGCCCCGACTCAGCATGGTGCTAACCTAGGAGGCCAGCGCTGGTCTTCCGTCGGAACCTTTACATGAGTTACCTCCTGGAAGGCAACACAAAACAAATACCTACGCTAAAACATATTTTAAAGAATACATAGGTATCTTAAGTAAAAATAAGCAGTATGTAAGTGCGATAGAGATAGAGATATCCGAACTTGTATTGCATGTTGGGTTATATGAGTTATGAACTCCAAGTCATTTACAACCATTTACGCCGGTCCTATACTTTTAGATTAATACTTAATTTTATTTCAATCTTTCTGATCAGTGATGCGTCCGATCAAACATAAGTTATTTGGCTATGAACTAACGTGATGAAGAACAAATTATGCTATCATATCAGCCGAAAGACGTCCGCTGCTGGACATAGGCTTCCAGGTCATCAGTCCACCTTGTGGAGGGGAAATCTACCCACGCTGCGCCTGCATGTGCGTGGCAGCCACTCGAAAACCTTTCCGTGCCAACGGACATCGGTTCTAAGTGCAATGTGCCTCGCCCACTGCCACTTAAGTTTAGCGATTCGAAGGGATACATCGGTTTCCTTTGTTCTGCTGACGACAGCTTCATCTTTTTCACGTAGACAAACTCCCAGAATAGCCCTCACTATTGCACTGTAGGTGACTTTGTGCCTTCTAATAAGGCCCATAGTGTCCACGTTTCAGTGCCATATGTCATCACTGACAACACACACTTGGTCGTCTTTGACACAAAAGCAATTCTGTCCAAACGCAGTTCTTCACAACATCAATAAAATTCATCATATTTGTTTGTATGTTTCTTCACACACTCCTCCACACATTGTGCAAGCGTGTTACCGGTTATATCCCGAAGGAGCCCGGGGTCCACTTTGGCACCTAACCTAAATTAGTTAAAAACTAACAAAAACTGTTTAATTTAGTTTTAAGAAAGTGCCTCACCTTATACTCGTAACCCAGCGATCACTACACTAAGTTGGGACTAGACCGGTTTACTCACGATCGATGTTTTCCTTTACCATAAAACTACAGTTTTCTTATCTTCATAGTCCCCTAAAATAGTACATTACGTACCTAGGGCGGTGAATTCGTGAATGGCCCAGATCGGAGGTGTTTGTGGCCCGAACCGAAGGTGAGGGCCATAAACATGCGATCTGGGGCTTTACGAATTACCGCCCTTGGTAAGTACACAATTTTACGTCTTCATCTGGCCACAATGCGAGTTTTACCGTATGCGCAGCGTACAGTAAAACTCGCATCATGGCCAGATGTGACGTAAACAAAAATTACGTCCTACCTCTGTCCTTTGTTAAAAATATGACTTTAACATCTGCATGAAGTCGCCATATATGTAGGTAGTTTCACATTTCTAACAGTAAAGGAATAAAACTAACCCGGCCAAGTACGAGTCGGACTCGCGCACGAAGGGTTCCGTACCATTATCTATACAAACTTCAAAAAAATAATGTCTGTTGTATGAGAGCCCCACTCCGAGTCGCACTTGGCCGGCTTTTTAGTATTTTTTGTTATAGCGTCAACAGAAATACATCATCTGTGAAATTTCGACTATCTGACTATCACGGTTCATGAGATACAGCCTGGTGACAGACGGATAGACAGACAGACAGACAGCGGAGCATTAGTAATAGGGTCCCGTTTTTACCCTTTGGGTACGGAACCCTAAAAACAACCTCCGGCATTCTCCTCACTTCGGTAGCTAGTCACTTTTTTGGCATCACACAGCCTTTGTATTATTTTGAAACGAGGAAATGTCACTCAACGGAAATACCAATCGCTATTGAGTTTATCGAAGTACAAAGTTTGAATTTCTTGAATTTGTTAGGTTTCGTCAGTCAATAGGCATGATTTCTCATGTTTAAATTTATAACGTAGTGATCCTAAATGGATAGTTAACCATCAATTTATCGTAATAAAGTATACATTATAAAATATAATTAAAATTATAAAAAGATATGGACCATGAAAGTTTAGAAAAAATATGCATCGTTCATATGTCCTGGTGTCCAAATGTCCGATGTCCAGCTTTCCCGCTACAGGTCGCATTTCTTAACCGAATCTCGTGAAATTTTGTGACTAGGTTCGTTAATTATATAATTATATAGACTTTTTGTCAAGTAACTTTTACAAAACTAAAAAAAAACTTTCTTAAAAAGAGGGCTAGAGTTCTACAGCTCAAAGAGCCACTAGTTTACTGAACTAGCTGCCCGCGCGATTACGCCCGCATATTGCGAAGAACGCAGGCAAATCCGTAGGATAAAATATAGCCTGCGGCCATCCTGTGTCCATGGCCAGAATGTCCACTCTACACAAATAAAATAATTTTAGGAACAGTATCAGTTGTTCTGGAGTTTGCCCCCTTTTGAATGTAAGAAACTGACAGGTGAAGCTCACTGGCTTTTCCTTTTTAATATTAGTATACAAGGTGTAACAAAAATGGGGTATGAACCGATCAAGGGCTTAACAGGTATCGTGTTCTGATAAGAAAAAAAAGAAAAAAAAATTTTTGACGCGTTTTTTTTTTTACATTTCTATGGAGCTTGTCGCCCCAGTCGGCCAACGCTCCATACTAAGGTAAAAAAAAACGCGTCAATTTTTTTTTTTTCTGTTTTTTCTTATCAGAACACGATACCTGTTAAGCCCTTGATCGGTTCATACCCCATTTTTGTTACACCCTGTAGATTTAAAAGCAATATTTTTTTCCTCACCCATTCAAGACATGCATAATCTCTAACACGGCTAGAATTATGAATAACACGTATAGTTTATAACGTGTGATCACTTTGGAAACTAGATTGGGAAAAGTGGGGGAGGCCTTTTCCCAGCATTGGGACACTACAGGCTAATAACGTAATAACGAATAAATAAAGTATATAACATACATTAAAACATAGGATGTAAAACTATTTTCTCATACTAATCATTATAGTCCTCCTCGCCGTTTCCGGAGACAGCGACTCCGTCAATTATTGATGTTGGATTATGAAACGCTCTAATGTGGCTCGCAAAACCAAATTTTGTTTTAAAAAAAGCGGTCACAAGATGCGCGATGAGGTTGTCCAGCTTGGTTATATATAGGTGTAGGTGGGCTTTGGCCGAATCTTTCGGATATGCCACTTAATTTCCAGGTCTTCTAGGCGCCGCTGCTCATATTCGTCTATTTTTCGTACCCATTTAATACTCATTTCATACATCAAACGTCAAAATGTTCATATTAGAAATTAAATTAAATTAGTACAAATTATACCCAAAAGGTAACTGTTTCAAAATTCAGTTCCAATATTTGTCCCTCAATAACAACATGCCAAATGAACAGGTCAAGTTAAATAAAACCTTTTAAAAGCTAGTTACGACCACGCAATAAAGATGTCATCCCTATCGTGTCTATTATGGTAGAATAAAGGCACTAGTTGAATGGGTTTCTGTCATTTGAAAGCGAAGCCCGAGTAAAAGGATCTAGTAATCTAATATGAGCTGAATAAGAGCAAGCTTCTAACGTAATGGATGCTGATTTTAAACCGGCATCATATCAGGCTTTATACTGTTTTAAAAAGGGTATAGTTTCCGTGATATCATTTTGCTGGCTTATCATAAGACAGACACTTTTCTGAACTAGTAATAGTAGATTATACAACAAGTGCATAATACATGCCATTTTATGCGAGATAGTTTATTGTTCTCAGCCGCAGGTGAGGGCCATATAAAATCGAAGATAAGACATACAAACACAGAAGTTTTACTCGTAGACACGAGTTATACACTGCTTTTAATTTAATTTTGAGTAAATTAAACCAAATATGTCTATAATTAAGGTTATGTTTTATTATAAAAACTCGTAAAGAGTGCATGGCCGCGAGCCGGGAAGGGGCGAGTTTTACTTTATACAGTAGAGTATAAATAGTATATTACTACAGAGGCCGGGAAGTAAGGGGTTGCCGGCCGAGTACATTAGACGTCCGAGCGTAGCGAGGTCGGATAGTTATGAGGCTGGCAACCCCTTTTCACGCCGAGGCATGTATAGTGCTTTTCTCAAACATGCAATGAAATATATTTAAAAAAATCTCCAAGAAATCAAACTTTAATTTTCATGGCTGAACGCCGGAATCCCGTGCCACAAATAGTGGAAAGGAAATTAAAAAAGACATCTTACTGGCAACCGCTGCACCCGAAACGTGACACTTCGAAGCCCATTATGAAGAACACAACGTCAATATTTCATTGCATGTGTGAGAAAAATCATTTAACGCAGCCTGCGTTAAATGAACAAACACTTTTTAAAAGTGATTAATCTGCGATCAGTTATGAGCAATGACTCGAAAGAGGTAACACGAACTAATAAAGACGACTTTTACGGAATAATTGGTGCATAATTCTCACCACACTCAGTTTTTTTCATTGAATGTTTCGGCTTCATCGTTGCCGCATCTTCAACACAGATTTTCAGTCCTTTCTCCACGGTCGGTGGAAACTTCCGCCGGTGGAAAAGAAGTATTTATAAGAGGCCTCGAAACTCGCCAATCCTTATTTATAAATTCCCACTTTGGATTCGAAGATGGCGAAAAGTTTCCGATCCGCTCATTCCGCCCGGATTTGCCTAAACGGAATTATTTATTTCCTAGTAAGTTATTTTGTTAGGAATTTTCAAGGTAACTTCGATAAAACTCCGAAGTTGGTTAGGATTTGGGTAGAAGTGTGAACGAAGATTCGGCAACGTGTAAATGCTATGCATACCTAATTATTGTCAGTCGTTCAAAGGTAATACCTACTCATTCCACTAAGAAAGGTTTGTGATTTGTGCGCGTATAAAGGCACCTTTTGGCGTACACGCAACTCATACGAGAGTTGACACGTTTATACCCATGAACGGTCGTATAAGCGCAGGCCGCGAGAAGCATCAGCATCAAAAAAATATTTGTGACACTAACAAGACCAAGACAAAAGAAAAAGTCAATTTGTGCCGTGCCACTAAATGGGAATGGGGGAGGACGCCTTCTCGAACACACCAGTATTTAAGCGTTCAGGCGCTTTCGGTTTTTAGAAGCGCTAAACATTGCGTGCATGAGAGCTTATATGCAGAAACGTACTTCTTTCTTTTCTCTTCATTACTCCACAGAAATACGGACCAGTGGTCTTTAGTACCTATAATTAGTCCGGTCCTTTTGGAATGCGATTGTGGAATATTAATTAGTGGTGATCTTGCGGCCAGTAAATCAAGCAAGATTCATTAGTCCGCAGAGTACAGTTGGACTCGCATTCTGAATATATTGAAAATTTCTTGTTGAGATTGGAGGCTCTTTAAATATTTAATTTGAACACCGTTTCGTTTTGTAAGTTTAATAAGTACATTGTACTGTTTAACATTTAAGTACATGCGTGACTTTTTCCCGCACAACAATTCTTTCAACAAGCTTTTATTTAGTTTCACCCGTCCCGGTGTCTGTAATGAAATCTTGCAAGTTAAATGTGACCCACTTTCCGGTGACCAATTGAGGTGCAATTTTGGCTATAACTATAGTTTGCATGACAATTCAATATAATCGTACCATCGAGCTGGTCTGATGATGGAGACAGGTGGCCATGGGAATTCATCACTTAAGCGATGTAACCCCGTTGAGTTTGGGCTCTTTAGAATCGTCTCAATTGATGACGGTATACAGAAAAGTACAGTCAGCAATAAAAGTAAGTACCAAAATGTTTTTTTCGACAGAAACTTATTTGTATTTAAAGTTTACAGGTCACACACGTTTACAGGTCAAAGCGCAACGAATCCCCAAAACAATAGAGGGTCGGCAGCTTGTGATTGTTCTGGAGTCGCAAGGGCCTAAAAGGCAGTCAGTGTGCTTGTTAAATACAATCGTAGTACAATCAGCATCAAAAGTAACTGCGCAAACGAAGAAGTCTAAAGTCCTTATTAAAAGGGAACAAGAGCTTTTGACGTCTTCGATTGCGCAGCTACTTTTGATGCTGACACCTATACAAGGCCCTGAACAGACCGGCCTGGCGTTGAAAACGAGGAGAGCCAAGTAATTGGTCCGCTTTGGCACCTAATCCCAATATTTGGCATAGGCGCTAGTTACCGTAAAATGGGGTGAGTAGGGTTCGCGGGGAGAGTTGGGTTATGAATGGGGAGAGAAGGTATGGAAGAGGGGTGAGATGGTTTTTTAAGGCGGTTTTAAAATGGAGCTATAGTAATACTCATAATTTAAAAAAAACGATCCAACAATCTTCCAAAATCACCTTTGTATGAAAACCCATCTCACCCCAATTACGAGGGACTACGGGGTGAGGTGGGTTTTCCTGTTTATCGTCAAAGTTATAAACACTAAAATACAAACGCCCGGAACACTTATTATATACACCATTCAGTTTGTATAAGTAAAAATAAAATGTTATCGAAGTTTGAATGCCAGTTTTCACCCTACTCACCCCATTTTAGGGTACTAGTTTTACGAAAGCCTGCCGTCTGACCTTCCAACCTAAAACACTAGACCTTATTAGGATTAGAGCCGTTTCCTCGCGATGGTTTGAACCCACGACCAGCATTTTCAAGCACTCGAAGGTAAAGAAATCGGTCCCCAGAGGTGAGATGACTGTATGTATGTGACTTTATTATACCTACATAAGATACAGGTAAAAATACAACGAAATAGGTTAATCTGATACAAAGGCGAACTTGTCGCTGTAAGGGATCCCATCCAGTTTACCTTTATGTGTAATTCATTTCAAAGGGTTAAAGTGGCATACAATTGTAGGCTCGTCCAACTACGCAGCATATCGTACCGAAAGCCAGGTACGGTGCGCAACACAAGCGGCATCGAACGACCATCAATTCTGAGTTATCGTACGGTTGGCAACGGAACCTGCGCGACAGTCGGCAGTTTTTGCAATGCGGTGCACGATGGGATCGGTACAATATGGATGCGGTTCTCAAAATGTCTAATGTACCCTTTTAAAAATTGGTCTAAATATTATCTTTCTTTAGGTATTTTATGGAAACATTGTTGTTTCGTAATTTTAATCTGGAAATTACACCACAATTTTATCGTGCCATTGAGACAAAGTTCAAAGGATAAAGGATAATTGAAAAGCGCATAGTATTAGCGTAGCATTGCGTACCTCTCCTCTCTTCTCTCTTTTAAGTAAAACTTTTTTCAAAAGCATAAGACGAGTGTATAGTATTAAAAAGGTTCGAGTACTAGTTAGCATACGCCTATAGTGACAAAGAATACACTCACGTATTATTTGTCACAATGGGTGGCATGTTTTGAATTTTTGCTGACTTAACGACCAACATTTTTCAACGGTCTTCCCCGCAGACGGGATACCGACTAATATATTGACCAGCTTAACTAACTCAATTAAATTTTCTATGAAAGATTTCCGTTGTGACACGAAAGTTAACCATACAGTTCTATGGTTATTTTATGTGTTACAAGTGTTACAACAGAACTTTGTTTACTTCTTTAGTTTGCATGGATAACTACCGACTAACATTGTAACAGTGTCAACAATAAAATATTATAATTTAGTGTAAGTTTTGCATGCCATAGTGGCGGACCATACTCGTACATGTAATTTTATTACCATCGAAATGTCAATTTATAAACCACCAACCAAATACCACCTTTGTGTATGTTCTAGCAAAATAAATGATTATGATTGGTCGGATCGGAGTCGGGCCTCAGCCTATTGTGTCTGCCAATTCTTTAGACATTTTTATTAAAATGTAGTCAAGTTCTCTGTCAACTTAGTGATCTAATGAGGACTAAGATAGTCTTCCCGAACCACCAAGACGAACGAGAAGCTTAGTCAACAAAATTATTAGTCCAGGTGTTCGCTAAATGACGTACTAAGTCACAGTTTGAGCACCACTGGCCATCGCAACCGCTTCCAGCCTGGCGTAAGGCCAAGTCAACGTTTGCTGAGATTACGTGTAACTTGAACTTTCGCTGTGGATTGCTTTTAGTGGGACATTTAAAGATCCTATCATCATAATATTTCACAGTTGTGGCGTTGTTCATAAACGTTCATCAAACCTATTTTCGTAGAAATGTATTTGTCGTCATCTGTCACTTTAACGTTTATGTTCGTGAGAAAATAATGTCATACATTTTAGATAACACAGGTTTGTTAAGTTTTATAAATAAGGGAATTAGGCTCTTGTCGGTGAAGTTAGTTCGAACGAACTTATTCTGCAGTAACCCATTACTCTAATTTACAAAAGTGTAGTGGTGATTTCCCCCTTGCCTTCAGCACCGCAGTTTACGAATCGAGTAAGTCTCGTTACGTGGGTCAATTTTTGAAGAGGCCGTTTTTCGACATTTGTATGGTTTTTTTTATTTTTTTGGAATATCAAATTCGTACCGACAACGTGAGGTAGGGCTTTTAAAAAGAAAAAATATGGTGCACGAGGCACCTCTCTGCTTCTAATGGTTAGCTAGATATTGACGCTTTAAAAACACCGTGCCATACCAATGTCGTCAGCGCCATACAAATGTCGATTCTGCCATACAAATGTCGATAGCGGCATACAAATGTCGGTGAGTGCCATCAAAATGTCGATTTTGCCATACAATTGTTGAAAAACTTTAAATATTTGTACCATACTAAAAAACTCACTATTTCGATATAGTATCTCCGGTTTATGGTTTATGATGATCGTTATATTTGTACTATTACTTATTCTGTGGTTATATTCCAAAATATTAAAAATCACTTAGAAAACAGATTATTTCATTCTGCCTAAGAGAAGGTAGCAAAATGACAGCAAAGAACCGGCCAAGTGCGAGTCGGACTCGCGCACGAAGGGTTTCGTACCATTATCTACATAAAACGGCAAAAAATCACGTTTGTTGTATGGGAGCCCTTAAATATTTATTTTATTCTGTTTTTTTAGTATTTGTTGTTATAGCGGTAACAGAAATACATCATCTGTGACAATGTCAACAGTCTAACTATCACGGTTCATGAGATACAGCCTGGTGACAGACGGACAGACAGACAAACACACGAACAGACGGACGGATAGCGGAATCTTAGTAATAGGGTCCCGTAGTTTTTACCCTTTGGGTACGGAACCCTAAAAAGTAGTAAGTAGGTAAGGTAGCAAACAACAAATGTGTCACGGAACCAGTGCCTAAATCGAGGCCAGTTTAATCCTTTCCAATTTCCATTAATTTCGTGCTTTACTTACATTTTGTTTTAAATCGACATTTGTATGCCACGTTCGACATTTGTACGGCCAAAAAAGCCGTACAAATGTCGCCATACAAATGTCAACATGGATGTTTTTTGGCTGTCCTTCGTACACTATTAATTGAATTCACTAATTAGTTAAACACGAAACTCTTACCCCATATTGCTAACCTTTGTTATGAAAGACACATTTTTATTTCAATCGTATATTAATAAATAAACGCCCATACAAATGTCGTCATAGCCGTACCAAAATACTTCGTATAAAGAAAACCTGTTTCCTCCGTCAAAAATACTGGCGCTCCCTCCCCTCCCGTTGGTGGTTGAAGCCCAACTAACCTATCTATCGTATCGTAAAGTAAATGTAGGGGTGGGACAATAGAAAACCAGATTTTAAGGGTTTTGAGCTTGAGTCCTAATAAATGGGTCGCGCGTGGGGACAACTACTAAAACACTTCACTGGTTTTCATTATTCGCGCATTAATTTTGCAAGATACTTTAATGAATACGCTAATAAATCTTCTTTATAACAGTACAAGTTGTTTATTTACACGTTGCCGAAATCTATAGTTATGAATTTTTGTTTGAGCAAAACCGCAAGTGGGACACGCGAAAAAGCGGTAGATTTCGCCGTTTTACGATATCAACAATTTTTTTTTTCAGAATCTATTAATATTTAAGGTATTGTTATATATATATTTTAAGTACAATATAATACACGGAATACAAATATATATGTATCAATACTCCATGTTAAACTGACTTGAAATTATAGCCGTGGGACAGCAAAAACAGCTCGTTTGAAAATTGACCCACGTGGTACCCGAACAAGAGCCTTACCAGATTCTTATCTTCGTTCTCCTGTCAGTGCCTAGCAGTAATACCATCAGTAACCTCGAGACTTTGACTACCAGTAAGGTTGCTATCATGGGCGAACCAATACAGAGGGTGGTAGAAGCAACTGACCTTGGCCTCCTCATGGACGGCAAGCTGCGCTTTGAGAACCTCATACTAAAAGTTGTGAGTAACTGCTTCTACCGCCTTAAAGTTCTTTACAATGTTCGCGATTACTTAAGATTTGCGTGTTAACCTTTGTGAATCGCTGATATTGTCAAGATTAAACTATTGTGATGTTGTCTATGCTGGCTGCATTACTGGTCGTACAAAAAAGCTCATACAACGAGTGCAAAACGCATGCATTCGTTTCTGTCTCCGAGTCCCACCCCGCTCCCATATGACTCCCTACTTGAACGCCGCTGGTCTGCTGAACATGCCTGCACGCAGACGGCTTCACCTCGCCACTCTTCTCTTTGGCATAGTGCGATCTGGGGTCCCAGCATATTTGCTGAGTAGACTGGTATGGCCCAAGAGTGCGCGTAGGTGTAAGGCGATGATTCTGGTGCCAAAGCATCGGACCGCGCCGATTCGTAGTAGCTACCACGAAACGGGGGGAGATCATTCCAACACTTAGAAGTGTTGGAATGATCTCCCCCCGCCTATCCAAGGAGCGTCTAGCAGGTATACCTTTAGGCGCCAGCTTAAGGGCTATTTGTTGACGCTTCAAAAATCCCAACCCTAACCCATCCAGCACTTTTTTTTTTCTTTTAATTTTTTTTTTACCGTTTCGCGTTTTTCACATTGTGGCTTTCATCCCGTTGTGCTTGTGTTACATATTTAACTATATTAATTATTTATTTATTATATGTATACGTTTGTATCGGCAGTATGTTGTGTTGCGTTCCGTAGGTCACGTACGGTGCTGTCTGAAAATCAGCGCTGTAGGTGTCTGTCTGACACCTCGGCATAATGCTGAGACAGCGACCGATTCACTGCCGCGAAGACACACACATTTTGTGTCAATTGTATTGTATTTCCGCTCAATTTGTGTCTGTGTGTCTTTTGTGTTGAATAAATGCGTTCTTTCTTTCTTTCTTTATGTCGTCGTCTAGTACCCATAGTACAAGCTTTGCTTAGTTTGGGACTAGGTTGACTTATGTAAGATTGTCCCCATATATTTAATTATTTATGTTTATTTATTTATATTGTGTCATATTAAAGACATGCGGCGTATTGGGGTAAGATTATCCTGGTTGTCATATGATAGGTGCGGCGTGAGGTGACAGCTGGTGAGGTGAGAGTTAAGGCGATCAGTTGAAGGCGTACGACGCCGTCGTAAAATATGTAATTGTTTTAAGACTGCGCCGAGCTTTTGACGCGGGCACCGATTTGGCATTTGCACCTGTGTGTGCGTCATCACGCACACTACCGCCGGCTCGCTCGATCGGTACGGTCGGTCACAAGTTAAAAGTTAGTAGCTCATCATTCTCTAATAATAAATCTCAACTCCGCGTATAAAACCGTGGATGGTATAAGGAATAAAATACAAAACGCAATTATTACTTTTATTGAAATTTGTCCGTTAACTAAGGAAAAGAAAAAAATAAGCAAAGTAATAATAACGCAGTGTTGGACTAGTGTTGCAATTGAATTAGCAATCAGCAGCGACGTGCACAGTCTTTAGACGGGATAGACAAAAAAATAGCCAATCTAGCCAAGTCCACGAAAAGCTAGCTCTTGTTTCTCCAAAAAAAGCAAAAATATCTTTGAGTGAAAATATTGTCGATTTCGGCCATTGAGTCCGTTTCAAAAGATTCCTGTAATAAGATGCAAGTGCTACATATAAATTTAAGTAGAGCATTTAAAATCGTAAGTTTCCATTTTTGCCATTTTGGCCATGGATTCGTCATGTCCGTCTGTCTGTCTATCCGTCCGTATGTCTTAGAATTTTTTTGTAAGTTGCAAATGCAAACTCGACTACAGATTGAAAAATTAACTCTAAAAATGTTAATCAACTAAACTTACTGTAAAGTCTTTAGTTGACACGGAATGTTCGTTCTGGACCTTTTCCTCACATGACGATTCCTAAAAACAGTTAAATACATAGTAATGTTGATAATGTTGATATTAGCTAGTTTCTTTAGTGTTAAATATATTGTAACCTCTTTATTATTTGAAAACAAAACCTTACCACAGATTCATTGCGTGCCGTAACATTGGACGCTGCACTTTTTCCATTCTCATTTTTTGTTCCCAATACTCCAATCGGATTATTCGATGATTTCTAAAAACATAATTAGTAATAAGTACATTGAAAATAAGAAATTTCTAATTATCTGCCAAATATCTGCTTATCTGCTTAATACAGGGTGTACCAAAAATGATAAGAAAAAACAGAAAAAAAAATCTGACGCGATTTTTTTTTACCTTAGTATGGAGCGTTGGCCGACTGGGGCGACAAGCTCCATAGAAATGTAAAAAAAACGCGTCAAATTTTTTTTTTCTGTTTTTCCTTATCAGAACACGATACCTGTTAAGCCCTTGATCGGTTCATACCCCGTTTTTGTTACACTTTGTGTAATGCCAAAAGTATTTAAAAAAATATACTTACATTGGAAATTCCAAATTCATTTTGTCTCTTTGTTCGTGCAATAGAAGCAAGAAGCCGTTTGTGGAAATACTTAGGGCCATTTTTACGTGTATTATATCTTTCCTTGCGTCTTCCCATTTTAAGGGGCTCCCATACGATACGCCAATGACCTTCGATCTGAATCCCTTAGTTTTCTAATGTCTTTTATAGCTTAAGAACAACGGCTTTAAGCAATATAGTATCCCATATTTACTTCAAAGTTCATTGTTTTCGAGGTATTTGGCATCAAAGTTGAACAATTATAGGCCAAAAAACTGGTTTTCTGGCCATAACTTTTGTGTTAATTAGTTTAAATTGAAAACCCTAGACACGTTTTCAGAGACGTCATAGACGATCCCATTTGTAGATTTCGTATTATGTTAGATCTTTCATGTCAATAGTGTAGTGTAGTAGTAATCTTTCACGAAATAAGTGTTTTAAGACAATGTTTAAAACCGATAGCCGTTAGACTTATAATTCTATCTGTAGTGCAAAAGTAGGAGATACGATTATAACTCGGCAAAAATCGATGAAAACCTCGGGTACTTAACCCCTTAACTAAAACAATAAATAGTTGGTGCACCATCAATAGGTTAAATGTTTCCTCTATTATCATTTATCACTAAATGTCATCTTTTGTCAAGGAAAAAAAATTACAGAAAAAGCACGTCAAAGTTCATAGCTGCGGACTCGTGACGTCAGTTGTGGTAAAAAGTGTGGCACGGCGTGACGTCACGCGGAACTTTAACGGGCTATATCTTCATTACTTTTTTTTTAATTGAAAAAATAAGAAATACCTGTCTAATATTTTTTTGATTTAATAACTGACTATAGAGACTATACAGGAATAAGCTAACGAGCTTGAGTTTGAAATCGACTATCTTAGCCCCTTCCATCATATAGTTCCACTAGCCATCTTCCGGCTTCATCATGAGACCCTCACCATCATGTTTAATGGTAAGTACTCAAGATAACAAAGCAAACGAGCCCAAACTCGACTATCTTAGCCCCTTCCATCATAGAGTCCCACCAGCCATCTTCCGGCTTCGTCATGAGACCCTCGCCATTATGTTTAATGGTAAGTACTGACGATAACAAAGCAAACGAGCCCAAACTCGACTATCTTAGCCCCTTCCATCATAGAGTTCCACCAGCCATCTTCCGGCTTCGTCATGAGACCCTCGCCATCATGTTTAATGGTAAGTACTGACGATAACAAAGCAAACGAGCCCAAAGTCGACTATCTTAGCCCCTTCCATCATAGAGTTCCACCAGACATCTTCCGGCTTCCTCATGAGACCCTCGCCATCATGTTTAATGGTAAGTACTGACGATAACAAAGCAAACGAGCCCAAACTCGACTATCTTAGCCCCTTCCATCATAGAGTTCCACCAGCCATCTTCCGGCTCCGTCATGAGACCCTCGCCGTCATGTTTAATGGTAAGTACTGACGATAAAAAAGCAAACGAGCCCAAACTCGACTATCTTAGCCCCTTCCATCATAGAGTTCCACCAGCCATCTTCCGGCTCCGTCATGAGACCCTCGCCATCAGTTCTCGTTGCTCCTGAGGGGCAACGACGTAACGTTTCGAACGCGCGTCAGGTAGATACAACTCTCATTTTCCATATAAAAATTGACATTTAGATCTAAACTGACGCGCGTACAATGCGTTACGTGATCGACCTGCTTAGAAGCTTATAATATCAAAAATAATACTTACCCTGTTTTGCTGCGTATTACTGCTGTATTCATACACAATTGACATCGAAGTATTTTTAAGTGTCACAGCGCCGCATTGAGACGTGCTCTCTCTCTGAGCTCTCGGTGGTGACTGAATATGTCATGCGTTGCTCGCGTATTATATTTCATCATTTTGTTCCATAGTAATTTTATATGGCGGATTTGAAGGGCGTTTTTAAAAAATCATAAGAAAATAACCAAAGCACTTTGAAATGTTAGGATTGGATTCTTTTGTAGTTAATACATTGGAGATTCGTTTGAGTAGGATTATGAAACTAAAGTATATTTATTTTTATTCAATTTTACCTAAACGCCGACACACGTTCTTCTCATTTTTTGTGCAACTTTACGGAATTGTATTTATTAAACTGTAGATGATTTGAGAATATTTATAGTTTATTATTGTAAACTCTCTCTTTGTGATTATAATTACATATAATTTATATTTTATTGTAAAGAATTGTGAACTCCACCGTCGAAACGGTGACTGCCGTTTTTGCCGATTATGCTCGGCGCAGTCTTAAAGAATTGCACTCCACCATTTTTCTTCAACGATGGCGCGCAAATGTTATGACCTTGACTAGACAAATGAGCGCGTGCTATGTGGTCGAGCAAGATGCCATGATTTGCGTTTTCTAGCTAGTCATACATCGGTTTTGTTAAGCAGTGTACCTTCTGTAGGTAAGGGAATCGTCCTAGTATATCAACGTTGCACTTAGTGACGCATGGGCACTTTATGTCAAAGCATTATTGGTGAAATTTTTTCTTCAATCGAATTTAAGCCATGCCCTTTTGATATTAAGTGCCCATGCCATATATAGGTACAACGTCTATTACCAGGACGTTTATCTTAACTAGTATTAATTTATTATCTATTCTGAGGCTGTATCTGACGGGGAATAGTACTCGTCGCCCGCTAGCAGTGCAAATGGACCGCTCAAAGCACTGTACTAGATTGCATTTCCGATGCGGGTTGCCAGATTTTAACACTTTAAAATATTGTATATCTGCCGGTTAGATTCTGGTTTTACTTATTTAATAATATGCTTCAGAGGTTAGTTAATAATAATGTATAGTCGCCTTATAAACCAGCGATGAGCTCAATAAGTTTTTGAAAAACATACATTTTGTGCCTATACTACCTACCGTAGGGTCAGCAGCAAAAGTAAGTTAACACTTTTGCGCCTTATTCCATTGTAATAAGGTAAAAAAAACTATTAACTTACTGGTTTGTTTTCAGAGGCCTTTTTTAAGACAAGTCCAAAATTCATAAAAGACCATAAGTATCTCGGAAGCCAATTAATTAGATCCTCAGTTAAAGGGGCCGAATATGTTACATATTTTAGTATAACGCCTTTCAGGGAACGGGCCACCTGGTAATTATGAACTTTTAAAACTAAGTGAAGTTGCGAGCCATATACGCGCTTATCAGAGAAAATTGTAAGGGTCGCCGTCGTCGGATACGACAAGGAGGACTATATATATATGATCTTGTGTTTTAAATTAGAAAGACAAACGTGCGTATACAATATGTCTCTACCCTCTGGACATAGATGGACATAGACGGACGTCAATGTGAACGACTGAATACCTACAGTATGCTCCTATTTGTTGATGATTTATTTGAATTAATTTAACTAGTAAAATATTTTTTTTTGTGTTCATCTAATCAAATAATTTACCATATTACCTAAAAAAAAACAAATAAAAAATATTTATATACCTAAATATTTGTTTTATGATATTGGGTTTATTTTTTAAATTTATTTTACGAGTACTCGTTATACTCTCGTACATATAAACTTTAGTGTGAAATTTTAATTATTTAAAAAATAATTAATTTTATTTGTAATATTCCTGAGAAGGAACCACTCTACTCGGGATCTCGTTCAATGTCGAGAAAGTAGAGACACATTGTATACGCACTCGCCTCCCGCTCGCAGTGGGAGTGAACGTTGCACTCAGTGCACCGCACTAGATTACATTTCCGATGCGACGTGACTAAGGGTTGGCACTCCTTATATTTAGAGAATAATTATTATCAACCGTAAAATTATTTATGGTAAATAATTTATATAATGGACTAGTTAGTGACAGGTTATTGCGATGTGAAAAAAAGAAAAAAAATAGAAAAAAGTTTATTAGACAAAAAAGAAATGCTTATCACGACAAGACATTTGATTGATCTTTTATACCCACATTTATGCTAAAAGTGGTATTGGAACACAAGTTTCATGTGTTCTGCCTACCCCACTCCTCTGCCACTTTTAAATGTGGGGTAGCCCATCGCCTAGAACACACTTCAACCCTTTATAATATTAGAATACTTAGATAAATCAAAGGCTGCATAAAAGGGCATTTCAGGACGAATGGCAACCCTAGTAGCTGTGGCGTATGGCACCCTGCACAAGAAATATCTGATATCGGCTTCACCCATATATACTCATATATCTATTGTAGGGTAGATTTCCTTCTAAAGCTCGTTCCATACTAACCGACTAAACAGCGTAAGTAATATGCAGCTTTACGTGCCCCGGCTGCATTACACTACGAGGGCAGAGGTGATTAGGCCGTGTAAATACGCAATTTGAACTATGCGGTAATGAGCGGTGCGGAGCTGAAGGCAAGGTTACGCCGTAGAATCAATTGAAAGACAAACCAAATATGATAATTTCGAAAGAGCTGAAACTGCTTACCTTTAGGCTTAGGCTTACCTCGGCGTGCAGCTTGGAGCGGGGTAGTCCGCGGTCAGGAAGAAACACAAACAGTAGTCCGACGGCAGGAGCATAAACACTGATTTTGTTGGCAGTATAATTATAGCGGTGAGAAATATTTTCGCGGTGACAGGAGTATACGGAGAAATATTGCTGAAGGTTTCTTGCTTTGCAGCTTCAAGCGGGTGAGCGAGGAATCCGAGAAGACGATTATTATCACTAATTTAGGCGTAAATATATTATTATTGCGGAGATATAATGCGGTGACAGGCGTCTTGGAAAATTGTTGACACAGACTATTTTTTCTTCTGACGCATGAAGGCGGTGTAAGCAGTATGTGCGCGTGAAGACCGGATTCATCCTGAGGGTCGTGAGGTTGGAGTCTCGCCATAACGTGAATTTTAATTCTTTTGTGGTGAGGGTTCCAACAGTATCTATGGACATTCCCAATGCATTGGCACCAAGATTCGCCGTGATACGTATAAAGAGCAAAATTGTTACGTTAAACGTGATTTCACGATTATGTCAAAATAATGGCAGAATTACAAGTGATCATCAATCATTATTCAATTACCTTTTGCATCCCTAGGATAGTAATTGGGTCGTTGATTGATTTTCGTTAAAGCTCTCACATGTTGGACCCGGAAACCAATCCTATTTCATAATAAACCAAAATAGTTGTTCAAATTGGTCGTGGTAAATCCTTAAGTTACGTATCTTTTAACGAGATACCAAGCATGCTGCATCCACCGGTAAGTGTCGACTAGGGATGATATGGAGCTTCAACTCCCGACTCCAATTAAACGGAACTTCAGATTTATATTACTCCACCTCGGAATCCGAAAGTTTAGTTAAATATTTCAGCTCAGACAGCCTCGACTCGACAAAAAATTCAATCGGAGAAAAAACTGGATAAAGTTGCTTTCGGACAAATTACAATTCGTAATTTTGTTGGGTACCCGTGACATGTAACAAGCCCAACCTTATATTTATTTATTACAATCAGGCAATAAAGGCCCTTGAAGACTAACATACATATGCATATTTATTAAAAACTACAAGAACACACTACTACTATGATGTGTTACGCTATTTCGTGGTGTGAATAACCAACCGATGGCCGTTGGGGCGGAAAGGATCTCGAGTGGCGACCACGTACCCGAAGGCGCACTGATGACCTGGTAAAGGTCGCGGGAGTCCGCTGGATGCGGGTGGCGCAGGACCGGTCATTGTGGCAATCTTTGGGCGAGGCCTATGTTCAGCAGTGGACGTCTTTTGGCTGATATGATGATGATGAATCAGGCATGGCCGATCTGGAAGTCCTTAAATAGATTGCGTTCCCAGGTCGGTCGCAGTAAGGAGAACTTGCTGAAGTGGGGCGCCCTAACTAGCTCAGACGTGGAACGGTTCCCCGAACGATGGAGCACATGTCGTCTTGCCCAGCGTGCCCGCACGCCTGCTCCAAGCAAGCCTTCGAGACGCAAAAGACAGGGCGATAAGCGTCGCCACCTTCTGGTCCCGCACAGTCTGAAACCATCGACACGAGAAGAAGAAGAAGGTAACCAACCGCGGAAACGGAGCTTGACTGCTTTCGCCCAAAATTATTCCTAAGTGAAGGTAGATAGATGGTCTGTTGTCATTGCAATGACAGCTATCATCTCAATAAAATTTTACGTTTTAAGGTTACAATCGTACGGAGATGACAGCTTTCACAGGTATCAAGATTTGCCACGATACGTATAATTATGATGACGTTGATGACGATCAAATCGTCACTTATCACACCAGTGTGGCCATTAGTTGGGCACGTCATAAGTTGTCTTAGTCTCATAACAAAATACTGAATAGAGCTCCCAGTCAAACAATTTGACAACTACTCGACAGACTATACAAATGTCAGGTGAAGGCCGACCTTTGGAAAGCGAAATAAAAGGCACAACGGAAAACAAAAGACAGGCGTCACAGTCGAGAATTTAAAGCAGTTACGTAAAAGCCGGATGTTTACCGGACAAGGCAGCGCCAGACGATTAAAGCTGCGTTCACACCGGCGTTGCCATTAGAAGCTCCATTCCGAAATATTCTCGTCATCATTATTATCTTATTCATTAATCGGTTCTTTGACTCTCACCAAAAGTGCCGCGCGTCACCGACTTAGTGCCCAATTTAAGTTTTATATATTCAGTAATAGTCAATTATGGAAATAGGAATTTATTAGTAATCATAACTTACTGTCATTTATTGTGTGAATAATTCAGGTCGGTACTTAGTAGAAGGTACAAATGGCAATAATGTAGTAGCACTAAATCCTGCCTTTTCAGGCGTACACACATTTGCTGTGGATTCAATCAAAAATTATATATTAAATTAATCATTGCATGTACTTGATTCAAAGAAACAAATTAATGTGCATGTAACATATTGATATGTAAGCATGTAAGTCTGTGTTTTAATTGCACAGACTGCACATAATTTTTTGCTATTGCGAACTTTTTGCCAGGTTCAGTCACTAAAACATTAACAGTTTATAAAAAAATGCAATAACAGACGTCCGTCATTCTCAAAGTTGCCAGCAACAATGCCTTTGTTGCTGCCGTTGTTGATGGCCAATGCCAGAAATTTCAATGCAGCACCAGCACACTACGTGAGCTTTTTTCCACGCAGTTATGGAGGCACCAGTACCCGGCTGGACATTCGCCACCCGCAACCATGTTCGTCACTGATATGAATTTTAATTCGTTGACGCATTTGCTTTTTTAATTTCTTTAACAATTGTGATGCGTGGCGTTGTTTCATGAGAATTGTTTCAGAATTCTAATTAGCTGGGTATGTTCATGTGCTTAAAGTATAACTTAATTGGCCGTTGTTAATCCGTAAGTTAGGTACCGTATCTACTTACTTACCATGCTATGAACTTATGGTCTAGTCTAAATTGCCGTCGCACGAATGGTTGCACGAAAAGCGGTGTTCCTTAAAATCTGAATGTATGGAAAGTTTGACAAGTTTCTATGGAATGACAGCTGAAGGCGCCATTAGCGTTGATCGGTCTGTAATCGTAAGATGATGCAACCGGCCCTTACATTCACGTTTACAGCCGCTTTGGTGCTACCCACCCTGTCATTACTGGAGACACACTTGTTGAAAACCTTAACCTTTTACTCGAAGAAAAAGCACGCTGAAGTAGCAATGGGCCGACCGACCGGCAACTTTGAGAACCGACAACCTTTGGAGTAATGAGTCCTGGAGGTAATTGCGTAACTTTTCGAACGCGCGTTAGCACGTCACATCTGTCACTATCTCATACATAAAATGACCCTTGTTACCTAACGTATTTATGACGGGGTAGACATAGTACAGTCAAGAACAGATGAATAAGTTCACGGATGGAGCCATCTCTTAATAAATAGTATTATAAATCCGTTGATTTAAAATCCTATCTTATGCTTTATTGAGTTTAATTACGACTGGCTATAGTAATACCTGCTACCACCACCCACCTCACCATCCACCTCTGGCCATTTTAGATTTCTATCAGGTTAAAACTGGAACAAACTATGAACCCATTTATCACAAAAAAAATGTACCTAAGTTGTATGATGTATGGATGTTTTTGAGCACTTTGGCAGTATACATAAATAAATAAATGTATAACACTAGCCAGAGCATTCGATTGTGTCGCTCTTATTCGCCAGTCTCCTAAAAGCGTCGTCAGTTTTTATTAACGTCACTAATTGACAAGCAACGGATCCAATTACCTAACTGACATTGCTACCTGTATTGTATTCCTATTGAGAAATAAAAATATTTGCAGAATACATTAAAATTCAATCATTTATTCGTGACAGCTAATAATACATACTAATACATATGGAAAAGACAAAAGATGTATATCGTGTCACAAAATCAACCCGGCTCAGCATGATGCTGGCTTTAACTGCCAGCGCTGGTCTTCCGCCGGGTCCATTTGGGGTCCATTAAGGGGCTACGTTATCTTTCATTATTAAAAAGAATGACTGTAGTTAGTTATCTCATCGTCATCATCATTATTAACAGCCTTTAAACCTCTAACTTCTTGGCACAGATCTCCTCTAATAAATGTCAGGGAATAGGCATTAACGTGGAGACCACTTGGTCCACACGTTGACCCAGTGCGGGTTGGGGACATATTTGAATTAGTTTGCAAATGTGTGCAGGTACACCTTTTTACCGCGTCGCTTTTTCATCGTGTTTAAACTGCCATACGAAATTGCCAAACGGGTGAAAGCAACAACTCGTTGCTTTCACCCCAACAAACAGCTGCGGAGTTCGTCTGTACATCTCACTGCGAAGCAAGGCGTTTCCGATAGCAATAACTATTACCTAATGCCTCGATTAGATTGAACACGGGCAGTTAATGAGTGCCCCTTCTTTCGTGCGAAACGGATCGTATCGTTAGGTAAGTAGTTTAGTAGAGTGAGTGACAAGTGGCCAGTAGAGTAACTTGTCTTGTTCAGTTCGGGAAAAAAATGAGGAAAATCAAGAGGGTACGTGCTAAGTTGGAAGTTTGACTTAAGCTGAATAAGCTTATAGGTCCATTTATTATTAGTAAACTACCTTAAAAACTAATACATAATAAAGGCGATGGAAAAAAAAACAATAAGGAATTATAAAAAGAACAACGCTTCTAGTAGGTCGGACTGATTATTTCTGCGTATGCAATATAAACTACAAAAGCACATTTTTTATTTGCTCCTACTTTCTGTACATATAAGTTACTCTTTCAATTATCTTCTTTCGATTTGTTATTTTAGTATGTTGTGCTTGGTAGTTATAGGAATGTAAATTTAATATTATTTCCATAGAACTAAGCTAAATATGTGTGTAATAATTTACATTGTTACCTCGCCTAATAAGTAAATAAATAAATAAATATCTCCATTCTCTCCGGATTCGATTCACGCAGTAGATACTATTGTATACCTAGGCCGGTAAACCCTCTCTTTGTGTACGCTGACAATGCTCGTCCGTCGAAAACATGCAAAAAGGATTCGACAATCGTTATTGACAACAACATACTCGGCTAGGTAAAAACGTTTCGATGTGTAAGCTGTATTGAAGCTTTTTTTAAAACACTACTTTTTATATACCTACTATACACGGTACAAAGTACGTAGAAATATTGAAATGCGCAGACTAGCGTGGCAGATCAAATAAGTTTTGTATTTTTCCATACATTTTATAACACCTGTTCAGTTAAAAATTATGGTATGCGTTATGGGGCAAAGTAATTTTCTACGGTTGCTGCCAAAAACACCAAGTATTTGATATATATTCTCATCGGAACGTGTTCCGTCTTTAAAAAAACAATTCTATCTATGCTAGCGATCGTCAGCGTTTATTCATAAAATATGACTAATAAATAAAATTGGTTTAGTGCATTTCTTACGAACACAAATGTCTAAGTGTCAGATAAAGACAAACAAATGTTTGAAGCATTTTAGATAAAATAGGTTTGTTGACCGTTTATGAATACGGCCTTAACTTTATAATCCGTCACTATCGTCTATATGTCGCAGGGAAATGGCCAAAATAGAAATTTGTTCAAATCTCTGAGGGGTAGGTATGACCAAATCAGGACGTTATAATGGCGAATCCATTTAATCATTTGCCTAGAAAACATATATGTCATTTGAAAAAAGGCTACTCGTTTTTTCTTTTCATCAGAATTGTTTAGTGATTTGATAAAATCCCTGAAACACGTCAGTGAGTTGACGAAACGAACTCGCAAAGTCAACTCGTTTTATAATTTCACTAGACGCGTTTAGTGATATGATAAATTCTCTACTGTAACATGGTATAGGTGATTTGATCAAATCTCTGAACTGGTTCAGCGGTTACTCTACAATTAAGTTTTATCAAATCTCTCACATGATTTAGTGAAATGGTAAAATAAAATGTCAAGAGTAGGTAGGTATTAATATTGTTTCTTAAAACGGGTTTTTAACCGAATACAATAATAGGTAGTTGTTAAGTTCTTATGGAAGCATTATCTATTTGTTGCGCATAGTACTTTATACTTTTCACAGGATCACTTCTTGAACCCCTGCTCTCCAAATACAGATAACTCGACTGCAATTTCACGTAGACTGTACTTCGTAGCGGGAACTGTTCCGGTAATTGAACTTAAGGCCTAAATCAAACTGGCGGCCTGCGGTGGCAGTCAATAGTGAGCTTGACAGGTAAGGGTCGAACAGACTGCCAGCGGGACGGTAGCGGGGCTTGACGAGCGCGTGATGCGCGCGGGACGGCCGGTCACACAGACCACGCGCGCATCGCGCCATCAACCAGCCAGCAACGCGCGCGCGTCCCGCGCGCCTCGCGCCATCGACCCGCCAGCATCACATACGCACCGCGCGCTCCGCTGTCTGGCGTCACACTGACGCCGTAACGCGCCGCGCACCCGTCGCGGGCGCGCGGCGGGAGGCTGGCGGGGCGCGACAGAAGCGGGGCGCGTTGCCGACGGGGCGCAGCCTGTTTGACCACGCTAGCGGTTTGTAGGGAAATATCGCGCTGTGCGCCCGCGACGGTGCTGTGTGTTCGACCCTGTATTGTCATATTTACTATTGACCGCCACTGCAGGCCGCTCCAGTCTGTGCCATGGATTAAAGAGATACGTGCCATGTACCTACTCCCGCACTACCGTAGTTGGTATTGAAATAATAAGCTAAATAGGTAGATATTGGCAACAAATGAACGTAACAAATAGTTGGAATTATTACGAGTATTCATCTTTTTGGAAGCCTGCTACAAAATAGGTAAGGCAGGTAAACTTAGGCAAACAAAAGAAATTCTACCATCCATAAGACCTTTATGCCAAAGGCCGTAGGTCATTCTAGAATGAATTTTCTTGGATTCCCTGCCAACTGAATATCCACCCACGCAGGGATAATAAATCTAATATGTGTGGTCGGTAATTCCTAATTCAGGAGGTCCCAATTTGGTTATCTTACCCATTTGTTTGCAGCGGTCGTTTTGTCGGATTCGGTTTCAATAAGTAATCCGTAGCGAGGTGGTGAGTAATGTTCACTTGCTTTTATATTGCACCTGAAAATGTAAATTTCATTGAACAGCATTAATAGCAGTATGCCCCTCGTACACCCATCCCTTCCCTTTAAGATAACATGTTATTTAATAATAACACAGGTTATTTAATATTAAGTATATCATAAATCAGCCTTTGTACGCTATATATCAGGCCAGAAGGGGTACCTAGTAGTTACAGCGCTAGCCAAATGCGGGTTGGGGGCTTCATATACACCTTTGCATTTCTTCGCAAATTTAGTTATGCTGGTTTCCTCGCGATGTTTTTCCTTCCCCAAAAATCTGACGGTAAATATCAGAAGTATATTACATACGACCGCCTTTTGGTTACCGCATGTCTGAATCACTAGGCCACCATAGCTACCATATTTCTGGTCAGGGAGTGATTCTGAAATGTTGTTTAACATTGATGTAAATAAACATGTCTGCATAATGTTTTTTTTTTACCGTGTGACCAAAATGAGGCGCGTTGGTGCAGTAGCAATTTGTGGTTTAGCTAGCTGGCAACATTAAATGACCTAGTTTAATTGCACAAAACTTTATATTTTAATGAGCTTACAATATATGAACGTCCAGTTGTAACGTACAGTATTACGTCACCATCCTCAAAATGAATGTTGTTTCATAACTTTAGAATGCAGGGAAAGGACTGAAGAAGGAGAAATCAATAAAAGTTACATCCATTTGTTTTAGGGCAAACTCTGATTTGAAAAAACATTCTTTAAATAGGTCACAAGAAAACTTTAATAAATCATCCACGTACTATTAAGTTACTAAGTACCTATATGAGATTCTACTGTAGTTTATGAGAGACTTCAACTAGATGTAAAACATAAATAATTGAAATATATATTTTCAATGGCTTTTAAGTAAAAAGCATACTTACAAGTTAAAAATAACCCTACCCATTAGCATACAAAGAATTAAAATATTGCTCCCGAATTCGGGTAATTAAATGAGGCGACCAACGTTTTAATTATCTTTGAATGAAATATTACTTATGTATTACCTTCATGATATAAAATCCCATGTCAGATGGCCATGTATGTAATGCTCCAAAAGACGCATACATTCACATTCAATATTTATTGCAGTCTTCAATCCCATGTAATTCAAATAGGGTTAGTACGTTAAATGAAGTTCGTTCTTTATGCAACGGCGTTTCCTTGAGTCAATACGAACAACGCAGCTTCTGAATGAGTATATTACGTGATGGAACAACATACTGAAATATGGACGGGTGTTACACCGTTTCATAGTATCACGGAAGTTATTTCCATTTTCGTGTTATTTATTACACAGCTCGATCGGTGGACGATATTAGGAAGATCGCAGGCCACTCCTTTATAAGACTAGCTCAGGATAGGGACAGGTGGGGGTACTTGAAGAGAGGCCTATATTCAGCAGCGGGCGATTATAGGCGGAAAATTATTGTAATACTGTTGCATTTTGAAGAACCAGGGCGCGCTTGCTGCCTAATCTCAACAACCTACAGTAGTTTTTGAGGAAGATATGGCATTCGATGGGAAACTATATCTTATTAGCGATTATTAGTCACTTAGGGCGTATTTCAAGTCATTGGGCAACTTGACTAAGCGAAAGCCTTCATTCTGCTGTCATAGTCACTACTTGTTCTGTAAAAGTCTGAAAGCTTTGAGGGTCATTGTATGTAATACATTGTACAGACTAAATACATTGAGTATCTATGCATAAACCATATAAGTATATACTTAAAACGAGAAAATATCCTTTCAATTTGCCAACTCTTGAGTGGTCACGAGCCGGCACACTATGGTGGTAACATGTTCGTCACGGTGTGACAGGCGGCCGAGACCACCGCGAACAAGTTAGATTAGTTCGTATGCATCGTCCTCCGACGTGGAATATCTTGTTGTGAGTATAATCTCACTCGCAGGTATTTCTATGCAAAACTTGTACGAGTAATAGCAACGAAGTTGTACTCGTTTTACAAAAATATGTGAGCGGGTTTTAGATTTATCATTGACTAGCTTGTGCCCGTGACTCTGGCGTGGAACTCGTTTATATCGTAGGGCCATACAAACTTTCACCCCCCATTTCACACAATTAGGGGATGATATCCGTGATAAAAACTATCCTATGTCCTTTTTCAGGATTCAAACTACCTCTATACCATCTAAATCGGTTTAGCGGTTTAACCCTTTCACTGCCAGGAACCCGCCTAAGCGGGCGCCTACGCCGTAGTCGTTTTCCGGATCGGCTACGAGCGTGCCGCGTAGAGATTCTTGGCAGTGAATGTGTTAAGCGTGAAGAGGTAACAGACAGACAGACACACTTTCACATTTATAATATTGGTACGGATTTTTCACGTTCAGTAATATCATAGGCCTTATCTAAATTAATTCAAAGGAAAGACAACACTAACGTATACGATAACTTGTTTTGGATGTGTCCACAGAGCAGTTATTCGAAATGCGCCTCACCTCACGCGTAATGAAACTAGGCCTCTGATTACGCATAGTTAATACGAATCGCGGCGTCAAGATATATTTGTAAGTGAACGGTGAGGTGCGGTAGAACATACCGAACAAGTTACAGAATAGGGGGACGGGAAAGACTGAACACTAAGTCCTTGAAGCCCTTTAAGGCTTAATTTTGTTACTGGACAGGTATGTGAAGTGCCTTTGTAACTTTTTAATAAGCTTTTATTGTTATTTGCAATGTATGGAAGAATGGTCCGGGTGGAATCTTGAAACTCAATTTCGACGTAGATAACTTCAACCGGATGAGCGGAAATTTAGTTTGGATGTCATTACAATATTATGGTACCATCGAGCTGATCTGATGATGGAGAGTCTCAATTAGTTGATGACGGTATACAGAAAAGTAAAGTTGGGCATATAGGCACTGGTCCCACCGCCGGCTAGTAAGCTATTATTTTATTATTATTATTGTGTTATTGTGGGCCTTTATATGCCGCTTCGACCAGCAGGTGATCTATTGTGGCAGCCCTTTGTTTATATTTCACCGTTTAGACCCGTTGCCTCTAAGAAGTTCCAGATTCTTTGGGCGGTGATATGTTGTACCTCTTCTGGGTGCACTACGTGCCGCCCTAGGTAGATACTTCTTTTGTGCATGAGTGGTCCGCAGGAGCAGAGAATAGAGAGTAACGGTTCATTGCGTGCTGACCAGGCACAATGTGATCAATTGACCTTTACAGATCTCGCAATGTAATGCTACTCGCCCAACTTTTCTAGCTTACTAGCCGGCGGTGGGACCAGTGCCATAAGCTTGTACTTAAAATATTTTTTTGACAGAAACATATTTTCCCTAATTTTAAACCGCATACATCGTTAACACTTCCTTCCAGCCAACGTTATTTGACAACGGATTAGCATTTGGGTCGCGTGGAATCAAACAACATATTAAAGGGGTTATTGGGAGCATCGAAAGTATAGCGATAACTTGACGACCGCTTTAGCCTAGTGACCCTCCCTACGAAGCAAGAGGTCCTGGGTTCGTAAGGGCATTTATTTGTGGTCTGTTTGACTGTAGTTCAGAGGGTTGATCACGTAACAATTGGAACGCACGTTAGGACAACTCAACTGTAATTTTCCTATACAAAAAGTGATGACGAACGCATGACGAGCGGCTAACGCGACGTTGCCGCTCCGTGGACACAGCTTTGAAAGTTTCTACGCGTTCGTCAATTGACGAAAGCGTGCGAATGACGTGCGGTTTACGTGGACAATAGGCCTTAGATCTACCTGACGCACGTACAATGCGGTTCGTTATCGAGCTGCTGGCTTTAAATCGGAAAATTCGGCGAAAATGTCTTTCCAAAATAGTAAACCCTAAATATTAGTAGGTAATTTAATGTTTATTTCGATGAAATCGATTCACTGCACATCTACTGCTGTTGACGTTGAACCGTTAATCTGCAGTAAACTGGTTATCTCGTCCGAGCAACTAGCAGTAAATTCATGGAAGTGGCATTGAGCCGGACATATCAGAGGCAGCAGCAGAGGAAAATTATTCTTGTACGTAAAATTTATTGGTGAAGGGGTGTAAATCTGTGAGGTACTTATTATCTATAAACGCGCGTCTCGGCTCAAGCGAAGGTCGGCCGGTTTAGCCTAGTTGGCAGTAGCCCTGCCTGCGAAGCTAGAGGTTGGGTTCGAATCCCGGTAGTGGATTAATTTGGGTGATGAGCCCGAATATTTTTTTCCGAGTCATGTTTTCTATGTATTTATTTATTTACTAGCTTCTGCCCGCGACCGACTCCGTCCGCGTGGAACTCGTTTATATCGTAGCTCCATCGAAGCTAACTCATGGAATGATGTTCACTGGAATGTCAACTATCTTCCTGTCTCGATAAAGAACACATCAGATTATGACTATGGAGTCGATTGCTGAAAAACTGGAAAGAAAAAAAAAAACAATATCGTAGCTCCATAAAATTGTTCACCCGTTTAAGGGATGATTTCCGAGATAAAAACTATCCTATGTCTTTCCCCGGTACTCAAACTATCTTTATACCAAATTTCATCGAAATCGGTCCAGGGAATTAAGCGTGAAGAGGTAACAGACAGATAGTCAGACAGACAGACACAGTTTCGCATTTATAATATTAGTATGGATATCAATCCAGAAGGTTCATTAATTACCTATAACTACTGCAGGGCTATCACGAGACGGCGCGCGAGCTTTCTCGATTTTTCTCGCACTATCCGTCTCTCTCTTATTAGAACAAGAGGTATAGTGCGAGAAAAATCGAGAGTATGTCGCGGCCGTCCCACGATAGACGTGCTGGTGAAATATTTTTTAAAGCGGATGAGTAGTTTCCAATATAGCCCCCACATACTAACTTACTATAAATAAATTCAGGTACACCCTCATATAAACGTGAAATACCTCTTCAGTTTAAAGCTTATAAATAAGATTACTTATAATAGAGAAGTCACCGGACTGAAACCAAATTCTCCTCGGTGTTAGAGCCTACGTATCTCGGAACGTATGCTTTTTCTTGTTAGTCCCTTGTCTTACCGAATGCATTATTTCGCCGATTTTTATTGAATCTATTTTTTTCTCTTTAAATAAATAAATAAACATTAGGGGACAAATTTAAAAAAATCGATCCAGTCCCATTAGTAAGCTCAGTAAGGCTTGTCTTATGGGTACTAGACGACGATGTATATAATAGATATAAATACTCCAATACATAGAAACTTCCATGATAAACACTGTATAAATCACCCTCAACTTGTTCGAAGCTGTTGTTTTGTAGCTGTTAAAAATTTAATCTAAGGAATTGTAACAGCGTATTTATACTCGGAAATAGCATTATATTTACCCGTGTGGTGTCGGGTTAAAATTTCACCACCGCCTTCCTTCCCGTGGGTGTCGTAAAAGTCGACTAAGGGAGCAGGGTTGGAGTGTGTTGTGGGCGATGGGCTAGCAACCTACCACTGCAATATCACATTTTGTCGATCTTTTTTATAACCACATTTATGCTAAAAGTGGCGCTGGAACATAAGTTTCATGTGCTCTGCCTACCCCTTTTGGGAATAAAGGTGTGAATGTATGTATGTATTTATATCTCTTAATGACGGATCGGATGACGAAACTTACTTCACCGTGATACAGTTTTCAACTAGTACGGGAAGTAATGGATATCATTCTGCAAAAGGATGTAAATTACAACTGACATGGCTATATGACTATACCTACTATACTTTTTTGTACCAATACTTATGTTGTAATGAAATAAAAAATTGATTGATTGATTGATTGGTTGATTGATTAATGACTCAGAAACAAAAATGCTCATCACACAAATATTTGCCTTCAGCTTCGTAGGCAGCTCCACTACCCGCTAGGCTAACCGGTCGCCTTTTAATTCTAGCTAAAGGCTGTCTTATAACAATCCTGAAAAGTATACTATTACTGAAAAATGTATTCGATGAAATAGAAATTCGGTCAAACATGCATTTGTCTGTACAATCCTTTATTCCTCATATTGCTTCTTTCTTATTTATTTTGATGATACCGTTTTAATCAGTTTTTAGAGAGGATCGGACGAACAATAATTAGAACAAATTATGATTTTGTTATGCTCTATTTGTAGTTAGCTCAATATACTCACGTGATCCTCTCTAAAAACTGGTTTGAATGGCATCATGAATCACATGAAACTATAGATTACTAGCTTCTGCCTGTGCCTCCGTCCGCGTGAAACTCGTTTATAACCATACAAACTTTAATCCCCAATTTCACCCCCTCCGGGGATGGTTTCCGGGATAAAACTATCCTATGTCCTTCCAATCCATCCATCCAAACTGTCTTCATAACAAATTTCATCTCAATCGGCTCAGCTGTTTAAGCGTGAAGAGGTAACAGACAGGCAGACAGACAGACACACTTTCACATTTATAATATTAAGTATGGATATCGATATATCGGTATGGATATTAAGTATGGTATTAAATCGTATGTATCAATCAACCCTGTGTTGACGTCAACTCAAACACGCTAATATTTATTTGTCCTGAAAACCAATCAATAGCATTTATGCTAACAGATATCCGACACGCTGGGTTTATCGATTGAACATACTTTATGGCTATTTAGGTAACGAGATATCCTAAATGAGCGTTTCTCAAAAAAAATGCCACTATTATTAATTGTACTTCTAGGAATTTTATGTTAACTATTTCCACTCAGAATCAGGAGCTCTTTCGACCCTGGTAGGACAAAAAACTGTCCCAAAGATATTTTTCCTATTGTGTTACCATTTACCATACACTTTGTATGGTGGTAACACAATAGGAAAGTTCAAAAATGTATGAACATTTTGGGACACTTTTTTTCTCCTATTGGGATGGAAAGACATCGTGATTTTGAGTAGAAATAACATAAAAGTTGCAGAAAAACTCCGAAAAAATGTAGAGGCATTTTTTTTGAGACACGCTCAAATACAGGAAAACAAATCTAATTTGAAACTAAAGGTGCCGATAGACCTGAGCATACCTGTAATGAGAATTAGAAGCTCACAAAATAAACAGGAGTGTTTAAGCGAGTATTCTACCGAGCGTTCTAGTTCTTTAGCATTCTAGCAAAATGATAGTAAATTTGATTCGAACTTTTAGTGTATATTATTTTGTATGTGTATGTTTTTTTTCTGTATGTATTGATAGAAGTTTATCTTGGATTACGTTTTCATTTTTTAAATGCCGGCACCAAAATATTTCTGTTTTGCCCAATAGTTGACTGGTAGAGAATGCCTTATGGCATTAAAGCCGCCATTTGTCCTTTATCTTGTATAGTGCAATAAAGTTTAAATAAATAAATAAAAAATAAATAAATAAACTTTTTGTAGCGCTGAGCAATTTTATTGTTCCGTCGCCGTCCCACGTCCCGTTTACTAGAGCGTTCGCTAGAATGATCGTGAACATGCTCTTAGCGATGTTTGGCTCTATGCTTGGCTATGTTCGTTGTTCAGTTCAAAAAATTAAAAAGAGCAAATGCTAGATGTTCTCCTACATGTGAATGTTCAAGTCTATCGCCACCTCAAGATTCCATTATTTTTATGGACTTGTATATATTTGACGACCGGTTTAGCCTTGTGAGTCAATACTCACAAAGCTAAACCAGAACCAAGGACTGTCACTGTGTCAATACCCTGTCTGCGTAGCTGACAGTCCTTGGTTCAAATCCAGGTAAAAGCTATTATCAAGTCTTTATTTATCATTTATCATATCACTTTTTAATCAGAACACTAGGCAGTTGATGGCGTGACCTGTGCCTATGAGTACGAGTTTCATTTATTTTATGTTACATCTGAACTGGTTCAATTAACATATATTGCACTGTCTAAAAACGTGAACATTACAATTTGAATTACGGTGCCATCGCCACTTGTATGATAATGGATTCTCTTTATAACAAACGAGCTTGTCCAATCCGGCTGTATCACAGACAAAACCGTGTAATCGAATGTAATTGAGTTGACTCGACTGATCCTAGCTAGGGGCTTAGGATGGGCCGATTACTAGCCGGCCGCTAAGCGGATTTCATCCCAGCATCTCCACCAAGTCGCAGACTGAGTACGTGTCACTAAACCGTCCTAGCTTATGAGTTTTTTATTTGTAATTAGCTGACGTGATAAGTAAATAAAACAAAAATAGTATGACATTATCATGACATTACCACTATCTATAAAAACGGCAAAAAAAACACGTTTGTTGTATATGAGCCCCCTTAAATATTTATTTTATTATGTTTTTCAGTATTTGTTGTTATAGCGGCAACAGAAATACATCGTCAGTGAAATTTTCGACTGTCTAACTATCACGGTTCATGAGATACAGTCTGGTGACAGACGGACAGACCGACGGATGGACGGACGGACGGACAGCGGAGCCTTAATAATAGGGTCCCGTAGGAAACCCTAATAAACTGAATTGTATTAACGAGATGCAATTGTACTGCAGCTACATGAGTAAGTGTTCTGCTAATTAGATGTCATTCTCAGAATTCCCTGGGCGAGTAGGTATTGGGTTAATTGCAATGTTCTGCCGGTTGCATATTTATTAGAATTGTGTTTTCTATGCGATTGGTTTCCTTTGAAATTTTATCTGCTTTATCTAGAGTCTAGACTTGTAAAGATATTATAAGACTTTAAAAAACATTTTGAACACCACCAAACACACAATCATGTCAAACAAGTCTATACTCTCTATCGATAAAAACCCGCACTCAAATCGACTTATATACGTTTAGGAGCTACGCTGCCACAGACAGACGCACAGACACATAGACACACAGGATTTTAAACGCATGAACCCTTGTATTAAACATATAAGTAGACCAGAGTATTCACGTAACGTTTCGAACGTGCGTTAGGACAATACAACTGTCATTTTGCCATATAAAAATTGACATTTAGATCTACCTAACGTACGTACAATGCGTTACGTGATCGATCTGCTGATACACTGCATTCCTAAAAGATTGCTTTCATCTGTCACTTTCAGAAGACAGTGTTTTGTGGAAAAGAGATAAAATACATTTTAGACAAATTCACTGCCAAGAATCGCTACGCGCTACGCTCATAGCTGATCCCGTGATTTTCCTTGTATGTAGCGGAAAGCGACTCCTGCGTAGGAACCCGGCGTGCTCCTGGCAGTGTAAGTGTTAACAAATTCAATTCAAATCAATTCAATTCAATTCATTTATTTGTCTGTAAAACGTAGGTACAGGTTGGTGTTACAAGAATCAATATAGAATCACTATGTTCTGGCCATGAGGCGTACAAACAGTCATTAGCAAATGACAAAGGTAGGTACGTTTGGAATTAGGTATAATTACAATAATATAAAAAACAAATTATTCGGTAAAAAAAAGAAAAAATGTTCACAGAGAAAAGAAATGTCTAATGTCAAAATAATTCAGGAATACATTAATAAATTAATCTAATTAAAATAATAACAAATTTATATAATAATGTCAGATATTACTATATGAAGTTATGTCGTCTATTAATCAATCCGATATTGAATAGTAGGACTTATTAATTAAGTAATTTACAAAGCTTATTTTTAAATTCCTGTAGAGGCAACATTCTTAAAGCTAAGGGTAATTTATAAAAAAAAATGTGTGCCATGCAAAAAATACTCTTTTGCAACAGTGCGGTACGTGATGCAAAGGTCTGCAATTAATGAGTGTAACCGAATATTAGCTAAACTAGGTTAGACGGACGTTCGTGAATAAGGGTGTAAGTATCCTCTCTCAGTTGGAAGGTCAGATGGGAAGAGAATTAGAGCATCGTGTCGCTCTTTTGATTGATGAAATAACGCAAGAGTGAACTTTTGGACCGACCGTTCTAGAGTTTAGGCTCTGTAGAGCTAAGTTATAAACACACTGTGAGCTGTAGAACTCACGAGTCTTATAAAAAGACATACACAAAAATTTAACGAAATGAAAGAAGGCAAAAAAATATGCCTAGTAACGAAAATCCCATTCAGATATGTCAAAGAATACCGAAGCTACAACCGTTTTAATATTGCTTGTTAGAGAGGAAACGCAAACACGTCACATTACAGGATGCAGCCGGGGGGCCGCGTCGAACACGATGGGGCGCGGCAGGTTGCCGTCTTTTAGTGTGACGTCACAATCTTCCAGCGTCATCTTTTCATATGGAGTTGCGTTTTGCGAAAAAGGGACAGAACATACCACTTCTTAAAACTTTTGAAACTTATAACTTCGTGATTATTTAACCTTTTGCATTGATTTTTTCTCCATTTAACTAAATTTTTAATCCTTTTCGAGAAAATATGACATAATTGATTATTTTATTTAGTGTCAATTAAATTAAATTATACGGCAACACTCTCGGTCAAAACATATGCGTATGAAGTTTAATAGGTGCAAGAGTTTAGTGGGTTTGTTGGGGTTGCCAGGCTCTAAATATAACTATAATAGATAGTGTGACAGCCCTGACTAATCGTTAGTAATGTCTTGACAAGGTGAACGACCCTCAATTCATACATTCAACCCCTAGGGTTAGATTTCGAAGCGTGTTAATTACCAACCCATGTAAGGACGGACAGCTTAGAGGCTCAACTTAAGGCCTATCTGTAGCTTTTGTGTGTGTTTAGCGGATTACTTGGAGTTTACTTAAGATCGAACTTGGTCACTTCCGATGAGAGTACCTACGTCTAGAGTACATTTGTTAACATTTTGTTTATGTAGCTTGCTATTACCGCTCGTGGGTATAGGATAGTTTGGGAGATTTAACAGTGACACAACCTTATCATGGCGTGACTGTTACATCGATTGGAGATATAAACTAAGATACTTGCCATTTTATCAGTTATCGTTATGGATAAGACATCCGCCACTCTTGCACTCGCATACTTATCAGAATGTGACGGATGCCTTATCCACAGCGATAAGTGATAAAATGGCAACCATGCAATGTAAATCTCATTTTGTATTACAGAAACGGTCACATGGAGCCTAAACGTCGCACTATTATGGCAAGGGCACATTATATCAAAGCAATATGGGTTACATTCGAACTAAGAAGATTTTTCTTCGTTCCAATTTAAACCATGTCACTTTGACGTAAAGTGCCCGTGTGTATAGTGCAACGTCGAGGACTAGGACATACATACATACATACATTCACGTCTTTATTCCCAAAAGGGGTAGGCAGAGCACATGAAACGTATGTTCCAGTGCCACTTTTAGCATAAATGTGGGTATAAAAGATCGACAAAATGTGACATTGCAGTGATAGGTTGCTAGCCCATCGCCCACAACACACCTCAACCCTGGAGTAGGAGAACTAGGACGTTTAGCTTAATTCTGATACTAAACGCACTTATGAGCAGTGTGCGGCAAAAAGTAATTGCATTACAAATTACAATAAAAAAATGTAATTTCAATTGTTGCATTACAAATTACGGAGTTTCTATGGCCACCTTCCAGCTCCATCATCAGATCAGCTCCACGTCATCATAATATTGCATTGTCACGCGATTTATACATGCATGCAAAATTTCAGCTCAATCGGAAACCGGGAAGTGGATCAAATTTAACTTGCAAGATTTGATTTTAGACAGACAACGGGACAGGTGAAAGTAAATAAAAGCTTCTAAAAAGAAGAAGAAATATATTAATTTAACGTCTATCAACATATTTCAATTCAAAAGAACGTAAAATGGACGAATAACATCCATACTTAACATGATTGCACGGCATCATCTGATACCCTATGCAGACTGCGTTTTTTAGCACGGCATCTGAATGAATGACTTACTTTTTGAAGACATAAATCATCCAGGAATACAGGCGATTGCAAAATAATAACCAAGTTGAGCAAAAGAGCAAAAAAGGCACGCCCATACCATCCTTTTCTCGAAGCCATTTGGACCATGTTTGACCCCCTGTAACTTCGTTGTGGAAAAGCTAGAAGCCTACATTTTCAGTGACCAAGAGAGCATTACATAACTAGATATATTTCCAAGTTACATTAAATTCAAACTAGTAGTTTAAGAATTAATGCTAGTCAAAGTTCCTTTTTAACTTTGTCACTGACTGACTCACTGTTTCACCGAAATTGTTATCAAAATTCTATGGTGCTTCTAGCAGACCTACAAACTTGAAATTTTGCATGTGTTAGGTGTGCACTAAAAAACTATGCAAACGTTATTTGCGGTTGGTAAAATAATATTTCCATACAGTCATTCATAAATTTATATGTATTGATGACACACATTAACCTAAAAAAAGAAGTGAGATTCTATAAAAAAAACATATAAAAATGGGCCAAGTCCTGAAATTCTTCCACCGTAAAAATGTATGATATATTACGTAGAGCAAAGTCAGGTATTCTATTAATCTTTATTTGCTTGCTAAATAACATTGTTTGACTTGTCAACCACACAAAACTACATAGTTTAAGCCTTTAAGGTATGCAAAAAATTATAAATGCAGTAAATTTATTTTGCTCATTATTATCAATAATTATTATTTACCATTACAGAAATTAAAGTTTTTTGTACACAAAAATAAATATGCTAATATTAATAAATAATACAAATATCTCTCAGTGTCTAAAATTGAACTTTTTATACATGTTTCAACTCATTGTTATTTTATCACAGTTTCTAATTTTTAAAAATTCTAAATAAAAACAAAATGTAAATATTTTCAGTTGCTTTCTTGGGGTTGGATATGAGGCTATTACATATCATTTTAGGTATATTTTACAAATAATGATTCGACCGTATCACATCTAGAGGAGCCCAAACTGGGTATGTTTTGAAAATGATTTTAATTTTAATTTAAAACAAGTGACTGAAATATAATGATTTGATATATTTTTAGAATCGGCTTAGTAAGCCCTTTCATGAGATACCACACACGATAGGTTTCAGAACAGATTATTTTTTTAACATACTAAAAAAAGATGACGTTATAACTCCTCTCCTTTTCTGTTTTCTCTAAGGCTAGGACTATTACGCCTATTGGCATAATTTATACTATCGTAGCTCTGTAAGCCTGTGCGTTATGAAACCATTTACGAGCAATCATGATAAAAATATAATACTACATCCAATTTAAGCATAACCTACATACTTCTTAACCTTGTCTCTCGCTCGCTCCGTCGATATAACATCCCATATGCATTGTGCCATTTGTGCCCAAAATGCGAAGATGGATCGCTCACAACTTCGCGATTTAGTCAACAAGGGGGAGTATGATGATAGCTACAAGTTGCAACCACTTGTGGATTTTTCCTCGCAGGGAATTCGCTTGCGAAGTTAGAGCAATATATTTTAATTTATACTTACGTAAATGCGAAAGTTTGGCCGATCTGTCTATTATTCACGCGTTCATTTCACGCTAAAAGGAAAGCTAACAGTTTGAATTTCGATAAAGAACATAATTATTATACTACCCATTATTCCACGGTGATATGAAATGGGAGTGCAATTTTAACGATTTTACATCTCGGGCGAGAATAATTATGATTTTATGATGTTAAATAGATACTTTTACTTACCCGTGCACCTAAGTAATTTAACCTCTCAAACAACCTTAAAAAAACTTAATAAAGCCAAACCAATCCATCCTACTATCGACCCCCATATAAATCAGGCTAGCCGATATTGCGGGAGCGGGGATCTAATGTATTGCCTTAGGAAGGAGGTTGCCGTGACAAGACGGACATCGTTTGGCTCAGGCTCTCATTTTATATAAATGACAGCTGGAGGGTTAAAAAAATTTAGAACATTTTATTTTTAAGAATCGTTAGTAAAGGTAGTAAAAGTAGTGTTTTCCAATGACATCTGTATTGAACCTAATAATTTTTAAATGGTTTGGATTATGTATTTCCCTTATTATTGACGACCCATATAAAGGCGAGCGAAGACGAACCGGCGATCGCAACATAGGCTCCTAAAAATGTACTTTGTGTAATTTTATGTGCAGTTGTATGTTGTGAAATAAATCAAATCTAAATTTATACAGATAGGAGAAATAATGTGATAATCCGGAATGGAATATTGGGACACTTTTTTTCTCGTATAAAAATTGTTAGTATCAATTATAGATAATTCAGTCCGATCAGTCACATTAGATAGACTTTAAAAAAAAGTCTAATGTACAGTTGTTTTAAAACGCTTTCCAATTCTTCAGTTTTCACCTCCGCTAGCAAGTGTTACTGTAAACTCATGGTAATGCTACAGGATTGCAGTGAGCGGTGTGGTAAATAAGGAACTCTTTACTGCGTGCGATAAGTTGATACAGCATTTAATTTGCTACGCCCATAAACAAAATCATATAAAAACAAATTCAGAACTGACATTCGACACGAATTGAATTAAATGCAACTACAACTTAAACATACTTACTATGCGACATGCCAAGTGGACGTGGTTTGTATATCCTCAAGATATCGCAAAGATAGCCACAAAACGACCATGTAACCTGACCTGTAATTTCATCATTGTCATATCAGTCGAAAGACGTCCACTGCTGGACGTAGGCCTCCCCCAAAGAGTACTACAGTGACCGGTCGTGCGACACCCGCACACAGCGGACTCCCGCGACCTTTACCAGGTCAGGAGTACATCTTGTTTGGCCTACCCACGCTGCGCCTTCCGGTACGTGGGAGGGCGCCATCCGAAAACCCTTCCGCGCCAGCGGCGTGAATGGAAATGACCTGTCATTTAAATAATCGCAATAATATACCGAGTAAAATCTATAGGTTCGCTTTTTCTGAATTTGTCTTTTTTATCTAAAAAGAGTTGTAAATTTCGAAGGAGGATTTCTTCCGTAGGTAGTTATATACTTACATAATTACATAATTAATTGCAAAGGAACACTGCAACTTAAATAAAAGCTTTTACTGACAAAATGTTTAGCGTGGCAACCCTTTGATAATAACCTCCAAAGAGGTCAGCTGCAACCCGTTCCCGGACTGTGTACACTCACCTATCGTTCTTTTGATGAAATGTTGTAACACAAGAGCAAACTCGCTGTAGGTTTGTGAATTAATTGTTTCTATTTGTTCCACAAACTAAGCTTGGCCGTGTAGGTACATCTTTAACGAATCTGTCCACAACCAACCAATTCAGATACCTCAATTTTTCTCTATGAATAACTGTCTACAGAGACAGTTATTCATAGAGAAAAATTGGGCTACAGAGCCCAATCTGTCTTTGCTCAAAGACTGGTAAAGAATGCTAACAGCATTAAGATCGCGTTTTGTAGAATAAGTTCTTCTTTCGTGCAATAAAGATTAATTAAATACACAAATCAGCCTAAATACGTCCCACTGCTGGCCACATCTCATGGATCAGAGGGAAGATGCAGTAGTTTTCACGCTGGCCCAGCGCGAGTTGGGTACGCTAGATCCTTACTAATATTATAAATGCGAAAGTGTGTATGTTTGTCCTTCTTTCACGTCGCAACGGAGCGACGTATTGATGTGATTGTTTGTATGGACATAGTTTAGAAGCTGGAGAGTGACATAGGCTACTTTTTCCAGCGGGAAAACATCTAATTCCCACGGGAAAATTCAATGTTACATTTTCCTATAACCACGCGGGCGAAGCGGCGGGCATCAGCTAGTATTAAATAAATAAATACTGTAAAGCATTATGGCGATGAATAAATTTGAATTAAAGGAAAAATTGAAAAATCAAAACTTTCTATTTTTTTTCCTTTAATTTAAATTTATAATTTCGTTAGCAGCGTTACTGCTTAATACAAAATTAAGAGGTAGATAGGTTATAAGCGCTACAAAAGTGGCACACTAAAACTGAGTCAATTGAACCAAATTGCCTCAGTTTCGCGACACCAATTGAAATGTTTGCTGTCAGATTTGGTGGCCATTTTTAAACACGGAATTTTGTATAGACAACGTATTAATGTACATCTTTTTTTATTACATCATTGGTAGTGGGTATAGTTTACCTAGTTGCTGTCTAATCATATTTTAATGTGTTTCAAGAACTCGCTTCAACGTGCGCCGAACTAACGTATTAGAACGAGATACAAAATCCAGAAAGTAACTTCTACACGAAGGTGAAAGAGTTTTTGAAATTGGATAAGCGCTTCCGGATTTTTCCCAAAACATACAAACTACTTATATCACGGATTTTTGTCTTCATACTATTAATATAGATTAGTACTTCCTCAGTTGGCTTGTTTCAAATATGCCTCACGCTTTCTTTTAGTCTACTAATAAAGGAAACCATAATTATTGACAGCTGTCATAGGCTGTCAACTAATCCTGTTTCTCACACAGTGTATTGTCTAAATGTAGTGGAATGGCCAAGGTCATCATAAGGCACTGGTCCCACCGCCGGCTAGTAAGCTAGAAAAGTTGGGCGAGTAGCATTACATTGCGGATCTGTAAAGGTCGATTGATCACACTGTGCCTGGTCAGCACCCAATGCACCGTTACTCGCCCAACTTTTCTAGCTTACTAGCCGGCGGTGGGACCAGTGCCTAATGATGTGGGTAGATGATATCTGCCGTATAGCAAGCAAGCAGCGGATAAAATTAGCACAACACCAAGGAGAGTGGCGTATTAAAAAAGACGCCTACCAGAGGCTCACTCCGTGATTTCGTTGCGTCGCGTACACGGCCCGGCCGGTATTTTAGCGCTGCTACGGCACGCATGCGCTCTGTCATGAAATAAATTAATGTAATGAAATAAATTAATTTTATTCTGCAAGTATGCCGCAATGGCACTTTTACAAGTCAACAATCTACCGGCGTTTCTTAAAAACAAGACCACTGTTAAGAAGAAACGCCGAAACAAACTCATCAGCCAGTCATTATTCGAAACTTTTTACAATGATAGTACTTAACCTACTTAAAATAAGTCAAACAGAATATGGATACAAGGAAAAACAAAATATCATAATGCTTCTAGTTGTAGTAGTTCTAGTTCTAGAAGTAAACATGACCGAGACTGTGTTACATAATACAAGGCAGAGATTTAAAAAAAAAACGAAAATAATGTAATGCTACTATTAACTAAATCCTTGGGTATGTTTTCTTGTAGGAACTGTGTCATCTAGCTCCTTAGGCGTGATACACGCTACCTAGGCGTGATGCACGCTACCTGGGCGTGATACACGCTACCTGGGCGTGATACACGCTACCTGGGCGTGATAAACGCTACCTGGGCGTGATACACGCTACCTGGGCGTGATACACGCTACCTGGGCATGATACACGCTACCTGGGCGTAATACACGCTACCTAGGCGTGATACACGCTACCTAAGCGTGATACACGCTACCTAGGCGTGATACACGCTACCTGAGCGTGATACAAAGGGAAGGGCCTTCCTTTCACTTTTAGGCTAGTTCCGCGTACCTAAACGGGGGATTTGTTAACAGAGAACCTTCTGTACGTAATACTATTATCTGTGCCTTTATTCAGCAGTGGGTAGATACGGGCTCAATAGAAATTTAGATAGAGTGGTATTGCTGTTCCATACGCTAGAATGGAGGCCCTAGAGACGGACAAAGCCCCGGCCCTCGCCTCGAACGCCAAAACTTTAATTACGACTCACAGTCGCAGTTATAAATAAGTCCACACGTTAGTACCTTGACACTTACGCTAACTTACCTGAATATGTGGTGAGCGGACTCGTGTACTCCTAACATTCTCCGGAAAAAATACACTGGCTATATTGCCGAGAACGTATCTGTCGGCAGTCAAAAAAAGTCATGATTTTGATTTTAATCACAAAATAGTGCACGGATAGTATGACTGTTTTGTGCTTTAATTGCAAAAGTTTCTCAAGCGAGATAAAATAATGATTGTTGAAATAAATCTTAAGCTAATCCTACACCAGTGCTTTCACGTTCAACAAGGCGTGCCTCATATTGCTGTCACACTTATTCTTACTTAGACCGAGTGTGACAGCTGAATGATGCATGCCTTTCTTTCCCTCTAAGGGCACAGCGGAATTTTATCTCGCCCAAGTGGGGATATAGGTATCTCAACCATACAGAAGACAGCAGCCATAGTTTATTCATTTATATAAGGAGAACAGCTATAAATACACAGATTACAGCTGAATTAGTGATAGATTCAGATTCAGATATTTATTAATAAAATGCGATATTTTACATGTCAGGATAGTAAATACATACAGTTGAATTAAAAGTGTTACATTTATACTTATTTTATTTAACAATAATTAAACATAATTTTATGATTATCGTAGCAATAATTTTAATTTGCAAAATTTGGATCACCACACACCTCGACAAATTCGTCAACGCTATAGCACGCTAGACTGGTCAATAGCGTTTTTAAATGTTTGGCAAAAACTGTGTTGTTTTGCACCAGTTTTAACTCTCTGCTGGTAGTGAGTTATATAATTTTGTGTCCATGACACCGAGTGATTTCTGAGTCTTTGCAAGTCTACAACTCGGGACGACCAGCAGTTTGCATCGACGAGTACTGGAATGAGTAGTGTACATATGTAAAATACAGAGCCATTTACAAGAACTCACGCACCACTATAAGTACTATTTGCTGTGTAGGTATATTAACAGTTCGACTGCAGGAACGAGTCTATAAGAACAAACTTACTATTACAATATTGCATAAGTACGCGCATCTGGAGCGTGCTAAACAATAAAACTTAACGGTCTGTAGTGTCGCAGATCGCAGACAACTTAATTGCATACCTTACGGGTGCTCTAGGAATTTGCTAACAAAGTGGTCCAGTGCAATCTGAACGGCTTACCTTTTGCAATGGGATCTAGATGAACGTGTATTGACGACGTACATTATTATGTACGTCGTATACATAAGGGGAGAGAAGGACAATTTAAAATGAGAAGAAAATAAAATACAGACAGCGTGTTCAGAATTTTCTAGCGAGTGTTGATTTCTAAAGAAAGAATACCTAATTATTTGTTCTGTAATAACAAAAATTATGAAAGTGGGATATATGTACAGAATCGAAAACTTTACTAACTACTTATAAACCTCTAAGTGAACATGATGATCGCTTAAGTCTAAATAATTTCGATAGGTACCTAGATTGTATTAGAAATATTATCAAGGCGTAAGGAACTTGCTTAGACCAGTTGCGTTTTAGAAGAGATGATACTTAGACCAGCTGCGTTTTATACCAGTTGGTACTCCTTCCGGAACTTGCTTACACCAGTTGCGTTTTAGAAGAGATGATACTTAGACCAGCTGCGTTTTAGACCAGTTGCTACTTCTACCGGTTGCATTTAAGACGAGATGATACTTAGATTGCTGCGTTTTAGAAAAGATGCTACTTCTACCAGTTGCGTTTTAGACGAGATGATACTAAACCCAACCGATTGCTATTAACGACCGCTCTAACAAGCCGAATGGAGCATTGCGCCATAATTGGTTCACGAATGTCAAAACTATAGCGTTTAAAGATAGTTGGTGCGGTCCGTTACATGGACATGGACATGTTTGGACAAACAGAGCGTGACGCGTCAACGCTGACTTCGAACGGAGCGGTCGTCATCATACTAGAGCATTATTCCCGGTTGTGCCCTAAACGAGCCCTGGGTTCACTTTGACACCCAATCCCAAGATTTAGCATAGGCAACTAGTTCCTTCCAACGCAGAGGGAAAATAGACCTTATTGGGATAAGACCGGTTTCCTCACGATGTTCTCCTTCACTGAAAAGCTAACGGTAAATATTCATGCATAAGTTCCGAAAAACTCATTGTTACGAGCCGGGATTCGAACCCACGACTACCGCTTGACAGCTGCATGCCTGAAACACTAGGCTACCGTAGCTCTTTCGAATGGAGTGGTCGTGAATGCAAAATTTAACAATGAAACATCGACATCAACGTTAACGGTCATCGGATATTTGCATACATATAACGACAAATTTTACACTCTTGGTCAATCATAATTTGAGACCAAATGATTCGATATCTGCCTAATTGACTTCCGGGATCATTATAATTATAAACAGGCCTGTTAACGTTTCCGAACGAAATATTTCTATTTCTATTTCTATGGGTAGGTAGTAGAATAGATCCCTAAGTGAACATTTTATTACCTTGTTAATGGGTTAATGTATGAAAAATGTAACTCACAACGTTCGTACGACAGTCATAAAATGTTCGGCTAGTCTTGTTTTGTGAAGTACCGGCTAGGAAAATGATGAGTAGTTTTTTTAGTACTTTGTCATAGTAAAACCTCAGACATTTTATGTCACTAATGTTGGAAGCGAAGTTTCACATTTTATTCGTTACAAGGTTTTAAGTATGCTTTACATTTTCCTCAGTTGATTTGAGCTCGATGAAGTATGACGTATGCATTTAATTTCAAATTTTGAAATGCCATTCTGCAGGTCGATCACGTGATCTGAAGGTTAACTTTCGAATGTGCATTTGAACAGTGTTACTGCCATTTCTCCATATAAAAGTTGACACGTAACGTACGTCCAATGCGTTACGTGAACGACCTGCTGGAATGACACTTTGTGCAGGAAAATGACAGTTGAGTCGTCTTAACGTGCTTTCGACAAGTTACGTGATCACCTCAGGAGTAAAGTTGTTTCAATGTTTCCGGCATTTTTTGTAAAAATGATCTTCAAATTCTCTAAACATGAACTGAACGTAAAATAGCTACATTTCGTGGTAGTTTTACAACGTCCCATGTTAAATGACCAAGTGTAATTGGATGCAAGTTGTCAAAATATCAGAATGTACATGCACCACAGATAACCTCCCATAGGTAGGATATCTGTGACAAGCACAAATTGCACAGTAACATGGTGTAGTGGGTAGAATAGACAATAGAAAAAGCAAGACGGAACCCAAAGTCTAATCAGCTAATACAACATAAGCCTTTAAGTTAATTTCGATTTAGGAGGGACTCTGGGGGCGGCCTGATTCCTTTCAATTAGTGGGTAAAACAATTACTTAGTCAAATTGACGCCAGTAATGACCAAGCTATGAAGGTGGCTAAGATTCAATTCTATAGTCTATACTTCTTTATTTATTTGGAAAACAAAGAGATAGAAATTAAAAGAAATAAAACGAATAGTAAAATACTTACACAACATACATCTAACTCCTTAGCAGTTCTCACTAAGACAATTACCATCATAAGACAATTACCATCATTATTGACGACCTCTGTAGCCTAGTTGGTAGTGACCCTGCCTACGAAGCTAGAGGTGCCGGGTTCGAATCTCGGTAAGGGCTTTTATTCGTGTGCACGAATATTTGTTCCTGAGTCATGGATGTTTTCTATGTATTTAAGTATTTATTTATCTATATAAGTATGTATGTATATCGTCGTCTAGTACCATAGTACAAGCTTTGCTTAGTTTGGGACTAGGTTGATTTGTGTAAGGTTGTCCGAAATTATTTATTTATTTTATTCTTTATTTATTGGGTCTTATACTAATATTATAAAGAGGAACTGTGAGGAAATATTAGCTTTGTAAGATTTTATGTTTTGGATAATCTCCGGAACCGCTAATCCGATTTTAACAATTTCATTCACCTGCGTGTAGAATGCGCTTTCTGGATAATTATAGGCTATAGTTTACCCCGCGCTTGTGTTCTTTGCAATACATGGGCAGCTAGGAATATTATAAAGAGGAAAAGTCAGTGAAAATGTAGCTTTGTAAAATGTAAGTTTGTATGTTTTGGGTAATCTCCGGAACCGATTATCCAATAAAAAAAGGCATCTAGTAATATATAATTAAGAGGAAAATTCTGTGAAATTGTAGCTTTGTAAAATGTAAATTTTATATGTTTTGGGTAATCTCCGGAACCGATTATCCAATAAAAAAATGGCATCTAGTGATATAATTAAGAGGAAAAGTCTGTGAAATTGTAGCTTTGTAAACTTGTATGTAATCGGTAATATCCGGAACTACTCATATATACTCATATACGCGATAGAGGGCTTTCTTTTTTACTGCCCGTGGTGAGTACACAATTTTACGTCTTCATCTGGCCACAATGCGTTGCGACAATTATGGCCAGGTGTGATATTTTACGTCACACCTGGCCATAATTGTCGCAACGCATTGTGGCCAGGTGTGACGTAAAATATTTATTATCATTAAATATACATTATTATACAAAGAGTACGAGTATAAAAATTATTTACAATAACAATAATGAAAGAAACTAAAGCTAACTTAAAAATTCAAACTATCTCTAAAAGGGGCCCCGTGGCAAAGATGCTGGCAGCATTTCCTCGCTGAATAGCAATACTAATCGGTTGTGTGAGGAAGCTGCGAGCTGTTTGGTCACGCGCAGTGTTGACAAGCCTTTTGCTAAGGTCGTTGTAAAGTTTTCGAGCACATGGACCCCAAGGCCCAAGGGTCTCGACTCCGAATGCCGTTAAATTTTGGGACCTTTTTTGTTTCAGCCGCCTCTGCTGCGCCGCCGGCCCTAGAAGTAGTTCGTGGAACATGGGACGGTGCCAGCGTGTCAACACACGTAGCGTCCCACACTAACACTCGCCCCATCTTCCATCACGGGACCAGGGTCATCCCGTCCGGCCTCTTGTCATCGTCTCTTGAGACACCGTTTGGTTCAAATATTGATGGCGTGTTGACAGCAAGCAGTGGCAAGAGTAAGGCGGATAATGTCGTTTAAGGCGGCATGTCTAGAGAGGTGGCCTGCGCTCATTTAGCACGACAAGCCGTGGTGTCCAAAGTTGTCGACGAAAGTACCACAGGGGCACCTATGGAGGGTCACCACCTCACACCTAGTCTTAAGCTTATGGCCAGAATTAAGGTGTCAGGTTCCAGAAAGGTACCGGTGGCAGGGGAGCGAAGCGTGTAACCATTGGCTGCATGGATTCGCATTCAGCCGCTGCCAGTAGTCGTGCGCGGTTAAGAGTCTGCAGTAAGCTCGGCCGAATTTCACCTTCCCATACAAACGTAGTTACGCTCTCATTCTAAAACGACGCGTTGGATTGTGACGAAACTTTGCATATACATTGACATGAGGTATATCTATGTCTGTAATTAGTTTATATGGTTCCAGTTTATAAAACAAACGAAATACAGCAAAAACAAGTTTTGTATGAAAAACTTAAATTCGCTGTATTTTTTACTATGGTATCTGAGGCTACATAAACTAGTTACAGACATAGATATACCTTACGTCATTGTATATGCAAAGTTTGGTTACAATCCAACACGTAGTTTTAAAATGCGAGCGTAACGACGTTTGTATGGAGAATCGAGCTTACTGCAGATTCTTAAGACCAGAAGTAGAATTTAAATTAATTAATTAAATCATTTTATTTCAGACAACAGTCCATTCAGCTTGTTAGTTACAATATATTGCCTATAATCTAAAGTTAGTACCTATAAGCTAATGAGATTAAATAATTATAAAGTCCCACCCACGTGCATTGCCGTCCACCGGGCTAGCATGGGCCTGTCCCAGCGGTTCACGAACACGCTAAGGATACGGTTGGGACTGCCGCGCAGCCGACACATAATCCCAGCACTTCTCTTCCTCATAACTGCAGCAAAACCATCAGTTCGCGCCTCGGCAAACATGCCGGACGCGCTACAATAACGCGGCAATCCCATCAGCACCCGGAACGCGTTATTATCGAAGGTCGTTGTACGCTCTCTGCGTATAGTTGACACACAGGCTGCATGAATAGAAAGATACACAGAAGGCTTTAAAAAGAGTGATTTTTACTCCTTCTGTGAATCGCACGAACCTGCGGGCCAGCATATTGCATCGAACGGCCAACGACCTTCGCTCCCGTTTAATGTCAACGTTATCTTTCAAGTCCTCGGTGACCCAGTAATCCAAATATTTAAATTGGCTAACTTGTTTTAAGGTCTTAGCACACTATAACAACTCAACAGCCACTCGATTCAAAGCAAAATATTGAAATTTAAGCCTTATTGTCGTATTTCCTACAGCACAATTTTCCATTGTTGTTAAGGCACGACACGTGTACGACGCGTAGACCACACGTACACTACTTGAATATAATTTTTTGAAATTAAACCTAAATAATATGACATAGGGCTTAAATTTCAATATTTGCCATAGAATCGAGTCGCCGTTGAGTTGTTATAATGTGCGAAGACCCTTAAGGGGGCACCTGACAGCGTGATAGATGGTAGTGTGTAGGTTTTGATGCCCACCAAACCTCATGAGTAAGGACGCCTGGGCCCAACACTGCTCCCTGAGCTGTATATTTAAAATTTATTCGAGGCCAAAGCGAAGCAGAAACGTGAATTTCGGCACGAAGAGGCAAAATTTTAAGATCGTTAAAGCGTAAATGAAGTTTTATTAGAAGTGCCTACTTCTCTGCTCAGCGCAGTTTATGAAATTTGATATAACTTAACTTAATAGTTAATTGTATAATATATTATCTATACTTGAAATCTAGGTTAACGTAAGCTTGGCCATAAAGGGCGGCTAAAACTCCTAAATCTCTGAACTAGCTTCCGCCCGCGACTTCGTCTGCGTGGACTCGGGATAAAAACTATTCTATATTTTAATCCAGGCTATAAACTATCTTCGTGCAAAATTTCATTTAAATCGGTTTAGCCGTTTAAGCGTGATTGAGTAACAAACATCCAAACATCCATACATCTAAACTTTCGCATTTATAATATTAGTAGGATAAAATGTATCAAAGTTACCTGAACGCCTTAAACCGAATAAGGAAGTCATTTAAATAACATGAACTGCTGCTGAATCATTGATGTGATATTTTTATACGCGATAATTGAAGTATCTTGTTTCTCATAACAGTTTACAAACACCCATTGTCGCATAAAATGTTATTGTGATTCATCGAGAAACATCGAAACAAGCATCGAATTCCTTTACCCATTCGCTGCGCCTAACTGCAGGTACAGGCTGTGTCTCAGCAGCTCCGTTAAACAAAAACATAAGAGAAATTGAATAAAGAAATATTTCAAACAGTAGTCACTGTAAAGATATTAAAGAAGAAGTGACTAAAATATAATTTAGAAGCTAATCAATAGAAATAGGCGGTAATAGCATTAATTTTAAAAAGTGAACACTCAACAACGGTACAACAACATTTTAAGATGACAATAGAGCGATATCTACAGATCCTTTTGATACTGCAAGTAACCGTGACTCAAGGAGATGACAACTGCAGCATTGTGTACGACGACAACAGAAACTGTTTATTGAAAGAGTTACTAATGATGATCGACCACAGCGCCAACCAGTTAGCAGTCGACAAGAAGAAGAACGCTCTGTACTTCAGTCTCGATAGTAGCCGAGGCAAATTCACCCCTGCGGTCCTTGACATAGACACCAAAAGACTTACATTACTCGACAGCGTTAAAGATGCTCTCGCAGTAGCAGTGGACGATCAAACAGGAGACGTTTACTTCGGGGGAAGCAAGGGCATTTACAAGTACTCAGGAGTAGAGAAGAAGGTGCAAAGACTGCATTTGAGGCAAGTTGTTCGGTGGCTAATATTAAGAGGATACATATACTACATTCAACTGACAGATTCTAAAGCGTATGTCTATAAATTGTTTAATATTAAACGCTTTCGTCAGGTTCAAAACATAACTATGAATCAGTTTGTATTTGATGCAGACAGGAACGTCTTCTTCATAAATTGTACAGGACTTTATAGGGTGTCCAGATATCATGACACTGTTAGGCTAGTGAGAAAATCACAAAGTTTCTTCGGAATGACTACGAATAATGATGGCCAAGTGTTTGTGAGTACCGATGAGGGTATTTACTATGTCAAAGGTGGTCTTAAACTAGTAAAATATGCTGATATACCAGGAGTGGTGGCTATGACATTTGATAGATATAACAACATGATTTACTCTGATTCTCGCCAGTTGGTGCGACTTTTGCCGATGTCCAATAAGAATGGTGTGAAAACTTCGAATGTTAATAATATTATTCTTGTGAAGTGAACATTTTAATTGTATGTTGTAAATTGTTGTTGTGCATTTAAAACGTTTTTAAACTATAAACTGTGTTTGAACCGTTTGAAAATATAATAAAAAATCAAATAACCAGGTTTGTTTATTTTAAACGGTCAGTTGTTTTTTTGCTACGTATAATTTACGGCCCACTACCCGAAGGTTCTAGTAGAGATATCTTTCTTTCTATAAGACTGCCTGATGTCTACCATTGTTTATATTCAAATTTACTTTGGTTTTGTTCTATTATATACTTAATCAATTACATTTTGTAATTTCAATTTTAACAAACATGAAAATGAGAAGGAAAGATATACCTATCGAGAAATGCCGTTCTGAATGCCACAGTCATAAGTTACTTGTAGATGTGTGATGTTGCCTGTAGTAATAATAATGTATGATTTCCGGGTGGTAAATAAGTGTACCAGGGTATCCGAGGATCTGCATTTGTCACAAGCTGTTAACACAAATGCTCGCATCAAAACGAGGCTCCACCATCTGTACCCAACGTGTCCTCAGCTTCTTTGGCCATCTGGTCAGGTCTGAACCGTAACGCCTGGAAAAGCTGATTATCACTGGCCGCATGGCAGGGAAGAGGAGCAGAGGACGGATGCATATGCGTTGGGCAGACACGGTAACATCTGTGGCTAGAGCGACACGAGTAGGAGATCTTAGGGTCACCTTGCATTTTTGAGACAAAGCAAACCGCTTGGAACAGGTGTTCCTGAGGGTGATCTGAGCTGATTTAGCCCGGTTGCGACGAGGTTCCCCCCAGCAGGTGGGCAGGGGGGGGGGGAAGTACCTCCGGCGCGCCTCACTCTAAGCTTTATATCTGCATACATCTAGCAACTATATCAAGTTTGATGTCTTTTTCGTATAATTCGAGGATGAAGAATTCATTTCTGTGACTAAATAGTCAGTCACCCATACAAAAAATACAAGAAATTCAAAATTAAAATTAAATACTATTTAACCTAGGTAAATGTGTTCTTATCATGGGGGATTTTAATGCAAATCACCCTTGCTGGTATAGTACTTATGTTAATACTCGTGGTCGGACTCTTTTTCATCACATGTTAGAACATGACTATATGATCCATTCTTCCACAGTGCCTACTCAAATAAATTACCGTCACGATTTAACCGCCACTAACCCCGACTTGGTTCTTTGCAATAACATTCCTTGCCTAGGTAATATAAAAGCCCTACCAGTGTTGTCTTCGAATCATCTGCCGCTATTCTTTGATCTCCAGTGTTCTGTTAAACGCAATGCTATGCCTATGGTTTTCAAATTTAGTTCCGCTAACTGGCAGGGTTATCGTTCATCGCTAAATTCGGATATAAGCTTAAACAGTCAGGTTTTTAAAAATGAGTCCCAAATAGATGCAGCGGTAGATCACTTAAATGACTGTATTATCAAAGCCAGGAACCTCAATATTCCCATGGCTATGCCCCAAACACTTAATTCAAAATTACCCAGACATATTAAGAAAATTATACGTCAGAGAAACAAACTTCGACGACTTGACCAAAAACTGCATGGAGGTAATGCTAAAAGAGAAATTCGCACACAAATAAATAAACTTCAACAAGCTATTCAAGTTTCAACCCAAAAACACGTGGACCAGATCTGGAATAATAAATTGGCAAAAGTTGATAATCCCACAAATGATATCTGGCGCGTAATCAAATCTCTCAAACTGACTTGTAACAATATTCCTCCATTAAAGCAGGACGATGGCAACCTTACTACAAACGCCTCTGAGCAGTGTGAAGCATTGGCCACGTGTTTTAAGGGAAATATGTGTCTTACTGTAGATTGGAAGAGCCCATATATGGAAGAAGTTAATAAGAGTGTTTTAGACCTTAATGGTTACACAATTTCAAAACTGTGTGACCCGGTTCGGCCACACGAAGTCTCCAAGGCATTACGTAAATTTAAACTTCGAAAAGCGCCCGGCATAGATGGCTTGCAAAATATTCTGTTAAAGAATCTTTCCCAAAAAGCTATTGTCTATGTTACAAAGATATTCAATGGCTGTCTTTATACAGGTTATTTTCCGAAAACCTGGAAAACTGCCAAGGTCATAGCTCTCAAAAAACCAGGAAAAGGTGACACCATACCTGTGAACTATCGGCCAATTAGCCTACTACCTTCACTTGGTAAATTATTTGAAAGAATTGTCGCTTCTCGCTTACACTTCTATTCTAAGGACAAAATTATAAATGAACAATTTGGATTTCGGTCACAGCACTCAACAAGTTTACAAATAACCAGAATTATTGAACATATAGCCCATAAATTAAACCTCAATCAATCAACTGGTATGTTCCTCTTAGATATTGAAAAAGCATTTGATTCAGTTTGGCATAATGGTCTTATTCACAAGTTAATCTCGTTTGGAATACCACTACACCTAGTCAAAATTATACAGTCGTATTTGAGTGAAAGAAACTTTGCTGTTCACATAGGAAACACAGTGTCATCTCCCTGCTCTATACCAGCTGGAGTACCTCAGGGATCTATTCTCGGACCCATTCTGTTTGTTTTATATGTCAACGATATCCCTATCCAAACTCGCACAAACTTGGCTTGTTTTGCTGACGATACAGCCTCGTATACTTCATCGGATGATATTGATCTGATTGTTAGTAGACTACAGCTATCAATCGAACGTTTACACGATTATTTCACAAACTGGAAATTAAAATTGAATAAGGATAAAACTGAGGCTATCTTATTTACGCGTAAGCGTAAATGTCTGCCCAGACTTCTCAATATTGCTGGCCACTCAATATCATGGAGTAAGTCTGTGCGATACCTAGGTGTTACGATTGATAGTAAAATTAACTGGACCAAACATATAGGTAACCTCCGCGTTAAAGGTGCCCAGGTGCTGGGGGCTTTACATCCAGTCATGAACAGGAGAAGTAACCTTGGCCCCTTAACCAAACTGAGAATTTATACGACATTAGTCCGTCCTTGTTTAACATATGCTTGTCCAGCATGGAATAGCACCTGCAAAAGTAATTATAAAATATTACAATCTATCCAAAACAAGGCAGTTAAAATAGCATTTAATACACCGTTTCGAACAAACTTGGTAAAATTGCATCGGACTATAGGACTTCCCTTAATTCGTACTTATATAATTAAAATGTCCTCTAAATATTTCTTAAATAGCAAGCATAGAAATCACTCCAATAGCTTGATTTCCTCTATAGGACAGTTGCACGTCGGCTGCCTAGCGTATATCGATAGGTATGGTACTTATCGCTTACCCCATCACTACGTTCTGTTCCCACCTGACGACTGCAGCTGCGATAACGACATCGCGCTAAACAGTTGCCCAGCATAATCAGACCCCCGGTCGTCGCTTCGACCGGCGCGCCCGTGCGTAATGCGCCGTTGCAGCAAATACCGGTACGGCTCAATTAAAAATGGCTGCATAAAACGCGAGCAATTGTCCGTCAACCCTCAAAATTCAGGTTATTGTTGTACTTGTTTTAGTGTTAGTATAAAAATGTAATCAATGTTCATTGTTAAAGCTAAAAGTGAATTTACTACTAATAAATTCACAATTGTTATTGTATAGTGTTCTTTGCGAATTTGATAAAAAAATAAAAAATAATGTTAAAATTGTATTACTTACGAAACAGATGCCGTAAACTTTCATGGGTGTTTAAGCCTGATAAAGTAATATCAAATATATTATGACTTGTAAATAACTGATGCATTGTTACAGTTAATTACTTTGTAAAATTGCATTTATTTTGAAATAAAGATCATTTAAAAACAAACAAACAAACAGTTCTGGCGACCAGACCACCAGGAACACACATCATATTCCATTACTGTTATAACTGCCGGAATCTTACACAAATCGAGCTAGCCCAAGAAAGTTTGTGTTTTGGGTACTAGGCGACGATATATACTACTCAAAAGAAAATAGGGGCCACCAGTATGGTGATCGTTACGTGAAAATTATATTAAACAGTAATCAATTTTTTTCTAGCTTTTAGACTTAAACTCCAGCTTGAAAGAGGTTTGATTCTGAAGGATACGCGAGTTCATTAATTAGCCACCTATCAATTAGTTTATGTCCAATAATTAACAATAAAATAGAAAAATGTAAGTGGCCCTTATTTTGTTTTGAGCAGTACATTTAATAATACTAATAATAATAAATTAGCCTATATACGCCCCATGCTGGGCTCAGCCCCCTCTCATGGATGAGAGATAACGGGCAGTAGTCCCCACGCTGGTGCAATGTTGGGGACTTAACTAACACCTTTGAATTTCATCGCTGATGTATTCAGGTCCGGTGTTCTGACGATAGTGACGATTTTTTCCCTTCACCGGAAAGCTAACGGTAAATTCAAAGGTAATTATAAGTCCCGAAAACTCATTATTGGTACGAGCCGGGACTCGAACCCACGACCGTCGATTGCCAGCCGCGTGCCTGAACCGCTGGACTACCGCGGCTTATAGTAATAACTGTAATAAGTAGATAATATATTCTTCTACCTAGCATTATCCCGGCCTTTGCCAGGGTCCGCTTACCTACTCGCTTTCCTCCACTTTGCACGATCCTGGGCGTGTTCCTTAGTGAGCCCGTTTTGGCTCATGTCAGCCTTCACGACATCCAGCCATCGCTTCTTAGTTCTGCCGCGGGGTCAAGGGCCGTCGAGGACCAGGCCAAAGCATTTGTTCCCTACGTAGTCAGATGGCCTGCGAGAGACGTGACGTGACGTGGTGAATAAGTAGATAATATAGTGAAGCAAAATATTTAGATAGTTGATTACAAACTGCTTTAGTTGTTTACTAGGTGAATAGTGATTCATCACTTGAGTTTGTAAATATAATTGTAGACTCATGTCAATGGCTCCAAACAAAAACTTAAGATGCTGTCTTCAGTTTCAGTATCTACGTGGATGGATCAACACCTCTTGGTGGATGTGACATTTTAATACTCGCCATAGAATCATCAATTCGTTGGATTTTTCATTAATTGACAATGATATTTAAATATTTGAAGTTTATCATAGTACTCCAAGTGACTTCTACACAAGGTGGAAAATACTGCAATATAATTTCAGCGGACGAGAAAAAGTGTCACCTAAGGGAATCTCTAGTGATCATCGACCATAGTGCCAACCAAATAGCAGTGGACAAGAAAACAAACACGCTGTACTTCAGCTTCGATGGCGGCCAAGGTGAATTCAATCCAGCGCTGATTGGCATAGATTCAAAAAAGCTAAAGCTTCTTAAAGGCGTTAAGGATGCGTTTGCCATAGCTACTGACGATAAAACAGGCGATGTGTACTTCGGAGGAAGCCATGGCGTTTATAAATACACCCATCTAGAGAGCAAGCTAATGAGACTGGATATAAAACAGTTAGATGTCTGGTGGTTGGTAGTGCGGAACCATATACACTACATTCAATTTCCAGATCTCAAGGCCTATGTATACAAATGCAAGATGATAAAGTTGATGGAACAGCTGCATAACAGCGTGATGAATCAATTCGTTTTTGACGCTCAGAAGAACGTTTACTTCATAAATGGAACTGGTCTGTACAGAGTTGCCAAGGACGACACCAAAGTCGTATTACTACGGAACACGCCAAAATTTCTAGGAATGACTACTAATATTTACGGTACAGTATACGTGTGCAGTGACAGCGGTATCTACTATATAAGGAAAGATCAGAAGCTGGCGAAATTCGTTAGCATCCAAGGTGTACTAGCTTTGACATTCGACAAAGACAACCACTTGATTTACTCGGATTCTCACGAGCTGGTGCGCCTCCTGCCCATGGAGAAGAGGATTAAGAAGAATGAATCCCGGAAGTCGCTTCCTGGTGATGTTAGGAATGTGACTGTCTGTGAAATCTTCACGATGCTGGTTAGCCCAAAGCCAAAGGCAGTGCAGGAGGAAGAACATCAATGCCTCAACTCATTAAATTCTTTGTGATTCCTTGTTATATATTTTTTTTGTTATGTGATTATGTTTATTCCAGTTTTAGACTTTCAAGTTGTGAGATGGAAAAATATTAAATTTGTTTAAAATTTGAAGAATATATGTTGTATTTGTACGTAAGCATATAATCCTTTTTCATATTCATATAATATGAAATTACTTACTTAGCAATGCAAGAACTACATAAAACAAGGGGTCTTGTTACCGGTCGGGTCAGTAAATGTAATTAATTGTCCACTTTTTATGACAAATATTTTCAAAATGCTGCCATGTATACAATAGCGGCAGAAAAATCCGTTTACATAAAATAATAAATAGATTTTAAAGTACTTTCTGGGTGTTGGCATAATGTTATTTTAGATTTCGCATTTATATATTCGATATTATTTGCAGTGCGAACAATGTTGGATATGAATCGACTATTCAATGATTATTCATAGAAACTGCAGGAGAATATTAAGGTACTTCAATATATAATATTGAATATTATCGTGAAGCGAAAGTCTGAGTGTGCCTTTCCAATGAATTCTGAATACGTTAGAAAAAAGTTTAGAAACCATTCAAGAAAAGAGTGCTATATATTTTCAGAAAAATCTGGAATGTTACGATTAACCCATTGTAGAGACGTATCATCAGTGCATTACTTACTTAATCAGTATTAAATATGGAGTAAAGGAAAACAGTGTAACCTATACGTATATCTTCATCTAATATAATGTCAATTTTATTGTCAGGGAGAGAATTGGCGACCCCTGGGTTATTCGACAAAAACTGAGAATTAATCATTCAGGCTGATCCCTTTTCCTTGACCGTACAAAGTACGTGACCAAAGATTAATAGAACGATTCTGTACATGTTTACAAGAGAATAGTGCTACAAAGTGGGTGTGCATTAACAGTTGTTCCTTTTTAATTGGTTTCCAAAGAGGATTTATTAATTAGCTACTAATGTTTGTTTATCGAACGAGCGAGCGAAGCGAACGAAGTCCTCCGTTTAAGCTTGGCCAATAATTATTTCGTATGCCCCGGATTAAAAATATTAAAATATCAATTATATTAATATAATTTTCTAAGTTACCGACTAATCATACGACCGTGACAAGTTATATTAATTTAAATTTTAACGACTTTCTCTTTTCTTTCATGCATTCAGTCATCATATTTACGATTATTATCATTTTATCGCAAATAACCGTATATTTAAGACCAAAAAAATAATTAATTATACGCCATTGAAATCCGTTTACTACAAATAAGAATAACAAGCGGTCACTAAAAACACCGGATTCGGTCCCTCAAAAAACTGTACATTCTCTTGTTTAATCTGTGCCTCTGCCCAGTGTCCCGGAATTAACGCTCGACGCGTTCGAGACACGTCTTGGCTCCATGCTCTGGCAGGCTCAGATGCGTCAAGGGGATCATAGGGGATATACACTCTTAATTCCAACTCATCAACTGGTAACTATTGGTCAAAAAGGCACGTACTTGGTCAAGGTATTTGGTGATAAAACTTCATGAAATGGGCCACTATGGTTGGATTGGGAACACCCTATTTCTTTGTATGTCGCCGTTTGTGAATACCGCCAGTTTATAATCTTACTCGCGAATATAAACTGTCAAAAAATTGTGAACTGTCAAAACCGTTTACAAATTAACTCGTTATTTTCCGTTAGTTTATAATCTATCAATATTTAATCGTCAAATTGAAAAACGTACACTTTAGCAATTGTCCACAGAAAATAACCTAAATCGCTGTATGACCCACGCGCAACGAGCTATAGTGAAAATGCCCTTACATCCATTTGACAGCTGTCATCCCAGCAAAATTTATGTTACATATGCCATCATTAACGTTTATTGTCCTGGGATGACGGCTGTTAAAAAAATCGAATTATAACTTCACAACGAGCGGTTGGAACATTGTAGAAACATAAATTGAACTGTTGTTAGTGACATAAATACTTATGAAAGGAAACTTAGGACTAAATCCAACGCTTCCAAATGAATGATACAAAGTATACTTTAAGAAAAATCCCTGTAATTTTTCAGTCTCTTCGAATCTAGCCCACAACTCATCGACTCGTCTGATGCCTGGTTTGTTTTTTCAGTAGGGCCGCAGCACCGCATACATTCTCAATTGGATCCACTTCATCCAGTCGCGAAGTTTCGTGCGTGCCTTGAATGCCTAATCGGTTCACAATTCAGGGCAACAAAAAGTAACAATTGAATCTTATAATATACACGTGTCCTGCCCCGGCTTCGCACGGGTACTATATTATACACATAAACCTTCCTCTTGTATCACTCTATCTAATAAAAAAACTGCATCAAAATCCGTTGCGTAGTTTTAAAAATCTAAGCATAAATACATAGGGACAGACAGCGGGAAGCGACTGTTTTATACTATGTATTGAAGTAAGAACTATGTAGGACTAACTATAAAATTAGAACCGTCAACTTAAGAGGGAAATATACCTTTGGAATACTACGTACTCGTCCATACAAAAAGAGAAAACTTTTCGACATCTAAATATTTTCCAATCTCAATGATTTTTAGTACGTTATTGACACTATTAACGGCTAGGTTTAAAGTTTATAGGATTTTCTTTAAAAAAAAAAGCAATTAATTAAAATTTATAGGCACCTGAAATATTTCATAAATAAAACAAAAGCGAAATCTATAAACAAACCTAGATATTATTATGCCGAAGCGATCGCCATCAAAATCAAAACGATTTGTGAAGATTTAGTTAGTGGAAAACGTTTTCTCCCGAAATGGAAATTTCATATAAGAAGTACCGGTCTCAGTCGCGAGCTGCTAGCTTTACATCCCCCTTAATTAACAACCTAGAAAAGTGGAAAATGTAGGGGCAAACGTTGAAACGTATCTAAAAACCATCTCGATCACATCAGCTTTTGAATAAAAAAAACCGCATTAGAATCGGTCCAGTTTTTTAGGAGCTACGATGCCACAGACACTCATACACACATATACAAGACAAACAGACACGTCAATGCGTAGGGGGTTAAAAAGCAGATACAGTCACAAGCATAATTATTTACTACTAGCTTCTGCCCGCGACTCCGTCCGCGTAGGACTCGTTTATATCATAGCTCCATACAAACTTTCACCCCCCATTTCACCTCCTTAGTGGCTGATTTCCGGGATAAAAGCTGTTCTATGACCTTATCCGGGACTCAACCCAATACCAAACGTCACCCGTACAAACTTTGCCCTATTTAACTCGCTTAGGAGTGGGTTTTTCCAAAACCCTATAAAATATTTTTCTTGTACTGTAATAAAACACAAAATTTCAAGTCTCTCACTTAATATTTTACCCCATCCCCGTACAAACCAAAATTCATCTAAATCGGTTCAGCGGTTTAAGCTTGAAGAGGTAACAGACAGACACACTTTCGCATTTATAATATTACTAGCTTCCGCCCGCAACTTCGTCCGCGTGGAACCGGGATAAAAACTATCCTATATTTTAATCCAGGCTATAAACTATCTTCGTGCAAAATTTCATTCAATTCGGTTCAGCCGTTTAAGCGTGATTGAGTAACAAACATCCAAACATCTAAACTTTCGCATTTATAATATTAGTAGCATATAAAGTATGAATTGTTTGAATAGGCTGAGTAAAAAAAGGAAAATTAAAACCTATCGAGGAAATTGTAGGCAATCATTTATCGATTAAATCAGATAAACAATCATATAGTCAAGAATCATATACTCGTATCTAAAAATCAGACCTCATTGTTTCTTAATCTAGTCAGAACGGCGTTTCAAAGCATGCGATTTTAAATGCGCGCCATGACGCTAGACTCTCCATACAAACGTAGTTTGGTTCTCATTTTAAAACGATGAAAGAACATGATAGAATAACATGACTTTGTATGTACAAATGAGATGTATAACGAGTCATATTTTTTGTTCCCTATTTATATGGTGTTAAAATGGAGGTAAAAGATTTTTATAGTTACACGTAGTTTTCGACTTAGTCGGCATTTTCCAAACAAAACTGGGTTCCCGACAACCCACCTTGATGAGAAATTAGTCCTTCATTATTTTTTTTTAATTAATAACTGATTGAATATTTGAATTTTAGCTATTGCCCGAGATAGCCAACTGGCAGATGTTTTCCAAAAAATAGTACTTTATTATTTAAGCTTTCTGCACTTGTGTTTTCAGTCTTGCCATCAGAATTTATTGCTTGGGAAATTGAAATACACTAGTTATCTAGGTTGAAAAGTAGTTTCTGTTGTTACATGTTTCGATTTGCGTTTCTCGTGTTAAAATTAGTCTAGTATTAGCCAGATTCACGGGACCCACTACTACGGTTTATCCCACAATAACCAGGCGAAGATTAGAACCGTCTATTTGCTCTTGCTAAGTGAAAACAAACAGGCCATGTTTATGTAATTGCCTGTCCAATGACGCGAGTGCGTATTTGTTTATAGGTAGATGTGTATTGTGTATGTTTATGTAATCTATCAAACAATATTCATGTACTGGTGTATTTTCTCAGTGTATTAATCGGTGAGGCAAAGGTTAAGTACCACTGATTTGTTACTTCTCAAGATCAGAGGGGTACCTTGGAATGGTGATACTTTTCCGACATTGGGTATTTCGGACAAATTGGTATTCTCCGAAATCATACTTGTGGGTGAACTATGGCAGTGAATCTTTTATTCTATCTTGCTGTTTAATCAATTAAATCTTCTTAATTTCAAATAGCCTTTATTCTGCATTCTAAACGATCAAAGTAGCCCCATTTTTTCCTAAAGTAACCCCGGTTCACGGTTGTCACATAACGTTCCGAACGCGCGTTAGGACAATTGAACTGTCATTTTTACTTATAAAAACTGGCCAAGTGCGTGTCGAAAATTGGCCACCATGGGTTAAAGGACAAAAAAAATACATCCCCGCTTCAGGTGTAGGGGAGGTTCCCTAATTAAAAAAAATCAAGATTTTATTGTATTTGTCGGCGTGATTGATTTATATACCCATGCCGAGTTACAGTTTTCTAGTAGTAATCGTTACTGAGCTAAGCCGAGGACGGACGGACGGACGGACAGACGGACATGGCGAACTATAAGTTAATCATTACCAAACAGGTGTTACATGTGTGTGTTTGTGTGTGTGTTAATGTGATATTATGACTGGATTATTAATTTCTTCTTCTTCATTCTCTACCAGTCAACGATAGGGCCAAACAGAGTCTGACAGGTTGATAGCATATCGCCTGCAACTCACCTCAACCCCATCCCGTACGACATATACCTCACCCACGGGTAGAAAGAGGTTGGTGCTATTCTAACCAAAATCTACGTCTCAGTTACCTTATCACTTTTTTACTGTCAGTAACCCGCCTAGCGGGCATCTACGCCGTAGTCGCATTCCGCTATATACGAGGAAAGCCATGGGATCGGCTACCATCGTAGCGCGTTGCGACTCTTGGTAGTGAATGTGTTAAGGGGATACCTTGATTCGAGTCGAACACGCCCCCTAGACAAAGACACGCTTATGCCTTCCGCGCACGAAAAAAAGAGATGGAACACTCTTCGGGAATGGCTTTTTTGGTACAAATTTCGATAAATAGCTAACTTACAGAAGTTTTATTTAATTTCATAAAGTGAGATTTTAGATGAGATAAAATACGTAGTATAAATAGTAGTAACTTGATTGTGTCGTAAAATAATTTATCGTTTGAGTAGGCTGAGTCAAAAAGGAAAATACAGACCCAACTTCGGATTTTTTTCCTATCGAGGAAATTTTAAGCAATCATGTATCGATAAAATCAGATAAACAATCATATAGTCAAGAATCATATATCTGAAAATCAGACCTTATTGTTTCTTAATCTAGTCAGAACGGCGTTTCAAACGCGGTAATTTCCAATGCACCGCCTTAAGTGTGTGTAATGTGTGTGTAGTGTGTGTGTGTTAAGTTCTACAAGTAAATAAAAAACGTGCCTTTGAACTAGCAAATTCACTAGTCCTTTTACTAATGTGAATGTGACATTTCTGCGGTTGCTGTGCAAATTGGTGGAGATGCTGGGATGCAATCCTCACAGGGGTTGGCGGCTTGTAATCGGCCCAGCGTGAGACGTAAGCCGTGCGTCAATGAAGTTATTCAATTACACGCTGATTCAATGTGTCCTTTGTGCACGTGAAGTATTGTTGGGGAAATTGAGAGTACCAACTGACAAGCTTCAACCTTCATGACGGAGGAGATCTTGCCGAAGGGTGTAGTTTTCCGGCGATTTCGAGGCCGGCTATTTGACACCCAGAACTTGCGCCGAGCATCGCCGTCAACGTGTTTTTGTTATGTTATAAGTTTTGTATATTGATATGTATGTTAGTCTGTAAGGTATTTATAAATATGGGCCTTGTTGCCTGACTCAAACAAATAAAAAAAATCGTAACAGTATTTTGCCATTAAAATCAAGAAATATTACATTAAAACTTCTTGTATCGGCAATATTGTCGGCAACTTAGACAATGTTCTTGTTCAAACAATACATTAGCCAGGTCTCATGTCTATTACACGGAAGGAGTGCGATTTCACTTTTGAAGCAAATTTACTAAAACGGGTCTAGTATTCTGTATACTGTCAAAAAAAGAAAAACGAAACATGTATTTTTAGATTAAAAAAAAACGAGTTATAAAAGAGATCCCTTTCTTTGGACTATGGTTCACAGGCAAGCGAGCTTTAGTTCAATAAGAACGAAGTCTTCCAAAAATAAAATCTAGCAAATTCGACGTCCTGGATTCGGTGTCCTCTTCAAGCAAATAAAAAAAAAAACTCCAAGTAAGAAACTTGATGACAGTATTTTCGAATAGTGTAAACTACAGGATCTCACATCTGAAAAATAGAGAAACATGTTCGAACCATAAATAAATAATACTGCGTACACTTTAAGGATTCCTTGTGCTGGGGTAGGCAGATAAAAACCAATAAATATTTGCATATTTATATGTAACGTTAATTTTTGATTCTCACAAAACCCCCTAAATACAATGATTCCACTCCGACCCTAATATTAATCTCTGCCCAATAACATTGGCAGTAAACAAGTGTCAATATGATGTATGCGTTTAATAAATCGCACGGATTTGAACGCCTTTGTTGTTGGAATGTCAACCTTTTCCCCGTGCAGATAACGATTAAAGTACTTAGTTAAGTCGTTACAGAAATTGGTAAAATAATTATACGCCTAGATTCTAAATATCGGATACCATGGGTAATGGATCTTTTGGAATTTAAATATTCCTGTCCCAAAATTCGTGAATTTCAAATCACCTGTATATTCGTATTGAACCGTACCAAAATTATTGTTTGTTTGAGATAAAATGACGAAAATGCACTTAACGTGACCTTTGATTTTAATAACTTCTTTTGTTGCTAAATATGTCAGGAAAGGATAACAAAGAGACGTTACAAAACTGACTATTGTTTATTCACAGTATGCTTTGTACCGCCCATACATTTTCCTAGCTTGCACCCCATTGCTATCCCCTCCAACTCTACTTCCTGGTGAGGTGGGTTTTCCCACTATTTTTGTGTAAACCGTTAAAACTATGAAATGAAACAATAGATAATCATTAAAAAACTAAAACTCATATGGCCGGAACATTTTTTATCATCTTTTTTCAACGTGCTACATGTAAAAATACATTTTTATCGTGGTTTCAATGTCTATTTTGACCCAACTCACACTATTTACGGTACTATTGAAATTTTTATAAGCTTGCTAACGCAGTATTTATGTACTCGTGCGGAAAGAACCTGTCTATCGTCAGTTTCGAACCCAGTGACCCACTTTTTGCCCTATTGGGGTCCAATTATGCGGCGCCTTGTCGTAAATTACGTTGCAAGTATATCTCACGACACAAATGAAATTGGCCGGCGTGGTGCGAGTGCGGGGTATGGTTAGGGTTATTAGAAACTATACTACTCGAAAGAAAATAGGGGCAACAGGTATGGTGATAGTTACGTGAATATTAGATTAAACAGTACCTAGTATATATGTTTTCCAGCTATACCTATACGTATAAGACTAGCATACACCAGCATGAAAGAGGTGGTGAGGTTTCTGAAGGATGCAGGACATGATTAATTAGCCACTTATCAATTAGTTTATGTCCACTAATTAACAATAAAATAGAAAATAGTACCGTAAAATGGGGTGAGTAGGGTGAAAACTGACATTCAAACCTCGATAACATTTTATTTTACTTATACAAACTGAATGGTGTATATAATAAGTGTTCCGGACGTTTGTATTTTAGTTTTTATTTTATTTTGGGTAGTTCCATTTCATCACTTTGACGATAAACAGGAAAACCCACCTCACCCCGTAGTCCCTCGAAATTGGGGTGAGATGGGTTTTCATACAAAGGTGATTTTGGAAGATTGTTGTTTTTTTTTATTATGAGTATTACTATAGCTCCATTTTAAATTGGAATACATTTTTTTTGTAGCAGTAGCCTTCAAAAACCGTCTCACCCCCTTTCATAACTTCTCTCCCCATTCATAACCCAACTCTCCCCGCGAACCCTACTCAGCCCATTTTACGGTAAGTGGCCATTATTTTGTTTTGAGCAGTATATATACTCGTAAAAAAATCAAGTCTGACATCTCGAAATAAAATATTGACGGAACGGGACACCCTCTTTTGAATTTTATTAATAGCTTTATATTAACTGGCCTATTAAACATACAAAATTGGTTACTATAGTTTTTAAATATCCATTTATTTGAATGACAAATTATTGAATGTTTTCTATGTTTAAAGTATTTACATACATATTTGTCTGTACAAGTACGTATAAAATATCGTCGTCTAGTGCCCCTAGTTTCAGTTTTGCTTAGGTTGAGACTAGGTCAATTTGTGTAAGACTGTCCCTAAATATTTATTTATTTATTTGCATAAGCCGTTTCAAATTATTTACCTATACTGCGTGGAACGGAACGATGGACTTTCCGGCAAGAGCGGGATTATTGAGCGCTAGTACGTCACATTTTCCAGATAAACTAATTTTTTTGACGCGTTTTTTTTTACATTTGTATGGAGCTCGTCGCTCCAGTCGGCCAACGCTCCATACAAAGTTAAAAAAAAATCGCGTCAAAAAAATAGTTTATCTGAAAAATGTGACGTACTAGCGCTCAATAGTCCCCCTCTTGCGGGGTAGTCCAACGTTCCGTTCCACGCAGTATATAGCGATCATTATTGGTAATTTTGATAAAAAACGCATGTCTAAATATTCTAGGACCAACTCATTTTATTTTAACTAATTCACGGTAACTACACATTTGTTGAATTCACATCGGAGGATTCAATTACAAAAGTAAGTTCTACCGTCTCGAGTGGAATTGTATCCTTCAGACGCCACAGGCAGCAGTCGCACCACCTCTTGAGCATCTGAGTATATCAAGTGATTGTCCTTATCAAACGCCATAGCCATCACTCCCGAAACGCGCACCACTCGCTTCACTTTCTGAAACAACTTATTGATCACGTATATTGCAGTCTCACTACTGACAAATACTTCGCCAGTGTTGTCTGTAGCCATCCCTAAAAAAACGGGGCGAGAGCGCAGCAAGATGTGTTTGTGAGAAAACTTCTGAACGCCAAATAGCCCTGAAGCGTTCACGAAGAAAATATGCCCTTCCCTATCAAACACGAACTGATGCACGGTAGTACGCTTCAGCTGTCGAACTAACTTGATCGTCCTGTCTTTATACACGTAAGCATTCAACTGTGGGAACTGGACGAAATAAATGTCCTTTTTGAAGAAAAGCCACCAAATATCAAGGTTAGTTATGGCTAGGCTCGTCAGGGTTTTTTCAACCGGGCGGTACCGGTGAATGCCGCTGCTGCCGCCGAAGTAAACCTCGTCTTCTAAGTTGTTGCAAGTCATGGCATATGCGTCCTTAACGCCTTTGATCAGTTTTAGCGTTTTAGTATCAAGATCGAGCATCACGGGTATGTATTCTCGGTTGCTGACATCAGAGCTGAAGAACAATGTGTTTGATCTCCTGTGGACGGCCAGTTGATTCGGTGTATGGTGGATGACGGCTAACACTTCCTTTAAAAAGCATTGGATTGGTCGATCTCGCTTCCACACATGTCCGTTGATACTTCTGTCAGCTGTTCCAGCTGTGATCATAAAAATAGTACAGACGAGTAATTTCATTACTGAAGAGGGTTGCTCAGAGTCCGTACTCCGTTAAAGTGAAACTAGTAAGTGACGAGTAGAATAGACGCAAAGCGGAATCATTCATAAGCACCTTTTCATCAACAAAATTGTTTATAAGGGATGTTTGACGGATGTGATCACGATACAAATGCATTTTAGTAAACTGTGAAAATAGGAAGCAAGATTGTATATTAGGCTGCCGGGAAGTGAGTTAGAAAGTTAGTCAGTTCTATAAATATCGTGTATTAGTTATTAAAAACGATTTAAATGATTGGCAGGAATTTTAAAGTTCCTGTTGAACGAAGATCTTTAGTTACTATACTTACTATTGCCGTTTGGCAAATAATAACTACTTTGAGGAAGTTTTATTAACCAATTATTATGTCAGTGCTATGATCATATAGTCAAGCAAAGTCATATTATTATATTAACGATGCACAAATAAAAAACATGCACAGCGCGTGGGTCGGCCGCAAGGTGGACTGATAACCTGGAAAAGGTTGCGGAAGTCCGCTGGATGCCGGTGGCGCAGGACCGGCCATTGTGGCACTCTTTGCGGGAGGCCTATGTCCAGCAGTGGACGTCTCCCGGCTGATGTGATGATGATGTGATGAATAAAAACATGGATCACTGCACCAGAGGAATAAGAATATCGCTCTGTTGTAATGTTCATACATCACATCACATTCTCCGGTGGTGAGTAATGGCCTAATGGGTCACCAGAGCTCTCGAAGATGTTGCATTGTTGAAAGTGAGGAACATGGATTTGATGCATAAATGAACGATTCCCAAAACGATAATGAGTCAGCAATGCTTGTGGATCATCTGGAGTCACAAACTATAGGCTACGGGGTTTGCTGACCATCATCGGGCAAGCTGTATACGCTTTATTGTTACTAAGTGGACATCACGTATGATTAACTTATTTATTTACCTTTCTGAGGTTTCCCATGGTTCGGATGTGTTACAACATCCATAGTCATGGGACGACTGGCTTAAGAGGGTATCAATATCTACTTGGTGCGCGGGATTTCCTAAACACGCACTTAGTCTTCAATCTCTCTCTCTAACTTGTATACTAGGGTTGTCACTCGGCCGACTTACAACACTAATAATGTCCGGTGATATAATGGACGATTATATCGATGTTTCTTTAAGTCCCTTTTAGTAACAATAATGTGTGAGAATCGCGATAATTTAAATCAGTATAAGCTGTATGCTTGTTTGCCACTACTAAGACGGTGCGGTATTTTTTAAAGAAAATACATAGGTTCATGTAATGCAGTATTATATGCGATGGTCCTTCGAGACCGGACCCTTCGGTACAATCAGCATGCACGCCTGCGGGTGACGTGTGCCCTTTATGTAGCCTTTTATGCCGGTCAAGGGACCAACAGGTATGTTTCAAGTTTCTAGTAGTATATTGTGGAGAAGAAACCACTCTTGAAGGGAATGTCGATGGGTTAGTGTGGGTGGAATACTGTCGCGTTCGACGTATAATAGTAGTTTATGCAACGGTCACATAATAAGGGTCCTTAAAATACGATTTTGGTTAGCAATACTTGTACACAATATTTGAATTAGAAAACTAACTAGAAAAGCTATGTTCAGTACTAAGAAGTTGAAATAAATTCAGATTTGGTGTCAAGTTTACCGAACAAGTGAACAATTTATTCCAAAATTATATCTGTAATTGGCGTTTGAACTCATATGAAATCCATATTCTTGTTAGGTAGATTTCGCCTTAAAGGAAGATCAACGAGAATTTCACGGCATTAATTAAGGAATTCTTATTGAATCGGAAATGGGAAGGAATACGTGAGGGAAATGAAATATTCCAAGGTCTTTAGCCAAATGATTGTTTCCCTAAATTAAATTACACGCGGGCTGCTATCAAACACGTGAATCAGCAGGGTAATTTTATAACTTTATGAACACGCTTACATATCAGCATCGAAGATCGCCTCTTTATTATAAGAACACTTAGAAAAGTGACAGATGATACGTAATAACGCTCGTTCAAAAAGTTAAGGGGTACCATTCTGCTTTTAATGATGAAAAAGCGGCCCAGATGTCTCAGGGACGTAAGAGGACGTCCGTAGAGTAGCGCTTATGTCAGCTGAAATACATCCACTGCTACATATAAACCTCCCCCAAAGAGTGCCACAATTACCAGTCCTACGCCATCTGCATCCAGCGGACCACCTTTAACAGGTCATCAGTCCACCTTGTGGCGGTCTACCCACGCTGCGCCTGCCGGTACGTGGTCGCCACTCGAGAACCGTGTTGCTGTTCAGCGAAATATATCTTATTCATATTTGGAGAAGCCCAACTGGGGAAGTACCTCCACCTTACAGAACACCGCAGACATAACAATCCTTTGTTGTGTTCCTGGTGGAGAGTAAGGTCACCAGAGCTCCTGATGTTGCAATGTATTGAGGGCGAGGGCGTTCATTTTTCTTTAGCCAGGGGCGGCTCACTCCGTGGTCTCGTCGCGCCCCTACAAGTACATGCCGGCCGCCAACTTAGTTGGGTGGTCTTAGTGGTTGCCACGCGCTGCTACGGAACGCACACGTTCGCGCTTTACGTCATTTGCTTATCAATTCGCTTGTCAATGCAACTTTTAACCGGGGATTTGTTAACAGAGAACCTTATGTACGTACCATTATTTATTCAATGCTTTAGCGGTCGACACAACTAATCCTCAAATCCCTAGTGTCTGTTTACTATAAAGCAAGTTGTTTGCCTGTTGGTGTAGGAATGCTGGCACAAAATAATATGTTGAGTAAGTTTAGTTGTCTACTTATGAGTCGTCACTCGTAGCGGCTATTTGTTTTCGTCTGACATAAATGCACGAGCAAACGCCAAAGAATGCGCTAAATTCTTTAACTTTCGTGGTTCCAGATTTGTTGCAAACTTATGAAAACTGCTGTTGAAAGATTTCAAGATTAACCAGGAATTCAGAAATGCATTTTTCAGGCTGTGCTATTCACTTAACATTTTCAGAAATAGTTGTAAGTCTTTAACGTACCTTAAGTATGTAATATTGTAAAGACTGGTACAACATACACTCGCGGGCAAAGAATACGGGTCGGTAAAATACCGTCATATTTCCTAAAATAGTGCGTAAGAGGTTGTACAGTTAACCCTGTCATGATCTTTATTTAATTTTACATATAAACTGCTAATAACAGTAAAAAATATTACGTTACCAGGTTTAAATCGGACTCGTAATTTTTTTATGATAGGATCCAGGAAATTGTTAATACAGTTGGGTATTCTAAAGAATAGCATATTATGTAAATAAAACAAGTATTAAATATTTAAAAAAACCTATTGCAGTTATTTAATTTAGGGTGACCCTCATCTTTGCCCGCGAGTGTATTATATGTAACCGAATTACATTACATTATATGAACCTTCGTATTTTTGTCGTATATGTGCGGGCTGTTGAACAGCGGAGCGTTGTTGTAGTCTAACGGGCCGCGTCCGGGCCGGGCCGGGGCCGAGCGTCGTCCGAGCATCGGTTGTAGGTAGGTCGGCCGTCAAACGTTGGTGTTACATATGTTACAATATTTTGATACGGAACGATCATTTTTACTGTTTCACTAATATAATACTGGTATAACCGTGACAAAACAAAGATTCAGACACTTGTTCTCATATTCATGTCTGTCTTTTAAAATCATTCTATATGTATGTTACAAATAAAGCCTCCATCACACTGGCGCGGCCTGCGGTGGCGGTCAATAGTACTTTTTACCACGGCAAAGTAATGGCGTCTATAAAATATTCCATTCCAGTTTTACTATTGGTGGAGAGAATGGATGCTATTTCCTCCTCGTAATAGAGTGCCGGCCATTTTGAACTTTCATATGAGTATATCGCTGGATTTAATGTGAGCTATTAGTGTGAGGTAAACAGAATTATGGCAGGTTGCATCACACTTTACAGGGTAACGTTACAATATTTTCAACAGAAGTAACTTACGTTTACCGGTGGTTTGAAGCAACTGGCCCTTATTGTATCTACAGATTTACTAATATTATAAAAATAAAGTATCTGTGAGATTGTTGCTTTGAAAGTTTGATTGTTTGCATGTAATGGGTAATCACAAGGTGGACTGATGACCTGGTAAAGGTCGCGGGAGTCCGCTGGATGCGCTTCGCTGCGTTTGCTTGTATGTGTATCTGTAATAAAGCGAAATCAGAGATGTTTCTAAACCATCGTCCATATCTTTTGAAGTAAACTCGTACTTTATTTTTTGCTACCTCGGGGAGGAAATGTACAAAAACATGCTCCAAACGTCCTTACCAGCGTCCTGTGCCCTACAAAAACGAGTCTAGATTGATTGGTTCTTCGGCGTTTGGCTATCCTAAGCATTCGAACATTTAGTTATTTCTGCTTAGTAACAGAGATAAATTATGCAGTCAGCAGGTTGATCACGTAACGAATTGTCCGTACGTTTTTAATAGAATATGTCTGTTGAGTTGTCCGCTTTAGTGCGTACGAAAAGTTACGTGATAGGATATCCCTCAGGTCGGGCGTTTTAATTAATTGATAAAACTTAATTAGAAACAACATCAATGGAAATAGTTATTTACGATACAAGTGCCAAAAATAGGAAATTCGCAACGAGTGGTGATAAATTAAAACACGACCGAAGGGAGTGTTTTATATCGACACGAGTTGCGAATTACCTATTCGCACATGTATCGTACGTTTTACTGTACATATGGCTCTTTAAAGTTTCGACATATGCACGAAAAGTGCTCTTTTCTGCACTAGTGCGGGAAAGTAGGACCATATGTACTGTAAAGTACTGTACTGTCAGCTGCACACAAACTTGTATGCAGGGGGTTCACGTTTCTCTGCAACTGATTGTACATAATGTCCGTTTTTAGGGTTCCGTACCACAAAAGGAAAAAACGGAACCCTCATAGGATCACTTTGTTGTCCGTCCGTCCGTCTGTCAAGACCTTTTTCTCAGGAACGCGTGGAGGTATCAAGCCAAAATGTATACCAAATACTCAGGTCTACTGTCCCTTGGAATTGTGAAAAAATAAAACTTCTAAGCCCACGCAATCAAAAGATACAGCCGTTTATGCCGCACATTTTCGAAACTCACAAGGGAATCAAAACCTACAGGGTAATTCCCGTGAACTCAGAATCTTGAAATTTGGTACGAAGCAACGTCTTATAGCACAGATAAAGAAAAAATGCGAAAACCGTACATTTTTAGTTACATCATATAATAAAATATTTTTAATAAAATTAAAGTTATTACTTACTTATATACCTACAGGTTTGTACGAGTACACCTACAATTTCACCATTCGACTACACCTCGAATAGAAAAATGGCGGAATATAAATCAATCGGTACATCATCGGAGAGAGGTGGTGAGGATAAAAAAACGCTGTGACATATACAGAGTGTTTTTTTTTAAATGGGACAGTATGGGGAAATCCGAATCTAAAGGAGATAGAGGAAAAGTGTCCAAGGAGACATTAACATTTATTAAATTTAACATTTACTCAAGTAATAAACCAACTGTATGAAGATTAGTTTTCATTAAATTTGACCAACTTCTGCTGTTCAGATTTTTTTCTTTCCATAGAATGAAATAATCCTTACATGAAACAGAGCCGACCCGCGTCAAAAAAAAAATTGACCAACTTTATAATTTTTTAAGAACAACTCACGCTTGACCAAAAATTTTAACGAGCCAAATTTGTTTACATAAAAAAAAACCCAATGTCTCCTTGGACACTTTTCCTCTATCTCCTTTAGATTCGGATTTCCCCATACTGTCCCATTTAAAAAAAACACCCTGTATATAGGGCGTCTATTTTGCAACTGACATTTTCATTTCAAATAAATACGCCAAGTTTCAACCTTTTGGGAAGGCATTATCAACAAAAAACAGGTTACAAAACGATGATTTTGATGTTTACACGTTAGCTTCATAAAAATAACGCAATAGCCATAATGAAATGTTAGATTTACTATGAAAGTCAGTACGTTTGTAGCGATGAAACGGTATTGTCACAGTTGCTATATCAATTCGTATATTGACTATAATCAGACTCGCCGCATGCGCCCTCATACGCCATAACTTGAGTTGTCGTTTTTTTAGCACGTCTATTACGTAAACGTAATTTTGTCTACCCTCTTTAATTTATACCGTGCACAGCTTTATACTTCATGTTGACAGAATTCTGCTTAAGTTACGCATGGTAGCTATTAACTATAATAGTGAAATGAAGTGAACATTCCTTGTGTGATCGTGGCGTCATTGTTCCGTGCCGCACCAAATGGCCACAACGGAAGACCAGCTCTGGCCCTGCCAGCATTACGCTGAGTTGTGGCCATTTCGTGCCAAATGTGTATGGTTTTTTTTCTTTTTGCCCCGGTTAAATGTTTTCTTTCTTCTTTCTTTCTTTCTACCTATATTTTATACTAGCTTCCGCCCGCGACTTCGTCCGCGTGGACTCGGGATAAAACTATCCTATATTTTAATCCAGGCTATATCTTCGTGCAAAATTTCATTCAAATCGGTTCAGCCGTTTAAGCGTGATTGAGTAACAAACATCCAAACATCCAAACATCTAAACATCCAAACTTTCGCATTTATAATATTAGTAGGAAGTAGGATTGATTGAAATTTTCACGATTCTCACACATTATTTTTCCAGTCATCACTAAATGCACCCATCAATAAAAATCGTCTATTATATTACGGGACGTTGTTAGTGCTTTCGGCCGGGTGACAACCTTAGTGTAAAAGTGGTTAATAAAAACCAATTCCGGGCAGTTTGGAAGTCTCGCGCGCAAGAAGATACCTGCCTTGGCCAGTCGTCCTGTGATCAAGGGTGTCGTGAGGCAACGTCGAGAAGCCTTAAAGAGGTAGGTAAATAAATAAGTTCAAGTTAATTATACGCATTTAAGTCCCGTCAAAGTCAAAATAAAGTTTCTTCAACGTTGTACTGTTTCATAACTTCTAACTGTGCAGCCCTACAACCCTTATTTTGGCTCGTAATGCGAGTAGATAAATATGGCGACGGCGACGTGACGGAATTGCCACACATGTTTGCCTGCAAGGCTATCACGCGACGGCGCGCGAGCTCTCTCGATTTTTCTCGCATTATACGTCTCTTTCTTATTAGAACACTTAGAACAAGAGATATAGTGCGAGAAAAATCGAGAGTATGTCGCGGCCGTCTTGTGATAGCCGTGCTGGAAGTAATATTGGATGTGAAATGTTCTTTGTTTGTGTATAAGCAATCATCTATCGGCACGAGGATATGGAAGGATGTTCTTGATGGATGTGCTGATATTTCGTTATTGTTATTTACTGTGGTCGTGATTCGATGAAAAAGATCTTTGAGAACACGTTGAAAAAATAGCCGGAGGCCATTCAGAATTGTTCGTTTTTTTGTAACAGACAAAAATAATACATAATACTAGTTGCTCTGTGCGCTGAGAAAGTCGCGAGCACTTTAAAAAAATACATTCGTCGTCCGATCGGTGGGACCATGTGGCCTAAAAAATAAATACTCCACGTAGTCCGATTAGTCAATAGGACCAACAGGAAAAAAAAGTTCATGTGGTCTCATCAGTGGTCGGAGGCCTGTTTCGAAAACAAAAAACTATATCGTTAATTGAACCTGCTTATAAAATTTCAGTTCCTATCCCATTTATAATATTAGTATGTTATTACTTCTTTGCTTACAGCTGCCAGCGCGGCTTCACCGGCGTATTGCAAAGAACGCAGGCCAACCCGCGCTATAAAATAAAGCCTATAACCATCCAGAAAGTCTGTCGTATACAAACGTGAATGATTTTATGTAATTCGTCCACTGGTTTCAAAGATTACCCATTACAATTACATACAAACTTAGAAAATCTCAGACTTTTCTTCTTTATAATACTAGTATAGACTAGTGTAGTGTGTGTGGGTAACGGTAAAAAAGATAACCTTTAATATCGAATAATACTATAAATCAAATTGAACACTAAACTTACATTACATTACCATACCTATCCTAAATCTAACACAATGCAGTCTAGATTTCTAGATTAGCCCGGTTAATCAAGTCGACATTGTTGGAAACGGCGAAATTAGTATAAATTGTAGTGCGATAAAGTTCCCATCTGTCGTCGGAGGCGCCTTATCCGGTGATATCTAAAATAGTGAAGGGAAAAGGTCGATAAAGATTGGTCCATTTCCGAAGAAGCACAACCCACCACGATTTTGACAAACACACAAAGTAAATGTGGATTTAGGGTAGGTTGCACCAAATCGTCTGTAATCGCAAACGGTGCTCGTTAAAATCTGACAGTATGGAAACTTTGACAAGTTTCTATGGGATGACAGCGGCCGGCGCCATATTTTACGTTGATCGGTCTGTAATCGTAAGTTGGTGCAACCCACCCTTAGTATTTTAAGGACTTACTAAAATGTCGCCGAGATAGCCTTACTGGTTGGTATATTGTGAGTATTACACTTGCACAGGTGGGGTTTGGTCGGGAAGCTACGCATGCAGTACCGTCCCGCTTTCGCTTAACCCCCTTCAATTAAAGAGAGGTAGGGCACAACGGAATGTTATCTCGCTCATATTTGGAGCAAGCCAACTGGGGTTGTAGGTACAACTGCACATTACTGAAGGCCGCCGCAATAATAACGCTACTACTTGCTCTATAGGTATGGTTAAGGTCGCCAGAGATCCCGAGGATGTGTTGCGTTGGGAGTGAGGGACCCGCGTTTGTCTCTAGCTTATCAACACAACGAATCCTCAAATAAATTAAGGCTCGGCAACACGCTTTTCATTCTCCTGGAATAACAAGCGTCCATAAGCTACCGTGTCTGCTTACCAGCAGGCAGACCATATGGCTGTTTGTAAATAAAATAAATAAATAACAGGAAGCAGTCATGTAAACGTAGGCGTGCTGTAAAGTAATCTGTACTGACGTGACTGACACTGGCAGCTCATAGCTTAACGATACCGGACTTTGTGATGTCTTATTCTAATCGTAATTTTTTTTTTCACTAAATGATACATTAACAAGACAATATTGAGCAGTTTCAATAATATAAATAAGGATTTTTTTGCCGATTTTTTTTAATACCCTCTTGCGTGTTCGGTCAGAGAGCCATTAGTTACCCTGTTGGAACTTTTTCATATCCCATAGAACATTTCCACCATTACCTTTCACCTAAAGTTCCCAAGTTTTTTTCCCTACCTATAAGCTCGAAAAATCTTCGAAGTAGATTTCGCATCTTTTCACTAAACCGGTATTATAAAAATATTTCCTACATCCCTAGCGCCTGATTAAAGGTGTTATAACGGTCCTCGTCGCGACTAATTCAACATTTCCAACCTGAGTTAATTTGCTTGTTTTGAATTATGAGTTTTATTAGCTGTGAATTTGGCTCATAATTTTAAATAGATATTTTGGACCGGAGCTTTTAGTATACAGTCTGGACCGGGCTATTTAAGACATTGTTATCCATTCAAAAAGCAAGAAACCCTATTCATTGTGCTAAGAGTGCACCTGCATTTGTCTCCAGCTGTCAACACACGAATCCTCAATCAATAAAGGGTCTGAGGTCGGTCTTATGGAGTCGCAAGCGTCCAGTATGCTACAGTGTCTGCTTACCACCAGGCAGGCTGTACGCTTGCCAACATCGTTGTATAAAAACGCCATTAAATTAAATGTATAGACATACTAAACAAACGAAGTATTATACCCAACTCCGTCCCACTTTGATTGATGAGCAATTTAAGGATGATTCACAACCAAATCCGGCCCGATCTCTGCGCCCGCCCGCCAACGGTGACTCCCGTCAAAATTGCGTAGGAAAGAATGCCAATAATTGATTTAGTTCGGTTATTATTATACAGGGCGTCCCAAACTTATGGGACATGAAGGGGAAGTACCTTAAATATCGTAGATAGTGAATTTTGCTCAAAGAAGACTTTATGTTATTTTTAAAAGTTAGTAATTCTGCATTCATAGATTTTCTAAAAATTACTTGCTTCGTCTGGGAATCGAACCGACTAAAATGTGAAAAAAAAATCACCCTTTTTTATGATGCCAATCGAAAGAACAGCTAAAAAATAATAACTCAGCTTAAGTAACATAGTATTTTAAAATAAAGGAACACCATAAAATGATTGAGTCAAATTTCAAGAAAGTTATTTATTGCCGAAGACGACGTTCGAAAAGTAGCAATATTATCATTCCAAAGATAGCATTGATTATTCGTAAATAAGTACCCACTTCATAAAATAGGTACTGGCATAAGTTTTCCTTATTATAAGTGCACGTGTGGATAAAATGATAATTTGATAAAACTTAGTATTTCAATACGTCCTCTGTAAGCTAGACAGAAGGCAAATTTAAAAAAAAAAAAAAAAAAAAAAAAAATCTGAATGTAGAATTACTAACTTTTAAAAATAACATAAAGTCTTCTTTGAGCAAAATTCACTATCTACGATATTTAAGGTACTTCCCCTTCATGTCCCATAAGTTTGGGACGCCCTGTATAGTATTATATGCTCCGGCGTCGGACGCACAGTGATCCATCCTACATCATCTCACGTGTACCCGTTGGGGAATAATACACCGCTGTACACCTGAGGGGTAATCACGTAACGTTCCGAACGCGCGTTATGACAATTTAACTGTCATTTATCCATATAAAAAGTGACATTTAGGTCTACCTGACGGGAGTACAATGCGTTACGTGGTCGACCTGCTGGTTATAACCTCCTTACTCGGTCGTCACTGGGTTCTGCTCGGTCGAGAGACCTGCGGCTGCCGGTGCCGATGCCGGCATGATTAATGCTAATAATATTAAATGTTCTAGACCGTTTATTAAAAGATATTAGTATTATATACTATAGGGTCTATTCCTAATTATATTTTTCTTCTCTGAACCCTAAGTTAAATATAAATATCACTGTTTGTTGAACATTGTCATAAATGCTTGCTTATTGCGTTAAACTGTAATAGTTTTAGATAAGTTAAATATTTATAAGTTGTCTTGCAAGTGAAATACTTAATTTCTTTAGACAAAAATGTACCTAAAGGAACAGATGGGCCCACTGACTAAATAATGACGTTAGTAGAAAAAAGTGCAAGTTTTGCAATGGGATTAATTCTTATGTCATGTTAGCAAAATACTGTATACTTAATTGAAAATGCGTTCAATGACGGGACGTTTATGATAGTCATTGTATGCGATACGCTGTGCGACAGCCCTGACGCGCTAGACCTACACTAGGAGGTTACCATAGATAATCTTAATTTCCCGCCAAAATGACGGTGGGTTAGGCCTGGCCCCGTATCATGGTCGGCCTTACCAGACGATAAGTGACATGACAGGAGCGTCGTCTCGTTCTATCGAACGGTGTCAGTCAGTGATGGACGCTCTATCCTGACACTTATCGTGTAATAAGGCCGACCATGATACGGGGTCTGGTTACCCAATGGTGTCGATTTCATTTTTTTAAATATATAAATTAATGAAAAAAAAACTGGAGTAGGCCGTAATGGCACTTTTACAATTTAAAATTCAACCAGTGTTTCTTAAAAAGAAGATCACTGTTAAGAAGAAACGCCGAAACAAACACAAAAGTCAGGAATTTTTTGCTAAAAAAGCTTATTACAATGATAGTTCTTAACCTACTTACAATAAGTCAAACTGAATATGAATACAAAGGAAAAAAACATAATGCGTTGTTCTACAAGAAAAAATGTCCGAAACTGTGTTGCATAATACAAGGCAGAGATAAAAAAAAACAAAAATAATCGACTATTTGCAAAATCTTTGGGTAGGTACGCTTTCTTGTAGGAACTGTGTCATCTACGAGTAGCTATATCTTTTAGAATCCCCCTTATTCATCCAAGCACCCAATAAAATAATGCCACCTCCAATAAACTCAAAATTTCGTATCAATGGACCGCTCAGCCTTTGGTCGCATCTAATTTACTTTTAAGATATCATTTCGGCTGACGTAAAAAAGTCTATTGGACATCTTTGGGGTTCAGTGGGGCAATTTGCGTAAGGATCAGGCAGACCGTATGATTGTTTGCCACCATGGTAGTATAAAATAAATCCTAATGACCTTGCAGCTCGGGAACTGCAAATTCAATTTATTCACAACTTAACATCATACCTTTGCAGGACTTGACCAAGAGTTGTAGTAAGTGGCGATCACAATATTATGTATAAGCAATGGTCGCGGTGATACAAGGGCTCTCACAGCCGGGAAGCCACCACCAGAATAATACAAGACCGGGTTGCACTCCGGGAGTGCCGGCCGAAGTGAAAACTTGAATAATTGTAATTTTGCAAAAAAAAACCATCCCCACCATCCCCAACCCCGTGACTAAAGTGAACCCCGTGAAATCGTACGATCACGTGACCTGTGGCGAGTTTAACAGTTTTTCCCCATCCCAAAAAGTGCACAACACCGCTAAAGAAGTTTTCATTTCGATAATAATAACCATCATACCTGATGGCTTATTCCGCTATAAGCCGCCTGCGGACCCCGGCAGTAACCAACAGCTAAGCCGAACCTCAAAACGCATTACCTGGCATAAAATACTCCCAAGCATTCTATAAGGTAAGCATTACCACATCCCTCTAGTAAATTTAAACAGAAATATTACAGCCTAGTATACTCCCCGTCCCCTGGGCATGTTATGTTATCTCCACGTAATGAGGACGGGCGTTCTGAACACCCAAGAGACTGGTGAAATGCGTCGTATTCAAAATATTGAGATATTTCGTTTAAGGCTCTCTGATGGTGTCTGAGTTTCATTTCATTTTACTTATGATGCCTTTTGAGATCCAAATGGGATCTGCCACCGAGGGAGTTGTAAAATTTGTGCACGGACTAAGTGAACGAAAAGATGTCAACACCACTTCATTGAGTTGCACAGACTGGGCAGGCAGCTGACGCATCGAAATGTCTGCGGCCTGCTACTGTGGGTCACCCGCCGGGACGTACGCAGTTGAATGTCAAAAGCAATCCTGCGGCGCCCCCATTTAGTCCGTCATACCCGCCCTGCTTCCCCAGACAGGACGGGATTCCCCGGACAAACATATGGCATTGCCTGTGTTTATGTTACAGGCGTGAGCGTTTCCATAGACTAGTCTAACAGGCCACGTCTTGCGTCGTCAAAAGCCCTGTTTGTTCAAATATGGTTTCTAGAGCTCCTTAAAAAAAGCTATGATGGCAATGAACATTGTTTATTTATGGAAATGCTAATATTTGATATTTTTAATCCATACGTTAAGTTTACTTGAAGTTTTTGCCCTGACAGGGTCCATGCTGTTTTCTATACCATGTCCATCCGTCCATCTTGTAATACCATGGTTTGCAAACAATAAATGAATTATGTATATTTGTCAAATTTCAATGTACTTTGGTACCACAGTAATTTTCATAAGTACTTATGCGGTTTTGCATATTTTAAAAAGTACAATGATTTCAATTCGTCAAAAACACTTCCTAAAAATTAATTAAAAAATATTAAGCCCATTAAGTTAGGCTACCGATCACCAGTGTTATTAGAGTTTTACAATATAAAAGCTTAAATTCAGAGAAAGTTTGGTGTTATTGTAAGCTGATTGTTACCATAGTCATAATTATCAAAACTATTTGGTTACTGGGATGAAACCGTGTGTGTGTGTGTGTGTGTAATAGTTATTTAAGATACAAGTGCCAAAAATAGGAAATCCGCAACGAGTGGTGATAAATTAAAACACGACCGAGGGGAGTGTTTTAAATCGACATGAGTTGCGAATTACCTATTCGCACGTTTTACTGTACATATGGCTCTTTAAAGTTTCGACATATGCACGAAAAGTGCTCTTTTCCGCACTAGTGCGGGAAAGTAGCACCATATGTACTGTAAACAAATATATCACCCTATTTTATTCAAGGTGGGAATACACGTCTTAATAAACTACAAAAAGGTAGCTGTAATAAATAATAATGGATAAAAATAAGCACTCCAAGAAGACGTTAAAGCTTGAGAAATAACTGAATAAATCAGTAAAAGATCTGCAAGCATTCTTGGAAGTTGGTAGTTTCCAGCCCTTACAGCACGTTCTGTGGTACGTGGCTGTCGCTGCGAGTATACTTCACATTAACAAAAGAACACAAGTCAGTACCAACACTATGGCACTTAGATCCTTTTTGAAACAAAACCACCACTAAAACTGCAATTGATCTACATTATACACTCTACTGCTTACTTCCTATAGCGCTTATCTCACGCGGAACTGCTGCTACAAATTGAACCGTATAATTGGCAAATCTAGGTTTCTTTTGCGTTGAATTTTAAATTTTGATAATAGTTCGTGAGTATTTGCATTTGCAGGCTGCGATTCCACGCGTATTTGGTTGTCTTGTACACGAATATGGACTTTATTTTCAAGTTCTATAGTTTGATTTTGAAATGGCTAAATTGATCGAGATACGTATAATCTTACACTGTATAATGAGCTCATGTGTCCCATTCATTATTGTGGCAAGCAGCATGGTTTTGGCATTAGTGAAGCTCTGATACAGTTTTCATAAATATGTAAACATTTGATTGTGCTACTTGTAATATGTACTTACACGCATTTTGTAATGAATATTTAATGCTGCACTTCGTATTATGAAGCTCTGATATTTATATAGGGTTCGATATATTCGATATTAAAAATAGGGCTTTCTCGGAATGTCATGGATATCCCCAAAATAAACGCGATATACCAGGGATCTCTCTCCGTCATCGTGACGACTGGAATCGCAACCCAGACGTAGGGCAAAAAACGTGATAATTCGAACCGTGTCATACGACGTTCAATGCTTTTAACACCAAGGAAACGTTTTTATGCACTCCAGCTGATATTTATTCGAATAGCATTGAATGATTAAATCAAAATAATTATTAAAACTATAGTTAAAAGGAGAGCACTTATAAAAAAAAACTATCAGATTAAACATCCCTTTTTCCCAGAACTGGCTTTATAAAAAACTTTGAATCTTTGTATATGCAAAGACCTAACTCCCGTTATCATACGAAATCACCGGAACTGCCCACCAAATCAGATACGAACTTGGCCTGTTTTTAACGTAATCTCAATCTCAGCGTAGAGGCGAAAACCGGTCGTAAATTAGGAGAAGGCGGTTGTAAATCGGAGCATTGGCTAAAATGGAACGGTTTACGGGGGTTTGATGTACATAGGCTGAATGGGCGTGAAACCTTACCTAGTAAGTGTGAAATTCGAGACCGGAGGACTCATAAATAACAAAATCTCGGTGAACTACCATAGAAACTGTCACCCAGCACGTCTATCATGGGACGGCCTCGACATACTCTGGATTTTTCACGCACCATACCTCTTGTTCTAAGTGTTCTAATAAGAAAGTGACGGATGGTGCGATAAAAATCGAGTGAGCACGCGCGTCGTCGCGTGATAGCCGTGCTGGAGATTCAGGCGACCGTAGGCTGCGGTAACCGCTTAGGCGGGTCGTAAGCTTCTTTGCCACCAACGTGGTTTAAAAAGACCCTTTTACCAGCTAAGGAGTGATTTCATGGCTTATAAAGTATTCTATGTATTCATACGATACTTTATATTCTTGAAATCATCGCCTCGATACCTATTTATGTACTCTCTGCGATTCAATCTGCAAATATGTAACATAGTAATACCTTAGCAAAATTCAATGTGAAGACGTTATTCATACTAATATCCATAACGACTAATATTATTAAGAGGTTTGTAGCATTCTGTTAGTAAACTCCGGAACTTCTCAACCGATTTCAAAAAATCTTTCACCAGTGTACGTAGCTTTAGTTACTTTATCCTGCGGCTATGCCTGCGTTTTTTATAAAACGACGCTAGCTAGTTAATTATAAGCGTAAAAGGTTACGTCCTCTTTGAACTTACTAATTTATGAATGCGGGACAATGCAGTCCCACTTAACAATGACGTCCCTGGCAAATTACTCTGGAGAACCAATTAACAGTAGTTCGTTATTTTTTAAATAAAGTTTCACTTCTTTTAAAAGTGCACTTACATTGCTGCCAATTTTAATTCAAATAAATGAATTTTATATTGCAAGTAGGCCGCAATGCCTTTTACAAGTCATATTTATAATTTGTAATTTTTTTATGTTATTTTAATTCCAGTTTTAATTTTTATCGACGATCATAATATCAAGTCGACCTAGGGTAATTTATATTGTATTTTCATATTATGAAATAAAGAAATCGAATCTAGTATAATCTATTCTGCGAATACAAAATGAGTAAGTACACCATAGACTATTAAAGTTCAAAGGCAAACTTATTTTTTGGGTCGTTTTTTCCAGCTAACCTTTGAGCGTCGGATTAGAATGCAGAATGCAGACTAAACGGCTTGATAAAAGGAACATGATAGGCATATCAGGAGTGACATAGCTACGTATGTGTGTTTTAATGGCACATGGTACAGGCATTCCCTCCCATGGATGAGAGAATGGGGCCAGTGCTACGCAAACTATGATTGTAACTGTCATTTTCACAACGCCTCGACGTAAACACTATACATCTCAAATAACTCTGCCATAAAAAAAACCCAATTCATTAACAACAGTGAGCAGTGTAATGGCAATTACGAACCGGATCACCCGGGGGCATCAATTAAGTATAGAATCAACTAATTCCTGCAGCGTACTATTCTGCGGGGAAATAAGCAGTTAAGTGCGGGCGGTCACGTTTGGCTTCAGTGTAAGTGAAAAGAGTTTTGGTATTATGCTATTATAATCATACCACGTTCAAATCACTCAGCGAGCCACGGAAATTAGAATATCCGACGGAGAACCAAGGATACCGAAATAGTGCTGAAGATAAACAAGCTGAATTAGCAGTGTGCATATTTGTCGCAGAGCGGCTGGCCAATGGGGCTGACGAGTTCTGGAGTGGAGACCGCGAATAACTCGCCCTGTGGGACGACCCCCCACCAGGTGGACTGACGACCAGAGGTGTGTAGGGAAGCGGTTGGATGCAGAGAGCTGAGGACCGGGTATGGTGGCGCCAATTAGGAAAGTCTTTTGTCCAGTAGTGGGCGACTACAGGCGGAGGATGACGATGATGGTGATGTTCAATTTGTCCTGACCCCGTATCATGGTCGCCCTTATCACGCGATAAGTGACACGATAGAGCGTCCGTCTCGTTCTGTCGAACGGTGTCAGCCAGTGACGGACGCTCTATCGTGTCACTTATCGTATGATAAGGCCGACCATGATACGGGGCCTGGGTACCGGGTTCCTTTGTCACTAGTTCCTGTTGGGCCAAGAGACTACTGCTTTATTCAGGTGTGGATGTAATGAAAAATACCATTTAAGGGTTAAGCGTGAAGAGGTTGCAGCCAGATAGACAGACAGACACACTTTCGCATTTATAATATTAGTATCATTTCATTCCCTTAGGGGATGATTTCCGGGATAAAAACTATGTCCTTTCCCGAGACTTAACCCATCTCTATACCAATTTTTATCTAAATCGGTTCAGCGGTTTAAGCGTCAAGAGGTTATAGCCAGTTAGACAATCGGACACACTTTCACATTTATAATATTAGTATGGATTTGTATATAGTATAAACAGTATATATATAAGTTAGTTATAGCCATTTAGACAATCGGACACACTTTCACATTTATAATATTAGTATGGATTTGTATATAGTATAAACAGTATATATATAAGTTAGTATATAAATAAAAGGTGAACGTATAGCACATACATATTCTATATCAAAATCATTAAACATAGCGTTGCCAAGACAATAGCCTAATAATAAGGTTGCGTTCTTAAGAGTCCGCAGTAAGCTCGGCCGAATTTCACCTTCCCATACAAACGTAGTTACGCTCTCATTTTAAAACTACGTGTTGGATGGTGACGAAACTGCATATACAATGACATGGGGTATATCTATGTCTGTAATTAGTTTATATGGTTCCAGTTTATAAAACAAACGAATTACAGCAAAAACAAGTATTGTATGAAAAACTATGGTATCTGAAGCTACATAAACTAATTACAGACATAGATATACCTCATATCATTGTACATGCAAAGTTTCGTTACAATCCATCACGTAGTTTTAAAATGAGAGCGTTACTACGTTTGTATGGAGAATCGAGCTTACTGCGAACTCTACTACACATTCAGGGCCCATGACGACACTTATGCGTCGGACCGCCGTAGTCGCTTTCCGCTACATACGAGGAAAACCACGGGATCGGCTAGCGTAGCGCGTAGCGATTCTGGGCAATGAATGTATTAACACTTTCGCGACCAAGAATCGCTACGCGCTACGCTCGTAGCCGATCCTGTGGTTTTCCTCATACGTAGCGGAAAGCGACTACAGCGTAGGCGCCCGCTAGGCGGGTTTCCTGGTAGCGAAAGTTATAATGTACAGCAGGATGTACCCACTCAGCGCCAAGCACGACACAAATGGAAACGCTACATATGGCAAAAAACCTTCTACGGTTACGGTGTAGCGCTACACACGTCCCAGCTAGCGTACGCATGACGGGAATGGGTTTGATTTAAATAAATTACTACGAACCCTGTTCTAAACTGCCGGAATCACACCACATTTACCGAATCTTCAGTAAACGGCGTGCGTTACGAACACTGACCGCAGCAAAGGCTTTCGTGGGCAACGGGAATTCGGCAGTCTAGATAAAAAACCGGGAACGTTGCGGCCAAACCAAGGGCGCGATTCGACTTGTTTTAGTTCAGGGCTCTCGACATGGCGGCCACTGTGTTAAGGTGGAAGTTGCACCAGTGATAAAAAAATCGCAGTCTGAAGTTTAAGCGCCCTCGCTTAAACTTCAAAGACTGCGATTTTTTTCCCGTACGTGTTCTGCATTTGGGCCCAAATAATCGTAACCAAAAATCTTTGGCAATGCGAATGTGACTATATCTCAGTTGCAAGCGTTAATGGGCCACAATGTCTGCTTCCAACCGACACGCCGTGGTGTAATAACATGGTTGCAGTATAACGTTTATCATACTAGTGCCTAGGCGACCGATCTTGGCTCGGCGTTTATCATGTTTTTGCCAGAGAAAATTAACCCAGAATATGAGACCTACTTAGCTAGATCGATTTTTAGCCCCGTATCAAATTTAATAGAAATCGTAAGAGCCGTTTCCGAGAACGTGATTACAAATAATTATCTTTGATTAGTGCCTATAGGGCAGTCAAATGTCAAGATTCGCGAGGTCGTGAGCTGCCAAAAAACAAAGTTAAATATGAGCCCAAAGGCGTTAATACCATAAGACAGGTGCGATTTAGAAGCATGATTGGTTTTGATTTGATTTGTAAGGAACCGCTCACATGTTTTTTCGACTATTTCACTTAAGTAAGGTGTTTAAATTTGATCCTGTTGAGTTTGGTTGATGTTTTATGATGACGGATTTTATTTGTTTTATTGCACAAAAGAAGAACTTATGGTACAAAAGGCGGACTTAATGCTAAAAAGTTTTCTCTATCTCGTCAACCTGAAGGTAAAGCAGGAATATTGTCGGCGGTACAACTTTATTTAGACAAAAAAGAACTTTAATACAGGTCAAAAGATAGTTTGAAGGATATAGCAGTAAAATACGATATAGTATCCATACTAATCCATACTAATATTGTAACTAATATTATAAATGTGAAAGTGTGTCTGTCTGTCTGTCTGTCTGTTACCTCTTCACGCTTAAACCACTGAACCGATTGAGATGAAATTTGGTATGGAGATAGTTTGAATCCCGGGGAAGGATATAGGATAGTTTTTATCCCAGAAATCATCCCCTGAGGGGGTGAAATGGGGGATGAAAGTTTGTATCGAGCTACGATATAAACGAGTTCTACTCGGAGGGAGTCGCGGGCAGAAGCTAGTATTATAAATGCGAAAGTGTGTCTGTCTATCTCTGTTACCTCTTCACGCTTAAACCGCAGAACCGATTTCGGTGGAACTTGGCCTAGAATCCTAGATAGAGTTTGAGTCCAGGGAAAGGACATAGGATAGTTTCCTATCCCCGAAATCATCCCCTAAGGGTGTGTTGGGGGGTGAAAGTTTTTATGGAGCTACGATATAAACAAGTTCAACACGGGCAGAAGCTAGTAATATTATATTTACTTAGATCTGAAAACTTTGCTCTCACGCAAGCCCCTGCATATACACTATGATTCTTAATTCGTGACCAGGAGTCGAAAAATATTGATAAACAGCCAAAACAGATTTCAATGGATGAGGTATCATGCAATGAAATCACTGTTTAGTTAATTAAATGTAATGATAATGTTAACACTAATATCCACTGAATGTCTGGTCACCCTACATTTCTTGAAGTCAAGTAGATTCGTCAAACACACATACTTACGTCAAATTTTTCGCAAACTACCGTTAGGGTGACAACGATTTTGGATTATAAAGTAATTCCTTATTCAGTTTTATTCAGAAAAAAAGAACGTTTGTTCGAAGCAAGAGGTCCTGGGTTTGAATCCCGGTAAGGGCATTTATTTGTGTGATGAGCACGAATATTTGTTCCTGAGTCATGGGTGTTTTCTATGTATTTAAGTATTTATTTAGTATGTTTATCGTCGTCTAGTACCCATAGTACAAGCTTTGCTTAGTTTGGGACTAGGTCGATTTGTGTAAGATTGTTGTCCCTAATTTTTTTTTTTTAAGTAATTTCGAGTTAATCGTTTGTTTGGTATCAATTACAGAATTAGACAAATTTACTCCTGATCACGAATTAAGAATCATACAGGCATCATAAGCGTGTCTAGATTTTGTTTGAGTGTGCGTGCGGCGACGAATAGATACTATGGCGCACACGTACAAGCCGCGCGCGGTGCGTATGTAATGTAGAAGATAACGTACTTTGCACTCTTTCTACTATGTCATAAGCGTGTCGGCGACTATATACAGTATACAGGTTGTCCAACAGAGGCAACTTCATTGCAGTGGTAGCGGAGGCCGGAGGTTTTTTTTTTTCAGTACAGTTAATTTAGTTATTTTTATTTTTTGTATGTTGTTATACTGAACTTACGTGTTTCGGGCTCAGGCAGAATACCAGTGCTTCTCTCGAAAGAGCGAAGCGTATAACTGAGCCATGAACCTTTTTGTTTTGTTACAACGCACACAGCAATTGTATGTTGATTTTTTTTTTGTATGTTATTGTATGTCTATTCTGTTCCATATTATTGTATCAAATATTTGTTATAATTTTGTTTTTTTACGATGTTGTTTCTGTTTCTGTGTTTGTAGCAAACAAATAAACGTTTTATCTATCTATCTATAGTGTGTTTTATTTAGTTAAAATGATGAAAATGCACTTAACGTGGGATTTCACAACTTATTTTATTGGTAAATACAAAAGCAAAAGATAACAATGAGACGTAATAAAATTGACCGAATTCTGACACGTGTACAGTATAGCTACTGTACATGTCAGAATCTGGTCAATTTTATTACGTCACTGTTATCCTTTCCTGCGATAAACAATAGAGAAAACAGTAGCCTGTTAGTTCTATTTTTTATTCACAGTATTCTTTGGGCAGTACGTCTTACCTAGATACTGCACTGTTACTACAGTTTTGTGGGGCAATGCTATGCTTTTAGTATTGAACTTATTAAATAATAATAAAATAAAACCACCGACATACCTCCGTAATGGTTTCACTTGAAGATAACGGACGACCACATTTTAAGGGGGGCGCGGGGCTTCGGGAAATTTGAACACGCTAGGAAGATGACGATGATTTGGCTAGCTAACCCATTCACTTCCGTTTCCTTGCATCGAAGCGAAGGGGGGCGTGGGAACTTCATTTTAGGCAGCAGGGGGGCGTGCCTAAAAAAAGTTTGGGAACCCCTGAATTAAACAATAGATGTCGATAATGGTCGGTTTTAAGTACTCTTCGTCATCTAAACTATATCCGCAATGGACTGGGAATCAATCGAGTTCGGTTCTCGATTTGCTATGCTATCTTTGTATTTATGGTAGGATTAAAATAGTCATGTATTTATAATGAGTAACTAAATATTGACGTCCGCGCCTGTAACTTGCGACGCAAATAAAAAGGCTTTTATTTTCAGAGGCGGCTAAACGGTTTAAGGATAGTGCAAATACTCCCTTATTAATCACGAGGAACACCCATGGCGGATCTTACTGTGGAGGAAAAGGAATCGCTAAGGGATTAGAACCTTATTAGGAGTGATGACATTGTAGATAGCAGTCGATAAAGGTTTATCCAGGGCCACGATTCCATTTGTCTTAACAGGCGATGTCCTTAGGATATCGGTTTTGGTCGCTCTTATTCTGATTTTGGAAGACAGATATGAACTTGGACATTCTATGAAATGACGAGGACGTAATATCTAGAGACCCGGACATAGCTGATGCGTAAACGTAGATGTGCGCGTTGGAAAGTATGAAGTTTCATAAATGATATCACAGCGCTTGCGTGATGCGTGCACGCGAGCTTCCTGCAAAAGGAGTGACATGTCTTATGAGAATTCATAGTTTACAATTTAGAAGAAAACGCATTTCTACATTCACGTCTACGTTTGTTTAAGCATTTAGTGTACCTAAGCCCAAGAGTACCTGATCACTCTCTGTGTTGACGTCGAGGGACCAGCATTTATAATTATTAATAATAATAATATTTGGGGACGATCTTACACAAATCGAGCTAGTCCCAAACTAAGCAAAACTTGCACAATGGGTACTAGACGATGATAAACATACATATATAGATAAATAAATACTTATAAACAGAAAACATCCATGACTCAGGAACAAATATTCGTGCTCATCACACAAATAACTGCCCTTACCGGGATTCGAACCCGGGACCTTTCGATTCGTAGGTAGGGTCACTACTAACTTGGCTAAGACGGCGGCGGTAGGGGGGCGGGGGTTGTCCGTATAGTGCCTTTAATGGGTCGGCAACTCGCAAGGGACTGCAATGTGAGTGCAACGAGTCCCTGCTGGCTCGACTGAAATCCAGCAGTCTCCGTGAAAATAAAATAAATGAATGCAAAATATTAAATTGGTGTATGGAAAACTTGCTCATCTACAGTTATGGGTTACAGAAATGGGAGTGAAATTAAAGATGGTTAGTTCTCTTAAGACTGGTTTATTTCTAACACACTTATACAGCATACAAGGATGTGTCGTCAGTACAACGACTTGGCTGCTAATAATAATAATGTCCTAGTTGATATATTTGATCGATGCATTACTAAATTCAAAAAGACCTTAACGGACGTCCTCTTCTCTACTCACCCTGAATAGTACTTAGTTGTAACCTTAACTCTTGTTTTAGATTTGCTTAAGTTCGTCATTTAGTTACCTCGGGCATCATTTAGTTACCTGATAACGACACCAAACTTGACTCAAAGGTCCAAACTAACCCGCCAGATTTTTTTTTCTGAGCGCCGGGAGCTCTGTACTTTGACCCTCCCTCCCTTTCAATAATTTATTTTACATAAAAAATAGTTAAATATATAATTACTGTGAATGTTTTTAGAATCTGCATTAAATGGGCTTTCGGACAGTATTTTTTATAAACCAAGTTTATTACAAAAATATAAAAATATTAGCGTTTGTTTGAATTTCGTTACTACAAAAAGTTTATTATTTTAAGTATTGCGTCATATTTTGCTACGGAACCCTAAAAAAACTGGAATGGGGAATGAATTGGGCATCGCCCAGTTCCCCGATAACGACACCAAACTTGATTCAAATGTCCAAACTAATCCGCCAGAATTTTTTTTCTGAGCGTCGGGAGCTCTGTACTTAAGTGGCAGTGGGCGGGGCACATAGCACGTAGAACCGATGGCCGTTGAGGCGGAAAGGTTCTCGAGTGGTGACCACGTACCGGAAGGCGCGGCGTGGGTAGGCCCCCACAAGGTGGACTGATGACCTGGTAAAGGTTGCTGGAGTCCGCTGGATGTGGGTGGCGCAGGACCGGTCACTTTGGCACTCTTTGGGGGAGGCCTATGTCCAGCAGTGGACGTCTTTCGGCTGATATGATGATGATGATGATGAATAAATGCTTAGCACCGACATTCACACTGAAGTCATACTGCTCGGTGACCTTGCAGATGTTGGGGTGTCAGCCGCTGAGCATCCTTTCTCTCCCCGGTGGTTAGATCAGGAGAAACATGGACTCGATGTTGAATTAGAGAAAATTGAGCTCCATTGAAGCCTCAAAATTCAATGTGTAAGCTAAACCCTTCTGGGCAAGCAAATGAAGGATTGAAGGAAATCATATTTGAACAAAAATCCATCTTCTGTTATGCCCTTGATAGCTTTGGTCTAACTTAAAAAACTAATATTGAAAACAAAACAAAAATTTACAAATCCGATTTCTGAAATTACTTGTGAACAAGAAGACAAAAGTCAACTGTAAAAATAACTACCAAAAACTGTTTAAAATATGTAAAAATCTTACCGGTAGGCTCTAAACTGAAATACTTGTTAGCAGTAAATAACCATGTCAACCTGAAAAACTTACACCTAGTTAGACACAAACATGGAAACAAGAACAATGACCGCGGCCAAGTATGAAGTACCTAGTGTCCAACTACTACGGTGATGGGACACTAAAGAAACGCATACCTTATATACTAAACACTGCCGGCGGACATTGTTCATGAACCTAAAAAAGTTAGATTTAAGAATCAATTAAAAAAATATCTTATTGATGCCCTGTAGAAATCTTCTTAGTAGGTGATAGTAAAATAATGTAAAGTACTTACATATAGATTGAAACTCCGGAAATCCCTGAAATTGGATCTTGGATCTGGATAAAGATTAATTAATCCTATTGGGTACTGTTTCTTTTTAATTATATTTGCTAATTACCTAATTATTGCCAGCACTATGAATTAATGTTGTGCCTAGAAAATATATCTAAGCAAGGAATCATTTCAGCCAATGACTTTAACGCCGAAGAACGCTATTTAAAAAAGAAATGTCAATCAAAATTCTGCCATGTTACAAGAGCACAAGCGAGCTCTGTGTACGTTTGCTGACCTGGTGCA